>CM076674.1:35591120-37991120 GCA_038501925.1 Xenopus petersii
CTCATTCTTGCCATAGTAGCCCTCAAAGGTGTTGTTCACCTCTGAGTAACTTTTAGTATGATGTGAAGAGTGGCATTCTGAGACAATTTGCAATCGGTTTTCATTATTTATTATTTGTGATTTTTGAGTTATTTAGCTTTTTATTAAACAACTCTCCAGTTTGCATTTTCAGCAGTCTTGTTGCTAGGGTCCAAATTACCCTAGCAACCATGCATTCATTTGAATAAGAGACTGGAATAGGAGTTGGGCTGAAACAAAAGACGAGTAATAAAAAGTAACAATAGCCTTACAGAGTATTTGTTTTTTTAGATAGTGTCTGTGACCCCCCATTTGTAAAGTTTTTAAAGACTTAGAAGAAAAAGGCATAATTAAAAAAAACTATTTTGGAAAAAAAAGTTTCCTAGAATTGGCGATTCCATAACATAATAAAAGTTATGTTCTATGTGTCACTGTTTTTGTAATGAAGTGTAATGTGTCATTTTTTTACCTTCTAAAGCAGCTCTGGGAGGGGGGTGTCGCCGACCCTATAAACTGTTCTAAATTGATACATTTAGTTGATACATTTCTTATCTTTGTCCCTGCTGAGCAGAATCTCTGATTTTCATTCCAGGCAGCTGTTAGAATTGATACAATTATTGCTAATACTCCAGAGATACTGCTGAGAAATGTATCAACTAAATGTTGCAAAATTGCAAAGTTTAGAGTCTGCGCCTGAATTACTGAGCTGCCAGACTGAAACGCCAGAGACAGGGAAAATAAACTTTACATTTAGAATTTGGAAAAACTGTAGAGAATAAAAAAAGGAAAGTAATTGAAAAAAGTCTGTATTTCTAGGGAACAATCTGAAAACAACTGAACTGGAAGGTGAACAAAGCGGCACTTCGTTTTCCGAAGTTGCTCGAAGTTTCCAGGGCGCAAAATCTCCCCGAATCACCTGGTGTGGACTAAGCCTTACCAGAGTCTTATAGTGGTTTGCTTTTGTGTCTGTACAAACAGCATTTGGAGATAAGGTGTGTGTGTGGGGGGGGGGGGGTTAAATTAAACCTGTTCCATTTGTTGGCAAATGTTAGAGCAGTAACTCCAAAAATGTATTCATTTAAACTAGCATGGTTTTTATGTGATGCGTATTAATGACCTGGATCAAAAATCCCTGCAAAATTATGTTCAAGGTAATTTTAAACATAGAAAAGCGGTTATTCACTCCATTGCATCAAACCCCCCTCCTGTTTTTTGACTAATGGGGAGGAGGCAATGGCAGGCAGTTAAGAGGGGCTTTTGGTACAGGGGGGTTAGTTCGCTTTTATAGAATGACCCAGTTTTTTTAAATTTTTGCTTTCTTCTCTCAACTCTTTCGAACTTTCAATGGGGGGTTCACTGACCCCATCTAAAAAAAAAAAAAACAAATGATCTGCAAAGCTACACATTTATCATTATTGCTACTTTTTATTACTCATCTTTCTATCTAGGCCTCTCCAGTCTCTTGTTCAAATCCATGCATGGTTGCTAGGGGAATTTGGATCCTAGCAACTAGAAATGCCAAACTGAAGAGCTGCTGAATAAAAAGCTAAATAACGCAAAAACCACAAATAATAAAAAATGACAACCAATTGGCAATTGTCTCAGGCTATCACTCTTCACATCATACTAAAAGTTAACTCAAAGATGAACAACCCCATTAATATCTAGATGCATATAAATTATGGACTGTTATTTTGTGTGACATGCATCATTTTTTAGCTCAAAGGACAACTAACACAAAAGTAAATATGGCTAGACATGACACTGAATATACTGAACAAGCTGTCCCAGAGCAGCAGCTGTGCAAAAGTAATGATCCAGGCATCCAAAACTGTCCACATCAGTTTGCCATCTTCACAGCTCTTGCTAAGCTTCTAGTAGTTGTTGGAAATTATCAGCCTGACACTGAGGTTTTACAACTGTCATTGAAGATGATGCTACAATGACTGATTGTTTAAATAGTGTTGCAGACTGCACTGGTTTCTAAGTTTCTTTTATGTCATTTATACATTAATTTATAATGCACTTGTGCAGAGTCAGTGTGGGAGGTGTTTTACCTTAATCACACTGGCTGATTATATTTAATTGTATCGATTTGTGAGATTTTGTTGCATTTTAAAGTTAGTGGTTACACTAGGCAAGCAGTGCTATGTGATAAACTTGCCCTAAACCAATAAAATTCACTGAGTAGATGATTTGGGCCAGTTGTGAATGCCACAGGTTGATTTTTAAATTTTTGTAAGACTTTTCACAATTTTCATAAAGCCGTAAGTTGTATACTAAGTATGCACCGCATCCACTATTTTGTTTTTGGCTGAACCCCCGAATCCTTTGTGAAAGATTTAGCCGAATACTGAGCCAAATCCTAATTTGCATAAAAAATAATGTGTTGGTGTGCTATACTCATTTAGAAATAGAAGAATTGTGCTTTAAAAAAGTACTGTTTCCGGTTGATTTATTGAATAATTCTGCAAAAACCCTAAAAATCCCTCCCTTCCACTTCCTGCTCCCTGAATTCCCAGGCTGTGTAGGGGAGCCATCTCTCTGCTCACTGCACTGTAGGACAGGAACCAATCAGCAGCTAGCAGGACCTGATAGGGAACTGAAGCTTGTGTTTGCTTGTGTGACTGCAGGGCTGTGATTGGCTGTGTGCTTCAGGCAGGAACCGTTAGGACACGCCCACCCCTCAGGGACCAGAGAACATCAATAGGGAGCTCCAATAAAGGGGCTTTTTTTTTTTTTTTTTTTTTAAAGATATTAATTTTTAGCACCAAGTAAAACCAACACTGTGTATTACTTATAATTGTCTACAAAATTAGGGGTTTTATTTATCCTATATGTCACCTTTAAAATTCTGTGTTTTAATACTATGGGTTTTTGATAAGTCAGGAATCTCTATATAATTAGTAAATATAAAAAAAAAAATGTGTGTGTCCTATATCTTTTTACATAAATTGAATTCTGTAAATGTACAAGAGTGTAACAAAGCATTCCCCTCAAGTAATACTGTACTACCTATTTGCACATTCATGGGGCAAATAGTCTTTTGAGAACATCAGGACAAAATGCTGCTGTAAAATCTGGGAAAAACATGATGTAAAATCAGGGAAAAGCAGCCATTGAAATGCATTCGAACTGGTGGGGCCACAGAAAATGTGTAAAATGCAGAAAAACCTAAAATCAGGGTATGTAAAATTAAGGTTTTACTGTAGCTTTTTTTCTACAGTTTAATGAAAATACGGTCACTAGAGGGCAGTGCTTTGTTAGTCTATGGACACATTAACAGGAAACATGGGAGCTCATGCAACAAGTAAAGATCGTTCATAATGATGGCAAAAAAATACATAACTTTGTTATAAAAGGATAACATTTCCTGTGTGGGACGGAAACGTCTGATTAATAAACCTTTTTTCTTTTATAAAAAGTTTTTATTTTTTTTTTGCTCAAACCCTGTGAGTCAATATAAACTGACTTTATACTTTTGATAAAGACTGAGGAGTCGGCCGAAACGTTAGGTGCGCCGTAAAGGCATTCACAATAAGTTTGCTTCATTTCCATTAAGACCTGTGAGTGCGGCTTCTTCAGATTTTTTTATGTTTGTGTGAGCGCATGTATGTTTTTTGTGTGTGTGGTGATTAATTTTTTTTCTTCTTTCTTTTAGGTCACTGGAAGACACGGTGGTTAAAATGACCTTGAGGTAAAGTAGCAGCACATAATGGTTTGTGGGTTACACAGAGGTGCAGGCCATACTGTGCTGCCGCCAAAACACAAGGCTTTCCTCCTCTCCAGTACATGACATTTCTACATGTATGATCTGTGTGCTCTTACCAGCTGTCCTTTAGCAGCACGTAAATATTGGAGTTAAAATGGTCCCAATATTATCTGTGCTGCTAGAGTAAAACTGGCCTGTCTCAACAATCAGAACCCGCTGCTCTACGCAAAGCTCATCCTGTTCATTTCTGTCTAACTGTGTATTATGCTTAACAATCTACTCTTTTTAAGTCTGTTTACAAAGATGCTGTTTTAAAATAGAAATCTACTTTTCCCCATCCTGTCATCATTTGTTTAAATGGGGAGTTCACCTTTAAATTTATAATATGATGTCGACTGATCTTCTGAAACTATTTGCATTTTCTGTTCATTGCTAGTCCAGTTTATCCTAGCAACTATGCAGTGGCTTGACAGATGAATAGGAGAGGGCCTGCATAGAAAGATACCTACTAAAAAGAAGTAATAGAATTGTAGCTAGGGATGCATCGAATCCAGGATTCGTTTCGGGATTCTGACTTGCATATGCAAATTAGAGTCGGGGGGAAATCATGTGACTTTTTGTCACAGAACAAGGAAGTAAAAAAATTTTTTTCCCTTCCCATCCCTAATTTGCATATGCAAAATAGGATTCGGTTCGATATTTGGGCAAATCTTTCGCGAAGGGTTCGGCCGAATCCAAAATAGTGGATTCGGTGCCTCCCTAATTGTATGTAGCGTTACAGAAAAGTCAATTTTTTTTTTTTTTTTTACTGTCGAGTTGGTGTCTGATTTAACCATTGAAAAGAGGCAGAAGATAAATAATTTAACTATATTTAAAAATAATAAAAAAAAGACCAAACTAAAAGTTTCTAAGAATATTCCATACTTGTGCATTGTTACCTTAAACACCCCCTTGTTTAACATGAGTGCAATCAATACGGCTTGTGCTGAACATTTTGCCTATTGTTATAATCATGAAAAATCAATGGAAACTGAAGCTACTCCCATGTTTGGTTCTTGCAAGATCATTTGATTAGAACCCATTACCATTATGTCAATAATGGACATTATTTGCGCAATAGTAATCGAAATTATCTACCTTGCATTAACCTAATATTGTGTAGCTTCAGTTTCCCTCAGGCACAAGGAACAAAACCCATAGATCTTTGTGATGAACACAATAAGCAAATAAAAAAACGTTTGCCACAATTCCTATGGTTCAAACTCAAGTTGAATAGGAGAGTACTGCCCCCTTTTAAAGTAAACTACCCCTTTAGGACAGAGACACACACTCAGATTCGTGGAGATTAGTCGCCCGGCGACAAATCTCTTATTCAGGGCGACTAATCTCCCCGAACTGCCTTCCCGCCGGCTAGAATGTAAATTGCCAGTGGGATGCCACTCGGATCCCTTTGTTTTCCAAAGTCGTTAGATTCCAGCCGGCATGAAGGCATTTCGGGGGGAGATTAGTCGCCCCGAAGAAGAGGAGATTAATTTCCCCGATGACCGTGTGTCTGCCCTTAGAGATGAAGCACGTTTTATCAATGAATATGAACCATTCATTTCAAAGAACATTTGTGTTTTTGTTTATGCCGGTTTCAACTCTCTGCTTATTTTATTTGTATAATGAAAATAAAGGTGATATGCTAATTTATGATTTTAAATTTTTGTGGTCTGGTCAGTGTGTTTACTTTTTTTTTTTTTTTTTTTTTTAAGCATATTACAAAATATTCTGAGTTTTAGAGATATGGGAATTTACACACGCACATCATATCAAAGGCAGCAAAAAGGCTAGGGATGCACCGAATCAAGAATTCCGTTTGGGATTCGGACAGGATTTGCTCTTTTTCAGCAGGATTCCGCCGAATCCATCTGCCCGGCTGAACCGAATCAGGGAGGGAAATCGTGTGACTTTTTATCACAAAACAAGGAAGTAAATGTTTTCCCCTTCCTACCCCTAATTTGCATATGCAAATTAGGATTTGATCCAGTATTCGGCCGAATCTTTCTCAGAGGATTCGGGGGTTTGGCCGAATCCTAAGTGGTGGAAGATTTTTGCAAGAAAGAAATAAAGCCACATGAGTTGGTGTTCCCTGTCCTCAAATTAGAAGAAAAGAAATCCTGCCTCTGAGGTGCGGCAACAATGATCTTTTCTACAAACTGAATAAAAATACAAACCTTACATTATCCACAGTGACACTCAGAGGCACATTTATCAAATGTCAAATTTTGAATCCCATGAACTCAAACAAATCGAAATTTATTCTAAAGAAAAAAAAAACAATTTTTTTTTAAACTCTGGTGAAAAGGTTCGACCTGAAAACTCAAATTGAATTCAATTCGAATTAAAAACTCCATTAGATTTTTTTTTCTCCGAAAAGTGTCAGGAAGGCTTCAAACAACTGGAAATTGCTCCTTGGATCTCTCCCATTGACTAAACAGCAATTCGGGAGGTTTTAGGTGGCGAATTCAAGTTCTTAAAGGGCCAGAGTATGATAAATCTCGAAAATCAAACTTTTTGAAAAATTCTAATTTTCAATTCGACCCTTATAAATCTGCCCCTCAATGTTTCTCATTGTTGTCTGTATAGCAAGAAATGTCATGTCAGGCCCTCAACCTAAATCACCAATTGCCTAAATGTATAAGGAGTTTGTTTGTCCTTTAAAGTCATCTATTTACCCAGTTTTTATTTTTAAAGTGAACCATTCCTTTAAAATATAATCAACCAGGTCACAGATACATATGTGGCTTGGGTTGTTAGACAAATTATTTCCATGGCTGCCTTTAGCAACTTTCTCTTGCCTCTTCTCAGCCTCTGAGTGTCTCCTCCCACCCAGGGCCAGGGAGAGGCAAGGTTTAGAATAAGGCCAGCGGCTTTACTAGTGAAAATAAAAATGTAGCCTATTTGTACTCTGCAGTATGGTTATACAAATCATGACATTTACAGGTGGCAAAATGAATCATGAGACTAAAGGTTAATGTGGTGTTTATGTGTGTAGGCTGCGCATACTGAATCATACTGCATCTGCTTTTCTTACTAATAGTGATACAGAAAACATACTGAATTGAGAGATGTAGCGGCAGATCCTTGTGCTGAGGTTTCTATGTGACTTGTGCTTTGAATTGCAGTGTTTATATCTGCCTGCTTTACATGGTTTAAAGCAAAGCGAATACTCTAAGGGCAGAGACACAAGCGGAGATTTGGGGAGACTAGTCGCCCGTCGACAAATCTCCTCTTCGGGCGAGTATAAGCAGAGTTTTTCAGCCACCAAAATATGCTGAAAAACTCTACCTCGGCTTATACTCTGGTCAAGCGCAAAAACGGTCGCCGGCGTCCAAGAATGGTCGCCGGCATCCAAAAATGAGACGCTGGCACGTCCAATGGGAGCAGAAACCCTCAATTTTTTGATTGAAACTTACCAGAAGCTGCTGCATTTCTCACCCTAGGCTTATACTCGAGTCAATAAGCTTTCCCAGTTTTTGGAGGTAAAGTTAGGTACCTTGCCTTATACTCGGGACGGCTTTTACTCGAGTACATACGGTAATCACCCCGAACTTCCTTCCCATCGGCTAGAATCTCAATTGCCAGCTGGATGACATTCTGAGCGCTTCGTTTTCCAAAGTTGCCTCACGAGGAAACTTCTGGCGACTTTGGAAAATTAAGCGATCAGAGTGCCATCCCACCGGCTAGAATCAAAAGGCGGTTCTGGGAGATTAGTCGCCCGAAGAAGAGGCAATATCTCAACGTGTGTCTCTGCCCTAAACTATCATCTGTTCATTATAAAAAAAAAAATTACAATGTAGTAGTTTACATATCTCAGTATTACAACTAGTTAGTGCTCCCCTCCAAGGGGTTAGTCTATGGGTGATTAGCCCATCCCTTGGCCTGACAATCATACGATACAGAAGTAGTACACTGAAGTACAGGGAGCTTTGTTTTAGATGAGGTGGTATTTTCCAAACTAGGGAAAGCTAATATTGTTGTCAACTGCCAAAACTATGTACCATACCAGGTTAAGCTGGCCATAGACGCAAAGATCCGATCGTACAAATCGTGGATTTGTAATATTTTCGGACTATGTGTGGAGAGTCCCGACATTTTTCATTGGTCGTTTGGTCGATCAGACAGGTTAGAAAATTTCTGTCGCCTGCCGATAATATCTCTGCGTGTATTGCTGATCGTACGTTTTTCAGAGGGAGACTCACTAGTGTTGTCAGACATAAGTACCGTACGATTGCTGTCAGGGGCAGATCATTGGCTGATCTGTTCTTATTTGATCGGAATGTTAAAGACTTTGATCTGAATGGTTAGTAGAGGGTCGGGAGATGGGAATGTCCGATAGTGCTCTATATAAAGGTAAAGTGTTTTATTTACAGGGGGTTCTTATTGCTTTATTAAACTGCAAAGTAAAGGATTTAGAAGGGGAACAGTACGTGATCCTATATAGATATAAAAAGTGTTTTATGCTCCAAATTTCTATGTGTGACTGTTTTATCTTATCCTGATAATTACAAGAGAGAAGCTGTCATATAATCTTTGTATAGTGGATTTCATAGTAATGTCTGATTTTAGTACTGTTAACCCAAAGGATAATCTTGTGAACATTGAAATAAACCTGGAATTTACTTTTATTATAAATGTTTGCTGTTCTGATACAGGCATGGGATCTTTTATCTGAAAACCCATTATCCAGAAAGCTCTGAATTGTTCTCTCCCATAGACTCCATTTTATCCAAATTAATTTTTTTTTTAAATGATTTCCTTTTTCTCTGTAATAATAAAACAGTATCTTGTACTTGATCCAAACGAAGATAAAATGAATCCTTATTGGAGGTGCATACTAACTCGTTGGTATCACTGGGGAGAGTCACAGTTTATCTATAACACACTAATTATTCAATATGATTGCAGCATAAAACAAAACCAATTCAAGCAGGAAATTCTTTACATTGAAAATAAACCCCTGTAATTGGTTGAATATGGGTTCATAATATTGCAGGCACATACAAGTAGATACAACACACACAAATGTAGGAATTGTGCTTTGTTTACATGAGCTGAATTACTAGCCACAAAAATTCTATTTTGAGCTTCTTATTTGCCCCATAGATGTGTAATTGCAGCTTTAACTGTGCATGTAGGAGTAAAGATGCAAGTTTTTAATGTCCCAGATTTCAGTAAACTGCCAGTATTGCAGTAGAAAGACTTTTTCCCAGTTTGTCCGTTCTACTGATCATCCTGAGAGACAGACACACAAAAGGTAACATTTTTATAGGTGTGAAATGCATTGGCACTTTAAGAGTTAAACAATGAAATTCACGTGTATAACAATTTACGGGGAGGGGGTATAATAGAAGGTGAGTTTTGATTTCCCTGTTTACACCCTCTGATAAATCTGCCCTTATATGTGTGAAATGTTTGTTTTCCTTGTCATAGGCGGTCCTGCCTTCATCTCTTTTTATTTGACTTTGCTTGTTTCACTTGGACAGTTTCATTATTTTCTTGTCTGGAATTCTCATGAATAGTGAGGACCTCTGGTCTCTTTTTCCTCTCAAACGTGTAGCATTCTACCTTTTCTTCAGTGGACACAGACCTGGTGCTTATCAAACAGAAGCCTTCTTTTAGTAAAATATCAAGCAGGAGTCCCAGCACATTGGTTCCATTTATCAGTTTCCTTTGATCAGGCTTTATAGACACATACCTAGAAATAAAGATATCAGCCTTATAAACCAACCTGTTTACTAGCTGTTCATAGATATTTCATTTAGACTATTTATTCATTTGAATAATGCCCATGAAAAGCATTGGGACTGTGGGATAGCAGGTACAGTAAGGAGAGCTGGTGTCTATAGTAACAGTGGGGATAATAGTCTCTGGGAAGGGAGTGTGACTGTGGGATAGCAGGTATAGTAGGGAGAGATGGTGCCTATAGTAACAGTGGGATAATAGTCTCTGGGAAGGGACTGTGGGATAGCAGGTATAGTAGGAAGAGATGGTGCCTATAGTAACAGTGGGATAATAGTCTCTGGGAAGGGAATGTGGCTGTGGGATAGCAGGTATAGTAGGGAGAGATGGTGCCTATAGTAACAGCAGGATAATAGTCTCTGGGAAGGGAGTGTGACTGCGGGATCGCAGGTATAGTAGGGAGAGATGGTGCCTATAGTAACAGTGGGATAATAGTCTCTGGGAAGGGAGTGTGACTGTGAGATAGTAGGGAGAGATGGTGCCTATAGTAACAGTGGGATAATAGTCTCTGGGAAGGGACTGTGGCTGTGGGATAGCAGGTATAGTAGGGAGAGATGGTGCCTGTAGTAATAGTGGGATAATAGTCTCTGGGAAGGGAGTGTGACTGTGGGATAGCAGGTATAGTAGGGAAAGATGGTGCTAATAGTAACAGTGGGATAAGTGTCTCTGGGAAGGGAGTGTGACTGTGGGATAACAGGTATAGTAGGGAGAGATGGTGCCTATAATAACAGTGGGATAATAATCTCTGGGAAGGGAGTGTGGCTGTGGGATAGCAGGTATAGTAGGGAGAGATGGTGCCTATAGTAACAGTGGGATAATAGTCTCTGGGAAGGGACTGTGGGATAACAGGTATAGTAGGGAGAGATGGTGCCTATAGTAACTGTGGATAATAGTCTCTGGGAAGGAAGTGTGATAGTAGGGAGAGATGGTGCCTATAGTAACAGTGGGATTATAGGATTTTAGTGTATAGTAGGGGGAGATGGTAGCTAATATGAATGAGTAAGAGAAAAAGTCTAGTCTTGTTGAAATACAGACCTTAGGTGTCTAGTTTATCACTTCATTATTTGTTTTATTACAACTTGAAGCTGATAGCAATTTTTGTTTTGATTTACTGTTCCAGAAAAAGTCCATTGCAACTTTTTGCTTCAATTTTCCTAAATTGCAGCAAAATTCTGCTAAACTGTTTTGAGTAAAACCCATGGTCCTACAAGCCAATGATCAAAAATAATAAGCAGCCCTAAATAATGGGGCCCTGCACAAACACCCCAAGGTTAGAATAAGGTAATGAATGAGAAAGTACAGAGATATAGTTCCCCTTACAGCTGATGTGCATTTACCTGGCTCCAACATGTTCCCCATTGGTGTAGTCTGTCCCACACTGAAACACAACATCATGATGTGAAGGTCTTTGCAATGGAACAGGAGCGAGGGGTTTCTGTGCAGAGAAGGGGAAGCTCCATCCCTGGCTTCCCATTGGTTGATCAGCAAACATTAATATGCGGTCGGCCATCATTTCAATGGTGCTGCTGCTGGAGCAGAAGAGGCGGAAGAAGGCGTGTGTTTCTTGCAGAAGGAAGCGCACCTCCAGGATCTCAATCCTCGGCCGATATAAAGCGTCCTGGCTCAGCAGATCGGCCAGGCTAAAGAGCTGGTAAAACTCTGCCTCCCGCTGTAGCCTCTCATATTCAGAGAAGTCAGAAGGCAGAGACAGCTGCGATGTCCTCACATAGTCCAGTATGTAACTGAACAAACTGCCATCTCTGTCTATGAAAAAGTGCCCGTTTAAAAACCTAATTTCCCGGTCGCTGTTATCCAACATACGCGCCAGTCTGGAGTCAGGAAAGCGACGTAGAGTTGCTGGCAAAGTGCTGAATTTCATGCCTCCTACATTCACATTAACCAGCTCTTGGTTACTCATTTTAACTGCCTAAAATTCAGATGTGAGACTTGTTCTCACTGGCACAAACAGAAGATTAAACAGCCGGGGCATTATAGAGTTTGTTGCCTAGCAACAGCACCCAAACACAATGTCCCTGACTTGTACTTGTGATTTGCCGTTGCTTGGGGACCGCCTCCATTCCCTGTGTCTAATGAACTGTTTCCCCTATAACAACACACACAACAAATCCACATTCCAACACATATGCACTTCTGTTTGTCTGCGGTCAGGCACCACACCCCCTAACATCAACAATATTATACTTACATTTGTAACTTAATAATATGGCTACATTTATGTTCATTGCACTAGAGGAGGGGTCACAGTACTTTATTTATTGGCACACAGTTATCAGTACATAGAAATACACACTAGAAGGAACACAGAATATCACTCAAGAGAACGGCAACCATTTGCACATTGCTGGCTTTTATCAAACAACCCTCGCCCCCCGCAGCAAGTGGCAACATAAGGAAATGACCACGTCAGCGGGAAGCCCACCTTCTGCTGCTCATATCAGGCTGGATCGTAGTAGGCGCCTATGCTTAATGCATGAAATGGCTGCTGCAATTGAAAAATAGGATTAAATGGCACTGTGCTAGAAAGCAGATATAATCCATTGGTTCTCTGTGCCAGAGTTGGGTCAAGCCAGCCAGGCTCACTAGTCAACCCTCTGGCCATCTTGTCCCTCCCCTGTGTAAACGAGACAGAGCACACGTGGTGGCGTTGAGCTGTTGTGGTTGGATGAGGGATCTGGACTAGGGGTAGTCAGACAGAGGAAATATATGCACTGTTGTGTCTTGGCCACTTGTCTCTTCTACCTACCCCTAGTTCCAGCCCTGTTCTCTACTACAGTGGTGTGCAAAACTATTTGCCCCCTTCCTGATTTCTTATTCTTTTGCATGTTTGTCACACAAAATGTTTCTGATCATCAAACACATTTAACTATAAGTCAAAGATAACACAAGTAAACACAAAATGCAGTTTTTAAATGAGGGTTTTTATTATTTAGGGAGAAAAGAAATCCAAATCTACATTTTCATGTGTGAAAAAGTAATTGCCCCCTGAACCTAATAACTGGTTGGGCCACCCTTAGCAGCAATAACTGCAATCAAGCGTTTGCGATAACTTGCAACGAGTCTTTTACAGCGCTCTGGAGGAATTTTGGCCCACTCATCTTTGCAGAATTGTTGTAATTCAGCTTTATTTGAGGGTTTTCTAGCATGAACCGCCTTTTTAAGGTCATGCCACAACATCTCAATAGGATTCAGGTCAGGACTTTGACTAGGCCACTCCAAAGTCTTCATTTTGTTTTTCTTCAGCCATTCAGAGGTGGATTTGCTGGTGTGTTTTGGGTCATTGTCCTGCTGCAGCACCCAAGATCGCTTCAGCTTGAGTTGACGAACAGATGGCCGGACATTCTCCTTCAGGATTTTTTGGTAGACAGTAGAATTCATGGTTCCATCTATCACAGCAAGTCTTCCAGGTCCTGAAGCAGCAAAACAACCCCAGACCATCACACTACCACCACCATATTTTACTGTTGGTATGATGTTCTTTTTCTGAAATGCTGTGTTACTTTTACGCCAGATGTAACGGGACGCGCACCTTCCAAAAAGTTCAACTTTTGTCTCGTCGGTCCACAAGGTATTTTCCCAAAAGTCTTGCCAATCATTGAGATGTTTTTTAGCAAAATTGAGATGAGCCTTAATGTTCTTTTTGCTTAAAAGTGGTTTGCGCCTTGGAAATCTGCCATGCAGGCTGTTTTTGCCCAGTCTCTTTCTTATGGTGGAGTCGTGAACACTGACCTTAATTGAGGCAAGTGAGGCCTGCAGTTCTTTAGATGTTGTCCTGGGGTCTTTTGTGGCCTCTCGGATGAGTTGTCTCTGCGCTCTTGGGGTAATTTTGGTCGGCCGGCCACTCCTGGGAAGGTTCACCACTGTTCCATGTTTTTGCCATTTGTGGATAATGGCTCTCACTGTGGTTTGCTGGAGTCCCAAAGCTTTAGAAATGGCTTTATAACCTTTGAAATTGAACTCAGGTGTGATAAACCACAGTTAAGTTATTTTTTAACAAGGGGGGCAATCACTTTTTCACACAGGCCCATGTAGATTTGGAGTTTTTTTTCTCCCTTAATAACGTAAACTTTCATTTAAAAACTGCATTTTGTGTTCAATTATGTTATCTTTGACTAATAGTTAACGGTTTTTGATGAGCAGAAACATTTAAGTGTGACAAACATGCAAAAGAATAAGAAATCAGGAAGGGGGCAAATAGTTTTGCACACCACTGTATATCTCTGCTACCTCCAGGCTGGGGCTAATTCCAAGGTTCACCTGTATCAATTAGGGATGCACCGAATCCACTATTTTGGATTCGGCAGAATCCTTCTCAAAAGATTCAGCAGAATACCGAACCGAATCCTAATTTGCATATGCAAATTTGCATATGCAAATTAGGATTCACGTTCAGTTTGGCTGGGCAGATGGATTCGACCGAATCCTGCTCAAAAAGGCCGAATCCCAAACCGAATCCTCCATTCGGTGCATCCCTAGTATCAATGTATGCACATGTGTAATTCATCAGCATGGGCATATTGGCATTGCTACAAAAACCTGTGACTTGCCCAATTTTGAGTCCTATTTTTTACACAATGTGTTCTATGGAGATACAGAAATTCCATTTTAGTTTTCTAATGAATATTTCATCTAAAGGCTGGTGTTTGCAGCAGTGTAACTAATAGTGTGTGAATTGTTTGAGCTCTTGTAAGGTGGCCATTCATGTAGAGATCCGCTCGATTAGCGATTTCGCCAAACAATAAGCCCAATATGCCAGCTGATCTCCCCCTGATATGCCCACATTGAGGTGGGTGATATCGGGCTCTTCCGATCTTGGGCCTTAGACTAGAAAGCTGAAATGCTAAGGAGTGCAAAATCACACACTTTTATACACAAAAAGGCAAAACTATATGGAGCTTTGCACATTTATTGCACTTTGTCCTTCATTAGTAAACAAGGCCCTGTGTTACTTTTAGAGGGTTGTAGTGATTGTATATGTGGAAGTATAGCTCCTTTTAGGGCTTTTATATTTATATGGCATTTCTTCTTGCGTTCCCCTGTGGTTAGTCGGTGGAACACACGAGGGATTAACCACTGGGGGACCCAGGAACTAATGCCCGTGTTACAATTTAGGAAAAAAAGATGAAAATGTTTTGTTCTTCAATCACAACCTTGATTTTAAATAAACTGTATTTTTCTACTCTTTATGTTATGGTTAGATCTCATAGACCCAGTATCGCAAACCTCTTTTGACATTAGAAGGGAATAAGCGTGGTGACAAATCGACCAGTTAGCAAATGACCTGATTCCTCTGAATGAAGGTTGGAATTGCCTGGACAAGGGAACAAATCAATGGAGATTAACATCATACTGTGAGTGCAGCTACTCGTGTTCCTTTGGCACAGCACACCTCCCTCATGTGCAAATGCGGCTCATCCGCTGCCAAGAGTTTCGGCCAAAGCAACTCAGAATCGCTAGCCAAGAAGCCCCACAAACAGTGACGGTGGCCTCATTTGGTGAAAAACAAGACAAGGCTTTAGGACTGAATCCAAAAGAACGAATCCAGATTTAGGAACAAATCCAGTACACATATAATTTCTCCTTTCACCATTTACTTTTTAGGTAGACATCCCTCATTAACTGACAAAACATAAAACAACTGCATTTTCACTTAGATGTTGTACAACACTTGCCTAATGAATATATTAGAAAGGTACAAACTTGTGCGGAATCGGACAGTACATAAAAATCATATCGATTGTGCCATGTTTCACGACCACTATTTTATGCATTGTCTCCATGTAAAATCCAAGTGCATAGAAGGAAATATGTTCTACTGCTCCGGCAAATAGGGATGCACCAAATCATGGATTGGGTTTGGCCCAATTCCTTACTTTTTCATTAGAATTAAAATCTGAATTCAAGGCTGTATCTGACCTCCTGTTCAAACTCAATCCAAACCCTTAAAATCATGCAACTTTCGACCGCATGATAATTCATGTGCGCCGCCATTTTCTTCATTTGCTCTGCCGTCCCGTCCAATTTTGATAATTTACATATGCAAAAATGAGTCCTGCAATTTAGTTTTCATTCAGTCAAATCCCTTGTGAAAAATCTGGTATTTGGTCAATCTAAAAAACTGAATTTGGTGCATCTCTAACTTCAATACTAGGAAGCATCCGTGTATCAGCTAGTGTTTGGAAGCATACAGGAGTCACCATTCCAGGACACCATCCATGGATACATGTTTTGCTGTTCCAGTGCATGAAAAAACGACATGTTCCCACATATTGAAGGTTTTAGCACATTTAGCACTGACAAAATGATCCATAAATTATAATTTATATTTACACACAAATTCTGCCACATTCTCCAGAAACACTGAGACATATTTCTGGCACCTTTGTTTTACAAATAATGATTCTTCAGTGAGCTGCTCCCAGAATGGGGCGGCCAGGTTGGCTGCTTTTGCTGTCATGGCTGAAAAGTATGAGGTTATCACCTCCAGGTCTATACTGAAGGCTGGAAGGCTGTCAATAATATTATATGCCCAGAGGACGGTGATTAGCACAAGAATAAGACAGACAACTACGGAAATTGGCTTAAAACTACCCAAGGTTTTGGCATTTGTTGTCTCTTTTTTGCTCATTATGTCTTGAGGTAGGGATAGTTTATCCAATTCCCACAGTTTAATGCTGTCCCACATGCTTGTGTCAAACTCCTTCATGGCTGGATTGACATTGACATCTTGCCAAGTCGTCAGAGGGGCTTCCTTGATAAACGTCATTTTATGCCTAAATTCCTGCATCTGCTGTAGGAACATACAGGGATCTGATATATCCTTAAGGTCTTCAACAATACTACAAGCCTTTCGCTGCTCGCTGAGAACTGTATGGAGCTTGTTTATCTCCATGTCGTAGGCCTGCATCACACCAAGCTTCATTGTCTCAAAATCAGAGAGGATTTCATTTTTCTTCTGTTCCAGCAGATGCTGCAGCTTTTCAAAGTAGGCCTTGACTTTGTCTGACTCCTTGGCAAGTGAATGAAGAGCCTTTCTTTTGTTAGACTCTAAGGCGTCCAGTTGGGAGTGAACCTCTTTACTATTCCACTCTTCAACACCCTGAAATAAGGTCTCCAAAGAGCTCTTCTCTTGAATGTAAGCATCAACAACAGAGGAAAATAAATGCTTCTTGTGTTCTCCATTGGTGGCACAGGTCCCACAAATCAGCTTTAAGTCGGTGGAGCAAAAAATATTAAGAGGCTGATCGCTGTGCACCTTACAGAAAGGCATCTTTGGCGAAACCTTAATTTTGTTATATTTTTCGACAATTCCTTTGAGCAAATAGTTAACCTGAAGGCCATTTACGCCCATTGTCGGGGTTTCTTTACGGCACGTGGGGCATTTGAAAGAGGAAGGTCTCCACTGCATAGTCCGAGAGTTCTCTTCCAGGACACCATCCAAACATTTCTTGCAGAAGTTATGTGAGCAAGGCAAGACTCTGGGATCATCAAAAAGGCTACAGCAGATTGGGCATGTTAGATCTTCCTCCAGCACCTCCATCACATCCTGAAAGAAATAAAGAAAGTTTGGTTTCATGGTAAAGTACTGAATGTAACCGGAGAACTGAAACCCTGTACTAGGGCAAGTCTACCTATTGTATGTGTGTGTATTCTAATTTGCTTTCCGTTAATTACTTCATCAATTAAGAAATCCCAGCCGTGTGTTAGTCCTATTACTGATTGGTTTGGTTTGTTTGGGGGACCCCGTATATAAATTATGATTGTACATTTCAACAAAAAGTAAAATCTTTCTCTTTGACCACTAATGTAATAAGTATGTTACCTGGTTTATCCAGCACCTAAAATAAACTATTTCTTGGCAACAAATGTCCTACTTTATGAGGTATGTGTTTTTTTACACTCCATGAGTGACACTTGACCACTGTTTATGTTCCTGTGCTCGGCTGGTCATACACATAGACATCCGCTTCTTTGGCAAGATCGATAGACGAGTGGATCTTGCCCACCTTTGTGCCGGGCCAAATCAGGGTGATTGGATCGCTTTGCCTCTAGGCCAGCTACTGAATCATAACAGAGGCCTATGTAGCCCTGTCAGAAGAGGACTGCACCAATGCGATCCTCGCCCAATGGGATTTTCAAACCTGCCCGATAAGATATAAGAATTTTGGCCAGATATCAATCAGGGAGGCAGATGGGAAGATAAACTGCCAACATGGTCTGATTTTTGAGAATTCAAAAAAGTTCCCTACTCTACATAGACCCCTGTCCCTCCTCCCCCCCAGTCTAAGTGTTAACCCGTCAAATGCCCCTAGCGTTTTACTAACCCCTCAGTGCAGGTTTCAGGCATCGGAGTTAATGGGCGCCGTCTTCTTCTCTTTGGAAATCTTCGGAATGAGACCGGCGCATGCCCAGTTAGGTCTCATTCAAAAGATTACTGAAGTGGCTGAAGATGGCGCCCGTGAACACCGATAAGTAAAACGTTAGGGGCAAAAACCACTGAATCGGACACAGCTTATCTGTCATGTAAACTAGAGATGCACCGAATCCAGGATTCCGCCCTTTTGCAGCAAGATTAGGCTGAATCCAAGTGCCTGGCTGAACCAAATCCGAAAAATCATGTGACTTTTCGTCACACAAACAAGGAAGTCAAAAAAGTAAACCATGCGCAGTTCTCGTCACCCCTCGTTTTCCTGATTTGCATATGCAAATTAGGGTTCAGATTCAGTTTGGTATTCAGCTGAATTGTTCACAAAGGATTAGGCCAAATCCCAAAATAGTGGATATCATTTTGAATGGAGGCCCCCATGGCTACCCAACACACAATTTTAAACCAGTGCAGGGTAAAATAATTTATATTCACCAAACCCTTTCATTTTAGTGGATACTGACTCCACAATACCTATTAGCCATATGACTCAATGGCATCTGATCTATGATTTGTAACTGTTTTTGCCATGACTTGAGGGCACTAAACAAAACATTATTCTTTTGCCAACAACATAATTTTATGCTCCCTTCATTGAAACATCAAGTAAAAAGTACTGTCTTCTGACAGAGCAAGAACATGGCAAACGGCACAGACTAATTTCTAAGCTTTCCATATAAGGGGTTTCCAGATAAAAGATCCCACCCCTGTATTTACAATTGTAACTGGTATCAGTTCATTATTCAGAGCAGGACATGTTACATTTCATGGGGTTGGGGAACTGCTGCTCATGTTGTGGATCATTTTATAGCTAATTCTGTTGAGAATAATGGCCATCAATCCACGCAGGAGAAAAAGCAGTTTAGCAAAATCTGCATCACAGGTAACTTGTCTAGATAAGGATGCTGGGAAGAAAGTTCAGTGGCATCATGGGAACAACTGGCAGATGGAAGAGGAACATTCAGCTGGTTTATGGTTGTGTATGAGAATTGTGTTTCGCATTTATTTAGCAGCTCTCCAGTTTGCAATTTCAGCAATCTGGTTGCTAGGATCCAAATTACCCTAGCAACCATGCACTGATTTCAGTAAGAGACCGGAATATGAATAAGAGAGGCCTGAATAGAAAGATCAGTAATAAAAAGCAGCAATAACAATACATTAGTTGACTTGCAGAGCATTTGTTTTTAGATGGGGTCAGTGACCCCCGTTTGAAAGCTGGAAAGAGTCAGAAGACAAATAATTAAAAAATTAGGGATGCACCGAATCCACTATTTCGGATTCGGCCGAACCCCTGAAACCTTTGCAAAAGTTTCGACCGAATACCGTGTCAGTCTCACTGCTCAGAGCGACAAGGGAGGAAAGGAAACATCTCCGCTGGGACAGTCAGAAGAAAATCGTCCTGATCCTGCAAAGAAACGGTATTGCATAGGACAGCACACGCCGATTTCCTGCCAACCATGACTGCTCCATAGACCAGTACCAGCTGTCAATCTTGCAGAGAAGATCGCTCCAGACATAGGGCGGCCAGGAGAGATAGCCTGGGAGAAGAAATCAACTGATGCAGTATGGATGGTCGCCGTGTCGCCTTTTATCAAGAGGACACGAAGTGGAGTTTCAGTGAGTTATTTTTTAATAAAGGCTTTGCAATTTAAAAGTTTAACTTGTGTTTGTGTTTATTTTTCGATGTATACTAACCAATTTTTTTTAAAAAAAAAATTGGTGTTACTGGTCCTTTAATATATTTCACATCATTAAAAATAATTACTGGCAAGAATCCCAGTTTATATGTTTAAATCTGGCTCCATGATCTTTGTCCCAGCAAGTGGCGTTGGAAACAGTAAAGGGGATGTAAAGGCAAAAATAAAATTCAATAAAATCCAGTAGAAAATCATGTAAACATTAAATAAACCCAATAGGCTGGTTTTGCTTCCAATAAGGATTAATTATATCTTAGTTGGGATCAAGTACAAGATACTGTTTTATTATTACATTTCAAAAATATTAGATTATTTGGATAAAATGGAGTCTGTGGGAGATGGCCTTCCCATTATTCTGAGATTTTTGGATAACGGTTTCCGGATAAAGGATACCTGTACACCCAACACCTCATACTCTTGTGCCCAAATATGAACTAGTGCCACAAAATGTTTCATACGGGTATAAATAGTCCTACCCATATAATATCCTGCCAGATGCAAAGTATATCTGATGGCTTTGTTACTTAGGTGCATGCTGCGTATATAGGGTGCTTACTGTGCATCTGGGGTGCATGCTGTGTATATGGGGTGCATGCTGTGTATATGGGGTGCATGCTGTGCATATGGGGTGCATGCTGTGTATTTGGGGTGCATGCTGTGCATCTGTGGTGCATGCTGAGTATAAGGGGTGCACGCTGTGTATATGGGGTGCATGCTGTGCATCTGGGGTGCATGCTGTGTATAAGGGGTGCATGCTGTGCATCTGTGGTGCATGCTGAGTATATGGGGTGCACGCTGTGTATATGGGGTGCATGCTGTGTATATGGGGTGCATGCTGTGCATCTGGGGTGCATGCTGTGCATCTGGGGTGCATGCTGTGTATATGGGGTACATGCTGTGCATCTGGGGTGCATGCTGTATATATGGGGTGCATGATGTGTTTCTGGGCCCCAGGACTACAAAGGGAATATATAGCCTGAACCTGCCCAAGCATTCCCTTGCCTTCCATGTGTGACATAAAGTAACTGGCCCCAGTGACCATACAGTATAGAAAATGTCTAGATGACATGAAAAAACGCTGGCCAGCACTATTACATTGAGTGATAAATTATTAACCCACATAATTAGTGCTCAGCGATATGACTGATGCAAGCAAAGCATGGATCAATAAGTAGCACACAACAAGGCTGTGTTCATTACACTAATGCAACATACATTATGTCCTGCTGGGGACAATGATAGGCAGCCTGCAGCTGGAATCAAAGGAGCGGCTTTTTCCAGAACATCCCAGAAATCAAAACTGGGACTGTCTGTGCCAACCACATATTCCTGGTGCCTCCCTGGTTATTATGAGTCACATGTTTGTAAAGGTGAGTGTTTGTATTGAGGACAAAACCATGACTGTGAGAACTGCCGTGTATCCGATACAGACCCCCTGCTCATTTCCCCAAATGACACTGAGATCCTGGGAGATGTAGTTCAACAACATATGGGAGTTGCAAGTTAAAAAAAAAGGTTTGCCCGCCTTTGAGTTAACTTTTAATATGATATAGAGAGGGATATTCTGAGACAATTTGCAATTGGTTTTAATTTTTTTTTATTTGTGGTTTTTGAGTTATTTAGCTTTTTATTCAGTAGCTCTCCAGTTTGCAATTTCACCAATTTGGTTGCTAGGGTCCAGATTACCCTAGCAACCATGCACTGATTTGAATAAGAAACTGGAATATAAATAGGAGAGGCCTGAACAGAAAGATGAGTAATAAAAAGCAGCAATAACAATACATTTGTAGCCTTACTGAGCATTTGTTTTTAGATGGGGTAAGTGACCCC
Organism: Xenopus petersii; assembly: GCA_038501925.1. Classification (NCBI taxonomy): domain Eukaryota; kingdom Metazoa; phylum Chordata; class Amphibia; order Anura; family Pipidae; genus Xenopus; species Xenopus petersii. The sequence goes on from CM076674.1 coordinate 35,612,605, forward strand.
CATTTGAAAGCTGAAAATAGTCAAATAATTAAAAACTATAAAAAAAATAAACGACGACCAAACTAATTGGCTATTCTTTAACATACTAAGAGGCAACTTAAAGTTCAACCGCCCCTTTAAAAACAAAGGACCAATTGCAACCAAGCAGCTTTCATAGTGTAACCGAGGCCACTTTACCGGTTGCTATGGGTTACCGCCACAATGCAGTCGGTGGCCATGTTGGTAAAGGAGCCCGATGTCACGGCGGATACAACAGAAGCAAAAATATAATTATTGATTGTGAATAAAAGTCCTGAATGTCACGCCAGTGGTTACTAATAGGTGTTGGCGGGAGAGAACTGTCATGCCTGGAGCTTCTTACCATTCCGCTGCCACTCTCAGTCTCTCAGGACTGTGCCAATGTCACTGGTCTCCAGGGGACACGTATCCCAGTGCCAGGCCCAACTCGGTGTACTACTGCCCAGCAGCTCTCGCCTCCAGCCTGGCACTGACTCAACATGACGGAGCCGGGAGCATCCTATGTCTCTACCTGCGCACTCAACTCCTGCCTCTCGCACCCGGATCTCGTGGTCTCCTCCCCAAGCCCCTCCCACAGCTGCTTCGAGTAGTGCCAGCCCAAGTCTGCCCATCCCACACGTGATGTACCCACTGCTCTGTGTCCTTTCTATCATGTGGTACTCGCACTTGCTGTGGGCTTACAGCACTCAGACCTGCCGCCATTTTCCTAAGAGGGCGCCCTAGTACTGTTCATGTGTCCCTACTACTCTCGCACACCACTAAACCAGCCATGTCACTTGTTGTTTAAACCTTTCCCTGGCAGGACATTAACCATAAAATTAGTCTTTTAACCCTTTCCCAGACAGAAAAGCCATGTGACTTGCCTAAGCCTTCCCTGAGTGATCACTGCCTCAATATTTACCTTTTTACCCCCATTCCTGACAGAACCTCTGCCATATAACTTGCCTCTTAATTCTTTATTTATGCATGATCTGTAATATATACTAAGCTCCCAATATTTGAAAATTGGAAAGAGGGTCAAAAAAAATTCTACCACCTTTTATGGAAAAAAATACCAGGCTTCATATAAATTTTACTTTTTTGCCTATTAATAACATTGGGATCAGCCATCATTTTTACTGGCCAGGTGGCAATTAGTCGCCCATCGACAAATTTCCTCTTCTTTCGGCAACTAATCTCCCCGAAATCCCTTCCTGTCGGCAAGAATGTGAATTGCCAGCGGGATGGCATACAGATCGTTTTGGTTTCCGAAGTTGCCCGAAAATTCCTCGTGAGGCAGCTTCAGGTGACTTCAGAAAGTCACCGAGCGATCCGAATGTCATCCCACCGGGGATTCACATTTCACATTCTCGCCAGCAGGAAGGCATTTCGGGGAGATTAGATGGATAGGATTCGGTTCGGCTGGGCAGAAGGATTCACCGAATCCTACTGAAAAAGGCTGAATCCTGTCCGAATCTCAAACTAAATCCTGGATTTGGTGCATCCCTAAATTGAATAACATTGTGCTATTTAAAGGGATTCTGTTATGAGTTTTATAGTGTAGTTTTTATTTCTAAATTACACTGTTTAAACTGCAAAAAAATGGTGTCAGGGAGCTGCTATCTGGTTACCTTCCCATTGTTCAGATGTTAGGCTGCTTAGGGGGAAAGGGAGGGGCTGATTTCACTCAAATATGCAGTACAGCAGTAAAGAGTGACTGAAGTTTAGCAGAGCACAGTCACATGACTGGGGGCAGCTGGGAAACTAACAATATGTCTAGCCCCATGTCAGATTTCAAAATTGAATATAAAAAAAATCTGTTTGCTCTTTTGAAAAACTGCTGAAGCAGCACTATTAACTGATGCATTTTGGAAAAAAACATGTTTTCCCATGACAGTATCCCTTAAACCATTAGCCTGATTGATCAACATCTAGTCATCCTTTTTAAGAATTATCTATCTATTGCTGATCTTTGTCCAAATAGGCAGATATTTATCTGATCAGTTTAGCAGATTTGGTCCCTCACAACTTTATACAACAGCATGGGAAACATTTCTATTCTAATGAGAAACTGCTAGCCTTATTGTACTACATCTGTCTATACTCAAATATTTTCAATGTACGGTTCCCATACTTGTCTGCCCCCTCCCAGAACATTAGATGGAGGGCCAGACCTGAAAGCCAATTAGGGTGTTGGGGAGAATGCATTTTATTACTGTCCTGGAAATTTGGACAAAAAAGGGGAGGTAAGTCTGAATAAATCCTGCCTTAGGAATTGGACTGTTTTGGGCATTCAGGTCTGCAGTTAAAATAAAGGTTATCAGGGCAAGAATAATTTCTTAAAGGGGTGTTTCACCTTTAAATTTTAATTACATTTAAAATTTTAGTTAATGGCCCATTCTAAGCAACTTTGGATTCTTCATAGCTTTCAAACAGGGGTCACTGACCCCATCTAAAAATAAATGCGTTATATATTTATCGTTATTGCTACTTTTAATTACTCATCTTTCTATTCAGTCCCTCTCCTATTCATATTCCAGTCTCTTATTCAAATCAGTGCATGGTTGCTAGGGGAATTTGAACCCTAGCAACTCAGACTGCTGAAACTGCAAACTGGAGAGATGCTGAATGAAAAGCTAAATATCTCAGAAACCACAAATAATAAAAAATGAAAACAAAAATGCAAACTGTCTCAGAATATCACTCTCTATCTATATCATACTAAAAGTTAATTTGAAGGTGAACAACCCCTTTAAGTCACTGAGGAATTCTGTAACAATAACGACAATGGTCGTATTGGTTTATTTATGCATATAAATAAAACCTTTTCTTGAATAATATATTTTTCTGATAATATGAGCCACTGGATAATCCCATACTGAAACACTACCAATTTCTGCCCCTCTAACTCATATGAGGCACTGTACTCACACACAAACCAAGCACACGTATTCATGATAGATTACATCAGCCAATGAATGGACAGATGCATGGTTTTTACTCCCACCACTCCCACCCTTGTTCTTGTTACAGTGAGACCCTGAATCAGAGTTACCAGGCTGGTGGTTTTCCAGTCAAATTGGGCTACTAATTTAAAGCCCAGATGGCCTTTGGCTGGTTTGTGCTCTGGAAACCAGCCAAAGTTTTGTCTTGCCCTAATGTGACGAGCCTGCGTCTCCCAATGCATGTTGGGTAATGTAGTCTTTGTTTAACAGTTTGCCAACTGCCAAGTATAATGTGAGACTATAATACCCAGCATGCAATGAGACAGGCTTGGGGTGCATGCTGTGTATATGGGGTACATGCTGTGTGTGGAAAACCGCCAACCTGGTAACTCTAATTCAGAGTCTAACTGTAAAAAAAAATAATGAAGACCAAACGAATTGGCTATTCTTTAACACACTAAGAGTTAACTTAAAGTTCAACCGCCCCCTTTAAAAACAAAGAATCAATTGCAATGTGACGAGCCTGCGTCTCCCAATGCATGTTGGGTAATGTAGTCTTTGTTTAACAGTTTGCCAACTGCCAAGTTTAATGTGAGACTATAATACCCAGCATGCAATGGGACAGACTTGTGTAGAAGTCAGGAGTTACCAGATTTTGGGCTTTGTATCCCAGTCTCCCGTCCCATTCTCACATTTTGCAGTGACTTTCCTCAATTTCAGACAATTTTGGGTCAAAAATCTTCTGGCCACCAAAATGTCTAGAGGGTGATCTGTTTCGCCAATATTTATTGAAATCATATATGTTTTAGGCCTTATGGGCCCCTATACTTCCTGTGCCCCCCTCTGTAGTTACACCCCGGGTTAGGGGCAAATCTGTCCCATTTGAAAAAGGCGTATTTTTACAAATATTTATTTATTTTTAGACTTTTTTTCATTGCACATATTGTGCTATGTTTGGGCTACTATTGAAGTGCCTCTTGGCTAGTTTTGGGCTGGTTTTGAAAATTAGACCTGGCAACTCTGCCCTGAATTATTTCCTGTCAGGTGGTCAAGGAGTGACACATAGGACATCAACATTTTTACTGCTATGTATTTCCCAATTTTGGAGACGTCCACTTAGAGTAATGAAGTGCAAGGAGATCTTGCGGTGCATAAAATGTGGTTGTAGTTTATGAGGGTCCCGGTGATGTCACTGTACATGCGCACAATGTGCTGGACAGAGTTGCCACATGTCTGTGACGGGAAAGTCAGGCAGAGAGCGGGCGGTGACATCACCAGGGCAGGTCCATGATATCATAAGATCGGGTCAGACAGTGACATCATGGGTTATGCTGTGGATGGTTGATCACCGCGCCAACCCAGTCCTGCCCAGTTTTCCTAATTTGGAAAACCAGGCAGTTTTGCCCCCGCGCCCTTTCTGAACACCCTAGCGCTGTGTAACTCCTGAGTAACCGGTTGGCAAGTTGACAGCTCTGATTTCCACATACTTACCCCATGTACAGTACAGTATTATTTGGTGAGAACAGAGATCTCTTAGTTGCTATTAGTTGCCAGAATGACAGTTAGATCTCGTGATTCTTCACATGGCAGGGCATCATTTTCCTACTTCTGTAAAGAGAAACCACAAGAAAGCTTTCACTTCCTTATACAGTAGAACCCCCATTTTAGGTTTTTCAGGGGACCAGAAAAAAATGGTGTAAAATCAAGGTAAATGTAAAATAAGGGAATCATGCACTATGCAATAATTATTGATGGAACCTCAAAAACAGTGTAAAATGAGAGAAAACTCTCCCTCTCTCAGGGTGTATAAAATTAAGGTTTCACTGTATTTAACTGCCATGAGATATATAAAAAATATGATCCATCTCTACCGGGGGTGCAGCTAGGCACATTCTGCATCCAGGCCTGGTCGCAGATCGTTACGCCACTGTGGGGAGCTTGTAAAGCTATTTGCGTAAATTAATATATTTGCTTTATATAATAAACTATAACCTGTGACACAGTGGGTTAAATATTGCCAATTCATCCCTTTATAGGAGCAGTATACCCCATTTCAATGAGTGCAACACATAGGGCTTGTCCTGAACATACTTTTGTTTATTGCTTTAATCACACATAAAATCTGTTTTTTTTTTTTTTTCATTATTTCTTCTAAACAGCTGGATGGAAGCTACACCATGTTTGCTCTTTGCCAGGTCACAATAATTGGGGAAGGGAGGGGGTTCTATACTGGTAATCAAATTATCCCATTCTCCATTTGCCATGTTTAGCTCAATAAATCTATTGTCTATTGATTAAAGGGGTTGTTCACCTTTAAATAAACTTTAGTGTGAAGTAGAAAGTGCTATTCTGAGACAATTTGCAATTGGTTTTCATTTTTTATTATTTGTGGTTTTTGAGTTATTTAGCTTTTTATTCGGCAGCTCTTCAGTTTGCAATTTCAGCCATCTGGTTGCTAGGGTCCCAATTACCATAGCAACCATGTATTGATTTGCATAAGAGACTGAACTATGAATGGTAGGGGGCTGAATAGAAAGATGAGTAATACAAAGTAGCAATAATAATACATATGTAGCTTTATAGAGCATGTATTTTTAGATGGGGTCAGTGACCCCCATTTAAAAACTGGAAAGAATCAGAACAAGGCAATTAATTTAAAAACTAAAAAAAAAAAAAAATTATAAAAGCCAATTGAAAATTTTTGACAGAAAAAAGTATGTTTAGGCAGTAGGCACAAAGAAGGTTTAGCATAAGCCCTATTCATTGCACTAATGTTGAACTGTGCCTTAAAGGAAAACTAAACCCTAAAAATGCTATATTTTATACACCAGCCTAAAGTTTCAGCTTCTCAATAGCAGCAATGATCCAGGAATTCAAAGTGTCTGCGGCACTCACAAAAAATTGATTGGCCAGGTTAAAAAATCTTTATCGGTCCCAGTGTAATCAGCCAGTCAACTGTGTAACAATTAGAAAGCCTAGTATGGGGAAGAGGAAAAGGGAGGCTGATTAACAGATTTCCCAGATTGTGTGAAGAAGATGGGAGTGTGAACTCAGACCAGCCTTTCTAGTGGTTAGCAGGGAGTAGATTAGGGCTAGGCCTAGACAGAAGGGGTCGTTTATCTCTATACTTGAAATGTGCAAAGAGTTGCAATCACTGTGTTTTTTCACCACATTGCAGTGCTTTTTCCCAAAATCCCAGCATTGTTACATGGTTGGTTATTTATGGTTGGTTATGCTTAGTCCTCTTGATTATAACAGGTCTGAAACAGTTTTAAAGGAGAACTAAAGCTTAACTAGAGAAGTAGGGCAGAAATGTTGTACGTTATGTACCAACCCTGGGCAACCCCAGCCTTTAAGGCTGTGCCTCCAAAGATGCCCCAGTAGCTCCCCATCTTCTTTTCTGCTGATTCACCGCACATGCTCTGTATTGCTGTCACTTACTGAGCTTAGGGACCGATACACAATATACTAGTGAACAGGCAAACCTCATTTCTGCTTGATGATTTGAGATGATTTCCCAACAGCTGCCCAGATCACACTGAGCATTAACCCGTTCCCTAATTGTAATATAATATATGTGGGGGTTATCCGCTGGCTCCACCACTTAATTGGATGTCCAAGAAGCCCACACTACATCACTTAAACAGGACATTATTGTATTAGAGAGGGTACAGAGAAGGGCAACTAAGCTGGTGAAAGGTATTGAAAATCTTAGCTATGAGGAAAGACTGGCCAAATTGGGGATGTTCACGCTGGAGAAGAGGCGCTTAAGGGGTGATATGATAACTATGTATAAATATATAAGGGGATCATATAATAATCTCTCTAATGCTTTATTTACCAGTAGGTCTTTCCAGCTGACACGAGGTCACCCATTCCGATTAGAAGAAAAGAGGTTCCGCCTAAATATTCAGAAGGGTTTTTTTACAGTGAGAGCTGTGAAGATGTGGAATTCTCTCCCTGAATCAGTGGTACAGGCTGATACATTAGATAGCTTTAAGAAGGGGTTGGATGGCTTTTTAGCAAGTGAGGGAATACAGGGTTATGGAAGACAGGCAACTGCTCTTTTTCATAGAGAAGAAGCAAGATATTCGTCTGAGCTAAGGAATGGCCCCTTACATATCACAAGGCAGTGAAGTCAGGATTCTTCCATTAGAGTATATGTTATGTTTGGCTTTCATACACCAGGCATTTCGGTGACACACGATATGGTTTGGTGCTACCTTGTGCAAGTATGAGGAACTTGCCTGCCCTTCTGTTTCACGGCTATGAGCGACATTAAATAAACTGAGACAACAGGTTGATAGTATTTGGATTTTATCTCACTGGGTCTCTTGCACCATCAGTATGCACCCCACCCTGACACAAGAATCCTTTTGTCTAAATATTGCTTATTCATGTTTTTGGATTGCATTGCGCTGAATGGAAAGTTGGACAAAGAAAGGCAGCAAACCTGCCAAGTTTTATTCAAAAGCAGTTCTCTTATAACTTATTGTGGAAATCTGGATGCTATATAAAACAGCCCTTAACACTTGTGCTTCCAAAGTAGGACTGGGATAAAGGGCAGTTGAAATGAAGATGTCGAGCTGAATAGTAAATGTCCCAACATCAACTAGGGATGTAATTAAAGGTCTATGGGCCATGGTGCATCTTTATTAACCCCAAACTCTTATATACCCTGTGACCCTTTATGGACTATATCCCCTTCTCCTATATGGAAAACAGCCGAAGCCGAACTCCCGAAGCAGCGAAAAGACGCAAAGCCACGAAAATAGCCGAAGCCAAACTCCCAAATTGGCAAAAAAGTCCAGAAGCCACGAAAACAGCCGAAGCCGAATATTTTGTTATACGAGGCTCAGTGATTTCTAATGGCGGCACTGGGTACTGGCACTGGCCTCGGGAACAAACCTAGTAATTTACAGGTGGAGGGCTCATGCTAAATTTTTGGCACTTGCCAGTGAATTGGGCTTTCCTTGTCCTTTAAAAAGGACTGCAGGGATATATTTTTGGTATTTCCTTGGGTTAGAATTTCACTATCCAGTAAAAATTGCTTGAAAGAAGAAACAGGCAGGGCAGGCCTGACAAACTCTATTTCTCTCTGGCATTTATAAATCTCTTTGGAGCAGGACTTGTTTATTATCATAATGGTTTTCATTCGATGGGTGTGTGGGGAGCCATGAGTCATATCTGAGCTCAGTAGTACAACAACTGTGCTGCAAATGGTATTTCATTTATGTAGAGATTGTTTGGGATCCAATAGAAGCTTTGGTGGGATATTTTTTCTTTATTTTGTTTTTTTTAGGACATATCTTGTGCAGTTTGAGGGCACCTACTCTCCATGGAATGTTCTTACACACATGTGAACCCCACCCCTAAGTCGGTAAAGTTAAACTTATTCAACATATCATGTGTTCATGTCATGCAAAAACGTCTGTGTAGCCCTTGGGGTGGCTGGATAGCAATAAAATATCCCTTGGAAGGCCAAATTCCAGCCCCCAGACTTTTGACAGCCCAGGCCTACGTCAAAGTTCTCCAGCGATTTACTTTATTGCCAGTGGGAAAGCATTTTCTGGAGATTTCTCTTCCACTGTAGCATAGATTTAACCCTGGGTGACAAATCTCCCCATCTGCCATTACGTTAAAGGAGAAGTAAACCCCTTATTAAAAAAACCCTACCCACTACCCTACATAGACCCGACTCCCTCCTCCCCCCCAGCCTAGCTGTTACCCCAGGCAAATGCCCCTAACTTTTTACTTACCCCTCGGTGCATATTCACGGCATCAGAGTTCACGGCAGCCATCTTCTTCTCTTCGCTCTTCATTGGGAAGTAAGTTCCGTATCCGCACATGCGCAGTTGGAGCAGTCTTTGGGTTACTGTCAACTGCGCATGAGCCGAAAGTCACAAAAATTGCAGAAACGACAGAAGAAGACCCAATGAAGACCAAAGAAGAATATGGCTGCCGTCAACTCTGATGCTGGGAATCTGCATGAGGGGTAAGTAAAAAGTTAGGCATTTGCCCGGGGTAGCAGCTAGGCTGGGGAGGATCGGGGTCTATGTAGGGTTAAATAAGGGGTTTACTTCTCATTTTAATACACCCAAGCTAAGCCTCCACATAGAACAGGGGTGCCCAAACTTTTTGCAACGAGGGCCAGATTTGGTGAGGTGAAAATGTGTGGGGGCCGACCATTCAGCCCGACATTCTTTGAACCATTAACATTAAATTACAGGAATCGAGTTATCGTAGCAGTAATATTTGGGCACATTAGTGAAATGATCTGCCACTTGGTCTATACTACTGTCTGTGTGCTGAAGGTGATAGCAATAGAGACGTACTGGTACATAGTGACGCCATACTACTTTAGTTTACTGTACTGGCACGTCACTACGTCTATTGCACCTTCAGCCCTAAAGAAGTATGTGAGAGCGGTGTGTCTTTATAGACCAGCAGTATAGACCAAGTGGCAGATCATTTCACTAATGTGCCCAAATATTACTGCTATAGGATTCCTATTCGCACTGTGCTGGAGGGGCATCATTATTATTAATTTCATGATGGAGGCAGAGGGCCAGTGTAAATTTGAAAACGGCCTGCAATTGGCCCCGAGCCGGAGTTTGTACATGCCTGACATAGAATATAACCTTTAACCCCTACTTCCCATTATGGCAGGGTGGGGCAATCTTAATAATATAAACAAAAGTCCCAAGCAGATACTGGAGCCCGTGAGTATGAAAGGTTTAATGGAGTCCTGACATTGCTCATATAACGTAGGGATGCACCGAATCCATTATTTGGGATTCTGCCAAATCCCCAAATCCTTGGTGTAACATTCAGCCAAATACAGAATCCAAATCCAAATTTGCATATGCAAATCAGGGGCAGTGACGGAAAAAGTGGAAAAAATTCTTCATGTGATTTCCCTACCTGCCCCTAATTTACATATGCAAATTAGGATTCAGCTAGGCACAAGGATTCAGACGAAATCCGAATCCTGCTGAAAAAGGCAGAATCCTGGCTGAATCCCGAACCGAATCCTGGATTCAGTACATCCCTCCATATTTAATTTTTTTTTCAAAAAAGAGCCAAGCAGATTATCTTCCACAAGGCGGAGACCCTAAAAATATATTGCTGGGGGCTCCAGTACTTCTAGTAATGCTACCAACTCATAAATCCTTTGGACTATAGTATCCAGAGTACGAGAGGGGGGTTGTGGGTGCACTCCTAAGGCCATAAAAAAATATATAAATACAATAATCCCCTGTCTAAAAAAAGAAAAACAGGGTTTTTTGTTACAAAGTTATGATCATAAAATTGGTAAGCCGCCATACCACGTCAAGGTAAACCCCATACGGCGGTCCCTAACCTGTTTACCTGCGATCAAAATTTAAAACCTTGGTTTCAATCTGGACTAGATCCTCCCCCGCCACCTGCATATGTGGCTTTTGAAGGGGAGACTGCCCAGACCAACGCCCATTTTAAAAAAAAAATGTGATTGTGAAGAGACTATAATGAAGGAAAAGTAAAGTTGTATATATAAGTGCACACTTGTGTGTGTATGTGTGTAAGTATAAGTACAGGTGTGAGTATAGATTTAGAGGGAGATGAAAAAAGAAAAGCTAAATGTGGAGTGTAATAGGTGTAATGTGTGTGGGTCTGTGCAAGTGTTACCTAGTGATAAGTGCAGCAAAAACCCTGTTTTTCTTTTTTTAGACAGGGGATTATTGTATTTATATATTTTTTTATGGCCTTAGGAGTGCACCCACAACCCCCCTCTCGTACCTGAAATGTAGCCGGAAGCAGTGGCTAAGCTTCATGTGGTTAGTGCACCCTCATACCCACCCCTTTAAATTAACGGTGGCCCTATATCCTTGTTGTTTTTTTATTAATCCTTGGTTTGGGCAGTTTCTCTCCCTTAAAAGCCACAAATGCTAGCGGCTGGAGAGGCTTTGGCCTTTTTATTACCAACGCCTGTGAGACACACATTATATTTGCTGCACTTATCACTAGGTAACACTTGCACAGACCCACACACATTACACCTATTACACTCCACATTTAGCTTTTCTTTTTTCATCTCCCTCTAAATCTATACTCACACCTGTACTTATACTTACACACATACACACACAAGTGTGCACTTATATATACAACTTTACTTTTCCTTCATTATAGTCTCTTCACAATCACATTTTTTTTTTTTAAAATGGGCGTTGGTCTGGGCAGTCTCCCCTTCAAAAGCCACATATCCAGGTGGCGGGGGAGGATCTAGTCCAGATTGAATCCAAGGTTTTAAATTTTGATCGTAGGTAAACAGGTTAGGGACTGCCGTATGGGGTTTACCTTGACGTGGTATGGCGGCTTACCAATTTTATGATCATAACTTTGTAACAAAAAACCCTGTTTTTCTTTTTTTAGACAGGGGATTATTGTATTTATATATTTTTTTATGGCCTTAGGAGTGCACCCACAACCCCCCTCTCGTACCTATAGTATCCAGAGTCACATTATTGTACATACTGTGTAGAGCAGTGGCATAACTAGAAGCCAGAGGGCTCTGGTGCAAAATGTTGGGCTTTAGTTCTATTTAAACATTAAAAAATTTGAGCCCGAATTATCACTTATGCTAGCCCAGTGGCATAACTAGATGTTACTGGGCCCCACAGCAAATTCATTTTAGGGCCCCCAAAATATCCAGAGGTTGTCCCTGTTTTACCAATATATATTATAATTGCTCATTAATTAGGTCATTATACTTTCTGGGGCCCTTTCTGGGTCTGCATTCTCTGTAGTTACACCCCTGCTAGCCCCTCTATCCACCTTTATTTCTCAAAGGCACCTTTCAGTGTTGTGTGTTAGCTCCTTTACAATTTTCATTCTTACTGAAGAGCCAAGGGCCACTGTTGCCCCCCACCCATTGCTGCAGATGCCTCCTGAATATTTAGATTTTTTTTCTTTAGTAAATAACATCTATTCCAATATATTTTTGCTTGTTTTTTTTTTAGCAGCATTTTTCCTAAATCAAGAAAAGAAGTAACTAAACTTTGTGCTTTTGAAAATTCATTTTACTTTTTTTTTAAGAAAAAAAAAATGTATCGGAATTTTTCTGATATGGCATGCATGAACAGTTTGTTTGAAGAATTCTACTTCAAAGAAATAAATGGCGTCCGATCAAATTAAGATCATGTTTGGTGTTACTGTTTCTTTAAAATGGGATTTAGCTGCTTTTGTGTGCGTTTTTTGGTTGTTTGTTTGTTTTCTTTAAAAGAGTGTAAAAGTATCACACTTTCACCTCATCATGGAAGATAAAGAATGAGGATAAAATTCAGTCCGGTGAGCTCAAGACACCTTGGGGCCCTTACATATCACGAGACAGTGGAGTGCGGATTCTTCCATTACACTATATGTTATATTTGGCTCCCATACACCAGGCACTTTGGTGACACGCCATAACATTCAGTGCTGCCTTGTGCGGAGCTTGGCTGCCCTCCTTCTACATGGGGATGAATGACATTACAGCAAAGAGAGTCCGTTAAAAAGTTGTGGGGAGAAGTCCAGATATTCCAGTTTGGGTAGTATTGGGTCATTGCCACAATCCTTCCTTGTTGATCCTACCCCCACCCCCCTGACAAAAAAAAAGTCCTTTTGCCTAAATATTGCTTATTCATGGTTTTGGATCACGCTGGGCCTAATGGAAAATTGGATAAAGAAGGCAGCAAACCTGCCAAGTTTTATTCAAAAATAGTTATTTTATAACTTATTGAGGAAATCTGGATGTCGTATAAAGTGATTTAACCCTTGCACTACCAGAAAGCCACAACTGGAAAAAGACACAGAAAGGCCCGAAAGGGCTGAGAATACAGGGTTCCTCTGTCAAACACAATCTCATGACTTTTCACATGAAAATCAACTTTACGGAGATCTGTTACTGTAGAAGTATCCAACCTATGGCTATTTAGTTGTTGTTGTGCTACAACTCTCCGAAATATGTTGGCACTAAATAAATACATGTTAATAATAATAAAAGCATAGTAGCTCTGCACTTTCTACTTGTGCTTGCGCTTTTCAACAAGGCCTATTATCATAAATATCAATAAGTATTTCATTAAGATGAAAACAATTTGATGACATGAAATCAATATTTGTGGATTCCAGGCAAATTCCAGAGGGACTGCTGAAAGAGGTTGTAGACAGTCACTATTTATTGGGCTGGTGGGGGGTGTTTGGGCCTCTGTGTACTTAAAAATGCCAGTATCTAGGTCCAAGTGGGCAGTAGATATTCCCTCTCTAGACGAGGATGTTTGGAAAGATGTAAGGACAAATCTATACAATTCCCTAATTTCCACCAGGGACAAAATGGTGCAATTCAAAATTATCCACAGAACATACATCACCGCATTGAGACTCAAAGCCATAGTTAGGGCTCTTACAGACGAGCATTTGAAGCTGCGCTCCCCTTTTTATGTGTTCAGCCGCAGGGGAGCACAAGGAGTAGACGCATTCAGTTTTTTTTTATTGGGGCTGTACTCGCTGTACTCACACAGGCGCATGTTAAGACGCAACATGCTGCAGTTTTTCCTGTGCGCATGCGCATGTAGGCGTCGAACACAGGAAAAATGCAGCATGTTGCGTCTCAACATGCGCCTGTGTGAGTACAGCCCCATTGAAAAAAACTGAATGCGTCTACTCCTGCACTCCCCTGTGGCTGAACGCATAAAAACAGAATGCAGGGGAGTGCAGCTTCAAACGCTCGTCTGTAAGAGCCCTCAGAAATCCTAATGCAAATTGTCCTAAGTGCCATGCCCCGGACACTTGTGCTCTAATAAACTTCAGTCACTCTTTACTGCTGTACTGCAAGCTGGAGTGATACCACCCCCTCTCTTCCCCCCCCCCAGCAGCCAAACAAAAGAACAATAGGAAGGTAACCAGATAGCCGCTCCCTAACACAAGATAACAGCTGCCTGGTAGATCTAAGAACAACACTCAATAGTAAAAACCCATGTCCCAATGAGACACATTCAGTTACATTGAGAAGGAAAAACAGCAGCCTGCCAGAAAGCATTTCTCTCCTAAAGTGCAGGCACAATTCACATGACCAGGGGCAGCTGGGAAATTGACAATATGTCTAGCCCCATGTCAGATTTCAAAATTGAATATAAAAATATCTGTTTGCTCTTTTGAGAAATGGATTTCAGTGCAGAATTCTGGTGGAGTAGCACTATTAACTGATGTTTTTTGGAAAAAAAACATGTTTTCCGATGACAGGATCCCTTTAATGTCCAACAGCTGGGTCAATCTCAGCTACTCCCTCTAGTAATAAAACAGAAAATGACAAGGGAAAAACTATTTAGTCTTTTAACTTTCTCCTGCCAATCACCAGTCTTTCGGCTGTATCCAAATAATCTGCAAATGAATCAGCGCCTATGGCAACGAAGAAAATAAAAACAGAAAACCAAAAATAGAGCAGTATATCTGGTTATTTAGAAGGCCCCCGGTGTTTGCAAATCTCTTTGTAAGGTGTACTTTACCTTTAAATCTTCCACTGCTGTTAATAGCATGTAAAAGAAGGATCCCTTTATATCCAATTAGTTGTATCCACCGTGTGGTTAAATTGCCTTCATATGTTGTGGACATGCCTGGTAATTCACAAATACTGGACCAACTTGATCAAATATAAAACAACCCAGGCTCTACTTCCAGGAGCTCTAACCCCTGAGATCTGTCTCTTTGGACTAGTAGATTATCTAGCTCCCCGCATTAAAACTAGAACATTACTAAGATCCTTACTTTTCTATGGGAAAAAAACGAATAGCACTTGGATGGATGAACACTGCTCCTCCCACAGTGAAGGCATGGATTATGATGGTAAATAGTAAACTTCCCATAATAAAACTAACGTATATGGCTAGGCAATGACCACAAAAATTTGATGTGGTGTGGGGTGGCTTTAAACCTGTCCAGAGGCAGAACCAAACGTGTAGAGACTTACACCAGGACTCATCTAAGTACCCAATATAACACAGACCCCCTCTGGTATTTGGGAATCATTCTCAATGATCTATATGTACTGGTCGCTGTATTACAACATTGTGATTTGTAGTAATATTGTACTTTACTGCCTGCACTAAATGCAATAACTTGATGTTGTTTTGTTTTTGCTTTTTGCTTTGATGTTGTGAAATGTAAAGTAAAAACGTTTTTTAAAAAAAATGCCAGTATCTATTTTTCCTCCCAGTTCAAGCCTCAGCAATGCTACAGAGAAGTTATGGCATAATCATGTTGTACTGCAGTAAGACAATGAATGTGTTTTCTTTATCGTGTTAGTTACCTTTTCCTTGTGTTAATAAACAAAACGTCTATTGTTTTTGCTTGATATTGCTGCCCTCTAGAGCATAGCAAGAATGAGCTGTGGCGAGTCAGCAGTGGGTGGAGATTGGGAAATGATATAACCACTAGAGGGAGTACCAAAAATAGTGCAGTATGTCTGGTTATTTAGAAAGCACCTGGTGTTTGGAAAAGGTGCACTTTCCCTTTAAATCTTCCACTGTAAAACTTGCCAGCCCAGGATAGTATTGTAGTAATACTATCCTGCACTGGCAAGTTTTTCTGTGAAGAGAAGCGCCATCTTGGGGTTTAAGGCACACCAGACACACAGGGCGAGCCACGAGGGAGCTAAAGATGCAGCTAGGGCCCCTCTACAGAAGCTGCAACAGCCTCTGCAACACAGATGTCTATGTGTGATTTGACTTCAGAACAAATGTGAGTGCAAACATGTTTTTAAAGCATATTTTTAAATAAATGGTATTATACTATTTTGGATTTATAGCTTTGTATATCCTGAGTCGTGGAACTGAACCAAAAGGAGAGGAAGGATTGACTAGCAATATACCGTTATTTTGGTTTGTAAGTAGCCAATTTAACCACACGGTGGATACAACTAATTGGATATAAAGGGATCCTTCTTTTACATGCTATTAACAGCAGTGGAAGATTTAAAGGTAAAGTACACCTTACAAAGAGATTTCCAAACACCGGGGGCCTTCTAAATAACCAGATATACTGCTCTATTTTTGGTTTTCTGTTTTTATTTTCTTCGTTGCCATAGGCGCTGATTCATTTGCAGATTTTTTGGATACAGCCGAAAGACTGGTGATTGGCAGGAGAAAGTTAAAAGACTAAATAGTTTTTCCCTTGTCATTTTCTGTTTTATTACTAGAGGGAGTAGCTGAGATTGACCCAGCTGTTGGACATTAAAGGGATCCTGTCATCGGAAAACATGTTTTTTTTTCCAAAAAGCATCAGTTAATAGTGCTACTCCACCAGAATTCTGCACTGAAATCCATTTCTCAAAAGAGCAAACAGATTTTTTTATATTCAATTTTGAAATCTGACATGGGGCTAGACATATTGTCAATTTCCCAGCTGCCCCTGGTCATGTGACTTGTGCCTGCACTTTAGGAGAGAAATGCTTTCTGGCAGGCTGCTGTTTTTCCTTCTCAATGTAACTAAATGTGTCTCAGTGGGACATGGGTTTTTACTATTGAGTGTCGTTCTTAGATCTACCAGGCAGCTGTTATCTTGTGTTAGGGAGCGGCTATCTGGTTACCTTCCCATTGTTCTTTTGTTTGGCTGCTGGGGGGGGGGAAAGAGAGGGGGTGGTATCACTCCAACTTGCAGTACAGCAGTAAAGAGTGAATGAAGTTTATTAGAGCACAAGTCACATGACTTGGGGCAGCTGGGAAATTGACAATATGTCGAGCCCCATGTCAGATTTCAAAATTGAATATAAAAAAATCTGTTTGCTCTTTTGAGAATTGGATTTCAGTGCAGAATTCTGCTGGAGCAGCACTATTAACTGATTCATTTTGAATTTTTTTTCCCATGACAGTATCCCTTTAAAGGAACAGCAACACCAAAAAATGAAAGTGTTTTAAAGTAATGAAACGATCATGTAGTGTTGCCCTTAGCATGCAGGTCAGATTAAAAAACAAACTAACTGAACACTTATGTTCCATGTGGACCCCCTTCAAGTCACTGAGTGGTTACTGACTGGCAAAAGAGGAAGTTGGCCTGTGGCTATTATGTTATATATCCAGTCACTCCAGCCTTTATACATTACATTTTTGTCTTAATTATATTGAAAATGTTTGTTTTATTTTGCACTATTTACCCAGCTTCATTTACAATGAACAGTTCCTTTAAAGGGGTTATTAAAATTAACTTTTATTATGATGCAGAGAGTGAAATTCTAAGACAATTTGCAATTGGCTTTCATTTATTATTATTTATTCGGTTTCTTATTATTTGTTTTTGAGTTATTTAGCTTTTTATTCAGCAGCTCTCCGGTGTGGAATTTCAGCAACCATTTGGTTGCTAGGGTCCATTTTACCCTAGCATCCCGAAACTGGTGTGAATGAGAGCCTGAAAGTGGACCTGTCACCCAGACACAAAAAGCTGTATAATAAAAGTCCTTTTCAAATTAAACATGAAATCCAAATTCTTTTTTTTATTAAAGCATTCATAGCTGTTGTAAACTTATTGAAAAAGTTCAGCTGTCCATCAAATATTGTCTGCCCCTCCTCTATGCCTTAGGCAGGGCAGGCAACAACTTTCACGTCCCATTCAGCACTTCCTAGATGTCACTGCTCTCTTCACATTCTCTTCACCATTTAATTGTGTAGCCAGGCCTCAGGGCATGGGGATGGACATCAGGTTGAACAAGATTCTGAGATGATACAAGACTTGCCTTAATAACAGTGTCTACAAAATGGCTCCTGCTTCCTTGCTATAATTATGAATTCCCAGCCTGATGGACACAAGATTCAAATAATTTATATAGTGCAAGTATTTTGCTTGACTAACGTGATAAACTAGGATAATGAATATTTTTTTCAGGTGACAGGTTCCCTTGAAAGACAAAAAAGAGAGGCCTGAATAGAAAGATAATGAAAACAAAAACAATATAATTGTAGCCAAACAAAAGATTTGTTTTTTTTTAGCTGCTGGGGTCAGTGCCCACATTTTGAAAGCTTGAAAGAGTGCAAATAACTCAAAATTAAACAACTAAAACATGAAGAGTTGCTAAGAACTGGTCATTCTATATCATAATAAACGTTAAAGGAAAACTAAAGAGATAGCTAGAAATGTTGTACATTATGTTTTAGGCTTCTGTACCAGCCCAAGGCAACCACAGCCCTTTAGCAGTAAAGATCTGTGTCTCCAAAGATGCCCCAGTAGCTCCCCATCTTCTTTTCTGCTGATTCACTGCACATGCTCTGTGCTGCTGTCACTTACTGAGATTAGGAACGGATGTGCAATATACTGAATATATGTAATAAAAATAGTAATATAAATATCGCAATATAAGGCTGATTAGTAAATAATTCCGTTTATTGGTACATGGCAGCTCAGCCCTGTAGCATCAGCTTCTATGACAGGCCAACTTCATTTTCTGCTGGATAATTAGTGACGACCCTTAAGCTTAGCTTCTCAACAGCTGCTCAGAGCCCACTGAGCATGTTAGGACATGCATGTTAGAATTTTGTAAGGACACTCCTAACAAAATCCAAGATGGGAAACAACTGTGACACAGGAACTATCGGGGATGCGGTGGGTGCGGTTGCACCAAGGCCTGCACCCCCTCACGGCCTGCCAAATGCTTGTGCAAATCCACTATGAAAAATGTGCCCAGAGAGGCTCAGATGTGGGGGGCCGAGTGCAGAGGCTGCACCCAGGAACTACTTCTTATGTTACAACTTTGAAGGCCTGGATCATTACTACTATAGAGATGCTGAACCTTTAAAGGAGAAGGAAAGGTTAAAACTAAGTAAGCCTTAGCAGAAAGGTCCATATAAATATACCAATAACCCCTCAAAGTAGTGCTGCTGAGTCCTCTGTCAAAAGAAACACTGCATTTCTTTCCTTCTATTGTGTACACATGGGCTTCTGTATCAGACTTACTGTTTTTCATCTTAAATCTCCTTCCCCAGGCGTGAACATGCTCAGTTTGCTCCTCCCCCCCTTCTCTGCTGTAATCTGAGCCCAGAGCTATAAGTGAGCAGGGAGAGACTCAGGCAGGAAGTGATGTCACACCAAGCTAATACTGCAGCTGCTATCCTAAACAAACAGAGAGCTTCTAGAGCTTTTTACTCAGGTATGGTAAAAGCATTCTACAGAATAAATATATTATATAGCTTGCACTATTGCAGCTAATCTATTGGCAATAAAATGCCTCCGTAGCTTTCCTTCTCCTTTAAAGGGGTTGTTCACCTTCCAAAGACTTTTTTCAGTTCTTTTGTTTTCAGGTTGTTCCCCAGAAATAAAGATTTTTTTTTACAATTACTTTCCATTGTTTATTTTTTACGGTCTTTCCAAAATCGCAGTTTAAAGTTGAATATTCCTGTCTCTGGTGTTTCAGTCTGGCAGCTCAGTAATTCAGGCGCAGACTCTAAACTTTGCAATTTTGCAACATTTAGTTGATACATTTTTCAGCAGCATGTCTGGAGTATTAGCAACGATTGTATCAATTCTAACAGCTGCCTGGAATGAAACTCAGGGATTCTGCTCAGCAGGGACAAAGATAAGAAATGTATCAACTAAATGTATCAATTTAGAACAGTTTACAGCAGGGGGTGTCCAAACTACTGCCCGCGGGCCAACTGCAGCCCGCAGTCCATTTTTAAATGGCCCGCAGCCAGGGCCAGATTACTGACAAGGCGCCCTGGGCCCGGACCAATGGATGGATGGATGGCACGCCATCCTCCACTCCCAGACTGCCACCAATCAGGGCCCGCCTAGCTCAAGGGGCCCGGGCGCCCGGCCCAGGATGGAGAAAAACATCACCTGCCTCCCGCATTTTCCGGTTTCCGGGCCCCTGCAGTGACGTCCGGCGCATTTCTGTGGTAAAGTGAAGTGAGAAGGCTTGGCGGTGGGGGGATTGTAGGAAATGCTGCCGAACTGTGGCGATACTACGGGACTCCAGTCTCTCTCTCTCTCACTGAAAGGGTTAGAATCCTCACTCTGTAGAGCATTGATCATTGCTGTAGCATCAGTGGAATGCTGAGATAAGATGAAGAGCTTGCAGTCCATGCTGGTGTACTGATTTCTGGGCCAATGTACTATTCCATTTAATTTTTTGCCCTCTCCCACCTTCGGGTGATGCAGAATGCAATTAGACTGCCACAGATGCATTATTGAGTGCGCTGATCAACTGCTGCAGCTTGCATTATGTGGTGTCAAAATGCCATCTAAGGGCCGACAGAAACAAGAGAATTTTAATCAAGGGAACCATCCCTAGAGATATTATTGTGCACAGAGACAGCGCAGTCCAGTAAGAAGGCTCAGAACCAGCGCTGAAGCTGGCAGTGCTGTTAACCTTTTCATTCCTGGAGTTGCCTTAGGCACACAAAACTGTAGAAGCTGTATGAACTAACCTCTTCTCCGAATTTAGTTAAAGATAAAATACTGCTGAATTGTGCCCCTGCCATGTTTGTATCACCTGGGACAGAGACACTTTTAGGGGTCACTTTAGGTTGCAGGAAAAGTCATTGGTAGTGGTGGTGGAATCAGCACAGCTGTAACTCATAGTCTGTACAGAGAGATCCCATAAAACTATGGCAGCATAGGTATCCTCTGTACTAAGCACAATTCAGCAAGAACAGCCCCTAAGTTTGCTCATAGTCTGTACAGAGAGATCCCATAAATTGTAGTGGCTTCCCATTTCATTTTGCCTGGGATCCAGCATGTCAGACTGAATGGTCGGCCCCCACACAATTTCACCTCACCAAATCTGGCCCTCGTTGTAAAAAGTTTGGACACCCCTGGTTTACAGGGTCGGCTACCTCCCCCTTCCCACAGCTGCTTTAGAAGGTGAAAAAAAGCCTCTGTTTACACTTCAATATTAGAAAAAAAGGGACAAATAGAAAGTGATTGGAAAAAGTGGTTGTTTCTGGTTATATATTGGAACAGCTACTTGTTTGAAGGTGAACAATCCTGAACCACCGCTTTAATGGCAATACGAGTCCTGGCAGGTGTTTTACCTGCTAGGCCAGTAAAATACCAGTCGGGTGGTAAATCCAGTCAGGTGTGATGCTGGTCAGTGTCGGACTGGCCCGGGAAACCAGGCTGCTAAACTTTTGGCCTATTTCATGCCCATTCCCTATTTCAATGAAAACAAAGATACTAAATAGATGGAATACTGGATTATAGTATGTAAAGAAAACAGACTAGGAGAATAGAGGTTGATTGAGGAGATGAAGAATAATAGTAGGAGAGTGGCCCCTGGTCTAAGGTTTTTGGGAGGGCCCCTGGTGTCCCAGTCCAACACTGATGCTGGTGGATAAATACGTGAGGTACCAGGCCCAGACTGGCAATCTATGGGTTTTGGCAAATGCCAGAGGGGCTGCTGTAAGATGCCATAAAAAATCAGTATTTAGGGGCATGTTTACTAACATTGGAGATAAATATCTGGAGAGATTTCTGGAGATGTTGCCCATAGCAACCAATCAGATCTTTGCTTTTGTTTTCTAAGTTATAGATGGCTGTTTAAATCTAATTGCTGATTGGTTGCCATGGGCAACATCTCCAGAAATCTCTCCAGATATTTATCTCCAATGTTAGTAAACATGCCCCTTAGTGGGCTGCTGGGAGGCTGTTTGGGCCTCTATGTACTTGGAATGCCAGGGCTTATTTTGAATCCCAGCCCTGTGAGGTAGCCACTAACACCAGTGGTTCTGCTGCTAGAGAACACCCTATTCACATATCAGTAAATTCTCCTCAGTGCAGTGCTCTATCCAAGCACAAAGATCACATTCCTTCATTGTGTGGTATCAAATGCCTTGGCTACATGTGATTCTTAGGTCACTGTTTAATGTGTAGTCACGTGACGCGGAGCAAAGCAGGAAGAGCGAGTCTAGTCAGTGGCACCGCGCAACCCACACAGGCAGGTCTAACTTGATGCGCCGATAAGAGAGGCGGCAGGAGCACGAGGAGAAACTCACTGAGAATGACATTTAGCGCTTAGTGAGAGGGCAATAAGCCAAGGCTGTAACCGACAGCGAATTCAGCGGTTACACAGAATCAATATCAACCCTGTTCCCGCGCAGAGATTCGCTGCCAAGTGAACCAACGGCTTGTCGAGCTGTGAGACTTTTATTCACTGTCCGTTGTTTCCCAGCAATTACAGATTCCAATTGAACATCCCTGCGGCCAGGGGTCGCTGTTCTCTCGCACAGTCTTCTGGACTGCAGCGTCGTCGCGTCTGTTCTGCTGGGGAATCCGCAGTCGCTTCCTGGCTGAGCATGGCGAACGTGCTGTGTTGCTTCAGGTGCTGTATGGATGACGGCTCTGGGCACATTCCGCTCAAGGAGATGCCGGCGGTGCAGCTGGACACGCAGCATATGGGTAAGCGCAAATTTGGGGCCATTCGAAGGTGTTGGAAGGGTTAATCATTAACCTACTGACTGTTCTCCTTCCGCCCCCACATTTTCCCTTTTCTACAGCTGCTCCCGGACCCGCCCACTCTTAGCCATTGGTTTCTGTATCACTGCGCGCAGACCCTCCCCCTTATTTATACAGGGGCAGAGCTGGCAGCATATTCCGCGCTTTACGTATTAAAGGAACAGTAACGCCAAAAAAATGTAAGTGTTATAAAGAAATGAAAATATCATGTACTGTTGCCCTGTACTGGTAAAAAAGATGTTTACTTCAGAAACACTACTATAGTTCATATAAACAAGCTGCTGTGCAGCAATGGCGGAAACTGAAAAATGACTATATGGCACAGGTTAAATAATGGATAACTGATAACACCATTATGTTCTACAGAGCTTATCTGCTGTGTAACCTGAGCCTTTTCTCCTTTGAATGGCTGTCCCCATTCATACCTCCCAAGTGTCCCGTTTTGAGCGGGACAGTCCCGCTTTTGACAGCTCAACCCGTAGTCCTGGATTTGTACTGATAATTCCAGAGTTTCTCTTTGATCTGCTGCTCTGCACAGGCAGAAAAAGATATAAACCTGATTGGCTCTTGGCAGAGAGCCCAGAACACATACTTAAGATACTTTTGTAACAGTTTTAGATAAGAACGAAGACTCACAGATTAAAGGGCAATTCGCCTTCATTAGCAAAACTGCAAAAACGTATAAAAACCATAGAAATGTGTTCAAACTTTCATAACCTGCCAAATTTTGTAAAACGGACATGGTAATTGGGGGTGTGGCCATAAAAATGGGCATGATCAAAAAATTGTCCCTCTTTCTGTTTCCAAAATGTTGGGAGGTATGCCCATTGCTACAGCTTATTTATATAAACAATAGAAGTGTTTCTGAAGCAAACACAGCAATTTTACCAGTGTAGGGCAACACTGCATTATATTTGTATTACTTTTAAAACACTTTCATTTTATTTGGGGTTCATGCTCAATTTGAAAACGTTTTTTTTCTGGGTGACAGGTTCCCTTTAATAAAACCTTAAAGGGATACTGTCATGGGAAAAAAAACATTTTCAAAATGAATCAGTTAATAGTGCTGCTCCAGCAGAATTCTGCACTGAAATCCATTTTTCAAAAGAGCAGACAGTTTTTTTAATATTGAATTTTGAAATCTGACATGGTGCTAGACATATCGTCAATTTCCCAGCTGTCCCAAGTCATGTAACTTGTGCTCTGATAAACTTCAATCACTCTTTACTGCTGTACTGCAAGTTGGAGTGATATCACCCCTCCCTTTCCCCCCCCCCAACAGCCAAACAAAAGAACAATGGGAAGGTAACCAGATAATAGCTCACTAACACAGGATAACAGCTGCCTGGTAGATCTAAGAACAACACTCAATAGTAAAAAACCCATGTCCCACTGAGACACATTCAGTTACATTGAGAAGGAAAAACAGTAGCCTGCCAGAAAGCATTTCTCTTATAAAGTGCAGGCACAAGTCACATGACTGGAGGCAGCTGGGAAATTGACAAAATGTCTAGCCCCATGTCAGATTTGAAAATTGAATATAAAAAAATCTGTTTGCTCTTTTGAGAAATGGATTTCAGTGCAGAATTCTGCTGGAGTAGCACTATTAACTGATGCATTTTGAAAAAAACATGTTTTCCCATGACATTATCCCTTTAAAGCAAAAACTCCTTATATCATCTCGTTTCCATTATCTTTCATTTGAATCATTTGAACTATGTCACATATTTCTGTCTCATTTCCAGTCTTTCTGTGTTACTGACGGTATCTTTGCTAATGTATAATGCTGTGCTTTCTCTTGCAGGAACGGATGTTGTAATCGTCAAAAATGGGAGGCGAATCTGTGGCACAGGGGCCTGTCTTGCCAATGCACCTCTTCATCAGAACAAAAGCTATTTTGAGTTTAAAGTACAATCTACAGGTTTGTAATAGCTGTGTTATTCATAAAGGTGAATAATAAATTAGATAATGGGAAAGGCTTTACTCAGGTATGAAGCTTGTACTGTGCACAGCTTCTCTGTAATCGGAAGTCCTACAGGACTTGCCTTTTCAGCTGCCTCGGTCTAAAAATATTAATTCATTTCCTTTTAAGCCCCAGTCTAAAGTTATATATTAATTCCTACTTACCGTATATACTCGAGTATAAGCCGTCCCGAGTATAAGCCGAGGTACCTAATTTTACCTCCAAAAACTGGGAAAGATTATTGACTCGAGTATAAGCCTAGGGTGAGAAATGAAGCAGCTTCTGGTAAGTTTCAATCAAAAAATTGAGGGTTTCTGCTGCTAATGGAGGTGCCGGCGTCTCGTTTTTGGATGCGGTGACCATTCTTGGAAGCCGGCGAATATTCTTGGAGACTATTCTTGGACGCCGGCGACTATTCTTGGACGCCGGCGACTATTCTTGGGCGCCGGCGACCGTTTTTGACCCGAGTATAAGCAGAGGTTCAGCATATTTTGGGGGCTGAAAAACTCGGCTTATACTGGAGTATATACGGTATGTCTGAAAACAATTATATGTACTTGTATAATTTAGGACATACCGGTAGCAACATTTTTTTTTTTTTTCAGCCATACTTGTCTCCTGCAATAGTTTTTACTGGGATCTTGTTGGAATGTAAATCAGTGTGCCTTTATTATTGGAACTAAGTCATTCAGATTGTTGTTTTCAGATTGTTCACCAGAAATACAGAATTTGTTCAGTTGCTTTCCATCTTTTATTTTTTACCATTTTTCCAAAATTGAAGTTTCATATTTAAAGGGGAACTCCCCAAAACATAACTTTTTGAAAAGTAAACATAATTTCAAGAAACTTTGCAATATACATCATTTAAAAAATATGCAGTCCTGCAGCGGGTCGGGTACCCGCGGGTAAGCCGCAAAAAATGCGGGGCACCCTGCGGAATGATGACGTCACATCTGAAGCACATAAATAAGCAGGAAACATGTCCATTTACTAGTGACTAACATGAAGATTCCCACTGGAGTTACTTGTCTCTCGAGCTATTCTCCCACTAGAGAGGGACAAGATATGGGCAACAGATTTCTGATGCATCATAAACAAATGGTCCTCTCTCATTTAGAGCATCAGGCTCACCAAGTTGTGTATAGGACATATTACAGTATGGCTGATTTTTCTGTTTCATATAGCATGCTTTTCTGTCCCCTTTGTGCAATTTACTCCAGCTCAAAAACATAGATTCATTGTTATGATGGAATTGATACTAGTTTGTTTATTTGATACAAAAACTAGGCTGTAAGCTCCCCTATGGCAGATACTGATATGAATAGTTAAACATTTTCAGTAAAGTAATGTGTGCTAAATAAGAATCTGTTGCATTACTCTTGAACAGCCTAGTTGGAATGTTGATGCTCTATGATTAGGCTGTAACAGAAGAGTATTCTGTGTGTAATGTGACCAAAATGGTATTTATTATGTTTGGTGGGAAAAAAAGGTAACAATCTAGTAATCCTGGCATGATATTTCAGGCATATGGGGCATTGGAGTTGCAACACAAAAAGCTAATTTGAACCAAATCCCTCAAGGACGTGATGTCCATAGCCTTGTCATGAGAAACGACGGGGCCATCTACTATAATAATGAGGAAAAGAACAGACTACCAGCAAACAGTTTACCCCAAGAAGGTGATGTTGTGGTAAGTACATGCATATACAGTATATATATATTTATAAATCATTTTTTTTTAAGAACACTGTTGCTAGTTTAGTACTCTCATCTAGTGTCCTGCGTGGGTCCATTTTTTGGAACCCTTACCCCCAACCTGCAGTCCGCAACTTGGGCCTGCAATCTTACCTGCTTGGACCCGCTAACCGACCCGCAAGTACCTTATCTGCAACCCGGACCCGTGACCCGCTGACCATCAAGAATCAGGAAGTGCTGTCATTATAAACCGGAAGTGACATCATCTGAATTAGGCGTGATCAGAAAAAAAGGAGTAAAACAGGAAGTGCTGTAGTTGTAAACTGGAAGTGAAGGTTTTTGCGGGTAACCCGTGATTACCCAACCCGCTGCAGGACTCTGCTCTCATCCTGCCTGATTTCTGTTTTGAAAGTATTTGATACTTTTGATGTTTAATCTTATTAGTATTACCTATAGGTTAGTTATTTCATAGGGCACTATTCGCTAGGAATGCACTGAATCCCAAATCCATGGTGAAATAATTTGTTGAATACCAAACTGTATGTGAACCCTAGTTTGCATATGTAAATTAGGGAAATGAGGGAGACCGAAAACTTCGCAAACAGCACAGCGTTTAAAGAATTTTGACTTCCTTGTTCACAGGATTTTTTTAAATTCAGATTTGGTTTGGCCAGACACTGCTGAATACTGCTGAATTCTGAACCAAATCCTTGATTCGGTACATCCCTACTATTCGCTGTTGGCTTAGTAGGGAAAACTATCTGATTTTAAATGTCAGTTTTGTTTTTTACAGCATGAAAACAAATTTTTCAATGATAAAAAACTGCATATTATTGTAAATACACGTTTTGATTTAAAATTCACAGCAGTACATAAAACCTGGCTAGTCAGACGTGTACTCATGTGCTAACATATGTCATTTCTTATTTCTTTAGGGCATTACATATGATCATGTAGAATTAAACATATATTTAAATGGGAAAAATATGCATTGCCCAGCTTCTGGGATAAGAGGGACCGTCTATCCTGTTGTTTATGGTAAGTTACAGGTATCGCATGTATATACTGTAAGTAATAAAACTTTAATATGATGCATGCTTCTGCTCCCAACTAGTGATTTTGCGGTCCACTTATTAAAGCAAGAGAATCATTGTCCCCATAAAAACAATACATTTCTAATACAGACTGTGTCAGTCTGACATTTCTGCATGAATTGAATTCTGGTCGCCAGAGTAGTCTGTTCTGAAATATATATATATTGCCAAATACAGTCCTGTGCCAAAAGCATTATTTTAGCATGGGCCATATCTCTGTACTGTGCAAGCCATTACTGTTCAGTTCAACTATTACAAATTTTCTATACATTTAATTCATAAGAAAGGCAAAATAATCAAGAAAATGCCTCTGTCATGGGAGGCTGTAGCAAAATTAAGGGCTGTGTTTGTAAGTTTGTACAAAATAAGAGTACTCTGACCATTCTACACCATCAAAATATTTCCATTGTTTCTCTTTAAAGAAGAACTATATCCCTAAACTGTATAGGTCTGTCAAATAATCACATAAACAGCTCTTATGTAAAATCGTGATAGCAATTTTAAGTAATAATGGCCACCCCCAGGATCATAAAATTCACAGTGCACTCAAACAAACCAAGGCCAATTAATGGACAAACTTTAACTTTAAACTTTTTTGCCCAAACTTCCTTTCACAGTCAGAACTGCATTATTTCTAGTTAATTGCTTAGAACTGTCACAATCTTTGTATCAGGAACCCTGGGACTGCTAGTGAGATTTCTCTCTTTAGTAAGCAGGAGACTCCTGCTGGGCCAGGGAACCTAGAACTCGGAAGAGATTGATCCAATGCACAGTAATTTGATGAAGGTCAGGCGGAATCATGGTTGATAAACAGGCTTGAAGTCAGGGCAGGCAGAAGACAATAGAAGTCAGAAACAGGCAAAAAAACAGGAGAGCAATAAAGTACAAAGCAGGATCGTAGGAACAAAGGCATTTTATTTTTTTGGAGCCAGAATGTTATGACACAGTGGTCCAAATGCAAACACAGCCATAAGGACCAATGCACCAATAGGCATACCAGTCTTCCAGGTCATCTAACAAGAACACAAAGAGCAGCATATAATAAATATGTAATTTTTTAGACTCCCACCCAATACATCCTCCATCGCGAAAATGCAAGTCAACTGTCCTAAAACAGCTGCTGTTTTGCATACAAACAAGTGAAAATGGTCTGTAGCATTGACTGGATCAGCACAATCATTAACTGAACTCTAAATTTGCAGTGGCCAAGCATTTGCTGATGGCATAGCTTTTCAAACTGTGGTGCTGGGATGGGGGGATCCAGCCTAAAAGCCAAATAAAGTTGGGTTGAAAATGTATTTGCTTGCTTGGATTATTCTTGAGCATGCAGCAAAACCCTTGTTTTAGGTAGGTCTTTGGCCATAAAGGGGATTTAAAAACCCAAAAAGTCATGAAAATGGAAAACTCTGAAACAAAACACAAATTTCACAGAATGCTATGTTTTGCATATAAAGGTAGTGGAGCTTTGTATTTAAGCTAGAAGCAATTTGCTTAGTATTCTGAAAGACCAGTTTAAGCTTGTTGCTTGTTCCCCATCCAAACATTTTTTTTCTGGCTACAAACGACACACCTGGCGAACAATTTGCAGTGAACCACTGACGCACAGCTTGTTTGTGTTAGGCAAAAAGGTTAGGTACTCTGATAATCAATGTATCTCAGCAGATCACAAGCTGCTGCATCTGCTGTCTCTGTTTTTGAATCCCTGATGTGACATTTGCCTTTAAAGATAGACAACAATTAAAGATAACGGTAGCAGTTTAAGCCCTATTATAGCCTATCATTCCAGGATAACTTTGTTTTGCTACCATATTCAAAACCTATAGATTTTGTCTGGGTTTTATATGACATTTCATCTACACATACACCATATTAAGAAACATCCCTCTCTATATAACCAACTGTAACCTCATAATCAACTGTATCTTTGGTTTTCCTTCAGTTGACGACAGTGCAATTTTGGACTGCCAGTTCAGTGAATTTTATCACACACCTCCAGCTGGCTTCGAGAAGATTCTCTTTGAGCAGCAGATTTTCTAAAGACTGACTCCTACTGCAGTCACACAGCTTTTTCCTCACTACCTAAAACTGCAAGACGCATAACTGAAATGTGCTTTTTTTTTTTCCTCAATGGCACAGGCTTTTCAGGTCTTCTTTGTGTGAGTATTTAATATGGTGTCCCCGTCCTTTTGATGGACCTCCTCTAAAATCCGCCCATACTCTTAACTTCTATTTCCCCCCTGCTACAAAACTGTTTCTGGGCAGGTGTTGCATATCTACATGTAAATATAAAATACTAAGTGCGTTTCCTTTCTTTGTGCAGTATTATTTGTGATTGTATTTATTTTGCAATATTCTGTTTTTTTATTTTGTGAGCTCAGGGCCCTCATCATGGAAATAAGTTATTATAATGCTTCGCTCCCTACAGAATTACTGTACAGAGACTCTGTGCATTAACACTAAAACAATTAAAACCCTCTACTGCCAAGGGGCTGCAATTCATCCTATACACTAAACACTCTCCCAATTGTTTTTTTCTTATTTGAAGCAATGTGTCATTTGTGTGTGTTATTAATTCCCAGAGTGCCTTATGGTACATTCTGTTGCTGACACTGTTTGGGATATTGCATGTTAATTCTCCCACACTGACCAGTGGTTTTCTCCAGATTAAAACCATGGAGTGCCTGCTTGGATGCTTATGAGGTAATACTGATAATGGACATTTTATTGTCCTCCTCCTTGCTAAATTTTATTGTGTAATACTTTAGATGTAGAATTCTGCACTTTTGTCATTGGCAGCATTTCTCTTGTGTTGTCACCAAAATTCCGCTGGTAGAGTACAGCTTTGTGTTTGTATTTATGATCGAACCTTCATACCTGAACTCTGCACTATAAAAAAAATCTTAATTGGCACAGTAAATGTTCATGTTTCCATGTATTTTGTGGTAATTATTTAATAGAACATTTTTATTCATTAATACTAAAAGGATATTATTACCAAAACGTCAGCTTCTTCCATATGAAAGTATTTTGTATCATGTATTTTGATTTTCAGAAATAAAAGCCTTAAAGGATCCTACAACTTTTCAGCTTTATAAAATATTTCTGTTTTTTTAATTACTAATTAGTACTGGGCAGTTTTCTTTTCCAAAATATATATTTTTCACAAAATGACCTATTTCATAACTAGTCTGGGGATGTTATCTTTAGCCTTGAGATGCTTTTCTTCCCTAAGCCTCTGTTAAGGTTGCAGAATCCTGTAGTGAAGAAATTGTAAGCATTTTGTTTCCCAGCAACGTCAAAGCTGCCACCTGTTTCCCCATTGTGGATAAAATTGATTCAAGTATGAAACACCTGCATGTTTTTGCCAGAAAGTATGGGCTACAGCAATCATTATGCTGATGCCGATTGGCTGTGGTGGCAATCGCTTGAAAAACTCATTGCTTAACAATACAGATGCTTTGACTTCATTTTCCTTAAACTCTTAACTGCTTGTAACGAATAGGACTTTTTACTTCTTTTATTTATTTTTTTGCTGTGCTCAAGTGGAAGTACAAAGAAAGCAGTAATATTGGTATGGGTACATTTATGGCAGTCTGTCAGTGCTGACAGATATTTATGAATTATGCTTATTGGTCCGTTAAGGAATCAGGCAAATTTAAAAATCTACCGGTACACCAGACACCTTGAGTATGGTCGCCTTTAGTGTTGGTAATCAAGTCTGGTACACAGTATTACATTTTCTTGGCTCTACTGAACACTTTAACTGCTAAGCCTTTTGCTACTCTAAAAGCTTTCACTTCTTTATGTACACCTGCAACATCACTGCGCAAAATTGGGTGTGCACTGAATTCTCCTTGGGCACTTTCCCCTACTGCATCAAACACTTGCCTTTGCCTTTCTTAAATGCACCCACAATGTCACTGAGCAAACCAGAGGGTGCACTCAACCCTACTTGGCCTCCTTTCCATTGGTACAGGGAACACTTCTGCCTTCCCCTTGCTGATATGCAACCAAGCTGTTACCGAACAGGCATAAGTGTATGATCAAAATTAAATCTTCCTGCTCTGCACTGATGGCTTGGGTGCAAGCCAGGCATAGATCCTTTAAGAGAGGTGGCAATGTGGCCTTAGATGGGTCAATGAAAGCCTATATACAGGCCCAGATTTTTGGCTAGGCCACAAAGGCCTGGGCCTAGAGCTGCAAAATTTTAGCAGCGGCATGTCGCCCAGCACTACCTAAGGAGCACCAGGGACATGTATGTACACATCATCCCCAGTGCTCCATCGCATGCGGGGGGTGCTTGCGAGGGCGTCAGGTGCTAGGACCCAATGCTCAAGCCTGAAAACTGGGCCTGCCTGCAAATGTGACCTTAACAAGTGAAAAAGGACTCATTTATAAACACTGGGCAAATTTGCACCTGGGCAGTAAACCATAGCAACCAATATGTTATTCACCTTTTTTCAGCAAGCTATACCATGGGTTACTGCCCAGGTGCAGATTTGCCCAATGTTTATAATTGACCCTCCCGTTGACTGATGAGTGAGTAGTATGTGCATATCAGAGTCAGTTATTTAAAGATAGCTGCATTTCCAAATTCCATTCATAGGCAGACTAAAGGTTTAATCACTGGTGGGTGCCAAATGTTAGTCACCCAACTTGGTGACCCAGGCCAAAGGAACCTTAATTTCTGGTCTTATGAGATGACAGCACTGACTTAGTAGGTTATAGAAGGTATTAATATCTGGGTGTGCTTTTCATTCGTTGTCTCTTTTTACTTCACACTGAATTGCACGTGAGTATTACCTGACAGATGGAATGTAAGATGAGTAATGAGAACACTTTTTTTATTTGTGTGCAGTTGCATTAACTAAAGGGGTGGTTCACCTTAAAGTTAACTTTTAGTATGTTCTAGAATGACCAATTCTAAGCAACTTTTCAATTGGTCATAATTTTTTTTTTAATAATTTTTAAAATATTTGCCTTCTTCTGACTCTTTCCAGGTTTCAAATGGGGTCACTGACCCCATCTAAAAACAAATGCTCTGTAAGGCTACAGATTGTTTTTGCCACTTATTATGCTTCTTTCAGTTCAGTCCCTCTCCTATTCATATTCCAGTCTCATTCAAATCAGTGCATGGATGCTAGGGTAATTTGCACCCTAACAACCAGATGTCTGAAATTGCAAATGGCAGAGCTGCTGAATAAAAAGCGAAATAACTCAAAAACCACAAATAATAAAAAAATAAAAACCGATTGCAAACTGTCTCAGAATATATCTTTACATCATATTAAAAGTTAACTTACAGGTGAACAACCGCTGTAAAGAAACTGCAGTACTGACGGTGCTAGTTATTTGCCAGGCGCAAATCTCCGGTGAATTTCCCTGTTTCAAGGAATTAAAGGCGCCCATTGACTTAAATGGGTGTCGGAATTGTCAGAAGCAACGCCGGCGTTTCAGTAAATTCACGAAATTTCCGGCGAAGCGAAACGGGAGAAATTTGCCCATCACTGAACTGCAGTGAACTAAAATGTGGGTTAGCTTACAGGTGTCATTTAAAAAAATATCATTTGTTGAGTTTAGCATTACTAATTTGGTCATGTAATGCAGCCATTCTGTGTTGTTTTTGTAATGCTCTGATGAAAAGAAAATGCCCTTGGAGGTAGCATCAATTTGAAACCTTAATTTCAATTTGTTTTCTCTCCTAAATAAATTGCACTGTGTGAGAAATTACCAAAGAGCTGGTGGTTTGGAATTCTGTGCCATTCGATACCCTGTATTTCTTTTTACTTGGGGAAATGTAATGGCCATCTAAATCCCATCGTAAGGTAGTTCAGTTACAGAGTTGCTTAATCTCTCTACATGTGCAGTGGCATTATGACCCAAAATGGATGGTCTGCTGAATGAAGCCACCATCATGCTATATTGTCTTGTTTGTCCTGGCCAGTTCCAACTAATGCCCACATTATTTTTGGTGTTAATGTTGCATGTGCCAATTGTTTTCATTAGCAGTCTTGCATGCACAGTTCAGCTGCAGTGTACACCATAAAGGAGCCTGGCAATACAGGGGTTAAAATTTTGTGCTTCCTTTAGGATACATGCAGCGGAGAGTCCTGCTTTTTAAGGATTGTGTTAAAGAGTATAACAAAATAAAACATACATTCTATTAAATTACAAAGATGAAATTGTCTTTCCACAGAACAGCCAATAACTTTATACTTGCATATGGCAGTTGGTCTCTTTCCAGGGAGGCCATACACGGGCAGTTGTAAGATGCCAATTCAGGCACTTTAGACTGATTCAGCAGCTTATGTGCCTGTGTATGGGGCTCTCCCAACGGGCCTGTCCCACAGATATCTGGTTGAAAATCGACTAGACGTTGATAGGGCAGGGTTTGATTTGCCCACAACCACATTGGCTAATTGATGTGGTCATAATAAAGATAAAGTTTGTTCTACTGCCACAGGAAAAAATATAAATAGTACCACTCAAAAAAATTCATAAACCAAAAAAATTCCGTTATTAAGTAAATAACAGGAGAATCCACTCACAGTTCACCTCAGTCCCAAGGTGCAAAATCCAAAACACTATATCAAAAAGGAAGAATGTGAGGATCTCCAATAATAAAGAAACTACATTTTTAAAAAAGTAAAAAAATATTAGGACATAAGACATAAATTTTCTACTTAAAAATGTAGTTTCTTTATTATTGGAGATTCTCACATTCTTCCTTTTGGATATAGTTGTTTTTAATTGATGTGGTCCTCAAATTTGGCTGACATGACCTATTTCTGTGTGCGGCTTTATTTTAAAGCAGATGCTTAAATACAGACAAACATCTTGAAGAGTCGGATTAAGTTTCAACAGAAATATGTCTGGAACTTCATAAAAACTGCCTCTGTTGTGACATGGAACAGAGTTTCAGGTCAAAGGACAAGGAAAGGTAAATGTATTGGCTAATATATTAGGCATCCCCCAACAAATTCAATGTTTATAATTAAGGGTTTGGTTCTCCTTTAAGGAAAATTGTAATCTTGTGCATGAGACCAGTAAATGGCATCTGATGATGGGGCCTGTAAGACTTTGACATTACATGTATGGGATCTGTTATCCAGAATGCTTGGAACCTGGGGTTTTCCAGATAATGGATCTTTCAATAATTCATACATTGTCTACTAGAAATGTAAACTTTAAATAAACCCAATGGGCTAGTTTTGCTTCCAATAAGGATTCATTATATCTTCAGCTGGCCATAGATGAAAACATGCCATCATACGAAACAAAGATCCAAATGATTTTTGGATTGCGTGTGTGGAATGTCCTGATGTTTTTTGTACCATGGAAGATCAGTCAATCGGCCAGGTTAAAAGATTTATATCAGCGATTGATAAGATCTCTACATGTATCTGACGATATGAATGGGAGACTGTTACTACTATATGTCAGACAGAACTTTTGTTCGATTGTTGCCTGTCACTTAATAGTCATGTGATTTGTTTTCTTTACTACTTTATTTTAAAGGAAACCTATACCCCCCAAACAATGTAGGTCTCTATTAACCCTTTGCCTGCCAAGCACGTACACCGTACGTTCTGGCAGGCAAGGGCTTTAACTGCCAAGCACGTACATTGTACGTGCTTGCAGTTTTACATGCTGTACTCTGCATCAGCGGCTTTAGCCGCCTCTGCAGAGGTTTAGCAGCATTGACAGCCCCCTGGGCAACGAGGCTGGGGGGCTGTCATGTCGGTCCTGCCACAGGATTGTCGCAGGGCCGACCTAAAAGAGGCAGACACAGCAAATCGCGTGTCTGCCTTGCTGCTCTGCTTCCTCCTGCTCACCTCGTGTTCCAGCGACGCCCACACACTTCCTGCTTCCTGTGAATCTGCAGATCTGCTTCTCTCTCTTCTCCAGCTCAGCCAAAAACGGTAAGTGGCCTTTATTTTACACACTTACATACACCTACCTACATTATACACACATACACACATTTTAGTAAAAAAAAAAAAAAAAAACGTTTTTTTTTAATTTTTAATTTTCCACTTATATGCACTTATATGCATTTATATACACTTATATGGACTTATATACACACTTATACACTGTCACACAATTCTTGGAAGTGTACACACATGTAAACACATTTTATTTTTTTTACTTTTTCATTTCACCAATTTGTGTTTTTTTTTACCCATAAAAACTGTTTATTTCAGCAGCGTGACTATTGGATAATCGATTTCGGCCACTAATTACGCTGTTGGTGCAGTTATTTTGTTATTTCATTGATTTGCACAATTTTTGTGGTTTTATTGCAATTTTATCCCTGCATTATTGTTCCTTATGTATCTTTAGTATAGTTTTGCTGTTTGGTGCTTTGGTATATTATTTTACTTAGATTGATCCGTCAGAATATATGCTTTCCAAAAATATACTGTTTTCTGGGGTCTTTTTACAGTTTGGGGGTCTTACGGCACATAACGCACAGTTGGGGTTCTCTTTTCAGCAGCTTAGTTGGCCAGCGTGAAAATTCATATGCACATGTTTCATTTGGGGCCGTACACACTATATACTTTGGTAAATCTATGCATATTGGGCATCAAACTATTCAGTAGACCTCTGATGTCCATATTTGGGGTGATTTTTCTTTGTACGTAAAACATTGTGTGAGATAAATGTGGCATACTTCAACATTTTTAGGCGATTTTCAGAAATGTAAAAATCTCTATGTTTATAAAAGTTTTGAAGTTTGGTACTTTGCTGTAGAAAGACGTCTTTATCTTGGTTGTTTTCGTCAGAATGTGTACTTTCCAAAAACATATGGTTTTGGGGGGTCTTTGCTGTTAGGAGGGTCTTGAGGCACATAATATGAAGTCAAGAGTCTATGTTTACAGAAGGCGAATCAGCAGCAGAGAAAACTCATATTCACTATTTACATTTGGGGTCCGCACATGCCAGCTGCCTTGGTATATCAATGCATATTGGGCATAAAACTGTTCAGTAGACCCTTGGCATCAGTATTTATGGTGTTTTACAATTGTATGTAAGAAGTTGGGTGAGATAAATTCGGCCAATTGCAATATTTTTAGGCGATTTTCAGAAATGTAAAAACCGTTGCTTTTATCGCCAAATTTAGGAAAGGCTTGCGACTTGGTACTTTGGAGTACAAAGACATGCATACCCAATTTAGATTCGTGGGAATGTGTACTTTCCGAAAATATATGGTTTTCTGGGGTGAACTTACCTTTTTCTACTTTTGACCCCCCCAAAACGATGTAAATGTGTTGATTTTGCTGTACCTGAAATGACAGACCATATGGGGGTCTTCCTTTTGGGGCCCCTGTATGCCACGTGCTTGGGTACACCTATACATATTGGGCATCAAACTGTTCAGAGGACCCTAGGCTTTCATATTTGGGGTGATTTGTCTTGATACCTAAAAGTATGTGAGTAATACGATGCTGCAGGGTAGAAATTTTGAGGTGATTTTTGGAAATATCACCAAAATCACCAAATTTAGGAATGGTTTGCGGCTTGGTACTTTGGAGTACAAAGACATGCATACCCAATTTAGATTTGTGGGAATGTGTACTTTCCGAAAATATATGGTTTTCTGGGGTGAACTTACTTTTTTCTACTTTTGACCCCCCCAAAACGATGTAAATGTGTTGTTTTTGCTGTACCTGAAATGACAGACCATATGGGGGTCTTCCTTTTGGGGCCCCTGTATGCCACGTGCTTGGGTACACCTATACATATTGGGCATCAAACTGTTCAGAGGACCCTAGGCTTTCATATTTGGGGTGATTTCTCTTGATACCTAAAAGTATGTGGGTAATACAATGCTGCAGGGTAGAAATTTTGAGGTGATTTTTGGAAATATCACCAAAATCACCAGATTTAGGAATGGTTTGCGGCTTGGTACTTTGGAGTACAAAGACATGCATACCCAATTTAGATTCGTGGGAATGTGTACTTTCCGAAAATATATGGTTTTCTGGGGTGAACTTACTTTTTTCTACTTTTGACCCCCCCAAAACGATGTAAATGTGTTGATTTTGCTGTACCTGAAATGACAGACCATATGGGGGTTTTCCTTTTGGGGCCCCTGTATGCCACGTGCTTGGGTACACCTATACATATTGGGCATCAAACTGTTCAGAGGACCCTAGGCTTTCATATTTGGGGTGATTTCTCTTGATACCTAAAAGTATGTGGGTAATACGATGCTGCAGGGTAGAAATTTTGAGGTGATTTTTGGAAATATCACCAAAATCACCAAATTTAGGAATGGTTTGCGGCTTGGTACTTTGGAGTACAAAGACATGCATACCCAATTTAGATTTGTGGGAATGTGTACTTTCCGAAAATATATGGTTTTCTGGGGTGAACTTACTTTTTTCTACTTTTGACCCCCCCAAAACGATGTAAATGTGTTGATTTTGCTGTACCTGAAATGACAGACCATATGGGGGTCTTCCTTTTGGGGCCCCTGTATGCCACGTGCTTGGGTACACCTATACATATTGGGCATCAAACTGTTCAGAGGACCCTAGGCTTTCATATTTGGGGTGATTTCTCTTGATACCTAAAAGTATGTGGGTAATACGATGCTGCAGGGTAGAAATTTTGAGGTGATTTTTGGAAATATCACCAAAATTACCAAATTTAGGAATGGTTTGCGGCTTGGTACTTTGGAGTAGAAAGACATGCATACCCAATTTGGATTCAGGAGAATGTGTACTTTACGAAAATATATGGTTTTCTGGGGTGAACGTACTTTTTTCTACCTTTGTCCCCCCCCCCCACAAAATGTAAATGTGTCGATTTTGCAGTATCTGAAATGATAGACCAAATGGGGGTCTTCCTTTTGGGGCCCCTGTATGCTACGTGCTTGGGTACACCTATACATATTGGGCATCAAACTGTTCAGAGGACTCTAGGCTTTCATATTTGGGGTGATTTCTCTTGATACATAAAAGTATGTGGGTAATACGATGCTCCAGGGTAGAAATTTTGAGGTGATTTTTGGAAATATCACCAAAATCACCAAATTTAGGAATGGTTTGCGGCTTTGTACTTTGGAGTACAAAGACATGCATACCCAATTTAGATTCGTGGGAATGTGTACTTTCCGAAAATATATGGTTTTCTGGGGTGAACTTACTTTTTTCTACTTTTGACCCCCCCAAAACGATGTAAATGTGTTGATTTTGCTGTACCTGAGATGACAGACCATATGGGGGTCTTCCTTTTGGGGCCCCTGTATGCCACGTGCTTGGGTACACCTATACATATTGGGCATCAAACTGTTCAGAGGACCCTAGGCTTTCATATTTGGGGTGATTTTGCTTGATACCTAAAAGTATGTGGGTAATACGATGCTGCAGGGTAGAAATTTTGAGGTGATTTTTGGAAATATCACCAAAATCACCAAATTTAGGAATGGTTTGCGGCTTGGTACTTTGGAGTACAAAGACATGCATACCCAATTTAGATTCGTGGGAATGTGTACTTTCCGAAAATATATGGTTTTCTGGGGTGAACTTACTTTTTTCTACTTTTGACCCCCCCCCCCACAAAATGTAAATGTGTCGATTTTGCAGTATCTGAAATGATAGACCAAATGGGGGTCTTCCTTTTGGGGCCCCTGTATGCTACGTGCTTGGGTACACCTATACATATTGGGCATCAAACTGTTCAGAGGACTCTAGGCTTTCATATTTGGGGTGATTTCTCTTGATACATAAAAGTATGTGGGTAATACGATGCTCCAGGGTAGAAATTTTGAGGTGATTTTTGGAAATATCACCAAAATCACCAAATTTAGGAATGGTTTGCGGCTTTGTACTTTGGAGTACAAAGACATGCATACCCAATTTAGATTCGTGGGAATGTGTACTTTCCGAAAATATATGGTTTTCTGGGGTGAACTTACTTTTTTCTACTTTTGACCCCCCCAAAACGATGTAAATGTGTTGATTTTGCTGTACCTGAGATGACAGACCATATGGGGGTCTTCCTTTTGGGGCCCCTGTATGCCACGTGCTTGGGTACACCTATACATATTGGGCATCAAACTGTTCAGAGGACCCTAGGCTTTCATATTTGGGGTGATTTTGCTTGATACCTAAAAGTATGTGGGTAATACGATGCTGCAGGGTAGAAATTTTGAGGTGATTTTTGGAAATATCACCAAAATCACCAAATTTAGGAATGGTTTGCGGCTTGGTACTTTGGAGTACAAAGACATGCATACCCAATTTAGATTCGTGGGAATGTGTACTTTCCGAAAATATATGGTTTTCTGGGGTGAACTTACTTTTTTCTACTTTTGACCCCCCCAAAACGATGTAAATGTGTTGATTTTGCTGTACCTGAGATGACAGACCATATGGGGGTCTTCCTTTTGGGGCCCCTGTATGCCACGTGCTTGGGTACACCTATACATATTGGGCATCAAACTGTTCAGAGGACCCTAGGCTTTCATATTTGGGGTGATTTTGCTTGATACCTAAAAGTATGTGGGTAATACGATGCTGCAGGGTAGAAATTTTGAGGTGATTTTTGGAAATGTCGCCAAAATCACCAAATTTAGGAATGGTTTGCGGCTTGGTACTTTGGAGTACAAAGACATGCATACCCAATTTAGATTCGTGGGAATGTGTACTTTCCGAAAATATATGGTTTTCTGGGGTGAACTTACTTTTTTCTACTTTTGACCCCCCCAAAAGGATGTAAATGTTTTGATTTTGCTGTACCTGAAATGACAGACCATATGGGGGTCTTACTTTTGGGGCCCCTGTATGCCATGTGCTTGGGTACACCTATACATATTGGGCATCAAACTGTTCAGAGGACCCTAGGCTTTCATATTTGGGGTGATTTCTCTTGATACCTAAAAGTATGTGGGTAATACGATGCTGCAGGGTAGAAATTTTGAGGTGATTTTTGGAAATATCACCAAAATCACCAAATTTAGGAATGGTTTGCGGCTTGGTACTTTGGAGTACAAAGACATGCATACCCAATTTAGATTCGTGGGAATGTGTACTTTCCGAAAATATATGGTTTTCTGGGTTGAACTTACTTTTTTCTACTTTTGACCCCCCCAAAACGATGTAAATGTGTTGATTTTGCTGTACCTGAAATGACAGACCATATGGGGGTCTTCCTTTTGGGGCCCCTGTATGCCACGTGCTTGGGTACACCTATACATATTGGGCATCAAACTGTTCAGAGGACCCTAGGCTTTCATATTTGGGGTGATTTATCTTGATACCTAAAAGTATGTGGGTAATACGATGCTGCAGGGTAGAAATTTTGAGGTGATTTTTGGAAATATCACCAAAATCACCAAATTTAGGAATGGTTTGCGGCTTGGTACTTTGG
The DNA here is from genome assembly GCA_038501925.1 of Xenopus petersii. NCBI lineage: Eukaryota > Metazoa > Chordata > Amphibia > Anura > Pipidae > Xenopus > Xenopus petersii. The sequence goes on from CM076674.1 coordinate 35,653,137, forward strand.
AGTACAAAGACATGCATACCCAATTTAGATTCGTGGGAATGTGTACTTTCCGAAAATATATGGTTTTCTGGGGTGAACTTACTTTTTTCTACTTTTGACCCCCCAAAACGATGTAAATGTGTTGATTTTGCTGTACCTGAAATGACAGACCATATGGGGGTCTTCCTTTTGGGGCCCCTGTATGCCACGTGCTTGGGTACACCTATACATATTGGGCATCAAACTGTTCAGAAGACCCTAGGCTTTCATATTTGGGGTGATTTCTCTTGATACCTAAAAGTATGTGGGTAATACGATGCTGCAGGGTAGAAATTTTGAGGTGATTTTTGGAAATATCACCAAAATTACCAAATTTAGGAATGGTTTGCGGCTTGGTACTTTGGAGTAGAAAGACATGCATACCCAATTTGGATTCAGGAGAATGTGTACTTTACGAAAATATATGGTTTTCTGGGGTGAACGTACTTTTTTCTACCTTTGTCCCCCCCCCCACAAAATGTAAATGTGTCGATTTTGCAGTATCTGAAATGATAGACCAAATGGGGGTCTTCCTTTTGGGGCCCCTGTATGCCACGTGCTTGGGTACACCTATACATATTGGGCATCAAACTGTTCAGAGGACTCTAGGCTTTCATATTTGGGGTGATTTCTCTTGATACATAAAAGTATGTGGGTAATACGATGCTCCAGGGTAGAAATTTTGAGGTGATTTTTGGAAATATCACCAAAATCACCAAATTTAGGAATGGTTTGCGGCTTGGTACTTTGGAGTACAAAGACATGCATACCCAATTTAGATTCGTGGGAATGTGTACTTTCCGAAAATATATGGTTTTCTGGGGTGAACTTACTTTTTTCTACTTTTGACCCCCCCCCCCCACAAAATGTAAATGTGTCGATTTTGCAGTATCTGAAATGATAGACCAAATGGGGGTCTTCCTTTTGGGGCCCCTGTATGCTACGTGCTTGGGTACACCTATACATATTGGGCATCAAACTGTTCAGAGGACTCTAGGCTTTCATATTTGGGGTGATTTCTCTTGATACATAAAAGTATGTGGGTAATACGATGCTCCAGGGTAGAAATTTTGAGGTGATTTTTGGAAATATCACCAAAATCACCAAATTTAGGAATGGTTTGCGGCTTTGTACTTTGGAGTACAAAGACATGCATACCCAATTTAGATTCGTGGGAATGTGTACTTTCCGAAAATATATGGTTTTCTGGGGTGAACTTACTTTTTTCTACTTTTGACCCCCCCAAAACGATGTAAATGTGTTGATTTTGCTGTACCTGAGATGACAGACCATATGGGGGTCTTCCTTTTGGGGCCCCTGTATGCCACGTGCTTGGGTACACCTATACATATTGGGCATCAAACTGTTCAGAGGACCCTAGGCTTTCATATTTGGGGTGATTTTGCTTGATACCTAAAAGTATGTGGGTAATACGATGCTGCAGGGTAGAAATTTTGAGGTGATTTTTGGAAATATCACCAAAATCACCAAATTTAGGAATGGTTTGCGGCTTGGTACTTTGGAGTACAAAGACATGCATACCCAATTTAGATTCGTGGGAATGTGTACTTTCCGAAAATATATGGTTTTCTGGGGTGAACTTACTTTTTTCTACTTTTGACCCCCCCAAAACGATGTAAATGTGTTGATTTTGCTGTACCTGAGATGACAGACCATATGGGGGTCTTCCTTTTGGGGCCCCTGTATGCCACGTGCTTGGGTACACCTATACATATTGGGCATCAAACTGTTCAGAGGACCCTAGGCTTTCATATTTGGGGTGATTTTGCTTGATACCTAAAAGTATGTGGGTAATACGATGCTGCAGGGTAGAAATTTTGAGGTGATTTTTGGAAATGTCGCCAAAATCACCAAATTTAGGAATGGTTTGCGGCTTGGTACTTTGGAGTACAAAGACATGCATACCCAATTTAGATTCGTGGGAATGTGTACTTTCCGAAAATATATGGTTTTCTGGGGTGAACTTACTTTTTTCTACTTTTGACCCCCCCAAAAGGATGTAAATGTTTTGATTTTGCTGTACCTGAAATGACAGACCATATGGGGGTCTTACTTTTGGGGCCCCTGTATGCCATGTGCTTGGGTACACCTATACATATTGGGCATCAAACTGTTCAGAGGACCCTAGGCTTTCATATTTGGGGTGATTTCTCTTGATACCTAAAAGTATGTGGGTAATACGATGCTGCAGGGTAGAAATTTTGAGGTGATTTTTGGAAATATCACCAAAATCACCAAATTTAGGAATGGTTTGCGGCTTGGTACTTTGGAGTACAAAGACATGCATACCCAATTTAGATTCGTGGGAATGTGTACTTTCCGAAAATATATGGTTTTCTGGGTTGAACTTACTTTTTTCTACTTTTGACCCCCCCAAAACGATGTAAATGTGTTGATTTTGCTGTACCTGAAATGACAGACCATATGGGGGTCTTCCTTTTGGGGCCCCTGTATGCCACGTGCTTGGGTACACCTATACATATTGGGCATCAAACTGTTCAGAGGACCCTAGGCTTTCATATTTGGGGTGATTTATCTTGATACCTAAAAGTATGTGGGTAATACGATGCTGCAGGGTAGAAATTTTGAGGTGATTTTTGGAAATATCACCAAAATCACCAAATTTAGGAATGGTTTGCGGCTTGGTACTTTGGAGTACAAAGACATGCATACCCAATTTAGATTCGTGGGAATGTGTACTTTCCGAAAATATATGGTTTTCTGGGGTGAACTTACTTTTTTCTACTTTTGACCCCCCAAAACGATGTAAATGTGTTGATTTTGCTGTACCTGAAATGACAGACCATATGGGGGTCTTCCTTTTGGGGCCCCTGTATGCCACGTGCTTGGGTACACCTATACATATTGGGCATCAAACTGTTCAGAAGACCCTAGGCTTTCATATTTGGGGTGATTTCTCTTGATACCTAAAAGTATGTGGGTAATACGATGCTGCAGGGTAGAAATTTTGAGGTGATTTTTGGAAATATCACCAAAATTACCAAATTTAGGAATGGTTTGCGGCTTGGTACTTTGGAGTAGAAAGACATGCATACCCAATTTGGATTCAGGAGAATGTGTACTTTACGAAAATATATGGTTTTCTGGGGTGAACGTACTTTTTTCTACCTTTGTCCCCCCCCCCCACAAAATGTAAATGTGTCGATTTTGCAGTATCTGAAATGATAGACCAAATGGGGGTCTTCCTTTTGGGGCCCCTGTATGCCACGTGCTTGGGTACACCTATACATATTGGGCATCAAACTGTTCAGAGGACTCTAGGCTTTCATATTTGGGGTGATTTCTCTTGATACATAAAAGTATGTGGGTAATACGATGCTCCAGGGTAGAAATTTTGAGGTGATTTTTGGAAATATCACCAAATTTAGGAATGGTTTGCGGCTTTGTACTTTGGAGTACAAAGACATGCATACCCAATTTAGATTCGTGGGAATGTGTACTTTCCGAAAATATATGGTTTTCTGGGGTGAACTTACTTTTTTCTACTTTTGACCCCCCCAAAACGATGTAAATGTGTTGATTTTGCTGTACCTGAGATGACAGACCATATGGGGGTCTTCCTTTTGGGGCCCCTGTATGCCACGTGCTTGGGTACACCTATACATATTGGGCATCAAACTGTTCAGAGGACCCTAGGCTTTCATATTTGGGGTGATTTTGCTTGATACCTAAAAGTATGTGGGTAATACGATGCTGCAGGGTAGAAATTTTGAGGTGATTTTTGGAAATATCACCAAAATCACCAAATTTAGGAATGGTTTGCGGCTTGGTACTTTGGAGTACAAAGACATGCATACCCAATTTAGATTCGTGGGAATGTGTACTTTCCGAAAATATATGGTTTTCTGGGGTGAACTTACTTTTTTTCTACTTTTGACCCCCCCAAAACGATGTAAATGTGTTGATTTTGCTGTACCTGAGATGACAGACCATATGGGGGTCTTCCTTTTGGGGCCCCTGTATGCCACGTGCTTGGGTACACCTATACATATTGGGCATCAAACTGTTCAGAGGACCCTAGGCTTTCATATTTGGGGTGATTTTGCTTGATACCTAAAAGTATGTGGGTAATACGATGCTGCAGGGTAGAAATTTTGAGGTGATTTTTGGAAATGTCGCCAAAATCACCAAATTTAGGAATGGTTTGCGGCTTGGTAGTTTGGAGTACAAAGACATGCATACCCAATTTAGATTCGTGGGAATGTGTACTTTCCGAAAATATATGGTTTTCTGGGGTGAACTTACTTTTTTCTACTTTTGACCCCCCCAAAAGGATGTAAATGTTTTGATTTTGCTGTACCTGAAATGACAGACCATATGGGGGTCTTCCTTTTGGGGCCCCTGTATGCCATGTGCTTGGGTACACCTATACATATTGGGCATCAAACTGTTCAGAGGACCCTAGGCTTTCATATTTGGGGTGATTTCTCTTGATACCTAAAAGTATGTGGGTAATACGATGCTGCAGGGTAGAAATTTTGAGGTGATTTTTGGAAATATCACCAAAATCACCAAATTTAGGAATGGTTTGCGGCTTGGTACTTTGGAGTACAAAGACATGCATACCCAATTTAGATTCGTGGGAATGTGTACTTTCCGAAAATATATGGTTTTCTGGGTTGAACTTACTTTTTTCTACTTTTGACCCCCCCAAAACGATGTAAATGTGTTGATTTTGCTGTACCTGAAATGACAGACCATATGGGGGTCTTCCTTTTGGGGCCCCTGTATGCCACGTGCTTGGGTACACCTATACATATTGGGCATCAAACTGTTCAGTGGACCCTAGGCTTTCATATTTGGGGTGATTTCTCTTGATACCTAAAAGTATGTGGGCAATACGATGCTGCAGGGTAGAAATTTTGAGGTGATTTTTGGAAATATCACCAAAATCACCAAATTTAGGAATGGTTTGCGGCTTGGTACTTTGGAGTACAAAGACATGCATACCCAATTTAGATTCGTGGGAATGTGTACTTCCCGAAAATATATGGTTTTCTGGGGTGAACTTACTTTTTTCTACTTTTGACCCCCCCCCAAAACGATGTAAATGTGTTGATTTTGCAGTACCTAAAATTACAGACCATATGGGGGTCTTCCTTTTGGGGCCCCTGTATGGCACGTGCTTGGGTACACCTATACATATTGGGCATCAAACTGTTCAGAGGACCCTAGGCTTTCATATTTGGGGTGATTTGTCTTGATACCTAAAAGTATGTGGGTAATACGATGCTGCAGGGTAGAAATTTTGAGGTGATTTTTGGAAATGTCACCAAAATCACCAAATTTAGGAATGGTTTGCGGCTTGGTACTTTGTAGTACAAAGACATGCATACCCAATTTAGATTCGTGGGAATGTGTACTTTCCGAAAATATATGGTTTTGTGGGGTGAACTTATTTTTTTTACTTTTACCCCACCCCAAAACGATGCAAATGTGTTGATTTTGCAGTATCTGGAATTACAGAACTGATAGCTCAAATGAGGTGTCTACATTTTAGGGCCCCTATATGTCACATGCTTGGGTACACCTATACATATTGGGCATCAAACTGTTCAGTGGACCCCAGGCTTTCATATTTGGGGTGTTTTACATTGATACCTAATGATGTGTGGGAGATACGATTATGTAGATTGGAAGCTTTGAGGTAATTTTTCAAAAAATTCACCAATTTCTATAAAACATTATAACTTTAGGAAACAATTGCAACTTGGTAGTTTGGAGTACAACGATATGTTTACCCATTTTTGATTCACCAGAATCTGTTCTTTCTAATAATGGGTAGTTTTCTAGGGTAAACCTACTGTTAGTGGAATGTTTTGCCTTGAAATCAGAAGTATGCCGTTTGGGGAGCGGTGCTTTGGACATTTGCTAGTGTACTGCTTGTAGATTTTGATCTATACAAGTGAGAAATCTCCATAAAACTATATATATTTGGTATTGCCGCGTTCAGGAGACATAGACCTTTCCAAATCAGCTGTGTTCTCATACATAAAGTAAATAATGTTTCTGATATATGTGATTGTTCTTTGTGAAACATGATTTTTTTCATTTTATTGGACACTTAGAAGCCTATATTTTTTTACAGAAGTAGAATTACACCAAAATTCTTGCATATTTTGAAAGTTCAGGTTGTCCTGAAAAAAACAATATATTGTTTTCCTGGGTAAACTAAAAGACCGCCCCAGGAAGGCACCTTAAAGTGAAAGAGTGCAAAATATCTAAAAACTGCTTGGCAGTAGATGTTCGCATCTAGTACAAAACGGCTGGCAGGGAAAGGGTTAAAAGATACTGAGTAAAACAGCTCATGTGTAAAACCCTGCTTCATGTAAATAAACCATTATCATAATAATATACTTTTTTAGTAGTATGTGCCATTGGGTAATCATAAATAGAAAATTGCCATTTTAAAAAAATAAGAGCCGCCCCCTGAGATCGTAAGATTCACTGTGCTCACATACAAACCACATGTAAGGTCACATGAGCCAATTAACAGACAGAGTTGTGCCTTTTGCTTCCTCACTTCTTCCTGTTACAGTTAGTGTTGTAGTATTTCTGGTCAGGTGATCTCTGAGGCAGCACAGATAGAGTCACGAAATGGTGGTTCAAGGCAAGAGATGTAAACGGGCAATATTTATGTAAATATATATTCCAGTTTCTTTAATATGTCATTCAGTTTGATATAAACTATCTGTTGCTTAAGTATTCATTTTGGGGGTATCGTTTTCCTTTAATGTGAATGGCTAGTTGCAGGTCGGAAAATGTCTAACAGTCTATAATCTGTACGTCTATTTTCATCTTAAGTTTGGATCAAGTACAAGGTACTGTTTTATTATTACAGAGAAAAAGATTATTTGGAAAAAATGGAGTCTATGGAAGACATTTTTTCCATAATTCAGAGCTTTCTACATAACAGGTTTCCATACAGGGGATCCCAGACCTGTATTTGTGTATAACCCTTATTACGTATATTAAAAAAAAAACCACACACACTTGGTGCTAAAAAAAAAAAGTCACTTCTTAACCGTGTCCATGGGTATACACATTGCCTCAGTAATTCTAGAAAAGGATGAAACACACCTCCGGAGTACTCCGACCCACATGGGACGTAAAATAGCCCAAGTTCAAAACAAGTAGTTTGTTTATTCAAAATATGCTACGAATATCTGACTCAAATATCCTTAGTAGCATAAACCTCTTGAAGAAGCTAGAAATTCTGAATGGGTAGTGATTTTTGTAAAATGCTGTTCATCGTCATTTGAAACCCACAAACTTATGTGTGGGTTTCAAACCGACAGACAAAAGAAAAATTGCATTAATTGTTGGCTTATGAACCCGTTGTAGGACAGAGATACGAACTGCACATGATCTTGATTCTGCCCCATGAAATTCTGTTCACTGGAAATAGGTTTTAACAATCACCAAATGCATAGAAGTATTTTATGATTCTTGTAATCACAAAGCACTTAACTTATTCGTACATTTCCTGATGCTTTAATTAATAATAAAAATAAGTGTTTGTTATTTCCTGAGCTAAACAGGGCAAACAGAAAAAAAAATCTTCAGTTTCCAATAAATTAGTGTTTTATAATAATAATTAAAAAAAATATTCATACTCCGAATACAGTTTCAGCATAAGTTTATTTTGCTCATACGAAAAAAATGTATATGGCTAAAAATATTAACATCTTTATCCCATAACTGTAAAATAAATGATTAACTGCAAAACAAATTCGAGGTTGATAAACCCAGGTTTTTATACTTCCTTATTTTGATCTTGAAGATTATGGAACTTTGTAACGCCATTCAGAACTGAAAGGGTTTGTTCACCTTCCAAAAAATTTAGAGTGGGGTCTTCCTTGTTCTCATTCAGCTGAAGGAGGAAAAAAGAATTATGTTAAGTACAAAAACAATACCCCCTTTACCTCACCACTCCATATCAGAATTAAATTGGGCTGCTCCTGCCTCACTCCTCCAGGATAATAGTCCTAGCCATGCCCTAATCTTTAAAGAGAACCCAAAACCTGGCATAAGATGTCCAAAAAATGTTACAAACTTGTCGCAGATGGTGCCCAAGCTGGAATCAAACATAGGACCCCAGCACTGCAAAACTGATTTTCTACCCACTGAGCCACCATGCTGCCAAAAACAATTGATGGGCCTAGCTGAAGCTTTATTCTTAAATAACCTCTGGGAAAGGTCTTGTGGGAAAAAAATGTGTTGCTTGCAGTCATCATCAAGTCTACTTCTGATAGACCCACAACTCCTCACCAACATTTGAAAAATTCTTGAGAGATTGTGTCTCAGCAGAAGGAGTCTGCTCAAAAAATCTGTTTTCTGATCATTTACACCTGTGTGATAAACTGCAGAGATGTTAGGAAAGTTATTTTCCATCCACTGTAAATGATAAAGGAAACATATGGGAGCACCTACCGGCTGCCAAATATCCTCGTGCTACACTTCCAATGAGTTCCCAGTCCACCTTCAACTGAGGAAGTGGCACATGCCACAAAAAGTGTAAAGCTGATGCCTAAGGCAGAGAGGAGGGGCAGACAATATTTGATTGACAGCTGAGATTTTTAAATGAGCTTACAACAGCTACGAATGCTTTAATAAACAACTGAAATTGGATTTCATGTTTAATTTGAAAAGGACTTTTATTGTACAGCTTTTTGTGTCTGGGTGACCGGTCCACTTTAATATGAACAGTATATGGAACTAGAAATGTGAGCTCGGTACGGTAATCCCACCTAAGATAAACATGAAACAGAAAGTGAGGCCAGACTTTCAGGGCATGGGAACGCCTGTCTGAGCTGGGGGCGGGATGAGCCTAAAGTTAAAGCTGAAATTAGGGATGCATTGATTCCACTGTTTTGGATTCGGCTAAATCTTTCGCGAAACAAAAAGGGAAAAACATTTTTTACGTCATTGTTTTGTGACAAAAAGTCATGCAGTTTCCCTCCCCGTCCCCAGGGAAATTAGGATTCGGTTCGGCCGGGCACAAGGATTCCCCCAAATCTGAATCCTGCTGAAAAAGGCCGAATCCTGGGTTTGGTGCATCCCTAGCTGAAATACATAGGAATTCCATGGCATTGTTATTTTCAACAATTATTTGGCAGAACTGCAACATCTTTTAAGCGACTATGTAGCTGTGAATAGTATTGGCTGATTGTGTTGAGATAGAGAGAGAGAATAATACGATTTATTTACTTTGTCCTCTGTATCTTTGTCACAAATACGTGAGCTGTAAATAAATAAACGTTTAGAATGTCTCAAAGTTCCAATTCGATCCGTTCGCATGCTCTTCCGCCGCGAGAGAGACATTTATCAGCAAAACATTAAAGTCGACATCACTGTCATTGAGCCCAGTCAGCGCAAGGGCCACATTGAAGGGTGCGATCACTTTAAGAGGGACTCAAGGCGCATGTAACACCGCCCACCTATGGTGCTCCCAGGGGTTGCCCGAGAGGGCGGAGCCTGTAGCCCCCGCATTAGAAAGACAGGGCGGAGTGCAATAAGCACCGTTCCACTGGCTCTAGAGCGTTCCTTTTTCGACCACGTGACTGCCTACGTCAGGGGGAAAAGGCGTCCGCCTCATAACTCCCCTGACTTTACTGCGCATTAACCGAGAGGCGCACATGCAGGCTCTCCACACGATGTTGTTGCTACAACTCTCACAGGCCACCGTCTGGATAGCTGTAACTTGTATTATGAACGACTAGCCGGGGTTATGGAGAGTCGTAGCTTTAGCACGGCATCTTCAACGTCAGCTCTAGCGTCACTAGCTTTGAGCTCAGCAAAAGCGAACTAGCTTTCAGAATCAAGATCACACCCCCGTGTTCTCAAAGCGATCGCGCATACCACGCCCAAGGACCGCCCCCGACCTATTGCGAGCGCGTACACCACGCCCACAGTTTTTCCACACCTCTCTGTGAGTGCGAGCGCGCACGCCACGCCCCCAGTCTTTTCCACAACTCTCTCCCTCTCTGTGAGCGTGCACGCCCCCAATCTTTCCCACTCTGTCCTTCGCTGTGAGCGCGCACGCCACGCCCCCAATCTTTCCTCACCTCTCTGTGAATGCGAGAGCGCGCAGGGCGGAGGAGTGCGGCTGTGGCGCGGGCTTGGAAGTGTTGCTGTCGCAGCCGGTAAACGGGCAGGGGAAAGACGCATAAGAAGCAGCCGCCATGGCGGAGAACGCCGGCCTAGAGAACCACCGTATCAAGAGCTTTAAGAACAAGGGGCGAGATGTGGAGGTGAGTAACGCAGTGAGTCGGGAGAGGCCTTTACTAAGGCCCTGACCTCTCCCTGGAAAAGCCGGCACTGTTTTCATAAAGTGACTCGGCCTACTGTGTCACAGCGAGCCATTGAGTATTCGGGCCACCGTAGGGCTGGGGGAGCGTGGCCTGAGAGAATGTTGCAGTGAGGCCTGTATGTACCGCCGGTGACACCTGCCCGGGAAGAGACACCATGTTGTACATTGGCAGCCCCGGCCCATTACAGGGAATATCATGTCACTGACTCGTGGCGGGGGATTGTGAGAGATGTAGTAACTAGTAGCCTGGGGATTCTACAGTAACTAGTAGCCTGGGCATTCCTATAGTAACTAGTAGCCTGGGGATTCTATAGTAACTAGTAGCCTGGGCATTCCTATAGTAACTAGTAGCCTGGGGATTCTATAGTAACTAGTAGCCTGGGGATTCCTATAGTAACTAGTAGCCTGGGGATTCCTATAGTAACTAGTAGCCTGGGGATTCCTATAGTAACTAGTAGCCTGGGGATTCCTATAGTAACTAGTAGCCTGGGGATTCCTATAGTAACTAGTAGCCTGGGGATTCCTATAGTAACTAGTAGCCTGGGGATTCCCATAGCTCTGCACTGCAGCCCCCGAACAGCAGGGATCCACTTCATTCCCGGAAGTGCCTCTCTCCATAGATGGCTGGGGGGGATGATAGTGAGCCACCTTGCATGGCAGCCTCTTCCTCAGCTATCAACGTCTTGTCACATGATCAGAGGGATGTGTCACATTACAATGGGGGGATCTCATTTGCACAAGGTGCTATTGGATAAATGACACTGTGCAGCTGATTATTATTGTTGCAGTTGGTCATTCTCTTAGATTCACTCATGTCTGCCCTGAGTTCCAAAACCGCCACCTCCAGAACCACTGTCTCTGGCTGATTTGCTTATCATCCGTTGGAACAGACCGTGTTTACTTGGCTTGTTTTGGTGGTGGGGTTTTTTTTAAACAAAGCCTAGGCATGTACTGGTGTAAAATGAGATTGTTGTTATACACTCCTTTATCTGCCATTATTGTAATAAGTGCAAGTCCCAGAACACCCACTGCTTATCTGGCTTCTCCGTGCTACAGAAATGAAGATCAAACTGCACATTTCTTAAAAAAAAGAACCACTTTCTCTAGCTGAAGTTTCTATCTGTTTCTTTACTGTTCCCAGTGTCGGACTGTAATACAAGGGGCCCACCAGAAAACCTTAGAACATGGGCCACTTTCCAAACAAGTTTTGCTCCACTTCTCACTTAACCTCTTTATTCTCCTAGTCTTCTACTTACTATACTCTATTCTTCCATTATTAAGCCTCTTTTGTCCCATAAAGACAAAGAATAGGGAATAACCATGAAATAGGCCAAATGTTTAGAAGCAAGAGGCCTGCTGACAATTTTCCTGGTATCCCGGTGGGCCAATCAGACACTGACTGTTCCCATCTTATGCCTGGTGTCCAGTCACCTTATACGCAGATATATTTGCATTTCCATCCCCATTTCAAGTACACATATGGGACCCGTTAGCTAGAATGCTTGTGGACCTGAGGTTTTCCGGATAACCAATCTTTCCGTAATTTGGATCCTCATACCATAATTCTACTACAAAATCGTTTAAATGTTAAATAAACCCAATAGGCTGCTTTTGCTTCCAATACGTTTAGCTTGGATCAAGTACAATGCACTGTTTTATTACAACCGAGAAAAGTTAAATCATTTTTAAAAATTTGGATGGAATGCAGTCTATTGGAGACGGCCTTTCCGTAATTTGCAGCTTTATGCGTAACGGGTTTCTGGATAACAGATCCCTTACCTGTACTTCCATATTATTTCTCTGTCTCCATCGCACACCTGTATAGCTCTTTGCTGACACATTGTGATGACTCAGTAGTTCTAGAATAACTTTTTGTAGTTTTTTTTTTTTTTTGTATGGGGCAGAGGTTCCCAAACTCTGGGGCTGCCTCACAGAGCCATGGGTGGGGGGGGGGGGGGTCAGCCTGAAGGCCAGTATGTCATTAAATAGTCTTGCCTATTGCAGAAGTCAGTTAGAGCAATATTTAGGATGAACGCTGATGTCCTAGAGATTCTTGGTATTATACTTCCATGGCTGGCTAAGCAATATTTTCATTTCTTTGTTACTTTATGTTCAATGGGAATCATTGACTGAATGTTGAGCCTCAAAGTGGTAATTGAACTGAATAAGTCAGACAATATAATGAATGGAAGGGCTATATATCTGTGAGGCCCAAGTACTTGTGAATATGCATTGTTCTGTAAGATATCGGCTCAGAACATGCTGCTTATCATGCTAGCACACAAGTCGGGGCCTGGAAGTCTTCTGTACTGGCTCATCGAGGAACATTACTGGTGCTGCTATGTATTTATATCTCATTTCTGTTATGCACAATAACAGATATCAGACGGTGAAGCACCACTTCAAACATGTGAATATGGATTGTTCTTGGTTATTATTATAGTAGACTAGTACCTACAGTTACCCAGTACTGATTACTGAAGCACAACTACTTTATTTTTAAAGGGCACCAATCATGACCAAAATCATTTACTAAGTAAATACACTATGTGAAAGTTCAAGAAATCCGATTTTTAAAACAGTTAGAATTGTTTGTATAATGTAAATGATCAGCTCACTATACCTTCTGCAAGATCTCCCCTATCTCCCCTGCAGTTCTAGCTGAGGCAGCCATCTTGGATTTCACTGGCTCCTCCTACCTATATCTTCCCAACCAACTGTAGCGCTGAAATCTCGCACATGCTCAGTTGAAATTCCTTGTTTGCTTATCAACCCTTCTAAGCTATTTTCAAATCAGCCAAACCTGTGTGTTAGCTGCTGTTCATTAGTGCTGCCACCTGCTGGAAGTTAGTGAGTGCCCTTCATTTGCATAGTGACTTTACCAGCAGGGGACAAGATAGGGAAATCTCCTGATACTTCTAGTGGAGGAGTTTACTAAAACAAAGCATTCTGGGTAGAATACTCAAAGCAGTGTTACAATCTGAGCATGCTCCTGAAATTTGCACATTAGAGTCTCTGTTAGAGTCTCAATATGGCTTCCCTCAGTGAAAGAACCCGTTTGACAAAGTAAGGGATTTTTTTAAAACCTGCAGTTTTTTCAAAAAACTATATATGTAGTTTGAATAAACGTGTTTAGCTTGCATTGGTCAGATTGTTAATATGTGTTTGATTTTGGCTGTGATAGGTGCCCTTTAAATTAAAAAAAAAAAGTACAGTGAATATGTATTTTAATAGGATAAAAGGAAATCCCAACCAATTGGGTTAGGAGAGCTGAAACACATATTACAATGTTAAATGAAACTATGGATGCAAAGATTATTTCTTTCATGGTACTAGTCACTAAGTACAGAGGAAATCCCTACCTTTTGTAAGGTTTTTTTTCTGCATTATTCATAGCTTTTATATAATAGATGTATATAATCAAGAGACATATTCACTGGTCTTTAGATTGAATATTTATTGTGTCACTACCCAACTAAATCAACATTGTACCTTATTTTGTTGCATAAAAGTATATATTGTGACAACTTTTGCTTTACACATTAAAAGGGGTGTGGTTCAAGGTGATGGTTATTAAAGGGGAGTGCCACCCAAAATGTTTTTGCTTAATGACAGCAATGTAATTCCAATCTACTTTCCAATACACATTAAACAATTGGGTTTACATTAATTAATGTTGAAAGCACTATTAAGCCAGTGGCACACCAGGCTGTTTCTTGGCCTGCATGCGGTGAATAAGATAATCCAAGTAGATTCTCTCCTTCTTGTAAGGTCACTGATAGGTACAATGTTCGCCTGTGCGTACACATGGAGTGTATACAAACATGAATGTATGGGACGTCTTTCTCTTTAAAGGGGTGGTTCACATTAACGTTAACTTTAAGTGTTTATAGAATGGTCAATTAAATTTTTCAATTGCCCTTCATTATATTTTTTTATATATAGTTTTTTAATTACTTGCCTGACCCCATCTAAAAAAACAAATGCTCTCTAAACTACACATTTATTGTTATTGCTACTTTTTATTTCTCATCTTTCTATCTTGGCCCTCTCCTATTCATATTCGAGTCTCTTATTCAAATTAGTGCATGGTTGCTAGGTTAATGTGTACCCTAGCAACCAGATTGCTGAAATTGAACACCGGAGAGCGTCTGAATAAAAAGCTAAATCACTCAAAAAACACAAATAATAAAAAATGAAAAACAATTGCAAATTGTCTCAGAATATCACCATCTACATCATACTAAAAGTTAACTCATAGGTGAACCATCCCTTTATACAAGTACTAATTTCTAGAACGCTATTTGCACGTGGCTTGTGGGAAAGCTCTGGATGGGTGTAATGTATTTTTTTTTTTCTCTAGTTTTATTGCATCATGGCTATTCGAAATCCGGACAAGTGAAGGTACCTTCGTAGAACCTTGGTAGATCAGCATAGCTGTGCCAGTGTTGACCCATCTATAAACTGCCCTTTCATATTGATGATGAAAAATCAGTAGAACATTCAGAATATGAGCTCTTACTTCCTTAGTCAGCACTGCAGGTGCATGATGGGATAGCATAGTCACATATTTCACAAAAACTACAGGAATCTGGAGTAAATATGAAGGCAAGTTGATTTGCACTTTAAACCCTGACTGCTATGAGTTCCATATACTGTTATGTACAGATATGGGACTTGTTATACAGCTTGTTTGGGACTTGGGGTTTTCAAGATAAGGGATCTTTCCGTAGTTTGGATCTCCATACTTTAGGTCTGCTAAAAAAAGTTAAACATTAAATAAGCCCACTAGGTTGCTTTTGCTTTCTATTAGGATTAATGATATATCTTCATTAGGATCAAGTACAATCTTCTGTTTTATTAATACAGAGAAAAAGAAAATCATTTTGAAAAATTAGAATTACTTGCTTATAATGGAGATGGCCTTCCTGTAATTCAGAGCTTTCTGGATATTGGATCCCCATACATGTATATCTAGTAGAAGCTTTAGTATGGTTATCAGGCTATGTATGTCCCATAACCTGTTAGATATGGCGTTTTGTTCAGCAAATCTATCTGTTTTGGCTGTTTTTGTTTATATTTTCTTTTTCTATAATCAGTTTTCCTATTCAGTCTTTTTCAAGCTCACAATTGAAAATACTATTTGTTGGGTCCATTGCAATCCAGAGCCTTAAGAACATTCCAGTTTATTGTTTATTGAGAAAGGCAATACAAAATACAGACACTCCTTATAATCTTCCATTTTGACTTTCAAACTGCCTGCGCATTGTGTTGCGTTACCAAACCGATATAAGTTTTTTTTCTGAGATTATAAAAAAAACAAAAATATGGGGGGGGGAGGGAAGGCAGCTTATTGCAACTTTTCCATGTATTCTATTGTCTCTAGCCAAGACGAAACAGCACTTTTAATATGTAGTAGAACGGAATGACTAAAAGATTTCATTGTTAGGATAGAAGAATGCATTTTATTAGATGGCACATTTTTTCTGTGGAGGCAAGTTACAAATAAATGTTACCCTAATTTTAGTTTAAGTAGTCGGTTTTCATCTGAGTGAGACCTGGCTACTTACAATCAATTAAAGCCGTGACATGGGATCCACTCTCCCTTTAAACTGGGTGCTTGTGTATACACGGATCATACAGCTCATGGAACATTTAGTATGTACACACAGGCAATTCCGTGTTTGCATGACTCCCTTCCGACACCACTCTGCACAAAGACCTTTTGATAAGGTTATTTTTCTGCACAAGGCATACACAAAATTTAAACTAAAATGGTTTCAACAGAACTCCAATTACTTTTCATGGATAATGCTTGCTTAGTACTTTATTAGGGGCTAAGGTAAATCTGACTGAGAGAAGTTATTGTGTTAGTTTTAATTTAACATACTTGTGGTATGAACAGGGAAAATCAAAAAGCCCTTCAAGTCCAACTCCTTAAAGGGATACTGTCATGGGGGAAAAAAACATTTTCAGTTAAAAAAACAAATGAATCAGTTAATAGTGCTGCTCCAGCATAATTCTGCACAGAAATCCATTTCTCAAAAGAGCAAACAGATTTTTTTATATTCAATTTTGAAATCTGACATGGGGCTAGACATATTGTCAATTTCCCAGCTGCCCCAAGTCATGTGACTTGTGCTCTAATAAACTTCAATCACTCTTTAATGCTGTACTGCAAGTTGGAGTGATATCACCCCCTCTCTTTCCCCCCCCCCCCCAGCAGCCAAACAAAAGAACAATGGGAAGGTAACCTAATAACAGCTCCCTAACACAAGATAACAGCTGCCTGGTAGATCTAAGAACAACACTCAATAGTAAAAACCCATGTCCCACTGAGACACATTCAGTTACATTGAGAAGGAAAAACCACAGCCTGCCAGAAAGCATTTCTCTCCTAAAGTGCAGGCACAAGGCACATGACCAGGGGCAGCTGGGAAATTGACAAAATGTCTAGCCCCATGTCAGATTTCAAAATTGAATATAAAAAATGTGTTTGCGCTTTTGAGAAATGGATTTCAGTGCAGAATTCTGCTGGGGCAGCACTATTAACTGATGTGTTTTCAAAGAAAACATGTTTTCCCATGTCAGGATCCCTTTAAAGGAACAGTAACACCAAAAAATTAGTGTTATAAAGTAATTAAAATATAATGTACTGTTGCCCGGCACTGCTAAAACTTGTGTGTTTGCTTTAGAAATATTATCATTGTTTATATAAACAAGCTGCTCTGCAGCCATGTAGTTTGAAAAAAGGAGAAAAGGCATAGGTTAAGTAGAAGATGACTGAAAAGTTCCACAGATACAAATCATAACGTAATGCAGGAGGAGTATATTATACTTATATGATGGGTAGGTTGATGTTTTATTAAGGCATCGTACCGGTGGGTCATAGAGCAAGAATCAGATGAATGTGCCATATTTTTTTTTTTTTCATGCAAGAACTTTATTGACAAATCAATAAAGCAACATGTAGAACATGATGTATTATTATAAACACAATTTTTATTTCTTGTTGCTTAGAAAAGTTACAAGTTATATTTCCTGTATTTATAAACTGGTTTAGTTGAAGCGGTTTAGGTAGTTACCTCATTCTACTTGTATGGCATCTCATGCTGTGTGCTTGCACAGTGGAATCATTTTGATTCATTACAGCCCCTGTACAACACATACCAGCTTTGTGCTACTGCTTTCCAATCTTAACCACTTACTGAATGCACAAGCTTAGCTAAGCCTGGATAGATTGCACACAACTTCCCCACGCTCATCAACATCAACTTTCCACCTGTTTTTTTTCTTTTTCAGCAGATTTGTTAAGTAGACATTTTTTCCCTCAGTTTGAAAAATCATTTGAGGGGTAATGTACTTCTAAAAGCCTTATCTACAGGGACTGGTCTGGTTTTTGGCATCACTAATACCAATGCAAACAACCATGGCTTTTATAGGTATTGTTAAAGTGGACCTGTCACCCAGACATAAAAAGCTGTTTAAAATTAAACATGAAATCCAATTTCTTTTTTTAATTAAAGCGTTCATAGCTGTTGTGAACTCATTTAAAAATCTTAGATGTCAATCAAATATTGCCTGACCCTCCTCTATGCCTTAGGCTGCCAGGTAACTGATAGAAAAACTGGTCCATGAACATGAGGTCTTACAAAGAAGTCTATGGAGCCTCTGTAGATGCTGGTGGATCTTGAAAACGTCATAGAAAAAATGCACTGAATCCACTATTTGGGAGTCGGCCGAATACCGAACAAATCCTAATTTGGATATGCAAATTAGGGACGGGAAGGGAAAAAGATGGAAATTTTTTATGTGTTTTGTGAAAAAACTTTGTGATTTTTCCTTCCTGACCCTAATTTGCATATGCAAATTAGGATTCAGTTCGGCCAGGCATGAGGATTCGGCTAAATCCTGCTGAAAAAAGCAGAGTCCTGAACTGAGGGCATTTTTAATATATTAACAGATTCTTACTCTTCATTTATTCAGTGTGTAGTTGCTGCTAAAGTTCCAATTCCCTTTATAGAAATAACTAATTCACTCCCCCCCTCCAGTGCAGTTAAACCTTGTGGCTGGCAGGCTGCCCGTATTGACGTCACACGTCTGCAACTAGTAGCAGGACAGGAGGGCTAGTCTGGGGCCCTAACTCAATACTGCAAATGTTGCAACAAGCAATTTGTATAATTTTATTCATTATAGAAATAATCATTTAGAAATAGTAATTACACATAGGGGCAAATTTACTTAAGGTCGAATATCGAGGGTTAATTAAAGTTAAAACCTTCGAATATCGGAGTCGAAGTATTTAGCGCTATTCGTTCGATCGAATGATTAAATCCTTCAAATTGTTCGATTCGAAGGATTTTAATCCATCGATCGAACGATTTTTTGTTCGACCAAAAAAAGCTATCAAAGCCTATGGGGACCTTCCCCATAGGCTAACATTGACTTCGGTAGCTTTTAGGTGGCGAACTAGTGGGTCGAAGGTTTTTCTCAAAGAGACAGTTCTTTGACTATCAAATAGTCGAAGATTTTTAGTTCGAACCGTTCAATTCGAAGATCAATGTAGCCCATTCGATGGTCGAAGTAACCAAAAAAAACATTCGAAATTCATATTTATTTTCCTCTTCCTTCACTCGAGCTAAGTAAATGGGCCCTCAAAGTCTGCGCTATAGGGCAAATTGTTTTCCGTGAAAATTTGAGTTTGTTTTTGGTCAAAATTTACATTTTTATTTTTAAAAAAAAAAAACCTCAAATGTTTCGAGATTCATTATACCCTGACCCTGGAAATAGTTTGATTCTGAAAATACAACTAAATACATCTAAAACCTGCCGGAGTCAATAGCAGAGGTCCCTTGAACCATTTAAAGATGTTAATAGCCTTCATGATGTTTTTTCAGAGGGTTTTGCCTGAAAAACTTGAAAATCCCAAACTTGCTGATTTGGTTTTTTTTCCATTCGTGTTTTTTTTTTTTTTAATTAGAAACCATTCACAAGTTGTGAGTTCATTCTGAAAAACTCTCTAAAATTCAACCTTTCATAAATAACCACCATAATGTGTTGTTTTCTTAGTGGTGGTAAGAGTTGTTTATTTGCTATACTGTGATTCCTGGTAACTATAAAGGCAAGTCTGTAGTGGAAGTCAGGCCTGGTCGTGCAATCTGTGGGTTCTGGCAAATGCCAGAGAGGCTGCTGTAAGATGCCACATACACTCACTGTTTATTGGGCGCTATTTGGGCCTCTGTGTACATGAAATGACAGGGCCTGTTTTGAATCCCAGTCTGCATCTGGTTGTATGGCTTTTCGTGCTTTTCTGTTTTTTCATACAGTAATAGACATTGGCTTTCTGGGCTTCAGAGCTTTTTCATCACTTTGGTTGTCATAAACTGGTCAAATGCTATGTGTGAGATTAATGTAAAAAAAAAAGCTAAAGAGCTGCCCAAAGCAGTTAATACTGGGCCTAGACTGAATACTCCTTTAATTGACATTTAGAGATGAACACTCGTTTAATAGAAAATATATTACGGCAGCTATAACAAGTTGACTGGTTTCCATTTATATGTACTCTGTTAACACTGTTGTCTATGCTAAAAAAATGTTTTTCATCTGAAATA
The DNA here is from genome assembly GCA_038501925.1 of Xenopus petersii. NCBI lineage: Eukaryota > Metazoa > Chordata > Amphibia > Anura > Pipidae > Xenopus > Xenopus petersii. The sequence goes on from CM076674.1 coordinate 35,673,120, forward strand.
AGGTTGAAGGGTTGTGATATAACCCTGAGTCTGATACAGAGCTTAGTCAACACCTAGCAAACCCCTTTCATTACCAGACTGTCAATATAGATTTCACTAGTGCAACCACTTCTTGCTCCTTTTTCAACTCCAGATGACTTCATGCTGAAGTGACTTGTGTGTTTTTTCCACCGGATGATTTACATTATTGCTGCTGGGAAAGCATTTTCAGGAGACATATCTCTTGTGCCATTGCCCTGAGGAATGGAGGCTTATATTAGGCAAAAAAAATGCAAATTAAAGGCAATCGCACTTGGGAAGATTTGTTGCCCATTTTTAAATCTGTGCTACTGCGGGCGACACATCTCCCGAAAATGCTTTTCCACCAGCAATAATGTAAATTGCTGGTTGAAATTTTTGGGAAAACAAACTGATGCCCATGTTTTGCACTTTCAGCCCTAAAATACTTTAGTCCTCATTTGTGCCCTGAGGCACTCCAGAGTCACATGTTTGTTGGCAGTTCCAGGTGCTTCTCCTTTAGCTGAATTATATGCACGGTTTTCAAGCTACTACAAACAGATTTGACAGATCAGCCACCAGTCTCTCCAAGCAGCAGCTGTAACAACTGTTCGTATTATGGCAAAGTGACTCCCTGCCATAAAGCAAGTCTTCGGTTTTTCAGCAAGGAAACTGAAATAGCAACATGAGTAACAGGAAATGGGGTTTAAAGGAGAAGGAAAGCTCCAAGACAGTTTATTGCCAATAGAATAGCCACAATAGTGCAAGCTAGAACGCTATATTTATTCTGCAGAATGCTTTACCATACCTGAGTAAACAGCTCTAGACACTGTCTCTGTTTGTTTAGGATAGAAGCTGCCATATATGCTTGGTGTGACATCACTTCCTGCCTGAGTCTCTCCCTGCTTACTAACAGCTCTGAGCTCAGATTACAGTAGGGATGGGAGGGGGAGAGGAGCAAACTGAGCATGCTCAAGGCCGTGCCCTGGAGGTTTAAGCTGAAAACAGGAAGTCTGATACAGAAGCCCATGAGTACACAATAAAAGCAAAGAAATGTGGTGTTTCTTTTGACAGAGGACTCAGAGCAGCATTACTTTGAGGGTTTACTGGTGTATTTATATAGATCTTTCTGATAAAGCTTACTTAATTTTAGCCTTTCCTTCTCCTTTAACCATAGTAACCATAACTCTCCGTTAAAAAGCAAATCATTTTTGACTGGGTATCAGATGACCCATTAGCCAATCCTGAATTGTGCTTGTGCATGCTTATTCTTTGGGAGGCTTCAGGTGCAAACACAGGCATAAAAGTGAATGTTATTGGTTTAAGAACAGGTGAAATGGCGTGTAACTTTGCTCAGATGCTAAGGCTAATGGAAACACACAAGTGAATTCATTGACTTGAATGCCACACGCCAGCTCTGACAGTCATTTGATTCTTTGGGAGTCTGCAGCTAATAAGTACCGTATATACTCAAGTATAAGCCGAGTTTTTCAGCCCCCAAAATATGCTGAAAAACTCTACCTCGGCTTATACTCGGGTCAAGCGCAAAAACAGTCTCGCCAGCATCTAAGAATAGTCGCTGGCGTCGAAGAATAGTCTCCAAGAATATTCGCTGGCGCCCAAGAATGGTCGCCGGCATCCAAAAATGAGACGCCGGCACCTCCAATGGGAGCAGAAACCCTCAAATTTTTTGATTGAAACTTATCAGAAGCTGCTGCATTTATCACCCTAGGCTTATACTCGAGTCAGTAAGCTTTCCCAGTTTTTGGAGGTAAAATTAGGTACCTCGGTTTATACTCTGGACGGCTTATACTCGAGTATATACGGTACCTGATTTACCATCATAATTATGTAACATAGCATTTGCCCACAATGCCACATTCTGCTTCTTACAATCTTGTTATCCTTTTTTTGTCCTGTTTTTTATCAGTGCTGACATTGGCCATGTCTGTTCAACCCATTAAGTTTACAGTTGACATATTGATATACAGAAGAAAACTGATCTGAACACTATTTTTAAAATAGACCGCTCTGTGTGCAAACCTATTTGTGGAAATACATACTGTCATGCATGTTAATGGAAAGTCTTTCTGAACCTTTCACTGCTTAATTATGATTATTTTCTATTGAAGAATATAAAATATAAATAACATTTATCCGGCTTCCAAACCCTCCCAGCAGTTAGGATTTACTGTCCCTCCAGTGGTGACAGAGTGCACAGCAAAAACCTTGCAATTTACTATAGGGGGCCTGATACTGGACTTGTCCAAGTTGAATTTTTATATTGTATTTATGGGTACACCTTGCTTGGAAACAGGATTATCCTTTTAGGGAGCATCGGCAAAAACATTCACTGTGGGTGCCAAACACTTTAGCCTTTCCTTGTCCTTTAAATGAAAATGTGTCCATTCTTATGACTTGATTTTTTTTTTAATGTAAGTATTCCTATAGAAGGATAGTATTTTGCAACCCCCCACCATTCTAGAGAATTTGCAATTTAGCGCCACGTTCCAAGTGTTGCTGACTCATTCCTTCCACATTGATAATAATACATTGATTATTGTCTTTATATAATGACTTGTCCATGACAGCATATGAATACCCTTTATAACCTGTTTACCTACCTACCTTTTTATGTTTATTTCCTTAGACTATGAGAAGACACAGAAATGAAGTGACTGTTGAGCTGCGAAAGGTAATGTTTCTATATTTATGATGGTTCTAGATCTCCCATTAGAGCATGTTAAATATGGGAGCTCAGTGCCGCCATCAGAATTCATCTCAAACTGCTTAGTTTGCAGGGCCCTTGTCCTAGTGGGGCCCAAGTTCTTAGCCCTTTGCCCATGGGTTCCCTGCCAATTATAAAAAATGGAAAAAAATTCCAAGCCTGGAGCCCAACATGACACTGAATAGGTGCTTCTACAGCTAACAAGTAGCTTGGTGCTATAAATTGTATATTGTCTCCGAAGCAATGCAGAATTTATGCAAAAGGGCAACAGTATGTTATCTAAAGGTGGCCATCAAAGTAACAGTTTCCAAGAAAGATCGTTCCTTTCGATACACACGTGTAGAGCTGAATCGTCAGATATACAGGTATATATACTAGAATGCTACCTGTATTTGATTCAGCACTAACAATGGCTGATGTTTGGGTGCCTTCAAAGGCACCCAATCAAATTTTTCCTTCCAGGAGCCGACCAATATCAAAGTCTTCTGCCAATATTGGTCGGCTCTTTTCCCACCATATACACACCGAATATCGTATGAAAATTAGTTTTGTACGATATTATCTGTGTGTCTATGGTCACCTTTATCAGATCTGTTATTTCTCTGTGCTGACCCCTTTAACAGTTTGGAAATATGTGGGTTCAATACATTGCTTAGTTCTTTAATAGGCTGCTAAGGCATCCACATTTGCTTTCATTTCAGAACAAACGAGATGAGCACCTGTTGAAAAAAAGAAATGTCCCGCAAGAAGAGAGCTTAGAAGATTCTGATGTTGATGGAGATTTTAAATCGGTATGGGATGATCTGAAACAAATTCTGTCTTTGGTCTGTTCTTGCATATCTGGGTGTCATATGGATTTTCCCCATTATTGGTAGAATTAACTAATGTTTTCTCTTTTCTCTTAAATAGCAAAATGTAACACTCGAAGCAATATTGCAGGTATGTATGGTTTTTGTTCAGTGTTTCATTATGTAATTGCTTTCATTTCTGCAACTGAATTTAGAATTATTCTCCATTTGCAGAATGCCACCAGTGATAATCCAGCAATCCAACTAAGTGCAGTGCAAGCAGCAAGGTAACGAGCGTAACATTTAATGATTCTTTGCACTGTATACCTCAATCTTGTTGTTGACCCTGTACAATGTGGAAAAAATATAGGTAAATGGAGCGCACACCAATCAATAAAGTATTTGGCAATATATGATAAGAGGGTGCTGGAAACCAAAAGTTTGCATACTCGCGAAAACCTTTTTCTCAAACAAAGGTTGTATCACAAAAAAATATGTCAATTAAAACAATGTTATCAAAAGCATCAGCATACATAACATTAAACATCTATACATACCACCCAATTGTATATAAAGGCAGAAAAAGACAACAAGGAGCAGATACACCTGCCAAAAAATGAGTGGCCCCAACGTTTTGGCACAACGGCCTTTGCCAAGGAGATTCACTTCACTCAGAATGTGGAAAAAATGCCAAATCTAATATTTTAAATAGGTCATTTATCTTGGGGGGGAAGAATGGATATCAATTTTTTTTATTTTCAGATTAAAATGTGTTCCTAGATAGTGTCACACTATGAAATGTGGGAGAGGTCCGTGTGTACTAGATTTCAGAAGTTTGCTTATATCAAAGCTACATCATGTGCTGTTATTGAAGGAAATGCTCATTTCTGGGCAGGATCTTGTACAACTAATGTGTTTTCCTTTTTCCATTGCAGAAAATTACTATCCAGTGACAGAAATCCACCTATTGATGATCTAATAAAATCTGGAATTTTGCCGATCCTAGTGAAATGCTTAGGGGCCGATGATAAGTAAGAACACTGCTCCTTTTTAGAATATCATTATATTATCATGTAGTAGTGATGTGTGGGTTGGGTTTTTCCCGAACCGCACTCGACCCTAAGCCGCCCGCCCCAACCCGCATCCGACTTCCGGGTTCCCTTTATAGACCCGCGCCGACATGCCCCGCAGATGACATCACAAAAGGGGCGGGACGAGCAGGCGCATGGCTATAAAGTCGGAAGCCGGCATTTGAAGGTGGTGGGCGGGGAGAGCAAGAGAAGAGCTCAACCCGCCACCCGCAAAGAGGAGTCCCGCAGGTATTGGGCCAGCCCACACATCACTATCATGTAGGTTATTAGATTTTACAATTCAAGTGATTCTGTATGGTTGAGGTTCTGCATAAATCTGCTTTACAATGTGGCACATTCCAGTGAGGATCACCTGACAAGCACCAGTACCGGCACTTTAATTTTTTTTTACAGGGAATACAGTGGTACTGTGCAAAGGACACTGTTCCACTGTATTATTTTCCTAAACCTCTTCTCCTTGGTGTATTTCTGCACATTGTACATTGTTGTTGATTCAGTTGTTTGATTCAGTTTTTTGATACCATTTTAAAAGCTGTATTTACTGTGTTAGAATTGTGTTAATAAATCAAGTTATTTATGGGCCAGCTTTAGGTCACAGTTGTCCTTTGAGGAAATACCTTTCTATTTCTCTTTGATAAACTATTTACTCTCTGCTATTACTTATAGCCTCACAACTGTCAAGGGGGCAAACAAGCTGATTTTTATTGGGTTAATCTGCAGAAGGGAAGATATCCCAAAGTGTGGCCATGTGACACGGTTGTGACCAAATCCTATTTAATTGCACCTCTATTTAATTGCCGTATGTATGAGACTGGGAGGTTTATGGAATATTCTGTGAAAGTGCAATGGAATCACCAGCCAAAGCAACATCCATAAATGGAATAAAAACATTTATAGTGGCAAACGTGTTCAGCAGAAAGTGTTTTTTTACATCTTGCTGCTTTTTTATTTTTTTGTTCTGTTAATGAGTCATTTCAATTTTTGTAGCCCTTCTTTACAGTTTGAAGCAGCATGGGCCTTAACTAACATAGCATCAGGAACCTCGGCACAAACCCAGGCAGTGGTTCAGTCCAGTAAGTATGATGAATGTATTTTCTGTAGAAAACAGAGCATAAATGCAGAAAATGCAATGGCACCAGACAAATGTCCCTATTCAACAACATAACCTGTAATTTCTCTAGGTCTGCTTGGGGGACACAGGGACAGTGGGGTATAGCTGGAACCACTAGGAGGCAGGACACAATAAAAAAATAGAAACTTGACCCCTCCTCCTCCTGCTATACCCCTCCTCTGTAGGCAGAGACACTCAGTTTCGTTGTGTCCTCAGGAGGTTAGGACCGTCTCCTGCATTCAGGAGTATTTTACTATTTATTTTGCTCTTTTATTTTTATTTCTTTACAATTCCTTCACATCATATGGAGCTGGACAGCTACACTGAGTAGTCTGATCCATTATTCGAGGATGTCACCGGGGTCTCTTGTGCTCTGCACTGACCATCCAGCATTGATTCCCTCCCTCTGACATACAGAGAGGCGGATGCGCTGGCCGGGACACAGGGCTGAGGTATAGCCAGGTTCATCCTGTTGCTCAATCCTCCTTATATGCCCCAAGGATCCCTACACTACAGTCTGGGAACTCCTGCCGTGGCTCATTTAAGGTAAGCATATATCCTTAATAGCAGCCTATTCACTCTCTGAGCCCCCCTCCCCCTCTGCACAATCCATCTGCCTTGCACAGCAGTATAGGAGACTCTGTTGCAACCTGCAGGTCACTAGTTCAGACCCAGGCAGTATGTTTATCAGCTCCACCAAACACACAGGCACTTGATAAAGGGCTTCTGGCCTGAAACATGTTGTATGCAATAAAGAGCACCTAGCAGCCAGTTCTGCCTTTTCACTTGCTTTCTCTCAGTTCTCTAACTAATTGGTTAATTTCCTACACCTGCTTACTGAGATAATGAGCACAGCTGCCAAATCCCCAGTCATCTCAAAAAAAAAAAAAAAATTGTCCAGAATGAGAATGGCACTTATGTTTTTCTACTGTCTTCACTGTCAGCAGCGCAAGAGAGTTATTGTGGGCTTAACACCAGTTGCGCACCACTATTTTAGGAGAGACTTCACTGGGGCTGTCTTTCACTCTACCTGGGGAGGCAACGGCTGGGGCAGATTTTGCACTTACTGTACATGCACCCTGTGTGCAACCCAAAAAGTGCGCGCCAGTGCATTATGCACCATTTTTCTAAGGTGTGCGTCTGCACCATATGTCACCGCTAGGGGAGGGGCCATTCTTCGCACTCTCCATTGTGCGCCCAGGCAGCTACTTCCCATTGATTCTGGAGGAGGTTCCATTACTAGCAGACTCACCACGCTGGGCAGAACTCTCCCCAGCTTCTCTGCAGCGCAGCCCCCCCCCCTTGTTTTTTCTAAGAACACAACAGGGCAGCACTTCTGACACAGTGGGGTTTTTAGCTATTGCCACAGGGCAGCAGGCTTTGTAATTACTGCCTTATCAGCCTTTACTCTCCTCCAAGGCTTTGCTCCCAGCAGTACCCTGGGGAGGCATTTTCAGTTATATATATAACCTACATTATATATATTGTTAACTTAATTCCTCTCTTACAGGAACAGCTTGTGTACACCATGTCTGAAGGTACAGGTGATAACCTTTTTTTCCAAGCCAGCAACTACTTCATCAGTTAAGTATTTAGCTTGTGCCAAATGCCACATCTGGTCACAAGGACTCTCTGTGTTCCACGTGCAAGCCACCTGAGGCAGTTTCGGAAACTTCAGAACTCCGTCCTCAGGTAAGCCAAGCCTCCCATGGGGACCCATCAGGCCAGCCCCGGGACTCCACCCCCCTGGACCCCCAGCCTACCCCAGAATGGGCATCTGAACTTGCCACCGGCATTCCTAAATTGTCTCTCTCCCTTGATAAACTGCTAGCGTGGCTAGATAAGCCTCGGCCTAAGCCTCCAAAATGTAGAGCCCCCTCTCCTTCCGAGGACGAGTGTGAGGCGGAGTCCATCACTACTTCATCCCTGCCGCCTGACTCCGAGGAGGATCCAGCTCTGTCTTATGGTGAACTATCTCACAGTTCCGACCAAGAGGAAGGGGAATCCCCCCAAACTCTCCTCCGATGCCATTGATGACCTCATTTCAGTATTAGAGACCCTTCATTTAAAGGAGCCTGAACCTAGTTGCAGTACCTCCTTGTTTAAGCGCCGCAGCAGGTCCTCACCTTCCTTTCCCCTCTCATGCTCAACTCGAGCAAATTATCCAACTGGAATGGTACAAGCCAGAGGGATGTTTCCAGGCTAACCGCCGTTTTCTCAAACTATATCCTTTTTTACAGGATCTAAACTTCAGTGGACGCGCCTGTCTCTCGACTATCTAAGGACACTGTTTTACCAGTTCCTGATGCAGCCTCCTTCACGGACTCCATGGACATGAAGCTTGAGGGCATTCTAAGTTCCCTCTTCTCTGCTTCAGGTACCTCCCTTCGGCCGGTTCTAGACTTCTCGGCTTGGGTAAGTAGAGCTGTCCAAACTTGGTCGGACGCCTTATGCCGAGCGATTGCCACAAGGGTCCCCCGTGAAGAACTCGCTCATTTGGCCTCGCAAATCAAGGAGGCTGACTACCTATATGAAGCCTCCCTTGATGCGCTACAGGTGACTAGCAGAACTTCAGCCGACTTGACTTGTCAGTATCGGTTCGCAGATCTCTCTGGATGAAACTGCGGACTTGTCTTCAAAAAAGTCTCTCACAACACTCCAGGACCTGCAGAGGACGCTTCTGTGGAAGGTCCAGGCCATCCTGGCAGTCCCGCAAGCCCACGTCTGCATTACTCACCCCTTCTTCCCTTCAGCGACTCAGCCGTAGGGGGGGGGAGACTTTGCAGGTTTTACCACCTAGAATTTGTTTCTCTCCCGCCCCGCCGGTTCTTCATTTCCAGATATCCTCAGGGGCATCAAAAGGCTCAGGCGCTGCACGACGGGATCGGCAAGCTTATCCGTTCAGAGGTCATCATCCCTTTTCCGACTGAGGAGAGATTCCGAGGCTATTACTCAAACTTGTTTGTAGTTCCCAAGAAGGATGGATCTGTTCGGCCAATCCTGGACCTCAAGGAACTCCATACTTTCATTGGACCGCAAAGGTTCAAGTTGGAATCCCTCAGGTCTGTCATCGTGGCCCCAATTTTCTGTCCCCATCAGAGATTCTTGCGATTTGCCTTCCAAAATCGCCACTTCCAACTCACGGACCTTCCCCATGGCCTGAATTCGGCACCTCGTGTCTTTACCAAGATCATGTCGGTGGCAACTGCTCTAATCCGCAGCAGGGGGATCTCCATAACTCCTTATCTGGATGATCTCCTGATCAAGGCACCTTCATTTGCAGTGGCCCAGCAGGCGTTGCACTGGCGCTGCACGACGGGATCGGCAAGCTTATCCTTCATTTGCATTTCATGGTTCGATTACAGGAGTTTGGTTGGTTCATCAACCTGGACAAGTCCTCGTTAACCCCAAGCCAATCCATGGTCTTCCTCTGGATGCAGTTCAACACCCAGACACAAACTGTCCCAGTGACAAGGTCCAGCATCTACGGACCCTCGTGCGGTCTCTCCTCTCGAAGTCCCACCCCACGAGATTCTACATGAAGGTGTTGGGAGTCATGGTTTCGATGATAGAATCAGTTCCCTTCACCCAGCGTCACCTCAGGGAGCTTCAGTGGTATATTCTTGCGGCCTGGAGGCACAAATCCCTTCTCCTGGAATTTCGTTTATCCCGCAGAAAAGTCTCTCTTCTCTGGTTGATACAAACCAGTCACCTGACCAGGGGCAGACCCCTAGGGGATCCACAATGGTGACTGTTCACCACAGATGCAAGCCTCTCCGGTTGGGGAGCAGTGAATCAGTATACGAGCAGTGCAGAGGGTCGGTCAGCGCAGGGTCGCTGGTCTCTATCGGAACAATATCTTCACATCAACCTTCTTGAGATACGGGCAATCCGACTCGCCTGTCAGCCATCTTCATTCCAGCTCTCTTAAACTGGGAAGCAGATTATCTCAGCAGACAATCCCTAGATCCCTGCGTGTGGCCTGTAAAGGACAACATCTTCCACAAGATCACTCAAAGATGGGGGGCGCCAGAGGTCGATCACATCACAATCGTAAAGTTCCTCTCTTCTTTGCAAGGTCCATGGACCCTCTGGCGGCAGACGCCCTCACCTCTCCCTGGGACTTCCATCTTGCGTTCATTCCAAGAAAGATCAAGAAGCTTCAGAGAGAACTCATTACTCTCATCCTCATAGCTCCAACATGGGCCCGTCGATCCTGGGTCTCGTATTTAGTACATCTCTCAGTAGAGGAACCGTGGCCTCTCATCCTGGACCTTCTCTCTCATGGTCCAATACTTCACCACTGTCCTGCCAACCTCAATTTGATGGCGTGGCTACTGAAACCGCGATCCTGAGATGGAAGGGGTTCTCTGACACTGTCATTGTACCATGCGTGCAGCCCGCAAACCGGTCTCCGCCAAGACGTACCATTGGGTCTGGTTCACTTACCATTGGTAGTGCCATTGTACTGTTTTCAATTCACTGAAGTTTTCCACTTCTGGCCTTATACAGGAGGGACTGTCCCCGGACATGTCCCTCGGATCGCTGAAATCTCAGTTTTTGGCACTTCCATCCTGTTCCAAAGACCTCTCGCCGTGTTCCCAGATGTTAGGATTTTTCTTCAGGGAATGGCCCACATAAAGCGCCTGGTACTTTCACTGGTGCCAAATTGGGACTTAACCCTTGTCCTACGTGCCCTGCAACACGCTCCCTTTAAACCCATGGATTCTATTCCACTTCAGTGGCTCACATGGAAAACCGTTTTTTCTGCTGGCTATTGCCTCAGCATGGAGAGTATCTGAGATCTCTGCCCTCTCCTGTAGGTCTCCTCTGTTGACCTTCCACAACGACAGATCAGTACTTCATACTTCTCCCTCTTTTCTACCCAAGGTGGTTTCCACTTTCCACCTAAACCAGGAAATTACGATTCCTACCTTCTGCCCATCCCTTTCCAATGCGAAGGAAGCAGCACTGCACACCTGCACCGGATCGAGGATATCCGTCTATCAGACTACTTGTTCGTCCTTCCCTCAGGCCCTCAGAGGCACACCAGCTACTTAGACCACCATATCCCGATGGATAAAACAGGCCATCCAGAGATCCTATTCATCACAGGGTCAGGTTCCCCCAGATCAAGGCTGCAATGTGGACTTCAATCCATACTTTTGCCAAATTTTACCAGTTTGGCACCTTGTGGCATCTGACACCCGCTACGGCAGGAAGGTACTTCAGGCTGCGGTGGCTGGTTCCACGTAGGCCTCTACTTCCCGCCCTAGATTCAGGGGACAGCTTTGGTACATCCCCACTGTCCCTGTGTCCCCCAAGCAGACCTAGAGAAAAGGAGATTTTGTGTACTCACCGTTAAATCTCTTTCTCTTCAGTCGCTTGGGGGACACAGGGCTTCCCTCCCTGGATAGAGGCCTTCTCTTGGCTTCAGACTTGGTTGACTCTGTTCTTCTTGTAATTAGTTATCAGATTTTCTGTTGATTATTAATAACCTCCTGTTTCTCCTTCGTTACGAACTGAGTGTCTCTGCCTACAGAGGAGGGGTATAGCAGGAGGAGGAGGGGTCAAGTTTCTATTTTTTTATTGTGTCCTGCCTCCTAGTGGTTCCAGCTATACCCCACTGTCCCTGTGTCCCCCAAGCGACTGAAGAGAAAGAGATTTAACGGTGAGTACACAAAATCTCCTTTTTCTGTGGGAAATTTTGGTGGCTGCAGACATCTGTGTTTGCAAATGACTAAATGATATGTTGACTGTCGCAGCAGTGTAACCATGCAGCTTTCCATTTATTCATATAAAGTTCTGGTTTATATTGGTATGGGGGTATGGGTTTTTTTTGTGAATGTCTCTTTTCTTGTCATGTTAGTTTAAAGTCTCTAACTCCATATTCTCTTACCAGATGCTGTGCCTCTGTTTCTGAGACTTCTCCATTCCCTGCATCAAAATGTTTGTGAACAAGCAGTTTGGGCGCTTGGAAACATTATAGGTGAGCATTATGGGAAGCAATTTACCAGGTTTCCTTGTAGTCCAGAGGCCAGTGCAGTGCCACATCTTGTCTGCGAGCATCTATTTCGACAGCCCTGAAACATGTCAACTGTAAGGTGTAGTTAATTGTGTACATTCAGTCAGTTGCCATGTACACATGCAAATAAATAAGAGCTACCATACGTGTTTGTTCTTTATAGAGTTTGTTGATTTATAAAGATCACAATTTATGGTTTTCGCATATGGAGAATTCCTCTAAGTTAATTTGACTTTCAACTTTTACATTATCGTTCCTGTAGGAGATGGGCCTCAGTGTAGAGATTACGTCATCTCGCTCGGAGTTGTCAAACCGCTTCTTTCATTCATTAACCCCTCAATCCCCATCACCTTCCTTCGGAATGTCACTTGGGTCATTGTAAACCTCTGCCGCAATAAGGACCCTCCACCGCCCATGGAGACTGTCCAGGAGGTAACTGAAATTTGGAATGCTTTTATTTGCAAAGCACATTTCTTTGTTATAAGGTCAGACGTTTTTCACAGTTCCTTTTCCACTTGAAAAAGGGCCATGTTTGGGCCCAAAACCTTTAGTTGTTTGAGATCTGAGCCTTGTAACCGATAAAGGCTTTTTACATTACTCTTACGGATGGTGCTGTGACTCCTATTGCTACAGTTCCTAATTAGAACAAGGAAGATCTTAATCTGATTATCTGCATTATTAGTCTTTGGGTGTAGTAAAAGGCATTTTTAATACAAAATAAAAGCAAGGCAAATGTGTAGTGGGGGTTATTTCTCAGTTGGTGGGCCAAATAAGGTTGACCCAATTGTTTGTTGCTCTTCCCATAATGCATGCATTTCCTGGCCAGCTTGTTGCAAGAGGAATGCATCATTGGCCAATATGTAGCTCTCTCAATTGGATTTTTCTACCTTCCTGATATCTGACAAAGCCCTTTTTTTTAAGCTCTGTTGTAAGCTCATTTAAAATTCTCAGCTGTCAATCAAACATTGTTTGCCCCCTCCTCTATGCCTTAGGCATAGAGGCAGGGCAGACAATTACTTTCACTTTCCATTCAGCACTTCCTAGATGTCACTGCTCTCCCCACATTCCCCCGTTCTCTTTACCATTTAATTGTGTAGCCAGTGCATTGGGGATGGACATCAGGTCCCCCATTCTGGTGCACAAACACGATTCTGAGATGATACAAGACTTGCCTTAATAAGTGTCCACAAAATGGCTCCTACCTGCTTGTTATAATTATGAGTTCCCAGACTGAAGGAAACAAGATTCAAATAATTTATATTGTATAATTAAAGTTTATTTTGCTTGACTAATGTGATAAAATAGGATTTTGAATAATGTTTTTGGCTGACGGGTCCCCTTTAAAGGTGGCAACCTGTGTTTCAAAAAGAACTCCTGGTTGAAGAATTTGAATAACCCCCTGCTCCCTGTGTCCACTGCTTAACTAAAGAGGAAATTATCTAGAAGTTGAAAAAACCTGCTTACATATTGTTTTCAGTTCTATTTACTGATTTGATTTTTTATATTTACAGATTTTACCTGCATTGTGTGTCCTCATTTATCATACAGACATCAATGTAAGTATTCAGCCTTTCACAAATATATATTTTTGAGCATGAGAAATTGCTTTTCTAAACCTGTTTATTTGTGCCATGTCAGTAGAAGTAATGTCTACAATTTAGCTACATATCCTGTGATTTTAGCTGTACCTGTAAAACACGTTGGGATAAATACACAGTTTGATAAATGGAAACTAGGAGGTTGAGAGCTTACAAACTAAAATTAAAACTAGTGATGTTTGGGTTAATTATACAAAGCATATGTCTATAATATTTGTAAAACTCCAAAATATTTCAAAATCACTTTTGTCCCAAGCATATGGTTAGGCATATTCTTAGAACTATGATAAAATAGGACAAATACTGGCAAGTAGCTGAAATGCTGACTGTCGACTAATTTAGAGATGAAAGGTACAAAGTAATCTGACAGCAGCTGCCTTCCATGCAGGTTTGAATCTCAGGTTAATTGAGAAGCAGGCAGGACATTATCTTTTAGGGCCATTTGTAGAATTAGTAAAGCAGCTTGAGGTGCCCATTTTTATATCACATCCCAATCTCTTATGCAGTTCATGATATGTAATAAACCATTTTCTTTTCTAGATTCTAGTGGATACCGTATGGGCTTTGTCTTACCTGACTGATGGTGGCAATGAACAAATACAGATGGTGATAGATTCTGGAGTCGTTCCATTTTTAGTACCTCTCTTGAGCCACCAGGAAGTAAAAGTACAAGTAAGTCTCGATGCTGCATGTTCTCTTTTTAGGATACAAAATTAAAATCTTCCCATTATTCCTATAAAGGAGCATTGCAATGAAAGCGTGTGTAGAAATGATCTGATTGTTTTTAACATTACTATTACAAGTATTGTTTTTTCTTTTTATGAATTTTAGTTTTACCTATTTGATTCTTTAAAGGGGTTGTTCACTTTCCAAACACTTTTTTTCAGTTCAGTTGTTTTCAGATTGTTCCTCAGAAATATACTTTTTTCCACTACTTTCCATTATTTATTTTTTACTGTTTTTCCAAAATATAAGTTTAATGGAGTTGTTCACTTTTGAATAAACTTTTAGTATCATGTAGAAAATATTTTTAGACAATTTGAAATTTCTTTTCATTTTTTATGTGTGGTTTTTGAGTTATTTCGCTTTTTATTCAGCAGCTCTCCAGTTTGCAATTTTAGCAATCTGGTTGCTAGGGTCCAAATGACCCTAGCAACCATGCATGGATTTGACTAAGAGACTGGAATATGAATAGGAGAGGCCTGAATAGAAAGATGAGGAATAAAAAGTAGCAATAACAATACATCTGTAGCTTTACAGAGCACTTGTTTTTTAGATGGGGTCAGTGACCCACATTTCAAAGCTGGAAAGAGTCAGAAGAAGAAGACAAAGAACTCAGAAACGGTAGAAAATAAATAATGAAGACTTAATGCAAAGTTGCTTACAATTGGCCTTTCTGTAACATACTAAAAGTTAACTTAAAGGGGAACCACCCCTTTAAAGTTGAATGTTCCTGTTTCTGGTGTTTGTCTGGCAGCTCAGTAATTCAGGCGCAGACTCTAAACTGTTACAATTTTGCAACATTTAGTTGATACATTTCTCAGAAGCATCTCTGGAGTATTAGCAACTATTGTATCAATTCTAACAGCAGCCTGTAACGAAACCCAGAGATTCTGCTCAGCAGGGACAAAGATAAGAAATGTATCAACTTAGAACAGTTTACAGGGTCGGTGAGCTTCGAACCCTTAGAGCTGCTTTAGAAGGTGAAAAATGACACTTTACACTTCAATATTTGAAAAACGGTGACATAGAAAATAGAAAGTAATTGGAAAAAGTCATTATTTCTGATGCTTTATCTGAAAACAACTAGATGTTTAGCTCAGATTTTGCATTTCTTCCTGATTTGTGGCACCTATATGGTAAATGATGCTCCTCCCTATTTTGATTGTCCAGTTAACTGGACATTCTGGATCGTAATGATTCAAGCAGTTATAATGTATTCTGAATCTGGGGTTGCTATCCGCTGCCACAATCTTCTGTTGATTAGAACTGAATGGGGTTGGACATGTTGATCCAAAGAATCTGCAAAAGAACACTCAGAGCAATCTTAAAGCACATGTTTTCACCCCATTTTCAGGCCTCCATTGAATCAATGTACATTTTTAATTTCCCCCCCTCTACAGACTGCAGCCCTAAGGGCCGTTGGTAACATTGTTACTGGAACAGATGAACAGACTCAAGTCGTCTTAAACTGTGATGTTCTTTCTCATTTTCACAATCTTCTAACCCACCCTAAAGAGAAAATTAACAAGGTAATTTTCTGTATTTTAACTGTGTCTCGTCTGAGTGTTGGGGGGGGGGGTAAAAACTTTCGTCATAGGTTGCATTTTGAATAACAAACAATTGAAATTGGAATACATTAATAGCTATCTGAAAATAGGCAAGAAAATCCCAATGGCTGAATACCTGATAAGCCCATTAAAGGGGAACTAAAGTCTAAAATCGAACAGTGCTTGAAATGCTGTATTTTTTTTTTATCTTAAACATAAATATGAGCTTACTGCACCAGAAGCCTAATTAAACAAATGATTAATGCTTTCAAAGTTGGCCACAGGGGGGGTCATCATCTTGTTAAACATTTTTGCAAACTGGAACAATTGGTCAGCACTTACCCAAACCACAAGCTTGATAGACAGGTGCACGTGCAAGGTTGTCCACTCCAACTGGCTAGATAATGCAAAACGAATTCACAGCACCATCCAAATTGTGTATAATCTTAAAAAGCCTTTATTGGGTTTCTGGCTTGCTGGTTACAAAGTTTTATACTCACTCATTACTTCTAATGAGCTAGTATGAAACCAGCAGTAGTTCATTAACTTGGAAAAAGGCCATGCAGGCCTAAAACGTTGTTCGTTTGAGATCCAAGCCAGAAACCCAATAAAGGCTTTAAGATTATGCACAATTTGGATGGTGCTGTGATTTTCGTTTTGAAACATTTTTGCAAGACCAAAACCATGCACATGCTCAGTGTGGTCTGGGCTTCAGTTGGGAGGTTAAGCTTAGGGATACTCCTAAATGATCAAAACAGCACAAGTCAAAAAATATCTGCCATAGCAGCAGATACAGCCAGACTTAATAATCAGAATATGCAAACTGCACTGGATCTGAGGTTACAAATCTGCTTGAATTCTGGGAAATCCCTCCCCCCTGCTGTGAAAGTATGATTGTTTCCCTGCAGAGTGGTTAGGGATTATCTGAAGTTTCCTATACACAGCAGTCAGAGCAAGTTAAACGAAGGGGAAATTTCACTACATACAGCTGGGTTTCTTCTAAAACCGGTACACATTTTTTAATAAAAGGATATTAGAGATAGGATCTTTTTCATTAAAAAACGTAAAAATGGGATTTTATTTTTTAGCCTTTACATCCTTTTTAATGATTGGTTTGCATAGGCTGTATTAAGATCTGATCATTGGTCCCTTTTAATTTCTGTATAATAACGATAGAAAAGGGGTATAATCATGCCATTAAAAAAATTCAATGGGATGAAAAGACTTTTAAACAACACTGGCTTAACCTGTGGCTTACATTTTTGTACTTGAAACAGGCTAAATAAAGCTGATCAGTTGTTATTGGATACTAGCTGGGTGTCATAATTTTCATAATTTTTCTTTACAAAACAGTTTTCCTATAAGTTCTAATGTACTGTAAGCAAAATGTTTTCTTTATTTGTCTTTGCAAACCAATAATGAAATTATTATTTTATTCATATAGGAAGCAGTGTGGTTCTTATCTAATATTACAGCAGGAAACCAGCAACAAGTTCAGGCTGTCATAGATGCTGGCTTAATACCTATGATTATACATCAGCTGGCTAAGGTGAGTTATGCATGACTTTGTCTTTTCTGTTTTAAAAAGTTGGATGTTGGAAAAACATGTATGGTATAAGTTCATGCCCAAGCATTATCAGTGGTCTCTACCAATCGAGATAGACCATATATATAGATATATAGATATATATATATAGATATATATAGATATATATAGATATATATAGATATATATAGATATATATAGATATATAGATATATATAGATATATAGACATAGATATATATATATAGATATATAGATAGATATATAGATATATAGATATAGATATATAGATATAGATATATAGATATAGATAGATATATATATATATATATATATATATATATATATATATATATATATATATATATGGTCTTTATTCTGTTCTTTATTCTGTTTTTTGTAAATTTTGTACATTTATATGTGTTTGTGTTCATATATATATATATATATATATATATATATATATATATATATATATATATATATATATATATATATATATATATATATATATATATATATATATATATATATATATATATATATATATATATTTATATTTAATTTTTCTAGGGGGATTTTGGAACCCAGAAGGAAGCTGCCTGGGCCATCAGTAACTTGACTATAAGTGGAAGAAAAGATCAGGTAGGTTTAAAACTGTATTGAGTATTGTTGTTTTCATCATAATATCACTTAAGGTATTATCTCATCATAAAACAGGACAAAACTGTAATATTTTACGAAAGGTTTTTATTCAAATGTCACTTAACAGCTCCATTATTCACATTTTGTATAATGTTCTGCGTAGACCCTTGAGCTTCATGTAAAGCGTGAAGGGAATTTTATTACTGCACACCAAGAACAAACCAGTATTGCTTTTAAACCACCTGTGATTCACTAAAATACTGCCTGGCATTGCAAGCACAGAGCAGATTTGAGGTGGTTTTGAGCCATACCGGCGTTCTCTCTGCTGGTGGGTGGAACGTGTCACCCCAGGGCAATAAAAAATAACCCTTATTTTTATTATTATGTTGTACATGTGATGAAATTATACCATTCCAACAGTTTTCCCTTACATATTCATTTTTGTTTATTGTTCAAAGAGGGGGGCACAATTTTGAGTCATTGATGTTGCCAGTGATTGAATTGAATGTATTTGGAGTAGCAAAATGCTGCGGTCATTGCCCGGAATTTTTAGGCATCCCACTTGTGACCTTGTGTGATCATGTCTGTACAGGGCTGTCCAATGTGTGACTGCGGAAAATAAAACTGATGTAGAATAAAAAACATTTTTTACTGGTATGGATTCCCTACCAACACTTTCTTCAGTTCAGTTGGTTTCAGATAGTTCACCAGAAATAAAGACTTTTTCCAATCACTTTCTATTTTCTCTGTGTGACTGTTTTTCTAATATTGAAGTGTAAAGTGTCATTTTTTACCTTCTGAAGCAGCTCTGGGAGGTGGTCGCCGACCCTGTAAGCTGTGCTAAATTGATACATTTAGTTGATACATTTCTTATCTTTGTCCCTGCTGAGCAGAATCCATGGGTTTCATTACAGGCAGCTGTTAGAATTGATACAATAGTTGCTAATATTCCACAAATGCTGCAGAGAAATGTATCGACTAAATGTAGCAAAATTGTAACCGTTTAGAGTCTGCACCTGAATTACTGAGCTGCCAGACTGAAGAGACAGGAACAATAAAATTTAGATTTAAAAAAAAAAAAATATATATATATATATATATATTAATACCGTAATAATAATATTATTAATAATAATAATAATGGAAATGTGTTATTATAAACATTAATTTGACTCACACTTGAGGCTTCATCAGGAACCAGGTTGAATACCGTAAAGATGATTTTACTTTTTGAAATCAAGTCCTATGTGTGCTGGATGGTATCAACATTTATATTAACACATATTTCTGTTTGTTTCCTGTACTTATTTTAGTCTGGTTATTTATATGCATATATTTATATTTCACAGAGTAATAGATTAACCCATTATACTGTCTGTAGTAGAAGTGAATTGGCTAACACATAACACATCTTTCTGTTGTATGCAGGTGGAATACCTTGTGCAGAAAAATGTTATCCCGCCGTTCTGCAGTTTGCTGTCTGTAAAGGATTCTCAAGTTGTGCAGGTTGTTTTGGACGGTCTGAAAAACATTCTAATTATGGCAGGGGATGAAGCTAGTACTATTGCCGAGATTATTGAGGAATGTGGAGGTAAGGACTTTATGATCTCCACCTCAACTAATTCCTTTGCATACAGTGTTCTGCACTGGTAATATCTGTGTGTTTGCTTTAGAAACAATATAGTTTATATAAACAAGCTGCTGTGTTGCCATGAAGGCAGACATTCAAAGCTGAAAGAAAAGAGAATAGACACAGGTTACTAAGCACATAACAGATTAGCCTTGTCCAATACAATTGTGTTTTATCTGTTATTTGTCATGTAACCTGTGCATACACACAGCTAACCATATATGTGGGTGTTTGTATGTGGATGATTTTGAACTATGAACAGACAACATGCGGTCAAAGGAGCTCTCCATGCAGGTGAAACAAGCCAACCTTAAGCTGCAAAAACAGAAAAAATTAGGGATGCACCGAATCCACTATTTTGGATTCGGCCGAACCCCCGAATCCTTCGTGAAAGATTCGGCCGAATACCAAACCGAATCCGAACATATGCAAATTAGGGGTTGGAAGGGAAAACATTTTTTACTTCCTTGTTTTGTGACAAAAAGCCATGCGATTGCCCTCCCTGCTCCTATTTTGCATATGCAAATTAGGATTCGGTTCGGCCGGGCAGAAGGATTCGGCCGAATCCTGCTGAAAAAGGCCGAATCCTGGCCGAATCCCGAACCGAATCCTGGATTCGGTGCATCCCTAGAAAAAACCCATCCAGGAAATTGCTACAATATTAGGAGTACAGATTGGTACATCCGGAGAAAAAAAGAAAAAGTGCTGGTGAACTCGGCAACGCAAAAAGACTTGGACTCCCACGGAAGACAACAGTGGTGGATGATCACAGAATAATTTCCATGGTGAAGAGAAACCCCTTCACAACAGCCAAACAAGTGAACAACACTCTCCAGGAGGTAGGTGTATCGATATCCAAGTCTACCATAAAGAGAAGACTGCATGAAAGTAAATACAGAGGGTGCACCACAAGGTACAAGCCACTCATAAGCATCAAGAATAGAAAGGCTAGATTGGACTTTGTTAAAAAAACATCCAGCCCAGCACAGTTCTGGAAAAACATTCTTTGGACAGATGAAACCAAGATCAACCTCTACCAGAATGATGGCAAGAAAAAAGTATGGAGGAGGCGTGGAACAGCTCATGATCCAAAGCATACCACATCATCTGTAAAACATGGTGGAGGCAGTGTGATGGCTTGGGTGTGCATGGCTGCCAGTGGCACTGGGACACTAGTGTTTATCCATGATGTGACACAGGACAGAAGCAGCCGAATGAATTCTGAGATGTTCAGAGACACTGTCTGCTCAAATCCAGCTAAATGCAGTCAAATTGATTGGGAGGTGTTTCATAATGACCCAGAACATACAGCCAAAGCAACCCAGGAGTTTATTAAAGCAACGAAGTGGAATATTCTTGAATGGCCAAGTCAGTCACCTGATCTGAACCCAATTGAGCTGCATTTCACTTGTTGAAGCCTAAACTTCAGACAGAAAGGCCCACAAACAAACAGCAAATGAAAGCCGCTGCAGTAAAGGCCTGGCAGAGCATTAAAAAGGAGGAAACCCAGAAACTGGTGATGTCCATGAGTTCAAGACTTTAGGCTGTTATTGTCAGCAAAGGGGTTTCAACCAAGTGTTAGAAATGAACATTTTATATGCAGTTTTTTAATTTGTCCAATTACTTTTGAGCCCCTGAAATGAAGTGTTTGTGTTGAAAAAAAGGCTTTAGTCCCTCACGTTTTTATGCAATCTTTTTGTTCAACCCACTGAATTATAGTCTGCAGTTCAACTGCATCTGAGTTTTCATTTAAAATTCATTGTGGTAATGTACAGAACCAAAATAAGAAAAAAGTTGTCTTGTAGACAATGATCTAATCTTATATAAGCAAATATATATTTGTAAGGAACAACCAACATTTGACTATAATTTCCCCCTGAGTTTAGTCTGTCCTGTTATAGGCCTTAGAGTCACGGTATAGCTGGAGTTTAGGGCTCTAGGGAAAAGGCTGATTCAGATAAAAGGTTTAAAGCCTTTGTTATTTTCATGAAAATAACCTGTTTTTAAGGCTCTTGGCTCAAGAACTGTGGAGCTATGTTCCTCTTAGGGATAACCATGTTAAAAATTCTTACCCAAATCTGCTAGTTCCTGGGCTTCCTATGTCTGGTGTTGTCAGGCTGGGATTACAGTAGAATGCAGAAATCACCATAGAGACCCCTGCCAGACTGTATCAGCATTTGCCATAGAGCACATTTGCCTTCAAATAAAAAATAAAGCAGCAGGAGGAAATCATGTTTGTGCCCATCATGTACCATGGGCTGAAAAGGGCATGAATTCACTTTTAATGTCCAGTAAAATATGGTCTTACATTTGTCTTTATTTTGAAAACAAGTGAACTTGTGCCTGGCAGAACGTATTTCATCCTATGCTAAGCAATGTTTTTCTAAATGTCTCATTTCTCTGTTCTGTTTGTAGGATTGGAGAAAATAGAATCACTGCAACAACATGAGAATGAAGAAATCTATAAACTAGCATTTGAGATCATAGACCAGTATTTCTCTGGTGATGATGTAAGTGCTTTGTCTTTCTGGGTATAGCACTGACTGTTTATTTCAAATTGGTGTCTAAAAAAAAAAGTAAATTTTTCCTGCAAAACCTCTGTAACAATGAATTTAAAAATGATTGTTTTCACGTTCTCGTCTGCAGATTGATGAAGATCAAAGCCTTGTTCCTGACGCTACCCCGGGAGGTACATATCATTTTGAACCCACAACCAGTCTGCAAACAAAGGAATTTAACTTCTAAGTATGTTGCTGTGCAGCTTTTCTGTCCCTCAGCATACAGCACCACCAGATATCAACCCGTTGAAGAAACATTAAAGGCTTAAAGATACACACACGCCTCTTCGTTTTGATGCTTCTAAAGCAAAATCATGTTATCTTGTCACCTTGCAGTTGCCAAATATCACGTTCACATGGACTGTAATTGCATATGCATGATCTCGGTTTTCTTTGAAATTCTGACAGTCCCAACTATATCTCCTGCCTTTTCCATTCAGCACCATGTGCTGACGGCCACAACGTTCTTCTTTCAAATTATTCCATAGTGGTGGCATATCAGCTTACTGCGGGAAAGTCGCTCCTCTTGAATCTGCTGCACTGTACATCCAGACTTTGGTTTGATGCCGACGTTTTGGAAGAATTTGCAGGAGTAGTCTGCTCTGAGCCTCCATCTTCCTACATGAACATTTTCATATTTTGTGGAACTAGATCTTTAATGGAAAACAAAAAAAAAAATTACAAAAAAAAAAAACCATGCAAGCCAAAATATTTCATTCACGAAACCGAATAAAGGTTTTACTTGGGTGATTTCATTAAACAAACTGTTTAAGAGAAAGACAAATGTAGGTCTGTCTCTAATTGGTGTTTCCTAAACTGCCTCAGAAGTCAGGATTGGAGAGGAAAAAAAAACGGAACTATTTCTAAGCAAAATGCTTTGTATTCTTTTGAACATCATGCCGTATTTGACCACTTCTACATACATATCCCGCTGTTTTGAAGTAACCAAAAGCTGTGCATGGAATTTCCTCTGAGCTTCTAGAATATGTCAGTTGAGCTGAAGCTGAAAGCAAGAGTAACTTACAAACCAAGCTGAGATTTTGACGAGAACAAACCTAAAACACGCGGGTGGGGTGGGCCGGGGATGGAACCTTGCTTTCATCTTTTAGTTGACTTGGTCTTTTGTTTCATTTAGGTGGCTACAGGCTTTAATTTTATTGGGTTCAAACTGTGGAGCTTTCATGTTTACTGTAATGTAGTCTTAAACAATTTATACTTCGTAACCAGTGCTTTTAAAATCATGGTTGGCAAAAATAGCAGAAATATTTAAAGCTTTATTCAGAATGACGCAGGATGTTTAGCACAGAAATTAGCCGACAGCTGGTGGAAAGAATACGGCACATGGAAGTGTGTAAGAGGACGGAACTCCTATAAGGTGGGTCAGTAGCGCTATATTGTCTCGCTTTCCTGCTGTACAGTTCCCTTTAATAATGTCCACATATGATGGCTGCCGGTTATATACCCTAACGCTGACCTGGCCACCTGACAGTTAGAACCTGCTAAGATTGTGAAATATTACAATTATAATGGCTATTTACTTTCACAAACTCTGACTTTTGGAGTTTTTTTTTTTTTCCTTTGTGGTCGAAGCTACAGTGACCAGGAGCGCGTCGCAACTCCGACACTAAAACGCAGTGTGTTTGCGTTTGACGATTCCCAGTTAAGTGATGTGATAGGATAGAGGAATGAAAACTACTTAACGTACCTGAATTGGTTAGTGTTTACTGTATCGAGGAAAACGGACGCCAGCCAAGTTTTTTGTGGGTCAGCTTCCCTGTCCGTCAGTCGTGTTACTGAAGAACAACGCAGCAGATGCGCTTTCATTACAATATATATCTGCCAAGGTAGAGCCACTTTAAAGAGGGGGGGTTTTGTCTTGTATCGCCAGAATGATACAAGTGTATGTTTAAACTGCAAGATTTTTACTTGCTAAAGAATCTGTTTTAATATAGCAGTTTGGCCTCTGATTATTTATAGGTTTTATAAATTTTAGAATCAATTTCTCTTTAAGGTGGCTCAAAACTGATTCAACTCTTGTGCACATATAAAAAAAATTGAGTTGAAGTTCATTGTGCCTTTTTTTCTTTCCCCTGTCCCCCAGAGTTTTAGAGTTGAAGCTTCATATCGTAAGTGCATCCCATTCACACCCTCCGGTCTAAATGTGTGGTGTTTAACTTAAAAGTTACAGTTGAAGTCAGAACTTGATATGGTCACGTTGCAGAGCGAAGCCCCGCTGACACTTTATCCACAAGCAGTATTTTTTTTTTTATCCATTTCACCTCCAAATTTTACAAAGAGCATCAACCAGTTGAGTGTCGGTGCTTGTAGGGAAAACTGGCAGTTCCGCCAAGATGCTGCGACAGTTGCACCTGGGAGGAGTTGGCTTTCACAAGGAAGCTTTGCTGGCGGTTTGGAGCGTGTTAAAGCCTTTAAAGTGTACATGACTATTTTAAAGCGCTAACCAAGTGCTTGATTCGCTTACCTGGGCCTGTGACCGTATCAAGTTTTGACGGGGATTGCGTCGTTGAAAAGTTACAAAAATGGGGAAAAAAAAACAAAGATTATTGCTGCACTTTTAAGTTTTCAAAACAGTGTTTGAAAATGCATTTTCTTTTATAATAACTGTTTAAATAGACTAAAATGTTCTTTCCGAAGAAGCATCAAAATGTGTTCCTAATTTTGTATATGGGCTTAGGTTTTGTAACCAATAAAAAGCTGCTATAAAATACTATATTTTTATTTGTGTGTGTATACGTTTGGGGCACTAATTCCCAATGCTGCTACTGGGTGTGACAATGTGGGGTATTGGGGGGGGATAGGGGAAGGTCATACTGCCTTTGACTTAACTGCTACACAATTCCTGAAAAAGTATTATCTGACCTTTACCAGTAGTGTGACAATTCTACAACATGGCACTTGTTCACAGGAGATATACAATACGAATCCCCCCAGCAGGCTTGGGATAGCATTGTTTTATGGAGCACTAAAATGTTGAAATTACCCGTCCTAGCTCTGTGGTTAGCACTGCTATGCCAAGCCTGCTGGAGGGCTGCAAATAGTATTTGTATTGGTCATATCCGTGACCTACCTGAGACAAGTTACTGAGAACTTGCAGAATCCGCTCCAATAATCCTCACAAGGTTCCCGTACTACTAATGGCCACAATCCATTATATTGAAGAGAAGTCCAGCACCAATATTATCAGCCATTTATGAAGCTTGACTGAAGCCTGAAACGTCGCTGCTATCCAGGTTCTGCCGTGTGTTCCTAATAAAGGCATTTTATCTCATGATAATTTTGGTGCTGGACTTCAATTTCTCTTCACTTGTTACTGAGAAGCCACAAGCTGTGCCACCTCATGTACAGATTTATATAGGATTCAGACACCGGCCTGCTCTGCCGCCTAGTGACCCTACCTGACTGCCGGCTGGAAATAGTCCGTCCATGCTTGTGACTGAATTGTGGCAATATCCAACCAGTCATCACATGATTCAAAACATGCTTTTTTTACCCTTTAAAGTGGACCTGTCACCCAGACACAAAAATCTGTATAATAAATTTCAAATTAAACATGAAATCCAATTTTTACTTTTTATTAAAGCATTCATAGCTGTTGTAAGCTTATTTAACAATCTCAGCTGTCAATCAAATATTGTCTGCCCCTCCTCTATGCCTTAGACCAATGATCCCCAACCAGTAGCTCGTGAGTAACATGTTGCTCTCCAATCCCTTGGATGTTGCTCCCAGTGGCCTCAAAGCAGGTGCTTCATTTTGAATTCCAGGCATGGAGGCAAGTTTTGGTTGTATAAAAAACAGGTGTACTGCCAAAACAGAGCCTCAATGTAGGGTGACAATCCACACAGGGGCTACTAAATGGTCAATCACAGCACTTATTTGGCACCCCAAGAACATTTTTCATGCTTGTGTTGCTCCCCAACTCCCTTTTCTTCTGAATGTTGCTCAAGGGTTCAAAAGGTTGGGGATCCCTGCCTTAGACATAGGGGCAGGGCAGACAATTACTTTCACTTGCCATTCAGCACTACATGTCACTGCTCTCCACACATTCCCCCAGTTCTCTTTACCATTTAATTGTGTAACCAGGACATGGGGATGGACATCAGGTCCCCCATTCTGGTGCACAAACAAGATTCTGAGATGATACAAGGCTTGTCTTAATAACAGTGTCCTCAAAATGGCTCCTGCCTGCTTGCTATAATTATGAATTCCCAGACTGGGATCTTATTATTATTCAAAATAATTTATACAGTGTAATTAAAGTTAATTTTGCTTGACTAATGTGATAAAATAGGATTTTGAATAATTTTTGTTGGGTGACGGGTCCCCTTTAAAGAAACTAATAACAATAGTTTTTGTCACCGTGAAACTTCTTCTTCACGGCCTTTGTCCATATGTCTGCAAATGGTGCACCTAACAGACTTGTATTTCCAAGCTTGGCTGCAGATGCAGAGACTCTTGTACTCCAAATACTTTGCTGGCCGCCTTTTTTTCTGTCAGCTCATTACATGATCTCTCTGCAGGAGGAAGGCTCTGCCACTAGCCAGTCTCAGTTCACCTCCTGCAGCAGAAAAATTAAAGGAGAAACAAACCCCTTATTAAAAAAAACCCTACCCCACATAGTCCCAGCCCTAATCCCAGCCTAGCTGCTACCCCGGGCAATTGCCCCTAACTTTTTACTTACCCATCGGTTCAGAGTTCACAGCAGTCATCTCTTATTTGTAGTTTTGTTCACCTTTAGTATGATGCAGAGAGTGATATTCTGAGACAATTTGCAAATGGTTTTCATTTTTTATTTGTAGTTTTTGAGCTTTTTATTCAGCAGCTCTCCAGTTTTCAGTTTCAGCAATATGGTTGCTAGGGTCCAAATGACCCTAGCAACCATGCACGGATTTGAAAAAGTGACTGGAATATGAATAGGAGAGGGTCTGAATAGAAAGATGAGTAATAAAAAGTATATACAGTAAATAACAATAC
Organism: Xenopus petersii; assembly: GCA_038501925.1. Classification (NCBI taxonomy): domain Eukaryota; kingdom Metazoa; phylum Chordata; class Amphibia; order Anura; family Pipidae; genus Xenopus; species Xenopus petersii. The sequence goes on from CM076674.1 coordinate 35,700,098, forward strand.
ATTTGTAGCCTTACGTTTGATTTTTAGATGGTGTCAGTGACCCCCATTTGAAAGCTGGAAAGTGTCAGGAGAAGAAGGCAAATAATTCAAAAACTATAAAACAAATAAATAATGAAGAGCAATTCAAAAGTTGCTAAAATTTGCCCATTCTATAATATACTAAAAGTTAACCTGAGGATGAACCACCCCTTTAATCAAATCCCCAAAAACACATTGTCAGACGGGACCAATGGATCACTAAAAAAATCCCAGTGTTGACAAACAACAGTGTAAGAGGTTGGAGGGGGACGTTTAAAGGAGAAACAAACCCTTAATTAAAAAAAAAAAACTCTAAACCCCTCCCCCTGGAATGTCAGACTTCCCAATAGTCACCCTGTGTGAGGTCTGCTTCTCTTTGCCAAGTGATGTAGTTGCCCTCCCTGTGTGTGAGTGACTTTCTTTAAATTCCTCATTAAAAATTAACTTTTAGTATGATGTAGAGAGTGATATTCTGAGACAATTTGGTTTTCATGTTTTCATTTAGAGACTGAAATATGAATAGGAGAGGCCTGAATAGAAAGATGAGTAATAAAAAGTAACAATAACAATTGCTGTAGCCTTACAGAGCATTTGTTTTTTAGATGGGGTCAGTGACCCCCGTTTGAAAGCTGGAAAGAGTCAGAAGCAGAAGGCAAATAATTAAAAAACTAAAATAAAGAAAAAATGAAGGCCGACTGAAACGTTGCTTAGAATTAGCTATAAGATACTAAAAGTTAACTTACAGGTGAACAGCTTCTTTAATAAACAGGAACTTTCATTCACCCATCCTTTCCCACTCATACAATATAGGGGATAATAATATTACATAGGTGGCTTGGAATCAGTATAAAGAGGCACTTACAGGGTACATGATACCATATATTAGATTTTCCATAAGCAGGGACTGTCTGCAGCCACGTACTGTATTACTGAAGGCAGAACAGGTAGGAATATAGGGTTATGAGGTATATAGGTATATAATACACGAGCCATAAATATCCTGTAAATTATATCCTTCTAAACTGTGCCTAGTGATGTCATTTCTGTCACATGACTCACTGAAACTTGTGTATTATAATAAAGTACTCCCTGTTGTAAAATATGAGGATATTAGAAGTTACCTCTGAGTTCCATGACCTGTATAAAAACACTCGGCCTTCAAACTCGTGCTTATCAAATCTCCTCTACTGCGGGCGACTAATCTCCCCAAATGCCTAAATGTATACCTCCCAACTGTCCCTTTTTGAGCAGGACAGTCCCGCTTTTGACAGCTAAACCCGCAGTCCTGGCATGTTACAGAAACATCCCAAATTTCTCTTTGATCACCTACACTGAACAGCCAGAAAAAAGATACAACGTTTCTAACTTAATTGGCTTTTGCCAGAACAGCCACCAGGTGCACAAATATACTTTTGTAAAAATTTTGAGATAAGCAAATAAGTAATTGTAACAATTAGGATAAAAATGTCTCTTGGGAGAAGTTAGACTCACAGTTTAAAGGGCAATTCACCTTCATTAGCAAAACTGTAATAACTGGAAAAAAAAACACAGAAATATGTTCAAACGTTCATAACTTGCCAAGTTTTGTAAAATAAACATGATAATTAGGGGGCGTGACCACAAAAATGGGCGTGGTTCAAAAATACTCTTTTTGTGCCTCTTTCTATTTCCAAAATGCGATTCTCATTCTTACTGCCGGGATGGCATACGTAACGCTTCATTTTCCGAAGACGCCCGAAATTGCCTCACAAGGAAACTTGGGGTGATTTCGGAATTCCAAAGCGATACGTATGACATCCCGTCGGCGATTCACATTCTTGCCGGTGGGAAGGCATTTCGTGGAGATTAGACGCCCGCAGAAGAAAAGATTTGTCACTGGGCGTTTAATCTCCCCATCTGCCACCACCATTAGAGGCTGTATCTGCCCTCTAGGAGATTTTTATGCCCCTCCCCCCCTCGATTGCTCAGGGGCTCCATAGACTTTGTATGACATCATCATTTTCACATAATAAAGCAATTAAACTTGGGGTATGAGAAAAAATTGGACAACAGTATATAACTGACACCAACCGACACCATATTAAATAATAATAATTTATCCCACAAGTCCCCTTTTTTTTAAAAAAAATATTTTTAATAAACTGTATTATTTGGATAGTGCTGTTGACTAAGGTTGTATTTCTGACGCTGTGCAGAGAAGAAAGGCTGCTCGTAGCCTGACACTGGTCTTTTAGTTTAAAGTAATGGCACTGATTAAAATAGAAATCATTAGCCAAATAAGGAAACAATTGTGTGATCTATTGATATTATGGTCCTAGGAGGATATATATGAGACCCGCAAGATTCCAAAAAGGCCAACAACTGGTTTCACCTGCTCTGATTGGCTGGTTCCAGCATGAGCAATTGTAATGTGCTGCTGACACACAGCATAGGTACATTTTTATAGCTACAGGTATTGGATCCATTACCCAAAAACCCATTATACAGAAAGCTCCAAATTACAGGCCATCTCCAATAGACTCCATTTAATTCAAGTAATTCAGCTTTTTAAACATGATTTCCCTTTTCTCTGTAATAATAAAACAGTACCTTGTACTCGATCCCAACTAAGATATAATTAATCCTTAATAGAGGCAATTATTTTTTAGTAAAATTAAAGTAGGGGGATCCAGATTTGTTTTCTTATCCAGAAAACCCCAGGTCCCAAGCAGTCTGGATTACAGGCTCTATACCTGTACAGGTTTTTATTGAATCATAACGTTTCCATTTGCTTCTTAAAAATCATTGTGGCTCTGCCCAGTCTTACACTTTATGGTGTTGAAATTAATTGAACCAAATATGTGATTGTATTATCACTGAAAGTTGGCTGAGTTTTTCTATTCCACATCATGTATGTGACCAGTAATCCCTAATTTAGATACAGATATGGGACCTGTCATCCAGAATGCTCGGGACCTGGGGTTTTCTGGATAATTGATCTTTTCTGTAATTTGGATCTTCATACCTTGTCTACTAGAAAAATAAATATTAAATAAACACAATAGGCTGGTTTTGATTCCAATAAAGATTAATTTATCTTGGGATCAAGTACAAGCAACTGATTTATTATTACAGAGAAAAAGGGAATCATTTTAAAAAATTGGGATTATTTGATTATAATGGAGTCTATGGGAGATGCCCTTTCCTTAATTCAGAGCTTTCTGGATAATGGGTTTCCGGATAAGGAATCCCATACCTGTACATGTCTGGGTGTTACAACTACAGAACAGTGGATTTGTTTGTAGCAATATATAGGTAAAGGTGAGTGCAAAGGATCAGCTATTCATATCAGGGTAGGACTTAGATATTGTCTAGGGCAGCTTTGGCTGTGTCTGATTTCTGAGGAAATTTAAATCTAAAATAAATCAAATTGCCATTTGCATTACATTCAGTTTTTTTGTAACAGCGTCACCTGCTGGTCTGTTTTTTCGACTGTGATCCAGTTAGTGGAACGGGTTAGAAGAGAAAGAAAAGAGGATGGTTCTGTTGTTGCTCCTCTCTTTAGAAAAGACACGAGAAACTTCAGATAACGTTTTTTAATGTCTCTCCTGAGCAGAACAATATCTGAACACTCGTCTTTCTTTAATAGTTGGAAAACTGACCGGCAGGTGGAGCTGTTGCTTTAAAATTCATTGTATTGGCAGGATACATGTTTCATAGCTTGGAATCAATCTTCCAAAGAAAATAATGTAAATGTAGAACAGCAGTCTGAGCAGTTTTATATTCACTAAGTATTTAGAAATCATTGAAAGGGAAAATTTACCCCACATGTTTTACATGAGCTCATTATTTGGCTTTATGTAGAAATAGCTGCATACAGTTTTCCTGAATTTCCAGAAATAAATATTGTCTAATTTTTTTTACAAGGACATACCCAATTCCACAGATTGGAAGGAAAGCATGAAACCCAAAAGCTTTCTCTTCAATTGCAAATAAAAAGTCTACCGTTAACTTTCCAGATGAAATAATTAACTTATTATTAATGACAGCAACTCGTAAATCAATCGATTTATATTGGATTAAGAAAAAAAAGCTCCTTAAATTAATAAAAGAAGATGAAAATCGAAACCATGAAACCAAGAACTTTTTCCCAAACCCCCTTAGGCTCACAGTGTAATGTACCTCCACCTTATTCCAATGTGAAGTGATGGAATTTGAGATGCTCTTTTCTACATAACCCCAATTGAATGAGGGCATGTAAAAAATAGGGGGGTATTTTCCATTTAAACTTAAAGCAGTAGTCTATATTTATCAAATTGAGTATTTTATATAGATATACTGTAGAACATTCCTGCTTCTTTTCTCAACAGTAATCTGCACAAAAAAAAACTAGATCTGCTCCCACTTAGCAACCACTACATTACGGCTGGTGTTGTTGAGTTGTCCAAATTACTCTCGCAATTTGCATTTAATTTGAATAAGAGACTAGAATATGAATAGGAGACGACCTGAATAGAAAGATGAGTAATAAAAAGCAGTAGTGGAAATGTAACTTTTTTTCAGGTTTTCTCAGTGAAAAAAGCAAACAAGTGACAAGCAGCAGTGTCAATTCCCCCAAATGTTTTAGGAGACAACCTGAATTAAAGGAGAACTAAAGCCTAACTAAAGAAGTAGCTAGAAATGTTGTACATTATGTCTTGGGCTTCTGTACCAGCCCAAGGCAACCACAACCCTTTAGCAGTAAAGATCTGTGTCTCCAAAGATGCCCCAGTAGCTCCCCATCTTCTTTTCTGCTGATTCACTGCACATGCTCTGTGCTGCTGTCACTTACTGAGCTTAGGGACCCACTCACAATATACAGTACACATAGAATAGAAATGTCACAATATAAGTCTGATTAGTAATTAATACAGATAATTATTACATGGCAGCACAGAAACCATGCAATTAGTATCAGAATTTAATAATCAGCCCTGTAGCATCAGCTTATATTACAGACCAACCTCATTTTCTGCTTGATAATTAGTGAAGACCCCTAAGCTTAGCTTCTCAACAGCTGCTCAGAGCCCACTGAGCATGTGAGTGTCACAGACACTTTCCAAGATGGTGACCCCCTGTGACAAGTTTCAGGTCCTGGATCATTGCTGCTATTGACAAGCTGAAACCTTAGGCTGCTGCAATAAGTTCAGTATGTAAATTAAGGCATTTTTAGCCACATTCATTTTTAGGGTTTAGTTTTTCTTCAAGCCTCACCCAGTCACCTTTAATAACAGATCAGTCACCCGCAGTCATAGAATCATCACCAGTGGAACAGGTAGCAGGACAGTGGGGCGTTGGCGAGGCAGAACAAGGGCCAAAATTCACCTACATCCCTTCCTATGAGTAATCTCAGTTAATGGTGTGTTTTAGTCCAGTATTGTGTTAATGTGCTGCACAGTACAGAGCAATGTAATAGCGCTTAGTGCCTCAGAACTGTGTGTGTCTCTCCTACTGGTATTAAGGCCATGATTAGAACTGGGTCAGCTAGTATTTGTACCTATGGCAATAATACTTGTCACCTCAAAACCTCCCTCCTGTTCTGTTGTTTTCAGGTGGATAATGGGGGTCACCCACCACCCCCTGATCTCCCACTACCACTTTCTTCCCCTCTCTCTTTCCCAGTCACCACTCACAAACAAAGTGCAAACTCACCCCACACACTGGTCACGAGTTACATTCTGCCACTTTGTGACTCTGCTGCCTACCTGCCTACCCTTAGTTCCAGCCTTGGCCATGATGCTAATGATACACAAACGCACAAAAACCAGACATTCTACAGATTTGCCAATGCCCTGGGTCAACAACATGTTCTGGGATAAAATGTTAAACTTGCTGAATGTATTTTCATCAACCACAGCTTCTATGATACAAACTCACCTGTCCTTTTACTGAAACCCAGGGGGTAACTATAGAGGAAACAGACCCTGCAACTAGCCGTGTGATTGATAAGCAGTTACAATACATGTACTTGGGAGATTTCATGCTCCCAACATTTAGGGGCCCAATAATTAGTCATTTTGTTACTGAAAAGTTCATATAATTCAGTAAATGGATCCCAATATAAACTGTGACTTATAATTATTAGTTTTTATAAATGGTTCTATTATTTAATGTGCTAATAAATCAGTTAGTTCATTAGGGCAGTAGAATTTAATGGAGTTGAATGGAGTTGGCCCCTGCCAGTCCCAGTCACGCTGCTCTGCATTGTGATTGCTTCATACATAAGCTTCTAAGTGATGTATTTATGTTTCTAGGCCAGTCAGGATGATTTTTGTGAAGGTTACTTACTGTAAATTGCATACGTTTTAGTTTAACCTTATATATAACTTATGCCATTTGCATACACTTGCGTTGCGAGCCCCTCTTTGGATGAAAAATGTCACTGGACCCAGGAGAGCAGCACAATGTACACTATTGACTTTATATTCCAGTACTCCTTAAGGAATCCTTTCACTTTCATTCTTTCAGCAGTATCCCGAGTGTACCGGAGCTCTCTTTCCTTTTCATTTGTCCAGACAAAACATGTCGGCCCGTTTGAAATTTTTTAACAGCTGGAAAGCTCAGATAAAAATTGGGAAGACCATGTTCATGGCTTTCGTACTTTTTGTGATGGAAGAGATGATGGAGCTAGAATTTAAGTGTCCGGAGCCGAGGGTCTGGAAGGTTCTGTACACTCTGACTTTTGTCATTGTGCCGGCTCTCATCTGGTTCATTCTCACTTTATTTTTCACAAGGAAATCCTTTATTTGCTGTAGATGCAAAAATGGCTGCAGTTGGCACTTGTGTTGCTCTTTATGTATTCACTCTAGTGTGCCTGTAATTATATGGATCATCATCCTTCTTTTTGATGGAAGATATTTGGATTGTTTCATGCAGTCTTTTACAACAGAACCTCTGGAAACTGTTCCCCCCTCACTGATTTATCTGATATCCCAGGTAAGATCTGGCTTTGCATTGAATTCCAATTTTATATTTACTGTTGGCAACCCACAGACAACACACTGCAAAGCCCAGACTGATTACAGGTATAGTTGCTGGGATTCAACATCTGAATGGTTTCTTATGGGTGTTGTAACAGGATGGCTGACAGAATACCTGGAAAAGTCCTGGACGCAGTTTATGTTTGTCCCAGGTTTCTGACAGAATGGTTCCGGGCCATGTAGCCGGCCCAGATTTTCTTGCACTCAGGTGGGCTAATTTATACACCTTTTCCCAGTGTGTGTGGAGCTGAGAAGGAGACTGGGTGTTTCCATGCTGAGGTGCAATTTTCTCAAGTATCTCCAAGTGACTGGAGGAAGGAACTGAACTATCCCTCCTAAGGGCAGAGACACACGCTCAGATTCGGGAGATTAGTCGCCAGCGACAAATCTCCTCTTCTTCTTCAGGGCGACTAATTTTCCTGAACTGTCTGCCAGCTAGAATGAAAATCGCCAGCGGGATGGCAATCGGTGCGATTTGTTTTCCAAAGTCACCCGAAGTTGCTTCATGAGGAAACTGTAGGCGACTTCGGAAAATTATGCACTCCGAGTGTCTTTCCGTCTGCAATTTAAATTCTAGCCGGTGGGAAGCAGTTCGTGGAGATTAGTCGCCCCGAAAAAGAGGCGATTTCCCGCCGGGCGACTAAATCTCCCCAAATCTGGGTGTGTGTCTCTGCACTAAGAGACTGCGTGTTGAATATTTAACAGAGGACTCTGGGACTCAATACTGCCACTGCTGTAAGTGCTGGACATATTATTATTTCTGTATACACCATTGTGAGTGTGGAAGCAGGACTGTTTTTTCTAATTTGAAGCCAGTGGGCTGAACTTGTTCCTTTTGTTTCAAATAAAGACAGCCAAGCTGCATGTTTCTGGTGGCCCTTGAGTCATGTTTTTGTGCTAAAACACTATAGTTTGGGTTTATGATCCCGGCTAACCTTAACCTCACAGTGTACTTACAATATTTCATAAAACTTTATATACCCTTAAATTTAAAGCATTGCTGGCACAGACCAAAAGCGCATAATAAACAACAATTACAGTGTTTATTGCTGCTCATTATGCTGAGTAAATATTAACAGTAGCAGCTGTTCAAACTTTAGATCCTTCACAGGCACATTCAGTACAGGTCACTAAACATGTTCATCAATTTTTATTCAGTTACCCCCCCCACCTACATAGACTCCCCTTCTACTCCCCCCCCCAGCCTAGCTGTTAGCCCTGGTGAATGCCCCTATAAAGTGATGGGCGAATTTCTCCCGTTTCAATTCGCTGAAAAATTTTAGAATTTCCTTTAAAATTCGCGAAACGAGAATTTTGGTGCCGGCGACAATTCTGATGCCAGCGACAATTCAGACGCACATTAAAGTCAATGGCCTCGGAATTGTCGCTGTCATCAGAATTGTTGCGGGCAGCAAAATATTTTGATGCTGCCTAATTTTTGCCAGCGAACTTTCGCTGCGATTTTGCAAATTTATTTGCCGGCAGCGAAACCCGGAAATTCATCGCAAATTTGCGCCTGGTGAATATATTCACCCATCACTAGCCCCTAACTCTTTACTTACCCCTCGGTGCAGATTCAGGGCATCAGAGTTCACTGGCGCATCTTCTTCTCTTCGGTTTTCTTCTGGAAGTAAGTGCGGTATCAGCGCATGCAAAGCTGGAGCAGTCTTTGGGTTTTTGACAACTGTGCATGCAATGAAATTGATGGACATTGCCGAAGCGCTGGAAGAAGACCCAAAGATTATCGAAGAGAAGAGGATGTCGCCTATGAACTTCGATGTGCTGAATCTGCACCGAGGGGTAAGTAAAAGTTAGGGGCATTTACCATGGCTAAAAGACTAGGCTGGGGGGGAGCAGGGAGGGGGGTCTATGTAGGGTAGAGGGGTAGAGTTTTTTTTTAATCAAGGGTTTAGTTCTTCTATAAAATCACAAAATCATATTGGGGCAGGAAGAAAGCAAGGCTTTACCCGTTTCGTGACTAATTCGTGGCCAAACATCTTGTGGAACAGTATGGGGGGAGTTTGTGTGTCTCCTTCCAAGTAATTGACAGGGTTGTACCGGCATTAGGAGGGGAGATATTAAGCCTGCCCTCCTGAGAAGTGTATTGGATGTTCACATTAGGTACCCTGTCACCTAGAGCTCTAAATAGGGAGCTGGAACTCAATTGTTTTGTGGAACGATTTTAATAACATGTTTGGTTGACCTATTCTGAATGTTCCTGCGAAGGATAGGAAGTGCAAGATTTGGAGCCAGAAGGGGTGTAAAGGAATTCGCAGTATTGTGGTGACCAATCCCTCTGTTGTTTGCCTCCCAGGGATCTACCTTTGTTTGTTAACAGTAACAGCTGGCACAGTCAGCACAGCTCAACACAGAAACTTTATAAATATTGATATTGTTAGTTGATATTGTTAGTTATATTTTACTTCATTTCATATTTATTTTATAAATATATTATGATAAATATGAGATTTATCAATGTATTCATTTATTTATTACTCAGCATCATATTTGCACATACATTGTTATTTATTGTTTATGATCATTTATTACTATCTGTATTGATGTATATATGGTGTCTGGATATTCAAAGGGTTATTTGATGCATTTATGGTAGTTTAAATATCTATCCATTAATTATTAACTTCATTGATGTTTGTATTCATTATCATTGCTGCTATTATATCTGAATTAGTACAGTACATACTATATGTTTCATTGTTAAGTTGGGTTGGAATAAAAGACCATAGTTCATCAAGTTTAACTACTCCCTGCGCATATACCTACACACACCCACCGAAACTACATATAAATAGATCAATATCTATATTAAGGGGGTTATTTAGTAAACTCAGGATGTCAAAAACCCGATTTGTGTGTGTTTTTTTAGTATATAAAATCTTAGTGGTAACAAAAAAACACAAATTTTTCGGGATTTACTATACCCCGAGGAATCGAGGAATCTGAAAATCCAGCATCACTGACCCGTCGAGGTTGCATATAAGTCAATGGGAGAAGTCTCAAAGATTTTTTGATCTGCACTGGGTTTCGTGCAATAACCCAAAAATGTCGGGGTTTTCAGCCAAAAATCAGAAAAAAATCTTGAGTTTTCAGGTGGAAATCGGGTTTTTACCTGCAAATAACATTTTTGGGAAAGTGTATTAATAAACAAGGTGAAAAACCCCGTGCAGATTTGGTCGGAGTTTTTTTTAGAAAATATAGGGATAATTTCGGACTTTGATAAATAACCCCCTAAATGTAGATTTTAGCATCACTATAACCTTGGATATTATGCTTGTCCAAGAAATCATCTCTTAAAGGTGTTAACAGAATCAGCCATCACAACATCATCCACACGTGTATTATGTGTGTACTTCAGGAATCAGTTATGTGCCTTGTTAATTATATTAATTGGAATGATGTGTTGTTAATCAATGGTTTTAAATATGAGATATCAGCAGGCGGCATTATGGCTTCTGAGTAAGCGGCTCAAGAAATATGTAAGGCCTTGCTTTCTCCCTGCCCCACTATGATTTTGTGATGTTAAAGGAGCACTTAATAAAGATCAATGAATTTTAATAACATGTTTGGTTGACCTGTTCTAAATGTTCCTGCGAAGGATACAAAGTACATGATTTGGAGCCAGAAGGGAAAGGGATTCGCAGTATTGTGGTGACCAATCGCTTTGTTTTTTGCCTTCCAGTGACCCACCTTTGTTTGTTAACATTAACAGCTGGCAGATGTTCTGTTCATTCTTAAGTAAAGAATAGAAGAGTCGGCACAGCTGAAAGATAAACACAGAAACCATATAAATATGTAAAACAATACTGGATTTAGTCACTGGAGAAAGCCATAAATGGAATGCCAACCCAAAATAAAAATGTTGCCTGATAAAAGAAAACAAACGTATTTGTATATATATTGCTATTGAAAGCAGTGTTTGTTCCATTCTATTCTCTGCCCTGGTGACTCAGACTGTTAATACAATGTAAGACAAGGCAGCTGATTAACAGACCTGTCTTAGCTGCTGGGGAACTAAAGGTGGCCATACACGAGCAAATTAGACTGATTCAGCAGCTTATCTGCCAGTGAGTGGGGGCTCCCGACTGGTCCTCCCGATCGATATCAGGCCAAACTAATATTGATCAGTCAAGTTTGATTTTTTTCTGCGATCCAGGACTGCATCGGCTTGTTGATGTGGTCCTGCGACATTTCAGCGCCCATTCAAGGCCGAACGTCCGGATTCACCCGATATCGCCCAATGGGCCTCACCAATCGAGCGGCTCTAGTAGTGTATGGCCACCTTAAGACTTTTGCAACATCGTTTCTAAAGTAACAACCGGGAGTTAAGCAAATGCTGCTTTCAATAGTAATTGTTTTTATAAATAACTTTATTTTAAATAATAGTAGCTTTGAATTATGTTTTTCTTTATTATGCAAACTTTTACTTTGAGATTGACTTTAGATGCATTTATTATAATGGTATCTGATCTTTAGAGGACATTCTCCCCATTGCTGGGTCCTGCGGGACATGGGGTGCAGGAACAGATTTGCTTTAATAAAAAGTGGGGACCTGATCATATTGCAGCCCTTTCCTTTGACTTTTTTAATGGTGTTCCTAACACTTTCTTAACGTTATGTATACAGGGTTTTTATGGTTTCTGCCCATCAAAAAGTAACATAAAAACACCAATGTGTTAAATTAACTTTATTTCTCCTTTGTTTTAGATATCAGGAATATTGCTTTTCTTCGTGTTCCTGCTCGCCTATATTCTGTATAAGTATTTCCCTGTTTGGTACTGTAACTGCTGGTGTATAAAGAAGGAAGGACGTGACTATAGCAATATACAGAAAGAAAGAACAGTGGCCGAAGAAGTTAAAGTGCAAATCCTGAAGAAGGCAAATGACAGTAACGAGGAAGCCGCAAAAAGTTTTCTGGGGGACAATTTCAATCTGACAGACAGTAACACAGTACACCCGGGGGAAAATTTTGATGTGAAAAATATTTTGACAAAACATGATCTCTTGCCACTTCTTGATAAAGCTAAAAAAGCAATAAAGAAAATGGTGAGACCAACTTCATAAATAATGAATATTAAGTGGGTGGAAGATAAATAAAAGATGTCCTGAATAGAAATATAAATTGTAAACAATAACAGTAGCGTTGTAGCCTCCCAGATAGGGATGGACAAAATATTTTGCAGCTTTTTGCCATGACAAAACACCCATAGACTCTAATGTATAGTCAATATGTATAGTGCATCGTTTTTAAAAAATGTTGCGTGGTTAGAAAAATGTTGCACGAAAAAAATGTCCATTAATTTGTTTGCAATTTCCCAAACTTTTGGCGAAGTGAAATGGGATTCACCCATCACTACTCACAGAGTGTTTTTTTGGCTGCTAGGGTCAGTGACCCCTATTTGAATGTTGCAAAGACGCATAATGCAAACGTTATAAAAAAAATTGCAGACCAATTGAAAATTGCTTAGAATAGGGCAATATATAACATACGAAAAGTTAACTTAAACCCCTTTAATGTTATGTAATTCAGACATAATTACCAGATGCTTACAATACAAACAATTGACTACTTACAGGTCATCTATAACCCCTAAAAACTACCATAATATCTACTACTTATAAATACTTCCTACACATGAAAAGTCCATTGAGGTCTATGGGAAGGCACAGAATTGAATTAGGAGATATGTTTTATTTCTTAACTTTAATGTGGCCCATAATCTGCCATAGCCCATATATAAATAGAAAGTATCATTTTATGAATTAATTAATCCCCCTGGAATTACACAAGGCACCACACTCTGGAAATGAGTTGAGTGTGATTTTCAATCCTGATTTCTGATCAGAGTTTGTAGATATAACTCTTGCATTACAGGCAACATATTCTAAATCACACATTTTAACATTTTTAATCTGGGCACTTTTTCTGCAATCACTGGTTTTTTTAACAGATCCAGTTTGTCTTAAAAAATCAATAATGTAATCTCTTATTTAAACAAAAAACATTTAAAGGGGAACTCCGGCTTCCAAACCAAAATTTGATAAAGAGGCCCACATAACACAGAAACCTAATATATATCCATCACAGTTACCTGTTTCTTCAAAAAATATGAATAAATGCCATTTTCTATGCTGAAATCCAGCTGTTTGACAGTTCTTCTCTTTCTGCATCATTTGAAATCCTGGCAGGGAAGGAGGGACTAAAACACTGATGTTACAAATTGTAACAACTTCACCATAGTATACAGACAGCATGCAGGAACTACATAACCCACAATACATTGCACTGTGATGTTCCTTTCCTTATTGAAATCACATGTGCAGGGAATTGTGGGTTTGGAGGATGCAGGCTGAGGACAGATGGCTGTTGATACAAAGTAACAGTAGTCAGACAGCTCAGCAAAGTAGTCAGACAGATCAGCAGGAGAGCAGAGGGCTAGGCTTAGGGAACAGTCAGAAACCATTACAAATCATGAAAAGTCTGCATATTTTTTAATTGATATATATTGCAAAGTTGCTTGAAATTATATTTACTTTTCAAAAAGCTTAAGTTATGTTTTTGTGGCGTTCCCCTTTAAGTAAAAACATGATCACTTTCCAATAATTTACTGCCAAAATCTGAGCTAAAAAAAAGAAATAAAGCTAAATGCACTAAAAATGTACTTCAGTTTCACAATCTCAGTTGGCATGGGCACACCTAGGGGCAGCTTTATCAAGGTTCAAATTGAAAATTAGATTTTTTTTTTAAATTCGAATTTCGAGTTTATTTCAGTGTATTTCAACTAGGGAATAGTCCAAACTGAATTTGAGTTTAAAAAAATTCAAAATTGAATTCTGAAATTTATTGTGTCGGCCCTTTTAAGAATTCAAATTTGACTATTCGCCATCTAAAACCTGCTGAATTGGTGTTTTAGCCTATGGGGGACCTCCTACAATCAATTTGGAGTTGTTTGGTGAAAAAAGTCCACCAAACTTTGGTGAAAAAACTTGAATCGAATTCGAGACGAGTTTGCAGGTCGATCCTATTCACCCAAATTTAAAAAAATTGAATTTTTAAATAAGTTTTGATTGGTCATTTCTTTTTGAATTTTGAGTTTATGGGAGTTTTTCTAAACTCCCATAAACTTTAAATTCGACCCTTGGTAAATATGCCCCTTGGAGACCATTTGGAAAAAGCATGTCATCAATTAGATTATGTTTTTACATGTGGCAAGTGATAGAACGACAATCCCACGGGAAATGCCCTGTTCCTCTACAAATATTTTAAATATATATGCATTAGAGTCGTTTCCATATAGTTAACCGTGAAACCTCCTCAATTAAACTTATCTTGATTTTAAGTTTTCCTGCCATTTGTTTTTGCGGTCCCATCAATTTATAATTGCATTTTTCCACACTTGTGAAAGTGCGAATTTCATCAGGTGAAAAAATGTGCCCCATCACTAGTTAATAGTAATAATAATAATAATATATTCCCCAAAATATATATGCATTTTTTGTTTTTGTCATAGTTGCTGTGGTGTTTTAGTCCTTGCTTGAGCCTTCATGCTTGAACATTTTAGACTTCCTAAACTCTTGTGTGGTTTCTTCCTTCAATACCTTGGCTTTCTGATGAGCAGAGTTCTTCCTAAAATCAGACAAGCTTTTAAATTTTTGCCAGGGAAAAACTGCACTTGGGGGCTGATTTACTAAAGGGCGAAGTGGCTAATGCTGGTGACAATTCACCAGCGTTGCCGCCCACAGGGACGGCGACAATTTACTAACGGGTGCAAGCGCCAATTCACTAGCAAAAGAGGTAGGCGCTAGCACTCATTAGCACTCTATCACCAGAACTGCTCTCTGGACTGCTTCGAGCATGCGCTTCCTTGCCTATTGGCGCATGGGAACCAGCATCCGTTTGCACATGGTAAATGCGCGCGTCTGTTCGTGCATACACACACACACAGTCGGTGCTGCGGCCGACCAGGTTGCCTGGGCAGCCTGGCCCAGCTCTGAGCAGCAGATAATAAACTTTTCAATTCTGAATACGAGAGTTGTGCAGCCATGCAGTGAGCCATTTTAAATCACCTGCAGTCCAATGTAATTTCGCTGGAACGGCTTAAAACTTTATCTAGAGAAAGCACAATGCAAGTCAGATGTTTTGGCAAGGATAGATATATGTAAACTGCATTAATTCTCCCTAACGCTAGTGGAAAAAGGCTCAGGGACTTGCTCAATGTAAATGGTAAAGCATTCCTCGCAAGAGCCAAAAGCTGAACTGGGCACAGGGCCGCTCCAGCCATGAGGCTCATGCGGCACAGAGTGTCCAGTTACCAGGGGCGGCAAAAAGCCTGCTATACAATATACTGTTAGATCATTGAAAAACGGTTTATGGGCAATAAATTCGAAATTTACAGATAGACAGAGATAACTTGTAGTGATAATAAAAGTAATTAGGATGGGTTGTAAAAAGTCCAGGGGCCTGGATTCAGTCAGGTCACATAGTTTGAACTAGACCAAGACAGAATAGGGTAAGGTTAACACAACAGTGCACAATTAGGAATTGGACAAGAAAAAAGTAAAGATATAGGTAAGGGTTCCAACTTCCACTAAGTCGGATAACATATGGAACCAGAACTTATTCACTTATCCAGTCCATACCAGACTGTAACAAATAAACTACAAATAAGAATTGTGACCTGTAAAGATAAGACAATACTTCACCCCAGATATTGATAAGCCCCCCAGGGTGAGATGTTTAGCTTTAATCAAGGAAGCAAACACTAGTTCAGTTAGCACCTTGTTGTCAGGGGTAGGGATGTAGCGAACGTCGGAAAAAAAGTTCGCGAACATATTCGCGAACTTGCGCAAAAATGCGAGCGGTTCGCGAACGGTTCGCGAACCCCATAGACTTCAATGGGAAGGCGAACTTTAACATCTAAAAAAGACATTTCTGGCCAGAAAAATGATTTTAAAGTTGTTTAAAGGGTGCAACGACCTGGACAGTGGCATGCCAGAGGGGGATCAAGGGCAAAAATGTATCTGAAAAATCTGCCTGTGTGTGCTTGGAAGAGATAGTGTAGGGGGAGAGCTGTTAGTGATTTCAGGGACAGATGATAGTAAGTTTGCTGGCTAGTAATCTGCTTGATACTGCTCTGTATTGGAACAAAAAAATAAATAAAAGCAGTCCTTACAAGGACTATTGCTATTGCAGCAGTCAGCAGATGAGATCAGAAGCAGGACAGCTGCCCACTGCAGCTACATACAGAGCACTGCAGTAGAAGGTAGATTACTAGCCAGCAAAGCTACCTAAGCTTAAATGTCCCTCAAACCCCTGCAGACTTCTGTCCCTCCAATAACAGAGCAGTATCAAAACGATTACTAGCCAGCAAACTTTCAACTGTCCCTGAAATCACTAACAGGCAGCAGCTCTCTCCCTACACTATCTCTTCAGCACACACAGGCAGAGTGAAAAAACGCTGCAGGGCTTCGGTTTTTATAGGGAAGGGGAGTGGTCCAGGGGAGAGCTTCCTGATTGGCTGCCATGTACCTGCTGGTCTGGGGTGAGAGGGCAAAAAAAAGCGCCAACAATGGCGAACCCAAAATGGCGAACGTCGCGCGACGTTCGCGAACTTCCGGCGAGCGCGAACACCCGATGTTCGCGCGAACAAGTTCGCCGGCGAACAGTTCGCGCCATCTCTAGTCAGGGGAAGTCAACCTAAGGAAAGTGTCTTTTAAGTTTAAGATTGTCCTTAGCTGTGTTTTTTGCTAGCTGAAGTTACCCTTAAAAACTGTGACCCCACGATCTTTGATGCTGTGGGTATTGCTGCAGAAGTGTGCTGCCACTGGGGCATCTGTGTTGCCATGCTTGATGTTAAACCTGTGGGAGTTTGTCCGGTTTCTCCCACATAGAGTCCTGTAGTGGGGCATTTCAAACACATTATTAGGTATACCACGTTGTCTGATTTGCAGGTAAATGAACCTTTAATCTGGTGTTCCTGTGGACGGTGCGGTATTGGTACCCGGTCTACTGCGTGTAGGTGTGCACAGGTTTCACACCTTTTTTGCAGGCAGGGAGATGTGCCATTTTCTGCAGGGCCTTGTAGAGAGCTACGCACAATCATTTCTTTTAAATTGGGGAGCTGTCTGTATGCTAGGAGTGGAGGTTCTTGAAATATATTCGGCAGCCTCTTGTTATTAAGGAGTATTGTTTGCAGTTATGGTTTTGTGTAGGGACAGCTATTGTTGTCTGTCTCATTGTATTTGAGGAGGTTTTCTCTTTATTTGCCTGTCTGTCATTCGAGGCCTATATCCTTGTTGAATGAAGTCCCTCCTGAGCTCAGACAGCCATGTATCCCGTCAGTGGGGTCTGAGCAAATGCGGTTATAGCTTATTGCTTGGCTGTAAATTATGGATTTCCTTATACAGTATGTTTGGGGTGGGAACTGCCATTTCTAAGGAATGTGCATCTGTCTGTGGGTTTTCGGGAAATGGATATTACCAAAGTATTGTTTTTTATATGGATTGTGGTGTCTAGGAAATTGATTTCTGTTTTGGAGTAGTTCAGTTTCAATTTTATGGTGGGATGAAAGGAGCTGTAGTTCCTGTGGAAAGACATGAGTTCCTCTTCACTTGCTGTCCAGATTATTAAGACATCATCAATGTAGCGGCGGAAGACCATAGGAAGACCATAGGACATGAACTCCTCCTCCAATTTAGCCATTAATAGATTTGCATACTGTGGTGCAAATCGACAGCCCATTGCGGTCCCCATCTGCTGCAGGTAGATATCCTGGCCAAATGAAAACGCGTTGTGTGTGAGGGTGCACCATATTATCATATATTTTGCTTGTATAATGAGCCGCCACAGCCAGACCACACATGTAACCACAAATGTGAAACCTATGTTACTTTTATCTGCAGTTCATCCTGTCAGTCTGCTCCTTTCCTGTCTATCTGCTCATTTCTGCACGTAGCCCTGAGGTACATATGAGGGTATATAATCATGCAGCACAGAGAAATAAACAAGTTCTGCCTCACAAATGCTGTAGTGTCATTACTTGTTCCCAGGATCCTGAGGTCCTAAGTGAGGTACTCCAAGGGTGTGTGAGGTCAAGGCAGTCAGGAACCACTACAGATTCACTGAAGAAGAAAGATACGTTCCCACTGACCACTCTATCATAAGGTAAAAATGCAGTGGGGGTAGATGGGTCTGTGCAGATGGATCTGAAACATACAATGCTAAACAAGTGATGAGATACTTAAAAAGGTACTATTGTTTTTGAGTTAAGCTACAGAAAATGTAAGGAGAACTTAAAACTTGAGGCATATAGTGATGCTAGTTGGGCCTCAGACCTAAATGACAGAAGAAGCACAACAGGATATTGTTTTAGTCTATCCATGAATAGTGCACTGATTTCTTGGAAGTCCAAGAAACAACCCACGGTATTGCGGACAGACTGAAAATATAGCACTGGCTGCTACCACACGGGAGAGTTTATACCTTGTTACTCAAAGAAATGGACAGTGAACGTCAATATGAGACATTTCTGAAGATAATCAAGGAGCAATAGCTCTCGCAAAGAACCCGGTTTGCCATCAAAGGTGCAAACATGTTGATATCAAACACCATTTTCTTAGATCTGTACTAAGGGAGGGAAAGAGAACTCTAGAGTGTTGTTCCACAAACAAAATGGTAGCAGATGTTATGACTAAGCCAGGAACAAGGTTTAAACTGGGGGAATTTGTACATGACTTATTTGGAGTATAAACCAGTGTACGATACATTTATGCTAAATATGTCTTTCTGTAATATGAGAGCAAGTGGGGGTGTTAAAGGGGACCTGCCACTCTAAAAAATAATTCCAAAATTTTTATCAATTGTGTTTGCTAAATAAAATAAACTTTATTTACACTATATAAATTATTTAAAACTTTTTTGCAGTCAGCCTTTGAATCCTCCATCACAGCAAGCGGGCAGTAGCCATTTTGTGGACACTGTTATTAAGACAAGCATTGTAACGCCTCAAAATCTTGTTTAGGCACCAGAATGGGGACCTGATGCCTGTGCCTTTGCATTGGCTACACAATTATAGACTGTGAACAGGGAGGGGCATTGTGGGGAGAGCAGTGACATGTAGGAAGTGCAGAATGAAAGTGAAAGTAATTGCTTGTCCCACCTCTATGCCTATGGCATTAAGGCGGGGCAGGCAAGATATGATTGACAGTTTAAATCTTTAAATGCATTTATAATATAGTCAAGTGTGGATGTTTTAATGAAAAAAATTATTTGGAAAGGACTATTATTATTCAGCTTTTTATTTCTGGATGACTGGTCCGCTTTAAGATATGCATTAATGTGTGTGATCTCAGACAGATCCCTTAGTAATCTGATACTGATACAGTGTCATGTGACATAATCTGCTGCTGCTTATTTTTGAATTTCAGGCTTGGAGGTTTTGGTTGTATAAAAACCAGGTGCACTGCCAAACAGAGCCTCAATTTAGGTTGACAATCCACATAAGGGCTACCAAATGGCAAATCACAGCCCTTATTTGGCACCACCCAGGAACATTTTTCATGCTTGTGTTGCTTCCCAACTCCTTTTACTTCTGAGTGATGCTCACGTGTTCTAAAGGTTATGGATCACTGGTCTAAAGAAAGCTGCAGGCTGACGTGAGATTGAGCTACCGGTTTTCCCATGTCTTAAAGGAGAAGGAAAGCCCCAGGGCGCAAAACCCCTCCCCCCCTCCCCTCCGTTGCCCCCCCTCCCTCCTCCCCCCTGGCCTACCTGTCCCCCTGGGCAAATGCCCCTAACTTGTTACTCACCCCTCTGCGCAGGTCCTGTCCACGGAGTTCACAGTCGCCATCTTCTCCCACGCGCGTCTTCTTCCTGCGATGACCGGCGTTTTCTGGCGCATGCGCAGTAGGAACAGTTACCGGTACGGCTCTACTGCCCATGCGCCGAATGTCACGAAGTGAAATTGGAAAACTTCGTGACATTCGGCGCATGCGCAGTAGAGCCGTTCCGGTAACTGTTCCTACTGCGCATGCGCCAGAAAACGCCGGTCATCGCAGGAAGAAGACGCGCGTGGGAGAAGATGGCGACTGTGAACTCTGTGGACAGGACCTGCGCAGAGGGGTGAGTAACAAGTTAGGGGCATTTGCCCAGGGGGACAGGTAGGCCAGGGGGGAGGAGGGAGGGGGGGCAACGGAGGGGAGGGGGGAGGGGTTTTGCGCCCTGGGGCTTTCCTTCTCCTTTAAGTAGAATGGCAACAGAGGGGTTCACCTTCCTCTGGATTTAGGAAGAAGCAAGGAAGGAATTATTTGAGCAAAAGGTTGAACCAAATGGAAATGTGTCTTTGTTCAATCCCAGTTACCAAGCAATTTTCATTTCTTACATTAAAGGGCAACTAAAGTCTAAAATAGAATAATGTTAGAGAAGCTGTATTATGTATACTAAATATAAACATGAACTTACTGCACCAGCAGCCTAATAAGACAAATGATTTATGCTTTCAAAGTTGGCGCAGGGGGCTGTCATCTTGTAACTTTGTTAGACATTTCTGCAATATCAAGACTCGCACATGCTCAGTGTGGTATGGGCTTCAGTTGGGAGGTTAAGCTTAGGGATCGTCATAAATTATCAAAACAGCACAAGTCAAATAATATCTGCCATAGAAGCCAATACAGCAAGGCTGATTAATAATCATAATATAGAGACTGCACTGCGTCTCTGGATACAAATCTCTACAGGGAATCCAACAATGCTGCTTGAGCTCTGGGAAGTGAGGTGGGGGGGCTCCACCTGCCATTTGAAAGTATGATCGTTTACCTGCACAGCAGTTGGGGACCATCTGACAATTCCTATCAACAGCAGTAAAAGAAGGGGGAATTGCACTGCATACAGTCAGGTTTATGATAAAATCTGTAGACATCTTTTAATTAAAGTATATTGGAGATAGATGTCTTTTTCATTAAAGAAAGTAAAAATGGGATTTTATATTTTTGCCTTTACATGCCCTTTAAAGCAGATTTTTTTTACCTGCACCCCAGGCATCAGATTTTGCACTGCAAAAGGGAAAACTGTACTATCCATCAGATATATGTACATACACAGACTCCTAACAATATGCTGAATCCGGGGTTTTCCAACTGGAGGCCACTTAGAGACTTTATGTGGCCCTCTAGAAGATTTTTATGCCCCTTCCCCTCCCCAGTTGCTCAGGGGCTCCATAGACTTTGTATGACATCATCATTTTCACATAATAAGGCAATTGAACTTGGGGTATGAGAAATAATTGGACAATTGTATTTAACGGACACCAACTGCCACCATATTAAATAATAATTTAACCCATAAGTCCCCTTTAAAAAAAAATAAAACAATTAGTAAACTGCATTATTTGGATAGTACTGTTGACTAAAGTTGCGTTTCTGATTCCGTGCAGAGAAGAGAGGCTGCCGGCTGCCTGACACTGGTCTTGTCATTGGCAATGGCACTGATTAAAATACGAATTATTAGCAAAATAAGGAATTATTATAGGTCTCTGTCTATGTCCTAATAAATATTTTGTACTGGTCCTTTACTTTTTTGGAGGAACTCACAATTTTTGGCATGTGATTGTGGACTTGCACCCTGAGACAGGGGTGAACTGTGAGTATACCCTCCTGTAAACATTTACTTGTTTTTTGCTTTAATTTTTTATTATATTTTTTCTTTGTGGTGCTAACATTTTGGCCCTGTGCACCATTCATTTTTTGCAAATTATTATTATGGTCCTAGGAGGAAATATAAGACCCCAAGATACCAAAAAGGTCACAAACTGATTTCACTTGCTCTGATTGGTTGGTTCCAGCATGAGCAATTGTAATGCGCTGCTGACACACAGGTACATTTTTAAACTACAGGTATAGGATCTCATTATACTCATTATACAGAAAGCTCCAAATTACAGGAAGGCTGTCTCCCATAGACTCCATTTAATACAAATAATTCAGATTTTTAAACATGATTTCCTTTTTCGCTATAATAATAAAACGGAACCTTATACTTGATCCCAACTAAGATATAATTAATTCTTAAAGGAGGCAATGATTTTTTTAGTAAAATTAAAGTATGGGGATCCAAATTATGGAAAGACCTTTTATCCAAAAACCCCAGGTCCCAAGCATTCTGGATAACAGGTCCCATACCGGATTTTAGTTAATCATAAAGTTTTCATGTGCTTCTTAAAAATCATTAAAAAACCTTATTGTGTTGAAATGAATTGAACCAAATATGTATGACTGTATTATCACTGACAGCTGGCTAAATGTATCTATTCCACATCATGGATGTGACCATTAATCCCTAATTTAGATCCCTATCTGGGTGTTACAACTACAGAACAGTGGCTTTGTTTGTAGCAATATATAGGTAAGGTAAGTGAAAAGGATCAGCTATTCATATCAGGGTAGGAGATATTGTCCTGTGCAGCTTTGGCTGCGGCTGATTTCTAAGGAAATTTAAACCTAAAATAAATTCATGAAAATTAATGAAATTGCCATTTGCATTACGTACAGTTTTTTTCTAACAGCATCTCCTGCTGGTCAGTTTTTCGACTGTGTTAGTGGAACGGGTTAGAAGAGAAAGTAAAGAGGATGGTTCTGTTGTTGCTCCTCTCTTTAGGAAAGACAACAGATAATATTTTTGTGAACACTCGTCTTTCTTTCATAGTGACCAGCAGGCGGAGCTGTTGTTTCAAAATTCATTGTATTGGCAGGATACAGTCATGGCTTGGAATCAATCTCCAAAAGAAAACAATGTAAATTTAGAACAGCAGTCTGAGCAGTTTTACATTCACTTATTCTAAATGTTTACATTTCATTTAAAGGGAAAATCTGTTTTTGACATGAACTCATTATTTGGCTTTATGTAGAATAGCTGGATAAATGCCTGAATTTCCAGAAATAAATATTGTCTATTTTTTTTACACAGATGTACCCAATTCCACAGATTGAAAGGAAACCATGAACCCCAAAAGCATTCTCTTCAATTGGCAAATCAAAAGTCTACCATTAACTTTCCAGATGATATAATTAACTTCTTAATAATGACAGCAACTCGTTAGTCAATCTATTTATATTGGATTAAGGAAAAATGCTCCTTAAACTAAATAAAAAAATATGGTTACGGAAACCATGAAACCAAGAACTTTTTCCCAAACCCCCTTAGGCTCACAGTGTAATGCACCCCCACCTTATTCCAATGTGAAGTAATGGAATATTAGATGCTTTTTTCGACATAACCCCAATTGAATGAGGGCATGTAAAAAATAGGGGGGTATTTTCCCTTTAAATTTAAAGCAGTAGTCTATATTTATTAAATTGAGTATTTTTATTTAGATATAGAAGATTCCAGCTTCTTTTCTCAACAGTAATCTGCACAAAAAATACTAGAACTGCTCCCACATAGCAACCTAAGCAGCCATCACATTACGGATGGTGTTGTTGGGTTGTCCAAATTACCCGAGCAACCATGCATTTAATTTGAATAATTTGTATATGAATAGGAGAGGACATGAGAAGAAAGATGAGTAATAGCAATAACAATATATTTGCAGCCTTAGAGAGCATTTGTTTTTAGATGGGGTCAGTGACCCCCATTTGAAAGCTAGAAAGAAGAAGACAAATAATTAAAAAACAATAAAAAATAAATAAAGGAGATCAAATGAAGAATTTCTAAGAATTGGCCATTTTGATAACATGCTAAAATTTAGCTAAAAGATGAACCAACCCTTTAAAGAAAATAGCCCCCTGGACTGCAGATATCTGGGGAGGAGTCAGTTACAAAATGGGCAGGGCTTTTGCCATACTTACTTTAAACTTCCTAGGGGTCTTTTCATCTCCTTTAACAATAGTCCCCCATCATGGTATTGTGCTGGCATTGTAAAGGGTTAACACTGGAGGCATTTAGTTTTGTCACCACAAAAAGACCCTTAATTTCCACAGGGGGGCTGTGCAATGGTTTTATCCATTTCTGCCTTCTGAGACAATTGGGAGTCACATCATTTGGGCAGGGAAGTTGGGCCAGTCAGTTGTTTGGTCATTTCATCAAAGAACAGAGCTGTGGACCTAGAGCAGCAGGCTGGGGGATAGTTAGTAGAAAAATATGGATTATAGGAAAGGATCCAAATCTCCTGTGTCATCCGATTCACATCCTCATAACTTACATATGCTTCCTAATGATACCAAACAGGGCCAGCCTATACCCACCAGTTAGGAGGGATGGTTCCTGGGGGACAGGGGGAACATGAGACATGTTTGGTATCATTCTGATCACCCACATATGAATAGCAGCCTGCCCATGTTTTTTTTTATAATATTGGGTACTGGCAAGTACCAATATTATATTGGGGAATCTGGCCTAAAAATAACAACCCCCTACAGTGGGTCATAAATGAAAGTTCCTGGGCACTCATACCTCATGCATAAGGTAATGAGTGGAATGTCCCAGCAGGCAATAAAAAGGATCCAGTACCCAATGTCATGCAAGGAGGCTCCATACCCCTGGATTATATGCCCA
Organism: Xenopus petersii; assembly: GCA_038501925.1. Lineage (NCBI taxonomy): Eukaryota > Metazoa > Chordata > Amphibia > Anura > Pipidae > Xenopus > Xenopus petersii. The sequence goes on from CM076674.1 coordinate 35,724,677, forward strand.
GTGTTTCCTAACTGTTGCCTCAGAGGACACTACAGAAAATGCCTAAACTTGGCTAAGTACCTAGGGTTTTCTTAGTGTTGTATTCCCTTTATTTTATTTACTGTTTTTGCAATTCTATGTATTCTTTGTAATATATTTTTTATATACATGCACTGTTACTGCGGTAATAACATTTTAATAACTTTTGCCCTTGTGCTCTAACAAACTCATAGCCCATATGAAAGCTTGTGCCTACGTGTATTAACTCTTTGTATGTGTGGAAAGGGAAAGTTGCCTATTTATATGTTGAATGACTAGTACAGCTAGCAGGAAAGTGTGTTTGAATGTACATTAAACCTTTGGCTGCTGGAGTGTGTAGGATTTAACCCTGACTTTCTACCATAGGAGAGAGAGTTTGATGCATTGTTATATTGTGAGTTATTACCTGTGATAGAGGGCAGAGGAATAGTCACATTAGGTTTCTATCGCCTGTTAATGATAGATGGTGGCAGAAAATTAATTTTCTGGGTGTTGGTATGTTTTGGGGTGTCTTCTGTTAGTCTAACCTGTGTGTGAGTGTAACCCCTTATAGACAAACCGGAGTTATGTGTGGTTGAGAGTCTTGTTTTCGTGACACCCCTAATGTATAAATGAAGAGGACAACACAGTCTCTGAATGATGCTGAAATAAATCCACACCTGCCAAACAGGCAAATGCGGTACCACTGGCAATGGGCAAAGAAATTGCGAGGCTTGAGTTTCCTCACCACTCAAATTACTGTTGACATTGTCAGGAACTTGCCCTTTTTTGTTAAGATGATCAATGCAGTGAAAAAATCAGATGTGTCAATTACCCCTAATGTTTTAGGAGACAACCTGAATTAAAGGAAAACTATACTCCCAAAATGAATCCTTAAGCAACAGATAGTTTACATCATATTAAGTGGCATATTAAAGAATCTTACCTGCCATTTAATTTAAGTAAATTAATTACTCCAAAAAGAGATTAAACTCTAAAACAATCAATCACAGATATTTGTTACACAAATCAATTTCCCAGGCACCTGCAGGTTAAAGCATAAATATCAAAAATAATTACAATTGACATGCTCCAGAATAGGATACAATGTTACATTCACATCCTCCCTGTATACCTCAAGTTAACCAGTTCAGGTGATAGACACACTCAGTGTCATGAACCGTAACTTTTATTGGTAATTCTCTATAAACTCGCTGCTGAGTACAAAAGACTCACTACTATAATAACTCATGAGTGGTGCTCGACAGTATCCATAAAACCACAATTAATAAAAGAGAGTGAATCGGCCGACCTCTGCCATCCAATGCATTTCACCGATACCTCGGCTTCTTCAGGGACATATTATTATTATTATTATTTTTAATAGCATGTTTTTTATATAGTGCCAACATATTTTGTAGCACTGTAAAGTAAATGTGATTATACAACTAAATCACATGAATTATATACATAGAACATATGGAGTTACATACATCACAATCAATACTGGTACAAAAAGTGAGGAAGGCCCTATGCAATAAGAGCTTACACAAGACACAAGGTGGGCAAGATCAAGAATTACATGGGTGAGAGATGTGGTACTGTATGTGGTATTGCATTTGGTAGTTAAGCAGAGTGAGGGTAGGCTTCTCTAAAAAAGTGCGTTTTAAAGGAGAAGGAAAGCTACAGAAGCAGTTTATTTCAATAGATTAGCCACAATAGTACAAGCTATAAGACTATATTTATTCTGTAGAATGCTTTACCATTACCAAACAGCTCTTGAAGTATTCTCTTTTTGTTTAGGATAGCAGCTGCCATTTTGGCTTGGTGTGACATCACTTCCTGCCTGAGTCTCTCCCTGCTCGCTCATAGCTCTGGGCTCAGATTACAGCTGGGAGGGGAGGAGGCAGGGGGAGAGGAGCAAACTGAGCATGCTCAAGGCCGTGCCCTGGAGGTTTAAGATGAAGACAGGAAGTCTGATACAGAAGCCCATGAGTACACAATAGAAGGAAAGAAATGTGGTGTTTCTTTTGACAGAGGACTCAGAGGGTTTACTGGTGTATTTATATAGACCTTTCTAATAAAGCTTACTTAATTTTAACCTTTCCTTCTCCTTTAAGAGATTTCTTGAAAGCTGAAAGGTTGGGAGAAAGTCGGACAGACCGTGGGAGAGGAGGAGTGCAGCCCTTGCAAAGTCTTGAATATGAGCATGTGAGGAGGAAATGAGAGAAGAGTTGAGTAGCAGGTCAGTAGAGGAGCGTAGTAAGTGGTTGGGTTAGTATATAGAGATGAGTTCAGATATGTAGGGTTGGGCAGAGTTATGAAGTGCTTTGAATGTCAGGGAGTGGCAAGGCAGAGGAGGAGCAGTTGCTGAGGTGTATGAGCCTCACAGCAGTGTTCATTATGGACTAGAGAGGTGACAGTCTCTGGAGGGGAAGGCCAATTAAAAGAGAGTTACAGTAGTCTAGACGTGATATGGCAAGAGAGTGAATAAGAATTTTGGCAGCATCTTGGGTGATAAATGATCATATTTTAGATATGTTCCTCAGGTGGAAGTGAGATGATTTAATAAGTAACGGGATATGAGGAAAGAAGGACAGGGCAGAATCTAACACCAAGACACCTGGCCTGGGGAGATGGAGTGATGTGGAATTGTTAGCTATGATGGATACTTCCGTTACTGGTGTTAGTTGGAGGAAAGAGAACTATTTCCATTATAGAGAGGTTTAATTTAAGGTAGCATTGCGACATCCATGTAGAGATAGATAGATAGGCAGGAGGAGACCCGAGTTAGGACTTCTGGGTGAGATCAGGAGAGGAGACATAGATCTGGGTATCATCAGCATAGAGGTGGCTGTGGAAGCCTTGAGGAACCCCAACAGAAAAAAGTAGGGAAGAAGATGCTACTCCATTGTAGGAGACACTAAAGGAACAATTGGTGAGGTAAGAAGAGAACCAGGACAGGGCTGTGTCACGAAGGCCAAACGAATGGAGGGACTGGAGGAGGAAATGGTGATCTAGGGCGACTTATACTTGAGAAAGTATTCATTTGCACATTTGCTGGAGTGTGTGCCATCTGATTTATCATATATATACATGGAGTATTGAAACTTTTGGATGCAGCAGAGTTTCCAGATAGAGCACCACATTGAGTCGCATACAGAATCTTGTATTGTTTCATATTGGATAATGACTTATGCCCCTGAAGAAACCGACGTATCTGTGAAATGCGCTGGGCTGCAAAGGTGGGAGGGTGAATAGCTCCCACTCGCTCCCTACGTAGACAGGCAGAAAGCACTGGGGGTAAACGGAAGGAAGGGGAAGTGTGGTGATGTTAACTTATTCTAGCGATTGAGCTGCAGTTTAAAGGCAAACTAAACCCTAAAAATGAATAGGGCTAAAAACTCCTTGTTTTATATACTGAACTTATTGCACCAGCCTAAAGTTTTAGCTTCTCAACAGCAGCAATGATCCAGGACTTCAAACTTGTCATTGGGGGTTACCATCTTGGAAAGTGTCTGCGACACTCACATGCAGTGTCGGACTGGGATGCCAGGGTCCCACCAAAAAACCTTAGACCGTGGGCCCACTTTCCAAACTATTCTCACCTCACTCAACCTCTTATTTCTCCTAGTCTTTACTATCTACTTACTATACTCTATTATTCCATTATTAAGAATTTTTCCCATAAAGAAGTAGGGAATGACCATGAAATAGGCTAAATGGTTAGAAGCAAGAGGGTCCACTGACACCTGGGCCCACCGGGAGTTTTCCTGGTATCCCGGTGGGCCAGTCCGACACTGCTCACATGCTCAGTGGGCTCTGAGCAGCTGTTGAGAAGCTAAGTTTAGGGGTTGTTGCAAATTATCAAGCAGAAAATGAGGTTGGTATGTAATATAAGCTGATACTATAAGGCTGATCATTAAATTCTGATGCTAATTGCACTGGTTTCTGTACTGCCATTAAAGGAACAGTAACGTCAGAAAATGAAAGTGTTTTAAAGTAATGAAAATATAATGCAGTGTTGCCCTGCACTGGTAAAACTGCTGTGTTTGCTTAAGAAACACAACTATTGTTAATATAAATAAGCTGCTGTGTAGCAATGGGGGCAGCCATTCAAAGGAGAAAAGGCTCAGGTTACACAGCAAATAAGCTCTGTCTGCCTAATGGTGTTATCTGTTATCCATTCGTTAACCTGTGCCATATAGCCGTTTCAATTTCCACTATTGCTCCACAGCAGCTTGTTTATATGATCTATAGTAGTGTTTCTGAAGCAAACACATCAGTTTTACCAGTGCAGGGCAACAGTACATGATATTTTCATTACTTTAAAACACTTACATTTTTGGTGTTACTGTTCCTTTAAGTATTTATTTATATTAATTACTTATTAGCCTTATATTGTGAGTTATACTACGTGTACTGTATATTGTGAGTGGGCCCCTAAGCTCAGTAAGTGACAGCAGCACAGAGCATGTGTAGTGAATCAGCAGAAAAGAAGATGGGGAGCTACTGGGGCATCTTTGGAGTCACAGATCTTTACTGCTAAAGGGCTTTGGTTGTCTGAGGCTGGAACAGAAGCCCAAAACATAATATACAACATTTCTAGACTACTTTTTTAGTTTAACTTTCCTTGTCTTTTAAACCTTCTCACTATTAATTGTTTAAACTCAGGCCATCTGTCTACCAGTGTTGGGAAAGATAGATGATCAGTGGATAGTTCCCATTTGATCCCTGAGATAGACGGGTGGCTGCCCTGCTGGGGAACGTATAGAAGGGAGGACTTAATTGTCAACACTCTTATTACTTAATTAACTATTGAAGTAGCAAGTAAGATGAAATTTAGTTACAACCATTGATGTACATCGCTGATCCACTCCATGTGTTTTTATTAATTCCTGTTTTATGAATACTGTCCAGCACTGCTCATGAGTTATTATAGTTGATATATATAGTTGAGTCTTTTGTACTCGGCAGCAAGTTTTTAGAGAATTACCAATAAAAGTTAAGTTTTATGAGATATACAGGGAGGATGCAAATGCAACATTGTATCCTATTCTGTAGCACGTCAATTGTAATTATTTTCAAACTGGTATATATATTTAAGTAAATATTGTCCTTGAACCACCATTTTGTAATGGTCTTGGTGATGCCTCAGAGATCACCAGACCAGAAATACTACAACTCTAACTGTAACAGGAAGAAGTGTGGGAACAAAAGACAGAACTGTGTCTGTTAATTGGCTCATGTGACCTAAAATGTATGTTTGTGTGCACTGTGAATCGTACGATCCCAGGGGGCAACCCTTATTTTTTAAAATGGCAATTTTCTTTTTATGATTACCCAGTGGCACATACTATTAAAAAAGTATATTGTTATGAAAATGGTTTATTTACATGAAGCAGGGTTTTACATATGAGCTGTTTTATGCAATATCTTTTTATAGACACCTACGTTGTTTGAGGGTATAGTTTTCCTTTAAGTCTCACCCAGTCACCTTCAATAACAGATCAGTCACCCGCAGTCATAGAATCATCACCAGTGGAACAGGTAGCAGGACAGTGGGGCGTTGGGAGGCAGAACAAGGGCCAAGATTCACCTACATCCCTTCCTATGAGTAATCTCAGTTAATGGTGTGTTTTAGTCCAGTATTGTGTTAATGTGCTGCACAGTACAGAGCAATGTAATAGCGCTTAGTGCCTCAGAACTGTGTGTGTCTCTCCTACTGGTATTAAGGCCATGATTAGAACTGGGTCAGCTAGTATTTGTACCTATGGCAATAATACTTGTCACCTCAAAGCCTCCCTCCCATTCTGTTGTTTTCAGGTGGATAATGGGGGTCACCCACCACCCCCTGATCTCCCACCACCACTTTCTTCCCCTCTCTCTTTCCCAGTCACCACTCACAAACAAAGTGCAAACTCACCCCACAGTTACATTATCGCCCTCAGAATTGCACCCCCTCTCCTTTTGTGCCTCTGCTGCCTGCTCTTAGTTCCAGCCATGGCCATGATGCTAATGATTAGTGATGGGCGAATTTATTCGACAGGGATGAATTCGCTGAGAATTTCCGCATTTCGCCACCAGCGAATAAATTCGTGAAAATGCCAAAAAAAATTGGACGCCGGCGTCTAAAAAATTGGACGCCGGCGTCAATAAATGGTCACCGACATTTTGACGCCCACATCCATTTTTGACGCCTGTGAATTCTCGCTGGTGTCAAAATCCGTGTTTCGCAAATTCCGTGGGGAATTTGCGAAATAGGAGAAATTCGCCCATAACTACTAATGATACTTGACAGCACAAAAACCAGACATTCTACAGTTTTGCCAATGCCGTGGGTCAACAACATGTTCTGGGACAAAATGTTAACCTTGTTGAATGTATTTTCTTCAACCACAGCTTCTATGATACAAACTCACCTGTCCTTTTACTGAAACCCAGGGGGTAACTATAGAGGAAACAGACCCTGCAACTAGCCGTGTGATTGATAAGCAGTTACAATACCTGTTCTTCGGAAATTCCATGCTCCCAACATTTATGGACTCAATGGTGTTGCCGTAGGGCCCAATAACTAGTCATTGTGTTGCTGAACAGTTCATGTAGGAGAGGCTCATATGATCCCAATATAAACAGCTGATGTGACTCTATAATGAGTAGTTTATACAAATGGTTCCATTAATGAATTTGCTAATAAATCCGTCAGTTGATAGGGGCGGTGGGATTTACCTTTATTTAATTCATTTGTGTTTAATGGAGTTAGTCCCTGCCTATCCAGAGCAAGCTGCTCTACATTGTGATTGCTTCATACATGAGCATCTTAGTAAGTTTCATCTGTTTCTAGGCCAGTCAGGATGATTTTTGTGGAGGTTACTTACTGTAAATTGTATACGTTTTAGCGTAACCTTATGCCATTTACATACACATGCCTCACTTCTGAGCCCCTGAAAAATGTCACTGGACCCAGGAGAGCAGCTCTTCTACACTGACTTTATATTCCAGTAATCCTTACGGGATCCTTTTGCTTTCAGTCTCTCTGCAGTATTCCCAGTGTACCGGAGAAAAATTTTGGAACATCTGGAAATCTCGGAATTACATTGAGAAGACGTTTTCCACGTCTTTTATACTTTTTGTGATGGAAGAGATGATGGAGCTAGAATTGAAGTGCCCCGAGCAGAAGATCTGGAAGATTCTGTACAGTCTGACTTTTTTCATTTTGCCGGCTCTCATCTGGTTCATTCTCACTTTATTTTTTAAATTGAAATCCTTTATTTGCTGTAGATGCAAAAATGGCTGCAGTTGGCTTTTGTGTTGCTCTTTATTTTGGGAATCTATTGTGCCTGTGGTTATATGGATCATCATCCTTGTTTTTGATGGTAGATATCTAGAATGCTTGCTGCAGTCTTCTACAGAACATATGAAAAGTGATCCCCCGTCACGGAATTATCTGATATCCCAGGTAAGATTTGGCTTTGCACTGAATGCTAATTTTATATCAGTTCATTTATATTTACTGCCAGCAACCCACAGACAAAACACGACGAACCTCAGAATGATTACAGGTATAGCTACTGGGGTTCAACATCTGAATGGGTGTACATATATTTCATAAAACCTTATATACCCTTAAATTTAAAGCATAATGGCACAGACCAAGCATAATAAACAACAATTACAATGTTTATTGCTGCTCATTATGTTGAGTAAATATTAACAGTAGCAGCTGTACAAACTTAAAATCATGCATTTCAGATCGTTTGCAGGCACATTCAGAACAGGTCAACCAAAAATGTTCATCGATTTTTGGGTCTCAGCCTGTAAAATTCTAGACCAGCCTTCCCCTACTATCTCCCCTACTTGCCTCTCTGGAGAAATTCTCATCTCCCACACCTAAAAAACCTACAAGACTTTCATTATTGGCCTCTAAGAGGGATCAAACTGCTGGGGGATCTACTAGTAGACCAACCCTTTCCCACATATGCACAGCTGCAAATTAAAACTGGGGCTCCTGTAATTCAATTTTATAGATACCTGCAACTTCGCCATGCTTTCCGGGTTCAATTTCTCTCTCTCACGGTGTAATATCACTCACTTTCAGTGGAACTGATCTTTCGACAACCACAAACTAGCAAGCTCACTTTGCGCTTATATCAGGCCCTGATAGAATCAGTACCAACATCCTTTGACAGGGCAAAGGAAAAGTGGGTGCAGTTTATCCCTACTCTAAGCGAAGATCAGTGGGAAGAGGCGACTGAAACAAAAGACTTAATCTCTATAAAGGATAGGATGATTCAATTTAAAATCAACCACCAATTGTATATCACCCCGCTGCAACTGCAAAAGATGGGGGGCCAAACAGAAGCTAGATGCTCTAGATGTTAAGATTTGAATGCCTCCTTCTTTCACTTAATATGGGAATCATATTGGAGGGAGGTGGTTAAGTACATGGTGGATAACTTAGCTTTCCCTAACACATGCAATCCAGAAATTTGTCTCCTTGGCCTCGTGGACGATCTCCTTCCTTTAAACAAGAATAGATCCTTAGCAAGGGTCGTTCTATATTACGCTAAGAAAATAATGAACTGGATGGGTAATTCATCGCTCAAAGTGGAGCACTGGATTAACTTGGTAAATAAAGTCCTCCCCTCTATTAAGATAACGTATTATTCTCTGGGTTGTCCGGGGAAGTTTGACAAGGTTTGGGCCCCATGGCTAGATACACATCCAATAAATAATATAGACTCCTAAACAACTGTTGTGTGAAACGACGATCAGCAACCTAACAGGGCATTGGGTTACTTATCTCTGGGCAGCAAATCCAAAAAATTTTCTGACATGTGTATTCTGTTTTTTATGTCAATGATATCAAAGTGCACCATACCACTACTTCCTTCATTACTTTCCTTCCTTCCTTTCTTTATGATATTTTATGTCCTATGTTTTGAAAATGCACAAATAAAAACTTTAAAAAAAAAAAACATGTTCATCGATTTTTATTCAGTGCTCCTTTAAAAACACAAAATCCTAGTGGGGCAGGAGAAAACAAGGCTTTACATGTTTCGAGCCACTTCATCAGAAGCCATAGCACCCCCAGCTGATATCTCATATTTATAACATCGATCAATATAACATTGATTAAAAACACATCACAGTGAGTCCTCTGTCAAAAGAAACACAGCATTTCTTTCCTTTCATTGTGTACACGTGGGCTTCTGTATCAGACTTCCTGTTTTCAGCATAAACCACCAAGGCAGGGCTTGAGCATGCTCAGTTTGCTCCTCTCCCCCTCCCTCCTCCCTTTCCTGCTATAATCTGAGCTCAGAGCTGTAAGTGAGCGGGGAGAGACTCCGACAGGAAGTGATGTCACATCAAGCTAATATGGCAGCTTCTATCATAAACAAACAGAGACAGTGTCTAGAGCTGTTTACTCAGGTATGGTAAAGCATTCTGCAGAATAAATATAGTATTCTAGCTTGCACTATTGTAGCTAGTCTGTTGGCAATAAACTGTCTTGGAGCTTTCCTTCTCCTTTAATGGGCGTCGGCTTCTTTCAGCCGGCGGCAAATTTTTGGCGAAACTAAATGGGTCAAATTCGCCCATCACTATTCGACATCTACAACCTGCCGAATTGCTGTTTTAGCCTATGGGGGACCTCCTAGAACCTACTTGGAGTCAATTGGTGGACTTTGAGAAAATTGAATTTGATCGAATGCGATATTCCTTCGATCCATATGATTCGAATACAATCAAATATGGACCTATTCGATCAAATACGGACCTATTCGACCACAAAAAAAACTTTGACTTAATTTCAGTTGGTCTTTTTGATTTAGAATTTCGAAGTTTTTTTAATTAGAAATTCGACCATTGATAAATATGCTCCTATATGTCACAAGTTGGGTTGAAAAAAGACCAAAGTTCTGCAAGTTCAACCCCTCCAGTGCACATATCTACACACACCCACTGAAACTATATATACCAATATCTATATTAAGGGGCAGATTTATCAAAGTTCGAAGTGAAAACTTTGAAGTAAAAAAAATTGAATTTTGAGCTAATTTTTGTGTACTGCGACTAGGGAATAGTCCAAATTCGATTTGAATTTGAAAATGTACTGTCTCTTTAAAAATTCTACTTGGACCATTTGCCATCTAAAACCTGCCGAATTGCTGTTTTAACCTATGGGGGACCTCCTAGAACCCATTTGGAGTCAATTGGTGGACTTTGAGAAATCTTTTGGGGAAAAAACTTTGATTTGAATTCGATCGAATGAGATATTACTTTGATTCATATGACACAAATTCTGCCTAATACGGACCTATTCGATTGAAAACTGACCTATTCGGCCAAAAGAAAACCTTTGACTTCATTTCGGTTGGTCTTTTTAAATTCGAATTTCAACGTTTTTCAAATTTGAAATTCGACCCTCGATAAATCTGCCCCTAATTGTAGATTTTAGTATCACTATAACCTTGGATATTATGCTTGTCCTAGAAATCATCCAAGTCCCTCTTTAAGGAGAACTAAACCCTAAAAATGAATGTGGCTAAAAATGCCATATTTTATATACTGAACATATTGCACCAGCCTAAAGTTTCAGCTTGTCAATAGCACCAATGATCCAGGACTTCAAACTTGTCACAGAGGGTCACCATCTTGGAAAGTGTCTGTGACACTCACATGCTCAGTGGGTTCTGAGCAGCTGTTGAGAAGCTAAGCTTAGGGGTCATCACTAATTATCCAGCAGAAAATTAGGTTTGTCTGTAATATAAGCTGATGCTAATGGGCTCATTATTAAATTCTGATGCTAATTGCACTGGTTTCCCTGCTGCCATGTAGTATATCTGTATTAATTACTAATCAGCCTTATATTGTTACATTTCTATTCTATGTGTACTGTATATTGTGAGTGGGTCCCTAAGCTCAGTAAGTGACAGCAGCACAGAGTATGTGCAGTGAATCAGCAGAAAAGAAGATGGGGAGCTACTGGGGCATATTTGGAGACACAGATCTTTACTGCTAAAGGGCTGTGATTGCCTTGGGCTGGTACAAAAGCCCAAAACATAATGTACAACATTTCTAGCTACTTCTTTAGTTAGGCTTTAGATCTTCTTTAAAGTTATGTTTACAGGGTATTATGGTTTCTGTCCATCAAAAAGTAAAAACACCAAATTAACTTTATTTCTCTTTTCTTCTAGATATCAGGAATATTGCTTTTCTTCGTGTTCCTGCTCATCTATATTCTGTGTAAGTATTTCCCTGTTTGGTACTGTAACTGCTGGTGTATAAAGAAGGAAGGACGTGACTATCGCGATCTACAGAAAGAAGGAACAGTGGCCGAAGAAGTTGTAATGCAAATCATGAAGAAGGCAAATGACAGTAACAAGGAAGATGCAAAACGTTTTCTGGGGGACAATTTCAATCTGACTGATTTTGATGGGAAAAATATTTTAACAGAATGTGATCTCTCGCCACATCTAGCTAAAGCTGAAAAAGTGATGTTGAAATGCTGAGACCAACTTCATAAATAATGAATATTTCGGGGGACATTTACTAAGCTCGAGTGAAAGATTCAAAGTAAAAAAACTTCGAATTTCAACGTTTTTTTTGGGCTACTTCGACCTTCGACTACGACTTAGACTTCAAATCGAACGATTCAAACTAAAAATCGTTCGACTATTCCACCATTCGATAGTCGAAGTACTGTCTCTTTAAAAAAAACTTTGACTACCTACTTCGCCACTTTCAACCTACCGAGCACCAATGTTAGCCTATGGGGACCTAAGTTATAAGTTTTGCAAGCTATTTCTGATCGAAGGAAAATCGTTCGATCAATGGATTAAAATCCTTCGAATCGTTTGATCGAAGTATTTGCGGTAAATCCTTCGAATCATTTGATCGAAGTATTTGCGGTAAATCCTTCGACTTCGATATTCCAAGTCAAAGGATTTTACTCTGATGGTCGAATATTGAGGGTTAATTAACCCTCGATATTCGACCCTTAGTAAATGTGCCCCTAAGTGTAAACCTTCTACATCCTAGAGATCAACTTTATCAAGAGACAGTATCATAAAGTAAATAAACTAAACAAAAAGACAGTAATGAAAGATATTTGTATACCTTTAATTATTAAATGGGTAGTTCACCTTTAAATGAACTTTTATTATCATATAAACAGTGATATTGTAATACAATATGACATTTTTTTTTGTGGTTTTTCAATTATCAAGCTTTTGGTTTGAAATTTTGGGAGCTATCTGGGTGTTATGGTCCAATTTAACTTAGCAGCTATGCATTGGTTTGAATGAGTGGAAGATAAATTAAAGGTGTCCTGAATAGAAATATAACAATAGCATTGTAGCCTCACAGATAGGGATGGACAAATTATTTTGTGGGTTTTTTCCACAACAAAACACCCATGGGGCAGATTTACTAAAGGGCGAATTGTTGCCAGTGACCGCTAAACACCCATCGCAACACTTTGCCAGGCGCAAATGAGCTTAGACTACGCAGGGTTTCGATAAGGGCACCGAACTCTGGCGACTTTTCGTTAGCATTACTTCGGCAATGTGAGCATTTCATAGTGAAGATGCGCTAGCGTTCATTTCTGCCTAATGAAACTTCGCTAGTGATCTTGCGCTCCGGTCAATTTGCATAGGATGGGAAATTTAAAGTTGTATGAACATTTTTATGTTAAATGTTGGTGCATATACTTACAAATTACACTTTTTAACACACATGTCCAGGGAACCTTAATAAAGACAATAGAGTTATTCTAATGCCTTACACATGAGGCCACTGTAAAATTAATGTTCCATATGTTATAAAATGTATCGGGAAAACCGGCTACCCAAAAAAAGTTTGTTAGGACTTTTGCAGGCAATCAGGCTGAAAAAATGAAAAGACGCCAGCGTTTTTTGGACTTTGATGCATTTTCAGCTCACAGAATATAATGTAAATGACAGAAGATTGAGGAAGATTTAGCTACTTTACTGCCATTCGCCTGGTCAGAGGTGGCGAAGGCAATTCTGGCGAAAGTGGTAACGTTCAGTAGAATTCACACTTTGGTGAATTTGTGGAGTAGCGATTGTTTACCAGCGCAAAAGGTTGCCTGGCGATTGAGTGCGAATGACCGCTAGAGCCAGTCTCTTTTGCTAGCGAACTGGCGCTTGCAGCCGTTAGTAAATCGGCAATGTCCCTGCGGGCAGTAACGCTAGCGAATTGTTGCTAGTGTTAGCCACTTCGCCCTGTAGTAAATCTGAGCCATATACTCTAATGTATCGTTTTTAAAAAAATGTTGCGCAGTTTGAAAAATATTACGCGGTTTGAAAAATTTTGCGCAGTTTGAAAAATGTTGCATGAAAAAAATGCCCATTGACTTCAACTTCACATTTTTTGCAGTTTCGCAAAAATGTGGCGAAGTGAAACGGGTCCAATTTGCCCATCACTACTCACAGAGCAATAGCATTTTTTTTGACTGCTGCGGTCCGTGACCCCTATTGGACTCTAAGTTGGAAAGAGGCAGAGGAGGAAGACAAATAATGCTAACATTATTAAAAAAAAAATTGGAGACCAATTGAAAATTGCTTAGAATAGGGCAATATATAACATATTAAAAGTTAACTTAAACCCCTTTAATTTAACGTATTTCAGACATAATTACCAGATGCTTACAATACAAACCACTGACTACTTACAGGTCATCTATAACCCCTAAAAACTACCATAATATCTACTACTAATAAATACTTCCTACACATGAAAAGTCCATTGAGCAGTAGCGTCACAAGAGGGGGACGGACCCTGGTGCGTGATGCGCAGCCGGGCCCCGCCCCCTCCGTACGGCCGCATTTGGCCGCATTTGTCAGTGGCGCATGAGCTGCCGGGGTGCCCTGAGGGGGTGCGGGCCCTGGCCCGCTCACACCCCCTGCTCCCCCGGTAGTTCCTCCACTGCCATTGAGGTCTATGGGAAAGTACAGAATTGAAAGAAGGAGATTAGTGATGAGCGAATGTATTCGCCAGGCGCAAATTTGCAGCGAATTCCCGTGATTAGCCGCCGGCAAATAAATTCACGAAAATTAGCCATCAAAAAACAAATGGACGCCGGTGCCCGTTATTTTGGACGCCGGCGCATTGCGACATTTCGCAGATTTTTCGCCGTTTCGCGGGAAATTCACAAATTTTTCGGCGAAAGATATGTTTTACTTCTTAAATTGAATGTGGCCCATAATCTGCCATAGCCCATATAGAAATAGAAAGTTTATCATTTTATGAATTATATTAATCCCCTGGTTACACAAGGCACCACAGTTGAGTGTGACTTTCAGTCCTGATTTCTGATCAGAGTTTGTAGACTCTTACATTACAGGTAACACATTCTAAATCACACTTTTGAACACATTTTTAATCTGGGCACTTTTTCTGCAATCATTCTTTTTTTTTTTTTTAACAGATCCAGTTTTGTCTAAAAAAAAATATAATCTCTTAAGATTTAAATGTCTGTCCTCTGTGAATATTATTATTGGTTAAATAAAGATGTTTATAGTACTAACCAGATGCATATTTTGTAATAATTCTGTGTGTAAATAGTCAATTCCAATGAGTCTAAAATGCAATTTATAATTTTTTAATTAGATGTCTAAATAATTGACACATATAATGGTCCAACTTTATATAAAGCTCTGAGCTCATTCACTGCCTGACGTAGGTTTGCTTGCACCTGGCTCCTGTGTTCTGGTTCCCGATTCCTGCTTTATACTTAGTATTGACCTCCGTTTGTTCCTGTTTTCAAGTTGGACTTCAAAACTTAGCATAATGGCAATTAATTTGCATTTCCACATACATTGCTATTGTTATAACTGAAACAACCTCACAGCAATGTTGGCACATTGATGAAGTTCCCTTTATTTCACCTTTATTTTCTTTTCAAATTATTTTTATTGAATTGTACAATAAAACAATATGACCATTTTACAGCATGTAACTAAATATGCAGTTTCATATTTCAAATGAATATCAAACAGATTTTTACATGAACAATAAACAAATATTGTTAACTATTTTGACCTGTTTCTCTATTATTTTGACCAGCCTTTCTCATGAGTTTATGTATAAATTCCTTTTCGTTGTCATCTAAAGTTTCTACATAAATTTACCACTTCCTGTTTATTTTTTCTCTTAAAGAAAAATCTTCCATTCTGAATCTAAGAACTTCTTGAATACATAAACTATGCAAATATGAGAGTTCATCTTTCTCTGTTATGCAGCATAGAAATATAGATATCCTAGTGGCTGCCATTAATAGTTGACAAAAGTCAAGAACTTCAGCTGAAGATTTGGCAAAGAAGACATACTGTATGGGGTGCCGTTTGTCCCAAATACATTCTGTATACAAAACTATCCCTAATACACAGAATGAATGTCTCTCATGTTATATAAGTATTTGTGACCATACACAGATAAAAAAATTATACAAAAGACTTATTTCTATTAAGGAATGAAAACAAAATCTGGTTAGTGCACAAAAGGATGTCATTATATCACAAACTCCATTCTGTACAGTTTAACAAGCAATCTGTCTCACAAATGTATAACCTCCATGTAAGGGACGCACTTATGTGCAAAGTTACTTACAGAATGAATTATGCAAAAACAAAGTTGGACATAATATATAATAGTGTAACTAACTAGTGCTTGTCAAGCTAGATTTGACTGACAAAATAGATATCTGTGACAGAAAGCAAGATTTTATAGTTCAAGAATTCACCTTGAGGTGGGCAATATCGGGCAGATCCGATCGTGGGCCCTAGCATTCACAAACGGGCGGTCGGATCGCGGGACCGCATCAACGAACAGATGCGGCCGCGATTCGCCGGGGTTTTTAAACCCATCCGATCGAGATCTGGCCGACTTTCGGCCAGATCTCGATCGGGGAAGCCCGTCGGGGGCCCCCATACACGGGCCAATAAGCTGCCGACACGGTCTGTCGGCAGCTTTTATCGGCCCGTGTATGGCCACCTTAAGCTGAGAGCAATAATGGGACAGGCCACACCCACCTGCCATCTTCTATTAAATGTACCAGAAGTTACTGTGCTTGTCTGGCTGCTTTGCCTGACTATCAGAGTCAGTTATAAGTTTTGTATATGATAGTTAGACTCCAATGTCTCCTCCTAGCTGTAATCTTGCACCAATTAGCTTGTAGTAGTCTCTTAATAATGTGCTTAGCTATAGTTCAACTACTACATAATAGATTTAGCCAGAGACTTGGGACTGATCATGTGCATCACACATTGTGTATAGTATGATGTGTAGGTTATATGAGCAGCCACTCCTGAGTACTGTGTGTAAACAAAAGACTTCAGGACTTCAACTTCACCTCCTTTCGTGAATTCGGGTTTTTTCACCACTTCGGGACTTCAGCTTCGTCTTTTCGGCACTTCCTCATTCGGTAATATGTGAAATGGCCGCACGGCTCGGCTCGTAAAGGGGACCCGGCTCTTTGAAAAATGAAGCACTTCTGAGCCCCCCTTCAGGCCCGGAACACTTGTCCCCCCCTGCTGGCGACCCTGGACATGCATGTGACATGGGCGCAGTTGTGCTCTCTGCTCTAGTGTTGTGCCCCCCTCGACCCACTCTGATGTGAAAGGGTTAAGCACTGGGCAGGTAAGGGGACGGAATCATTAGAGTCTTTTGTTATAAATAAATATAAAGCATTGTATAGCTTGTTGCTTCTATATAAATAGATTATGATCCCCTAAAATTGCCCCTGCTTAAATGACCCCCTTTTGTTTATACACAGTACTCAGGAGTAGCTGCTCATATAACCTACACATCATACTATACAGAATGTGTGATGTGCACATGATCAGTCCCAAGTCTCTGGCTAAAGCTATTATGTAGTAGTTGAACTATACCTACCAACATTTTGGAAGTAAAAAGAGAGACAAAAATTTTTTTTGCATGTAGTGCAGCAATTTTTTTGACCACACCCATTTTGTGGCTGCACCCCCTAATTACCATGTTAATTTTACAAAGTTTGGCAGGTTATAAAAATTTGAAAATATTTCTTATCTAAACTGTTAAAATTACTTATTTTCTTATCTCAAAATTGTTATAAAGTATCTTGGTTGCACCTGTTAGCTGTACTGGCCTCTCTGCCAAAAGCCAATTAAGTTAGAAACTTTGTTTCTTTTTCTGGCTGTTCAGTGCAGAGAAAAGATGGACTTTCCAGTACAAATGAGGGACCTCAAGTTGAGCTGACAAAAGAGGGACTGTCCCTCTGAAAAAGGGACAGTTGGGAGGTATGTGTGCACATGATCAGTCCCAAGTCTCTGGCTAAAGCTATTATGTAGTAGTTGAAGTATAGCTAAGCACATTATTAAGAGACTACTACAAGCTAATTGGTGCAAGATTACAGCTAGGAGGAGACATTGGAGTCTAACTATCATATACTAAACTTATTACTGACTCTGAGAGTCAGGCAAAGCAGCCAGACAAGCACAGTAACTTCTGGTACATTTAATAGAAGATGGCAGGTGGGTGTGGCCTGTCCCATTATTACTCTCAGCTTAGACAGGAAGAGGAATAGGAGTGAGTCATAAGATAATGGCAAAACAGCAAGAATGCCCTTAATCAAAATGGCCACACAAGCAGGTTACTACAATAAGAATAGCCATATCACCTAAAATGATCATATTTATGTTTTGTATACTTTTCTTTTTCTACAATCATTAGAAGTGCAGCATTATATTTCTCAGCCATTTGTAAAAACTTCCATTTATGAACCTGTAGTGTTTAACAGCAGCTTTTTTATGAAAGGTTTGTTCATGTTTATTACTATGCAGCACAGGGGACATTAGAGGGCGCCCTCTATAGCAGGTCAGATACTTTGCCTTAGCCATGTGGAGCAGAGCTGGCCACTTCTCATCTTGTTTGTATATGGCAATAAGCTTTGTTCTTATTGGTTCAGGAATGTGACTGACCGTGTTGCTTCACAGAATGGTTATTTTATCTGTTTTGTGAAACAAAACTGTCATTTTGTGGAAAGAATGAATCCTGTACTATAAAATCTTGCTTTCTGTCACAGATATCTATTTTGTCAGTGAAATCTAGCTTGACATGCACTAGTTAGTTACACTATTATATATTATGTCCAACTTTGTTTTTACATAATTCATTCTGTAAGTAACTCTGCACATAAGTGTGTCCGTTACATAGAGGTTATACATTTGTGAGACAGATTGCTTGTTAAACTGTACAGAATGGAGTTTGTGATATAATGACATTCTTTTGTGCACTAACCAGATTTTGTTTTCATTCTTTAATAGAAATAAGTCTTTTGTATATTTTTTTATCTGTGTATGGTCACAAATACTTATATAACATGAGAGACATTCATTATGTGTATTAGGGATAGTTTTGTATACAGAATGTATTTGGGACAAACGGCACCCCATAATACTGGGGCACATTTACTATGGGTCGAATATCGAGGGTTAATTAACCCTCGATATTCGACCATCGAAGTAAAATCCTTCGACTTCGAATATCGTAGTCTAAGGATTTACCGCATTTCAAGCGATTTTTCTTCAATCATAAATTGCCTAGAAAGCCTATGGGGAAGGTCCCCATAGGCTAACATTGAAGCTTGGTAGGTTTTAGGTGGCGAAGTAGGTGGTCAAAGTTTTTTTTAAAGAGACAGTACTTCGACTATCGAATGGTCGAATAGTCTAACGATTTTTAGTTCGAATCGTTCGAGTCTAAGTCATTGACGAAGGTCAAAGTAGCCAATTCGATGGTCGAAGTAGCCAAATAAATACTTTTGAAATTCAAAGTATTTTTCATTTTAATCCTTCACTCGAGCTAAGTAAATGTGCCCCTATTTGTCAACGTATGAAAGTTTCATTTCTATAAGTGCAAACTCTGGACCCAATTTAATATTTATATGATGAATCGTTCAATTTTCTCCCATGAATTTGTTATCATTGGACATGACCAAATATAATGGAAAAAAGTCAACTTTATATTCTTTGCATTTCGGACAAAATGATACCTTTTGAGAAATCAGGAGAGCCATATGTGAATAAACCTAAACCGTTTGTCTCTCGAACCCTCAGAATTCCTTTATTTTACATTTACTACTAGCCATTAGTAGTCAGTCAAAGAAGCACATTTTGATAAAAGTGTGAAAGCAAAGGTTAGAATAAATTAGAAAGAGCAGATGACGAATGTATCAGAATCTGCACTGTCTAGAACCAGGACCATTAAATGACTGGCCAGCACTTGTATTTTTGCTAATAATAATTCATCGGTGGGATCCCGGCTCTCCTGATTTTGTGCGAAAGTCCAGGTATGTCACTGCATTAGGACGCAGCACAGTGTAACATACACACTTTGAGAAGTGATCTCTTGTCCTATGTTTTACTGAGCTGTTTAACCTTCAAAGTACTAGTAAGGGAATTCCTGACACATTTTTGCACTTGATGCCTATTTACCCCTGACTGTAGTGCTGTGAATGCTCCTTACCATGCCTGATTACCAGTATCTGTCTCCAGTGCTGCTGATCCCGACCTTGGCCTAACTTGACCCTGATAAATTTATTACCATGCTGGATTCTACAAGCCCCTGAACTTCTGCTCCATAACTTCCTGGCACTTCTGCCACTCCTTCACTGGAGCTGTCCTTTTACCATCCCAGGCGCAGTTATTAGTGGGAGGTACAGGAAAGACTTCCTTCCTCAACCCCTTTGTGCACAAAGAAAAACTAAAACTGGCTCTACACAAATCAAAACGTGAAGATGTGAAGAATAAAATGTATAGGCCTGTAGATGGGTATCTTCGCACCAAAACCAAAGACCAATGTCAGTTTAGTCAATAATAACAATTCAAATATAGGTAAAGGGGAATCGCTGCATTTCCTGACAAAGCAAAGGAAAAAGGGAACAAAAACAGATATGCGTAATATGGTGTAGTATTTCGTGCTATTTTTTGTATAAATGCACCTTTAACTGTGCGTGATTAAACGTATATAAAAAAATATATAAACAGTGTGTGATAAAAATAAGAGCACTACGATTGTGCGACTTGTGTCTATTTTATATATATATATACACCACTGTTAGTTTATGCATTGGTGTAAAAAGGATATATGTGAATAGAAAAATTCAAACCAGTGAGAAATCAAAAGATAGTGAAAAGTAAAAAACACAAAAATTTTTTTCTTTTAAACAACAATATGCAAAAATACCCTTATTTCACAAACACCTCTTATGGTAACAAATTAGTTCTAAAGACACCAATTGATAAAAGGTTTTGGTCTAATTGCTTAATTAGTTTCTTTTAAGTGAAATCTTCACCCAGTGCTGATCTGGTGGTATATTATACTCACAGACGTGAGTGAATCTACACTTTTGAGAGAACAAGCCGTGTCCTTCCAGTAATCACTCACGTCTGTGAGTATAATATACCACCAGATCAGCACTGGGTGAAGATTTCACTTAAAAGAAACTAACTTACTTTTCACTATTTTTTGATTTCTCACTGGTTTGAATTTTTCTATTCACATATATCCTTTTTACACCAATGCATAAACTAACAGTGGTGTATATATATATATAAAATAGACACAAGTCGCACAATCGTAGTGCTCTTATTTTTATCACACACTGTTTATATATTTTTTATATACGTTTAATCACGCACAGTTAAAGGTGCATTTATACAAAAAATAGCACGAAATACTACACCATATTACGCATATCTGTTTTTGTTCCCTTTTTCCTTTGCTTTGTCAGGAAATGCAGCGATTCCCCTTTACCTATATTTGAATTTTCTACGGGCCTGGGAGAGCCCTTGATAAGGACTCGCTGTAAGTTGGAACTTCACTGCCCAAAAGACTCAAAAACTTTTGCTTTAGTCAATAATAACACCTGTCAGGTTGAGCATGAATGTGAATCGTGTAGTGAATAATATCTGCCATTTTGTTGTTCCAAAGGATTTCTACCAAATAAAGTGACTTCCCCATTCTTAAGAGTCTATGAAGACAGCAGAAAAGGCCCTATAAATTGAGAATGGTTTTGCTCACTGACCCATTTGATAAGGTAAAGTTTCCAGGAATTATTTTTGACAAACTAAAGGCTATTTACCAAAATTAGAAATTGCTGTGTGAAAAAAAATATCAGAAAAGTGAAATTTATTTTCCTAGCATACCAGGTCTTTTGCTCCTACAGTCCTACAGTCTTAATACAAAATGTATCCTTCCAAAAAGGTTTATCTATAAACATCCTGGATCTTTGTTTAGCTTTCTAAACCCATTAGATTTTAGTGATTTATGGTTAATCAGTGGGTGACACCGTGGTACCTGGTTGGCTGAGAGGGATATTGAAATACTTTAAAAAACAAGAAAACAATTATGATATAATAGATAGTGGCATCAAAAGTGATTTGATATTGGTTTTCTAAGCCACTTATATCATATTTGGACTCAAGAGGGTGCTAAAGATCGTGAGATTGTTAGGTGCATAATGACTCCTGCTCCACTTGTCAGTCTATGGCTAGAAACACATACTCATGCTGATACAAATAGTATGTGATTTCATTTAGGTTTTTATGTGGTTTATTGTGTCACAGAATATAACTACTATCAAAGGTCAGACCACTGGCCAGTTGAAAAGTTGTTGTAGACAGCTGCCTTTACTCACCACACTCAGTCAGTCAGATGTCTTGCCAGTTTAACTTGAGAAGAAAGGACAGTTTCATTCTACTCAACATCCTTTCAGCTATTGCTCAACTTTAACAGACAAAGAAAACAAGAGACTATCAGGCCCGGATTTGTGGAGAGGCCACCAAGGTCCAGGCCTAGGGCAAACCACTTTGGTTCAGAAATACTGAGGATGAGCAGGAAATACGATGGTTTTTTAAATCTCCCGTGCGCCAATCTCCATTGCTCCTGATGATGAAAATTTGTGCGAACAAAAGGGAGGGGACAGGGGAGACAAACGACAGCAGGCCTATGGGTGCAAATCCGGCCCTGGAGACTATGTAAAGGTGCTGTTGCTCCTGGTGGCCATTTGTGGTGTTTGCGAAAGAAAGTTTGGTGGAGCTGGAAAATGTCCACATCCCATGTCAATAACACGTTCAAGAACAATGTAAATATGCTCAGCAGAAATGGTAAAAAGGCACACTTCTCAAAGAATTCAGGCAGTAGAGACACGTCTGAAAATGAATGTACGAGCCAAGCATGTAAAACTGAACCTGATAAGATCAGGCTACAATTGGAATACTGATGACTGCACTCACTATACTGGCAATGGACATATTAGGTTGAGTCTTTAAAGGACAAGGAAAGTGTATACATAAATCCTGCTTCAGATATAGGCATACCTTTTGTGTATTCAGCCTTGCCTTCCAATCGTCTCTGTGTATAGCCTTTGGTGACATCTGCAGGCTGCTTACAGAAATAACCGCACAGTACTGTGCAAAAAAATCCCATGATGCATCCGATCTCAAGACAGACAAAGGCAGAGGATTCTGCGCAATGCAATCGTTTAAAGGCAGCGCATGCGCAGTAAAGCTCATATGTGAGCGAGCTAACAGAGCTTGAGGACGTGCAAACTGTGCTTTACAGTGTCGTGATGCGCGTAATGCGCGTAATGGATTTGGCGCATGCGCATTAGAACAACCGGCGCCATCTTGGTTAAAGAAAATGTCGGCGCTGAATATGATTTGCTTCACTTACAGACAAGGATGCGGAACAGGAGAACGGAACGTATTTGGCACAAAAAAACGTAGCGATCAGGTACATCATAGGGCGGACTTTACAATCATGGGGGATAAAAAAAAATACTTTCCTTGTCCTTTAAGTCAAAGAAAGTACTTAAATGCCAACACATTGATATTAGTGTCTTGTGTCATAAACACAACTGTCCAGCATCTCATAGGCCAGCTGGGGGTACTCTTCGGAGAAAAGAAGCTCAGCTTGGTATCTAAAAAAAACTGTAACTGCTTTAAACATTGAGAACTCCACCAAGAAATGCCTTATTCTGCCATCTTTGGGAAGGCAGTAGTTTTACCTTTTTCTGCCATCTTTGAAAAGGCAGGGATAATTGCCACTTATATTGAGTTTCCAGTAGAAGGATAATGACTGAATATCATGAAAATAAATCTGTAAGCTTTTGCAGTTGAGGTTTCCTCCAAAGTGTTACTAACACAGTCCTGTATGGAAGTCCATGTAATAAAGGATTAATAACAAACTATGTCTGTACCAAAGATGTGTCTTGTCAACACTGCTTTATAGCTTGTAGGACACACAGTGACTTAGCCAAGCTGGCAGTCTTCCATACCACAAAAATTCTGTACATCTTCTGGCCAAACTATGACTTGTTATCCAAATGACTTGGCCACCATCATAATGCAAAGGCCATGGAGATAGATTGAACAAGTGTAACACAGACTCAACCACCAACATTGCCAACCCTGGATGGGAATCAGAGGAGTGGCCGGCCTAGTGTGACATAGCAACGTACGATTGAGGCAGAACTTAAGAACTCACAGCAAACACGGGGTGCTGTCACAAAACTGGCAAGAGACAAACAAAAGTGGAAATTCTATGTTGCTGCCTTACATGCCAGTGGCCATAATAAGTAATGAGATCCCTCTCTCGGGAATCTGTTTCTCTCTTCATTCTCTTAAAAACAAATGTACTGGCACACAAGACTAGAACCACTGCATGTTATATTGGAATGTAATGTTTTGGGGGAACGTCCATTTGTCCGCACAGTCTGACCTCTTATGAAGAGCTGGCTTGGTGCTCAGTATGAGGGAACTGCACCCCCCAATACTACTAGAAACAAATTTCCTGGCACACAAGACTCCATGATGAAGGGGTGTGCCCCCAGGGCCGGATTTATATGGTGGGCACCCCTAGGCCCACTGCCGTTCATCGCCCCTGTCCCCTCCCCTTTATTCATGCAAATTTTCATTATCTGGACCGGAGCAATGGGGATTGGCGCATGGCAAATTAAAAAAAATATTGTATCTCCTGCGGTGGGTTATTTATTGGACATAACCTCTTTATTCTCTTGTCATGCAGGAGCTGGAGTCAGAGTTTGATAGTTAGGTCTAATACATAGGTAGAGCATCCTTTACCTAGAACCGGGCTGTCTACTATATTACATGCAGTGGGCCAATTAAATCTCATAAAGCATGTTGGAGGGTCAGATTAAATTAAAATGATGATGTCATATTGTGAAGTCCATGGAGCCTCTGAGCAGACTGGGACTGTGAAAAGCCTTTAGAAGACTACATCCAGCCTGCAGGCCTCCAGTTGGATAGCCCTGAGCTCATAATGTTCACAAAACTCCAGAACAAATCCTGCATTTTAAAAGGGTGGTGGCAGGCAGGGAGATTAGTCACCCAGTGACAAACCTCCTCTACTGTGGGTGACTAATCCCCCCTCATTGCCTTCCCGCCGGCAAGAAGGCAGTGAGGGGAGATTAGTCGCCCGCAGTAGAGGAGATTTGTCGCTGTGCGACTAATCTCCCAGAATTGCCTTTCCGCTGGCTAGAATGTGAATCACCGGCAGGATGGCACTTGGATCGATTAATTTCCCGAAGTTGCCTCACAAGGACACTTCTTGTGAGTTTGGAAATCCAAAGCGATCCGAGTGCCATCCCACCATCGATTCAAATTCTAGCCGGCAGAAAGGCATTTCGGGGAGATTAGTCGCCGAAGAAAAGGAGATTTGTCGATGTGCGAGTAATCTCCTCAAATCGCTACGTGTGCCACCAAATTCAGACTGCAATCCACCACATTGTTCACACATGTAACCCCCCTGCATTGTTTACACCTGTGACATTTCTATTGCTTACACCCCTAAGGGCAGAGACACACGTGGCAATTCGGGGAGATTAGTCGCCTGGCAACAGATCTCCTCTTCTTCGGGGCGACTAATCTCCCTGAACTGCCGCCCCTGCCTTCCCGCCATCTAGAATGAAAATAGCCGGCAGGAAGGTAGGGGAGGCAGTTCAGGGTGATTTGTTGCCGGGCGACTAATCTCCCAAAATTGCTGCATTTGTCTCTGCCCTAAAGCCCTGCACTGTTCACACAAGCTGATCAGATTTAAATCAATAGAGCAGTGGCACTGAGCAAATCTGCTTCTCTCAGCCTGCAAAAATACTCAGGCTGACAACAGCCAGTCTTCAGCCTGTGTGCCCATAGCCTATCTACCAGGAAGCTGTAATCTTGTGTTACAGAGCTGTTATCTTGTTATATTCCCATTGTTCTACTGATGGGTTTAAGGGAGGGATGATATCAGTCCAATTTACAGTGCAGCAGTAAAGAATGTCTGAAGTTTATCAGAACACAAGTCACATGACTGAGGGCACCTGGGAAACTGACAACATGTCTATCCTCATGTCAGATTTCAAAATTAAATATGAAATCTGTTTGCCATTTTTAAAAACAGATTTCAATGCAAGATTCTGCTGGAACAGCACTAGTAACATGCACTTTGTAGAAAAACATGTTTTTCGAGGACAGAATCCTGTTAATATAGGTAAGTTCAAGAGCATAAAACAGGAGCAGTTGAGGAACGTTCTAGCTACTAATATTTCTTTGGAAATAAATATACTCACAGATAAAATGTTTTTATTGTGTGGATTAGGGATTCCCAGCATGACAAGTCAGACAAGTTACAGTCTCTGACACTGCATTTACCATAGGTGTAATTGTTTGAGGAATGCTCTGCCCTCTATGCATAACCCCTTCCATGTGCTAATTAGTCACGCATACTTCTGCCTTATTATCAGAAAGGTAGCATTTAAAAGGAGGAACAGTTTGTACGCCATATCTCTACAATGATTCATACTAGAGACAAATAACTAAAGCTGCACTCAAGCTGTTATTAAACTACATCCCACTAACAACCAAAGGCTGAAATCTGTAGTTTAGCATATAGAGGCTCAAAGACTGGACATCAATGAATTGTATACATTGTTCCAGCATAGATTAGAGCCCTGGCTTTAATGCAAAGTCAGCACCACAACTGGGTTTTGGATTCCATCAAATTGCAGCATTTTGTTTTTTATGTATCATGTATAATACCAGGAAATGAAAATGCTCTATTATTATTATAACTATTGATTTCTAAAGAGCCCGCATTTCCTGCAGTGCAGGGTACTTCATTATTTACAAACGACTTGATATATCAGGTATTGAGGGCATACAATCTATAGGGTATGCATGATACATATAGGTAAATGTATATGATAGGCAAGGTACAGGTATGGGCCTGGGTTTTCCAGATTTCCCTAATTTGCATTTTCATACCTTAAGTCTGCTAAAAAATAATTTAAATATTAAATAAACCCAACAGGCTGGTTTTGCTTCCAATAAGGATTAATTATATGTTATCTGGGATCAAGTACAAGGTACTGTTTTATTACTACAGAGGAAAAAGGAAATAATTTTTAAAAATTTGGATTATTTGGATAAAATGGAGTTTATGTGAGATGACCATTCTGTAATTAGAAACTTTCTGGATAACAGTCCCTAAGCCTGTATAAAATATGATGTTTTGGGAGAGGGATGTGTTAGAGAAATATTGTCAATATTATAAGTGTTAGTGAGGAGATAATCAGCAGAATGTCATGGGCAGACGTTGATGTACTATGGGAAGTGATGACTTCCCATATGTGTTATAAGGTTATTAGGTAAGTGTGCACGCTTTATAAAAGAGAGGGGTTTTAACGGAAGATTTAAGGGTAGGGCAGCGTGTGATACTGTGGGGTGATCAATTCCACTGGTAAACAGCTGCACTAAATGGATTGCTGGGAGGATAAGTGAGTAAGTGGTAGGCCAATAAGGACTAGATTGCAATAGTCTAAGCAATTTAAAAAGCATTTAGAAAGATTTAAAAAAAACACTGCAGGGCTAAAAAGAAAATGTGTATTGTATAGAAATAAAAAGAAAGTCAAGTAATTTCAATATTTTGCATGTCACATATAGAACACAGCAGCAGCATGAAGGCTATGTATATTTAATTCATATTTTTTGTCTGGCACAGAGAGTGACCACAGGCTTCACCAACTGAGACTGTCTTTGTTACTCTCCCCGTGCTTTACATACATAATAACATGATTGTATTCCTACTGCTGGTTGTATAAAACTGTCAGTGCATATGTTTTACAGGCCAGTTACATGACTATACTAGGCCCATCCTACTGGTTTGCAGAAGAGGAAGTGGTAAAGTGAAAAAACGTACTTTCCATAAACAGTTGGGAAACTGCCAGTAGAGGAAGGTGAAACTTAAGTTTGGGAAGACTATCATTACATTGTTTTTCATGGGAGACGTATAACTGTGCACCTATATATATACAGGTATAGGCTTAGCATCCCTTAACCCTCAATATTCTCTGCTTATAGACTACCCTACAGTTTCTACTACTAGGAACAATACACCACATTCTCTTGTAAGGTGTTTATTCTGCCCATGTCAGACGTGCTCAGTTTGCAAAACAGTTGCAAAGCTTGGCTGCATTTTTATCAGTACAAAGATTTTGCCTCAAATAGGCCATTCATCATCTAAACATTATATTTACGTAGGTCTCAGTAAATGTACTTAGATCTTTATCCTTGTGAGACAGGTTTTACTGGGTTTAGCACCTGTGCTTACAGACA
The DNA here is from genome assembly GCA_038501925.1 of Xenopus petersii. Taxonomy (NCBI): domain Eukaryota; kingdom Metazoa; phylum Chordata; class Amphibia; order Anura; family Pipidae; genus Xenopus; species Xenopus petersii. The sequence goes on from CM076674.1 coordinate 35,752,348, forward strand.
AAGCGCATGGCTTATTCTCAAGGAAATAATGACTCGTGCCAGTAATGCCGGTGAAGGAAAGCCACGTGATTATAGGGTACATAGCATTGTTTATGAGATCTTAAAGCCAAGTTTATTCAGGCTTTGGCAAGAAGTAACAGCACTTTCTACCCACAAACCTTCAAAGTGCACTCAGTGCCATTACCCAAACACCTTCCTGTCCCTTCACCCTCACAGACTGGAGCCCTGCAGGTAAAAAGAACTGTAAGCCACATGCTAAGCCCAGGATCACTGCTGCACCAGCTAAGGGATGCCACCCAATTATATTGTATATATCTATACACAAGAGCCACAAATATGTAAATAATATTCTGATAAGTGGTGCTTAGTGATGTCACCAGTTCTAATCAGTGCTTAGTGATGTAATATGTGTCACATGACTCGCTGAAACTTGTGTATTATAATAAACAACATACTCCCTATTGTAAAATATAAGGATATTAGAAGTCTTCTTGTAGTAACATGACCTGTATAGGTGGAAAATATCTTTACATTTTACAATAGAGGGTACTTTATTTCCTATATACAGTATACTACTAAAGCAAAACAACAGTAAAATAAACCTGTAAGTTTCTAAAGGGGGACTTTGATTAAAAATCGCAAGAGTTGTTTAAAATGGGGTTTTTGCAAATGTTTAGCGCTGCTCTCAATGTAAAACCATTCAGTGGCGAATATTACATTGATAAGCAAATTTAACACCTGCTCTGGAATCTTTGTTGAATATATATACGCTTTGTGAGTGTGACATTTTATTACATACATTGTGAATGTTTACAAAAGTCAACTGATGGAAAACTTTGCTAGGAAGTTGTTGAGGTCTGTAATCAGTCGAAAAGGACGCAAACATGGTCACATTTTTTGCTGTAATGAAACATATTACATTCCCCCATATATCTGCACAAAGTCCAGCAATTATAACATGCTTGCTAAAAATGATACAATTAGACGAATATCAATGGGAAGAGTCCTCAATAAGGGGAAACATTTTAATTTAAAAAATGTTACAAAAATAAAATAAATAAATATTACACCAAGACATGTAGTTTGATCTTGTGCCTAATATAATGTCTGACAAAGGGGGCACCCCTGAATACTTCAGGCACATCTGAGTCACACATAGAGAAATGAGCAAAACAGGGTGGATTGTGGAGAGAGCTTATTTGCTCTAATGTGTCCATGGCACCCTAGCTGCATGTTTCAAGTATCCGTAATATTATCTAATGAAATGTTTTAAATTAGTATGTATTTAAATAAATACGAATCTGTAAACAACGCTGGAAATGACTGGCAGATGTTTAGCCTATATTTATGAGCCAGTTATCTTAAATAAATAGTCATTTACGGGTTTTGGACTCTTTTCAGGAGGCTTACAACAGCATTCATTGCTTCAGCCAATCCCTCTCCAGTATATGCACTGCAGCTCTGTATTTCCCAAGGTCTATCATCATAATTTTCTAACTTCAAAATATGCTCCAGTTCCTTCGCCGGGAGAGCGCCAGGAATATCGTGCTTGTTGGCTAAAATTAGGAACGGAATGCCAGCCATATTCTCATTGTTCAGAATAGTCAGTAGTTCTGCTGTAGCATCTGGGAGTCTGGGTGGATCAGAACTGTCTACAACAAATATCAGAGCGTCGGTGTCTTCTAAATATTCCTTCCAGTTGGGTCGGAGTTTGTCTTGGCCTCCAACATCCCACACTGTCACAGACATGTTTTTAGTCATTTCTATGTGTTCCACATTGAAGCCAACAGTAGGAAAAGTCTCTACTAGTTGGTTGATTTTCAGTTTATATAAAATAGTTGATTTTCCAGAAAAGTCAAGTCCCATCATTACAACCCTGGGTTGCTTTTTGTGTAAGGGTTTAGAATTCTGGCCTCCCATGGTGGAGTCCTAAAAAAAAAGAAAAGAAAAATCAAGTGAATATTAAGAAGATGTTATATGGTTAAACAGGATTTATACTAAAATACCTATTGAATATACAAATGGACATTTATTTTACCCCTGGTTTTAGCTACAGTGGGGCATATTTACTAAAGTGTGAATTTTCAGTTGTATGTTCACAGCACATTACTAAAACTTGTAAGTACACTTTTCCAAAAGAAAGGTGATGATTTTTATCCTGGAATACATTTTCTGTGAAAATTCACCAGTATAGTTTCCCCTCTAGACAATATTCGCCATTCAGAAATAACGTATGTGGAAAATTAGTATGGAGGGGTGATGTAGATAATGAGATTCCAAAGTATCTGCTCTATCTTTATATGGTAGTTATGGAGAAATTTCTCTTGGCGAAATTTTTTTCCTGTACTCTTAGTAAATTGGAGAATATTCGCTGGAGAAATTTCACCTGGAGATGAGATTTTACACCAATGCAAAGAGAATTTTCACCACTGTGAAGTTAATTATCAAAAAACTTGCTGTTTTCTCCTTTTAGAAAATTGGTGAATCTTCATTTTTGGAGAAACCGCTCCAAATTTTCACTTTCTGGGGTAAATATGCCCCAGTGTTTCCTATAGAATTTAACTGTGAGTCATGGGACCTATGTCAGAATCAAAGACATTTTTTACATATTATAGGTACCCCACAGGCAACCTTGCATCAAATATTAATAACAACCTTGAACAAAATGTTTAAAATATTTAATGTAGGAACACAAATACAATAACAAATTAGTTGCCCATTCCAGTGTTATAACCCTACCAGCTCAGCAAATAAAAATCTGATTTTGTCTAAAAGCATGGCTTGCGGCATTCCATAGGTATGTTGGCTGCTGGATAAGTCAAAGGTAAAATACTACCTATAGCCCCAACAGGTTCATTCCAGTATTGGCTGTTCTAGCACTCTGTTTATAAAACAGCTAATTACTCAATCCAAGTTCAACAGAAATAAAGCCAGAATGTGCCTCAATATTATTGGAAAAATAATGAGCATTGTATAAACTGATTCATTAGGTTTGTGTAGCCTAACCTGGGGCAGCTGCTAATATACTGTGCATTTAAACAGTGTGGGAATGGGAGGCAGCATGAGCGTGGCATTTTAAATAAGTGGATAGGGAACTTAAAACTTGTCATGCTGAAAACTTATGATATACTTGGTATTACGTCAGCACAAATTTTCAGTAACAACTGCAGATCTCTCACCATTATCATGAAGCATGATGCACAGGCATTGGTATTACTGAGAAATGTATTACTGAGAAATGTGACTTAACATGTGTTCCATGATATTCAGTCCCTCGTGACCTCTTATCTGAAGAGCTGTAAATTTATTAAATATTATGTGAACATTGTCAGAGGCACATGTGAGCCTCAAAACGTTGTAACGAAAAACCCCAACTTTATCCTTTCCCAATTTACTGTGAAGTTTTGCTGGATAACTTACTCTTACTATGAGTGATTTTTACATGAAAGGGACATTTCTATCATGACAATGCTGCAATAATTCTATATATATATATATATCTATATATATATATATACTGTATATATATATCATAGACACACAGTAAAACAGGGCAGATTCACTAGAGGGCGAAGTAGGTAATGCTAGCGACAATTCGCCAGAAATCTCATTCGCAGGGTCATTGGCAATTCAACAGGTGTAGAGGAGAATTCGCTAGCGAACGAGAACGTCGCTAGCATTAATTTGCACCCTATCGCCAGGAGAGTTCGCTCTGGCGAACGGTCGTTACTCCACAAATTCACTAAGATTTTTTACAGAATTTTACAGAATGTTACCTCTTTCGCCAGAGTTTACATCTTCCTCAGTCTTATGTCAATGACATCATATCCTGTATGCTGGAAATTCATAAACGTTGTAAAAAACGCTGGCAACTTTTCGTTTTTTAAAGCGGGATTACCTTCAAAAGTCCAAACTATTCAAGATTTATTTGTGAACAATTTTTTCAAACTAATTTGAGGGGCATGCCACATTTATATAAGGGGGGCTCATGTCTAGAAGATCTCTTTCGTCATTGGACATGTGTTTGAAACAGTGGCCACTTCCAGCCCTATTCAAATTAACCTAAGCGCGAGAGTGCTAGCAAAAATTCACTAGGAAATGCTTGCCCAGCCGAAGTAACGCTTGCGGAAATTCGTCAGCATTCAGCTGCTGAGACGCAACGTCACATTTTAGTGAATTAGAGTAATGGTAACGAATTTGCCCCTGGCGAAGTGGTGTGGAATGTATTGGTTGCTGGCAAAAAATCGTCCTTTAGTGAATTTGCCCCAATGTATTGCTCCAGACTTGCCATCCTAAAAATAACACAAAATTGCTATAGATGCATGCATAATCTGTTTGAAAATATTTTGAGCATTTCCCACATTGACTGTTAGTTTAGTTGGGCTTGTCATGTTTTACATAGGGAGAGTATAGGTAAACATCTGGGCAGATGTTGGCTAAAGGTGCCTGGCAAATGTCAAAGGGGCTGTAAGATGCCATAGACAGTCACTGTTTAGTGGGCTGGTAGGAGGCTGTCAGGGTGATTCTCAGTCCAGATCTGCTGGGTGCCTATATTCTACATGGGCTATATGTAAATAAGAAATGGAAAAGCTATTTTGCTAAATTTTTTTGCTAAAGTTTTCATTAAAAATTGATTGCAAGTTGCTGAGTCAAGTTAATGCCACTTGGAGATATTGGGATACTAATACATGCTAGAAATATGCTGACTAGTACCAATACATTCAGAAGATAATTGTTATAAGCCACCCACGCCCTAACTGTAGTAAAATGACAACATCCAGCATTCTTGTCACATGAGCTGCTGTGTATATATATATATATAGATATGAGTGGGTGTGGGTATGGTCTACGTTCTGCACAAGCTGGACTATTCATTTTGCTGTTGGCAGTTTTATTCCTAAAAAATAAATCTGCACGCACTCCTGCAACCATGGCCTCGGAGGTTAAAAGTGTAACTTTATTCCATATTAGTTAAAAGACATACGTCCTAACGCGTTTCGTATCAACACTTGTGCCTATGACTACGTATCTGTTGATACGAAACGCGTTAGGACGTATGTCTTTTAACTAATATGGAATAAAGTTACACTTTTAACCTCCGAGGCCATGGTTGCAGGAGTGCGTGCAGATTTATTTTGAAGACAGAGTTTGCCTAAGCTACGGGTTCGGGGCACGGCACCCGGACCATTCGGCTAACTTGGTGAGTGGAAAGCTCTTTGGCTGTTTTCTAACATTCAATAATTGGAGTGAAGGACCTGGGGTTTGGACACCCAGGTCAAACTATTCTGCTCGGTAAGGTCTGCCTAGCAGCCTATATTAACGCATAATTTGAGCAATTTGAGCATCCCTTTTGTATGTATTATTTAGGGATTTATATATTGTAAATTACAACTAGTCCAAAGGAGATTGGAGCCGGCATTTTTTGGTTTCTGTTCACAAGTTTTATTCCTAAGCCAGGGATCCATTTGCACTGATCATTTACTTTAGCTGTATTTGTTTGCCTGGGTTTCTATAAGTAACATGAAAAGCTTGGAGCATTAGTCCACTAATCATACAGCTAGTGCTACTGCTCAAAGGAGCCCTGTAACCAAGGACAGCTTAAAGGCACAAAACTGTTCCCACAGGGTTCCTGGGTCTCATCTCACGCATGGTTATTATAAGTCACAGCCAGCGCAAAGGTATTGGATGTCCCTTATCTACCATTAAACTTCCACTAACAACTGTGTACTTAGCAGAAATGTTCTCTCTAAACTGTATGCACAGGCCCCACAACTAAGGGTTAGTCTAGATTCGGGGAGATGTCGCGACTATAGAAAACGCATATTGCCACGTGTGCATTAGCGCAGGCCACTTTTCATTGTAGCCTATGGGAAAACACGTTGAGGCAGTTCGGGGAGATTGTCGCTCAGAAGACGAGGCGATTAGTCGCCAGGCGACAAAATCACCCCGAATCTCCTCGTGTGAACTAACCCTAATGAGACGTGCACATACAAACAACTGTAGTGCATATAATTGTAATGCACACAATAATTGAGGATTTGATTGGACCTGGACTTACTTCTTGCTCTGTGCCCAGGATTTTTAATGGATGCTTATAAAACACATATTTATATGCGTGAATCACAGAAATACAAGGAACGTTGCTTAACAGTTGCTTCAGCACAGCTATAAAATTACAAATATACATGCACAGGTCAATTTTCCTATCTTCAAAAGGTTCTTTGGTTGGCTTTTGTAATGAAGTTCTGTATATTAAATGCTGTCTAGCTAAGTGATGTACATGCAAGTTAACATGCAGAGGTCAATAGTCCTGTAAGGTTAAAAAATACTCAGTTACTCAACAAACCGTGGTGATGTTGCAAACCAAATGTTTTTGGAGAAGTTATTATGAAATGATAGAGTGCTGTTCATAGTAACTATTCGCACAGGAAGTGGCAAGATTTGTAAATTTAGTATTTTAATAAAGCATCATGAATCATGTTAGTCAATGTACAAAGTACAGGTATGGGATCTGTTATCCAGAATGCTTAGGACCTGGGGTCTTTCAGATATGGGATCTTTCCATAATTTGGATCTCTATACCTTGTCTTCTAAAAATTATTTCAATGTTAGTTAAACCCAATAGGATTGTTTTGCCTCTAATAAGGATTAATTATATCTTAGGTAGGATCAAGTACAATATACTGTCGGACTCGCCCACCGGGAGACCAGGAAAACTCCCAGGTGGGCCCTCATGCTGCTAAACATTAGCCTATTTCATGGCCATTCCCTATTTCTATGAGAGCAAAGAGGCCAAATAGATGGAATAATTGATTGAATTGATATTATAGTATGTAAAGAAAAGAGACTAGGAGACAGTGGCGGAACTACCGGGGGAGCAGGGGGTGCGAGCGGACCAGGGCCCGCACCCCTTCAGGGCCCCCCGGCAGCCCACTCACCACTGCAATAGAGGTTGAATGAGGAGAGGAAGAATAATAGTTCTGAGAGTGGGTGCCTGGTCTAAGGTTTTTGGGTGGGCCCCTGATCTAAGGTTTGTTAGTGGGCCCCTGGTGTCCCAGTCCGACACTGATACTGTTTTATTATTACAGAGAAAAAGGAAATCATTTTTTAAAAAATTATTTAATCATAATGGGAGATGGTGGTTTCGTAATTCTGAGCTTTCTGGATAAGGGGTTTCTGGATAAAAATTCCTATACCTGTATTTTGAAGAACAGCTATGAGATGCATAATCCAGAAACTTGTTATCCAGAAAGCTCTGAATTACGGAAAGGCAGTCTCCCATAGTCTTAATTTTGTACAAATAATCCACATATTTAAAAAGAATTTCTTTTTTTCTCTGTAATAATAAAACAGTAGCTTGTACTTGATCCAAACTAAGATATAATTAATCCTTATTGGAAGCAAAACAAGCCTGTTGGTTTTTTTTTAATGTTTACATGATTTCCTAGTAGACTTAAGGTATGAAGATCCAAATTATGGAAAGATCCATTATCCAGAAAACCCCAAGTTCCAAGCTTCTGCATAATAGGTCTCACACCTGTAATAATTATAATAATATTATCACAAAATCTGTGTATGTAATATGGAACAATGCTGTCATCTGGACTGCTTCATGTGGATGAAGCCCGATATTTCTACATTCTAACACTAAAACCTCACTTACCTTTATTTCTACAGACCTTCAAATCTGACTGTGACAGGAGTATTCCTAATTTCAGCTGCTCTTCATTCCGCCCGTAAAACAGCTCAGTGAAGTTGCATTCTGGCACAAAGCAGAAGTAACTACAGGATCAGCCGTGTCACCTCCTTCGGAAAGTGCTTGGCCTTCCTCATCCAATGAATGTATCCCTCGCACTTCCATATTTGCATATTGTAGCAATGCAACATTTTTGAACACTGGTGTCAGACTATTCCAAACAGGTTTTTCACATAGAACAATGACTAGGAAAGTCAAACAATACCTGGGCTATGGGTGAGACTTGTGTTTGGTTTGTTAGTTTGTAGCTAAGCAGGTAGGACTGTGATACAGTATGTTTGACCCAGTGGATATTTCAGCTGGGTTGCCAACAAAACTTAATGGCATTCATTTCAGACATGCTATTCCATTATTGTAGCTCTGTATCCTAAACAGTACAAGTTTTTCAGCATTGGCTGTCCAGTCTCTTAAGCTGGCCATAGAAGCAACGATCCGATCGTACGAATCGTGGATTCGTACGATTTTCGGACCGTGTGTGGAGAGTCCCGACATTTTTCTTCCGGCGGAGATCGGTTGCCCATAATATCTCTGCGTGTATTGCCGATCATAAGTCACTAGTCTATCGTACGATTGCTGTCAGGGGCAGAACATTGGCTGATCTGTTCTTTAACTACTTAATTTGGTTGGAATGGTAAGACTTTGATCTGAATGGTTAGTGGCGGGTCGGGAGATGGAAAAGTCCGATCGTATGTTATTTCGTACTATCGGATCTTTGCGTCTATGGCCAGCTTAACACCTGATATAATAGAGGGGGGCAGGATACAATGCAGGTACTTAGCTATGTTTCGGGAACCATTAAAAAAAATCTGTACCAAAAACTTTAAGTCTATAAGGGCAATTGTAGACAAAGAAATTAGTCGTCTGCGACAAATCTCCTCTTCTGCCGGGAACAAATTTCTCCAAATGCTTTTCCACCTCAGATAAAGTGAATTGCTGGTGGTCAAACATATGTGATTCTTCGCTTCGGGGAAACTTCAGAAAGCCAAATTGTTGAATCCACATCCACTGCCACCTCTCATCTGAAACCCTTCTATCTTGCTGCACCTTACCTCTGGAATTCCATACCTGAATTCCTCCATAAGGAATCCTCTCTCAATCTCTTCAAGAAACAAAACCTACCTTTTGGCGCACTAGAACATTAGCCTAGTCTTGTGCCTACTGACTATGCCTTACCTTGGGCACTTTTCATCTCCAATTGTGCCTGTATGTTAGCCTCCGATCCACTTAGATTGTAAGCTCTATGGGACAGGGACCTCCTTCCCACTATGGGGCAAATTTACTTACCTTCGAAGTTGCGCCAGCGTTGGCTTCGCCACACTTCACCAGGCGAAGTTTCACCAGGGCGCCGCTAATTCACTAAAATCCAAAGTTGCGCCCAGGGAGGCAAAAGGTAGTGAAGTTGCGCTAGCGTTAATTCGTCAAACAAAGCGAAGTTACGCTATCGACGCCTAATTTGCATACGGCACATAAGTTAAAGTACAATGGACGTATATGTAGCGGCAAATACATTACACTACACAAGCCTGGGAAAGCTTCATAGAATAAAATAGAGTTGTTATTTTTCCCTACACATGTGCCCACTGTATAGTTTAGGTGCCATATGTTAGGAAATGTAGGGGGGAAGGAGGGTAACCCCAAAAAAAAGTACAATCTTTTTCAGCCTATCACCCTTAAAAGTAAAAGACGCCAGCAGACTTGAGAAAAAATGTAAACTTTTTTAAGCAAGCCCTATCTACTCTATTGCCCTTCGCCTGGTCTGAGGTGGTGAAGGCAAGTCTGGCACAAGAGGTAACGTTCAGTAAAAAACGCAAGTTAGTGAATTAGCGTAGTTACGTCCCTTCATCATATCGCAACTTCGTCTGGCATAAGGGTGTGAAGTAGCGCTAGAGTAGTAACGAAGTAACGAAATGACGTCACGCTGGCGAATTTTCGCTAGCGTTAGCCACCTTGCCCTTTAGTAAATTTGCCCCCATGTCTCTTACAACATAGCACTTAAACTCTTTGTTCTGATATGAGCTCTGTATATATTCATTGTGTGATTTGTCTTTCCCGTGTGTACATTTATATATATATTGTACTTTTATGCATTGTACAGGGCTACGGCTCCTCACCAACGCTTTACAAGTAAATTCATAAATACATACTGTATGTTTTACCACCAGTGATTCACTTTATCGCTCGTAGCGAAATGTTTGTAGGAAATTAGTCACCTGGAGAAGAAAAGGTAACTCCCCAAATGAGAAACATGGTCCAGGTGCACAAGCCACAGACCCTCAGCAAGAGGAGTGGAAAACTGTATACATTTAAAAATTGGTAGGCACTCAAGAAAAGATATAGGTCACCAAAAGTATCTTAAAAACAAAACTCATATAGAATACATGAAATCCAAATTCTTTTTTTTTTATTGAAGCGTTCATAGCTGTTGTAAATGCATTTAAAAATCTCAGCTGTCAATCAAATATAGGCTGCCCCTCCTCTAAGCCTCAGGCATAGAGGCGGGGCAAGCAATTACTTTCACTTTCCATTCAGCACTTCCTAGATGCCACTGCTCTCCCAACATTCTCCTGTTCTCTTTACCATTTAATTGTGTAGCCAGTGCATGGGGATGGACATCAGGTCCCAAATTCTGGTGCAGAAAACAAGATTCTGAGATGATACAAGGCTTGTCTTAATAACAGTGTCCACAATATGGCTCCCAGACTGATGGAAACAAGATTCAAATAATTTATACAATGTAATTAAAGTTAATTTTGATTGGCTAACATGATAAAATAGGATTTGGATTTTTTTTTTTTTTTGGGTGACGGGTCCCCTCTTTAAGTAATAGAATGATGCCTAAATATGAAGAAATATGGGGCAACTGGTTTTATTGTTTCCCTTCTGGATGATAGGACCAGCAATTGCCTAAGAAACAAAATATGGTTTAATCTAAACCCTGATAAGCCTGTCTTTTAGAGTTTGATCTGTATTTTTATGTTACTATGTTCTTTTTCTTTTCATTTAATTTTCTTATGTTAACTATTAAGCTCAGCAGTAATGCTTTATGACAGCTGTTTGCAACAAGAAATGTGTAAATAGGCTGTTGAATACTACAGTTTCATCTATACTAATTGTAATAGAAAAATCTATGAAAACTTGAAAAAACTCATTATTACTAACACAACTCAACCGATTTCTGCCTTTAGTGCTTCAAGAGCACTGGCCTATGAAATACGAAAATCCAGAACACTGGAGCACGAAATTATATGTTGTATTAAGATAATAAAAAAGATTTTACTTTTTTTTTTGTCCTGCATGGTTTTCTTCGGTGCCTACCCCTTTTTTATTAATGTGGGTCAGTGATGATAGAAGATAATTAAATGGATAATCATGTAAGTCAGTTTTTCAAACCAAATGAACTATGTATTTATGTAAAACATATTGATTAGCAGCTGGGAAATGGCAAATCCTTAACCCTACAGGTTGGGAGAATGCAGCCATGCTGCCTTACCACATTCTTGCTCTTGTGTTTGGCTGACACTATAGACTGGCAATATTAGTGCTTTCCTAGCAATGAACATTCTTAAGAAAGCCTGTGCTAACACTTGTTTGTATGGTTGCTCTTTCCAGGAAATGTTTGACTAGATGATGTAACACCCTGTGAATGCTGGTCTAGTACTAGTATTTCTAAAGCATTGCAACTGTCAGGCTTACCAGTGGTTTCAGCCAGGCCCAGACTGGCAATTGTGGGGGCTGGCAAATGCCAGAGGGGCTGCCATAAGATGCCATTGAAAGTCACTATTTAGTGGGTTGGTGGGGAGCTGATTGGGTCTCTCTATTTTTGGAATGCCAGGGCCTATTTTGACTCCCAGTCCAGACCTGCGAAGACTGACCTTGTAGAACTGAGAAATGACCCAAAAGCCGCTCACACAACACAAATCCCACTTTAGGGTTGAACAGGGGGACTGTGAGTGGAGAGAAGCCAGTGAGGCTAATAAGTGAGGTACTATGGGGTACTTGGTCGATAATTCCTGGTAAGAGGCAGGCAGCGTAGCTTCACAGTCAGTTAACAGGCATAAGGTCAGGATTGACAGCAAAGGTTAGTGAAGAAACCTGTAAGAAACAGACAGGGTCAGCAAAGGCAAAAATCTGTCAGGAGAAACATAGACTAGGCTCCAGGAATACCAAATTCACACTGTGGACGTGCACTTTACAGAACTTCTGGATGCGTATCCAGGAGGCATGTGAAGGGAGCATCCACAGTGTGATTCTGGTGGACTTTCTCCCCACTGCAGATTCGGGGCACAGCAACTGGACCACCATTGGAGAGTGCTAAATGACTTTGAAACTTTGAAATTGTATCTCCCAACATTTGGAAAATAGAAAGAGAGAAAAAAAGATTTGCAGCGTGGAGCGTGGTGCATTTTTTGGCCATGCCCATTTTATGGTCACGCCCTCTAAATACCACATCCATTTTGCAAAATTTGGCAAGCTATGGAAAGTTTGAACACATTTCTGGGGGTTTTAGGGTCAGGTTTTATGTGTTATTAGAGTTTTGCTAATGAAGGTGAAATGAACTTTAAGATGCAAGTCACAGTTCCCCCAAGAGACCTGCTAATCTTAAATACATCAATACATTATCATTTATATTTGTATATCCAGCCACACCTGATGACCTTGCTCAGAAGTGTTTTTTTGGTAATGAAACTTTATTAGCAAATATGTGTAATCCTACTCACTCCTACATGTATTTCCACTCACTCATAAGAATAATCCCACTCACTCATGCATAATTCAGATCACTCATAGGCATAATCCCATACTTGTAATCCCACTCATGTGTACATGTAATCCCACTCACTCATATGCATAATACATACATGGATGAGTGGGATTATGTGTATGAGTGAGTGGGATTGTGAGTATGAGTGGGATTATGCATATAAGTGAGTGGGATTATGCATATGATTATGCATACTTATGAGTATGAGTGGGATTATGCATATGAGTGAGTGGGATTACATGTACATATGAGTGGGATTACAAGTATGGGATTATGAATGAGTGAGCAGGATTATACAAGAGTGAGTGGGATTATGCATGAGTGAACAGGATTATGCATGAGTGAGTGGGATTATGCATGAGTGAGCAGGATTATGCAAGAGTGAGTGGGATTATGAATGAGTGAGTTGGAGTGAGTGGGGTTATGCATGAGTGAGTGGTATTATGCATGAGTGAGTGGTATTATGTATGAATGAGAAGGATTAGTCACAAGTGAGCGGTATTATGCACGAGTGAGCGGGATTATGCATATGAGTGATCGGGATTATGCATGAGTGAGTGGGATTATGCACAAATGAGTGGGATTATGCATGAGTGAGCTGGATTATGATTGATTATACATGAGAGAGTGGGATTATGCATGAGTGAGGGGGATTATGCATGAGTGAGGGGGATTATGCATGAGTGAGCAGGATTATGCAAGAGTGAGCACGATTATGCATGAGTGAACAGGATTATGCATGAATGAGAAGGATTAGTCACGAGTGAGCGGGATTATGCACAAGTGAGCAGGATTATGCACAAGTGAGTGGGATTATGCATATGAGTGATCGGGATTATGCATGAGTGAGTGGGATTATGCACAAGTGAGTGGGATTATGCATGAGTGAGTGGGGTTATGCATAAGTGAGTGGGATTATGCATGAGGGAGCGGGAGTATGCATGAGTGAGTGGGATTATGCATGAGTGAGAAGGATTATGCACGAGTGAGCAGGATTATGCAAGAGTGAGTGGGATTATGAATGAGTGAGTGGGAGTGAGTGGGATTATGCATGAAGAGTTCCATGATCAATGGCCTCATGCTTTTATACAGGTCATGGAACTATGTCTATATGAGACAGTATTCTTGTAATTGGGTTTACTGGAAAATGGATTTTCGGATAACAGATCCCATATTATATATTTTGAATAATAATCCAGATCACGTTTCCAGTGATCACAAATATTTCACAAAGAAATATGCACACATTCTTTAAAACAGATTTGTCCAGCTCTTCCGGTTCTACTGTGTGCTCAGGGCCATTTGCAAGCAGTTTGCATTTGAATGTACAAGAGGGCGTTTGGAAATATGGCTTGTTACCACTCCACCCAGAAATGTAACCTGTTAGTAATAACACCTTTTTCTAACATGGAATTTGTACAGATCCTTAGCAAAGCCTGTTTTAAGTTCAGTGTAATAGGATTCTCTGGTGTTTCAACCATAATACATTTTAATTCTGAAATACAGGTATGGGACCTGTTATCCAGAATGCTCAGGACCTGGGGTTTTTCGGACAATGGATCTTTCCATAATTTGGATCTTCATACCTTAAGTCTACTAAAAAATCATGTAAACATTAAATAAACCTAATATGCTGGTTTTGCTTCCAATAAGGATTAATTATTTCTTCGTTTGGATCAATTACAAAATAATTATTACAGAGAAAAAGGAAATCATTTTGAATAATGTAAATTATTTGATTGTAATGGAGTCTATGGGAGACGGCCTTTTATGGAGTTTTATGGAGTTTCCAGATAACAGATCCCATACCTATATCTAGTTAGGTAACATAGTAACATACTACAACACACGTCCATTAAGTTCAACCTTTCAACTCATATTTCAAAGCAAATATTTTGTAGCGGAATGTAAGAAAACAAAACCTTTTATAAAACTTTTTTTTTTTTTTGCATATAAATTTTATATTTTGCAAGTTAAAACATCACAGGCAGACTAGAGTTTGTAATGCTTGTTGTTCAATAAGTTTGTCACACAGGGCAGTTTCTCCATTATAAAATTGCAGCACACCACCACTACCATTTGCCATTGCAACTACCAGACTGAAAATACTCTTCTAACCAGGAAGGAACTAAAATAACAACCATTGACCAGTGGTCCCTATTTCATTTAACAGCAGGTAGGGAGAATATTTCTCTTAGGGATGCACCGAATCCAGGATTCGGTTCGGGATTCGGCCAGGATTCGGCCTTTTTAAGCAGGATTCGGATTCGGCCGAATCCTTCTGCCTGTCCGAACTGAATCCGAATCCTAATTTGCATATGTAAATTAGGGGCAGGGAGGGAAATCACGTGACTTTGGTCACAAACCAAGGAAGTAAAAAATGTTTTCCCTTCCCACCCCTAATTTGCATATGCAAATTAGGGTTTGGATTCGGTTCGGTATTCGGCCGAATCTTTCGCAAAGGATTCGGGGGTTCGGCCGAATCCAAAAAGGTGGATTTGGTGCATCCCTAATTTCTCTATTGGAGGAGTGCAAGCCCTTCGCCCCTCACGTGACAGTAGGATAGCGATTGCAAATTTTATAGCTTGTGCATGTAATAAAAGTTTATATGTTTGCTCCAAAAGTTTATGCCACCTTCAAGCACATCTTAAAACTTTGCAATGCGCAATTAAGATTTGCAATGCATTAAATGCCTAATGAACAATATTACATTACGACATGCATTTTTTTATTCCTATTTGTGCGCAAATTTGTTCTGTTTGTGAATTTTATTACATTTCCCCCTAAAAGTGTTATTGGTTTTCCACTCGTTTACAACCAGTGCAATTTTTTGACTCAAAACATCTTGTTTTTTAACCCACAATTTAGTAGTTCTCCAGAAGTCCATTGTAATTATGAGGACCCACAAAGCAGCGTCTGATGGAACTTGTGTACAATGCTTTAGGTATGAAGGAAAATTATTATTTTCATGAACCACACGCAAAACATGCTGCAATGCAAGGCTGTGAGGACGGTATTGCTTCCAGCAGGCCAATGTATGAGGTGTCAATAAGTAAACAAAACCTGTTGGGGGAAACCTGGAATTAAAGGCAGTTTCTAAGTAAATAGCGTTAATGCACATTCATATATATATATATACTGATTTAGCTGTTCATCATCCAAGTCACTGACTGTCATGCACAATAAGTTGGAGATTGGCACAAGAATCCTTTGCACAAGGATATCCCAAGGTTTCTCCTCAGTACCAAATCCCTAAAAGATATAATTCAGTAATGATGGGGTTGGATTTAGGGATGCCATTGAGAAAAGAGACCATTTTACAAAGTTGCATTATTTCCTGAGGATAAAGAACATCTACTAGGGTCACCATCATAATCCCCTGCCCAGCATGGCCCGGCCCTGATTTGGTTGCTAGGATTCAAATAATGCTAGTAACCATGCATTGATTTAAATGAGAGACTGGAATATGAATAGGAGGGGGCCTGAAGTGAAAGACGAGTAATAAAAAGTAGCAGTATTTGTAGACTTTCAGACCATTTGTTGTTTAACTGGGGTCAGTGACCACCATTTGAAAGCTGGAGAGCGTCAAAAGAAGAAGGCAATTCATTCAAAAACGAGAAAAAAATAAATAATGAAGAATTGAAATGTTGCTGAGAATTGACCATTCTATAACATATTAAAAGTTAAATTGAAGTTAAACCACCTGTTTAAGCAAGTCTCCTAAATAAACCATCTGTCTTCTTATTCTTCAACATTGCAATGTTTTTTAGAGCAAATTAACAACTCAGCACTGTTTGCAAAAGTTTACTGTGTTGCAGTATTATCTTTTCTTTGCTGTTTTTTCATCTTAAGGTTGAGGTTACCAAAAGAGTGGATCTCAGATATGGGCACCTTGTGTTAGCCAATAGTGGGCTGATCTGATCATTTGGCCCTGGCTATGCAGGCAGTCAAGCAAGGGCTGCATCAACGAGCTGATGTGGTCCTCACCCAACAAGATTTTAAAACTATCCAATAGATAAATAGCTGATTTTTGGCTGGATATCTGTCAGCTAGGCTGTC
This sequence comes from Xenopus petersii, assembly GCA_038501925.1. NCBI lineage: Eukaryota > Metazoa > Chordata > Amphibia > Anura > Pipidae > Xenopus > Xenopus petersii. The sequence goes on from CM076674.1 coordinate 35,768,925, forward strand.
TGAGAGGGCCCATACACGGAAGTTAAGTTGTCGACTCATTCTGAAGGGGTGGATTCCGTCGCTTAAATGTGCCCGTGTATAGCCAGCTTTACTTTGGTCCGGAGTGTTGGCTGATATTGAACACAATAGTATCTGCCTTGTATGCTACCGGTGTGGAGTGGGCCAAGCACCCAAATACCACAAAGGGGGGAATTCACAAAAGTGTCGGGAACGAAAAAATGGCTTTAAATGTGGTAGGAAGTGTCGTAGCAACAGCCGACAAATTCACAGAGCAATTTTCCGACATGTACGACACTTTTGAATTAGTGTCGTTAAAAGTGGGTGTGGTTTTTTCGGCGCCACTTTTCCCGACATTTTTATGAATTACTCGTAAACTCATTTTTTTTACTGACAATTTTTCAGACACTTTAGGCTCTCCAAAATGAAAATGTCGGTCAAATTGTCTTTTGAAAAGTCTTGGTAAATGTCGTTTGTACGATGAAAAGATATACGACATTTCAGAAAATTGTCAGACTTACGAGACATTCAGAGATGGTAACATCTGCATTTGTGAATTTGCCGTTCGTACGACATTTTACAAATTTGTCGACCGCCACTTCTGGGTTACTTATTTTACCGACACTTTTGTGAATTCCCCCCATAGTCCTTGATTTATCGCGGCTACCCCCGCACCCCTGGTAGTTACACCACTGAATGATAGACAAGAGGTTATCGAAGTTTGTCGCATAACTAACTTGTGTATGCTTACCAATTTAGGCAGGATTGTCCAGTATTGTGGAAACCAAAAGGGGCAGGGCTTAGCAGAATGTGGACTGGGTTCAGGCAGATCACTATATAACTAGACATAACTGAGGGTAACATAGCCATAATTCCACTTTATTTTTAACAAATTCTAATATTGGGAGGTGTGGTAATGTTGTATCTGGCACAAAACAGAGCACTATGTGCTTTTGTGTTACAAACCTAAGAAACCAGATAGCCTAGAGACAAGAAGAACAGAAATGCAAATAATAAAACAATTCACAATTCAGTAAACTTATTTTAATTCATAGCAGAAGCAGAACATATTCCCAACATTCAGCTATTAATTGTTGTATAATTAAATTGATCCTTTAGAAAATAAAATTGATGATAATTAATGATAGTTGTTTATTTTTACTGTGCAGGGAAAAAAACCTCTTGGCTTTCACCTTAGTTAACTAAGATGCATAAATCCATATTGGTCAAAATCATATTTAGATTTTTTTTAGATAGACCCCCCCTTACTGGTAAAACCTCAGGTGCCAACCTTCTGTGATGAAATTTAGGTGCTGCCATGTATCAAGGCAGAATAAAAATTACTGTATTGCAATTACAAGTAGGATCTGTAATTCAGAAACTCATTATCCAGAAAGTTCTGAATTACAAGAAGGCCATCTCCCATAGACAACATTTTAATCAATTCAAATGTATAAAAAATATTTCCTTTTTCCCTTTTTTTGCAGTAATAATAAAACAGTATATTTTACTTGTTCCCAACTAAGGTCTATTTAATGTTTGAATAATTTTTTTGCAGATCTGTTGTATTGTGATCCAAATGACAGAAGGTCCTCTCATGCGAAAAACCCCAGGTCCCAAGCTTTCTGGATAATGGGTCCCGCACCTGTATATGATAATATCTGAAGTAAAGGCTAATTATCAAAAAGCAAACCTAGAAATAACCATTAAAAGATAATATACAAATATAGCTGTACAATAGTTCCATAGTTGTATGTTGATTCATAAGTTGTGTTGCTACTATAGATACTTCTATCAGTACTGTGTACCCCACCCCTGTTAGCTTAACAGCTACCCACTCACAGGTGCTTTCCTACAATGGAACTGTGACTTTGTACATGGAACACACTAAAGGTGTTAGTATTCTAGAAGGAAAATCAATATTAGTATATATGAGGGCAGGAGACTGTAATAAACAACACTCACCCTGGTGGTCCAGTGGTGCGGTGGGGACGCCCGCCACCCAGCTCCTCTTCGGCCACCATATTGGATACTTAGGGTGCGCGCCTCGTTCCTTATATTGACGCGGACATGCTGGCGTAATGACGCCGGCGCGCAAATTAAGCGTTAGGTATATAAGGCTCGTTCTGGCTTTCAGACCTTGCCCGTTATAGGTTTATCCTGGTGGTGTTTAAGCTTTGAGCTATTTGAGTCTGATCTGATCTGATTCCTGTTTTGACCCCTGCCCCGCTTTTGATGATTCTACCTTCTGTATCCTGACCCTTTCCTGATAACCGACTACATCTTCTGCCTAATCCTTCTGATTGACTTCCTCTTTTGACCCTTGCCTGCCTGACTTTGTTTGTACTCTGCCTGTCCTAACCCGGCCTGATCTGTCTATGATTCTGTCTAAACACCTTGTACTTCGACCTTCTGCCCAAAGACTTTGCTTTATATTTGTGCCCCTCTGCTTGTCCAGAACCCCTCGCCTTGCACCTCTCGTTTTAAGAACTGGCGGCATCTAAGTAGCTGAGGGCTCCTCCCGAGGCCAAAGCGGCTGCTACAGGCAGAAGTACGAGCCGAGACCAGGGTGCTTGGCATCGGTTCTAGATTTAGGGTGCCAACCGTTACAGAGACATTTACTGGAAACTAAAAACACTGGGCATATGTAAACCAGGGCAGTAACCCATAGTTGTCAATCAGTTATTAGCTTTTTTTTCAGCTTTATTTGATTGATTGCGATGGGTTACCGTCCAGGTAAAAGATGTACCCAGTGTTGGGGTAACATCTTCCAAAATACTGGTTATAACTGATGCATTTTGTACACATACGGGGGAATGTAATAAAACTTGGAAACGGAAAAACTATTCGCAATGGGAAAAGTTATGCCTTTTGTGTGAACAGATTTTGCTTTGTGCGAATTTAATATAGCTCTTGTGAACCTGGAAACTGTTTAGCGACTGCTTCCGACAGTGGAAGACCGTTTGCGAATTTTATATTTTGCGCCAATGCAAAAGTGTAATAAAACTTCTTACAGAAAAAGTCGTTAAAGGGAATCTGTCATCATTTTAAACTTTTTTTTTTTTTTGCATTTTTATAAAAAACACACATCCATAAACACTGTCTGGCAAATAAAATGTTAATCCACAAATCCATGCATAAGTTATTTTAGTTTGTATTTTGTCATGGGGGCTTCCATTTGTGCTCATTACACATTCATCCTGTGCTGCTCTAACAGCAGGCACAGCATTACCTGTGTGCTTGGAGGCAGCCACTCTGTAATGAAAAGCCAGGTCGTACCACGACATGAGAATCTAGCTGTACCCTCCCCCTCCCCTCTCTGCCCGTGTGTTATGTTTGGAGGAGAGCGGTCACATGGTTTGCAGGGAACCAATTACTTTCACTTTCCTACGTCCTGCTCTACAGCTGCACTAGCAGCCCCTCCTCCCACAGACACTATCAAAGCTCCTGCCGTTCTGTAAGTTTGTTCTCTGCTTTCCTTTGGAGGGGGGAGCTTTCTCTCCTTGCTGCCTTCCTAGTTAGTTTTACTGGTTACTAGATGAGGTAAAGGAGCTGTGAGTTCCCTCTGCTATCCACCTCACACACACTGCGCTCCTTTCCTGCCTGCAATACTTCTTTTTTCATTAACTACTTACTGTCTCCTTTCTCCTGAGCTATTTTAACCCTTTCTAGACTTCCTCCTAAGTTTTCCTGGTTTTCAAGTATGTCCTCCTTATTTTATCCTTTTTTCTATTCCCTGTCATCAGTCCTGGGAGAGTACTCCCGTGTTTCTCCTGTGTTTCATTTTTGTGTAAACAAATTTAAATAAACTATCTATATAAAATATTTTTTCCAGTGCCCAAAATGAATTGTGTGTGTGTGTGTGTGTATATATATATATATATATTTATTTATGAAACGTAAGTGGGGGCAGTGATCACAGGACTATCTTATTTCAGTCCTTCTGAAGTGGTGTCAGTGAGAGCTTATCTTGATTCCTGCCTATTGTTCAATTGACAGGCTCAGCAGACAAGGCTCTATTTACATTACAGTAGCTTGTAGGAGGGAGGGGTAATGACATCACTCCAACTTGCAGTGCAGCAGTAAAGAGTGACTGAAGTTTATCAGAGCACAAGTCACATGACCTGAGGGCAGCTGGGAAATGTCAAAATGTCTAGCCCCATAGCAAATTTTAAAATTAGATATAAAAAAACCCATTTCTTGTTTTGAAAAACAGATTTCAATGCAGGATTCTGCTGTAGTAGCACTATTAACTGATACATTTTGTAAAAAACATTTTTTTCCACGACAGTATTCCTTTAAATCCAAAAGATTACGACACCTTTAAGCACTTCTTAAGAGTGCGCAATTAAAATTCGCATTGCAATAACAGTTTAAGGAACAATATTACATGCAAGATCTGGATTTTTATTCTTATTGGTGCTTGTTTTTCTCTTTGCGACTTTAAAGGAACAGTTCAGTGTGAAAATAAAAACTGTGTAAATAGATAGGCTGTGCAAAATAAAAAATGTTTCTAATATAGTTAGTTAGCCAAAAATGTAATATATAAAGGAGAGAGTGAACAGATGTCTAATAAAACAGCCAGAATCCAACTTCCTGCTTTTCAGCTCTATAACTCTGAGTTAGTCAGCGACTTGAAGGGGGGCCACATGGTACATTTCTGTTCAGTGAGTTTGTAATTGAACCTCAGCATTCAGCTCAGATTCAAAAGCAACAGAAATGACCCATGTGGCCTCCACTCAAGTCTCTGATTGGTTACTGCCTGGTAACCAGGGTAACCAGTCAGTGTAAACCAAGAGACCTGAAAAGCAGGAAGTAGTGTCCTGACTGACATGTTATATATAAAATCACTCCAGCCTTTATAAATTACATTTTTGGCTAGTTAACTATATTAGAAACATTTTTTATTTTGCACAGACTGTCTATTTACCCAGTTTTTATTTTTACACTGTACAATTCCTTTAATTACATTCCCCCAATAGTACTTAATCAGAGGCAATGATGGTGCATAACAACCACATGGAATTTATAGGTACACTCTAAATATACCCGATTCAAAAGACAAAGTTTGGTGGTTAAAAAAATTATATTACAAACATATTCTATATTAACTAATATCCAAAGTTTGGATTATTAATTCAACCTTTTGGGTGTTATGAATTACCTGGAATCAAACTCTGAACTATATACTTAAAAAGCTCCTGCATTACCTCACTGAGCCACTGGAAACCTTTGGGATTTGATTGTACGCATATGATTATAGACACTCTGGTTTCCTTATGTGTTTGCTCACCTCCGCCTCCTTCATCAAACACAGGTGTGTGTATTGTTTGCCAATTAAGGGGCTTAATAAGCCTGTTGCAAACCATTCCCAAGTGCTTGATCATTAAGCATCATAGCCAGATCTAGCTCCTGTTTGTACAGACCTGAGATTACCTTGCCTGGTTCCCTATTCCTGCCTTTGTTCCTGAGTCCCTGTCTGGTTCCCTGTTCCTGCTCAGTGCCTGTGATCTCTGCTCCAGTTCCCATTACCTGCTCTCTGTTGGATCTCCTGGTAATTGACCTTGGCTTGTTTACTGGACTATACTCTGCCATCAGCCTGCCTCCGACCTCGGCCTGCCATAAAGACTTGTTATTGTCTTCGGCCTCTCCCCGACCTCGGCCTGTTACTTGGATTTGCCTTTGTTGCCTGCCCTTGACCACTGGCCTGGTGTAAGAACTTATATTATTTTTTATCTTTTGTTCATCTTTTATATTGCCATAATTTCATTATAAAAATATTCTTCTGCATAACAAATACCCACTGTACCTGTGTTATACAGCACCAAGGCTCCTACCTGCCAGCCACTCACCTGTGGTCAGTCCTGATAGAATGATCAAGCCACACAAAATGGAGCCTGCTGGTAACAACCCTGCAGTTCATGGTAATTTTGAACTACAACACTCTGCAAAATGGTTTTCTTCCATAAAAAGGTATAAAGGTGAAAAAGATTCATTCAATGATTAACTGGACTTGTGTAAAAAGTTAATCACTGTTCCATTTGTCAAAGAAACACCTGACAATATGAAAAGTTGGCTAATTATACTGTTCCTTTTGGGAGGTAAGGCCTCAGAGTGGGCTGAGGCTTGTATTAATGAAGGAGACTGAGGTGAGCAAACACATAAGGAAACCAGAATGTCTATAATCATTTGAGTAGAATCAAATCCCAAAGGTCTCCAGTGGCTCAGTGAGGTAATGCAGGCACTTGTAGGTATATAATTCAGAGTTCAATTCCACGTAGTTCCTGACATTGGGCTGTCTTGTGTCAGTAATAAAAATAAACCCCCCCCACCATGACTTTTTTTTATTAATATTGACTCTGCGCTACCACTTCTCTTGGGAATTTTAATCAATGCTCTATATCTTGAGTTGATAAGCAATTAATATCACCCCATTACATTCCCTAAAATGCCTTACAACTGGAATATTCTGTTTACCATGTTCTATGTTAAATCATTTTGCATTTAAAGGGCACGTAAAACCTACGTTACCCTACCATGTATATAAGTTGGACACATCTCCCTCACCTGAATCTCATGATTTGTACTGCATATATTACCCAATGTTCTCCAGCACCATCACATTTCTCAGCAGATTTTACCTGGCGCCCATTTTCCCTCTGACACATCATCAGTGACATTTACATCTGCAAACGACACATGTGCACAGTAAAGTTTATGCAATGAAGGAGCAGACAGATAGCATTGCTGGTTCTCATAGAGACTCTGCTCTATCTCTTCATTGGCTGCTAAACGGGAGGTTGTGTTTAGTAATCTGAGTTGTAAAGAACTGAGCATGTGCAACAGCCAATGGCCAAAGCAAATTCCTGAGGGAGGGGTCGAGTGGCTGCTGTGAGAGTATTTTACACCTTGTTATCCAGCTTTTCCTTTGGCTGTAAAACTGTAAAAAGAAAGCTGCAGCTGTAAAAGAAAAGATTGGATAGTATTACTGCCACGTTTTTGCAGGCTTTGACGCATGTGCACAACGATAATTTTGGGCCAGTGTCCAAAATGAACAGAAAACTCTCTGCCTTGACATCAGTGCTAGGCTTGCATGCGCATAACATGGATGTCTGTGGATATGATGATGTCGGCCAAACCAATGTCCACCTCAGTCATGAAGGAATAACAGATTTTTATCAGGACCATCTTTATAAAAAGCTTCTATAAAAAGATTCGGCACCTGCAGACCAAGCCAGCAACTTATCTATGCCGTAGCTAGCCAAAATTTGCCACAAATCCTATCTGTAGAAACATCACCAATTTACTAACAGGCGTGGAGGACAATTTGCTAGCAAAATGGACTGTCGCTAGCATAGTTACGTGGCCTATCACCAGATGAATTTTGAACCATTGTTTCTTCGCAAATTCACAAAATTACCTCTTTCATCAGAGTTTCCTTCACCACCTTAGACCTGGCGAACTGATAAGATGAAGCTACGTCTTCCTCAATCTTATGTTATGACCGAAAAGTCATAAAAGTTCTGAAGTTTTCCTATTTTGAAGAGGGATTGTCTTTAAAAGGACTAACTATTAAAGATTTTTGTGCTAACATTTCTTTCACAACCATTTGAGGGGCATGCCACATTTGTTTTAGGGTGGGCTCATGTCTAGGGCATTAGAGGATTTTTTTTGCCTTTACTTTGCTTCCTTAGACATTAGTAATAAAAAGTGGCCACGTCAAGCATTTGCATCAACATCTCTGATAAAGATGTCAACATACATGTACCCGCCCTATTCAAATTGAGTACTAACGAAGTTTCGAATTAACGCTAGTGAAGCTACATCAGCAATCGGCTGCAGAGATGCAACTTTGCATTTTAGTGAATTAGTGTAGTGGTAATAAATTTATGCCTGGCGAAGCGGCGTAAAGTGTGGCGGAGACTTCGCTCTCGAAAATTCGCCTTTAGTGAATTTTCCTCTATGCCTTTGACTTATCCCATACAGACTCCCGTAACTCACTAACTCGTCTAAACTGACCCCACCAATAACAGGACATCAATCATTTTCCCACAATAAACCGAACTACAAGCAGTGTAATTTACTTGTGGTAGTTACATTGTTACTGAACGTAAGGGAATTATTTGGGAGATTTATTGCCTGTGGTATTGATTTTTTAACGTGGGCAACAAATCTCCCCATTTGTCATTGCCCATACTCTGCCAAGCACTGTGGGAGATGGAGTTATATGAATAAATAATAATAATACACACTCACACTATCCAGTGTGGACGTGGCCTTTAGGGACCTCTAGTGGATGAAAACTGGACTATAAAAGTATTTTTATGGCATAGATGTGAATTCTTTTGCAATGTTTCATCACATGCTCTGATGTGGGTTTTAGAATTGACTTGGGTTTAGGAAGTATTACTGTATTTTATTTAGTCATTTATATGTGTAGAAACTATGTAGGACTATTATCCAAGACTGCACTTGATATATTTCATAGGATGAGCAATACCCTACCAATGTGCTCCCCATTTGACTTAATTGTAGATATGACTGTGTAAATAGAACCATGTAACCCGGAGAAGAGTTAAATGAGGCACCATATTGTATTGTTTGATTGTTTTGATTATTATGATTATGTTTTATTCTTAATTTTTCATCTTCAAACATTGATTTCTGTTCCCTCTGGGTTCATAGTTTTGAATGATCCCAGGGTTTAGTTACTGGAAGCAACCATGGCTCTCTCCCCCCCCCCCCCAATTACATTATCCTGACCTCCCTCTTAATAATGAGAATTTAATGTTGCTTACATGCATAACTCACAACACTATGTTACCTACTTTTGCTATGTAACCTATTATATTAATAAAAATGTTTAAAAGGTGAACCAGGATGCAGCCTGATTATAGATTCAAAGTGCATTCAGAATTTGCATAAGAAAGGAGTGGTCAACCATAACAAATGCATTCTGGATAATAGATCCTATACTTGTACTCTGATACATGTAGCATTGCCTCCTAGGAGTTCTGGAGTATTTCATACATGCAGTATTTTTTCTAGTTTTGAATCATGTTTTTGATTACCTTCAGGCAGAAAATGAAGGGCATACCCATTTTTTTACCTTACAAAAGTGATAAATTCAGTCCGAATCCATTTCTCTAAAAACATTCACATTTATTCTTCCAATTTAAAAGCAGCAGAAATCGGAACATCTTGGGAACTTCATCAGAGGTGAAATACCCCCTCTCAAACAAACTTATATACTCATGTTGTCAATTGATACAGCCCATCTTAAAGTGACACAGTCCATATTATTGTATATGTAACCTATTTTTGGCCACCCCCTGGTGCCAAGGTGGTACATCACAATATTTCATAATTACAGGTCCTGAGTCAACTTTGCAAAGTGAAAGGGTACTGGGAATTCTCTTCTCTGGCAGTGCCTCCACCTAATGGGATCCGGGAATACACCTGCGGGTGGCCCCATTAGGAATAACATGCAACACACACTTTGTTTTTATAAAAACAACTTTATATAAAGAAAGTGTAATTTAAAGGGTAAGTAAAAACACATTTACATCAATCAAATATAACCCACTCCCATGGGAACCTGTGGCAGTCCATTTCCTGGCCCTCCATGACAGGCAAAGTCCCGCACTACTCATTTGCAGATTAAAGTCTCAGTCCCTTATCCCAAATGAGCACAAAAGGTCCCAAGTAGCACTAGCAGCCCAAAATACCTTTCTCTCCGGTTAGGTACTGGCTTCCTAGTGGCAGGCATAAACAAAGCCTTTGTCACAAATGGAAATATGCTGGATTCTCTCTTTTTCCACATTCCCCTGGCATCACTCACGCTGGGGATTCACTCAGACGGCAGGCTCACCTAGAGCTGGAGCAGGCATCCACAGCGGTGAATCCATTCCATGAACATATGCAGCATGTGTTATCCTTCATACATAGCTCCCAGCAATGTCTATAGCGTGAGCACTATGTGGCTGAATCCATAGCTGAACTGTAGCTCCCAGCACTGTATATAGTGCGAGCATTTCACATTCAATTGGGAAAATCTTGATCGAGATCCTAGGCATGGGGTCGCCACCCCAGCCACAGAGGCCTTCCTGCCTCCACATAGTGGCAGCTGAACTCACTACTCCTTAGTGAAGTACAATCAGCAGAAATCCTCCAGCAGTAATGGCTGCGAGCACATGGCAATTAGTGATGTGCGGGTCGACCCGATACCCGCGGACGGGTTTGGGTCGACCTCGCAGTGCTCCGCGCGGGTGGCGGTAAATGCCGGCATCCGGGTTCCGGTTTTATAGTGTCACATCTGCTCGCCCCGCCCTTTTGTGACATCATTGTGATGTCACCGAAGGGGCGGGTCTATAAAAGGACCCCCGGAACCAGGTCACTCCAATGTGACCCCCGGAAGCAGGTCACTCCGATGTGACCCCCGGAAGCTGGTCACATCACTAATGGCAATCTCTTTTTATAGAGCACAGCAGAGACACCTTGTGGCTGCTTTTGGGATCAGCCATGATGCACCAATCACAAGGGCTCTGCCTCTGAGGCAACTCTGTATACACCATGACACGGCCGGACTGAGAATTAAAATAGGCCCTGCCATTTCAGGTACACAGAGGCCCAATCAGCCCACAAAGAGGCCCAAACAGAGCACACCAGCCCACTAAATACTGACTTTCTATGGGACCTTATAGCAGCCCCTCTGGCATTTGCCAGAACCCACAGATTGCCAGTCCAGGCCTGACCATGAGGCTCCGAATGAAATTAACCCTGCGGGGTCCCTACATATAGATCACATATAATCATAACAACTCTTGAGTATTAACAAGATTATCCTTTCTTTATAGTACACCAAGGGTCGAATTTAGAGTTCATGAGAGTTTAATTTCTGTATATTGCAAAGCTGCTTGAAATTATGATTACTTTTCAAAAAGCTTAAGTTATGTTTAAGTCCCCCTTTAAGCATTTTCAAATACACGTTCCTCGGGGAATCACACAAGACACACTTCACCCTCCCTGTGACTGAAACCGCGCGATAAAACATATTTTATGCTTTCCATTTTATCACGCACTTCCCAGAACACTGTTTGCCTCACAACTACTGGGCGGGCACAGTTTGTCCGCCCCCTACTTATATGAGCTCGTCATTAATACGCCATCTTCAGAAGACCAATCAACTGAACGCTTTCAATAGTTACCGCCTATCTTTAATATTTAAGCCACACCCTTCATTCTCTCATTTTCCAGCGGTGCAAAAACAGAAAAGAAAAAAAAAAAAAGAGGCGTTTCCAACCAAGCCTGGCTTCAACCTACTGATCACGTGACATGGCCTTTGCCCGCCCGGCTCATTCGTTCAGACAGAGAGCAGCTGGTAGTTTTCTGCGCAGTCACAGATCTGCTCCCCGGCGCACTAACAGAGAATGCCGTTGTCCCAGCGCGGAAGCTTTCATTGAGTGTGAAGAGGCGTCTGACTGTAATGTGCAGCGTCAGCGGGTAATGGACCATTGAAATTAAAACCGTGGGGCGCTGGAGAGAACGGGTACCGAGTGTGTTCGTTTATTACAATGATCAGTGATGCATGTTCGCTCGGACTTTATATCCAGGAAGTGCATGTGGGCAATAATAGGCTTTCTGTGCTTCCCCTTGCGATAAAGAGTGCGTACTGGGGTCAGGCGCATTTGCGCGTTATTATGTCTAATGTTTGCGTTAAACCGGTGTGTTTAGACTAATATTCTGCTATGTAGTGGCAATGAAATGCTAGGGGGAGACAACAAGGTATTGGTAGTTTCTTATAAGGTAGAAGTAACATTCAGTGTCTCCTATGCGTGTGGCCTCTCCACATGTTACACTACAACTCCCACAATGCTGTGCGCGCGGTCTGCCTATAATCTCTTCATACCCAGGGTAAACCAAACAAAGCTTCAGACCATTTCACTCCCCTCACCTCCGTGGCCCCTGTCAGCGCCTCCTAAGCATCTCTCCATAAATAGCTTCAGTGGAGCAGGGGGTTAGCTGTGCTCAAACTAAATCTGCCTTTAACCCTTCAAGTGTCCCCTTTTCTGAATGTTTCTTGTTTTGGAAATCAAAAGTGAAAGTGTCCATCGCCTATTCTGTCTGCAGTGCTCACAGCGCTCCGCTTGGAGGGCCTCATATTGTGCTTTTTGGACCAGGTTACGGCATGTATAAGAAGGAGACATCTCCGCCATGCCACGCTCCTTGAGTATATTCACTCAAATTTTGGCATTAGGTACCCCCTTTTAAGCATAGTCGAGAAAGTATTTAGAAATGCTTGTTCTTATAATGTATTAACTTTTGTCTAATTTTGTTCCCTTAAGATATGTAAACCAGTAATAGCCTGCACAAAACGCAGCACAGACATGGTAGATTTCGGAAAATGGCCCTTGTTTGCCCTGCTTTCATCTCAAGACTTGTCCTGCATCCGGCAAGCATGTGTCTTTGGCTGTTCTGCAAATGAGGCCATATATACCACCCAAAATAATGAGGTAGGTCTATGTTGCACACAAAATTATTAAATATGCATGTTTAAAATAACATTGCACATATAAACTAGGAAAGACTAAGTCACAGGGGAGGGCCTAAATTAGGCACCTCCCAGTGAACTAATTTACTATGTTTTTTCCCCCCCGAGGACATTGATTCTTTTTGGCTGGCAGTTTACTTACCATTTCCCAAGTGTTCCCAATTTGGTCTTACACAGTAAATTTTGCTAGTTTTACATTATTGAGTATGTGAGTGTAATTTATCACTAGGGACACCTGCAAAGATAAAAAGGTGGCACTTGTTTTTTTTCACACCTCCTCCCTAAAATGAGGTAAGGTCTGGGAAGAGCTTAGTGATTGGATCCTGCATAAACAATGTATTCCTATTAATGTGTGTGACTCGAGGAACATTCTATATGCAGTGCAGTTCTTAATAATAATAATCTCTGCAAAGTAAATGCTGTCAAGGACTTGCTAAGAAGAAAAATAAAAATGATGTCTCTGGTGGCATGCATTGCTATTCTGTGTAGCTGTTCTATGTATCACATTCTGTTACACTCCATACCAGACAGTGATAATGAAAATGATGATTTTTAGGGAGTACTTCACATGTGACTGGGCTAAATGTATATTTGTCTGTTAGATGAAGCGTTCTGTTTTGGTGTTATCCAGTGTCTGTTGGAAACCGAATGTACGTCCCTCAAGACATGACATGGTCATGTATGACAGTTTTTTTCTGTTTTCCTCCAGGTATTTGTTTTTGGAATGAACATCAGCAATTGCCTCGGAACTGGAGACAATCAAAGCACTATAATGCCCAGAAGACTTGATGTACTTTGTGGCAAGAAGATTGTTGATCTAAGTTATGGCAGTGGTCCTCATATTCTGTTGTGTAATGAAGGTATCATAGTGTTATGGCTATGTTGTTGTCATTTCTGTAGAAGTCTACAAATGCCTTCTAAATAATAATCTGGCCCTAAGCGTTCCACTTCAGAGATCCTCCACCAAACCTAAAGCATTATTTCAGATTAATATATATTGAGTTAAAAGGTTGACATGCATATCTGAATCTCTTGTAAACACTTATGATTTTGTGCCAGTGTATTTTTTGTATATTTAAATAGCTGGGAATGTATATTAACATCCTGCATGATGTATCTGTGTTCTATACAGATGGAGAAGTTTATTCTTGGGGACACAATGGTTATAGCCAACTAGGAAATGGTAATACAATCCAAGGAACGACTCCAGTCCAGGTTTGCATGGAACTGTTGTCAAAAAAAGTCATACAGGTAGCTTGTGGCTCTCACCATTCAATGGCTTTGACATCAGATGGAGAGGTAAATAGACTGCATACTCATCATATTGCATACCCATCATATTGCTTAATACAAGTACTTTCCCACTTGAAGAGAAAAAATCCTTCACACATCAATTTGGCTTCTGTAAAGGTGCATAAACACTTATCTGAACTGCCAAAAATGTGTTTTTTTTGTTTTGTTTTTTTAACTGTACACAAGTCCACATATTTAAAGAGAACCATTATGAAACCTACAAGTCAGACTATCTTGGTTTCCTATCTGGCTCACAGGAACAGTCATGACTTCTTTCAGTCTGCAGGGAAATTGTTTCCCCTTTAAGTACAAAACAACCATGGTGGATGCAGGAACTTGGAACTGGGTATAAAATTTGGATTGTACAAATTTTAAAGACTACTTGTAGCCCTGTTAATGTATGCATACTATGACTAAAATTTTTTTTTACTAGGCTTACCCACTTAGGGGATTTTACTTGAGCATGACTAATTTAATTGACTCTTGTATTCTCAAACTCTTCATTAAATGCTTTTATTGCTGATTTAAAACTGATACAGCTACTGGTGCAACCAACATAACTAGCAACACAAGCACAGGAAATGATAAAAAAAAAAAGTATATCCGAATTCCCATGTCTTCCTATTTATTAAAGTGGTTTCCTGTGCAGTGTGTACATCTGAAATGTCTAGTTCCTTTCCTTAAAATGGTCATAAATTAAACCCATGACCCCTAACAAGGAACCTAGTATTGGTGGGTCCTGTTGCTACATTTCAGTTCTGCCTTAGATTTATTCTCCTGTAGCACTGAGAAAGCTGCTGCAATTGTTGCTTGCTAAGGACCGGTAGCCAGGGAAAAATGTTCCCTAGTGGGTTTTGGTTTAACAGCCCTGCAGATCTGCACTTCACAAGCCTTCTTGCACAAACATACTAAAAAAAGTACATGTGTTTACACAAGTGTGTGTGACATTTCACATCTAGCCTCTATGTTGTGGCACACTTTCTGGAAGTGCTGAGACTATTTTATATTTGACTTACGGGCTTTATGCAAGATAGTTTTAATAGACTATAACAAGTCTTATTAAAGTAATTGGCAAGCTGAACTAGAAATCTAATTCTTTCTCTTCATTTTAGGTTTTTTCTTGGGGCTACAATAACTGTGGACAAGTTGGCTCTGGCACCACTGCGAACCAGTCTGTTCCACGCAAAGTGGCCAGTTCCCTTCAGAGTAAAGTAGTTGTATCAATTTCAGCTGGGCAGACTAGCTCCATGGCTTTAACAGACAATGGGCATGTATGTTAATCTGCTTTATGTAATTTTTTTTGTGTAGCTAGCAAAGACTGCTAGCAGTCTTTTTTTGGATCAAACTTGCCATTTTTATTAATAGATAGAGAGGTGACCTTACTTGCATTATACTTAATCATATAGATCTAGTAGAAGAGAGCGGATTCTATCCTGGCCTAAAAAGATCTATCATCTTATTAAGTCTTTGAGCATCTTGACTTTGTTAGTTATATGTATATCTATTCTGACCCTCTTGGAAGGTTAAAGGTGACAAGAACTAGGTGGTTGATCTAGTCTGTTCATTTAAGTATAAATAGTTTTTGTTCTTGGAACCAGAAGGACCTTCTTTATCAACCAAGTCTATTTCATTGACCGCACTGCTGTTGCACACGGCAATTATGCAGGTAAATATAAATACATGAAAACAAGGCCTTGAACAAAATTCACAGTGGTTCCATTTTGTGCTCTGTATGTTTGTAGTAATTTGGAGCATAATACATACAAAGTAGATGTAATAGGCCCCCTCTTCTAGATTGTGTTGTTAAGAACGTGCGCAAGAACATTCTGCATGCGTTGAATATGTATACAAATTATATCCTTCCTGACCCAAAATCGGACCGGTCCCTGGATCAACTTGTACTATGAGCTACAGTATCTCCCATAACCCTGTATTCCCTCATTTGCTAAAAAGCCATCCAGCCCCTTCTTAAAGCTATCTAATGTATCGGCCTGTACCACTGATTCAGGGAGAGAATTCCTATTTTCACAGCTCTCACTGTAAAAAAAAAATAAAATAAAAAACCCTTCCGAATATTTAGCAGGAACCACCTTTCTGGAATGGGTGACCTTGTGTCAGCTGGAAGTACCTACTGGTAAATAAAGCATTAGAGAGATTTATATGATCCCCTTATATATTTATACATCATTATTATATCACCTTATACTGTATTATAGCGCCTTTTCTGCAGCATGAACAACCTGAATTTGGCCAGTCTTTCCTCATAGCCAAGATTTTCCATACCTTTTACCAGCTTAGTTGCCTTTTTCTGCATCCTCTCCAATTCAATAATGTCCTGTTTGAGCACTGGAGACCAAAACTGTACGGCATATTCTATCTAGATGGGGCATTACAGCACTCTTTACAGTGGAAGAATGACCCCCTCCTGCAGTGAATCTATGCCCCTTTTAATACAGCTCAAGACTTTATTTGCCCTTGATGCTGCTGACTTGCATTGCTTGCTACTGCCAAGTTTATCATCTACAAGGACTCCAAGGTCCTTTTCCATAATGGATTTGCCTAGTGCAGTCCCATTAAGGGTATAAGTGGCTTGGATATTTTTACAACCTAGGTGCATGACTTTACATTTCTCAACATTGAATCTCATTTGCCACCCAGATTGCCAGTTTGTCAAGATCCTGCTGCAATACCCTCCACTCACACTTAAGTCTTTTTTCTTGATTTTCAGGTATATGGTTGGGGTTATAATGGCACTGGTCAGCTGGGATTGGGAAATACTGGAAATCAGCTTATGCCTTGCCGACTTGTCTTTGCACAGCCAATTTGTATTATACAGGTAAGACTTTGAGTCTGAATGTGTATATAGATTCCATCCATTGTAGTTTTACTATAATTGTATAATAGTGATCATTTTTTTTTTATCCAAATGATAAAAATTACATGTAATGTCCTCGTTGAGAGTTTCAGGAACCTTTGTAGAAAGTGATTTCTGCCAAGTGTCTTAGAATCTCATAAATGTATATGCTTTGTGAACAACCAAACAGGCATTTATTAGAATTGTATGTTTGTGGCCTTATAAAGTAACCACACACAATTTGTTTTTCACCTGTAACCACATGTTTTATTGACAGGTAGTTCTTGGCTATGCTCACACCTTGGCACTAAGTGATCAAGGTGTACTTTATGCTTGGGGTGCAAACAGTCATGGACAGTTGGGAATTGGCAATAAAAGCAATCAAACTGTGCCTGTGAAAGTTGGTACAAATGAGAGGTAAGAGCACAAAATGTATAGATCTAAGTCTATAAACACAACTGTTTTTAGCACACAAGCTGGTTATTGCTTCACATGTCTCCCTTCTTATAATCTGATTTTTTTTTAAACTTTATTAAAAGCCATTGACGCTGCATCACTGCTTCATGTCTATAACCAGGAGTTTTCTTGTTTTTTTTTAAACTATGGGTAGAAGCTGCCATGCAGGGTCATTTTTCATGTACTTGAAAATGTATTTTTCTTTTTGCTTTAAAAGGAGAACTTGTAGAAAAATGGGAGTGAGCTTTACCCCCTACCTTACCCACAGCAACCAATCAAATGTTTGCTTTTAGTTTTAATGGCATGTGTTACCTGCATAATGGTTGCTATGTAGCACTAGAACTGGTACCAAACTTTAGGTTATTTTACATAATCTCTGTTACATGTAGGGACACACAACTGCCATTTAAGAGAACTTGGACATCTTATTTCTAGGTTATGACCTAGAAATAAGATGTCCAAATTAAATTCTAGCTGTGAATTAAACCCAGTGGCTACACTGGTTGCTTGTTCCTAACAAATTGTCCTACATACTTTTTACTAGCAATTAAATTAATTCCATGAGTTGCATTGCTCTTATTCCCCTATATGTAATAAAAGGCACTGAGTTTGCTCAGGAGCAATAACCCATTGCAACCAACAGGATGCTTGTTTTTAAACTGGTGACCAGTAAGTGCTACATACTGATTAGTTGCTATAGGTGATTAGATCAGTAGCAAACTTTGCACCTTTTATAACATTTCTTCTAGAATCTTTTAATAAAGGCTTTGTTCCGAAGTCTGATGTACTGTGCAAAAATCAAGCATATGTAAAAGCACAATTGAGTTTTGAAAAAACGACATTCATGAGATTATTTCAAAGCATTTCATTTCCACTTGAAAACTTAAAGCATTATTTCTACAAGTGTATAAATGATTTTAGTCATAAAAGCACCTCCAGAAACTGCACACTTTGCCTGTCTTATGTGCTTTTCTTTTTTATGATGTTAATATCCAGACTCCATGGAGTCTCTTCCATCAAAACTATATTTTCTTGCGTTGATGTTCTTTGATTTCGGTTGTGTGGCTGTGGATCATTGTGCTGCAGAACTACAGGACCAGTCAAGTGCCTCACTGATACTGAAATTGATTTTATTTTTCAGAATTTTGACCAAATCCCATTTTGCAGTGGTTGATCCCCAAACCCACAGGGAACTACAATGCTTTTCTGTTACTTTTCGGCATTCGTCCATGTACCTGATTTGTTTGTTCTTCTGCAGAAGAACTTGGACAGCACATCTATAAACACATATCTTGTGTAGTTGTTGCTTTAGTGAAACCTTGCTGATGCAGAATAACTGAATTTCGGAAAAGGACCGCACCGCTTGCGTAAATAAAAAGCCTTTATTGTAACTTGGCTACGACCAAAGACACAGTACTGTGTCTTTGGTCGTAGCCAAGTTACAATAAAGGCTTTTTATTTACGCAAGCGGTGCTGTCCTTTTCCGAAATTCGATTATAATTGGTGGATTGTGGCCACTACTGGAACGTGCACCGGATAACCTAAAGGAGTGTGTGCTGACCCAAGTACTTCACTGATGCAGAATAACTGTCGCGTTGCTATTGTGTAAAGATTCATTGTTCATCTACAACATTCAAGGGAACACTCAAATCAATTTTTTTTTTTTTTTTTTTTTTTGCAACATTCGTTTGTGCATTTACTCTCTTCCCAGTAACATAAATGCAGAATGCATAATATTACATAGTGCCTGAGACTTTTGCACAGTACATCATGGGGAGTGTCTCCACTTCAAATTTCAGCCTATAAACAGTGTTGATAAGTTAATATTGAGACAAATGTGTACTTATGCTGTGAAATATTTGTATAATCTGTAATGACTTTAGGTGCCAAGCTTGATTTAAGGAAAGATTCACAATAAAACACTTTTTTAACAGGATGGTGGAAGTCACAGCTTGCCACTCTACCAACATATCTGCTGCTAAATCTCAGAGTGGGCAAGTTTACATGTGGGGCTTATGTCGAGGACAGTGTCTTCTCTCTCCACATCTCACGCACTTCACCTGCACGGATGATGTATTTGCATGTTTCTCCAATCCACCTGTAATGTGGCGATTCCTCTCAGTAGGTAACTGTCGTCTTTTGCATGTACAGCTAAGCAGGCTTGCATTGGCAGCCAAACTATGGATATATCATTAGCAGTTTTATACAAACTATAAAAGAAATCTTAGTGTATCAT
Source organism: Xenopus petersii (assembly GCA_038501925.1). Classification (NCBI taxonomy): domain Eukaryota; kingdom Metazoa; phylum Chordata; class Amphibia; order Anura; family Pipidae; genus Xenopus; species Xenopus petersii. The sequence goes on from CM076674.1 coordinate 35,788,311, forward strand.
GTAACAGACCTAAAATTGGCAAATTGCAGGTGTCTGGTGACAAGTATAGCTAACCTTTAATTGTTCGCAGAGTTTAGATCTTCATTTGCATTAAATGCCATCTAAACTTGGAACATTTTTGTAATGTTCACTTTAGGGCATTTCTTATGGATTTTTGTTTTTAGTTTGCCTTGGAAATATTGTCAGGACCCAGTAGACATCATTAGATTTTACAGGAGTTGCTCATATTAAAATTAACTTTTATTATGGTGTAGAGTGATATTCTGAGAATTTTTATTTTGTATTGTTGCGGTTTTTGTTATTCAGCTTTTTATTCAGCAGCTCTCCAGTTTGCAATTTCAGCAATCTAGTTGTTAGGGTCCAAATTACCCTAGCAACCATGCATTGATTTCAATAAGCGACTGGAATATGAATAGGAGTGGCCCTGAATAGAGCAGTAAAAAGTAGCAATAACAATACATTTGTTGCCTTTCAGAACATTTGTTTTTTTAGACGGGGGTCAGTGACCCCCATTTGAAACCTGGAAAGAGTCAGAAGCAGGCAAATTATTTAAAGAAATGAAAACCAAATCATATGAAAATTCAAATCATATGATTTTTGCCCAAAAAACCAGCACAGATGAGGATATCATAGGGACGTCTCCCATTGACTTCTATACAACCTAGGCAGGTTTGAGATGCCGAATTCTAACTTTTTCTATTTTTTCCTTGGGGTATAATAAATCACAAAAAATATATTTTTTTTCACTAAAAACTCAGATTTTATTGTAAAAAAAAAAAAAAAAAAGACCCTCAAATTTTTCGAGTTTTTGGCATTCAGACTTTAAAGGAAAACTATGCACACAAAATGAATGCTTTAGCAACAGTTTATATCAAATTAAGTGGCCTTTTAAAGAATCTTACCAAACTGGAATATATAATATATTCTATATATGTAAATATTGCCCTTTTACATCTCTTGCCTTCAACCACCATTTCGTGATGGTCTGTGTGTAGCCTCAGAGATCACCTGACCAGAACTGCTCTAACTGTAACAGGAAGAAGTGTGGAAGCAAAAGAAAGAACTCTGCCTGTTAATTGGCTCATATTACCTAACAAGTATAGTTTGTTTGGTATGTTTGTGTGCACCGTGAATCATACGATCCCAGGGGGTGGCCCTTGTTTTTTAAAATGGCAATTTTCTATTTATGATTCCCCAATGGCACATACTACTAGAAAAGTATATTATTATGAATATGGTTTTACTTATGAGTGGTTTTATGCAAAATATTTTTATAGAAACCTACATTGTTTGAGGGGTATAGGTTTCCTTTAATAAATAACCCCCTAAAATTTAACTTGAAGGTGAACCACCCCTTTTAAAAGCAAGAACATAATGTGTAAAATCTGAAACTGAGCTTCAGCTTGTTTTTGGTGAAAGGGGGTGAGGGGTTATGAGTTGTGAATAGGAGGAGGTAACAGAAATAGATCTGTTGAAGGTTATAAATCAACTTGTGCTTTTTTTATTCTTTGCCTAGAACATGACGACTTTCTCACAGTTGCAGAGTCTCTCAAAAAGGAATTTGACAGCAAGGAAACTTCAGATTTGAAATTCAGAGTTGATGGGAAAGATATACATGTGCATAAAGCAGTCTTGAAAATAAGGTAATTTGAGTGTGTCTGTATTCTCCGAGCCAGGTTTCTACCAATCATTTTACACTATGTAATGGACTTGACTGGATCTGACTCTAACTCGATGTTCTCCAAGCCTGTTAATCACCTGGCAGTGTTTCAGGAGTCAGATCCAGGAATGCAGAAAAACATGCTGCTTTGAAAAGAAATGTTAAAAATTCATTTCTTCATATTTGGAGAGTTGCTTAGAATACACATATTGTTTCGTTTTTACACACTAAATATGTTAAAAGCTAGTGTTAATTTGTAATATAACTTGCTGTCGGTCATCTAAACAGAGTTGTCACTTAAAAACTGTTTCAAATCAAATGTTTTCAGGTGCGAGCATTTTCGGACAATGTTTCAGTCCCACTGGAATGAGAATAGTAAGGACGTAATTGGAATTGACCAGTTTTCATACCCAGTGTACCGTGCCTTTCTAGAATATCTGTATACAGACAACGTGGACCTGGCACCAGAAGATGCTATCGGTAAGCTTGGCTCTTAAAGGAGAACTAAACCCCCCTTTATGCAAAAGTCACCACTGGCCCCCTCCCTGCCTCCCCCTGCACAGTGCTATAGCAGATTATGTGTCCCCTCTAGGAATACTGACCTGCACCTGCAGAAGAGCGGAGCTGACGGGCGCCATCTTTCCGCGCTTCGGTAATCTTCGGTTGTTCTTCCTTACCTTTGCCAATTTCCGTCTCTTTCAGCGCATGCACAATTGTAATGAGCCGGACAATTGCTCCGTCTGTGCATACGCCAATCGCATCACGAAGAATACCAAAGCGATGAAGATGGCGCCCTTGAGCATGTGCGGGTCAGTATTCCTAGAGCGGACACTTAATCTGCTGTAGCACTGTGCAGGGAGAGGGGCCAGTGGGGACTTTTGCCTAAAGGGGGTTTAGTTCTCCTTTAAGGCCTCATTATAATGGCTTCAAGCGGTGTCTCACTATGAATGCAGGGCTGCCTGTGTTATGTAGAGCTACATCTACAGGACCCTATTGTACAGAGATCCCATGATCTTGACAGATGTGCACTCTGCAGTGGATTAAAGTCTAACAAAATTGCAAAGTGCAGCACACAGAACATTTCCCATGTATAAGTGCTCCAGACCCTAAGTAACAGTCACCCAGAGCAGCAGTGATAAATGAGGCCCTTAATTCAATTCTACAATTTAAAAAGAAAAACATTGCTAAAGAGGATTTAAACCAAAAAAATGAAATGATGTAATCCTACTCCAGATGCTTCCCTGTACATTTCCAATCCACATTTATTCTCTAGGAGCTGGAATTGCATTTTTTTTTAGATCAACAGACATTTAAACTGAAGGATTAAATGACCACAGGAAGTGCGGGGGAGCTAATAACTCTTGTTAGCTGTATTAGAGTGCTAATATCTCAAACCAATGAAAAAATGAACACAAACTGCAAAAGTGCTCATGACTAGTACATTTGTCTGTAATTTCCTGCTTAGTGGGCTGCTTCTGGACCACGGGATCGTCCTGTCCCCCATGTCTCTGAGCGAGCAGCTTCCTGAGCAATCAATTATGGGGGCCACCAGGACAGATCTGCCACCCCCTTTACTCTTAAGACTGCCCATGGGTTTCAGATTCATTTGTAGAATATTAATTATGTTTTTTTTGGTCTGTAAGCATGTATCGTATAAATAGCCTGCAATATGGAAAGCTAGTTGGCACTTTTAAACCATAGCTCCATAGATGAATGAAGGGTCTCTCACAAAAATCTTTAAGAGGTGGAGTGGGCCCTCCCCCTTTTTTTGGAGGGGGGGTCCTGTGAAGACGTTTGCTGCTGTCTGTGCTGCATTTGCTTTGAGTTTCCAGGAGCTGTACTACCTCACTTTGGGGTTTTATTTCTTTCCAGGGCTGTTGGATCTGGCTACATCCTACTGTGAAGACCGACTAAAGAAGCTGTGTCAAGACATTATCAAGAGAGGAATAACTGTGGATAATGCATTCCTCCTGCTTTCTGCTGCTGTCAGATATGAGGCTGAGGTAAGAAGTAGTACAGGTATTGGACATGTTATCCAGATGCTCAGGGGGGGGGTTCCAGATAATTGGGTTTTTTTTTTCCATACCTTAAGTCTACTAGAAAATAATAAACCCTGGTTTTGCTACCAATAAGGATTAATTATATCTTAGTTTGGCTCAAGTGCAAGGTAATGTTTTATTATTACAAAGAAAAGGGAAATCATTTTTAAGAATTTGGATTATTTGAATTACTGTAGAGTAGACTATGGGAGACGGCCTTTCCGTAATGTAAACCTTTATGGATAATGGATCCCATTAGGTATTCCTCTGCTGTTACTTCACTGTAGTGCAGAGAGCACTTTAATACTTAAGTGCCATAATCTACATAATCTAATATAATGCTCGCAACCTTGGTTAATGCGCAATTGCAGTAAATCTGTTATATACAATAATGGTAAATTATCTTCTCCAACCCAGGATTTGGAGGAATTTTGTTTCCGGTTTTGTGTCAATCACCTGACCGACGTCACCCAGACTGATGCATTCTGGCAAATGGATGGCATGCTGCTGAAAGACTTCATTGTGAAGGCTGGCAGAAGTGGAGGATTCAAGAACTGACAAGTCTTTCGTTAAATGGGAAGTTTACCTTTTAATTGAGACCATTTTTGTATCTATTTACTCCTTTCATTGAAAATTAACTTGTATTAATGGGCCCACAGTGAGTCAGAGGACACTGCCAAAAACAGTTAACGTCTTTATATGAAGGTTTCATCATGTGTTTTATGTCTTGGGCGTTGCTGCTCTTCATGCAAAGTATAGTGTTTGGGCCTTGCTAAGCATGTAGTGTAACTGATAGAGGTGAAAATTCCTTTTATCCAAAGATAGCTGTCCCAAGGCTTTCTTTTCCATAAAAAATTTTCTTTATTTAAATTAACATTAAAAGTTCAGTTACATACAGACCCCCCAGGCCCACCTTACGCGTTTCGCACCCTCCGGCGCTTAGTCATAGGTGTATCTGTAGATAGCATAGCCTCTGCGGGATTTATACCCTGTCAGTCCCTCCCACTTTCCTTAAAACCAATCAAATTCTTTGAGGGATTAACCCTATTGTGTTAATTGCTCTTCAAAACTACCTATATGGGGTGTTTGCATTACTTTTCATATGTCACTGTTTATAAATTCAATTGTTAAATATGTATAATAATTTATATCTCAACAAAACAGTGTAATAGCCAAAAATCAATTGCACTCACTTCTTTTGCATTTGTTATTCATAAATAGTCAATAGCTCCCTTTTTAATCTAGATAACCCCATCTTAGACCACTAAACAAAGTTAACCCTTTCACGTATAACAGGTAACATCAAATTCATGATTAAGCCCTAAGGGCAAACGCGTGCCCAGATGGAATATCCAAAATACTTCTCTCCTCTCTAAAAGGCTCAACTGATCTCCTCCTCTTTCTCCCAATCTAACTCTCTCTATCCCCTGAATGCTGAAAAATTCCAGAGGTGATAGAGGTGCCCACTGTACTGCTGAACACAACTCATGTAATTGCATTTCAGATGTTCTGTCTAGCTCACCCTACATATTTTAAGCAAATACTGCCAGCATTTCACCTAGCACTTGTGTGAGTTCATCATATCAACACCTATTCACTTCTTACTGCAAAGAGGAGTTAATATTAGACTGTTTCCCACATGCCTCTTTATTTGCTCACTTGTGTTCAACACAACAGCAGATCATTTTAATCCTTACTTCCTTACTGTTCCACTTGTTCTTTTATGTGTGGCTAAAATCTCTTATCTCAGACTTCTTGAAAAATGGCACTAAAGCATAAAACTGCCAAAGGGCAATTTATTTCAGTGGGTGACTGACCCCCTGTTTTTTTTCTTTAAATATTGCAATATCCCATTCATCCAGTGACATAAGCAGAAAATATGTACATACAGATTAAGCCAAAATATTTATTGTTGCAGAGTCTCTCCACAACGACCTTCCTTTTACTAGACCGAAGGTTTCTGTATTCTGAATGTTTTTCTCCATTGCCTCTAGTTCTTGAATGTCTCTGGTAATGTACTCTAGGATTTATTGGTCAGTACCCACAGTACATGGCTAGCCTCTGTAACTGCTGTCTGTAAAACTTCAAAGTGCACTTAATGTTTCATTTCTAGAACTTTATTTGAATGAATGAATTTGTTTTTTTTTTTGTATTTAATGGCTCATGTAAAAATGTGTTTTTAATAACTAAAAATAAATATTGACTATTTTTTATTGCGTTTCTACAAGAAATCCTTGAAATGGCCTGAGTTACTGCAAATCCTGGTCGAACTCCATGGGATACATCTAGTACAGGTATAGGATCGATTAGCTGGAATGTTTGGGACTTCATTTGGATCACCACACCTAGATAAGCCTGCAAAGTAGTTACTTGAATTGAAATTGTACTATCGATGCAGTTACTTATACAGGACTACGGAACTAGAGTAATCTGTGAAGAGCCTTATTGCTTAAATTTTCCAGTTCCCACTGCTGGGTGACGTTGGTGCGAGTGGAAAGTATAGTTATATCTGCTATTTATTAGCACTACACCAGGTGCCTGCCAAGTTATACCATACCCAAAGGAGTGTGTTGCAGATGTTCAGTGGGACCCTGATATTTCCACACCTTGACTAATTACTCTTGTCCCAATTTTCTGCAGTCTCTTGCACACATCGTGTATCTACAAAGTGCTTCCCAGTACCCCATTACCTCAGGTGCCTACCAGATACCTCTAGTGGAGATTTAAGCCACAAAGTAGTAGGCTCCTTACTCCAGCTCCCTAGTTATGTATAAGTAGCTGCCTGGGTGGTACAATTACAAGTATTTGGGAGGACTTATTCTGCATGCTGATTGGGTCAGATATGTTAGGTGAGCTCTCTCTAAGGGCCTCCAATAATGGCTCTACTATTCTCTGTGGGAAAGCTTTGGACCTGATTGGTAGAAACAGGCAGGTTACTAGACTTTCCGCTGCAAGAAGTGTCTCCAAGTTGGTGGCCCGGCTGCTCCTAAATGTGCTTGCCCCATGGGTCGACTGAAGTACCAGAGAAGCCTGGGGAAGTGGCAGCCAAAAACTGGAAAGATTTGCCTAACCTCCCTCATCTATGGTGCAATTACAAGGTATGTCTCTCCCTTCTGAGACTGAACTGCTAGGGAAACCTCTCACCTCCTGCCACCACAGAACAGCTACCACCAACTGTGGATCCAACACTAGGTGAAGTGCTGAATATATTTACTAGTAGCCACTCTGCTTTGGTTACTGAAGTTGATGAAAGCCGCACATGATTTGTGATACTGAGAGAGAGAGGATGGAGGAGGCAGGCAGGATTGGACACCTTGTTAATATCTCCCTAGGCCAGGCCCCTGCTCATATCTGGTTTTGTATAGTGGCCTAAGTCCAGACAATATTGGTAACCACATCTGGACTCTCACCCTGCTTTTGACTTTGGCAATGGTACACTTTCTGTCTTTAAACTTTATACAAAGATACAAGCCACACATTGTGGTACTTCTGGAGACTCACTTGGGGGGTAAACAATTATTAGAATTGCCCTGGATAAGTAACACTTTTTACTCCACATACTCTAGGGGGTGTTAATACTGGTTACAGAACCTGCTCTTTCATTACTATGTCAATGATTACAGATAAATCTGTATGTTAGAGCCCATAGATCCCACATTGTCAGAAACCCTTTCAATTGCATGGCTTAACCTGGTCTGATCCTTTTAATTACCTCAGGATCCACACACATCTCAAGAAATACAATACATTGAATGGAACCTTACTTCTGTTCTCCGGTATATAGAATCCAAAGTTATTCTTTACCCCTTTCTCTCTATGGTTAAAATCAATCTTTTTAAAACGGTCCTTCTCCCAAAGCGGACATCCCCATTCACAGATTTAGAAAGGATATGGAATAAATCCCCATGGGAATTGCTTTGGCTACCCTCCAAATCCCCGTGAGACTGGCCGGTTGCCAATGCGTGGCACTAGGCCTCCCCCTAACCACAGAATGCCTCCACGATTCTAGAGGCACACGTGATTGGTTCATTTTAGAAGCTCAAAAACTTGTTCTACGGAGGCACCAAATACTCCAATGATGGCACCAAATACACCAACGATGGGTGAGCTCATTGTTAGTGCTCTCTCTGCTTTTTTTTCCCCAGACCTGCCCCGGACTCTTGAGTACAGTAGTTGGATTATTCTGCCTGGGAACTCCCCAATATCTAAAGTATTTGCTAAATGTCAAACAGGTACTTCAAGATGTTAAAACAAAGACCACACTAAGGGGCTATTTATCATGCTGTGTAAAAAGTGGAATAAAGCATTCCTGGTGTTGTTTCCCAGAGAAACCAATCAGCAAATAAAAAAAAAGCAAATATCTGATTGGTTGCTGTGAGCAACGTTACAGGTAACTTTTCACTCCACTTTTTACACAGCATGATAAATCTACCCCTAATAGTACCTATGGGCCTTGTTGTAACTCATTTAAATCAGGTAACAGTGGTGACCACTAGAAGGCACAGTGCACACATTTATTAATTCTTTTTAGGTATACACATTTGTCTATAGTCCTCCAATGGAAACGGCCCAAAATTCCCCTCCTGGTCAGATCTCATACTCAAAGCAATGCCTCTGTATCAACTAACTTATATGAGAAAAAACTGCCTTGACATGTTCTATAAAGTGTGGGGATTGGCTAGAAATGAATCGAATAGAAACAAAGGCACACTCCACATCATGCTTCTGCAAAAAACTGAAAGCTTCTTTTATTCAGGTGCTACTTACAAAATGTTTATCAAGGGGCAAAAGTAAAAGTTCAAACTTTGATAAATACGCCTTTAAAAATCCCATAAAAATGAATGGAGAGAGGCAGTATTTCACTCTAATGGACTGCGGTGATTTCTAACTTCACATTTTGATAAATATACCCCATACTGTAGCCAGCTCAGACACCCTTCAGAAGGACCCCCACCACGCCAGCTCAGTATAAAGTAACCTCAAACAAAAATTCTCCAGAATGTACTAATAGTTAAAGGGCATGTAAAGTTTAAAATAGAATAAGGCTAGAAATGCTGTATTTTGTATACTAAATATAAACATGAACTTACTGCACCACAAGCCTAATCAAACAAATAATTTATGCTTTCAAAGTTGGCCACAGGGAGTCACCATCTTGTAACTTTGTTAAACATCTTTGCAAGACTAAGACTGTGCACATGCTCAGTGTGGTCTGGGCTGCTTAGGGATTGTCATAAACAAAGCTGCTTGAGCTCTGCATGGCTGGGAAGTAAGGCGGGGGCTCCCCCTGCTGTTCATAAGTATGATTGTTTCCCTGCTCAGCAGTTAGGGGCCATCTGACAATTCCTATCCACAGCAGTAAACGAAGGGAGAATTTCACTGCATACAGTCAGATGTCTTATAAAAACGGTACACATTTTTTAATTAAAGTATATTGAAGATTTGTTAAAAATAAAAAAATATGTGGGATTAGTTTCATGCTTGCACACGTTATTTACATTCACTATAAAAAATCTGTACCTGACGTGACCCTGCAACCAGTTAGCAGTTTAAATTTATGAATGGACAAAGATAGAAATTCAAACTGCTAAACAGAATATAAACAGCAGGAGGTAAAAACCCCTTCAAACATGTTAAGGTCCATGCCTGAGAGAGGATAGGGCAATATTTATATTCAGACTGACTAGAAGCAGAGTAAAGCTGTCCATAAACAAGGCCAATAAAGGCTATTGACCTTTGTACAGAGCCCTCCCAATGGTCGGCCTGACTAATATCATCCTTGGTCCTCATTATGTTGTTGGCCAGGGGCCAGTACAATTGAGCTCACTGTTGTTGGTAGCTAAATCAGTTAAAAAAACACGTTTTTTGGCTACCTCACCAAACGAGTGGATGGATGTGACTGGTGATGGGTTAAGTCTCTTCCGTTTCACTTTCCTTTTCCCAGTAAGTCTGTCAAAGCCTTGTCATTTTTTTGCAGTCTTTCTATAGTTTCCTCAAGAGACTGGAGCTTCCTTTGGATTTCTACCAATGGGAGAATATATATATATATTAGAGATAAAAGCACAAAGTGAAAATATTTTACTTTTATGGGCAGATTTATCAAAGGTCGAATTTTGAATTTATGTGAATTTTCTTTTTTACTCACAACATGAATGGGGATTATTTAAGAAACAATTTGAACATGTAATATTCGATCAAATAGTCTCGACCCCAAAATTCGAATCAAATTCGAATCGAGTTTTCCCTCTGAAAAAAACTCGAATGACAGGAAGGCAATTAACATATTCAAATGGTTCCACCGACCTCTGCCATTGACTTGTAAATGAACTCGGCAGGTTTTAGGTGTTTTCATGGTCGATGTGTGATAAAATTTACATTTCGAATTGGGGGATTGAAAAAAGATTTAGGCTGGATGATGCGAATCTAAAATGAAGGAATATTTACCTTGCTTTTCTTGTATAATAACGCTTTCAAGGCATCCGCTTCCCCACAGATATCTCAATGCTGTTTTATAATCTGTAAAAAGATCGGCTTTACATTTGACTTTATAAAAACAAATGTCTGTCTAAACTAGAATCCATGATTGGACCTTATTTATTATTAAAAAATCATGATTTCATCCGATCGGGGGAAAACTCCATAAAATATAGCGAAAACCAGTCGTAAAAAGTTTTTTCCTGAATAACATGATTTTTTCGAGCTTTACCCGAAAAGCCGAAATTTTTCAGAAGTCCGAAACAGTTAGATTTTCGGGCTAATTCCAGCCCAGACCAGAGAAACTTTCAAATAGGATAGGGACCTCTCCCATTGACTTATGTACAACCTTGGTAGGTCTGAGATGCCGGATTTTCGGATTCTGACTTTTTCCATCTTTGGTATAATAAATGTCAAAAAAAAAATTTTCTCACTCAAAATTTTGGATTTTATAGTTAAAAAAATTCAAATTTTTGCCATTCGGATTTCAATAAATAACCCCCTTAGTGTCTGGATTGTAAGTAAATCCTATAGGGGTAATTTTTAGAACAACAACTTTCAAATACGGAAATAAAAGTCATTCCTGCTCTTTAACCAAGAGCTCCCCCTTCTAGTCAACCAGCAATGACACTAAAAATGCTGCCAAGGGCACAGTAAGGATTTTTACATTCACAATATTGTGGGTCAGGAGGAGTTCACTACCCAAATTAAGCCAGGGGTTCCATAGAGAATTTCTGCAGGCATCCTCCAGCTATATAGGTTAATTGATACAGAGCATAGCCAGAGCTGGAATTGCAGGGGGTTTTGCATCGTAACAGTAAGGATTTTCAATCAGAGAACAGAGTGCTAAGGAATTGCTGAGTTGTATATTCACTAGGCTATTCATTATGAAGTTTGCTATATATTATATAAAATACATACCTCGATCTTCAGCCTCTCCACTGAGGATTTTCTGACTGACTGATTTTACAGACTTCTCAATGTTCTCCAGTAAGAATTGTCTGCAGTGGTGGGATTGGCATTTAGTCCAGAAGTCTTTGGCATCTCCTAAAAAGTATATAGAGCTAAAATAAAAAATGCTACATATAGGGGCAGATTTATCAAGGGTCGAAGTGAATTAGAGGGAATTTTTGAAGTAAAAAAATTCAAATTCGAAGTCATTTTTTGGATACTTTGACCATCGAATATGATAATATGACTTTTCGAATTCGATTTGAAGTAAAATAGTTTGAATATTTGACCATTCGATAATCGAAGTACTGTCTCTTTAAAAAAACGTTGATTTCAATACTTCGCCAAATTAAACCTGCCGAAGTGCTACGTTAGCCTGTGGGGACCTTATAGAGCATTTTTCTAAGTTTTTTGAAGTCGAAGAAAAATCGTTCGATCGATGGATGAAATCCTTTGAGTCGTTCGATTCGAAGGATTTCATCGATCGAACGATTTTACTTCGACCGCAAATGGCCAAATTCGATGTAAAAAAAACTTTGACTTCGATGGTCGAAGTATTCCAATTCGATGGTCGAATTTCAAAGCTTTTTCTACTTTGAAATTCGACCCTTGATAAATCTGCCCCATAATGATTTAAACGTTTACTTTCTGTTAATTATTGTTTGCTGTCACCCTTGGTTGATTTTGTCTTATTTGCTCAAATTTCAGAGTTTGATCTTGGCAGCCACTGTATCTGAAATTTTCGGGACTTTTGGCACGTGCGCAGTGGTTCGGGACCAGAAATTTACTCCAACTGTGCATTCAACGAAACTTCCGAAAAAGCCAGAAGAAAGAAGATGGCTGCCGTGAACTCTGAGGCCAGAATCTGCACGGAGGGGTGAGTAAAGAATTAGGGGCAATCGCCGGGGGGGGGGCAGGTAGGCTGGGGGGTCTACCCAGGGTAGGGGTGCACTCGTAAATGCAAGACCCTTCCCCCAATGTGTTCAGGGGCATATTTATGATAAGGAAAGAAAATTTACCAAAGGGAAAATTCAAAACTTGTACAGGTATTGGACCTCTTATCCAGAATGCTCGGGACCTGAGGTTTTGCAGATAAGGGATCTTTCTGTATTTTAGATCTTCATACCTTAAGACTACTAAAAAATCATTTAAACATTAAATAAACCTAATAGGATTGTTTTGCCTCCAGCAAGGATTCATTACGTCTTAGTTGGGATAACATATATGGTACTGGTTTATTATTACAGAGAAAAAGGAAATCATTTTTAAAAGTTTTAATCTATTAGATAAAATGGAGTCTATGGGAGATGGCCTTCCTCTAATTCGGAGCTTTCTGGATAATGGGTTTCCGGATAAAGGATCCCATACCTGTATCGGGTTTATTTCTGAGCATATTTATCAAGGGTCAAAATGTGAAATATCCTTTAATAAACAAGCCGCTGTACAAGTGAATACAGAAGTAACATTTCTCTCTGTTGTTGTTTTTAACCCTTTGGTACCCCGACAAGGTTATAAGAGTGAATAAGAGTATTTTGTATTCTTTCCATATATGAAAAAAACTTTCAAACTGGAAAATCTCAATTGCTAGCTTATTTATGAAAGAAATCTCAAAAACTTGTAAAATTGTGAAATTGTGCCAGGGAACTCAAACACACCAGCATCACTTTCTACTCTTCATTTTCAGTTAATGCAAAATCTTTACATTTTTTCAAACTTGAATTGTAAAATATCTTGCATTCCCAAGGTACACCTCCCACTGACTTTTAAAGCTTTTAATTGCTGGATTTTCTTTTTTGAGTTTTCTTTTTTATAACGTTCAAACATTGGAAAATAATAATCATGATACTTTTTTTTTTTTTTGAATTCAGAAACTCTATCTTAAATTTTGATATATCTGTCCCTATTCAGTGTTCAGTAGAAAACACAAACAACACATTGGTTAACTGAATTTAATCCTTCCAAAACATTTGTCATAACAAGAATTAGTACATAACCTCCTAATTAAATGCTTTTTTTTAACAAAGAAAATGTTCACCCACCTTCTCCCAGGTCTCCTTTTGTCATCTCATGTTTAATACATGTGTATTCACTGAATAATGCAACCTGGAAAAATTCAAATAATCATTCCTAGCCTCTCAAAACAGCAACAATAATTTTATATCCTAGTTAATACCCTTGTAGTAAGGGGTTGTTTACCTTTAAATTAAATTTAAGTATCACGTAGACTGTAATATTCTGAAGCAATTTGCCTTCATTTTTGTGTTTTTTTTAATTTATTTAGCTTTTTGTGCAGCAACTCTCTGCTTAGAATTTTAGCTTCTACAGTATCTGATTGCTATGGTGCAATGTACCCTAGCAACATGGTGTGAATAAGCAATTGGTATATGAATAGGAGAGGCCTGAATAAAAAGATAAGCAATAAGAAGTAACAATAACAGTAAAATATTGTAGCCTCACAGAGCAATAGATTTTTAGCTGCAGGGTTAGAGACCCCTGTTTTAAAGCTGGAAAAAAGCAGAAGAGGAACACAAATAATTAAAGAACGAAATTTTAAAAAATAAAATGAAGACCAATTGAAAAGTTGCTAAGATTAGGACATTCCTAATATGACATAGCAAAGTTAATGAAATGTGTTGCACTCCGCCAATGAGGCGAGTTGAGCAACTCGCTTCAGGCTGCAGCGCCAGGTAGGTTTCCAGGGGCATAAAGCCGCTCCTGGTACCTTTAAGAGCCGAATTTCCGGTTCCTGCCAGCAAGGGGGGCGGCATTTGAGGAGCCACCTTAGGCGGCTTCCTCATAAGGATCGGCGCTGCCTAGTTTGAATAATCAAATGTGATTATATGATTAACCATGTGATGGGCAAATACAGTGTCGGACTGGCCCACAGGGATACCAGGAAAACTCCCGGTGGTCCCAGGTGTCAATGGTCCCTCATGCTGCTAACCATTTGGCCTATTTCATGACCATTCCCTATTTCTATGAGAACAATGAAGCTAAATAGATGGAATAATAGATTTTAGTATGTAAAGAAAAGAGACTAGGAGTAGAGGTTGAATGAGGAGATGAAGAATAGTACTGAGAGTGGGCCCCTGGTCTAATTTTTTTGGATGGGCCCCTGGTGTCCCAGTCCGACATTGGGTAAATAACAAGGTATTTGTTGGTCAGCACAGGCCAGGGGGATTAATGAGAAAGGTAAAGGGTGAAAGATGGATTCTTTAAGTACCTTGATCAGAGAGGAGCAACAGAATGATACATGAATCTAAAAAAATCCTACCTTATGGGCAATCGGCCAATCTTGGTTTTCAGTATCACATAAAACTGGAGAAGACAATTTAGAGATATTTAAGTTCAGTAAGGTAAATGCATATTTTCAATATCTTAAATTAAAAACAAAACAATGATACTAGAATAGCCTGTTGACACCTTACAATAGTCCTACTTATACAGATGTGTATATGGTTATTTAGACCATTGCCAGAATAGGCAATGGAATATCTAGCTATTTCTAGAGAAAACCTCTCTTCTAGAGATGTCCAGGAATCCAAGAATTTGGTGGAATCTCAGCAGATTTTCAAGATTTGGATCACGGCCACCATCAGGGGGGGGGGGACAAGTGTCTCTGGCCCGAGCATGAAGGGGGCCCAGCAGGGCTGCAGTTTAGAAAGAGCCGGGACCCCCTTGCCAGCGCCCAAGATCTGCGGCCAGCTGAACAGCCAAAAAATGCAGAAGTGCCGAAAAGTCGAACTCCTGAATCGGCCAAAAGACCCAAAGCCATGAAAATAGCCGAATCGCCAAAAAGACCCGAAATCATGAAAACAGACGAAATTGAAGTCCTAAAGCAGCGAAAAGACCAGAAGTCTCGAAAGGAGGCAAAGTTGAAGTTCTGAAGCCACGAGTTCAATTCTACTGAACACCTATTTGTGGTTTTTGTTTTTTTGTTTTTTTTTCCCCAATTTTTTTTACTGGCTCTGGCACCAATGCTTTTTAAAAAAAACTTTTATGGGCAGCCCTAGCGCCGATGTTTTTTTAAACTTGTAAGGGGGCCCTGACCAACAATAGCTTTTTATAACTGGTGTGTAGGGGTTACTTTTTAGCTGTGTGGTCTTTTAACTGTGATGTGAATTGGGTGGGGTCTGGGGTGGGGCTTGGGCGCCCCGAAAATTTTGTTGTAGGGGCCCCGTTATTTCTAATGGCGGCCCTGATTTTGGATATAGAATTCTTCCTATAGTATATCAGAGTTCATTTTTGCTGTTACATCACGGCTTGGTCCTCTTCCTGCAGTCTCTCTGACCAGTCATTTTCTCTTTGAATAGCAGAACCACTTGGAAAATGTATTTGTAGGGGAAATGTGCACTTCCTAGCAGAGCTGGGTCAAGCTGGCTAGGCCCCCCCATGCAATCTGGCCAGCCACCTCAACCCCTGCTCTTGAACTGGAAAGCAGACGGAAAAGGTACGTGCCCAGCATGCCCCTCACCAAATGCCTCTTCTGCCTACCCCTTTTTCTGGCCCTGTCCCTTGGATCAAGGGTACTGTGTATACAGACCCAAACATCAAATATCAGTTTAATTTAAATATGTATGCCTTGTAAAAAATAAGACATGGTGGCAATATGACTGAAACATCACAGAACCAATATGTTAAAGAAGGAAAGTTTAAAAATAAGTAAATATTATCAGAAAGGTCTAGGTAAATACAACTATAATCACTCACAATATTGCTGCTCTGAGTGCTCAGGTTCCTTCCCTCCTATTCTTTACACATGGGCTTGGTGTCAAATTTCCTTCTCATTGCTCAGCCATGCTTGCACAGTTCCTCACCCCCCTCCCTTCTCACTTGCCCTTTTCCCTAGCTCCCCCTCGCTTCTCCATCACTCCCCTCCCTTCCATTGCTGTAATCTGAGCAGGGCCAGATTTGTGCAAAGGCCACCAAGGCACGGGCCTAGGGTGGCAGGATTTTAGGGGGCAGCATGCTGTCCAACCACACCCACATTGATTCAAAAACACTGGGGATGCGCAGGAGATACAAGTTTTTTAAATTTCCAGTGCACCAAACCCCATTGCGCCAATGAAGTTTGTGCGAATACAAGGGAGTGGACGGGGGCGGCAAACAGCAGTGGACCTAGGGGCTCCCACTATGTAAATTCAGCCCTGAATCTGAGTCTAGAGTACAGCCAGCAGCTAGATGCAGGCAGGTAAGTTTCATCACACAGAATTGATATGGCAGCTGCAATCTAAAGCAAACAGAGAGAACTAACTGTATGGTAGAGCATTCTGCAGAGTAAATATAGCGTTATGGCTTGCCCCAGTGTGGCTAATCTTTTGGGAAGTAAAATGCATCACTAACTTTCCGTCATCTTTAATGGAGAATTCAACCTGTTCTGAAAAAAAAAGTACTAGAAATATGGATCTATTTTAAAGGGGTTGGTCACCTTTAAATTAACTCTTAGTATAATGTAGAAAGTGATATTCTAAAACATTTTGCAATTGGTTTTAATTTTTTTATTACTTGGTTTGGTTTTTGAGTTATTTATCTTTTTATTTATTTATTATTATTATTATTTTAACTCCAGGTTTGAAATTTCAGCAATCTGGTTGCTAGGTTCCAAATTACCCTAACAACCATTAATTGGTTTGAATAAGGAGTGGAATATGAATAGGAGAGGACTGAATAGAAATATGATTAATAAAAAGTAGCAATAACTATAAATTTGTAGCCTTACAGAGCATTTGTTTTTTTAGATGGAGTCAGTGACCCCTATTTGAAAGCTTGAGAAGAAGCAGGCAAATAATTCAAAACTATAAAAACTGAATGATGAAGTCCGGTTATAAAGTTGCTTAAAAATAACTATACTAAAACTTGACTCAAAGGTGAACCACCCTTTTAAGGAGTGTCACATCCCAAACAGGACTGTCTGCAACTTTATGTTAATAACATGTAGGAACGGAGATATAAAAGCTGAACATATCAATAGAGAATGGTAGTATATCAAACAAATACAAGTTACTCACCTGATTCAGAAGTAGCAAGAGCACTACTTGTACTTGGGCCACTAGGAGAACTTGGACATTCTGCCGCTAAAGGGCCATGGACATGTGGAGAGTTTTTACACTGTGCCACAGTTGTGTCTTTTGTCCTGGGAGAACTTGTACTCTGTGCCACAGCTGTATTACTGCACTGTGTCACTGGAGGGAAAGTGTCTGCAGTTTAGGGTACTTTTATGCTTTTTAGAACCAGACAGTACAGAGCATCCTCTGCCGATGTGTTGATCACTTCGGGGAGACATTTAGATTGTACTTCAGACCTTTTATTTGTTCCAAAAAAGCTTATGGAATGCTCCGTTGATTTGACATTTACTATAGGAGTCTTCACAGCAAGTTTTATTGATGAACTGTCTTCTCCAGCCATTAACACTGGTTCCTCAGCTGAACTCCTGTTCATTCCCAGTATTTTCAAGCTTGGCTCTGCTGATTGAGTATTTGCTCCAGGAATAGATTGCTCCAGTGCCACTGCAGGTAAATCTTTTAGACAGGATGGTACCGCAAGCTGTGATCCACCTTCATTCTGGGAGCTCACAATACACCGCTTGTTTGCTTGTTCATCTCCATTAGGGGAGCTCATAGGTTGTACCAATCTGGTGCGTTTCTCATCAGCAGAATGATGTGCTCCTGATATGCTTTTTACAGTGGGTGAGTTTGTACGACATGGATTTGCTAAAGATTCTGGATTTGAGTCATTTTCACTCTGTGATATTGATGTTTTTTCTGCATTAGTAGAGCAAATGGGAACCACAGCTAAACTGTTACCCACTGGCTTGTATATTTTCTCAGAATCTTTTGCGAAGGTACAGTTTATACTGCCAGGAATATCAATATGCTCAGTTGGTATGTCTCCTACATTCAAACTTTCAATCTGTAAATACAAAAAATATGTATTAACATCTATAAGTCTATCAACCTGTCTAAATATTTATTCCAGTACAGGTATGGGATCCGTTATCCGGAAACCGCTACAGGAAGGCCGTCTCCCATAGACTCCATTTTATCCAAATATTTTAGATTTTTAAAAATGATTTCCATTTTCTCTGTAATAATTAAACAGTAGCTTGTACTTGATCCAAACTCAGATATAATTAATCCTTATTGAAAGTAAAACCAGAATATTGGGTTTGTTTAATATTTAAATATTTTTGTAGTAGACAAGATATGAAGAACCAAATTATGGAAAGATCTGTTATCCAGAAAACCTCAGGTCCCAAGCATTCTGAATAACAGATCCCATACCTGTATTAATTCATTTGTTATTTATGATAACATCTTAAATGACAAGGAAATCCATATTCACTTGGGAGGGCACCAATATGTTTAATTCAGAAGCTAACTGTTTTTGTCCCTAAGATTGGTGCTACTTTTAGGAAAAATAAGTCCAGGGGAAAAAAAGGCAGCACCACTCCATGTTTCTTACCTTTCCCAGGCATTTCACAGCATAGTTATACTTATGCATACACAGTAGAGTAACATTTTTGGATTGCTAGGGAATCTGCCTGGGAAAGGTAAGAAACATAGCAGTGAATTGATGCATTGCTTTTCATCTTGGCCCAGTGGGGGTTTAATTCAATCTTGGGGTACCTAACATATTGGCACCCCAGTAAATTGTGGTTTCCTTGACCTTTAATCTGATTTTTAAGTTCTGCTCTACTCTTTAGATGGCAAAAAAAAAAAAGCCCATATATTATGTGCAGTTAGATATACAATCACTCCATGGACCTGGTGGATTAGATTCTACAATCACATGACTGCATGAGGAAAGTGTCCCATAAAAAAAAATACACTTGCTGGTTCAGCAATGAAATTTTATATTGTAGAGTGAATTATTTGCAGTGTAAACAGTGTCATTTAGAAATAAAAACGACATCATAAAAATCATGACAGAATCCCTTTAAAATCTTTTCTATTTGTTTTAATGTTACAAAGTATATCAGTCAATATCAGTCAATAAATAAAATAAAAATATTTCTCAGATTAAACAGTTAATTGTCTGGAATATGTTTACATACATGTTGACTGGCAATGTTTAAGCTGGAATCTTGACTGGAGATTGACCCTGAAACACATTAAATATATAATCCGATGTTTAACATGTAGGGGGTTATTTACTAAACTCCGAATACCCAAAATTCCCCGAAATCCCAAAAATTTGTGATTTTTTTTATAAAATCGAAATTTTAAAAAAAAAAATCACTAATTTTTCGGAATTTATTAAACCCGAAGGCTAAAAAGCCCGAATATAAAACCACGGCATCTCAAACCTGTCGAGGTTGCATAAAAGTCAATGGGAACAGTCCTATTGATTTTTGGTTGTGTCGGGGGTTTCGGGCAATTTCACGTTGTTTTCGGAGCTTTCGGAGAAAAACCTCGAAAAATCCACGGAAAAATGTGAAAATTTGAAAAAGGTGAAATTCTGAGCTTTTCCCCCCAAAGGTAATTTTCGGGAAAATGTAATAATAAATAATCGGAGTTTGTAGCAGCCGATATTGAGATAAATTCGGACCTTGATAAATAACCCCCTAAGAGATGTTGTACAAGATGACATTGTAAAGGGGCACAAAAATAGGAAGGGATAAACACAGAATATAGATTTTATGAATATGACCTGAGAAACAACAGTAGGGTGCATAGAATTTATCTTGTATTTTTTTTTTACCATATATACATGTACAAAGGACTAAAAGTCATTTGTGAGTCTGGGGTGTGTGTATGTTTTTTAAGCCAAACAGAGTAAATTATAGTTTCAAATACAGAATACTTTAGACTTACCTCCATGCAAGATATACATCTGAGATAATATCCTCTGCTCTTCTGAGTTAATAGCTTCCTGTTTGTGAAACAAATATCACAAATCAAATTTGATCATTCATACAGCTGAATCTACTTGCTCTTCACACAATATAACACAAGAAGGCAAATGACTTTCAGTACTTATTGGCTTGGTCTTCTTCATACACTTTGCCAGAATGGCAGAGAACAAAGTGAACTGAAGCCAGTGAGACCACTTAAACTGTAAACTCTACGGGACAGGGACCTCCTTCCTCTTGTCACGTAAAAACTTAAAGAACACATATAGCATAACTAAAAATGACTCCAATCTTGTAGGCAATAATACATAATGTATGGTGCTGGTCTAACCAGTGCCAAGTTGGCCGGGCGCCCCAGGCAACCCAGCCGACTTTGTCGCCTCCCCACTGTTCTCGACAAGGATGCGCGACTGCGCATGCGAGAAAGACCCGAGGCAACATAAGTGCACATGCGCGAAAGAGCCAAGGACCCGTGAGTGTGCATGCGTCGAAGAACGGGATCGAGCATGAACACACTCTCTATTCAGTACCGCTGCACATTAAAGGGGACCCATCACCCAAAAAAATAATTCAAAATCCTATTTTATCAGATTAGTCAAGGAAAATGAACTTTAATTACACTATATAAATTATTTGAATCTTGTTTCCTTCAGTCAGGGATTTCAAAATTATAGCAAGCAGGCAGGAGCCATTTTGTGGACACTGTTATTAAGACAAGCCTTGTATCATCTCAGAATCTTGTTTGTGCACCAGAATGGGGGACCCGATGTCCATCCCCATGCACTGGCTACACAATTATATGGTAAAGAGAACTGGGGGAATGTGTGGAAAGCAGTGACATCCAAGAAGTGCTGAATTGAAAGTGAAAGTAATTGTCTGCCCCACCTCTATGCCACGGGCATAGAGGAGGGGCAGACAATATTTGATTGACAGCTGAGATTTTTAAATGAGCTTACAACAGCTATGAATGCTTAAATAAAAAATAGCAATTGGATTTCATGTTTAATTTGAAAAGAACTTTTATTATACAGATTTTTGTGTCTGGGTGACAGGTCCACTTTAAGGACACAGAAATGCTGCAGGTTAAGGGAACAAAGGTCCGAGCAGGGGATGGCATCAGAAGAGGTACGTGCCTGGCGCCCCTCTGCCTTTGCGCCCTAAGCACGTGCCTCTTCTGTCTACCCCTAGTTCCGGCCCTGGGTCTAACTTTGGGCTAAAAATTAATATTATTTTTAAAAATGGCCCCTTTATTGCAGATCCCCATAGATCTGCTGTGGTCCCTGTTCATATTTCAAATGAGGGGTGGGCGTGTCCTTACAGTCCCTGCCAGAAGTCATTCACAGCCTGCAGTCACACAGCTTGCAGTCACACAAGCAAAGACAGGCTTCAGTTCCCTATCAGGTCTGCCTAGCTGCTGATTGGTTCCTATCCTACAGTTCAGCATGCTGAGTCCCGCCGCCTCCCCTGAACAGCCTGAGAAAAGGAGACAACAGGAAGTAGAACAGGTGGGTAGTATTAGTAGGATTTTTGAAGGAATTTTCAATAAATCATCTCAAATTCTACTTTTTTTAAGCACATTCCTTCTATATTTATTATTATTATTATTATTATTAGCATGTGTTAGAGCGCCGACATATTGCACATCGCTGTAAAGTAAATGTGTTTATACAACTAAATCACAAAAATTACATATATAGAACATAGGGAGTTACATGTATCACGACCAATACGGTACAAAAGGTGACGAAGGCACTGTGCAAAAGAGCTTACAATCTAAAGGGAAGGGAATAAGACACAGTGGGAGTGGGCAAGATCAGAATTAAGTGGGTGTAGTATGTGGTATTGCATTTGGTTAATAAATTTAGTTAAGCAGAGTGAGAGTAGGCTTTTCTAAATAAGTGCATTTTAAAGGAGAAGTAACCCCCCTTTCTAATAAAAACCCCTACCCCCTCCCTGCTCCCCCCCCTGCATAGGAGTTACCACAAGTAAATACCCCATGTTGCAGAGTCAGCACAGCTGAGCTCATGGGGGCCTTCTGCAGCCGCTTCGGTAATCCCAGTAAGGAAGTTCCATATTGGCGCATGTGTAGTTGGAGCATTTTCCCGGTTTGCTACAACTGCGCATGTACCGAAAGTGACGAATATTACAGAAGATGCCGCCCGTGAGCTCCGCTGCGCTGATTCTGCAACAAGGGGTAATTATGGCTTAGGGGTATTTACTAGTCATTTACACCCTCAAATGTGTTAAAATGTATGTAGGGTTAACTAGCTGTGCCGTAAGGATAATGATTGGGGAACACAAAAGGTCCATATTCCTTGACCTGCAAGAGGTGGAAATAGGGCTACTCTCTTATTGAGAGAAGAAGCAAAATGGATAGATGTTCTCAACACTATTGAACCAAATGGGATGAATGAAGCGTGGAGCCTAAAATGTTTTTTATGAAAATTTTGATAATATACCCTTTCTTTACAGATGGACTTATGTGAATGAATTTACGTGTACTCTATACGGACAATAATGAATACAACCATATGGTAGGATAAAAATGCTAAATATTATATAACTTGAATATACTGCAGAATGAATATTGTAAGCACTTATCTGGACGCTATTATTAGTAGTGTTCATTAAAGAGAAACTGTATTTTCATACCTGGCCACAAGGTGGAGCTGGAATGTCTGATTACCGGACCAGGTGGGGGTTGGGGAGAAGGGTTTTGTTAAGATTGTTAAACAGTTGTTTTGTGTATTGCACCAAAAGAAGGATCCATGTGATCTGAAACTTGTGCTTTCTACATCTACAAATAAATGTATAACCTAATTGCATTGACTTAAAGGAACAGTAACACCAAAAACTGAAAGTGTTTTAAAGTAATGAAAATATCATGTAGTGTTGTCCTGCACTGGTAAAACGGATGTGTTTGCTTCAGAAACACTACTATAGTTCATATAAACAAGCTGCTATGTAGCAATGGCGGAAATTGAGAAATGGCTAAATGGCACAGGATAGATAATGGATAACAGATAACACCATTAGACAGACAGAGCTTATCTACTGTCTGCTGTGTAACTTGAGCCTTTTCTCCTTTGAATGGCTGCCCCCATGGCTACACAGCAGCTTATTTATATAAACAATAGTAGTGTTTCTGAAGCAAACACAGCAGTTTTTCTAGTGCAGGGCAACACTGCATTATATTTTTATTACTTTAAAACAATTTAATTTTATGATGTTACTGGTCCTTTAACTCTCCAGTGGGTCTTATTTGATGTATTTACTTGTGGTAACTCCTGTGCAGGGGGAGCAGGGAGGGGGACTATTGAGGGTTGGGGTAAGAGTTTTTATAAAAAAGGAGGTTTACTTCTCCTTTAAGAGATCTTTTGAAAGCAGAAAGGTTGGGAGAAAGTTGGACAGACCATGGGAGAGAATTCCAGAGGAGGGGTGCAGCCCTTGCAAAGTCTTGAATGCGAGCATGTGAGGAGGTAATGAGAGAAGAGTTGAGTAGCAGGTCGGTAGAGGAGTAGTAAATGGTTGGGTGAGTAAGCAGAGATGAGATCAGAGATGTAGGGTGGGGCAGAGTTATGAAGTGCTTTGAATGTTAGGGTCAATAATTTGAATTTAATTCTAAAGAGTAGTGCAGGGATTGGTAGAATGGCGAGGCAGAGGAGGAGCAGTTGCTGAGGTTTTTTGAGCCTCGTGGCAGTGTTCATTATGGACTGGAGAGGTGACAGTCTCTGGAGGGGAAGGCCAATTAAAAGAGAATTACAGTAGTCTCATGATATGACAAGAGAGTGAGTAAGAATTTTAGTGGGATCTTGGGTCATAAATGATCGTATTTTGGATATGTTCCTTAGGTTTAAAAGGGTATAATGAAGATTCTTTGTTTTCACAAAAGAACCATTACATTGCAATAGATAAATAAAAACTGATTTTGTTGAAATTTTTTAAGTAAATACTATAACCCGCTTACCCTTACACACCGTATGGCTCCCCCCTACGGAGAAGGAGATCACCAACCCCAACTCTTTAAATTGCTTTTTATGCAAAAACAGCAAAAAACAACCCCAAGCAAGTAATAGTGGTGACCGGGCTCAAACACTGCCGCCAGGTCAGGGATTTTTGTCATCTAACCCACCTTCCCCAGGGATCCCTTGCAAAGACTTACACTGGAAATTGTTATTATATTGCCAATGGTCCATGCACAGGCCAACATGGAGTATTGGCAGATTCATTTTTCAAACCTGGCCAATCCATAGTACATAACTTCTTTCTATACATAAACTTCAATTTACACAATTTGATTGTTACATATATGGTCAGCTTTAGAATCCTAGAGAAGACCAGACCAAGAGGTAAAAAGGAGAAAGTGAGAAACCCAAAACTGAAAAGAGTCACCAATATAATAAATGGCTTTACGGTGCAGAGAATAGAGCCATGATTGAAAGGCAAAGGTCAATTTTAGTGGTATTAGAGCTTTTTGAATGTCACAAATGGCAGACAATTTATAAAAGAATATAAAAAGTATGAACAGAAAAAAGTTCTGAACGATCCAAAAAAAAAATATATACAAATATCTCTAAAACCTCTCAAAAGTAGAAAATTGGTATACTTACCATTGAAATTTTCCTTTCCATTAGTCCGTAAGGCAGCACACCAAGGGTTAACTCCGGTGTCTCTCCTGATAGGACGGGTAGCATAAATATTTAATTAGCAGACTTTAAAACCCCAGAAGACCCCTCTCCCTGCATGTTATTTTCATAGCTCTATCATAAGAACAACACTACAACATTATGCTGTAATACTTTATTTAATTTTGGGAGGGATGTCTGTGCTGCCTTACGGACTAATGGAAAGGAAAATTTCAATGGTAAGTATACCAATTTTCTACTTCCATTATGTCCTACAGGCAGCACACCAAGGGAATTTGCTAGCTTCCCAAATCAGGGTGGGGTAGAGTAGCTTCAGGAAGTACCGCTTGAAGAACTTTGCTGCCAAAGGCTGTATCTTTTGCGGACAAGATGTCTAATTTGTAATGCTTGGCAAAGGTATGCAAACTTGACCAAGTGGCTACTTTACAGATATCTTGAGGGGACGCATAACATCTTTCTGCCCATGAGGTAGCGACTCCTCTCGTAGAGTGAGCTCTCACAAATTCAGGTGGCTCCTTATCATCCAATTTGTAAGATAACTTAATAACCTCCTTAAGCCATCTTGCAATGGAAGCTTTTGAAGCTTTCTTTCCCTTGTTCTTTCCGGAAAAGAGAATGAATAAATGAATTGAATCTCTGAAAGATTTTGTTCTTTCCAAGTAAATGCTTAAGCACCTCTTCAGATCTAGATTATGAAGAATTTCCTCACCTTGGCATATTGGTTCTTGAAAAAAGGTTGGCAGATTTATTTCTGCATTAACACACCATGAAGATGGTATTTTTGGCACAAAAGAGGGTAAAGTTCTTAAACATACTTTATCTTGAAGAAACACCGTATAAGGTTCAGCAGCTCCTAATGCTTGGATTTCGTCAATCCTTCTTGCTGAAGTTATTGCAGTTAAGAAGATAACTTTTAAAGTAAGCATTTTGAATGAAACCTCATCCGGTGGTTCAAAGGGTGTAGAGCACAGCTTATTAAGGACCAAATTAAGGTCCCATGTGGGAACAAAGGATTTCACACTTGGTCTTAACCTGGAAATGGCTCTCAGAAATCTTTTTACTAATATATCCAGACAATCTTAAATTCAGATGAGCTGATAATGCTGAGACCTGAACCTTTAACGTGTTAGGTTGTAGGCCTTTCTCAAAACCTTCATTTAAAAATTGTAAAATTTGAGGAATATTTACCTCCAAAGGCACTAGATTCTTTTGAATACACCATTTGGCAAAAATTTTCCAGACTCTCTCATATGCTATAGATGTAGATTTTTTCCTTGCTGATAGTAAGGTATCAACCACTTCTTCAGACAAACCTTGCTTTAACAATGTCGAGCGTTCAACAACCATGCCGTCAATTTGAGCCTCTGTATTTCTGGAAACCCAATCTTCCCCTGTGAAATCACATTCTCTTTCAATGGAAGAATCCAACTTTTGTTCTGGGAAAGGCATAACAATTCCGGGTACCAGGACCTTCTGGGCCAACTTGGTATAATTGCAATTACCTTGGCTCTGTCTTGTTTCACTTTCTTGATGACCCTCTTGATCAGCGGTACTGGAGGAAACACATATGCCAGTTGAAAATCCCAACTGATTGAAAAGGCATCCAGGTAGGTTGGCTTGTCCTTCTGGTAAATTGAACAGAACTTCTTGCACTTGGTATTCTTCCTGGTTGCCATCAAATCTATCTGTGGGATACCCCACATCATGGTCAACTGTAGAAATATATTTTCGTTCAATGACCACTCCCCCGGCAGCATCATTTGTCTGCTGAGCTGATCTGCCCACTTGTTATCTACATCTCTTATGTGAATGGCTCCGATCTGCAAAACCTTTGTTTGAATCCATGTCATTATTCTGGCACAGAGTTTGATCAGTCTCTGAGACCTGGTTCCCCCCTGATGATTCAAATATGAGACCACACATATATTGTCCGACTGAATCACAACATTCCTCCGAAATATTTGCTTGTGAAAACATTTTAGCGCCTTCCAAACTGCCTTCAATTCTTTGTAATTTGAGGATGACCTCTTCTCCTTCTGTGACCACAACCCCTGTGTCATCTGGTTGCCTAGGTGGGCTCCCCAACCTTTCATTGATGCATCTGTAGTGACAATCAGGGGAGCTGGATATAGAAATTCTTTCCCTTTGTTTAAATGTTGTGGCCGAGTCCACCACTTTAGTGCTGATTTCATCTTGACTGAAACTCTCATGTCCTTGTCTAGTCCTGATAATCTCCGATTCCATGTTTTCAGGATCATCAATTGAAAGGATCTCATTTGAGCTCTGGCCCAAGGAACTTCCTCTATCGCCGCAGTCATGTGACCAAGGATTTTCATAGCCTGACGAATGGAAATAAGTTTCCTCTTCCATATAGTTTTTATTTGCTGAATCAGAGTACTCACCTTTTCTTCTGGAAGAAAAATTTTCATGCGCTGAGAATCGATTTTTAATCCCAAGAATCTTACTGAGGTAGATGGATGCAGATTGGATTTTTGTGTGTTGACAATCCAGCCATGATCTCTCAAAAATTCTAAAGTGTGGTGCAAATGATTTTTTATTTCTTCTCTGTTGGAAGCTTTTAAGAGCCAATCGTCTAAGTAAGGAACTATGAATATGCCTTTTTTCCTTAAAGCTGCTGCTAGCACCACTATTATTTTTGTAAAAACCCTTGGGGCTGAAGTGATCCCAAATGGTAAAGCCCTGAATTGTAGATGTTTTATCTTGTTTCTCAAGAATACTGCTACTCCCAGAAATTTTCTGCTGCTTTGATGAACTGGAACGTGCAAATAAGCTTCCTTCAGATCTATCGTTACCATCCAATCTCCTCTGTTGAGGATGCATTGGACTGATTTTATGGATTCCATGCGAAATTTCCTTTTGTAGATGAATCTGTTTAAGTACCTCAAGTCTATGATCAACCTCACTTTTCCCCCTGGCTTGGGAACCAGAAACATGGTTGAATATACTCCTTGCCCTTGTTCTGTCAAGGGAACCTCTTCCAGCACATTCTTTTGAATAAAGTCGTATACCGTTTCTTTGAATATTTCTTCTTTCTGTTTTGACACAACAAATCTTTCTAAGGGCTGTGATCTGAATTCTATCAAGTATCCGTCTTTTATGCAATTTTGAACCTATCTGTCTGTGGTGGTGACTGATGATAAAAAAGAGACAGCCTGCCACCCACAGCTTCGGGCATCCGCCTGGCGTCAGAAATCCAATTTTCGATTTTTTGGATCCTTGGCTTTTCCTCCTCTTACTCTGTCGGGCTCAGACTGTCTAAACTGTCTGTTTCTTCTGAAATATTCTCTATTTCTAAGTCCATATCTGGGCTGCTTAGCCCTAGGTGACTTACTTCTAGATCTCTGACGAAAGGAAGATCTTTTGTATCCTCTATAAGAATTTTGAGGCAACATTTTTCCTTTCCCACTTTGTAAGCTCTCAATTAACTGATCCAGTTTGGAGCCAAATAGCTTCCCTGGTTCAAAAGGCAACGAACAGAGGCTGTTCTTAGATGACAAGTTCGCCTTCCACGCCTTCATCCACAATGCCCTTCTACCAACTGAGGAAAGTGCCATCATCCTGGCTGAAAGTTTTACAGCCTCAACAGCAGTTTTACAGCCTCAACAGGAAATCTGTAGCCAACTTTACATACTTGAGGGATTTCAGAAGTTCATCCCGAGCCACACCTGTGTCAATATCTTCAAATTGTTTATCCAACACTTCAGTGTTCTTGACACAGACACTGCTGCTATGGACGGCTTAGCAATTCCAGTTGCAGCAACATAAGACCTGCTTAAAGCAGTATCTATTCTCCTGTCCATTGGCTCCTTAAGACCAGATGTATCCTCAACAGGAATTGTTGTCTTTTTTGACATCCTTGCTATGGGTATATCCACTGAAGGAGGTTCATCCCACTTAGCGATATCCTGCTTGTCTAACAAAAACATCTGTTTAAATCTCTTAGAAAAATCTGGTCTCTTAGTAGGATCTTGCCATTCTTTTTCCATCAAATCTTTAATTACAGGATTAACAGGAAAAGTATCAGCTCTAAGTTGAGAGAAAAAAAGAAGCATATTCTTAGGAGGATCCTTGCTCTTATTTTTTCCCTGATTTTCCATAACTTTATTAACAGCTTTCACCAGCTTGTAAGTTTTTTCTGGAGGAAAAAGCAATATATTTTCTTTTTTGTCATGAACCTCAGATGAGGCAGACGAAGAAGATACTTCCCCAGAATCTGAATCAGCAGACACCTGATCAATAATAATCAAATCTTCTTTCTTAGGATTGGAAGTAGTTACTGCTTGTTTCATTTCATCAAAAGTCTTATACATCATAGACTTGAACAAATCTATGAAACACTCAGATTTTTTCATCTGCTCTTCATCAACATTAGCCTTTATACAAGGAGCACAAATCTTCTGTGCGTAATCATCTGGTAAAGGCTGCTCACATGCTGCACACATCTTGTGTTTGGTTTTCTGAGTCCTTTTTGCAGGAGATTTAGACATCTAGAAAAAATACATATAGTACTTAATAACCTGCAACAGCTGAGACAATAAATGACCTGGAGGAATGGGCAATACCTTAGTCCGTTTTTTTGCTCTCTCAACAGCCTGGCAGAGGGACAGCAAGTAACTCTCTCTGGTCAAAGACACCAAATACAGGTAAAGAAGGTCTTTATATACCTTAAAAGTTGATAGGAAGAGTAGAAAACGCTCTTCCAGATCCTTGTGCGCCATCCCTGCAGACTCGCGTGTGAAACCGGAAGTGACGTCACTCTCAACGCGTCCATCCGAGCGCAGTACACAACGCGCTCCCCTCCTGCCTCTCAGCATGTCCTGGTCTCCCAAAGGAAATGCACTAAAGGAAAACCGTGAGCTAAAGCTCCTTTCCAGGACAATAAGCCCAAAAGTGACCTCCAGTCTAATATTGGCAAGGGACGTCCTCTCCCTCCAGGGGTTAACCCTCAGGTAACCCCGAGTCGGCCATCAAGCCCCTGAGAGCCTGGATCTTCATGGATCTTCACTAACTTGTCCACAGGTAGGACAGGAAAAAAACATGCAGGGAGAGGGGTGTTCTGGGGTTTTAAAGTCTGCTAATTAAATATTTATGCTACCTGTCCTATCAGGAGAGACACCGGAGTTAACCCTTGGTGTGCTGCCTGTAGGACGTAATGGAATGAAACGTTTTTCGGATTATTACTAGCATAAAAAAATCTGATCAAATTTCGTTTTTTTTTATGTCTAAAAATGTGTGGTTTTGCCATTTTTTAAAAAAAATCTCTAAAAACGTGAGATTTATTAAGTGTAAAAATGACAAAAAGATGCTGAGGTCCTATAGAAGTCAATGGGAGCTGTGCTGATCCTTTTGGACTGTTTTAAATCAATTCAGACTTTGAGGTTTTCAGGTTATTTTTTTTCGCTAGGAATTTTCCGAAAAACTTGAATTTTTAGAGGTTTTAGAGGTATTTGAATTTTTTAGTGCATTATTTTTTGTTTGTACTTTTTTTTTCCGGATCCTTAAATAAATCTCATGACATTCCTTGAGTTTGTGAATTTACTTGTGATTTCAAAAACCTCTAAAACCACTAAAATCCGACCTTTGATAAATAGACCTCCAAAGTTTGAATTTTAGTGGTATTAGAGCTTTTGGAAACCCACGATTAAACTCTCTCTCTAAATAGTATGAGTGGAAAAAAATGCTGAATGATCTGCAAAAATGAGAATATCTCTAATACTTCTAATAATTACAGTTTTTCGGACAATTACAAAAAATATCTAAAAACCTCTAAAAGTCTGAATGGTTAAAAAAATGTCCAATAGGATCAGTGCTGCTCCCATTTCTATGGGACTTCTATGGAACCTCAACTACTTTTACTTAGCTCCGTTTTTGTGGTTTTTACACTTAGGGGGTTATTTACTAAACTCCGAATGCAAAAATTACAAAAAATTTGTGATTTTTTTTTTTATAAAATTGGACTGATTTTTCGGAATTTATTAACCCCAGAGGATGGAAAAGTCAGAATCTGAAAATCCGGCGTCTCAGACCTGTCGAGGTTGCATAGAAGTCAATGGGAGACGTCACTATGATTTTTTGATGTGCGCTGGGTTTCGTGCAATACCCCTCGGAGTTTTTGGGTGAACAATTTAAAATAAAATCGTGAAAATCTGATGAAAAATCTGATAAAATTGTGAAAATCTGATTTTTTCCCACAAATTTTCATGAAAATGTAATAATAAATGAGAGTAAAAAAACCAAGCAAATTTGATCAGAGTTTGTAGCAGAAAATATTAAGATAAAATCGGACTTTTAAAAAAAAATCACAAATTTTTCGGAATTTATTAAAACCCAGAGGATGGAAAAATCCTTATCTGAAAATCTGGCATCTCAAACCTGTTGCGGTTGCATATAAGTCAATGATAGAAGTCCCAATAATTCTTTGATGGGTGTTGAGTTTTCGTGCAATACCATTTCACCATTTTCGGGTGAAAATTGTGAAAATCTTGAAAATCGGATGAAAAAAACAGAAAGAATCGTGAAAATCTGATTTTTTTCCCGCAAAGCAAATTTTCTGGAAAATGTAATAATAAATAAACATAAAAAACCCAAGTGGATTTGATCGGAGTTTGTAGCAGAAAATATTGAGATAAATTCAGACTTTGATAAATAACCCCCTTGATATAACAAAACACACATTTTTAGAGAACAATAAGGTTTGTGAAATAAAATAGTAAATTTGACCCTTAGAGGTATAAAAAAAAAAATCCGAATGTTAGTAAATAGGCCTCATAGTGTAGGTGGTGTAATGAGGTCTACAAAACAGCCACATGGGCAGAGAGGGTGGAGCAGATGAACTACATGTACTTTAAAAGAAGGAAACCAATACAAGGCATGGCACGTAACTAGGAAAAAACAGGATTTATCACCGTACGTCTCCATATTTAACTTGGATAGGAAACAAACAATTCCCAATAGGCATACGAAACCCAATACTTCTGCAATGGCGCAATAACGGACTTCACACCCTCAAAGACTTACTAGTTACTAACCCGCTACACAAATTATGGAAAACCGCTACTACCAAACAATCAACATCACATTTATACCAGACTATACGAACAGTTATAAACTTAGACGACGAAGACGACTCAACCTTTCAATGGATCAAAAACATCCCGGGAGTGACCAAATCAGATATCTTACAGCTCCACACAAAAATAATGAAACTACTCCCGGCAAGTAGATATCAAGAGATGACCCTCCAAATACTACATAACTCTTACCTTACTCCAATTAGAAGACATAAAATGGGTAATCTCTCCTCTAACAGCTGTTTACGCTGCCACTCACCAAGGGCAGATTTAATACACAACCTTTGGTCTTGTTCAAAACTACAAACATTTTGGCATGAAGTAGCCGCATATGGCGAACAGATAATCGGGAAACCTATCCAATCACAAATTGAATGGGCATTATTCAGCCACACCACAAATTATACCCAACTGTCAAAATCAGAGAAAAACGTCATAGGCAGACTTGCTGCAGCAGCTAGGAAAGCGATATTACAACAATGGTTGAGTCCGGACTCCCCACCTATATTGATGGTCAAACAAAAACTACACCACCTATTCCATATGGATTGGTTGGAAGCAATAACCAGAAAGGAACACAACACAACAAAATTCTTTAATACATGGATACCTTATATAATGACACTCCCACACCATACCAGATATCTTACGGTCTACACGTTTAGACAAACAACATGGTATGAGGAAGAAACACTTAGAGAACACCCACTTGTGGTGGAAGCATCCCAATACCTCGACAACTAGCAACGTGAACAAGAACTACTGGTTTTCGCACCCCCCAGGAGTCATCGGATAAGTAGATTATTGGCATCCTATCCATTGAGTCCCACATAACACCATTTAATATATTATGAGCTGTATGTTTTGGAATGTACTTATATGTTATTGATAACTCTATATTGAAAATTGTTAAACTTACGCAATGGTTACTCTTACTATTCATCTCAATGCAAAGTGAAGACAATTTTTACCTGTGTTATATATAAATAAAAACATGTTTGAAAAAAAAAGAAGGAAACCAGAATGGGGTAAAGGGATGTGTTTTAAAGACAACACGATGAGAGGAAACTATATAAATATGGGTAAATGGCTGCATTTCAGGACACATTTCATAATCTTTGCAGTACTGTCCCACAGCAGTGGTTGCCAGCAATGCTTGCAGTTTACTCTAATTATTATAATTAACATGTATTTATAGAGCGCCAACATATTGCGTATCACAAATGTCAACCACTCCTGTGCAGTCCAAACCCACAAATGTTTTATCTCCAATCAATTAAGGAGGTGTGTGTTTTGCACAACAAAAGCAACACGTGGATGTTATTTCAAGTAATTACCTCTAATTTTACTTCCAAAGTTTGCATCTCCGTTGTCTTTAGAAGAAACAAATACTTATGAGAAATAAATATAAAGAAATAGAAAAGATTTTGCATATCCTATGCCATCGGAACTGCTGAGATTCTAGCAATTAAAAGAACTGGAAGGTCCAGAAGTGTTCTTTCTCTTCCCATTCCCACTATATTACATGTGCACTGAGACAGGCTCTTCAGCTCTGGCCATTGTGTGTGATTGAAGCCCTGGCATCTGCTTGATGTGCTCTCTCTGGATATGAGACCATAACCTGACTTGTCTACTATTCTGGATCCATGTTCCTGGCTTAACTGAGTACCTCCTCTGGCTTCTGATAATTTTCTTCATCAAATTTTCTTTTCCCTACCCTTTCCACTGTCCTCTCTTTTTATTCTTCTTTCCCTTTACAAACCTTATCTTGCAAACCACTACGCTCCTTTCCAACATTCGCCTCTCCCTCCCAGTTTCCAGTTAAGATCACCACTCCCTCCTTGTTTGTTATCCAGTTGCCAGTTCTTTCTGTGCCTGCACCTCACTAGCTACAACCAGGGCCATATTTACCATACAGGCACTCCAGGGCCCGTGCCTGGGGCAGCAGCTTTAGTGGGAGCAGCCCTCAAATGCCTCTATGGCAAATCAAAATGTAAAGACAAAAATAAATCTCCTTGGTGTCCCCCAGATATTCAAACTGCAGATTACAATGCATCATGTTTCCATACCAAACAAAATTATTATATCGGAGGCCTTTTGAGATCACAGAAATGGTGCAGCACATATAATACTTACATAAAGACAATGAATGAATATTTTTTGGACTCAATAAGGATTCGCTTGATTCACTTGATTTACTATCACTTGCTGAGCTGCACACACAAAATGAAAACGTAAGTAAATGTTAGAAGAGAATGAATTCAGGGGCGCTGCTGTCATAAGGCAAGTTGAGAAACTCACGTCAGGCGGCAGCAGCCTTAAAGTTACAAGGGTTGGCAAAAAGGGGTGGTTTACCTGTGAATTAATTTTTAGTGTGATGTAGAGGGGGATATTCGGAGACAATTTGCAATTGGTTATCATGTTTTATCATTTGTGGTTTTTGAGTAATTCAGCACCTCTGGTGGCTAGCATGGTTACCCTAGCAACCATGCATTGATTTGAATAAGAGACTGGAATATGAATAGGAGAGGCCTGAATAGAAAGATGAGTAATAAAAAGTAGCAATAACTTTAGGGCTAGATTTGATATAGAGGCGCTCAAGACCTCATGGTCCCTGTGCCACCGCTTCCTCTCACGCCGTCCCTGCCCCCCCCTGTGGGCGCACGGTCCTAGAGCCGACTGTGTCGCTCTCCGGCACAGAAGCACTGGGGAGCGTTAAGTCCCCAATGCTCCTAAGGATGCGGCTGGGCAGCTTGCCGCCCCTTATATATCGCGACCCTAGGCCCGGGCCTTTGTGGCCTTGCCACAAATCCGGGCCTGTTTGTATCTGTATAGAGCATTTGATTTTAGATGGGGTCAGTGACCCTCCATATGAAAGCTGGAAAGAGTGAGAAGAGGAAAGCAAATAATTAAAAAAACAAAAGAAGGCGGGGCATGGCTTGATGTCGAGCTGAGCAGGACGCACAAAACCTGAGCTCCGGTTGTATCAATGACCAACAGCATAGTAATCCTAACTTAAAACTCAGCAAATGGGGAAAACATATAAAACAATCCCCTGTGGAGCGACCCTGGGCAAAGAGATCCAAAGACATAGATAAATTCTTTGAGAAGCAACCTGGAGATCTCTAGGCCGGGGAAACTCCCAAAATGGCCGACGAGGATATTCAGCAACAGATCTCATCCGGAGACGCAATAGAGGGTCCAGCGGAACAAGCGGTTCTACAGACCTTTCTTACTGAACTGCCTAATAAAGCTGATCTAGCCCAAATATTGACAGAAATTAACTCTCAAACAAGAAGTTGCCACACTGCAGTCAGAGCTTACGACACTTACCCAGAAAATAACCACAGTTGAGGCATCACAGGCTGCGACACAAGCGACAACGGTGCAGCTAGCAGCAAAGGTGGATAGCCACAACAGGCAATTGTTCCTGCTCAAAAGAGCTATGGAATATGCTGAAGTTGCAACATTAGGATACGGGGAATCCTTAAAGACGTTGGGCTCCCCGAAGCTCGCCAACTAATGGTCAACTTATTTTGTCAACTGCTAAACATGTACTTAGAGGCCCCGATCTGCTGTCTCTAGATCTGGAAAGCCCCATGATGTTCTATGCTGCCTCCATCACTATAGCCAAAAGGAAGAAATCCTAGGGAGGGCTCGTGAAGCAAGCAATCTGAATATAGAAGAGGACAAGATTGAATTGTTTCAGGGCCTGGCTTATTCTACTATACTGCAGCTCCGCTTCAGACTCACACCTCTCTGTAACACCTGCCTGCCATTGATTAGCTCTACTTTGTTTTAAATATGTTGTAGGAAGTATGAGTACCTAGCCTATGATTAAGTATCAGTGTGATATGAAACGCATAAGGCTGAAACCTTGTATACCGGAATAAAGTTACCCATTATTTGACAAGTTTGCCTGGAGGAGTGATCTTTGGAAGTGCCTGCTCATTTTGTTTGCGATTCTTATTAAGAAGAAACAAATAAATTATCTCACCGATCAAGTGACATATCATGAGAGACTTCCTAATTTAAAAAGAAAAAAATTAATTATGTCTTTGTTTTCTGATGTAAAATACATTTCCTGTGCTTACATATAATACAATTATTTAAAAGCAGAATATAATTCCCACTCATATGCAATATTTATTCATTTATTATTATTTATTTAATCAAACAATACAATATTATAATTTTTTTAAATTCAGGACAAAACACATACTTTTACAAGGCAATTCAAGTAATCGTAACTTCACAAAAGTCACAATAAGTCATTCTTGGAACACAGAACACTTGTGTATTGACAAAAGAGGACAAATTGTATTCTGAGACCTTAAATTCCTAACTAGTATATTGCAAATATTTACACTCTAATTATATGTGGAAAAAAAGCAGTATTAATTAAAAAGAGAAATCTGGGGATGACAGTATCCTTCCGTACCTGCACAGGTTGTAGTCCTTCTGATGAATGGCTTGTGATGCAGACTTCGTTGGCATTCTGATTTTCATTAATGGGTGCCACGTCTACTAGTTATGTTAGAGGGAAAAAAATGTACTTAAAGGAGTGGTTCACATTTAAGTCAACTTTTAGTATGTTGTAGCAAGGCCAATTCTAAGCAACTTTTCAATTGGCCTTCATTATTTATTTGAATAAATGATATTTGACTTTTTCCAGCTTTTTAATGAGGGGGTCACATACCCCATCTAAAAAAAACAATGCTCTGTAAGGCTACAATTGTATTGTTATTGCTCTCTTATGAGCAATAATAATCTTGTGTGTGGACCGTGACCTGTGACTGACTAGTGGGAATCAGTGACACAGCTGCTCACTGGTATAACCCCGGGCCGGTGCAGTATTCTGCTGATAGGAGCACCGGCCCGCAGTTTCATGTAAGTCAATACAATAACTTGGGGGTGCCTAACATTTGGCACTCCCAAGTGCAAACAGACTTTCCCTCTCCTATAAGTTAACTTTTAGTATGTTATATGTTTTATATATGTATATGTTATATATTTTGAATTATTTGCCATCTTCTTCTGACTCTTTCCAGCTTTCAAATAGGGGTCACTGACACCATCTAACAAATATATTCTCTGTAACGCTACAAATTTATTTGTTGTTGCTAAATATTCTCATCTTTCTATTCAGAACCTCTCCTATTCATATTCCAGTCTCTTTTTTAAAATCAATGCATGTTAGGCTAATTAGGACCCTAGTAACCATATTGCAGAATTGCAAACTGGAAAGTAGCTAAATAAAAAAAGCTAAATAACTCAAAAAAAACACAAATAATAAAAAATTAAAACCAATTGCAACTGTCTCAGAATATCACTCTCTGCATCATACTAAAACTTGTTTAATTGTTTTACAGAAACATACAATTTATGTGTTTTATATTAGCAAAACTGCTAGAATACAACATTAAGCAAAACAACACCATACAGTGTCCTCCATAACTATAGATATTGTGTTGTCTGATTGGTATAACTTGATCATAAAAAGAAAAAAAAAATTTCAAAGGAAAAGACAGTTATATCAAGTATAATTTCAAGCAGGAACCAACCTTTGTTTTATTCACACCAGGGTTTTTCCACAAGACACTTTCTAATTCCACACAGCATATGCAACAAAACAAATTAAAGTTTCACCTCCCTTCCATCTGGATACCTCATAGTTACATAGTTAAATAGGGTTGAAAAAAGACAAAGTCCATCAAGTTCAACCCCTCCAAATGAAAACCCAGCATCCATACACACGCCCCTCCATACTTTCACATAAATTATATATAACCATATCTATACTAACTATAGAGGTTAGTATCACAATAGCCTTTGATATTATGTCTGTCCAAAAAATCATCCAAGCCATTCTTAAAGTCATTAACTGAATCAGCCATCACAACATCACCCGGCAGTGCATTCCACAACCTCACTGTCCTGACTGTGAAGAACCCTCTACGTTGCTTCAAATGAAAGTTCTTTTCTTCTAGTCTAAAGGGGTGGCCTCTGGTACGGTGATCCTCTTTATGGGTAAAAAGGTCCCCTGCTATTTGTCTATAATGTCCTCTAATGTACTTGTAAAGTGTAACCATGTCCCCTCGCAAGCGCCTTTTTTTCCAGAGAAAACAACCCCAACCTTGACAGTCTACCCTCATAATTTAAGTCTTCCATCTCTCTCTAACCAGTTTAGTTGCACTTAGTCTCTGCACTCTCTCCAGCTCATTTATATCCCTCTTAAGGACTGGAGTCCAAAACTGCACTGCATACTCCAGATGAGGCCTTACCAGGGACCTATAAAGAGGCATAATTATGTTTTCATCCCTTAAGTTAATGCCCTTTTTTATGCAAGACAGAACTTTATTTGCTTTAGTAGCCACAGAATGACACTGGCCAGAATTAGACAACTTGTAATCTACAAAATCCCTTAGATCCGTCTCATTTAAGGAAACTCCCGACACACTGCCATTTAGTGTATAACTTGCATTTATATTATTTTTGCCAAAGTGCATAACCTGCATTTATCAACATTGAACCTCATTTTCCAGTTTGCTGCCCAGTTTTCCAACTTAGACAAATCACTCTGCAAAGTGGCAGCATCCTGCATGGAACCTATAGTTCTGCACAATTTAGTATCATCTGCAAAAATAGAACCAGTACTTTCAATGCCCACCTCCAGGTCATTAATAAACAAGTTGAAAAGCAAGGGACCTAGTACAGAGCCCTGCGGTACTCCACTAACAACACTGGTCCAATTAGAAAATGTTCCATTTACCACAACTCTTTGTAGTCTATCTTTTAGCCAGTTCTCTA
Organism: Xenopus petersii; assembly: GCA_038501925.1. Classification (NCBI taxonomy): domain Eukaryota; kingdom Metazoa; phylum Chordata; class Amphibia; order Anura; family Pipidae; genus Xenopus; species Xenopus petersii. Next base: position 35,826,833 of record CM076674.1, read on the forward strand.
TCCAGGTACAAATACTATGTTCCAGGCCAACATTCCTTAATTTAACCAGTAACCTTTTGTGTGACACTGTATCAAATGCTTTAGCAAAGTCTAAGTAAATCACATCCATTGCCATCCCAGAATCAAGGTCACTGCTTACCTTCTCATAAAAAGAAATTAAGTTAGTCTGGCAAGATCTATTATGCATAAAACCATGCTGGCACACACTCATAGTATTATAATTTGCTATAAAGTCCAGTATCTTATCCTTTATTAACCCTTCGGAAAGCTTTGCTACCACTGACGTCAGACTAACTGGCCTATAGTTTTGAGGCTGAGAACGGGATCCTTTGTTGCCACAGGTGAAGAAAAATTATAAATTGGTGATATTACCTAATGGATTTAGAGCATTTGAAATGTTTATTAAGTTTGATATCCTCTTTGCTGTTGTTTTCTTCCTGAAACAAAGAATGCAGTGTCATATTAGTGACCGTGGGGAGAGAAAAAACATAATCCCATTTGTGCAAAATTTTATTGTATCAAAAACTTAGATATTTAACTGACGATAACACCTGGGTCACTATAAGAGGACATTTGGCCAGGAATTTCTAGGAGAGGAGATCTACCACCAACCTTTTCAAACAGAATGACATTTTAATGATACATCTCTAATGATGAGGTAACCTAAGGCGCCTGGGTTTCCCTGCAAAACACCTGGAACCTCTACGTTCCTGGGCTCCCTGCAACTTGCATTTTCCAGAAAGGGTAGGTACATTAGTATAATGAGATAAAAACAATGTATTATTCCATGAAGAACTCTTTGCTGCATTGCACTGTGAGTTACAAGTGAAATGAAAAAAATGTACATTATCCTTACAGGTTTGAGGAATGGAAAAGGAATGTTCTTCATCTTCTCTAGACATCTGGCCTACTACGGCCCTAATGCATTATTTTTGAAGGGTTTTAAAGTATTGTAAATACAACTTGATTTATCACAATTCCAAAAACCCCTTTAAAATGTTTAACACAGAATAAATTACTTTTTTATAGAGTATTTCTTTACCTTGGAGTGGTTTCCTCTAGGTCCTTTTGCTTCTAGTAAAAGAAAAAAAACGTCAAAACAAACTACTGTATTTAGTAGCTAATGATTAAAGCACATTTACAAATGTAAATCTGTTCTAAACCCTAGCTACTTATTTGTCTCATTGCCTTCAATATAAATTTCATTTAGCACAGTTAAAACTTTTCTCTGTCTCAAATTTCTTAAAAAATAATTCAAATATGTTTAATATTGAAAGAAAGCTATGGTTTGAGCTAGTCATAACAGGAGGTACAAAAGCTCTATGACTATGGTTGCCACCAGTCCAGTTTTTGTAAGGGCTGTCCGGGTAAAAAAATGCTTGTCCGGATTTCCAAATTAGGAAATCCAGACAGGACATTGAAGTTAATGGCATGGCAATCAGCAATTGGCTGATCAGCCCTGTTCCCAACATTACCTGACCTGACCCAGACAGCACCCATCCTGCCCACACTTGGGCAACGGAAAATGTGGCAACCGTACCTATGACAATGAATACTTCTGTACTTTTCAATTCCCCTCTCTTTTTTGGAACATGTTCTCCATTTCACCTTGTTGCCTCCATACCTACACACATGCAGGCCTTTCAATTAATTTACTCTCAAGCCTCTTGGTATCATATTAAACTTCCTAGAAATAAAATACTGACAGTAGGAATGGAGTTTGATAACTTTATCCTGCAACTTAATCCTGTGCATACTAACCAGCACAGAGGATAGAAATCCAGTACATACACAGGCTGTATTGGGTGGGTTGGCTCAGTGGAACAGTTTGCATTCATGCACATGCAGTAGGGTAATTCTAATATAGATACACATATGTTCTCTGATTATCTCACCTGCTTTTTCAGTCTTTGTTCTATGTTTGATGTGTCAGAATTTCTTGAAGATGGGCCAGGCTCAGAGCTCTCTGCACTGTCTTGTTCTTCCCCCTGTCTGCCTTCTGTAACCATAAGGTACCATGATGAAGAATAGTGAAAGGAAATTATAAACAACCTTGCATCTTCTGATTAAAGAGGTACTTGGTCAAAGCTAATATTACTAAGTTGAATGATAAGCTGAAGACATGGCAGATATCAATTTGAACACATAAGGTGATGGTTATGGTTCACTCAAACACTGAATCTTGAAAGACTTAAATCTATTCCAGCAGAGGAATTACCCAGTAGTAAACACAGTTCTACAGAAACATTTTAGGGTTTTGTGGCATAGAATATGGCATATGACGCCAAAGGCTCTCACTACAGTTACAACATGATTTGTAACTGAAAGTTCCATTCCATTCCCATCACATCAAACTAATTCTGAAAGGACCTCACAGGAAAAGGCCTTCTCCAGATTGGGATACTGTCATGGCAAAAAATGTTTTTTCAAAACACATCGGGTAGAGAGGGTATCTTGTCAGCCTATTTATGGCCGCTACCAAAACAATGGCTTTATTAAATGGACTGCATAAACTTTGGGTGCGTAGTACATATACCATCCACCATCCCCAGGTGTCACTAACAACCACGGCAAATGTTCAGTTTGATATCTCACCATTAAGGTCTGTCCTTTTTGCTTTTCTTTTTTTTCTGTAACAGAAAATGCATTTGAGATTAGTAAGGTCTGAGTAAGGCAAAAATAATAATTCTTGTCTGTTCTACATTAATTATTTGCCAGCTAATGGCTAAGGGCATAATTTTACATCAATTCAATCGACCTGTCTGTTTGTCTATAAATAATAACTATAACACTGGCACAAATAAAGTTTTCTTAAATATTACGAAATGTTCTATTACTCCACAGTTACTGTTTTTGCTTTTTCAATTTGTTCAAAAAATGTACAATTTAATATATTTGTGTTAAATGAAATACAGACTAGACATTTGCTCAGGCCCTAATGGAAAAATTGTACAGAAATATAGACTTCACATTTCGTTAGTGTTGTTGCTATTGTTAGAGAGTTTTAAAGATGATATTGGAAAAGGCAGAGGTATAAACCCAAGCTGTGAGCCAAAGATTTAAAAACAAGTCATTAAAAGCAATGCAGTTATATTTGTTTATTTAAAGTGATGCTGCTAAAATAAACATCAAACACATGCATCTGAATTAACTATATGCAACTGAAGATTCTTTACAGAGCAAATGTCTTTACCTTGGTGTAACACCCTCACTTTGCTTCTTTTTTTTAAATTAAAAAAACAATGTTATATTGAATTATGCTGAGGATAAATTAAAGAAATCAAGAGGGTAAAGGTTTGGCCAACCTTTATATCAGGTAGTGTCACAAAAAAGGTGTTTCATTTGGTATACAACGTGGGGCACAAAGGGTTAAATCATTAACCAAAGTTAGAGAAAAATGTGACAGGAGCTGCAGAGCTGGATAGAAAAAGAGCACTACAAGTACAGTCTGGTGAAAGAGATTGGAAAGAGCCAAAGGAAGTAAATAGGGTGGAGCATTTTGTTATGGACAAGGGCCTGCCACTGCTCCATGTGCTTCAGCCTTAGTGCATCTCATCTGATATTATCAGAATAGGCAGTCAAAACCATGGGTGTCTGCAGAAAATTTTCCAGGGGGGGGGGGCAAAGTCATCAAGCAAAAACAACTTGTTCTAGACTAAGCCTGTAAATAAAAACTAGGTGCCAAGTTTGTAGGAAATCAGTTTATTGGCAAAGCCCATAAGGATGTGTAGGGACCCATAGGGTTAATGTGCCCCTATGGCTTTAAAGCCCTACACTTCCTGATCTCCCTAGTTGCTGGGAAGATGCCCACATAGCTAGTTGTAATTTGCATATTTTTGATATTAGCCAAGAGGTGTTGTGATCACATCCTGTCACACTTTGGTATAGTGAGTGAGAAGGGGTGGATCTTCCTCTCTGGCTTCTGGTTGCTGATCCAGCTGAATGTTTCCATTAAGCCTGGGTGTAGCAAGGCCCAGTAAAGCCAGTTTTCCCTAGAGGGACCTGGAGCAGCACACCTTTTTTTTCCAGTTTTGACAGTAAATTTATGATATAGACCATAAAATGAATGGAAGACAAGGTCTGTTTTGACAGTTTCTCCAATAGGGCCACAAATGTATGAATACTCAACTTGAATGACTTGTTCAAAACTGTGCAAATACCAGCAGTGGTGGATTAATGACATTTGGGCCCCCTAAGCTGTATATATGGTATATATACAGTTAGGTCCATAAATATTTGGACAGACAACTTTTTTTTTCTAACTTTGGTTCTGTACATTACCACAATGAATTTTAAATGAAACAACTCAGATGCAAATTAAAATGCAGACTTTCAGCTTTAATTCAGTGGGTTGAACAAAAAGATTGCATAAACATGTGAGGAACTAAATCCTTTTTTTAACACAATCACTTCATTTTAGGGGCTCAAAAGTAATTGGACAAATTAAAAAGCTGAAAATAATGTTCATTTCTAATACTTGGTTGAAAACTCTCTGCTGGCAATGACAGCCTGAAGTCTTGAACTCACGGACATCACCAGATTCTGGGTTTCCTCCTTTTTAATGTTCTGCCAGGCCTTTACTGCAGCGGCTTTCAGTTGCTGTTTGTTTGTGGGCCTTTCTGTCCAAAGTTTATTCTTCAACAAGTGAAATGCAGCTCAATTGGTATCAGGTGACTGACTTGGCCATTCAAGAATATTCCACTTCTTTGCTTTAATAAACTCCTGGGTTGCTTTGGCTGTATGTTCTGGGTCATTATGAAACGCCTCCCAATCAATTTGACTGCATTTAGCTGGATTTGAGCAGACAGTGTCTCTGAACATCTCAGAATTCATTCGGCTGCTTCTGTCCTGTGTCACATCATGGATAAACACTAGTGTCCCAGTGCCACTGGCAGCCATACACACCCAAGCCATTCCACTGCCTCCTCCATGTTTTACAGATGATGTGGTATGCTTTGGATCATGAGCTGTTCCACGCCTTCTCCATATTTTCTTGCCATCATTCTGGTAGAGGTTGGTCTTCATTTCATCTGTCCAAAGAATGTTTTTCCAAAACTGTGCTTGGTTTTTTTTAGCTGTTTTTTAGCAAAGTCCATTCTAGCCTTTCTATTCTTGATGCTTATGAGTGGCTTGTACCTTGCGGTGCACCCTCTGTATTTACTTTCATGCAGTCTCCTCTTTATGGTAGACTTGGATATCGATACTCCTTCAGTACCACCTGGAGAGTGTTGTTCACTTGTTTGGCTGTTATAAAGGGGTTTCTCTTCACCATAGAAATGATTCCGTGATCATCCACCACTGTTGTCTTCCATGGACGTCCAGGTCTTTTTGCATTGCTAAGTTCACCATTGCTGTCTTTCTTTCTTTCTTTTTTTCTTTCTTTCTTTCTTTCTTTCTTTCTTTCTTTCTTTCTTTCTTTCTTTCTTTCTTTCTTTCTTTCTTTCTTTCTTTCTTTCTCAGAATGTACCAAACTGTAGATTTTGCCACTTTCAGCTTAAGGTTGGCTTGTTTCACCTGCATGGAGAGCTTCTATGACTGCATGTTGTCTGTTCACCACAAAATCTTCCACATACAAGTACCCCCCCCTCAAATAAACTAAAGGGCTTTTATCTGCTTCATTGATAATGACCCACACCTGCCCATGAAATAGCATTTGAGTCAATTGTCCAATTACTTTTGAACCCCTGGTCCAATTACTTTTGAGCCCCTGAAATGCAGTGATTGTTATAAAAAAAGGCTTTATTTCATCCCATTTTTATGCAATCTTTTTGATCAACCCACTAAATTAAAGCTGAAAGTCTGCAGTTCAACTGCATCTGAGTTGTTTCATTTACAATTCATTGTGGTAATGTACAGAAACAAAATTAGAAAAAAGTTGTCTGTCCAAATATTTATGGACCTAACTGTGTGTGTGTGTATATATACTGTATATATATATATATATATATATATATATATCTTCCAAATGAGTATCCGCACTCCAAAATCAATCTTGAAACAAGCTGGGGTGCACGGTAAGTCTTGTATACATCAACGTTTCATAGACCAGCACTCCCTTTATTGTGAAACAAAAAAAAATCATTTATTGCATCTTTTCTCCAACGTTTCGGTCCCTCTTGGGACCTTTTTCAAGGATGATACAAAAAATTGTGACAATACCAAACATTAAATAACCATATGTTTTACACCTGACCAATCCGTGTGCTAGTGCTCACTCCACCCTTAATTGGTTAATTGACTCCATGTTTAAATTTCAACTGATTTCTGTGCAAAAAAAATTTTTTTAAAACCCACTTATATAAAAAATATCTTTTGTGCAAATGTTGCAATCCATGACTCCATCTGTGTTACATGTTAACAATTATTCAATAAATACTTTGTTCTTAAAAAAGCTGTCTGTGCTTATGTGCAAATAAATAATCATATAGATAAATTGTAAATTACATTACATCCACAAGGTGTCTCCAGTGCGCTTTAAAAGTTCATGTTACAGTGTCCTTATTATCCCATTGTTACAAATCCTAAAAAGGAAAAAATAAGAAACACAATTGTGTCAATAAAAAAGCTAAAAACAAATACTGTAACCACCACATAAACATTATTCGAATCATCTCTCTGTCTCCTGTATTATATGTTTGAACCCTTTACTTTCAGGTTGGTTAGATGAAAGCGTTGCACAACGTCAAGAAAATATATAATCATGTTAAAAAGCAGTTCAAGTTAACTTGCCCATTCATGCCATTCGGACTCATACAGTTTAGCTCGTGTATCCAAAAGGCCTCTCTCTGTAGTAGCTTTCTCCCAATATCACCGCCCCTGGGATGTGCTCCAATGTGTTCAATCGGCATACATCTGAAGGAAGAAACATCATGTCTGGCTTCAGCCCAATGTTTAGCAACCGGTTGCTGGGCTATGTCCTGTTTCCCTTCTGTCTTAGTTCTATCGGGATTTAACGCAGCCCTAATACTTGACCGATGCATGCCAATTCTCTCCTTCAGTTGCCTTGTCGTTTTTCCACAGTAGAGCAGTCCACAGGGGCATTTAATAATGTATACTACCATGGTGGTTTCACAACTCATCCTCTGTCTAACCGTATATTTTTTGCCTGTATGTGGATGACAGAAGTAGGTGCCCAGAATTAAAGTGCCACACATTACACATCCCCTGCATCTGAATACGCCCGGCTGTGTGAAACCTCCCAAACTCCCACTTTTTTTCTCGTATTTATCACGGGGATCTGAGGGACTCAATCGCTCTTTTAAATTCTGAGCACGAGAATAACTAAATTTGGGTCTTCTACTGAGTTTACCTTTTAGTTGTTCATCGGTGTATACCACATCCCAGTACTTTAACACTATATTCTTCACTCCACTACTTTTGGGGTTGTACTGACTGACATAATAGATATCCCCTTTCTGTTGGCTCACTTTTTGCTGAACTGTATTGTCCATTTCCCTCAGCAGTTGCCCTCTATCTAAACTCTCTGCCCATTCACGTGTTGTATCCACCAACTGTCTCGGGTAGCCTCGTGAGATAAATTTCTCACTCATCAACTTCAAATCCTGTCTCCTTTTGGAGATATCGCTATCGATTCGGGCTACCCGCAACATTTGTGATTTGGGCATCGAGTCTAGTAGGTGCCTAGGGTGATGGCTCCTATAGTGCAGAATAGTATTCCTATCAGTGGGCTTCGTATATATGCAAGTATGCAATCCTTCGCCACCTTTATAGATAGTAACGTCCAAGAAGTTCTCCCTTTCTTCACTATAATTCATCTTGAGCCTAATCGGGCTATCCAATTCATTCAAATGGTCAATAAATTCCAACAACATCTTAATGGGACCTAACCAAATAAAGAAAATATCGTCAATATAGCGCCTATAAAAGGCGCCATATTGACGAAAAACATCATTTTTAAAAATATACTGGGTCTCATATTCCCACATGTAAGCATTAGCATATGCGGGTGCTACTCGTGAGCCCATGGCGGTCCCTGTGCGTTGGATATAATATTGATTTTCAAATTTAAAGTAATTCTTATACAAGATGAATTCAAGCAATGAAAGGACGAACTCCACTGGAGGACCAACATATTCCGGATTTCCAGATATCAAATGTTTTACTGCATTTAAACCCTCCTGATGTGGAATGCACGTATACAGGCTTTGTACGTCCAATGTTACTAGGACTATATCATTCACAGGCAAGTCTATACTCTCTATCACTTTTAAGAATTCATTAGTGTCACGTAGATAACTTCCAATCCTTGTGACACATGGCTGTAACAAATGATCCACAAATTGTGCAATATTCTCGTTTAACGAACCGCGTGAAGCAATTATCGGTCTGCCAGGTGGATTAGCACAATCTTTGTGCACCTTAGGCAATGTGTAGATAACAGGTATGATAGGGTGCTGCGGCACAAAATATTCATACATGTTATCTGTAATCCATCCCTGGACTCTAGCCAAATTTAATAAGCCACACAGTTCTTTCATAAATTTCTCTGTGGGATTAAATATTAAAAAGCGCACTGGAGACACCTTGTGGATGTAATGTAATTTACAATTTATCTATATGATTATTTATTTGCACATAAGCACAGACAGCTTTTTTAAGAACAAAGTATTTATTGAATAATTGTTAACATGTAACACAGATGGAGTCATGGATTGCAACATTTGCACAAAAGATATTTTTTATATAAGTGGGTTTTAAAAAAATTTTTTTTGCACAGAAATCAGTTGAAATTTAAACATGGAGTCAATTAACCAATTAAGGGTGGAGTGAGCACTAGCACACGGATTGGTCAGGTGTAAAACATATGGTTATTTAATGTTTGGTATTGTCACAATTTTTTGTATCATCCTTGAAAAAGGTCCCAAGAGGGACCGAAACGTTGGAGAAAAGATGCAATAAATGATTTTTTTTTTTTTGTTTCACAATAAAGGGAGTGCTGGTCTATGAAACGTTGATGTATACAAGACTTACCGTGCACCCCAGCTTGTTTCAAGATTGATTTTGGAGTGCGGATACTCATTTGGAAGATTTATATGTGCGGCTAAGTGCTGCTATATTTAGTATCCTGCACCGTCAGTTCAAAATAATGGAAAGTGTAACCATGGATCATACTAATTCGGAAAGAAAGGAGTTCTTCACCACAGAAGACATAGAGAATATCCTGTTTGCTGAGACATATGAGGAGACCTTTGGCAAACTCGGGGTTAAAGAGATCTACCACGAGTTGTTGCGATTGAAAAAGAAAGAGACCGAATTGCAATTACATGGGGTATCCCTCTCTGAATATTACAGAGAAAAGAAGATACCGAAAGGCTTTCGCATAAATAACATACCCACCATTGGAAGACCCAATACTGACTTTTGTCGCAAATGGTGCCAAATCCTAGACAGGTGTTCGTTGGATTTGATTCTGCTAGTGGTGGAAGAGGTGGGCAGAGAATTGAAGTTGGTGCGGAGTGATCTTGAGGCATTTGAAAGCGCCTACCGTACGTCACTGGCTGCCAGCAGAGAGATGGATTGGGAGCGTAGGCTGCAGGAACAGGTGGCGAAATATAGGGCAGATATCCTTGCCTTCAAGAGTTCCAAGCGGCTGAGAGTACTCCAGGACTATAAAGAGAACCGAGTGTACCGGTGGATGACTGGAGGTAATGATCGCTTTAAGAGGCGGTTCCCAGTGCGACGTGCGCAACGTCCAGCCGGCTATGCGTCCAGTAGTGCTGGGACGGACAGTGAGGCGGAAGCGAGCGCTTCGCAAGCGCCAATACCACCAAAGCCTTTTTTGGATCGCGGCGCCCAGGACAAGAGTATCCCAGGAAAGCCCCCCGTCGCGGAGGAAAGCGGCACAGCCACACAGCAGCGGCCACAGAGGCAACAGCAGAAGCGCTTCCGCAAGATGTGATCTTCAACCTGTCCTCTCACCAACTGACGGCTGCAGAGGAGCGACTACTCACCAAGGGACTGGGATTCGTACCATCGCCGGTGAGTAGCTCTAAATTTACACATGTTGTGGACAACTTCAAATTATCCAGACAAATACGGCTGCGGGAGCGGTTTGGGAGAAGAGTTGGGGACATTACTGCGGGGGAGGAACACAGTGAAGTAGCAGGGGAAGGTGCACATGGGAATAGCAATATGGCGGATTCCAATAAAGTGGCCTTGGATAAGCAATTCAAGAAAAGGAGTGAATTTGACCCTAAGAGTAGTAATGCCTCGATCAAAACCTTCCATCGCTTACTTAACAATGATATGTTTAAAATGTACTCAGACAGGAGCAAGAGGCGGGGAAATTTAACCCCACTGGAAAAACAAGCCATTAAGTCTTTACAGAGTAACAAAGACATCATTGTACGTAATGCGGACAAAGGGGGTGGGATTGTGGTCATGGACTATGTGTATTATCGCAATGAATTGCTGTCGCAATTATCGGATACTACTAATTATGGCAAGTTAATATTTAATCCCACAGAGAAATTTATGAAAGAACTGTGTGGCTTATTAAATTTGGCTAGAGTCCAGGGATGGATTACAGATAACATGTATGAATATTTTGTGCCGCAGCATACTATCATACCTGTTATCTACACATTGCCTAAGGTGCACAAAGATTGTGCTAATCCACCTGGCAGACCGATAATTGCTTCACGCGGTTCGTTAAACGAAAATATTGCACAATTTGTGGATCATTTGTTACAGCCATGTGTCACAAGGATTGGAAGTTATCTACGTGACACTAATGAATTCTTAAAAGTGATAGAGAGTATAGACTTGCCTGTGAATGATATAGTCCTAGTAACATTGGACGTACAAAGCCTGTATACGTGCATTCCACATCAGGAGGGTTTAAATGCAGTAAAACATTTGATATCTGGAAATCCGGAATATGTTGGTCCTCCAGTGGAGTTCGTCCTTTCATTGCTTGAATTCATCTTGTATAAGAATTACTTTAAATTTGAAAATCAATATTATATCCAACGCACAGGGACCGCCATGGGCTCACGAGTAGCACCCGCATATGCTAATGCTTACATGTGGGAATATGAGACCCAGTATATTTTTAAAAATGATGTTTTTCGTCAATATGGCGCCTTTTATAGGCGCTATATTGACGATATTTTCTTTATTTGGTTAGGTCCCATTAAGATGTTGTTGGAATTTATTGACCATTTGAATGAATTGGATAGCCCGATTAGGCTCAAGATGAATTATAGTGAAGAAAGGGAGAACTTCTTGGACGTTACTATCTATAAAGGTGGCGAAGGATTGCATACTTGCATATATACGAAGCCCACTGATAGGAATACTATTCTGCACTATAGGAGCCATCACCCTAGGCACCTACTAGACTCGATGCCCAAATCACAAATGTTGCGGGTAGCCCGAATCGATAGCGATATCTCCAAAAGGAGACAGGATTTGAAGTTGATGAGTGAGAAATTTATCTCACGAGGCTACCCGAGACAGTTGGTGGATACAACACGTGAATGGGCAGAGAGTTTAGATAGAGGGCAACTGCTGAGGGAAATGGACAATACAGTTCAGCAAAAAGTGAGCCAACAGAAAGGGGATATCTATTATGTCAGTCAGTACAACCCCAAAAGTAGTGGAGTGAAGAATATAGTGTTAAAGTACTGGGATGTGGTATACACCGATGAACAACTAAAAGGTAAACTCAGTAGAAGACCCAAATTTAGTTATTCTCGTGCTCAGAATTTAAAAGAGCGATTGAGTCCCTCAGATCCCCGTGATAAATACGAGAAAAAAAGTGGGAGTTTGGGAGGTTTCACACAGCCGGGCGTATTCAGATGCAGGGGATGTGTAATGTGTGGCACTTTAATTCTGGGCACCTACTTCTGTCATCCACATACAGGCAAAAAATATACGGTTAGACAGAGGATGAGTTGTGAAACCACCATGGTAGTATACATTATTAAATGCCCCTGTGGACTGCTCTACTGTGGAAAAACGACAAGGCAACTGAAGGAGAGAATTGGCATGCATCGGTCAAGTATTAGGGCTGCGTTAAATCCCGATAGAACTAAGACAGAAGGGAAACAGGACATAGCCCAGCAACCGGTTGCTAAACATTGGGCTGAAGCCAGACATGATGTTTCTTCCTTCAGATGTATGCCGATTGAACACATTGGAGCACATCCCAGGGGCGGTGATATTGGGAGAAAGCTACTACAGAGAGAGGCCTTTTGGATACACGAGCTAAACTGTATGAGTCCGAATGGCATGAATGGGCAAGTTAACTTGAACTGCTTTTTAACATGATTATATATTTTCTTGACGTTGTGCAACGCTTTCATCTAACCAACCTGAAAGTAAAGGGTTCAAACATATAATACAGGAGACAGAGAGATGATTCGAATAATGTTTATGTGGTGGTTACAGTATTTGTTTTTAGCTTTTTTATTGACACAATTGTGTTTCTTATTTTTTCCTTTTTAGGATTTGTAACAATGGGATAATAAGGACACTGTAACATGAACTTTTAAAGCGCACTGGAGACACCTTGTGGATGTAATGTAATTTACAATTTATCTATATGATTATTTATTTGCACATAAGCACAGACAGCTTTTTTAAGAACAAAGTATTTATTGAATAATTGTTAACATGTAACACAGATGGAGTCATGGATTGCAACATTTGCACAAAAGATATTTTTTATATAAGTGGGTTTTAAAAAAATTTTTTTTGCACAGAAATCAGTTGAAATTTAAACATGGAGTCAATTAACCAATTAAGGGTGGAGTGAGCACTAGCACACGGATTGGTCAGGTGTAAAACATATGGTTATTTAATGTTTGGTATTGTCACAATTTTTTGTATCATCCTTGAAAAAGGTCCCAAGAGGGACCGAAACGTTGGAGAAAAGATGCAATAAATGATTTTTTTTTTGTTTCACAATAAAGGGAGTGCTGGTCTATGAAACGTTGATATATATATATATATATATAATCTTGATAAAGGCTCTGGACACGAGCCGAAACTGCAAATATGTCGAAATAAACTAATTTTTTATTGAAGAAATCCGAGGAGTGCGCTACCATTTTCTCTTGTATCTATTACTTCCCAGGAGCAGCACCCAGGTGTATACAAGAGGGACTGCCGATAGGAGTGCAGATCACAGAGACTGTTTTTATATATATATATATATATAGTCCCCAATGGAATGCACACCAAAAGTATGATCAACGCCTGAGTGCCAGTCCGTCTTTGTAAATAATATAAAATTAATCTAATGACAGCACTCACAAACTAAAAACTAGTTGTGTAAAGCAGGTTTATTAATCCAACGTTTCGTTCTTTCTTAGAACCTTCATCAGGGAAGGCTTCCTTCTATATATCTGTCTATATGTATATATGTATGTATATATATATATATATATATATATATATATATATATACACAATTGAAAAATAATATGGGTCCCTGATCACATTAGGCTGTGCATTAATCTGCCATCTCCTGCTATTAGCAAGATGACAGAATAAATGCTAAATTAAATCTGGGAGTCATATTTTCAACCATTTAAATTTTTAATAATTCTAAAGGTGCTTTCACTGATACAACTTTAGAAAGAGTTTAGCCTAAAGCATTGTGCACATATAGCATTCTATCAAACATTAGTAAATGATCCTTCACATTTAAATTTTACCACTGCTGTCTAACTGGCAAAGCAGAAAACTACAGTTATGGAACCTGTTATCCAGAATGCTCGGGACCTGGGGTTTTCCTGATAATGGATCTTTCCGCAATTTGGATCTTCATTCCTTCAGTCTACTAGAAAATCAGGTAAACATTAAATAATCCCAACAGGCTAGATTTGCTCCCAATAATGATTAATTATATCTTAGTTTGGATCAAATACAAGATACTTTTTTATTACAGAGAAAAAGAAAATCATATTTAAAAATGTGGATTATTTGGATAAAATAGAGTCTATGGGAGACAGCCTTTCCATAATTCAGAGCTTTCTGTATAATGGGTTTCCAGATAACTGATCCCATACCAGTATAATTTTAATGCAAGATAAAATTATTGTTGTGGTCAGGCACCTTACCCTTTTTTTCCTTTCTTTTGGTTTGTATGATACATCAGAATCCTCTATAGATGAGCTGGTGATCGAATCTAAACTTGTCACTGAGCTTGAACTATCTCCATCTTTATTCTGCTTGTCTAAACACAATACAGAGTCTTAAATAGTGTAAAAAAACAGCTCTGCTTTTATAAATGAAAGAACTAGATCCCTATCATTGGTCCTCTTTTCCTTTCCCAAACTGCCTCAAGCTTGTTCCCCAGATAATATATACGGTAACAATATACAGGTATATTGCATTTAATGCAATATTCTTTTTAAACCTTATTTATTCTTTAAACATATCTGGTAAATCATTAAAAACATTTTTTTTAGGAATTTCTATTTGCTTGAACCTGACTAAGTTCTGCAACAATAAGCTATTAGTAGGATATATTTACCCTAGTGACATTAATATGTTAATTTTTGCTTTCAAATAAATCTATATCAACTATGTAAGGAAACCACAACTTTCTTTCTTCTGTTTATTGTGTTGTGAAATATGTTATTGCTATATAATGATGCCTATGTGGCAAGGTTGACAAATAGTTTGCAAGCTATTTGCCACTAGAAATTTCTAGCAACTCTCGTGACTATATTTCATGCAAACATTGCACAATTTCAACCAGTTTATAAAGCTTCAGAAAGTTTCCAGCAAAATCTGAGTGACGTCAAAGTCGCATAGTAACGAAAATATTGTCAGTCGTGAATTGTTACTGAAATTCCATTATTTCAGATGCATTATCCCGTGGCAGATAATATTTCAACAGGTCTGCCCAATAAAAGGCATTTTAGTGGCAAAGTCAATGTCAAAGTCAATTGGCAAAGTCAATGTCAAAGTTTTAAGCGAGAAAAAAATGTCGACGTTTTACCATTAAACAACATTTGTTAAAGTAGAAGGAAAGTCGTCTTGCACTTGGGGGTGCCAAATGTTAGGCACCCCCAAGTGATTGTATTTACTTACCTGAAACCCCCAGTAAGCACCATGGAGCGATCCTCTTCCGTCTTCCTCTTTCTTTGCGCGGCTGCGAATGTGCAGTAGCGCAAAAAGCCAAACTTTAACTAAAAAGTTGGCAATTTCGTTCTACTGCACATGCGTTTGCCCCAGGAAATTTGAAGGAACAAGAAGCCGGAAGAGTATCGTTCCGTAGTGCTCACTGGTGTAACCCCGGTTCAGTTTTCTGCTGATAGGAGCACCGGCCCAGGGTTTCAGGTAAGTCAATACAATCACTTAGGGGTGCCTAACATTTGCCACCCCCAAGTGCAAGACGACTTTCCTTCTCCTTGAAGGTAAAAATTATGAATGCATGAAGCTGGAAACCTGAACATTTCAAACAATTGTGTTGTCATGGGAAAAAATATGTTTTTCAAAATGAATCAGCTGCTCCACCAGAATTCTGCACTGAAATTCATTTCTCAAAAGAGCAAACAGATTTTTTTTATATTCAATTTTGAAATCTGACATGGGGCCAGACATATTGTCAATTTCCCAGCTGCCCAGGTCATGTGACTTGTGCTCTGATAAACTTCAATCACTCTTTACTGCTGTACTGCAAGTTGGAGTGATTTCAACCCCTCCCTTTCCCTCCCCAGCAGCCAAACAAAAGAACAATAGAAAGGTAACCAGATAACAGCTCCCTAACACAAGATAAGAGCTGCCTGGTAGATCTAAGAACAACACTCAATAGTAAAAACCCATGTCCCACTGAGACACATTCAGTTACATTGAGAAGGAAAAACAGCAGCCTGCCAGAAAGCATTTCTCTCCTAAAGTGCAGGTACAAGTCACATGACCAGGGGCAGCTGGGAAATTGACAAAATGTCTAGCCCCATGTCAGATTTCAAAATTGAATATAAAAAAATCTGTTTGCTCTTTTGAGAAATGGATTTCAGTGCAGAATTCTGCTGGAGTAGTACTATTAACTGATGCGTTTTGAAAAAAAACATGTTTTCTGATGACAGGATCCCTTTAAGGGCACAATTACTAAAGGGCGAATTGTGTTTTGTTGCTGAATATTCAACAAAAGGATAATTCTCAGCAATGTCGCCAATTTACTTAAAGGCCAAGAGGACAATTTGCTAGCGAAAAAGCTCAAAGCTAGAGAAGCTTCACACCATTCCGCCAGCTAAGTTTCTCCAGTGCAAATTCTCTATTGAAAATCCAGTCATTTTTCAAAGTGCAAAAGGTACACTTTTCGCCAAAGTGTACTTCACAGGTTCAGGCTGGTAAACTCACATTATAAGAGAAAACTCACCACATTTCTCTTGAAAAAGTAAACTGTCAATTTTTAGTAAATATGGAGATGTGTTGTGAAAATACACCTGGCAAAGTGAACTTAGTGAAGTTGAAAAGAAAGGTGAAGAGACAATTCACACTTTTGTAAATGTGCCCCATTGAATAGACTGCAGAATAATACATGCAAAATACATTATCATTCAAAACATATTTGAAATTATATCAAGATCACGTTACTTACCATTTTTATGTTTTTTACAGTAAATTCTGTGAAACAAGGAGAAATAAAGAATTAAGATGTGCAATCATGTGATACAGGTTGAGTTGATTTGTGCAGACCCAGGAAACTTTATGAAGAACCTTTTGGCTCTGCCAACTTCAATAAAGACATTAAAATATTTATGGGTGGGCTGTCCTCCCCATTGTGTTTCTTCTTTGAAAAGGATTGGCAAGAGAGGAGGTGGGGGGGGACCAGAATAGATACATTTTATCTCTGAATTAAATTTAACATATCTTTTCATAAAGAACAACATCAATATGAAGGGGAAACCATAAAAACAATTGGAGTTTACACCGTGCCATTTTTTTACTATTCCTGCCAGACTTTATCATTTTATGTCCTCCCTTGGAGTTCCAGCATTTGTTCAAGTCCCCTTTAGTTCATTAAAAGGTTGCAGTTGTAAATCAGCTTACAGAGGAGCCGGAAAATGGACGCGTGGAACTCCGCTGGAAGAATCTGCGCCGGAGTATAGAGTATGGGGCAATTTCCCCGGGGGGGTAGTTAGCCGAGGAGGAGGAGGGAGGGAGGTCTACCTGGGGTGGGGGGTACAGGGTTTTTGCCTCACAGGTTGATTTCTCGTTTAAGCTGAGCTTTCTCCATAAATCTCATTCTAAATGACCATCAGGCTCTACCACTGCACCAACAGACTTGACATTGTTGCTGCGTGCCCCTGACCTCTGGCCTGATATAAGGACTTGAGTATTTCTAGCATTTGCTCTGAATATTTGCATCTTCCTTTTAATTAATTACTTCTGCCTCTCATCTAGCCCCATGTGTGTGTTACCCGCATTACTCAGCATTTAAGCTTCAGCCTTCCAGTTACTCAGTAGTGTTCTGACTTGACACCAATGGCACACCTGTTATTGTGATTGAAGTTGTGTTCTTGGGGAGAACTTTGATATGCTAGACTGCCTGTACCAATTTCTGTTTAATGACCTAAAATCTATGACTCTGTTTACTTACAATTAAAGGAGAAGGAAAAGCTAAAATTAAGTAAGCTTTATTTGAAAGGTCTATATAAATACACCAGTAAACCCTCAAAGTAAGGCTGCTCTGAGTCCTCTGTCAAAAGAAACACTGCATTTCTTTCCTTCTATGGGCTTCTGTATCAGACTTCCTGTTTTCTGCTTAAACCTCCAGTGCATGGCCTTGAGCATGCTCAGTTTGCTCCTCTCCCCCTCCCTCTTCCCCTGCCTGCTGTAATATGAGCCCAGAGCTATGAGTGAGCAGGGAGAGACTCAGGCAGGAAGTGATGTCACACCAAGCCAATATGGCAGCTGCTATTCTAAACAAACAGAGAACACTTCAAGAGCTGTTTACTCAAGTATAGTAAAGCATTCTACAGAAAAATATAGTGTTATAGCTTGCACTATTGTGGCTAATCTATTGGCAATAAACTGCTTCAGTAGCTTTCCTTCTCCTTTAAGACTCCTGACATAGTTATATTTCATACTTTACTGTGGAACTTCAGACTCATCTTTCCAAAAGAAATACATTGTAGGCATGTAACGTGAAGGACTATGGTCTTGCTGGGTTACAGCTGGCATTTTTCTACCATTCTGCAAAACAGCGTAAATAATATACTCACAAATATACTTGTTTTTCTTCACTTTCAATAAATTCTGCACCATCCTTTTTCCCACACATATAGTGATAGGTTTTCCTGCACTGTTTTACATTACAACCAATAGTTGCTCCATTTTTTCTACAGACTCTGCATATCTGAAAATCAAAACACAATGACATGTTTTTATTGTGAGAGATGAAACCGCAGCATGATTGCTTTAGGGGTGTGGCTGTATAATGTCAAGTTGTCAACTTAACCCACTTTATTCCAAGCTTTATCATATGAGTGTTATAGAGGGCCAGATTATCCTTATCCGCATTTTCTGAGGCTCTTCAGCGCTCCTCCTGATCTGTCCAACTCCTGAGCATCAGATTTCATGTGGATGTGTATGTGTGGGTTGTAAAAATTTCGAATAGTGTCCTGATCCAATCTGAACTTAGCCTGACCTACTGTCTTTAATTATACCACCTCTCCTCATTAGTGATGTGCGAATGTATTCGCCAGCCATCAGTTCGCTGTGAATTATTCTCTGGAACAAAAATGTTGCTGAAACGAAAAAGTCGCTGTGACAAAAAAACGCCCATTGAAAATAAAAAAACACCCTAATGTATTTGGCGCATAAAAAATTGTTGCACGGAAATTTATTTTTGACGCACATTGAATTCAATGCGTTTTTTGAATTCTGCCCATCATTACTGCTCATCAGTACTGACATCACTGGAGAGGATAGGGCAAGGCAGGTGTGAAGGTATAAATAATAGCTGGTGGTTTTCTGTAACTATGTTTACACACTGAATAAACATTTGCAGTCCATTAGGTGAAAATTTGTAAGAGAAAACCTGGAGACATAGGGGCATGTTTATCAAACAGCAAAATTAGAGCTTGCAACAGAGGTACATTTCACAGCTCTCTAGAAGCCCAAAATAGCGAGCCTGGGACAGGTGGAGCGGAAGGGGCACATGACTAAGGGGAGAGTAGAGGAAATAAAGGAGTAGTGGTGACAGGTATTATGGGAATTGTAGTATGTAGTAAAGGGGGCAGGGCTTAACCTTTAAATAAGGGTAAAAGTGCGGGAAATCACCTTACCTGTAGTGGGCACTGGAGAGTCAACGTCCCTCCCTCCCGCCCTATGGAGATGGTTGGACGGATTCTTACGTCGCAGCAATAGCATAGTGGGGCTGCCCTAATGGGTAGCCAAAAAGGGGGCTGGAAGGTAAAGTGAGGTTGGTTGGTTAGGCCTGGGGCGAGGCTCGGGGGGCAAGGAGGCAACGAAAGTGAGAAAGCAGGTGGCAGAGTCTTAACCTTAGGCTGGTTAATGGGGTTTGGACTAAGAGGGGTTTGGGAAGTTATGGCCTATGCCTATGACTACGTATCGTTTAGATACGAAACGCGTCAGGACATTCTGGTTTTAAAGTATTTGGAATAAAAGTTGAATTTTACCCATACGAAGTGACGTCCGGTTGTGCTTGCCTTTTCCTCTATACTTGACAGTGCACACACCCCCTGCTACGGGTTTGGGGCGATGCACCCGGACCACAAAAGACTACGGTTGAGTGTTTTTCCACTTATACATCAGTGACCGTTTATTTGAATTATTCATTCGAGCGCTGGACCTGGGGTTTCTACACCCAGGTCACGTCTGTTACCGGGTGAGCAGGATTTTTTATCTTTCACCCGATTAGATAATTCACGCACATCCACTTTGATCTATTGCGGAACTGTGCAGCTGTCTTTTTCAAAGTTATGGTAAACCTTGTTAAATGTTATGTGCAGCCTTCAGCGGCTATTGTTTTTACCCCAAAAATGTAAAAGTGTTATGCAGTATTATTTTATGCTGGTATGTTTTTTGGGAGTTAAATTGAATAAGTGAATGAAAATGTTCTTTAATAAACAAGCTGCGGCCTTTTCACCAAAAGATTTGTGAGTGGTGTATATTTGTGGGTGTAAGGGGGTTTGCATCAGAATCGAAGCATACTCTAGTCAGTTCACTTGTATGATTTTTAGAGACATATTTTTAAAGGGTGGACTCTCACTATCACCTTTTGATAAATATACCTGTAAAGATCCCATACATGTGAATGGAGAACATCAGAGCTTCTCTCTAATTGACTGTGACAAGCTGTAGTTTCACACATTAATAAATATACATCATAGAATGGGGTAGAATAGCCAGGAAGGTTGATATCATAAGTGAAAGGCAAGAAGATGAGAGAATATTGAAAAAAGAAAAACAAGAGAAAAGGACTAAAGAAGGCTTCAAAAGATGTGAGGTGATATTGGAGGTAATATATTTAGTCAGTGATGTATGTCTATGGAAGATTTTGCAGGAACATTTAATAATACAACTCTGGAAAAGCCTAACTATTACAGGGGTTATTTACTAAACTCTGAATGCAAAAATCATGATTTTCTTTTTTTGGACTTTTAAAAAATCACAAATTTTTTTGAATTTATTAAACCCAGACAATAGAAAATTCCAAATCAGAAAATCCGGCATCTCAGACCTGTCCAGGTTGCATATAATTCAATGGGAGCAGTCCCAATTATGTTTGATGTGTGTTGGGTTTCGTGCAAAAAACATAAGAAAAATCCCAAAAAAATCATGAAAATTGGATGAAAAATCAGATGAAAAATCGTGAAAATCTCTTTTTCATGATTTTTCCTGCAAAATTTTTTTCAGGAAAGTGTTTTAATAAATAGGCTGAAAAAACCCATGCAGATTTGGCCGGAGTTTTTTTCAGAAAACATTGAGATAAATTCGGACTTGTAAACAACTCTCTACATGTCAGACTAGGCGCAATTTAACACAGACATCTAAATAGTGGTCTGCTGCTTGTTTTCTTCAATTAAACAAGTTAAGTGTTTGATTTATACCCACAATAATATGTTGTCATAATCTTACCGTCTTTATTCCTCTTTTGATTTCTTTTTTCACAGAAGGAATGTCAAATCCACCAAAATTTTTAGTAGGTGCTGATATCACTTCAGGGGAAAAGATCTAGGGGAAAACACAAGATTCTGTTATACATGTCACATTTTTCAAAGCTTCTTATCAAGAGCAGAGACGGATTTCATTTGTGGGCGCCCCTAGGCCCCGCAGTCCGCGCCTTCCCAGCTGGTGTAGTTGAACGGGGACGCGAACGTCCCCATAATGCGGCTGGGCGGCATGCCGCCCCTATTTTTTTGCCGCCCTAGGCCTGGGCCTATGCGGCCTTGCTGCAAATCCGGGCCTGATCAAGAGGAGGAAGGTGTGATGCTCTTGTCCCACTTTGCCTCTATATTATTTAGTTACACTCAGATTATTCATGCAATTCCTAAAATGAGAAGAGAATTAGCTTGCGTTTGGACAAATAGTACTTCAAATTAAATGGCCTCCCCCTCCTTTATCTAATACGATCCAGGGACTAGTCCGATTGCCATCTTGGAGTCAGGAAGGATTTTTTTCCACCTCTGAGGCAAATTGGAGAGGCTTCTAATGGGGTTTTCTGCCTTCCTCTGGATCAACTAGCAGTTAGGCAGGTTATATACAGACTTTAGGTTAAACTTGATGGACGTGTCTTTTTTCAACCTAACTTCCTAGGTTCTATGTAATATACCAGATCAGTGGTGTATAAATAACCCAAATGTATAAATGATCTCTTTGATTAATCAGCATTCAGTAATGGATGTACTAATTTCAAAGGGAGAAAACTTGCAAAAGGTAAAGATGGATGCAGGTGGCCCACCTTGAGCACGTCACCCATAACCACCTCCAGTCAACTTCACCACCTCTTCCATTCTTGCAACCAGAACCATTGCTTCATGAACCCACACTATTTGCAGAACATTAGAGAGTGCTTCCCAGCGATAAAAGCCAGAGTCTCAACAATTGATGATGTTTCCTTCCCAGGCGAACAGATCAGTGGTGTAACTACAGAGAATGCAAACCCTGTTATTTTTTATTATTTATGCTTTTTTGGTTATTTAGCTTTTTCTGCTGCTCTCCAG
The DNA here is from genome assembly GCA_038501925.1 of Xenopus petersii. Classification (NCBI taxonomy): domain Eukaryota; kingdom Metazoa; phylum Chordata; class Amphibia; order Anura; family Pipidae; genus Xenopus; species Xenopus petersii. The sequence continues at coordinate 35,849,008 of CM076674.1, forward strand.
TTTGTTATTTCAATAATCTGACTGCTAGGGTCCAAATTACCCTAGCAACCATGAACTGATTTGAAAGAGAGTCTGTCACAAGAATGGGAAGGGTCTGAATAGAAAGATGAGTAATACAAGTAGCAATAACAATACATTTGTAGCCTTATAGATAATTCAAGAACTATAAAAAAGAAAAAATGAAGGTCAATTGAAAAGTTGCTTAGAATTGGTCATTCTATAGCATACTAAAATGTATTTATTGCAAGGATTTGTGCCAAAGGCAGTTATTTTGTTAGATTTTGTTTGTACAGGAATCAGTTATTTGCGTGAGCTCTTATATATTTGCAAGGAAAGGGATTCCCTCCTATAAGAAATATTTGATCTAACTGTCAGTGAATATCTGACACCAGATGCAGTAACTCACCATGCAGTTAAAGTGGGCTGTAATACCATCCTCATTGGTCAGCAAGAGAGCGTTGTCAGGATTCTGTTCCAGCTGGTGACAAAAGGCGCACACTCCCAGAACTGGTTTAGAGGTCGACATGACAGCACAGTGACAGCAGTGACACAACAGTAAAAGAATGATTGCCCTGAATCCGTTTCATACCTAACATGGAAAGTACTAAAAGTTTCATTTTCACTTCCCCGGTGCAGCAGGTGTGTCCATTTCCCTGCCATGATTTGTTTTTATGCCCAGAGGGTAGAAGGGGAGGGAGGATTAAATGAGAAATTCCAGTTATACCACAGCTGAGACCAGTAAAACACATATTTCAACCTTCTCAAAAAGCTGGAGGAAAGGTTTGTTTTTCGTGCTTAACTGTAACTCAACATATACAGTATATACTATATGTAGAAAGAATTAGGAGCCAGTGATTCTTAATCAAACAGATTATTAATTTAATGTCATTTCTGGCAGTGGCCAAAGGCTCACTAGAAAGTTCTAGAGAAGGGGGATTGCCAAACATAGTGTAACACTAAACAACATTTTGGAAATAAAAAGAGGGACAAACAAACCATTTTTGTGGCCACACCTCCTAATTACCATGTTCATTTTACAAAATTTGGCAGGTTTTGAAAGGTTGAACATATTTTTGTGTTTTTTTTCCAGTTATTACAGTTTTGCTAATGAAGGTGAGTCTAACTTTTCCCAAGGGACCTGTTATCTTATATTGTAACAATTAAAATTAAATTAAAATTAGAAAAGAGACGCCATTTCATCTCTCAAACCTTTTTTCAGCGCGATTTATTTCCACCGACCCCCGCGCATTTTGAACTCTTGTGCAACTCCTCGGACCGCTCTGCCCACCTGATCTCAAGTCTGTACAATAGGCTCTCTGAAGACAATACTATTTCAACACAAACATATATGACCAGATGGGAGAAGGATGTACAGGTGACAATTGAAAGTGAATGGTGCAGAAAATATGGGTGATGGCCAGTAAGATGTCAGTATGCACTATAATAATGGAGAAGGCCTATAAACTGATATTCAGATGGTACATCACTCCATCAAAACTGGCCCATCTATCGAAAAACGCCCTTGCCCAACAATGTTTTGGAGGGTGTGGAGAGAGAGGTACATTCTATCACATGTGGTGGACCTGCCAGATAGTTAAAACATTTTGGGAAATGGTGGCTAATACCCTGTCGGCTGTCTTCGAACAACATATCGACCCCGAGCGTTTATCATTTCTCCTAGGTTTGCCTATTAAATCATTGAAATCCTCTGAATCCAACAAGCTAGCGACTCATATACTCACAGCTGCAAAAACATTAAGGGCGTCCAAATGGAAGAACGTGTCTCTACCGAACCAATCGGCCCTTATTGCTAAAGTGAAATGGATGAGAACTATGGAGACTATTAGAGCATATCTACAGGGCAAGGACTATCAAACTGATCTGCTATGGCTTCCTTGGGCAGAATATGAGACAACTCAAATAGACATGAATTGACTCCTCTGCGCTCACCTCCTGTCCCCTTCCCTAGTTACCTTCTCCCTTCCTTTTCTTTTCCCCTCTGAGATATATAGAAAAGCATCACTAACGATTTAGGCAATTTAGACCATGTAACACTGGTTAATTCACAGACGATGATGATGTTAATAAAAACAACGACAAGTTTATTTGAGACACATGAAGGTTTATTTGCCTTTACGGAGTTACATGTATAGTTATGCCAACAAATATGTAATGCCAATCTGTGTTAATGCTATGATTTTTAAAATCTTTTTTTTTATGACCATACGTGTGCTTATAATATGCATGTTAACGTTTTCCAGAAAATAAAAAATCTTTCAATAAAAAAAAAAAAAAAATTAGAAAAGAGTACCCTGCTTAATCACTCAAATAACAGCAGTCACAAACTATGGAACTTCTTTTCTTCTAATCGGAATGGGTGACCTTGTGTCAGCTGGAAAGACCTACTGGTAAATAAAGCATTAGAGAGATTATTATATGATCCCCTTATATATTTATACATAGTTATCATATCTCCCCTTAAGCTCCTCTTCTCCAGCGTGACCATCCACAACTTGGCCAGTCTTTCCTCATAGCTAAGATTTTCAATACCTTTCACCAGCTTAGTTGCCCTTCTCTGGACCCTCTCTAATACAATAATGTCCTGTTTGAGTGATGGAGACCAAAACTGTACGGCATATTCTAGATGGGGTCTTAGCAGTGGAAGAATAACACCCTCCTCATGTGAATCTATGCCCCTTTTAATACAGCTCAAGACCTTATTTGCCCTTGATGCTGCCGACTGCCATTGCTTGCTACAGCCAAGTTTATCATCTACAAGGACTCCAAGGTCCTTTTCCATAATGGATTTGCCTAGTGCAGTCCCATTAAAGGTATAAGTGGCTTGGATATTTTTACATCCCAGGTACATGACTTTACATTTATCAACATTGAATCTCATTTGCCACTTAGCTGCCCAGATTGACAGTTTGTCAAGATCATGTTGCAAGGATGCCACATCCTGGATGGAATTAATTGGACTGGATAATTTTGTGTCATCTGCAAACATTTTACTTACATTACTTTCAATACCCTTTCCTCATTAATGAACAAGTTAAATAAAATATCGATAGAAATAAGTCAAATCAACTGGACTTGCTGTGTTTTTTCCTTGAAGACGTCTCACCAGTCATCCAACTGGCTTTCTCAATTCAGAATAAATTGTAAATCTTCCTTAGAGAATATATATCCTCTGGCATGTTGCTCAAATTAGCATAATCTGTTTATCATAATCCACAATGATGTCATTAAATTAGGTGTTGATTGTATTAGCAAGATTGGAGCTTTGGTGTGTTATAAAACCGTACAGGGAGAGGTGCCAAAACAGCATTGTATGTGGCAGACAAAAGATGTCGCACGCACCCCCCCCACCTCTATTCAGACTTGGTTTCTTTAACTCCTCTTTTAAACCAGTCACTCTCCCGGTCTAGAATCTGGATTTATCAGTCTTTAAACGTGTGCCCTTTTTCTTTAAGATGTAGCTCGGCTGAGTTCTGACAAGAGGAGCTGGCTCTTCTTTGCTGCACCATACGCTGGTGTAACTGTTGTTTAGTTCCCCCACATAAAAATCAGAGTATTCCTCGCTGCACTGCATACACAATGTTACTCTTCTTGTGCTTTGGGATGGGGTCTTTTGGGTGAACTAGTTGCTGCCTCAGTGTGTTGCTGGGTTTAAAGCAGATAGGGATGTGGTGTTTATTAAATATCCTTCTAAGTTTTTCCGACACCTCGGCAACATGGGAGGATCAAGTTCTTTCTCCTGTTCTGTTTTCCACCTTCACCAGTAGTCTTGGTGTTAATGCTTTTTTTTCCACCGGTTTTCACAAAAGCCAAATCTGGATACCCACATGTCTTCAATGCCCCTCTGAGATGTTTCATCTCTTTCAAGTTAGCCTCTGTGCTGGTGGGGATCTTGTCTTCTCTGTGATGTAGAGTTTTGAAGACCCCCAGTTTGTGATCTAGTGCAGTGCTGTCCAATTTATATGGTACAGAGGGCCGGAATTTTTTTAATCTACACGGTGGAGTGTCGATAATGGAAGCCAGGGTTAACCACTCCCTGTTTTTAGACCACACCCACTTTAAACCACACCCATGTTACCGCAAGACCATGTCTACATTAATAGCATACCAAAAAACCAGATGGTTGGTGCTCACTGCAGGTATCAGGGCTGGAACTAGGGGTAGGCAGAGTAGGCAGCTGTCTAGGATGCCATCATTGAAGGGTGCGCTTTTAATGGGTTTTTTTTTTTTTAATCTTTTCATCTTTTTCAAGCGTTTATTAAATAATTTGTTTCAGTAATCATGGTCACTCAGTCGGGTGGAATCCCCCTCCTTCACCTTCTCCCTCTTGCCGGCAAGTAATAGCTCCTTCTGTGTGGTGCTGCAGTGCAGCGCGACATGCGTCAATGACATCACTGATGCGGTTGGATGACAGAGAGAGGCAGAGAGCTGGCGGGCTGCTTGGCGTGGCTCGCACTTGCTGCTCTCAGCCTTGCACAGTTGCACTGAACTGAAGACATTCTTTCTATTACTGTGAAAGAGTGAAGCTTCCTGCAGGCACAGCCAGGTACAGATTTTGGCCGGGGCCATATGTTTGCTGTTGCTGCTGGGCGCTAGTACAGGTACATAAATACTTGGGAGCAATATGATGTGATCAGATTTATTTTTGGCTGCTGTTGGTACAGGTAAAGATTGAGGGCAATATGATGGCTGCTGGAGGGCAGTATGATGGATGTCTCCTGAGCTGGCTGGTACAGGTATGGGGGCAGTATAATGGATGGCTACTGACACAGGTATGGGGGGCAGTATGATGGATGGCTACTGGGCTTGCTGGTACAGGTACAGGGGGGCTGTATTATGGATGGCTGCTGGGCTTGCTGGTACAGGTACAGGGGCCAGTTATATAAATGAAAAGGTACATTGTCTTGCTTTCTTTATTTAAAAACCCCCATGGTAAGGAGGTAAATGGTAATGCACGACAGAGGGGCACCGATTGAAGCTCTTGCCTAGGGTGCCACTCATATGTGAAAAAAGTTAAGTCATATTAAGACATACCCTTAAATCCAAATGCTAACAAACCCCCAGAACAAATACCAGGCTTATGTTCCACAGGGATCATAGGTCAGGCAGAGCATGGCAAACACAGGGTGCAAAGAGCAGGCAAAGTATGACACACACAGGAGCATAGGGAAAACAGATCAGAGCAGGAGACAGGAAAATCAGGACCAGTCTAATATGTACTACATACAGTGACACAGTGCTGGTGCTCCATTAGCATTTTGTATAAAGTTTGAACAGGTGAACAATGTGGGCAGTTTCAGTCTGGGTCTCACGTGTGAACAGTACAGGACTTTAGGATATAAACAATAAAGGTGTCACAAGTGTGAACAATACAGGGGGATTACATGTGTGATTACAGGGGATTACAGTGTGAATTGGAGGTTTAAACAATGCAGGGGCCAGTTAATCTCTGTAGTGATACCTTTTAAATCTCACTCATGGTAAGCAGACACAGCAGGCAGACTTTGATGTGGAGGACCACTTAAGGGGGGGAGGGTCGCGGGCCGCCAGTTGAACAGCCCTGATCTAGTGGATGGTGGGAGTCAAACAGCAGGTACAGCAGGTATAAATATAATTAATATGCTCTCCTAGTCAGTCTTTTAATATTCTATTTGTTTTACCCACATATTGGAGGGCACATGGGCACTCCAACATGTAGATAACATTAGCTGTATCACATTTTATTGAATCCTGAATTCGAAACATTTCCCCAGTTGTGTGACTTTTGAAGGTTTTGGTTTTTACACCATATCTGCATGCTTTGCACAAGCTGCATGGAAAAAACCTTGCAATATATCCTTTTTTGGTTTTTTATTAGTTCTACACGTATGCATTTACTGGTCACCAGTTATTAGTTGCTATGGGTTATTGCTCCAGGGTAAACTTTGTGCGTTTTATTACATATGGAGGAGTGAGCTCAGTTGCCCGCACCCCCTCAGGGCCCCCCAGCAGCCCGAGCGCCACTGAAATGCGGGCTTCACGGAGGGGGGCGGGGGCCCGGCTGCGCGTCACGCACCAGGGCCCACCCCCCTCTAGTTAGAGTGAGGTCTATTTAAAGTAAAAATACCATTGATGAAATTGATAGGAATGTGAGTATCACATACAGCCTCTTCTGCCTGGTGCATAACTCTGAGCTGGTGGTGGCTTTGGAAGAGAATTTTGTAAAACTGGCTCTCTGTACCATGTTCATTTCATGAAAGATGATATATAGAATTGAGATTTCTTTTTAAGACCACAAGTTTTATTTTTTGTATTTTTAATCTTCTATATATTTTTGGCTACCACATTATTTATTGAGAACCGTGGCATTGGCTACCATTCTTGCCTTTTTTTTTCATATGCGCACTCGCCACTTCCAATGTGAGACTGTAGTGGCACGACCATGGTGGCAACTGACAGCCCTTATCAAATGCACATGTACAGAGCTGTCAACTCTATCCACCATATTTCTTCTACTCTTAAATGGATAAAAATCAGTACTTTAGTTTGGCCTACAGGAAGCCCAAAGGATCAGCTTTATCAGATGGTGTTTGAAGGATTTATGAGTAGGAGCGGCAAAAAAAGAGATCATCAAGTTGCTGCCCTTTGCTGTCTAGAAATAATGTATATTTGAACATTTAGAAGAAGAAAGTTTCTGGTTAGTCTGGCCTCACCTCAACCTTTCTTTTATTGAATTTTTAAAATTATCCCCAGGGTCCAGACCTGCTCCCCGATGTCCTATAAAGAACTGCTGCTGTGCCAGCGTTCACAAGTGGCTTGTCTTTTGCACATGCACGTGGCTCGTCTGCAGCGCCGATCCGCGCCTTTATGCCGCCTGAGGCGGCCTTCCGTTGCCGCCCCGACCCCTCCTCACGGCGCTCACATTTTCTGCGCAGGAGGGGGTCGGGGCGCTGCACGACGCTACTGCAGAGAGCGCAATTGCGCTCTCTGCACTAGAAGAGCCGAATTTCCGGGTTGAAAACCGGAAATTCGGCTCTTAGTTACCAGGAGCAGCATTTTTGCCGCCCCTGGTAACCAGGGGGGCGCTGCCGCCTGAGGCGAGTGTCTCAACTCGCCTCATTGGTGGAGCGCCCCTGCTCGTCTGTCGCTATGCACACTGTGTGCCACAATCTCACATGCGCGCTTTGGGGGGTTGGCTTTGGAGGTCAGGAGGGGGCCCCTGGGGAATGCCATGAGGGCCCTGTGTTTTGCAGCCCCGGTGGACCCCCAATGCTACAGTCCAACCCTGATTATCCCTATATTAGCAGAGCATCCCTTTATCAGTAGCACGGGATTAATATTCTATTTATGTGTTTATTCCATAATTTGCATTCTGTTGTTGCCTATCCAGCTGTGATTCATATGCATTAGTTCTCAACCACAGTGATGAGATCAGAGACCAAAGAAATTCATGGCATCAGCTGTGTTCTCATACACAGAAACCACCTACGTTGCAACATATCCTTGTTCAGACAAATTTGGTTGGTTCATACCATTTTGTTGTTTAGTTGTTGAGTTTAGTTAAAAAAAAGATGTACAGATGTACAACCACAAGAGAGACAACAGGACATTTCATAAAACTGTTTCTCAAACGGATGTGCCTGATTCACCGCCCTATGATTTTCCTGTTTATTCACACTTTAGTGGTTACAGTAGTTCTTTAGCTTTTATAAGAGACCAGATTGTCTCTTCAGTTTCTAGCAAGAAGAGAATAGATAATAGATATTCATCTATGTATTCAGATAATTATTTTAAACAATATGCTATAATATGCTTTTACACCAGGTATGGTTTTAGAGGTTGCCATTGTTTTGATTTTTTTTAAAGGTCAAACTAAAGACATTCTAGCATTTGAAAAAATGCTAAATTACCTTTAGTTTGGCCAGGCAAGCATGGCCATATTTATATATAGGCACTGGAGTGTCTGAGATGATGGGGTAACTTTCTCTTTAGGCACAGGACAGTATGGACCAATTGGCAAGAGTATGGAATGTGCTGAGGTCTGGTGCCTAAAGCAGCACTGGATTTAAATACAACCATGTAGGCAAGACTTAAAATGGATAATGCTGGCCTAATTTAAAAGGAAATTTACCTTGTACAAAGACACTTTCAAATTTTCTGCTTTTATGCTGTCTCATAACCTGTAAAAATAAAAGTTTAGCATTTAATTTTATAAAAAACAAAAATTGTAGTTGATTTTAAATATGTTCATAGCAGAAATGCCCCTGAACATTTATGGAATGTCCTCCCGCACTACTTAGCTTTCCGGATAAAGATACTGCCTGGTCTCTCTACAATGTTTTATGTTTCAGGATTAAAACCTGCTCAAATTGGGGCACATCAGGTAGGGAGGGACAGGCATCACAAATACTTTGGGCATGTTACTTCTTTCCCGGCTTTTTTTCCCCCCTAATCCTCCTCCTTATCCAAAACCACCGCCTGCCAATTTTGGCTGAAATAAGACTATTGTCATGGAACGTCTGGGGCCTGGGCACCCCAATAAAACCTGGTATTCAAAACACTTCAACGGTTAAAACCTTACATCACTTTGCTTCAAGAAACCCACCTAGATGGGAACAAATTGCTTGCTCTTAGGAGACCATGGATATCGGCTTCCTACCACTCCACCTATTCAACATATTTAGAGGGGTATCAATACTTGTGTCAAAAAATTACTCTTTTACTCTTAAAACACTTATTACGGATTCAGAGGGACGCTTTATTATCATGCATTGCATAGCAAACGGAGGAACTTACATCATGGTCAATGTGTACCTCCCTCCTCCCTTTGATGTGCAGTTGTTGTCTACAATAATGAGCAAAATTGCTACCCTCCCCTTGGCCCCCACTATTATGATGGGAGACTTTAATGCAGTGGTATCGGACTCAATGGACAGACTCTATCCATCCACCAGACCCTCCAATAGCTTGCAAACTTGGATTTCTGCTTTTAACTTTGTGGATTTATGGAGGGAAAAACATCCCAAGTAAAAAAGATTTACCTGTTTTTCAGCAACCCACAATACAATGTCCAGGATAGACCTTAGGCACCTCAGCAATACTAACCCAAAACTTAACAATAGACATCTTGCCAGGCGAGATATCGGACCACTCACCACTCTCCATAACCATGAGAACCGGTTTACTTCCAAAGGACAAAATCTGGAAACTGAACAGTCTTTGGATACAGCAGGACCTGATCACAGAACCGATTGATAAAGAACTACGTGACTTCATCGAGTTAAACAGTAACACACAGCTTCACCCCAAACGGTCTGGGACTCCCTAAAGGCCTTCATCAGAGGACAATACATAAATCAAATTAAAGCATTCAACACACAAACTCAACAAGAAATCTGGAGAAAAAAGTTACCCTAACTGAACAACAATTTACCCAACACCCATCCCCACGCACAAGACAAACGTGGCTTTCGAGCCAGATCACTTTGCAGTCAGTTCTAGTTAAACAAGTTATAAAAACCCTGCTATGCCAAACAGCCAATACCCTTGCCCCAGGAAATAAAAATGGCAAACTCCTGGCACTGCTATCCCCTCTCCCCATTGATCTTCGCACTAACAATGTAGCCACTAGCTTGGCTGCTCAAAACAATGGAGGGAGTCAAAGGTCTGAAGCTTGGCCCTATAACAGAAACTGTAGCGATGTATGTGGATGATAAGATCCTATTTCTAGAAAACCCCTTTGAAGCTCTTACATCTGCTTTAATGGTAATAAACCACCACACTGAATACTTGGGGCTGAAAAAAAATTGGGCAAAATCAATACTCTTTCCTATTGACTCCTTCCAAACTGACAAACAAAGAGTACAGGTGAAAGTACAATGGGTCAACACATTCAAATATCTAGGGGTTCATATACACCGCCAACTAGATAAATATATGGAACTGAACTTAACTCCCTTAACAACAAGACTAGAAAATAAAATGAAAATTTGGAATACTCTCCCTTTAACTCTACTAGGTAGAGTAAATCTATTTAAAATGATCATGCTCCCAAAATGTATATATCTGTTTAGGCAAGCCCCAATTATGATACCAAAAAGCTTCTTCCGCAAATTGAATTCCCTAACTACTACCCTATACTGGGCAGCAACAACTCCCCGAATTGCCGTACATTCCCTGCAGCTCTCAGCGGATGCAGGGGGTCTAGCATCACACAATTTATATTTTTACTGCCTTGCCACTAAACTGGTTAATGCCTGGTGGTGGTCAACCCCCCTCCACTCAAAATGCCATCACCAATCTAGAAGCCCAAATTGCTGGCTCGTATGAAGCTCTTAAAAATATGTTGTACCGGGGTACCAAAGACTACAAGTGGCCTACCCAACTAATGACAGCCACGGTCGAAACTTGGAAAATAGCTCTACAACATTTTCTGAGAAATGAAAAACAATACTCACCCAACCTGCCTCTTTGGTATAACCGGCAACTCCCACAACTACGAACTATCCCAGACTCTACAATCTGGGCCCAATACAACATTAAATACCTAGGGCAGGTTGTGGGAAATTTGTTAACCTTTGACGAGTTGAAAACTACGTTCACTATGCCAAACACAATGTTTTTCCGATTTTTACAACTGCGCCAAACCCTTAAAACACAATTCGGACAAATCAAACCAGACACTTCTCTACAAAGAATAGAAGAGCTTGCCCTAAATGCTCACAATCCCTGGAAAATGTTATGCATATGGCGTGGCACTGCCCGAAGATAATGAAATTCTGGAAAAAAGTTATAGAGGAAACTGGTCTCATTCTAGCACTCATTATTCCTCCTGATACACTGCTGTTGAATCAGGTTGAGGAAACTGCCCCTACAAAAGCCGAACAGACTCTCCTAAATTTCCTTTTTACACAGGCAAAAAGACTTATAGCCATGAGGTGGAAATCAGCTCACCCCCCCAAAAAAAGTCAATGGATACAAATGGTCAATGATGCAGTCCCTCTATACCAACTGATATATTTGCAGAGCAGAGAGGTTGCCAAAACATAAAAAGTATGGTCACCCTGGATGTCAAAGCACCTTCCTGCCCTAGACTTTCATTTAGCAGATTCTCAGGGAACCCAAAATCCCCTCGCCCCCTAACCACCACCCTCCCCCCCCAGGGAAAAGAAAGTAAAATGACACAATACAATAACGATGGGTATAAAGTTTGTTTATTGGTATGATAATTAGCATCCTAGTTCTCTAAAGACTACAATTCCATGTAAAGGCTTACAATCCAAACTGAATCTAAGGAAAACGTTAACATGTGCCTTGAACTTGATATAATATGACTGTACTGCCTACTGAACGGATGCTGTTAAAGTTGATTTATTTAAGTTGATGATGTATATTAAAAAAATGCAATAAAAAGAAAATAAAAAAAAAAAAGATACTGCCTGGTGCACAGTGATAGGGGATTGGCCCCCCCACAGTATGAATAGATTAAAATGATTCACTGGCACACACGGCAAGTGTCATGCTTTACAGAGTGGTTTTCACCCCCAAAATGTTGCACTTTTGCAAATAAAATTGCAAGGGCTTGCCCTGCTTCAACTTGCTGTGCCTGCTGGTGAATCGTTTTAATCATTCCTGAGCATTTCTGGTACATATTATGAAAACAGAAACAATTTGCAATAAGAATCTTTATTTTAAAACAGAATTTTAAGGTGCTGTTTGTAACAAAAAAATTAAAGTACTTTTGTTCTTGTTACATTAAATTTTTTTTTTTCCACATTTGGATGTCCTCGGATAATCCAGTGGGGATGATCCAGCAGTCCTTCGACGGAAATGCTGCATTCCACCAGATCGAGGCTGAGAGGTGCTGGGCCCTGGATCATCATCTTCATTCCTCTGAGGACGAGCTACATGTTGTGAGCCCCCCAGAGGCTCAGTCTCAGTGACCACATCCCTTTGAGACACATCAGTCTGTATAGATGAGTGACCTATAGCAACCAATTGCCATAGGGCATCACCTATGTGCTTGAGATGTGCCTCAGTTCTCTCCTGGGAGGCTGAGATGGCAGACAGGGACTGCACAAGCTCCTGGTCATATTCATGTGACTCCTTATCTGCATTCTGCAGGTCTGTAAGGAGCTCATGATAGACATTGTATTGAGCAAGAGGAGCCTCAGGTGAATCTTTCCCACTATCCCCGGTCACTGAGTGATCATCTAACTCTTCCTCAGAAGAAATTGTAACGGTGTCTGATGCCGCTGAAAAGGAAAAAACAATATTTACAGTCATAATTACATTCATGCAAGGACAAATGTGCACAGTATCAAGAAAACCATAGATTTAATTTGCCTGTCAATCAAAATTGTTCTAAAACACAACCCTGAAAGAAGGGTATGTATATTTGAAGACACAAATTAGACTTTTTATTACAAAGACTTATATAGATATATGGATTGTGTAAGACAGTGTTTCACAAGTTGTGGCCCTGAAGCCTCTAAAAGGACATAAAGCAGTGTAAGGGAGGGAACGTCAAATTGGTTAATATTTGAGGGCTGTGGCTTATTAGCTACCAACGACTTACATCATACCAGATACAAATATCCAGCATTAGATCAGAGCACAACACTGGTGGGTACAGAGCAGCCATGTTCTTACCACCTCGAACAGGCTTGAGTGCAGCCTGGTGTTTGCGTTCCCTAATTCCCATGCCACTGCTGAGTGCAGGCAGCACTTTATTCAGGTGGTGAAATCAGGAGTCTGCACTCTGTTTCAGGGGCAGCAGTTTATATCGAAATATTGCAGACTGCACCCATTATTTTGCTCCTTTCACTACAGAAAGCAAATAACTCCATATAATCTAACCAGAAGTAAAGTGAAACTGCATTTTTACCAAACTAAGCCACTTTATAAAACATCAATAGTGATGGGCGAATTTGGGGCGTTTCACTTTGCCGAAAAATTCATAAGAAATCCGCAAAACTGCGTCGGCATCTCATTTTTGCCACCGGCATCAAGAAAAAAAAAATGCACTGTAAGGCTACACATTTATTTTTATTTCTACTTTCTTAAACTTCTCTTTCTATTCAGGCCTCTCCTACACGTCTTTGTTAAATTTAAATATATTTCCACAATGCTGGCATATGCAATCATACAGTGTAAGTAGTAAAAGGGGTTGTTCACCTTTGAGTTAAATTTTCGTATGATGTAGAAGATGGTATTCTGAGACAATTTGCAATTGGTTTTTAATTTTTTTATTTGCGGTTTTTGAGATATTCAGCTTTTTATTCAACAGCAATTTCACCAATCTGTTTTTAGGGTCCAAATTACCCTAGCAACCATGCATTGATTTAAATAAGAGACTGAAATATGAATAGGAGAGGCCTGAATAGAAAGACAAGTACCTGTAATAGAAAGCAGCCATAACAATAAATTTGCAGCCTTACAGAGCATTTGTTTTTTTTTTAAATCAGTGACCCTCGTTTTTTTATACAGCTGAAAGACTGTGGAAAGACTGGCAAGAGAAAGTTATTTTAAAAGACTGTTTTATTCCTAGAGGTTTTAAAATTCTCATTTGGAAAGTGTCAGAAGATAAAGGCAAATAATTAAAAAACAATACACAATACAGACCTATTGAAAAGTTGCTTTGAATTGGCCATTCTATAACATACTGAAAGTTAACCTAAAGGTGAACCACCCTTTTAGAATGTCACACATATGTATACTGGCTGTATGGAAATATACTTAAAGGGATACTGTCATGGGAAAAATATTTTTTTTCAAAATGAATCAGTTAATAGTGCTGCTCCATCAGAATTCTGCACTGAAATCCATTTCTCAAAAGAGCAAACAGATTTTTTTATATTCAATTTTGAAATCTGACATGGGGTTAGACATTTTGTCAATATCCCAGCTGCCCCTGGTCATGTGACTTGTGCCTGCACTTTAGGAGAGAAATGCTTTCTGGCAGGCTGCTGTTTTTCCTTCACAATGTAACTGAATGTGTCTCAGTGGGACATGGGTTTTTACTATTGAGTGCTGTTCTTAGATCTACCAGGCAGCTGTTATCTTGTGTTAGGGAGCTGTTATCTGGTTACCTTCCCATTGTTCTTTTGTTTGGCTACTGGGGGGAAAAGGGAGGGGGTGATATCACTCCAACTTGCAGTACAGCAGTAAAGAGTGATTGAAGTTTATAAGAGCACAAGTCACATGACTTGGGGCAGCTGGGAAATTGACAATATGTCTAGGCCCATGTCAGATTTCAAAATTGAATATAACAAAATCTGTTTGTTCTTTTGAGAAATGGATTTCAGTGCAGAATTCTGCTGGAGCAGCACTATTAACTGATTCATTTTGAAAAAATGTTTTTCCCATGACAGTATCCCTTTAAGCAGGTGCATAATATCACTACTGATAACTCCATAAATTTGCAGCATAGGAGAACATTCAGGGGCACATTTACTTAGCTCAAGTGAAGGAATAGAATAAAAAAACCGTCGAATTTCGAATGTTTTTTTTGGCTACTTCGACCATCGAATTGGCTACTTCGACCTTCGACTACGACTTCGACTTGAACGATTGGAACTAAAAATTGAAGTACTGTCTCTTTAAAAAAAACTTCGACCCCCTACTTCGCCACCTAAAACCTACCGAGGTGCAATGTTAGCCTATGGGGAAGGTCCCCATAGGCTTCCTAACAATTTTCTGATCGAAGGAAAATCGTTCGATCTATGAATTAAAATCCTTTGAATCTTTCGATTCGAAGGATTTAATCGTTCAATCGAACAAGTTTTCCTTCGAAGTCGAAAGATTTTACTTCTACGGTCGAATATCGAGGGTTAATTAACCCTCGATATTCGACCCTAGGTAAATGTGCCCCTCAGAGTTGCTAAAAGGGGGAAAGTAGTGGGGACAAGTGCCAGTTCCATGAATGTGGAGATACAGATTTACTGTAATATTCCCAGAGTTAGTGTGTAATTATCCGCAGGGACAGGGAAAGCATGAATATAAGACAAAAAGGAAATAACTGCAGACATTTGCCCATATAAAATAACATAAAAGTCCCAACTTGCTGCCCATCTGGTGGGTATACACCTGCAATAGATGGAGAAAAATACAGAGCCATTTTTTCAGAGAACCTCATGCTAATAGTAGGTAGAATGATACATGCAACATGCTCTAACCCATCACTGTTACATATTAAAGCAATAGCGACATGTTCTATAAAAATCGTAGGAACGTGTCCATAAATAGGAGGTGCTGCATGCCGAATAGTTTCCACTTTATGCCCGCAAACCTATGTGAAGCCGACCCTCTAATTTTCCATTACTTACCTTTTTTATGGCTAGCGCAGAAAATTCTGAAAGACAAGGAATAATGAGAAAAGATAAGCCATCATGGTTGCGCTGGGCAAAGTGAGAACAGATCACAGTTTAAAAACTGATGCGTGATTAATGTAATCCTTGCTTATTTTACTTTTCCTGTTATTAGGGATGCACTGAATCCAGGATTTGGTTCGGAAATCGGCCAGGATTCTGCCTTTTTCAGCAGGATTCAGCCGAATCCTTCTGCCCGGCCGGACCGAATCCGAATAAATAACGTGACTTTTTGTCACAAAACAAGGAAGTAAAAATGTTTCCCCCTTCCCACCCATATGCAAATTAGGATTCAGGTTCAGTTCGGTATTCAGACAAATCTTTCGTGAAGGATTCAGGGTTCGGCCGAATCCAAAATAGTGGATTTGGTGCATCCCTACTTGTTATACAGATAGGGGCAGATTTATCAAAGGTCGAATTTCAAAGTGAAATATACTTCCAAACTCGACCATCGAATGGCTATACTTCGACTTCGAATATCGAAGTCAAAGTTTTTTTTACCGAACATGACTGTTTTGCGGTCGAAGTAATCGTACGATTTCAGCGATCGATCGAATGATTTTTCTTCGACTACAAAAAACATAGAAAAATGCATTAGAAGGTCCCCATAGGCTGACATAGCACTTCGGCAGGTTTAATTTGGCGAACTATTGAAGTCAAAGTTTTTTTAAAGAGACAGTACTTCGATTATCGAATGGTCGAATATTTGAACGATTTTACTTTGAATCGAAGTCGAAGTAAATTCGAAGTCATAGTATCCTATTCGATGGTGGAAGTAGAAAATAACTTCGAATTTTGTATATTTTTACTTTGAAAATATAATTGCAATTACCGTATAAGGCATCTCAGTGATAAAGTGCATGACAGTACTTCACAATAGTTATCAGAGTTTTCTGGAATTTTAAGATAAATTACCCCAATGTACACTATAATTTTACATATAAGTGAAATATTACTTATTTGTGCCAACAACTTTTGATTCATTCTGCTATCTATAGTCAAAATATCAATTTTATCATAAGCACATTATGCTAATAACCATTTATCTGTAAAAAAAACACATTTCCTGTTTGTGCCAGCATTCTTTCATTTTATACTCTGCATTCAAATAATCCAAAATGACATGTGTTTATTTGTGCTACTAACATTGCTAAAGCTCTATAGACCATACACACTTTTAATCCAATAACTGACTATAACCCATAGTGATGGGCGAATTTGTGCAGTTTCGCTTTGCCGAAAAATTCGCGAATTTCGCGAAACGGCGAAAAATTTGCGAAACGGCGCCGGCGTCTCGTTTTTGACGCCGGCGCCCGTTTTTTCGACGCCGGCGCCCGTTTTTGGCGCCGGTGTCCGTTTTTTTGAAAAAAAAATTTTGACGCCGGTGATTTTTTTCCGCGACTTTTCGCGGCCGTTTCGCGAATTTATTCGCCAACGGCGAATCGCGCAAATTCGCCGCAAATTCGCGCCTGCCGAATAAATTCGCCCATCACTAATAACCCATACTCAATTAATCCAAGTGACTGATATGGGATAACCTAGGTTATAATGGGGATCTTTTACCATCCCTTGCAATACAGTGGAAACATATACTCACAAATATTTTTCTTCTTCTTCATTTTCAATAATTATTCCTTGATCTTCCTTTGCACACATATAATGGTAGGTTTTCTTGCACCATGATACATCACAACCAATAGTTGCTCCAGTTTTTTTACAGACGCTGCATCTCTGAAAATTCCAAAACACATGAATGCAATAAGTTGCTTGCGGGTTGTTGGCATATGCGTCCCATCAGCACAGTGTCTACTGGTCTGGTCTGGTTTCCCAATGCCCCACCCTGCACACAGTATCTTTCAACATTATTTCTCCCCTTGCATCCTCAGCCTATCCTACACAAAGCCATCTTATTGACTGGCAACTGCTAGACTGAGATATCAATACGTAAACTGAAAACAAGTTGGAAGCTTTAATTGGCTCCTTTATGACCAGTTTTAGCCATTTGTAACTTTAAACAAATAGCTCTTGGCTTTGCAATTTGAATTATGTGCAAAAAAAACATCATTGTATTCTATATAACAGTTAACTGTTACTATTAATACAAACTAGCACTATTTTAGACATATCCTGGTGCAGAAGCAAGGGTTTAGTAGGTTAAGATTATTTTTCAAACTGAAACTGATATAACATCAATAGCTTTTTACCAACATGTCAGAATCTTACCGTCTTTTTTCCACGTTTGACTTCTTTTATCACAGAACGAATATCAAATCCACCGAACAATGTTGAATTTGTTGATATCACATTAGGTGAAAAAATCTAGAATAAAACACAAATATGTGTTATACACAAAACTTTTCAACCAGAGGAGGAAGGTATACCCAGTGATGGGGCATACCCAGTGATGGAATTATTATATATATATATATATATATATATATATATATATATATATATATATATATATATATATATATATATATATATATATATATATATATATATATATATATATATATATATATATATATAATGAAATAATATTATGGAAACACTGGCAAAAGCTGCCTATTAGAACTCAGTGCCCCTGTGCCTATTATAGCTTTTATTTAGTGAGTTCCTGGATACAGCATGCAGTATATTCTTTTACTACGGGTTCATGTTCTTTGTCTGGTTTCTGGGTTTTTTTGTGTGGTTTTGGGATCATTTCCTAGCTTTGCCCTGGATTTTTATTTGGTTCTGCTCCTTGTCCTGTCCCTGTCATTCCTAGCAGTTAGTGTACTAACTTGTCTAGTAGATCTGATATCTGGTTATTGACCTGTCAGACTTTGTTAATTCAGATGTCCGATGTCTGTGTACGTTTCCGTTCACACTTGCCTGCAAATTTACCCCTGGTACCCTCCTATATTAACTTTACATACATTTTCCATTAGCCTCTGATTTTGCCCATAAAGGTGGCCATACACGGGCAGATAAAGCTGCCGATATCGGTCGTTTGGACTGATTTAACAGCTTATCTGCCCGTGTAAGGGGGCTTCCGACGGGTCTTCCCGATCGATATCTGGCCACGATATCGATCGGGAAGGTTGGATTTTTACCCGACCGACCCGTCGGAGCCGCTTGGCGCATCGTAATTCGATCGTTCGAATTACCCCCGATATAGCCATGCAGTTTAGTGGCATATCGGGGAAAGATCCGCTCGTTTGGCGATGTCGCCAAACGAGCGGATCTTGGAGTCTATGGCCATCTTTATCATGTGACCTGACATCACATCAAGTGCCCCTTGCCAGCGTCAGAATTGTCGACTGCGTCAAAACGTCGTAAATTTCGCAAATTTATTCGCCAGCGGCGAAACGTGGAAATTAAAACCAATTCTACCCACAGGACTCTGCAGCCCAGAGTATTGCAATCATCTATAAACACCTGGCACTGCCACAAATGTGATTTATGTGATGCTCTATGGTGTGTCACAACACAGCTACACTGCAGAACACAAACAACAACTAACATTTACTTTTAGAACAAAGCACGCCCCAGGCATGAAAAACATAGCAGTTGTTGCAATGTCTAGGGACAATATGGCAATGTTTTTCAAAGTGACTCATAGCAGATAATTGCAAGTGCAAGATGTGCCCTAACCACCTCTGACAGATTATTTTTCTCAGATCTCATAAAATATTCACAAGAAACAACAAATGTTTTCTTTAACGCCCCGCATCCTATCGTATAGTGATTATCATTATCACATTCTCCAACACTAGATGTGAGGGGTTTTCTGTAATTCCCTGCATCCTTTCATATAGTGATTCTTCATATCAGTATCAAGTTCTCCATTACAAAAACAACTGTGTGGTTTTTCTGTAACCAGCGTTGGACTGGGGGGCCCGGGACCCACCGTGGCTGCTGTCTAGGGCCCCCCTCCGAAATTCCCCACCCTGCGCACTGCAGAGTGAGTGCGATTGTGCACAGCAGCACATGTGCACTATGTTTTTTGGCCAGTTGCGGCAGGAAGGAGCCGGCAAATCGAAGGATCTGGGTGTGAATCTGGGCTGACTGTCTGTGACTCCCTGTATCCTTTCATATAGTGATTCTGCGCGTCCGTATCAAGTTCTCCATTATAACAATAGCTGGGGGGTTTTTTTTCTCCTCCTTGCACCCTATCATAGAGTAATTCTTCACATCAGTTTAAAGTTCTCCATTACAACAGCTGTGAGTTTGTTTTCTGTAACTCCCTGCATCCTTTCATATAGTGATTCTTCACTATATGAACTCCATTGCAACAACAACTGTGTCCTCCATTTCAAGGTTTATGCTGATGCATTTTAGGGGTACAACAGGGGCACGGGTGCAGCAGCCTGGACAACAAAGGTTCCAGCCAAATTGGAATACTGGAGAGTTATTATACAGTAGAGCAAAAATGAACATGCGTGGAGGTGATTCTCCACACATCAGCAACAAAATGTAATGAATAAACATTTAAAGCATGCTGTAGATATTTGCAGGCAGCAAGAGAGACAGGAGCTTCACAGCTAGCACTCTGATAGATTGTCAGGCAGTTGATGTCATACTTGCTGAAATCAATTTTTTACAAAATTTGGCAGGTTAGGAAAGTTTGAACACATTTCTGTTTTACAGTTTTGCCAATGAGGGTGAATTGCCCTTTAAGCAGCAAGTCACCGTTTCCCCAAGAGACCTGCTTATCTTAAATTGTTGCAATTGTTTCTTTGCTTATCTTAAATTGTTACAAAAGTATCCAAGTGTACCTGTCATGTATTATGGGCTCTCTGCCAAAATTCAATGGAGTTTTAGAAACTTTGTATAATTTTTTGGCTGTTCAGTGCAGGAGATCAAAGAGAAAGTCAGGACATTTCAGTAATAACCCAGGACTGCAGGTTGAGATGTCAAAATTGGGACTGTCCCGCGAAAAACAGGCCAGTTGGAAGGTATGGCGCAGCCCTGATATAATGACAGTTTTAAAGGGATAAATTGCTTTCAAAAAGATTTTTTTCTGCATCATTACTTATTTTGAGGAAGGATGATTTATATATCTGAATATGAAGGTTATTTAAAATGTCTCTTTTAATATATTGCTGCAAGTCCCAATGTATCTACCGCTACTACATGCAGGTTACCTGCTCTCCGGGGGCAGTTCTCTGGGAAGGGGTCTGCAGGAAATATGATTGATTCGTTTTCATTAACCTTGAGACCTGAGAACTCTCCAAAGTTAGTTACAGTCTGTAGAAGAATTGGGGTTTGCCAGGTATATTAACATGTCATCTGCATAGAATGACAACTTTTCAGTGACTGCTCCCAATACAAGCCCCTCCAATGCCCTAATTTGCATTGCTAGAAGCTCAATAATAGGGGCAAGAGGGGGCAGACCTGACGCATCCCCCAATTCAAACAGATGTTATTGGAAAGCACTCCATTGACTAGGAATTTTGCCTGTAGGTGGGCATATAGCGCTCAGATCCAATCCTGAACCATGGCCATTTATTATAACGGGCTAATACCTACCATAGTCGGTATGACCAACTAAACATGTCAAAACATAACAGATATTACTACAGATAATTAATTCCCTTTACCATACTGTCTACTCACCATGCAATTATAATGGGCAGTTACACGATTATCATTGGTCTTTAGCAATTGGCCGGTCTCCTCATTCTGCTCCTGCTGGTGACAGAAGGCACACGCTCCCCGAGCTGATGTTGAATTTGGCATGACAGCGCACAGAAGCTCTTGCAGTTGAGAAGAATATTACTGAATCTGTTTCGTAGTCCTGAAACATATAAAGGAAAAACATTTTATAGTTTCACTTTCACTTCCCACGTGCAACAGGCGTGTCCATTTCATTGTAGTAATTTGCTCATTTCTGTTATATAAATACATTCTGGGACTTGCATTGTCAGCTCTTCTCCATCCCTTGTTTGCCATAACATTTCAGCCCTTGATCAAACTACAAAACTGAAGAAGTTATTTTAACTTTGGTTATAGGATGTCAACTAATTATGCAACGATACCAATAACAACTTTGTGTTGTTTTTAAGAAAAGCCTCCAGAAATATCTTCTATTTTCAGTTGGTTTGCCTACACCGTCATCATAATAGTAATACATTACCGAGCTTATTACTAATACACAGTAGAACCCCCTATTTTATATTTTTCATGGGACCAGGGAAATGTGTTAAAGCAATTTATATGTGGGTATATAAAGAGGTGAGTGTGCCAGGTTAGGGTCCTGCGCGGGCCAGATCGGCTTAGGGTTTGGTTGAATTTTAGTCAAACCGCACACGGGCGATCCTGGCTCCTCCGCCGCCTGAGGCAGCAACAGTTACTGGCGTCCCCCTCCCCTGTGCGCTTACCTTTTTGCGCCTGAGGGGGTCCGCGAGGGCGGCAGAGAGGGCCAGTACGCTAGTGCAGCCTAACTGCGCTCTCTGCGCTAGAAGAGACAAATTTCCGGTCTGAAAAGGAGCGCCATTTTTGCCACCCCTGGTACCCAGTGGGGCGCTGCTGTCTGAGTTGACAGCCTCAACCCGCCTCATTGACGAAGCGCCCCTGCCCGCACAATAGATAGGGTTTTAAAATAAAACTCACTGAATGTGGTTGGCACTGCAGATGTTAAGGGGTGTGTCAATTGAATTGTTACAATTGAAGTGTTCAGCTGTGAGCCTATCAATGCATTTTGTTCTATGAGCCACTCCCACCCCATCTCAAGCTATATGCTCTAGGCAGGGCTTTTATCCTCCACCTTTATATGTTTCCTGGTGAAATGACTTAAAGGGGAACTTTCACGAAAATGAAAATGTAATATAAGCTTCGTCATACTGAAATAAGAAACTTTCTAAATGCAATCAATTAAATATTCTGCATTGTTTCTGAAATAATCAAGTTTATCTTCACAATTCCTCCCTCAGCATCAGTTTCTCTTCATTCTGTCTTCATTCAGGAGTTGGGTGTCAGGCCCGGACTGACAATCTGTTAATTTGGGCATTTGCCCGACGGGCCGCTCTGTTCTTTTGTTTAACTGGGCCGCTCTTGCACAGATCAGCTGTGCGTTTCCCCATGCAGCCACCTCCCTCCCTCCTCTGCCTTTACTGAAGATAAGATATAGATCTGAAAAAAACCGGCACAAGAGTAGGCAGCCTGTGCCTGGGACTGCTGCACGGAGCTTGGGGGCGGAGTCCAAGAATCGAGCAGGAGCTTTCTAAAGAAATATTAGGGCATGATGTAGCTGGGCAGGCGGCAGGAGAGGCACAAAACATAGTAAGTCCACTCCCATACAACTTATTCTGCCCATATGTTGTCTCACAGAGCATCTGGGGCGCCAGTGTGGAGAAATCTGTACAGAGCTGTGGGCAGGCTGCTTTGTGAGATGTCTGTGTGTATTGACTAGTGCTTCCCCCAGACCTTTCCTTTATCAGCTTATCCCTTGCACAGATTTGCCAAGTAGTGTTTCTCCCAAACTGAATCCATTAACTCTTTCCTCTGAGTATCACTCATGTATTTTAAGGGATAATGTACCCCCTACTGTAAATGATAAGGATATTAGAAGCCACTGAGGGGTTGTTCTGTTAACATACTGTATAAAGGCACAAGGCTGCAGGCTGAGTTATACAGGGAACTATTTCCAAGAATGAGGAGAGCACTCAAAAAATAGAAACTATGCTGTGATTATATTTATTCAAGGCTACTACACGACATGTTTCGGATCCATGTTGATCCTTTATCAAGTGTGATGCATTCTACTATATAGCTGAGGCAGTGCGGGGAACGTTCCTATTAATTCAAGTTATACAGGGAACTCTGAGTATCACTCAAATGGATGAGTTCAAAATCATTGTGTGTTTACATGTGGGCTGCTTTGATTTTTTTTGCCCGGGCTGCTTTTTACTCCCAGTCCGGCCCTGTTGGGTGTCATATATTCATCGACAGTTAGATCCAAAATATCTTGGAGGGGGGCTCCCTTTCCTAGCAGATGAATTAGAGCTCACTCAAATAACCGATTCCAGTACAAACAAAATCTAACAAAATAACTGCCTTTTGCAGAAATCCTGCATGTAGAGACATGGGGGCAAATTCACTATGCGCCGAAGCACCTAACGCTAGCGTCAATTCGCTAGGGTTACTTCGCACCCTTACGCCTGGCGAATTTGCGCAACGGACGTAACTATGCAAATTCACTAATGCGCGCATTGTACTGAACGCTACCTTTTACGCTAGACTTCCTTCGCCACCTCAGACCAGGCGAAGCGCAATAGAGTAGATTGGGATTGCTTCAAAAAAAGTTCAAATTTTTTCTAAGTCCCAAAAAACGCTGGCGTTTTTTCTATATTATGTGTGATAGGCTGAAAAAGATCGAAACATTTTTTGGGGCTCCCCTCCTTCCCCCCTACATTTCCTAACTCATGGCAACTTAACTATACAGTGGGCACATAGTAGGGCAAAAAAAAAAAATTATTTGATGTTTTGAAGGTTTCCTAGGCATTTGTAGTGATTGTACGTATTCCTCCATTGAAATTTGAAGTTAGCGCTGTATGCAAATTATCCATCGCAAGCGTAACTTCGCTTCACTTAGCGAATCAACGCTAGCGCAACTTCACAACCTTACGCTACCCCTGAGCGCAACTTCGGATTTTAGTGAATTTGCGGAGCGCTGGCAAAACTACGCCTGGCGAAGTTACGCCTGGCGCAGCTACGAATCTTAGAAACTTTGCCCCATTATGTCTGGTTATTTTAATAGAGTGAGAGCTAACACATCTTCTATGCAAAAGGAGCCCCCCTATAAGATATATTGGATCTAACTGTCAATTAATATCTGACATCCAACTGCTGCATGAAGACAGAATGAAGAGAAACAGATGCTGAATAGTGAATGTAAACTTGATTATTTCAGAAACAGTACAGAATATTTAATTGATTGTATTTAGACAGTTCTTTATTTCAGTATGATGAAGCTTATATTACATTTTTATTTTCGTGATAGTTCCCCTTTCAGAATGACCCAAGCTTAGGGGCTGCTGCCACCTACTGTCCTAAACAGGAATTGTAACTTACAATTAAATATAATTTACCACATTACAGGTGGATCATGGACCCTGATGAGCTTAAAGGGGTTGTTCACCTTTTTCACCATAAAATGTTAGTATTCTGCAATTTGCAATTGGTTTTAATTTTTTGTTATTTATTTGTGTTTTTTAATTATCTTTTTATTCTGCATCCAGTTTGCAAACAAACTAACAACCATGTATTGATTTGAATTAGAGACTGGAATATGAATAGGAGAGGCCTGAATAGAAAGATGAGTAATAACAAGTAGCAATAACAATAAGTGTAGCCTTACAGAGCATTTGTTTTTAGATGGCGTCAAACACCCATTTGACAACTGGAAAGAGTCAGCAGAATATTTATGTGTGGGTCGAGAAATTCTCGACCTGTGCCAAACCCTAACCTACCCCCTCCCAATCTGCACCCAGCCCGCTATTGCCCCCTTATTTATAGACCCGTGTCCGCCCCGCCATGCATTGACATCACAAAAGGGGAGGGGTGGCCTTGAATCTATAAATTTAGGTGCTGGAAGCCGGAAGTATTAGGTCACAGGTGGGGAGAGCAGGATCTGCGACCCAAAGATTTGGTGCAGGAGTTGGCCCGAACTCGCTTGACCCGTGGGTCCTGTGGGTCTCGGGCCAGC
Source organism: Xenopus petersii (assembly GCA_038501925.1). Taxonomy (NCBI): domain Eukaryota; kingdom Metazoa; phylum Chordata; class Amphibia; order Anura; family Pipidae; genus Xenopus; species Xenopus petersii. The sequence goes on from CM076674.1 coordinate 35,874,067, forward strand.
CCGCACATCACTACAGCAGAAGACAGTAAATAATTTAACTGTAAAAAAGAAAAAATTAAGGCCAATTGAAAAGTTGCTTAGAATTAGCCATTCTGTAACATACCAAAAATGTAAAGGTTAACCACCCCTTCAGGACACAAAGTCGTAGTAGTGTTTCCAAAGCTTATGAGACAAGTACATTTAACAGACTGATAACAGAGGGCCCTGTCCTGAAAAAGGAATGTGTGAAAACTTTATCACACATCAACTGGACAATTTAAATTGCTTATTTGGCCTCTTCAGACTGAGTTGGCAGTTAATCTACCCATTTGTAGGCACTCCTCACCTGTCTCCCTGATAGGATTGATATTCCCTACAGACAAGGGCCACTTTAGCATTATTCTCCTGATGGGCCTGCACGGTTGCCCATTATGATCTGATCATTAGACTGGGGACCAAATGTCTGGATCAGCCGATTTGGCCTTCTATGTAGATGGCACAATAGGGGAAAGATCTGCTTGTTTGGTGACCTTGCCAAGTGGATCTTAATGTGTATGGGCAGCTTTAGACAAGTTAAGTTGTGGGCACACTGTCCTGTCCATCCACATACCTTCTCAGCAGGACAATATCTGCCAAGACAGCATAAGTTTTGACGGATTAGAAAATGGTGAGGCGATGAACCTTTTATCTTGATAGTGAGAGGTCCTGTCCATTGACCTGTAGAGGAGTTTTAGTCCACTTTTGTATGTTGCCATGGTATATACTGTAGCAAGTACATTAATAAGTACATAATAATTTCCCATTTTCGTGAATTCCCCTATGCTCTTTCCATCCAGTGTACAAAATTTATCTGCTTTCAGATGCTGGCCGTGACCTTTTCCTATCTATAAGAAACAAATCTTTGCTACTTTGCATGTGAGTTTCCTTATTCTCAGATCCTTTCTGTTCTCCAACCGTATTCTGATATTTTCCTTATGACTGTCCCATGTACAGGCCTGGATTTGTGTCAAGGCCACAAAGGACCGGGCCTAGAGCAGCACATTTTAGGGGTGGCATGCCACCCAGCCACATCAATATGCCTCACTGGGAGAAGCAGAGCTGGGAGCAGAGGAAAGTTAAAATTTCTCATGCATTGCACCAGCATATCAGGATGGGGGCAGATGGGCACAGAGCACCTAGTTTAGAAATCCAGAGCTGCCCATGTATACCATTTCATGGAAATTATTGGCAGATGAAATTGTCAAAAGTATCTGTCAGGCACGGGTTATTTAGATTCTAATTTATCAGGTTGTTTACATTATCTGCTCAAATGTAACAAAGAAATCACATAAATACACAGTATTACAAAAATAATGGGCTATTAATAAAAATAAAGTTCTATAGGTATAAGAGTTGATACAAGTCTGGTTATTACAAGTCATGATAAAAGAATGATTCTTTGCCCTGAGAGTAGCTCTCGAGAAACTTAGATATATCTGTTCTTTTATCTTTATTATTTTTTAATGCAAGCTCTGCACCTCTAAATCCCTTTTAAAGGGAAACTACCATGAAGTTAACTTTTAAATGTATTCTTCTTTATGTGTTATTAAATATAAAGCATTCAAAATCCTGACTAAGATGAGAAATTTGTAGAACTAGTCCGTGCAATTGTTGTATGTGAATCGCCATGTTTTACCCATAATGCTGTGTTTTTACCCAGAATTTCAGCTTTGATTTGCTTGGCACAAGTTAGTAGCAGTTTGTGATGCAACGTGCTAGTGGAACCCTTAAGTTACCACCACTTCTAAACTGGCAGTTTTTAGGAATAACTTTGGGGTGTAGAAGGTTGGGTTGCCACCTTTCTAGCTGCAAAATCCAGACAAAGGAGGTTGGGTGATGATGTTGGGGGGGGGCAGGCCAGTGATGTTGGGGGAGGGGTGAGATGTTATGGGACAAGTTGGTGATGGGGGATGGGACAGGCTGGAGCTAACATTTCCCACCTTTAAAACTATTCTGAATTTTGAACCAATTACACAGACAGTTGATTCAATAAAAATAAAGAACAGGATATTTAAAAACAATTTCGCAATAGTTCCCCTTTAAAGGCAACTCCCTAGTTGGAAGTATATTTAGTTGGCCTTCTGATCGCTATAACTATGAATCACAGAAAAGTTATTCTAATAAATAAGGAAACCATCTCTACCTGCTATATTCTGTCTGATAGCGGGAGAATGTAACATTACACATCTAAAACCACACTGCAGCATTTTATACATATGTACAGATATTCAATAAACATTATACATACTTTTGTTGCTCAGATGCTGTATAAATAACTGCAAATTCTTCTATACAATGAAACGAATAACACAGCCCTAGTCTTAATAAAGACTAAACTTAGCGTAATTAGATATTTAGCTTTACTTTAATGAAGTTCTGGTCTCACAATTATTGTGATACTTATTTTTAAGACAATCTCCGCTTGATAACGAAATCACCTGCCGACCTGACATATGAAGAAACTTATTAAAGGAGATTTAATCCCAAAATATGTAAATTTACTGAAAGAACTCCTTTGAGCAATTTACATATTTACACTTGTGGCTCAACATAGCCAGTGAAATAATCCTTTTATTAGAAAAAACCCTACCCCACAAAGACCCCCTCCCTCCTCAACCCCAGCATAGCTGCTACCTAGAGCAAATGGCCCTAACTTTTTACTTACGTTTTGTTTTTTGCCAAAACGGTTAAAGGGATACTGTCATGGGAAGAAAAAAACATTTTCAAAATTAATCAGTTAATAGTGCTGCTCCAGAATTCCAGAATTCTGCACTGAAATCCATTTCTCAAAAGAGCAAATAGATTTTTTTATATTCAATTTTTAAATCTGACATGGGGCTAGACATTTTGTCAATTTCCCAGCTGCCCCAAGTCTGTGACTTGTGCTCTGATAAACTTCAATCACTCTTTACTGCTGTACTGCAAGTTGGAGTGATATCACCCCCTCCCTTTTTCCCACCAGCCAAACAAAAGAACAATGGGAAGGTAACCAGATAGCAGCTCCCTAACACAAGATAACAACTGCCCGGTAGATATAAGAACAGCACTCAATAGTTAACTCCAGGTCCCACTGCGACACATTCAGTTACATTGAGAAGGAAAAACAGCAGCCTGCCAGAAAGCATTTCTCTCCTAAAGTGCAGGCACAAGTCACATGACTGGAGGCAGCTGGGAAATTGACAAAATGTCTAGCCCCATGTCAGATTTCAAGATTGAATATAAAAAAATCTGTTTGCTCTTTTGAGAAATGGATTTCAGTGCAGAATTCTGCTGGAGTAGCACTATTAACTGATGCGTTTTGAAAAAAACATGTTTTCCGATGACAGGATCCCTTTAACTTCTTCATATGAAGGTTTCATGCTTTTATGTCTTGCGTGTTGCTGCTCTTCATCCAAAGTATAGTGTTTGGGCCTTGATATGCATGTAGTGTAACTGATAGAGGAGCCCACTGTACTGCTGAACACAACTCAGATTTTCTGTCTAGCTCAGCATATACAAATTACTGCCCCTCATTGCCTCTAGTAATCATATGTCTCTAGTAATTGTATTGGTCAGTACCCACGGTACATGGCTAGCCTCTGTAACTGCTGTCTGTAAAACAGTGCAGTTAATCATTCATTTCTAGAACTTTATTTGAATGGTTGGAAATATGATTTTTTTTTGTATCCAATGTCATATGTAAAAATATATGTTTTTAATAAATGAAAATAAATATAGACTATTTTTGTCAACTTTTTAGTTGTCTTTTTTTGATATTTTCATAACAATTTTGTTTTGCTTGTTTCGGTACATACAGTTTTTTGGGTTAGAGTCTCAGTTTTTGTCTCTTAGGCAGTGAATGTATTTAACTGAGGTAGTCTTAGGTAAAAATAACAGTGAGAAAAGGAAAAAGAAAGAAATAGGAGTAGAGGGGTGAGGTGGGGGGGGGGGAGAGCTCTCACTGTACAGTTTATACATACATAGACATCTTAAATCATATACTTCCTATAATGGGGTTGCCCTTTGAGATTAAATCCTTAGGGTATTAGGCTTCTGTTTGAAATGTAGTCAATCTTTTTGTTGGTTAGCTCTTAATTAGGTTGGTTTGGTTTTTACACCAAATTGTCCAGGGGGACCACGTTGCATGATATTTATCTGTTTTACAGTGTAGCATCCCGGTAAGCTTTTCCATCGAAGATATCCACCAGATTTTCTGTTCTACCTCTGAGAACGCAGGGATGCATTCTTTCCATTCCTGTGCGCCAATCCCTATTGCTCCAGTCCTGATGCGTGAATAAAAGGGAGGGTTGTGACAAACGTCAGCGGACCTAGGGGTGCCCGCTATATAAATCCGGCCCCGGCAGTTTGCGAAATCCTGTCCTCCTTGGCACATTGGTGCAACAGTCTCCCTAGGTCCCTATTATGATCCAATTGTTGGCCTAGGGACAGTACTATTTAGCTCATCATATTGGTAGCTAAATCAGTTAAAAAACCAAGTTGTTTGGATGTGCCTGGCGATGGGTTAAGTCTCTTCCGTATCACTTTCCTTTTCCCAGTAAGTCTGTCAAAGCCTTGTCATTTTTTTGCAGTCTTTCTATAGTTTCCTCAAGAGACTGGAGCTTCCTTTGGATTTCTACCAATGGGAGAATATATAGATATATATTAGAGATAAAAGCACAAAGTGAAAATATTTTACTTTTACTTTTAAAGTTCGAGTCTGAAACTATTTTTTGGCAGCATTTGCTTTGTTTTAATGAATAAATCTTTTCATTCTATAGTCCTGTAGAGATCCATGAGCCTCCCCTATTCAGCTCCTATGGCTGCCCCCATGGCTACACACTACTTTAATTACATATACAGGCATGGGATCCGTTATCCAGAAAGCTCCGAATTATGGGAAGGCCATCGCACATATTTCCTTTTTCTCTGTAATAATAAAAACGTACCTTGTACTTGATCCAAACTCAGATATAATTAATCTGTATTAGAGGCAAAACCAGCCTATTGGGTTTATGCATGATTTTCTAGTAGACTTAAGGGATGAAAATCCAAAAAAAGAAAGATTATATATCTGGAAACCCAAGGTCCCTAGCATTCTGGATAACAGGTCCCATACCTATGGTAGTGCTTCTAAAGGCTACATGTATTTTTTATTAGAACAGGGTAATATTATAATAAATCTAAATTCATATAAAGTACTTTCCTTTAATAATATGCATTCAAATATAATTTTTAACTTCATGCTATAAACCCAACACACCCCTCGCACACTGGTATTGCTCAGTATGGCTGTCACTGTACAAGCTAAAAAAAATGGCAAGTTATAGGCTGGATGATGCTGATCTGAAAGTAATGGATATTTACCTTGCTTTTCTTGTATAATAACGCTTTCAAGGCATTCGCTTCCCCACAGATATCTCAATGCTGTCTCATAATCTGTAAAAAGATCAGCTTAACATTTGACTTTATAAAAACAAAATTAGTGTCTGGATTGTAAGTAAATCCTATAGGGGTGATTTCTAGAACAACAACTTTCAAATACAGAAATAAAAGTCATTCCTGCTCTTTAACCAAGAGCTCCCCCTGCGAGTCAACCAGAAATGACACTAAGGGGCAGATTTATCAAAGGTCGAATGTCGAAGTAAAAATACTTCAAAATTCGACCATCGAATTTAAATACTTCGAATATCGAATTCGAACTTTTTTCATCGAATTTGTGTATTTTGCAGTCGAGGTAAAATCGTTCGATCGAACGATTAAATCCTTTGGATCGAACGATTCAAACGATTTATTGTACGATCGAACGATTTTACTTCGACTTCAAAAAACTTAGAAAAATGCTGTAGAAGGTCCCCATAGGCTAACATAGCACTTCGGCAGGTTTAATTTGGCGAAGTATTGAAGTCAACCTTTTTTTAAAGAGACAGTACTTCGATTATCGAATGGTCGAATATTCAAACGATTTTACTTCAAATCAAATTCAAAGTCAAAGTCGTAGTATCCTATTCGATGGTCGAAATATCCAAAAAATTACTTTGAATTTCGAATTTTTTTTACTTCGAAAATTCCCTCAAATAAAAATGCTGCCAAGGGCACAGTAAGGATTTTTACATTCACAATATTGTGGGTCAGGAGGGTTTCACCACCCAAATTAAACCATGGGTTCCATTGCGAATTTCTGCAGGCATCCTCTAGCTATATAGGTTAATTGATACAGAGCATAGCCAGAGTTGGAATTGCAGGGGGTTTTGCATCGTAACAGTAAGGATTTTCAACCAGAGAACAGAGTGCTAAGGAATTGCTGAGTTAGCCCCATATGTATATTCACTAGGCTATTCATTATGAAGTTTACTATATATTATATAAAATACATACCTCGATCTTCAGCCTCTCCACTGAGGTTTTTCTGACTGACTGATTTTACAGACTTCTCAATGTTCTCCAGCAAGAATTGTCTGCAGTGGTGGGATTGGCATTTAGTCCAGAAGTCTTTGGCATCTCCTAAAAAGTATATAGAGCTAAAATAAAAAATGCTACATATAGGGGCAGATTTATCAAGGGTCGAATTTCGGATTTAAAAAACTTCAAATTCAAATTAAAAAGACCAACCCAAATGTATTAAAAAAAATCGAATAGTCCGTATTAGTTCGAATTTGGCCGAATTAGAATTGTACGAATCGAAGTAATAGCGCATCCAATCAAGTTCGAATCAAAGTTTTTCCCAAAAAAAACCTTCGATTTTTAAAAAAGTCCACCAATTGACTCCAAATAGGTTCTAGGAGGTCCCCCATAGGCTAAAACAGCAATTCAGCAGGTTCTAGATGGTAAATGGGCGAAGTTGAATTTTTAAAGAGACAGTACACAAAAATTAGCTAGAAATTCAAATGTTTAAAATTTGAATTTTCACTTCGACCTTTGATAAATCTGCCCCATGATAATTAATTTAATTATTGTTTGCTGTCACCCTTGGTCGATTGTGTCCTATTTGCTCACATTTCAGAGTCTAGGCAGCCACTATATCTTATTCTGCTATTAAATAAAGTCTTACTTTTATAAAAAAAAATTCTGGGTGCGCTCGTAGAATTAAGACCCCCCTAATGTGTTCAGGGGCATATTTACTCTTTGGTTAGTATATCCCAGGAAGGCAGATTTATTAAAATTTGAATTAGAGTATTTTTTATTCTTTCCTAATTTATGAAAAACTAGAAAAAAAAACATTAAAACTGGAAAATCTCAATTGCTAGCTTATTTATGAAAAAACTTGAAACTCAAAATGTATTGTAAAATTGTGCCGAGGAACTCAATCACTCTAAAATCACTTTTTCTACTCTTCATTTTCAGTTAATGCAAAATCTTTATATTTTCTCAAACCTGAATTCTAAAATATATTGAATTTGGAACATAACATTTTTTCATAAAATTCGAACATTGGAAAATGAAAAAAAAAATTGCCGCCAAAAAAACTTGAATTCAGAAACGCTGTTTTGAATTTTGACATATCTTCCCCTATTAACGTTCAGATGAAAACACAAACAACACATTGGGTAACTCATCAACTGAATTTATGCTTATTTTTTTTTCAAAAATGCTTTTTATTAATTTTGACATGTACTAATGTAACTAATGTAATGTAAACTATGTAAATACTAATAAGAATTAGTACATAACATCCAAATTAAATGCTTTTTTTACATAGAAAGAAAATGATCACCCACCTTCTCCCAGGTCTCTTTTTAACATTTTATCTTTAAGACATGTGTATCCACTGAATAATGCAACCTGGAAAATTAAAACAATGATTCCCAGTTTCTCAAGACAGCAACAATAATTGTATATCCTAGCTAATACCCTTGAAGTACAGGGGTTGTTTGCCTTTAAAATAACTTTTAGTATCACGTAGACTTTAATATTCAGAGGCAATTTGCAATTTTATTTTTTTGTTTTTAATTTATTTAGCTTTTTGTGCAGCAGCTCTCCGGTTAGAATAAGTGAATAAGTGATTGGTATTTGAATAGGAGAGGCCTGAATAGAAAGATTAACAATAAAAAGTAACAATAACAGTAAAATTGTAGCCTCACAGAGCAATAGATTTTTAGCTGCAGGGTTAGAGACCCCTGTTTAAAGCAGGGAAGAGACAGAAGAGAAACACAAATAATTAAAGAAAAAAAAAAGAAGACCAATCAAAAGGTTGCTAAGACTACGACATTCTATGACATAGTAAAGTTAATGAAATATGTTTGAATAATCAAATGTGATTATATGATTAGGTGAACGATCGATTCAGTGCAATCTGACTAGTGATGGGCAAATTTGACCTGTTTCGTTTTGCCAAAAATTTGCCACCGGTGAAATGTCGCCAACACCCATTAAAGCCTATGGGCGTCAAAAATTTTTGTGGCCCGGTGAAGTTTTTTTAACGCGCGTCTTTTTATTTTGATGCATGACGCCATACAAGGCTATGGACGTCATTTTTTCGGCTAAACAAGGTGAAAAAATGCGCCCATCCCTAAATCCGACCAATCCGTCAAATTATCGTGAGGTTAGTGGAAATCGAACGATCGTGCATCCTACGATTTTTCGTCCGACGTCTGTCAGAAAATTGATTGGACAGGTTAAAAAAAATGTATCGGTCGAAGTGCACTCTATCTATGTTTGCATGGCCCAGCAGGCAGCTACCCTCAGTTTTCCTGGCAATATCGTCTGAAATGGTCTTTTTAGTTGATGGACAAGTCGTACATTTAAACAATCGCTTTGAGTTAATCTTGGTCTCAGGATAACGAAAAGATCTTTTAAAAATCTTTACATCTATGGCCAGCTTTACCCATGTGATGGGTAAATAACAAGGTATTTGTTGGTCAGTGGTGATGGGCGAATTTGGCGCTTTTAGCTTTGGTGAAAAATTATCGAATTTCCTGCAAAATTCGCAAAATGGCGCCGGTGTCGAAAATGCAGTGTCCATAAAAACGGACCAATCGCGGGAATTTGCCGCAAATTTGCGCCTGGCTAATGAATTCGCCCATCACTATTGGTCAGCACAGGCCGGAGTGATTAATGAGAAAGGTAAAGGGTGAAAGATGGATTCTTTAAGGACCTTGATCAGAGAGGAGCAACACAATGATACTTGATACAAAAATGATCTTACCTTTGTAGAAGTATCAGTGTCTGCAAACGGCCCATCTCGGTTTTCAGTATCACATAAAACTGGAGAAGACAATTTAGAGATATTTAAGGCCAGTAAGGAAACTGCATATTATCGATATTTTGGGATTAAAGGAATTGTTCAGTGTAAAAATAAAAACTGGGTAAACAGATAGGCTGTGCAAAATAAAAAATGTTTCTAATATAGTTAGTTAGGCAAAAATATAATGTATAAAGGCTGGAGTGATTTGATGTATAACATGTCAGTCAGATCACTACTTCCTGCTTTTCAGCTCTCTTGGTTTACACTGACTGGTTACCCTGGTTACCAGGCAGTAACCAATCAGAGACTTGAGGGGGGGCCACATGGGTCATATCTGTTGCTTTTGAATCTGAGCTGAATGCTGAGGATCAATTACAAACTCACTGAACAGAAATGTCCCATGTGGCCCCCCTTCAAGTCGCTGACTAACTCAGAGTTATAGAGCTGAAAAGCAGGAAGTAGTGTTCTGGCTGTTTTATTAGACATCTTTTCACTCCAGCCTTTATATATTACATTTTTGGCTAACTAACTATATTAGAAACATCTTTTATTTTACACAGCCTATCTATTTATACAGTTTTTATTTTCACACTGAACTATTCCTTTAAGAACAGGAAAGGCTGTTGTCGGCCTGAAACATCACTATATTCCTGTCCAACAAAGGCCCTTTTTCTAATAAAGGCTTTTAAGAAAAGTATCTTATTGTGTGGTGCTGTCTATCTGCAAAAATTGGGATTAAGAACAAAACAAGGATACTATCACAGTCTGTGTATATACAAAGTGGCACTTTACAATAGTCCTTCTTGTACAGATGTGTGTATAGTCTTTTTTTGTTATGTTTCCTATGGTTATTTGGACCATTGCCAGAATAGGCAAACCAATAGCTTCTCTTCTAGAGATGTAATTTAATCTAGAAATTTGGTTGAATCTCAGCAGATTTTGCAAGATTTGGGTATAAGAACATTCAACCAAATTAAAATTGAACCTGCATCCTTACTGACTAATTCTCGGGAGCTTTATACTTTTGAAAGGAAGGGTATCTTCCCTTACAGGAGAACTAAACCCCAAAAATAAATATGGTTATGGAATATGTTGTATATATAATAAATTGTGAGACGGACCCTAAACTCAGAGCATGTGCTGTGAATCAGCAGAAAAGATAAGGACTTAGAGGGGGGCAACATACCTCTGCTGTAATTGCTTTGTGCTGGTATAGAAACCCAAATCATAAAGTCCAGCATTTATAACCTACTTTTTTGTTAAGCTTTAGTAACCTTTAAACACTAATATTTTGTCCTTACAGTTAATAAATGGTTTAATGAAACAAATTATAATTTCAGGGCGAGTAGTTCCTGTTACCATTTTACTTCAATCATCCATGGTTTATAACTTTCCAGGCATGTGGGTCATACAGCTTTCCTAACCAGGGCTTGCACACAAAAAGGTGGTATTAAAAAATGAATTGCATTTGCACAATGGTACGCTTTTTTTAAAGGGGAATTTTATTTATTACCTGTGCTGGTGTCAGGATTTGATGGGTAAGAGTCACTTTCAGGTGTTGCTATCAATAAAGAAAAAAAGGAATATATTATTTTACAGCAGTTTCTTAACAATCGTGAAATCTGTCTCAATACCTTATTTCAGTATTACTTTCAATGGAACATTTAAGAATTACATTTGACTTTTAAATTCTAAAATCCCAAATCTGAATGAGCCAATAGAATTCTTCCTATAGTATATCAGAGTTCATTTTTGCTGTTACATCACTGCTTGGTCCTGTTTCTGCAGTCTCTCTGACCAGTCATTTTCTCTTTGAATATGAAGCAGCTGAACCACTTGGAAAATGTATTTGTAGAGGAAATGTGCACTCGCTAGCAGAGCTGGGCCAAACTGACTGGGCCCCCTGGCCAGCCACCCCCTGCCCTGGAACAGTGGAAGGCAGGCAGAAAATATATATTTATTGTTTGATTGCAGGCTGGCACAAACCAGACTTCACTCCAATAGTTGATGCAGTTAAAAAGTGATTTATTTAAGACAAAAACATGTCAAATATGACTAAGATGGAATCAGCGACCCCCATTTGAAAGCTGGAAAGAGTCAGAGGAAGAAGCAAATAATTAAAAAACTATAAAAACTAAATGATGAAGTCCAATTGAAACATAACTTAAAATTACCATACTAAAACTTGACCTAAAGGTGAACTACCCCTTTAAAAAGTGTTCATGTTCCAAACAGGACTATCTGCAACTTTATGTTAATAACATGTAGGAACAGAGATATAGAGCCTAAACATATCCATACAGATTGCGAGTATGTATTCTAAACTGATCAAACTAATACAATTTTTTTCTTTTTAAAGCAGAGTACGTGCTTTCAAGCACCAATTACTGCACAGTGCTCAGTGCAAAGTGCTAGGTGCTCCCCATGAGTCCAGTACAGGATCCGGAAACCCGTTTCAGGAAGGCCGTCTCCCATAGACTCTATTTTATCCAAATAATTCCGATTTTTAAAAATGATTTAGTTTTTTCCCTATAGTAATAAAACAGTACCTTGTACTTGATCCAAACTGAGATATAATTAATCCTTATTGAAAGCAAAACCAGCCCACTGGGTTTATTTAATGGTTAAATATTTTTTTAGTAGACTTTAGTAGACTTAAAATATGAAGAGCCAAATTACGGAAAAATCCATTGTCCGGAAAACCCCAGGCCCTGAGCATTCTGGATAACAGATCCCATACCTGTATTAATTAATTTAATTATGCTACCATCTAAAAGGGCACCAATATGTTCAGTTCAGACGCTAATTACTTTACCCCCAAGATCGGTGCTACTTTTTGGAAGAATTAGTCCAAGGGAAAAAGTAAGCTGGCACAACTCCATGTTTCTTACCTTTCACAGGTATTTCACATTAAAGTTATACTTATGCATACACAGTAGAGTAACATTTTTGGATTGCTAGGGATGCCTTTGAAAGGTAAGAAACATAGCAGTGAATTGATGCATTGCTTTTCATTTTGGCCCAGTACAAGTAGTACCAACCTGGGATAGAATTCACTGTGGGGTTCCTAACATATTGGCAGCTCCAGTAAACTGTGCTTTCCTTGACCTTATACTTAAGTTTGGCGTCTACTCTTCTTTCCGAAACGGCAAAGCCTGGCCTTACTGTCAAGGCTTATTTGCAATTCTGGTAAGGCCTGCATGAACTTCTATCTCCCCATACTTCATTACAGAGCCTATTCTAAATATAAAGTGCCAGTGTGTGCCTCTAGTGCATGTAAATTACATCTAACCCAACACTTTTATATCTGGAGACAATACAGACATGTGTCCAATAAACTCATGTTATATTAATTCATTCTGTATCAATCAAAGTAATGTCCACTTTAAATAATTAGGCTGTAATTTGTCTTTAAAATATTCACATGAATAAAATAAAGAAATAAAATAAAAATATATCTCAGATTAAGCAGTTTATTTTCTGGAATATGTTTACATACATATTGACTGGCAACGTTTAAACTGGAATCTTGACTGGAGAATGACCCCGAAACACATGAAATATAAAGCTGATGTTTAACAGTGAGAGATGTTGTACAAGATGACATTGTAAAGGGGCACAAGAATAAGAAGGGATAAACACAGAATATAGATTTTATGAATATGACCTCAGAAACAACAGTAGGGTGTGTAGAAGTAATGTTTAATATGAATTTGTCTTTTATCTTATCTATTTTTACCACATATACATGTACAAAGGACTAAAAGTAATTTATGAGTCTGGGGTTTGTGTATGTTTTCAAGCCGAACAGAGTAAATTATAGTTTCAAATGCAGAATACTTTAGATTTACCTCCATGCAATATATACATCTGAGATAATATCCTCTGCTCTTCTGAGTTAATATCTTCCTGTTTGTGAAACAAATATCTCTAATAAAATTTGATCATTCATACAGCTGAATCTATTCTTGCTCTTCACACAATATAACACAAGAAGGCAAATGACTTTCAATACTTATTGGCTGGGTCTTCTTCAGACACTTTGCCAGAATGGCACAGAAAATAGTGATCTGAAGCCAGTGAGACCACTTAAACTGTAAACTCTACAGGACAGGGACCTCCAGATCCAGGGTTAATGGATATGTTTTAAAGACAACGAGATGAGAGGAGACTATATTTATATGGGTAAATTGCTGCATTTCAGGACACATTTAGATTCATAATCTTTGCAGTAGAACTGCCCCACAGCATTGGTTGCCAGCAATGATTGTAGTTTACTCTAATGATGTCAACAGTCCGAACCCACAAATGTTTTATCTCGAGTCAATTAAGGAGGTGTGTGTTTTGCACAACAAAAGCAACACGTGGATGTTATTTCAGGTAATTACCTCTAAGTTTGCTTGCACGGTTGAAGCTCTCTCTTCCCTTTTCTTTTTCTTCCTTTCAGCTTCAGAGAAGAAACAGATACTTACTAATACTTACAAATACTACAAATACTGCTGAGAATCTAGGATCTTCCCTCATTTTACACAACATGTGGGCAAGTAAAAGTACTGAAAGGTCTGAAAGTGTTCTTTCTCTGAGGTTTCTTACTATTTAGATGCAGCACATCAATCTGATCAGGCTCCTTAGCCCTTCCCATTCCCACTATATTACATGTGCACTGAGACAGGCTCTTCAGCTCTGGCCATTGTGTGTGACTGAAGCCCTGGCATCTGCTTGATGTGCTCTCTCTGGATATGAGACCATAACCTGACTTGTCTACTATTCTGGCTCCATGTTCCTGGCTTAACTGAGTACCTCCTCTGGCTTCTGATCGTTTTCTTTATCATCTTTTCTTTTCCCTACCCTTTCCAGCACTGTCCTCTCTTTTTATTCTTCTTTCCCATTATAAACCTTATCTTGCAAACCACTATGCTCCTTTCCAATATTCGCCTCTCCCTCCCAGTTTCCAGTTAAGATCACCACTCCCTCCTTGTTTGTTATCCAGTTGCCAGTTCTTTCTGTGCCTGCACCTCACTAGCTACAACCAGGGCCATATTTACCATACAGGCACTCCAGGGCCCATGCCTGGGGCAGCAGCTTTAGTGGGAGCAGCCCTCAGATGCCTCTATGGCAAATCAAAATGTAAAGATAATAAGAAATCTCCTTGGTGTCCACCAGATATTCAAACTGCAGATTACAATGCACGTGTTTCCATACCAAACAAAATTATTATATCGGAGGCCTTTCGAGATCACAGAAATGGTGCAGCACATATAATACTTACATAAAGACAATGAATGAATAATTTTTGGACTCAATAAGGATTCGCTTGATTCACTTGATTCGCTATCACTTGCTGATCTGCACACACAAAATGAAAACGTAAGTGAATGTTAAAAATTACACCGGAATTCAGGGGCGCTGCTGTCATGAGGCAAGTTGAGAAGCTCACGTCAAGCTCACAAGGGTTAGCAAAAAGCCACTCCTGGTAAATTTAAAGGGGTGGTTCACCTGTAAATTAACTTTCTGCATGATGTAGAGAATACCATTCTGAGATAATTTGCAACTGGTTTTCATTTATATTATTTGTGGTTTTTGAGTTATTTAGCTTTTTATTCAGCAGCTCTGCAGCTTGTAACTTCAGCTATCTTGTTGCTAGTCCAAATTTCCCTAGCAACCATGCATTGATTTAAATAAGAGAGAGAAATATGACTAAGAGAGGGCCTGAAAAGAAAGATGAGTAATAAAAAGTAGCAATAACAATTATGGATGCACCGAATTCGGCCAGCATTCGGCCTTTTTCAGAAGGATTGGGCTGAATCCTTCTGCCCGGCTGAACCGAATCCGAATCCTAATTTGCATATGCAAATTAGGGTAGGGATGGAAATTGCGTGACTTTTTGTCACAAAACAAGGAAGTATAATATATTTTCTCCTTCCCACCCCTAATTTGCATGTGCAAATTAGGGTTCAGATTTGGTTCGGTATTCGGCCAAAACTTTCACGAAGGATTCGGGGGTTCGGCCGAATCCAAAAAAGTGGATTAGGTGCATCCGTAATGACAATACATTTGTAGCCTTACAGAGCATTTGTTTTTTAGATGGGGTCAGTGACCCCCATTTGAAAGCTAGAAAGAGTCAGAAGAAGAAGGTAAATAATTCAAAAACTATAAAAAATAAAACTGAAGGCCAATTGAAAAGTTCCTTAGAATTAGCCATTCTTTAACATACTAAGAGATACTGTAATGGGGAACCACCCCTTTAAGAACCAAATATCCAGTTATTAAACCAGAAATTTGGCTCTTCCGGTACAAAGAACATAACTGCACCCTTTGCACTAGTGACATAGTCCTCACTGGACCTGCTCAGGGATAGGCATCGCAGAAGCTGCCTGTAAGAGGGCTGCCACGTGTTGTATGGGAAGTATGAGTGTTGAGTGTGAATGTGAAAGTTAATTGAATTGTTGAGAATTGTCTGTAAATGGGAGATTTTATGTGTGGAAGTGTAATTTGTGAGAGTCACTACAAGAGAGTAGTAGAGTTCTCTAATAAATATGTTTAGTTGCAGTTCCTACCCCAGCCACTAGAGGGAAAAAGGGTATTTAAGGAAATGGCACACCCAGGGTGGGGTTCTTTCCGACAGGACATCGGTTCAGTAGATGTAGATAGAGACAGGGCTATGAGTAAGGGCTATGAGTAAGAAGTACTAGGTACTTCAGCTAGTTTAGGGCACAGCTAGCATGGGTAGTTTTGACTCCAATGTGGAGGTAGAGGCCTAAGAGCTGTGGCTAAGCCAGGGAGGGTAGCAGTGACAGTTGAGGCTAGAGGAATATCCTGAAGCAGGGGCCAGAAATTCCTACCCGGAGTAGGGCAGGGGGGCGTAGTCATACGCCGGGCTGCCAGGACCAGGAGGTGGTGAGATACCCCCGAAAAGGGTTACATCTGTGTCACCAGGCCCGGATTTGTGGAGAGGCCACAGAGGCCCAGGCCTAGGGCGGCAGAATAATAGGGGCGGCATGCATGTGCGCTCACACCGGAGGGGGGTATACGGGCGTTAGGCCCCTGCGGCCGGGAGCCAGGACCAAGCTGCCTTGGGGTGCCCACCCACTAAGTACAGCCCTGCGTGTCACCTCGGAAGGGTATGCGACTACTGGAAGTGTGTATGCTTTGCAAGTGTGGGAGAAACTGTGCCAAGAGATTGTGTGAATATCCAGATGTGCTATGCTGTTAGTGGTTAGTGGAAAAAAACCACTGTTATGGTTATGTGTGTATTATGCTTGCCAATAAATGTTTTTTTGGACCACCGGTATTGGACTCCCTCAATTAACCTGAAGGGCTACTGGAATTTACTTGTCAATCTAAAATACACACGAAGTCTGGGGACTGAGAACATGGAGACTCGGTGGAGGGTCGAGGTAAAAGGAACACAGAACACTTGTGTATTGAACATTACTAAGAGGACAAATTGTATTCTGAGACCTTAAATTCCTAACTAGTATATTGCAAATATTTACACTATACAAAATATTCTAACTTAGCTAGACAAAGGAATATACAGTACCTTACAGTTTTATAGAAACTGGGTACATTTATTGCCAGAAAACTACCCAGAACTAATTATACAATAAAAATTAAGCAGTATTATTTAAAAAGAGAAATCTGGGGATGACAGTATCCTGCGGTACCTGCACAAGTTGTGGCCCTTCTGATGAATGGCTTGTGGCGCAGACTTCGTTGGCATCCTGGTGTTCATTAATGGGTGCCTCTAAAATGTTAGATAAAAATGTTAGAGGAAAAAAGAAATAAACTTAAAGGGGGGGTTCACATTTAAGTTAACTTTAAGTATGTTGCAGCACTTAGCAACTTTTCAAATGGCCTTCATTATTTATTTTTTATAGTTTTTTTTAATACTTTCCAGCTTTCAAATGGGGGTCACTGACCTCATCTAAAAATCAATGCCCTGTAAGACTACAAATGTATTGTTATTGCTAATTTTTATTAATCATCTTTCTATTCAGAACTTCTCCTAGTCATAGTCCAGTCTCATATTCAAATTAACGCGTGGTCGCTAGGGCAAATAGGACCCTGGTAACCAGAGTGATGAAATTGCAAACTGGAAAGTTGCTGAATAAAAAGCAAAATAATAAAATGAAAACCAATTGCAAATATCACTCTCTACATCATACTAAAATTCCTTTAATTTATTTGCAGAAACATACAATTTGTGTGTTTTATATTAGCAAAACAACACCACACAGTGGGCTCCATAACTATAGATGTTTTTCCACAAGACATATCACTTTATGATTCCAACAACATATGCCACTAAACAAATTAAAATGTAACCTCCCTACAATATGGAGACTTCACGCTGCTGTAACACAGAAAACACATTTATGAATATTTGAAAAATATCTCTGATCTGTAAGAGGCTAAACTCGTGAAAGGGAAGAATCATTTGGATTGTACCAATATACTGACCAGGAATACCTCCTTTCCATTTTGCAATGATAATACAGACAAGGGTCAACCTCTCCTCTCTAACCTCTCCATCATATTTAATCTTAATAGTGACATAGGTGAAAACCTAGCCTCCACTCATTTGGAAGCATATAACTAACATGGAAAGCATATATCCCCCTCCATCTCCAGCCCTGTAGTTATAATTTGTAAATAAAAACATTACTGATTTCTCCCAGGAGTTACCCATGTGTGCGGAAAGATTACTATTACAATGTAAAGGTCCCCATAGATGCAAAGATTTATCTTGCCGAACGACCGATTCTAGCGAAGTCCAACCAATCCTTCGAAAAGTATTGTGCGGTTAGTGGGATTCGAACGATCGTACATCTTGCGATTTTTTGGCCGAGATCTGTCAGAAAATTGATCGGCCAGGTTAAAAAATCTTTATCGTCCCAGTGCAATCTATCTATGTTTGCAGGGCCAAGCAGGCAGCTCCCCTTTGTTTTCCTGTCAATATCGCCTGAAATGGTCTTTTTAGTTGATGGACAATTTGTACAATCATTTCGAGATAATCGTGGTCTCACAATGACGATCGGATCTTCTAAAAATCTTTACATCTATGGCCAGCTTAACAAACGAGAATATTTGGATAAGGTATATGGAGTGGCGTGTATAATTAATGACCAATTGGTTATTAATACATTACTTGAACTACAATGTGAGAATGAGAATTGTGAATCTGCTAGATGCAAAATGGAGTCACGTGAGGCCATGGATAAAGGTTTCACGGATCTGAGGGCATAATCCCGCTGGTCCCCAAGTATCTATATGTATTCAAATACACATAGTTTTGTGCATTTAGTAGAGAGGGATCTGGATAGAACATTATTTGTGATAATCTAACAAAGAGAGAGAGGAGAGTGTTAAAGGAATTCCAACAACATCCCAAGATTATAATAAAAATGGCAGGTAAAAGAGGTAATGTTGTTTTATATAATGTTGATGATTATGTGTCAGAGGTAAGAAGACAACTTGCAGATAGGGATCAGTATATTCAACTTGATAGAGACCCAATGAATGATATTAATGGCCGTTTGCAGGAGATTTTACAGTGCTTTGGACCAGGAAATTTTAAATAAAAAAGAGTTTGAATATATGTATGTGAAACATCCAAGGGTCCCCAGGTTTTATACACTTCCTAAAGTCCACAAAAGTCTATTCTGTTATTCTGTTACCAAAACGTAGATATTGACTCAGCCCAGTGCAAAAAAAAAAAAAGCTGGGGCTGGTGTATATATATATATATATAGTCGGATAGATGTCGTATTCAAATTTACGGATTATATATATATAGTTTGGGCTCATGCCTAGGCCATTGGATGATCTTTTATGTCTTTATTATAATTCCTTGGACATTAGTAATAAAAGGTGGCCACTTCAAGCATTTGCACCAACATCTCTAATAAAGATGTCTATACTTATGTACCCGCCCTGTTCAAATTGACTTAAGCGTAAGAGTACTAACAACGTTTCGCTAGGCAAAACTTAACGTTAATGAAACTTCAATATTGTTCACACTGCTGAAGTAACGCTAGTGAAAAGTCCCCATCGTTCATGCATTTGCATTTTAGTGATTTAGCATTGTGGTAACAAATTTGGCGCGAAGTGTGAAAAAGCGTTCACTGATGACAATTTGC
Source organism: Xenopus petersii (assembly GCA_038501925.1). Taxonomy (NCBI): domain Eukaryota; kingdom Metazoa; phylum Chordata; class Amphibia; order Anura; family Pipidae; genus Xenopus; species Xenopus petersii. The sequence continues at coordinate 35,893,387 of CM076674.1, forward strand.
TCTTTAGTGAATTTGCCCCTTGGAGTCAGGAAGGAATTGTTACCCTCTCTGAGGCAAATTGGAGAGGCTTCAAATGTATATTTTTTGCCTTCCTCTGGATCAGTTAGCAGTTAGACAGGTTAAAATAGAGTTAAAAGGTTAAACTTGATGGACATGTGTCTTTTTTCAACCTAACTTACTATTTAACTATGATGTTTCCTATTTAAATTTCACCACTGCTTTAAGAGCAAACTATAATTACTCTTGCAGTCAGGCATTTATCTCTCTTACTCTTTTTTTCCTTCCTCTTGGTTTGACTGGTGAATTCTCTGTAGATGAACTGGAGCTCAAAGCTAAGCTTGTCAGTGCGCTTGAATTATCTCCATCTTCATCCTGCTTGTCTAAACAGAACACAGAGTCTTTTTATTTTAAAGATGTAAAAATATTAAATTTCCAGGGAAATAACAGACCTTTTGACTAGGAATTTATAACTTTGTGCTCAAAAAACCTTAAAGGAGAAAGAAAAACAAATCTAGCTACTTAAAGGGGTGGTTCCCCCTTCACGTTAACTTTTATTATGTTATAGAATGGACAACTTTTCAATTGGTCTTCATTATTTATTTTTTATAGTTTTTTTAGAATTAATTGCCTTCTTCGTCTGACTCTCTCCAGCTTTCAAACGGGGGTCACTGACCCCATTTAAACATCAAATGCTCTGAAAGACTATAAATATATTGTTACTACTACCTTTTATTACTCATCTGTTCAGGCCCTCTCCTATTCATATCCCAGTCTCTAATTTAAATCAATTCATGGTTGCTAGGGTTATTTGTATCCTAGAAACCACACAGCTGAAATGGCAAACTGGAGAGTTGCTGAATAAAAAGATAAATAACTCAAAATAATAAAAACAATAAAAAATGAAAAACAATTGCAAATTGTCTCAGAATATCACTCTCCACGTCATACCAAAAGTTAATTTAAAGGTGAACAACCCCTTTAAGTTGTACAAAAATATATTTGTTTTTATAAATGCATAAAGCTGGAAATCTGCACAATTCAAACTATTGTGTTACTTCAATATAAATACAATTGGTACTTTGCAGAATTTGTATAAATGCATAAAGCTGGAAGTCTGCACAACTCAAACTATAGTGTTACTTAAACACAAAAACAATTGGTACTTATTAATAGACTGCAGAATAATATATGATAAATATATGACCATTATGCATTCATTTCATGCACACATAACTTATTAAAAATGATTTTAAGATCGCATTACTTACCATTTTTATGGACTTTACAGTAAATTCTGTTAAACAAAAATATTAAATAGAGATAAATCATGTTATACAGGTTGCATTTATTTATTCAAACCCGGGAAACTTGGTGTAGAAACCTTTTGGCTTGAAATTTTGCTTTTTGCCAGCTGTAACAAAGGCTTTCAAATATATATGTGCTTCCTTTGGAAATAATTGGCAAGAGAGGATGTTGGGTAAAACCCAGAAACAGAAAAAAACTTAATCCATGAACTACTTACCCATTTTAATACAGAGCAAATAATCAAGTCAGTATGAAGAGGAACCTTTTCAGCATTTGTTTGGGCATTTTTTCCCAGAGGAAAAGAATATCCAGGGCAGTAAACTGTCCTATATATTACAGTTATATATTACATTTTACCGTGGAACCCTCAAAAATGTATTCCTTCAAAATATAGGTTAAACTAACTTTTTGCAAAACTCATAACTAGAGGAAGCACACCCCACATTCACAGGGGGTGCAGAGGAACAGGGGGGCCGGACTGTGGGGTCTGCTTCCTCTATAGCTAATTAAAAAAAAACTCCCGCACAGCTCTCTTACCTGCGGCTAGGAAAAGAGATGCAAGTCGGATGTGAATGGGCGGGGCAGAGTCAGGAAGTTGGCAGGGTGATGTCGGGGTGGGAGGATGGGGATCAGAGTGTGCCAGGCCCCTCTCAGGATTTTTTTGCAGGGGGTCTCAGCACACTCTAGTTACACCAATAATGATCATCAAGGGTTTTATAAGTGACACTGTTCTACCAGTGTGCAATATAGCTCAGAAATGTACTCACACATATATTTCTTTATCCTCATTTTCAATCATTTCAGCACCAGCATTTTTCGCACACATATAGTGAAAGGTTTTCTTGCACTGTTTTAGCTCACAGCCAATAGTTGCTCCAGTTTCTCCACAGACTGTGCATTTCTGAAATCAAAACATAATAATGTTTTTATTTTGAGAAATAAAACTGCGGTATGATTACATTGGGAGGGATGTGGTTGTATATTATCAAGTGGAAACACAAGCCCCACAGTATTCAAAGCTATACAACAAGAACTTTGTGGAAAGGTCAGAGGATCCTTAACCCCATTTCCTAAGGCTCTTCTGTGCTTTTCCTGATCTGTCCAATGCCAGAGTGTAGTAAGGCAAAATTGTTAATTGTTGAAAGGGATACTGTCATGGGAAAATATGTTTTCAAAATGTATCAGTTAAGAGTGCTGCTCCAGCAGAATTCTGCACTAAAATCCATTTTTCAAAAAAAACAAACAGATTTTGTTATATTCGATTTGGGAATCTGACATGGGGCTAGACATATTGTCAATTTCCCTGCTGCCCCCAGTCATGTGACTTGTGCTCTGATAAACTTCAATCACTCTTTACTGCTGTACTGCAAGTTAGAGTTATATCACCCCCTCCCTTCCCCCCCAGCAGCCAAACAAAAGAACAATGGGAAGGTAACCAGATACCAGCTCCCTAACACAAGATAACAGCTGCCTGGTAGATCTAAGAACAACACTCAATAGTAAAAACCCATGTCCCACTGAGACACATTCAGTTACATTGAGAAGGAAAAACAGCAGCCTGACAGAAAGCATTTCTCTCCCAAAGTGCAGGCACAAGTCACATGACCAGGGGCAGCTGGGAAATTCTATGGGGCAGATTTATCAAGGGTCGAAGTGAATTAGAGGGAATTTTCGATACCTCGACCATCGAATAGGATACTACGACTTCGAAATTACTTCGACTCAAAGTAAAAATCGTTCGACTATTCGATAATCAAAGTACTGTCTCTTTAAAAGAAACTTCAACTTCAATACTTTGCCAAATTAAACCTGCTGAAGTGCTATTTTAGCCTATGGGGACCTTCTACAGCATTTTTCGAAGTTTTTGAAGTTGAAGTAAAAATCGTTTGATCGTACAATAAAATCGTTCAATTCGAAGGATTTAATCGTTCGATTGTTTGATTTTACTTTGACCGCAGAATAGCCAAATTCGATGAAAAAAAGTTTGAATTCGATATTCGAAGTATTTTAATTAGATGGTCGAATTTCGAAGTATTTTTAACTTCAAAATTCGACCCTTGATAAATCTGGCCCTAAAACTACAAATGTCGTGATATAAAAATCTGAATTTAAAAAAAGTAAGAATGGGAAATTATGTTAAACCATACGATATGAAAATATGAACACCTAGAAAAATGTGTGTTTTCCGGACATTTCCTAGCAAAAAAAAAAATCTGAATTGATTTAAAATGGCCCTATAGGATCAGCTCAGCTCCAGTTGACTTCTATAGGACCTCGCAAACTTTTACCTGGCAAAGTTTTGCATTCGTGGACTGCATGGATTTTACACTTTATATATCTCAAATTTCTAGAGCTTTTTAAAAAAATAAGGAAACCATTCATTTTTACAGATTTGTAGAAAAAATGTAAATTGGATTGTTAGTAAATTACCCCCTGAGTGTTCTGTTTGTACTCACAATAGCATTTCTCTAGCACGCTGTCATATTCTTACCATCCTCTTTCCACGCATGATTTCTTTCTCCACAGAAGAAATATCAAATCCACCGAACTCCTCACTGGGTGGCATTGCTGATATCACTTTTGGTGAATAGATCTAGTAGAAAATACAGGATAATGGATGAATGGAGTTTTACTTGATGCACCAGTTCCCATGGACAGGATCCCTCCCTTCATTTTTGGCACATTACAAAAAGCTTTTGCATTTCACGTAATTTAGGAACAAGCCCTTCTGTGGTCAAGGAAGTAGACTGTACATGTATCTATATATTTATTTAGTCCTATTTTATGCAATTTCTACAATATATCGTAGGGCCCCTACGGGTTAATCTGCCCTGCAGCTTTAAGGCCCCCACCTTTTTCTTAGAGTGATCTGCCAGGAGAGGTGTGACAGCTTCCTGCTACACTGCACTATAGTGTGTGTAAGGAGTGGCCTCTTCCTCTTTCCCCTCTGGATGCTGATCCAGCTGGATGTGCTCAGGGGGACTGAGTGCAATAGGCCCAGAAGAAGTCATGTGTCCAAGTCGGGGACCAGGAAACCCAGTGAATGAGGAATAGATATACTAGGGCAGACTTGTCATAGTCTCTCTAGGAGAGAAAGGCAGAGAGGTGAGAGAGAAAGAGCAGCTGAAGCTCCAACAAGGATTTGCAGTAAGGAAGTAGCTTCCCAGAGGCTCTGTGTATTGCCTCCAGTCAGGGACCTCAGTGAAGAGGGACTGTAGGGTAGAAGCTGCTTCCTGACAACTTCCAGGAGGGAATGTGTATGAATTCTGCAAATGCCTAATGGAGGCTCTTCCTCATGAATTGCCTGTGTCTGCTCTAGGTGAGCCTGGCTGCAGATCTGTGTGACCTCTCTATATGCTGTTGCCTCAACTCCTGTGTGAGTAGAAACCTCATGTCACTTGCCTCGTGCATAGTAATAAACCTTGTTCCTGTTTTATTAAGAACCTCCTGGCGCCCAAGTCTTTTGTTATTGCACAGTAGCCTGTGGGAGTTGTAGTTACACTACACCACACCTTTAATCTTCCAGATAGCGAAGACCGTAGCCTGAAGTGTTAGAGTCACGTGTAACCCATGCTCGATTGCACTAGCTGGTGAATTAACTCAGTATGGCCCAAATAGGTGTTACAATACTGTATTAATAATACATACAGAAGGAGGAATAAACAGAACATTAAACAAATACACATTCAAAAAGAAAGGCACCTATCATAGGGCAATTGTTTTCAACGCTGGAGTTCCAGGCTATAAGCAATACTATTTTTGCTTGAGAGAAGCTATACTATTTTGTCCCAAAAATGTTCCTAACAAGCACTATGCCACCCAGACTCGGAGGGACCCCAGCGCAGGCAAACATATTTGGTGATACATATGCAGCATCATGAGCATATTTGTGACACAGGGTCGGACTGGGCCGTGGAGAAAAAACCTGGTGGACACCGGCTCTCATGGGTCCCGACGACTCCCAGCACTGCAGCTCTCCCTACCTGGCTCAGTCGCAACCCTGATCTCCCTTCCTAGCCCAAGTAGCTGCTGCACAAAGGAAATGGTAAGAGCGGGGAAGCCATGGGGGGGTTGCAGCTTGGGGGGCAGAGAGTAGTTGCGGCTGGGGGGCAAAAATAGTATTGCATGCTCGATTAGTCTGCTCCTACAGCAACAATTTTCCTATAATAGATACCCTTTAAGTATAGAAGGAGAAAATAGGTCCCAGTCCAGCAGCTTACAATCTAAGTGGGTGAATAACTTATAGACATGACTATAAAATACACAGCGAGGATTAAGGTGTATACATCAAACATACAAATGACTGATACAAAAAGTTGACATGGTCCCTGCTCATTAGAGCTTTAATCTAACTTATAATTAATTATAATCAGTAGTGTAACTATAGAGGAAGCAGACCCCTCGCTGGGGGAGCCCATGGAAAAAGGGCCCCAGGCCACCGGCGGGGGAGCCCATGGGAAAGGGGGCCCAGACAACGGTGTCTGCTTTGTCTATAGTGTTCAAGGCCCCTTGCTCGCTTCTCTTTTTCCCCGTCAAATTGATGCATTCATCAACCTGTGCGAACTTGCGGCGGGGGAGTGGGGTTGCGAATGTGGGCTGGTTGCGGGTGGAAGCAGCTGTGCACGCCAGGCCCTCTGAAATTCTTTCTGGCACCCCCCCCCCTACAAAGTGATTATAATAATTGTCTCAAACCCTGCATCCCAGCAAAAATGTACCAGCCCAGGGTACAATAATAAAGCTGAAAATGATATCTTATATCTACTATCTCAACGTCCATCAATAAGTGTCATGCAAAACTCTGCTGCTTAACATTCTGCTAATAGAGACCCTTTTTGTCCCTAAAGGCCAGATGCAGTAACTCACCATGCAGTTATAGTGGGCTGTTATACGATCATCACTGGTCTTCAGCAAGTACCCGGTGTCATGATTCTGTTCCCGCTGGTCACAAAAGGCGCACACTCCCACACTCACAACTGGTTTAGAGGTCGACATGAAACCACAGTGACAGCAGTGAGACACAACAGTAAAAGAATGATTGCCCTGAATCCGTTTAGCAGTCCTTAAATTTAACATGGAAAGTACTAAAAGTTTCATTTTCACTTCCCCGGTGCAGCAGGTGTGTCCATTTCCCTGCCATGATTTGTTTTTATGCCCAGAGGGTAGAAGGAGAGGGAGGATTAAATGAGAAATTCCAACTAAAACACAGCAGCGACCTCTAAACACATATTTTGACCCTCTCAAAGACCCAGAGGAAAGGTTTATCAAAAACAGGCCTGTCCAAGTCAAAACCAGACAGGTGGCATCCTTATCTTGACCCCTTTGTGAGGCACATTCTGCATCTCGTTCATGACTGGAAATTCATTTCACAGTATGTAACAAAGTTTAACCCTTTCCCTGCCAGCCGTTTTGTCCTAGATGCGAACATCTACTGCCAAGCAGTTTTCAGATATTTTGCACTCTTTCACTTTAAGGGCCTTTCCTGGGGCGGTCTTTTAGTTTACCCAGGAAAACAATATATTGTTTTTTTCAGGACAACCTGAACTTTCAAAATATGCAAGAATTTTGGTGTAATTCTACTTCTGTAAAAAAAAGCCACCAGTGCAGCGAGGGAGCCCTGAACTGCGCAGCACGTAGGTACTACGTGCTTGGCAGTCAGAGCATTTTCCTGCCAAGAACGTAGTACCTACGTGCTTGGCAGGGAAAGGGTTAAAGGGGACCTGTCACCCGAAAAAAATATTTCAAATCATATTTTATCATGTTTGTCAAGTTAAATAAACTATAATCACACTGTATGAATTATTTGAATCTTATTTCCTTCAGTCTGGGAATTCATAATCACAGCAAGCAGGCAGGAGCCATTTTGTGGACACTGTTATTAAGACAAGCCTTGTATCATCTCAGAATCTTGTTTGTGCAACAGAATGGGGGACCTGATGTCCATCCCCATGCATTGGCTACAGAATTAAAAGGTTAAAAAAAACAGGGGGAATGTTATGAGTGCAGAAACATTTAGGAAGTGCTGAATGGAAAGTGAAAGTAATTGCCTGCCCCGCCTCTATGCCTAAGGCATAGAGGAGGGGCAGACAATATTTGATTGACAGCTGAGAACAGCTATGAATGCTTTATTAAAAAAAGAATTTGGATTTCATGTTTAATTTGAAAAGGACTTTTTTTATAGAGCTTTTTATGTCTGGGCGACAATTAAGTTGCACTAAAGGATGCCTCTCAGCAAAGAAACTCTTGCCCCTGTAGCCCTGTTAAACTAGAATTAACATTATAGTACATTAATAGACCTGTTATCCAGAATGCTTGGGACTTGAGGTTTTCTGCATAAGGGATCTTTCTGTAATTTGGATCTTCAACTTAAATGTACTTAAATAAACCCAATAGGCTGGTTATGATTCCAATAACGATTAATGATATCTTAGTTTGGATCCAGTACAAGCTACTGTTTTATTATTACAAGAAAATAATTTTTCAGCCTTTTCAGGCAAGAGCCAGGGCCCACCGGGTTTTTTCCCAGTGTCCCACCGGCCCAGTCCGACACTGTTTATATAAACTATATAAGTCTTCTGAAGCAAACACGCAGCTTTTACCAGTGCAGAGCAACACTGCCTTATATTTTAATTACTATGATACACTTTACATTTTTGGTGTTACTGTTAAAGGAGAAGGAAAGGCATCGTACACATGGGGGTGCCAAATGTTAGGAAACCACCCCAGTGATTGTAGTTGCTTACCTGAAACCCTGGGCCAGTGCTCCTATCAGCAGAAAACTGCACCGGCCCTTGGTTATACCAGTGAGCACCACAGAGCAATCTTCTAATGTCTTCGTCCTTTTTCGTGTGGCTGCGCATGCACAGTAGAAGAAAAGCCGAACTTTAACTAAAAAGTTGCCTATTTCATTAAACTGCTGACTGGTTCCTATAGAAGATTGGACATGTAGCAAAGGTTGCACCTTTTATTAGATAGCACTTTAGGAGGTTATATAATAAAAGATACAATGTTTGTTTCAGGTCCCATAACCTATAGAAACCAGTTGGTAGTATTTGTTGTCATGTACATGCCCTACCCCCTAAAAGTTTAAATTTTAATTCATGCTCACAGTTTCAGCTAGTTATAACAGGGGGTACAACAGCCCTAGGAATTGAATACTTCTCTGTATGTTACCATTCCCTACTATTGTTGTGATATGTTCTCCTCTTCATCTTTCTTCCTCACTTGGGGGCAGATGTATCAAGGGTCAAATATCGAGGGTTAATTAACCCTCAATATTCGACTGCCGAATTAAAAACCTTCGACTTTGAATATCAAAGTCGAAGGATTTTGCACAATTCATTCAATGGAACGATCGAAGGAATAATAGTTCATTCGAACGGTTAAATCCTTCGAATCGAACGATTCAAAGGATTTTAATCCAACGATCGAAGGATTATCCTTCGATCAGAAAATTGTTAGCAAGCCTATGGGGACCTTCCCCATAGGCTTACATTGGCCTCGGTAGGTTTTAGGTGGCGAACTAGGGGGTCGAAGAAATTTTTAAAGAGACAGTACCAAAAAAAACATTCGTAAATCAAACTATTTTTCCTCTATTCCTTCACTCGAACTTAGTGAATGGGCCCCTTGGACTCAGGTGATGCTTTTGGTAATTAAGAAGGCACTTGACTTAAAAACAAAATACTGACTGAAGGAATGCAGTTTGACTAGACAGCCTACATTTTCTCTTTCTGAAAGGTTGGCCAGAAGCTCATTTATCACCTAGAAAATGCATTTTTCCATTTCAGATGGAACACTGGGTATTTATAGCAGGCACGCAAACTGTAGTGTGCACACACATAGTCCATCAGTAGACTAATGCTAATACAGATACACGTATGTTGTGTTTCACATGTAGTTTGGAATGAAGCACTGATGTCTGGCAAAGCAGAAAGCACAAAGAGAGGGCAACTCTCCTTGTTTCATCATCTTTTTTTATTTTCTGCCATTGGATACATCAGAATTATTTAAATATGGATCAGTGCTGCCTAAATTGTCCCCGACTCATGCCTGCTTGCCTTCTGTACACGATAAGACCCGCTTGTTTGGTGAGGTCGCCAAACGAGTGGCTTTTTCCCCAAAATACCCACTAATGGCAAGGCGATATCGGGTTAATTAGATCGTTCAGCCCTTGGGCCAAACGATCGGATTATGCAGGGTCGTTGGACCACATCAACTATCCTATATGATACTCAATCGCAGGAATAATCAAATCTGCCTGATCGATATCAGACGAATTGTTGGCCAGGTATAGATCGGGGGAAACCCGTCGGACACCCCCATCCACAGGCAGTTAAACTGCTGGACCGATCGCCCGATAAAGGACAGATGTCGGCAGCTTTTATCTGCCCGTGTTTGGCCACCTTAAGTCAACGGTACATGACAAAAACAGTTAAAAAAATTATAAACAACGTTGGCATTTTTTATTAATGTGGTAGTTCAAAAAGGCAACATCATTAAAATTAGTGGCATGCTGGTTACCATAAGTTAAAGGCCACTAAACCATATTTACTTATTTATTTATATATTGAGCTGAATGTGTTATTTTGTATGTCAGGCTTCTATGACCGTGTTCCTGTCTCAGCTTGCAGTTTAGCCTAAGCAGCCTCTGTCTATCTCTGAAAGGTTGGCCACATGCTCCTTTATCTCCTGCAAAAGGGCTGCATGGATGAAAAGCACCCTATTGTATGCATTTGCATGTTGGACTGCTGCTTGCACCATAAAGCACTGTCTGTATTATCCATTAGGTTAGTATGTAGACATCACTTGGAACACTCCCACACTAGCTCAATATACTGAATGTAAAAGCTTTGACATGCCAGAAGATAAAGGTTACTGGGTAGCCCCTTGCACCCATGTGAGCTGTGCTCTGCAGCTTGCACTATAAGCAATTTGTTATAAGGTCATAGCACAGCTTGCAGTTCAACATGCAACTGACACAAGTTCACGGTATATGTGGCCTATAGAGGCAATTATGAGGGGCCACATTTCTAGCTGAATTTCTGGTTTCATAACAGAAATTCGTCTTAAAGTTACCAGGAGTGTTTTTTTGCTGCCCCTGGTAACTTGTGGGGAACTGCTGCCTGAGGTATGGCTCTCATAGCAGAAATGTCCCTGAACATTTATAGTGTGTCGTGAACGTCCTCCCGCACTACTTAGCTTTCCGGTTAAAGATACTGCCTGGTGCATAGTGATAGGGAATCAGCACCCCCATATTATGAAGTGATTAAAATGATTCACTGCACACACAGCAAGTGTCATGCTTGAAATGTTGCATTTCTGTATATAAAATTGCAAGGGCTTACTGTTATGTATTGACTGTTAATGTAATGCCAGTAGATGGCGCTGTTACATCTTAAACTGAGATGTGTCACTCTGCTCTGCTGATTATTGTTTCCCAAGTATCTGCCTCTCTATCTCTCTTTCCTCCTAACTTGTTGGCAGTTCAGCCATGCTTTCCTCCCTAGTAAAGTTTGTTCTACTCCCAGCTACTGTGAACATTTTGTGTACTACTACAGGGTCCAGAACTTAATACTGGCGACGTGGATTGTGAGATAACCCATAAAAAATCTACAACTACAAGATCCCAGTGAGTAAAAGGGAACTTAAGAGACTTTATTATTTCCATAATGGTGTCCCTGGGCCACATAGAGGAGTTTGACATTGCCAGGCCATCCTCCTGGGATTCCTATGCAGAGAGACTGCAGTTCTTTCTAGAAGCAAATAAGGTGACAGACCCTGTGCAGAAACGTGCAGTTCTGCTGAGTGTTATAGGCTCAAAGACTTATGAGATTGTTCACTCTCTGGTATCCCCCACTAAACCCAGTGACTGTTCATTTGAGGAAATTATTAAGCAGCTTAAAACTCATTTTGCACCCACAACATCTGAAACTGTTAAGAGGTTCCACTTTAACAGACGCAGCCAGCAGTCAGGTGAGAGTATTGCTGCTTATATAGCAGAGCTGCGCAGTTTGGCAGAAAACTGCAATTTTGGCGGCAGCTTGGAATCCTTGCTAAGGGATCGTCTTGTGTGTGGGGTCAGGGATGCAGCACTGCAAAGAAGGCTTCTAGCAAAGCACAACCTAACCTTTGTTTTGGCCCAGGAGGAAGCACTTGCTTATGAGGCTGCATCTGCACATTCCAAGGAGATACAGGCCTCTGCCAGTTCAGTTATTGCACCAGAGCTGCATCAAGTGTACAAAATGCCAGCATCAGCACAAGTATCAGATACAGTAAAATTAAGGTGCCACAGTTGTGGGGGAGGTCACCTGCGTGGAAACTGTAATTTCCAAAATGCTGTGTGTCACAAATGCAAGCGCCGCGGCCACATACAGAGAGTCTGCCGCCAAGTTGATAATTCACAGAGACACAAGCAGGCCAGAGCAACTCCATCTGGGGATGCAACACATATAGTAAACATCCAAAATGACACTACTGAGAAGGAAGCAGAAACAGAGATTTATTTCTCAGAAATTATAAATAGTGTTGAAAATGAGCCAATGCACAAAAAGAAATTCACTGATGTAATACTACAAGGATCTAAATGTAGAATGGAGGTAGATACAGGCTGTGTCTATTCCTTAATTTCAGAGGAAACTTTCCATGCATTATGGCCCACTAATGGCCCACCTATTTTACCATGTGAAGTTAGACTTGTGGATTACAATAAAAAGCCTGTGGATGTTGTGGGCGCCTGCTTTGTTAAAGTCCACTATAGAAAAGACAGAGGAAAACTACGCCTCATTATTACAAAAGGACACAGAGCAAGCTTATTAGGAGTAGAATGGTTTGAGCCCCTAGGAATTCAATTAACTGGAGTAAATTATGCAACGACAGACACTTTGCAAAGTGTCCTCAAAGACTTTAGCAGTGTATTTGAAGAAGGCCTTGGCAAATTTAAGGGCTCACCAATATCATTCCTGCTGGATCCCAAAGTTGCCCCAATACGCATGAAGCCACGACCTGTACCATTTGCTCTCCGTCCAAAAATAGATGCCGAAATAGATCGCTTGGTGCAACAAGGAGCGCTAATTCCAGTAACCCGCCCAACTTGGGCCACCCCAATAGTGCCTGTACTGAAGCCAAATAGAGAAGTGAGGATATGTGCTGACTATAAATGTACAATCAACAAGGCATTACAGGAACATCCATATCAAATTCCTGCTGTCAATCAGATTCTCAGCACCTTGGCTAAAGGAAAGTTATTTGCCAAACTTGATTTGGCTCAAGCATACCAGCAGTTACCGGTAGATGATGCAGCTGCTGATGCACAAACAATTATCACACAAAAAGGAGCATTTAAAGCTACACGGTTGCAATTTGGAGTTTGCATCGCACCAGGTGTGTTCCAGAAATTGATGGATGACCTCCTTTCCAGCCTGCCAGGGGTGGTGCCATATTTTGATGATGTCCTCATTGGAGCAGACTCTATGGAATCATTAACTGAAAGGGTAAGAGAAGTATTACAGCGATTTGCTGATGCTGGGTTAAAACTTAAGAAAGAAAAATGTGTTTTAGGAGTACCAAGTGTTGATTTCCTGGGATACAAAGTTGATGCAAATGGAATACATCCAACAAATGCAAAAGTAAAAGCCATTCATGAAGCTCCAGTTCCCAAAAATAAACAGGAGCTGCAAGCATTTCTCGGCCTTTTAAATTTCTACCATTCTTTCTTGAAAGACAAAGCTACTGTGGCTGAGCCACTACACAGACTACTGGACAAAAATTCTACCTGGAAGTGGTCAGCCCTGCATGAGCAGTCTTTCAAGGATGCTAAGAGACTTTTATCATCAGACAGTGTGCTAGTACATTATGATTTGCGTAAACCTCTTAACCTCACATGTGATGCTTCTCCTTATGGAATAGGGGCTGTTTTAAGTCATACTGTAAGTGGCGGTCGTGAGGCTCCCATTGCATTCTATTCTCGGACCATGAGTACCACAGAGAGGAATTATGCTCAGATTGATAAGGAAGCTTTAGCCATTGTGGCAGGGGTAAAGAAATTCCATGAGTACTTGTATGGCAGAAGTTTTGCTATAATTACCGATCACAAGCCATTATTGGGTCTGTTTAAAAATAATGGGCCTACTGCGCAGATACTTTCTCCACGCATGCTGAGATGGTGTTTATTACTAAATGCATATGACTATGAGTTGCAGTACCGCCCAGGAAAAGAAATAAGTAATGCAGATGCTTTAAGTCGTTTACCTGTAAACACTCCTGATTTTCAAGTACCGGCCTTGTCTGAGGTCCTCATGCTAGAGTCATTACCTAGTCCCCCTCTGCAGGCATCAGATATTGCCCGAATGACAGCTACTGACCCAGTATTGTCTCGAGTTTTGAACTGGGTATGGAGGGGGTGGCCAAAAATAAAATTAAAGGAAGAGTTCACACCTTTTGAGAAACGCCAGCATGAACTCTCTGCATACAAAGGTTGCCTTTTGTGGGGAAATAGAGTAGTAATTCCCAAAGCAGGGCAAAACCATGTTCTTAAAGCCCTACACGAGAGTCACCCAGGCATTGTAAATATGAAAGCCCTTGCTAGAAGTTATGTCTGGTGGCCTAAAATGGATGAATGTATTGAAATATGTGTAAAAAGTTGTGTCCCTTGCCAGACCAACCGACATGCCCCTGCTAAGGCCTGGGTACATCCATGGGAGGTGACGCGGAGCCCATGGTCACGGCTTCATATCGATTTTGCAGGGCCTTTTCAAGGTCAGACATTCTTCCTTGTGGTTGATTCCTTTTCCAAATGGTTGGAAGTTATTCCAGTGGCATCTGCAACCACCCATGCAGTCATTCAAGTGTTGCGGAAGTTGTTTGCCACCCATGGACTCCCAGACACTATTGTATCTGATAACGGAGCACAGTTTACATCATCAGACTTCAGAGCATTTATGGAAAGTAACCTTATTCGTCATGTTACAACAGCACCATTCCATCCATCCTCAAATGGGCAAGCTGAGCGCATGGTCCAGACTACAAAGGATGCATTAAAAAGGATAATTGATGGTGACTGGAATTATAGACTGGCAAAGTTTTTGTTGCAGCAGCACATAACCCCTTCTGCTAGCACTGGCTGCAGTCCTGCAGAACTTTTGATGAACCGACGGCTTAAAACCTGTTTAGACAGACTGCATCCCGACTTGGCTTCTGATGTACAAAATAAACAGGAAGATAAATTCCATAAAAATGCACAGACCTCCACAGTGAGGATGTTTGAAGCAGGCAATAGTGTGTATGCCAGAAATTATGCACTGGGACCAAAATGGATACCAGCAGTCATTGTTGAAGCGACAGGCCCTGTCTCGTACAAGGTTAAGACTGCGGATGGCCGAGTTATTCGAAGACATGTTGATCAGCTGCGGAGCAGACTAGGGGACAATGTTTGTCCTAATACAGAGGAAAACCATGGCCAGTTTGGATTGCAAGGTGACTTAACTCCTCTAGCTTTTCCAGAGGAAGAGATTCCTGCAGCTGAACAGACAGTAGATGTACCTGAGGGGTTACCAGCAGATACTGAGACCAATCCACAAGGAGAGGTCATCAGTGTCCCAATGGAGCGGCCCAGAAGGGTCATTCAAAGGCCCCGCCACCTAGAGGATTATGTTATCTAGGAGGGGAGGGGTGTTATGTATTGACTGTTAATGTAATGCCAGTAGATGGCGCTGTTACATCTTAAACTGAGATGTGTCACTCTGCTCTGCTGATTATTGTTTCCCAAGTATCTGCCTCTCTATCTCTCTTTCCTCCTAACTTGTTGGCAGTTCAGCCATGCTTTCCTCCCTAGTAAAGTTTGTTCTACTCCCAGCTACTGTGAACGTTTTGTGTACTACTACAGGGTCCAGAACTTAATACTTACCCTGCTTGAACTTGCCGTGCCTGCTGGTGAATCATTTTAATCACTCCTTAGCATTTATAGTACAACTAAAAAAAAAATTTGAAGTACTTTTTTTTTAAAAAAAAAATTAAAGTAGTTTTGTTCTTACATGAAAGTGGATCTGTCACCAATAAAAAGCTGTATAATAAAAGTATTTTTCAAATTATATAAACATTAATAGTGTTTGGCTACAGAGTATTATTTGATTAAATATACTTTATTTTCCTTTTCAAATTTATAACATGAAATTTAAAAATCTTAGCAATCAAATTTTGCCTGCCCCTCCTCTATCTCTATCTTAAGCATAGTCAATCGAGTTGAACCCCTCCAAGTGAAACCCAGCATCTATACATACACACACTGACCCCTCCATACACTCACATCAATTCTATATACCCATACCCATACTAACTATAGAGCTTAGTATCACAATAACCTTTGATATTATATCTGTCCAAAAAATCATCCAAGCCATTCTTAAAGTCATTAACTGAATCAGCATCACAACATCACCCGGCAGTGCATTCCACAACCTCACTGTCCTGACTGTGAAGAACCCCCTACGTTGCTTCAAATGAAAGTTCTTTTCTTCTAGTCTAAAGGGGTGACCTCTGGTACGGTGATCCACTTTATGGGTAAAAAGGTCCCCTGCCATTTGTCTATAATGTCCTCTAATGTACTTGTAAAGTGTAATCATGTCCCCTCGCAAGCGGCTTTTTTCCAGAGAAAACAACCCCAACCGTGACAGTCTCCCCTCATAATTTAAGTCTTCTGTCCCTCTAACCAGTTTAGTTGCACTTAGTCTCTGCACTCTCTCCAGCTCATTTATATCCCTCTTGAGGACTGGAGTCCAAAACTGCACTGCATACTCCAGATGAGGCCTTACCAGGGACCTATAAAGAGGCATAATTATGTTTTCATCCCTTGAGTTAATGCCCTTTTTTATGCAAGACAGAACTTTATTTGCTTTAGTAGCCACAGAATGACACTGCCCAGAATTAGACATCTTGTTATCTACAAAGACCCCTAGATCCTTCTCAGTTAAGGAAACTCCCAACACACTGCCATTTAGTGTATAACTTGCATTTATATTATTTTTGCCAAAGTGCATAACCTGCATTTATCAACATTGAACCTCATTTTCCAGTTTGCTGCCCAGTTTTCCAACTTAGAGAAATCACTCTGCAAAGTGGCAGCATCCTGCATGGAACCTATAGTTCTGCACAATTTAGTATCATCTACAAAAATAGAAACACTACTTTCAATGCCCACCTCCAGGTCATTAATAAACAAGTTGAAAAACAAAGGACCTAGCACAGAGCCCTGCGGTACTCCACTTATACTGGTCCAATTAGAAAATGTTCCATTTACCACCACTCTTTGTAATAACCACTCTTTGAGGCAAAGCTTGCCTTAATAACAGGGTCCACAAAATGGCACCTGTCTGCTTGCTATAATTATGAATTCCCAGGCTGAAGGAAACAAGATTAAAATAATTTACAGTATATAGTGTAATTAAAGTTTATGTTGCATGACCAACATGATAAAATAGGATTTTACATTATTTATTAAGGTGACCGGTCCCCTTTAAACATTTTTTCAACGTTTGGATGTCCCGGAATAATGCAGCTGAGATGATCCAGCAGTACTTCTGCGTAATTGCCGTGTTTCACCAGATCGAGGCTGAGAGGTGCTGGGCCCTGGATCATCATTTTCATTCCTCTGAGGACGAGCTACATGTTATGAGCCCTTCACAGGCTCAGTCTCAGTGACCACATCCCTTTGAGACACATCAGTCTGTATAGATGAGCGACCTATAGCAACCAATTGCCATAGGGCATCAGCTGTGCGCTTGAGATGTGCATCAGTTCTCTGCTGTGAGGCTGAGATGGCAGACAGGTACTGCACAAGTTCTTGTTCATATTCATGAGACTCCATATCTGCATTCTGCAGGTCTGTAAGGAGCTCATGATAGACATATTTAGCAAGATGAGTCTCAGGTGAATCTTTCCCACTATCCCCAGTCACTGGATGATCATCTAACTCCTCCTCAGAAGAAATTTTAACGGTGTCTGATGCCGCTGAAAAGGAAAAACCAATATTTACAGTCATAATTACATTCATGCAAGGACAAATGTGCACAAGGAAATCATTGATTTCATTTACCTTTCAATCAAAATTGTTCTAAAATACAACCCTGAAAGAAGTGGCCCCTCTTGTATATTTGAAGACACAAATTAGACTTTTAATTACAGAGATTTATATATGAATTGTTTAAGTCAGTGTTTCACAAGCTGTGACCCTGAAGCCTCTAAAAGGACATAAAGCAGTGTAAGGGAGGGAACGTCAAATTGGTTAATATTTGAGATAATATTAAAAAATATCCAGCATTAGATCAGAGCACAACACCAGTGGGCACAGAGCAGCCATGTTCTTACAAACTCCCACAGGACTTTGCGTTTGCGAAGTGATAATCTTCTTAGAACCCTTGCTGCAATAAACTGATCAACACATAGCTGTTTGGTTGTTCAGATATGTTCTGTTACATTAAAATTACCTATTTTTACAATTTTTACAGAATATAATGTTGAAAAACAAATAAGTCGTAATATAAGGTTACCAGAGATTCAGCAGTTACATGCATAAGCTATTCTTTCTCCTATTCAGTGTAACTGTAGGAGTTCCAGTGGGACTTGGATTTTTACTATTGAAAGTGTTATTCTCATATGTAGCAGGGAGCTGTTATCTTGTTACCTCCCCATTGTTCTGCTGAAAGGTTGCTGGGGAGGAAAAGGGAGGGGGTGAAATCAGTCCAATTTACAGCGCAGAAATAAAGAGTAACTGAAGTTTATCAAAGCAAAAGTCACATGACTGTCAGTGCCTGGGACAATAACAACATGTCTAGCCCCATGTCACATTTCAAAATTAAATATAATAAAGTCTGTTTGCTCTTTTGAAAAACTAATTATAAATGTATTTTTATTCCTACTTTGTATTACTCATCTTTCTATTCAGGCCTCTTCTATTCCTATTCCAGTCTGTTATTCAAATCAATGTGTGTTTGCTAGGGTAATTTGGCCCCTAGTGACAATACTGCTTAAATTGTATTCTGGAGATCTGTTGAATAAAAAGCTAAATACCCCAAAACCCACAAATAATGAAAAAATAAAAACCAAGATGCAAATTGTCCTAGAACATTACTCTTTACATCAAATTAAAAGTTAATTTAAAGGTGAATAACCCCTTTAAGACAAAAGGAAATAACTACAGACCACTGCCCATATAAAATAGCAACCTGCTGCCCATCTGGTGGGTACACACCTGCAATAGATGGAGACTAAATACAGGGACATTTTTCTGGGTACACTCACACTAAACAGGGCTGTCCCTAGGAAATGAAGTGGGGGAGCCTCATGTAACACACTCTATTAATTTCAAGTAGATATATTGAATTACTTACCTTTTTTATGGCTAGTGCAGTAAATTCTGAAAGACACGGAATATTAGGAAAAGAAAAGCCATCATGGTTGAGTTTGTATGTGAGAACAGATCACAGCTTAAAAAATAATGGGTGATAATTAAAATCCTTGCTTACTTATCTTGTTACAGTTAAAGTTCAAAAAACCAGCAAAATATTTGTTTAATTTACACTGTGACATTTTGTTATTGTTCCTATTGTATGTGGGAGGTTTGAAAAGTGGACACTAAGCCAGTTGTTAAACATTTTCAGTTCAAGCCCCCCTTGGGGCTTGAACTGAATAGAAAATCAGGATAGAAAATTAGTGAATGGGCCAATTTGTCCCGTTTCGCCACAAATTTCTCAAATTTCACTGCAAAATTCATGAAACGGTCAAAAGATTTGCAAAACGCAAATTCGCCCGTGTCAAAATTGACGCCAGCGACATTGGACACCCATTAAAATCAATGCGCGTCTGATAATCGTCGCCAGCGTCATAATTGCCGCCGCTATCGGAACCGTCTCCAGCATCTAAAAAACTTTGATGCCGGCATTGGAACCGGCAAATTTTCACTGCAAATTTATTCGCCTACAGCGAAACACGCAAGTTTCCCACAAATTCGCGATTGTCGAATAAATTCGCCCATCACTATAGAAACTACATATTCACCCTCCTCAATTATCACTCTAACTGGCCTTTGGGGTCCAGGAGGGCAGCCCCACTGTTTAGGAACCACTGCAAAATGGCCTATGACGGTGCTGCCCAACTGGTGGCCTACGGCCCCCCTTCTGTGGCCCCCCACATGAAAGTCTGCCTGCTGTGTCTGCTTCCCACGTGCAAGCTTTAAAAGGAACACTACAGAAATTAACTGCCTGCATTGTTTACACCTCAAATTCAGACTGTAAAATCCTGCATTGTTCACACCTCTATTGTTCACACACCTAAAGCCCTGTAATGTTCACACCTGAGACCCAGACTGAAACTGCCCACATTGTTCACCCTCATATAAAATGCTGAAGTTCACAGTATGAACTGTTCATCTTAGAGTGGTTCCGATAGGTTTCCCTGCTCAATTTAGCCTGCCCTATGCTCCCTGTGTGTGCCATACTCTGCCTGCCCTATGCTTCCTGTGTGTGCCATACTCTGCCTGCCCTATGTGCCTTGTGTGTGCCATACTCTGTCTCCCCTATGCGCCTTGTGTGTGCCATACTCTGCCTCCCCTATGCTCCTTGTGTGTGCAATACTCTGCCTGCCCTATGCTCCCTCTGTGTACCATACTCTGCCTGCCCTCTGCTCCCTGGGTATGCCATACTCTGCCTGCCCTATGCTCCCTGTGTGTACCATACTCTGCCTGCCCTATGCTCCCTGTGTGTGTCATACTATGCCAGCCCTATGATCCATGTGTGTGCCATACTCTGCCTTCTCTATGCTTCCTATGTGCCATAATCTGCCTTCCCTATGCTCCCTGTGTGCCATACTCTACCTTCCCTATGTTCCATGTGTGTGCCATACTCTGCCTGTCCTATGACCCTAGTTACCATGCTCATTTTTCAAAATTAGGCAGGCTATTAAAGTTTGTTTTTTTTCCAGTTATTACAGTTTTGCCAATGAAAGTAAATTGCCCTTTAAGCTGTGAGTCTAACTTCTCCCAAGAGACCTGTTATCTTATATTGTTGCAATTACTTATTTCCTTATCTTGAAATTGTTTAAAAAGTATGTTATCTGAAGCTGGCTGTTCTGGGCTCTTTGCCAAAAGCCAATTAAGTTAGAAACAATGTTTTTCTGGCTATTCAGTGCAGAGAAAAAGGGACTTTCCAGTACAAATGAGGGACTGCGGGCTTGGCTCTAAAAAGAGGGACTGTCCCTCTAAAAACGGGACAATAGGGAGATATGGGAGCACACAGTGGGGAAAAATAATCCCTGTCATGTGAGCAGTGGCGTAAATAGACCCCTAAGGGCCCTGGTACATAAATTTACACCTGGGCCCCCCTACGCCACACCGTCCCCCCCCTGCATTGGACTGGAACACAGTCTCCCATAAACTCCATTATAATCAGATAATTCAACTTTTTAAACATGATTTCCTTTTTCTGTGTAATAGAATGACTTCATCCCAACTAAGATATAATTAATCCTTACTTGAAGCAAAAAAACTGCCTATTGGATTTATTTTATGTTTATGTTATTTTCTAGTAGACTTAAGGTATGAAAATTCAAATTACGGAAAGAGCCATTATCTGGAAACCCCTTGGTCCTGACCATTCTGGATAGCAGGTATCATACCTGTACTCATATGATATAAGCAAAGGAGTGTGAAATAATTTTTTTACTGTGTTAATGACAAGGGTTAATCAGTGCAGCATTAAATGGGTTGTTCACCTTTACATTAACTTTAATATTGTGCACAGAGGGAGTTTCTTAGAAACCTTGCAATTGTTTTTTAATGTTTTTTATTTGCGGTTTGCGTTATTTAGCTTTTTATTCAGCAGCTCTCCAGTTTGCAGTTTCAGCAGTCTGGTTGCTAGTGACCAATTGCCCTAGCAACTAGGAATTGATTTGAATGAAATATTGGAATATGAACTGCAGAGAGCTTGAATAAAAATAAAACAAGTACCAATATCTTCCTTGCCTTGCTTGCCAGAGATCAGTGACTGGACTCTGAAGGGATGACTGGGGGAAGCCAGTCTCTGCATCTTCAGGGGATAGTATAGTCTGGCCCAGATTATTTGGCAGACACTGGCCTGTTTGCCTAAAGATTTGCCAGTAACTGCCTAATAATATTACCCCACTGGCACCCAGCCTAGGACTAAATAAAACAACATTCTGTTTGGGTTACTAAGGGTCAACTTTATGGTTAAACATTTGCATCTTATTCTGAGACTTCCCCAGTATACTGTATGTGTGAGTCTGGGTGATGGGGCACTGTATAGGAGAGAAAGAGAGAGGAGAGAGAGAGAGTAGAGAAGAGAGAGTAGAGAAAGTGAGTGTGTGATGGGGCACTGTATGGGAAATAGAAAGAGTAGATAAAGAAGAGCGAGTACAAGAAAGCTAAAGAGAGAGGAGAGAGAAAGTGTGTGCGACTGGGCACTATAGGACTGTATGACAGTGTACTGGAGCAGTGTGCAGAAGTGCGCGGTGCTGGTGGGTAATAAACTACAGTTTTGCAGAGTCAGAAATATTTGCTCGGGAAGGAAAGTGGAAGGATATGCCTAATGATGAGAACTAATAGACACACGTGATGCAGGTGCAGACGTACGGGGATGGAAGCGCAGCTGCTGGGCCGGGCCCTAAACCAGAGCACAGACAGGCCATGAGTTTCCCTTGAGGGGAAAATGCCCAAAAGAAAAGCTTACGAAAGATATTATTGGTATATGTTAAAAGGAAACTATAGCCCCCTGAACAATGTAGGTCCAGGGCCAGATTTACAAAGTGAGCGTCCCTAGGCCCACTGCCATTTGTCGCCCCTCTCCCCTCCCCTTTTATCATCTGGACTGGAGCAATGGGGATTGGCGCATGGAAATTAAAAAAAAAAAATGGTTGTATCTCCAGCGCATCCCCACTGTTTTTGAACCAATGTGGGTGTGGTTGGGCAGCATGCCACCCCCCTAAAATCCTGCTGCCCTAGGCCCGGGCCTGGGTGGACTCTCCACAAATCCAGGCCTGTGTAGGTCTCTATAAAAATATTTTGCATAAAACAGGTCATATGTAAAACTCTGTTCATGTAAATAAACCATTTTCAGAATACCTGTAATATACTTTTTTAGTAGTATGTGCCATTGGATAATCATAAATAGAAAATAGTCATTTTAAAAAATAAGGGCTGTCCCCTGGGATCGTAGGATTCACGGTGCAAACAAACATAACAAACAAACCATACATGTTAGGTCACATGAGCCAATTAACAGAGTTCTGTAATCATATACCAATATAAGCAAATGGACAGAACTCTGGGGAAAAAAAGATTTCTTGCAGCAGACTGCGGAGAGAATTCACCTAATGCATTTCGGGGACAACTCCCTTAATCATAGTCTTCCTATGCCTCTGATTAAGGAAGCTGTTCCCAAAACTTGTTAGGTGAATGCTATCCGCAGTCTGCAACAATAAATCTTTTTTCACCAGAGTGCCATCCAGTTGCTTATAGTGGTTGCTAGACTTTTCCAGTTCAAGCCCTCATTTGCAGGTTCAGCCTGGTATGAGCCCCTCTGTTAGTTTATAACAAAAAGAAAGAAACATTGGTGCCAGCCACATTTATTTTCAGTCTAATTTATAGTGATTGGATTTAGCTTCCAATCAACCCATAGCCATAATCAACCTATTTTACAAATTAATAGTAGAACAAATTTGGCCTACTGCCATAGGTAGAAACAGTAGACTCTGCTTAGCCTCTTTTCATCACACCTCATTTTATAACTGTCAGCGGCTGACAGTGATTTCTTAGCTATTTAGAGATGCAAAAACTATGATATGTGGGGAGTGTTAATGGGCTTTAAAAAGGTTTTAAAAAGTTTCCTCATAGCTAGGTGTGTCTTACATAAATGCAAAATGTGGTCTTGTTCTTAATGAATACAGGTAGAATCAAAGATTGCATTAATATAGGTTCATGTTATTGCATAAGAGAACCTAAACTGGCCATTCAATCATTCTAATATCTCACCAAATGAGAGAATCCTTACCAATCTAGATATGCCAGTTATGTGTTTTATAATCCAATGTTTTCATTCCTGAACCAAAGATAAAATCACACAATGGGCCGATGCAGGCTCATAGGGAGGGAACAACATCCATAGGTTAACGTTACCCTTCATATGGAATTTTCAAGCTAGTCTGAGATATCTGGCCAGTACCTGACTAGATGTTGGTTAGGGTAACCATCATATTTGTCAATAGATTTCTAAGCTGCCAAGCAATATTGGACAATATTGCCAAGCTATATTAGTATGTGTATAGTGAGCTTAGCATTAGGTTTGCCTTGGTACTGAAACCCATAACAACCATTTAGAATGTACTGGTGTCATTCAGTTAGGGCTGTCCATGGTTTTCCATGCCCTTGGCCTGGACTTTAAAAATCAGTGATTTTTTACAAAGAGACCTTGGCCCCATCTGGCTCATGGCCTTTTTAAGATTTTATGGTGACTGAATAATCTTGTGCAAATTGGCTAATCTTACTAAAACATCAAATGACTTCCTGACTGTGACACATTTGGTCTGCAGATCTGGTGATTTGTAAGATGTGGCAATAGATGCATTATTTTACCCACATAATACTTTACATACTTTATATTAATACCACAATCTTTTAGGATCTGGATCAGCACTCATATTGTTTAAGGTTGCCTGGTGCCCATATTGTCATAGATGCTACTGGAAATTAATCCCCAAAACTGTTAATAAATGACACAGATTGAACATAATAGAAAAGGTTGGGATTACTCTTGCTGTGCCTGATACCAGCTCCCTGCTGCCCCTGTAATGCAGAGCAATATCAGTTATCTTGTTATTTTTGCTCACTGCTGCCAAGCCACAGTCATACCATGTGCTGAGAGTTTGTTCAAAGATTTCGAACTGATGGTCTTCAGGCTGTTGCTAAACACCAAATACTGTATGTTCTAGGTAGATAGGGTCTGGATCAGAGCCAGACGGTGCCAGAGAGCCAAGGGGGGTAGGGCAGGGCCTGCCAAAACTAAGATGAAAACTGGGCCCCGCAAGTACGCGCCTGCCGGTGAGTAACACACGCAGCGCGCCGCCGGTGGAGCGTGCCTTCGAGAACCATCAATCTGGACACAACTTTATCCGTTGGGTTGCGGGCCCCATCGGGGGTGCAGGGGCACGGTCCCTGGTGCCACTGCACCCCGTTAGTTCCGCCACTGTTGATAGACATTGCAATTAAGTGGCAATTCCCAGCATCCCACACACAGAGGCCGTCAGGGGTGTTGTAAAGAGCGGAGGATGTCAGCAGGTCTTGTGTAACATGATAAAAATAGTACATGGAAGAAGAACATCCAGTCGTGTATTATATGCAAAAAGTTTCCCTATTCAGGCTGTTGGTGCCCTGGGTGACGCTTGTTACTTTTGAGTAGTTTACAAAGCTCCATAGCAACAACTCATAATAATTGCACTTCTGTCTCTACAGCTGCTAACCTACTGAATGCTACATCACCGTCATCTCAAATATAGGCCAAGTGACCCGCCCCACAGGCACCAGGAGATGAACGGAAAACTGGTAGTTCAATTAGCTGGTTAATTAGAGGAAAACAAAGTCAGCGATGCAAAAAAACTAAAACGAAACCTTAATGTTAATATTGTGTGTTTCCCCAGCAACAGTGTGGTGACATTTCTCAGAACACTACACAGGTTCCCTGTCTGTGTATGTTTTACCTTTAGTGCTGATTGAAGGCACAGAGCTGTAGAGCCATAAGGGTATCAGTAGGGTCACACACAATACTGTAGAGCTTAGTCCATGTCTGAGGACTGTGTCTAGTGATACTTCTCTGAACACTACTCAGGTTACCAGTCTGTGTTACTGTGTGTGTTTTCCATCTTGAGTTGATTGATATACATGCTGCTGTACAGCTGTCAGTAAGAGCGTGAACTCTGTATCAGAGCAAATGTGACTTTACAAAACATTTCGAAATGTAAGGAAAATGAGTGATTCACAGAGCAGAAGATAGAGAGAATAGAACAACACCTTAAAGATGGCGTCTAGAGCTTTTGGCAATTCAAGGAATGTGACACTGGTTAATGCTTGATTTTCACCATATATAGTATGCTAAGTGTAGTTTTTACCATATATAGTATGCTAGCTGATAAAATGTATATATTTCTTATATCCTGTGTGGGGGAAACATATATAAAGCTTCATTTGGGGGGAGGCTCTTTGACTTCTGCCTGGACTTCAGAGTGCCTGGTTATGTTGGAATTGCTGCTGAGCCATTTTATGGAGGGGTCCCTCAGCTAAGTATCAATAAATCTCTTATGTTTATTTTACTTGTGTGTATCAGTTTAATCACTCTACAGACTGAACAAGAGCCCTTCTCAATACACAAATACACAAGAACCACAGGCTGCACAACGGGGCTGGTTATTTTCATCATGTGTATACAAATGTGGTACTATATATATTTAATAAAGGATACAGAAAGGAGAAAATTAATTGAAGGGATTCTGTCATGGTTTTTATGGTGTTGTTTCTTTTTTCTAAATTACACTGCAAATAATTCACTCTACCATATTCAATTTAATTCCTAATCCAACAAGTGTATTTTCTTTTACCTGTAATATTGGTGTGTAGGCGCCATCTCAGGTCATTTTGCCTGGACATGTGCTTTCTGAAAGAGCCAGTGCTGTACTATGGAACTGCTTTCTGACATGCTGTTGTTTCTCCTACTCAATGTAACTGAAGGAGTGTCGTAGTGGGACTAGAGTTGCCACCTGCCTGGTATTTTACCAGCCTAGCCAGAAAAAATTATGGTTGATCCCAATGTTATTAATAGGGAAAAAAGATAAACATATAGGAAGACCGGTGTTTTTTACCAGAAAAGGTGGCAACCCTAAGTGGGACATGGATTTTTATTACTATTAAGTGCTGTTCTTAGATCTACCAGGGGGCTGATAACTGGTTACCTTCCCATTGTTCTGCTGATGAGTTACTGGGGGGGGAAGTGATAACACTCCAAGTTGCAGTACAGTAGTGACAGAAGTTTATTAGAGCACAAGTTACATAACTGGGGGCAGATGGGATGGGAAACTAACAATATGTCTAGCCCCACGTTGGATTTTCAAAATAAAATATAAAAAAATCGATTTGCTCTTTTTAATAACAGATTTCAGTCTGCTGGAGCAGCACTATTAACTGACACGTTTTGAAAAATGTATGTTTTCCCATGACAGTATGCCTTTAAAGGGATCCTGTCATCGGAAAATATGTTTTTTTCAAAACGCATCAGTTAATTGTGCTACTCCAGCAGAATTCTGCACTGAAATCCATTTCTCAAAAGAGCAAACAGATTTTTTTATATTCGATTTTGAAATCTGACATGGGGCTAGACATTTTGTCAATTTCCCAGCTGCCCCCAGTCATGTGACTTGTGCCTGCACTTTAGAAGAGAAATGCTTTCTGGCAAGCTGCTGTTTTTCCTTCTCAGTGTAACTGAAGGAGTCTCAGTGGGACATGGGTTTTTACTATTGAGTGTTGTTCTTAGATCTACCAGGCAGCTGTTATCTTGTGTTAGGGAGCTGTTATCTGGTTACCTTACCATTGTTCTTTTGTTTGTCTGCTGGGGGGGAGGAAGGGGGGTGATATCACTCCAACTTGCAGTACAGCAGTAAAGAGTGATTGAAGTTTATCAGAGCACAAGTCACATGACTTGGGGCAGCTGGGAAATTGACAATATGTCTAGCCCCATATCAGATTTCAAAATTGAATATAAAAAAATCTGTTTGCTCTTTTGAGAAATGGATTTCAGTGCAGAATTCTGCTGGAGCAGCACTATTAACTGATTCATCTTGAAAAAAATGTTTTTTCCCATGACAGTATCCCTTTAAGCACAAATAGCCACCACCTCTTTTTACTTTTGCTGTCGGTGGGTTGATGAAAGAATGGTTCAACGGCGCCTGGAGGTGCACAGTGTTGCAGATGTTTTAAGTTATAGAATTCCTTGATTCCCATTCAAATTGAATGTGCTGCTTTTGAATTCCAGTGTGTTGTACCTGGCTGTGCTCATGTGATCGGCTATCCAAGTGGTACAGTCTGCGCATGAGCTAGGCATCACTTGGGCACTGCACAATTACCTTGTTCATCTGGTCTGTGACACCCTATAACTATTTGCTCCTAATAGCATGGCCCTCCATTTGGGTTTGGTTAGTAAATTTGGAAGCTGGAGAAAAAGAGAGCGTTGCAATTCTACAACTTTGTGTTTTATTCACCAAATCTCATCTAAATAGTAGCAGTAAAAAGGGAAAAACCTACAAAATACCTGTAGGTATTAGCTGTTAGAAGCAATATATGCAGTGCTTTACAAGGTAAAAACATAAATAGGGGTACTGTGGGGCAGATTTATCAAGGGTTGAATTAAAAAAAATTTTTAAATTAGAATTTCAAGTTTATTTTAATGTTATTTGACCAGGAAAAAGTCCAAATTAGATTTGAGTTAAATTTGAGTCTAAATTTGAATTTCTAAATTTATCATGTACTGTCCCTTTAAGAATTCAAATTCGAGTATTCGCCATCTAAAACCTGCCGAATTGGTGTTTTAGCCTGTGGGGGACCTCTTACAATCAATTTGGAGACGTTTGGTGGACTTTTGAAAATAATTTTTTTTTTTGTTTTTAAATCGAATTCAATTCGAATTAAATTCAAGTGTGCAGGTCAATCCTATTCACCTACATTAAAAAAATGTAAATTTTTTAATAAATTTTGATTGGTCGTTTTTTTTCTGAATTTCGAGCTTATGGGAGTTTTTGTAAACTCTAAATTCGACCCTTGATAAATATGCCCCTTTGTGTTATATTAACCAAATTTCATCTAAATAGTAATAGTAAAAATCGAAGAACCTACAAAATGCATGTAGGTATTAGCAATGTATAGATGTATTTTGGATTTATTTATATAGTGCCACAATTGTATGCAGTGCTTTAAAAGGTGAAAACATCAACAGGGGTATAGATTGTATCAAGTTATATAGTAAAATAGATAAATCTATGCTTAAGAGCTTAGCGCTTTCAATGCGCAGTTGGGATGAGGTCCCTGCTCTAAAGATCTTACAATTTATTAGATTATTTAAAATACATTATTTCTTTATGGCATTAATTCACCAGTGTATTTTATTACTCCCCACACTAATCATTATGTAAATTGCTAACCCACATCTCCTGACTTGTGTTGCCTAGGTGATGTCATAATGGACAGAGTCAAGGTGCACAGCTGCAGCCCAGGTGATGTCATTGTGATGTCATGGACAGAGTTAAAGTGTACAGCTGCAGCCCGGTGATGTCATAATGGACAGAGTTAAAGTGTACAGCTGCAGCCCGGTGATGTCATAATGGACAGAGTTAAAGTGTACAGCTGCAGCTCAGATTGGCTCATTCTTGATCAGACAACTGAGGTGAGTAGAAGTCAAGATACTTGGTTAAAATATTAGCAAATATAATGTTATCAATATTGTTACTGTACGGGCTTAGAGACTGCTAGTGATAATGTGAATAATTTAGAATATGTTATATTGATTTTAAAGGAGGATGTTGTACCTGGTCACTGTATATTATAAACATAAAATCTGGGCTGGAACTAGGGGTAGGCAGAAGTGGCAGATGCTTAGGTTAGGGTGCAATGGTGGTGGGGGAGGGTTTAGGCTTATAATATACCTCTTCTCTCTGCCTACCTCTAATTTTGGCCTTGCTGTAGGTATGACGCCCTAAATTCCCCCTCAATTCATGAACTGCTGTCTCACTGTGGGGTATTTGGTGCAGGGGGTGCAGGTGGATACTGAATCAATGAGTGGGGGATGGGGGAAGTGTGGGTCTGTCTTGGGCACCATTACCTTGTGGCTCAGCATTACAGAGAATATTGCCACATTTCCTATTAATTTACGGTGGATGTTTGTGGATAATTAAATAATACATGTAAAAAAATTTATACTTAAGGCCAGATTTATCGAGGGTCAAATTTAGAGTTCATGGGAGTTTCTTTAATCTCCCATGAACTCGAAATTCAACCAAAAATCAACCAATTGCAATTTATTCAAAAAATTCAAATTTTTAAAACTCGGATGAATGGGATCAACAGCCAAACTTGGATCAAATCCAAATCGAATTTGAATCCAATTCGATATGAGTTTTTCTTTGAAAAAAATCATCAATTTTCAGGATGGCTGCAAACAACTCCAAATTGATCCCATGACGTTCCCCATAAGCTAAAACAGCAATTTGGCAGTTTTCAGGCGAATAGCCAAATTTGAATTCTTAAAGATGCATTTCAAAAATCAAATTAGAATTGTTTTTTAAAAACTCGAATCGTATTTTAACTATTCCCTATTCAAATTTCACAAAACAAACTCAATAATTCCAGTTTCAAAATTCAAAATTGGAATTTTCACTTTGACCCTTCATAAATCTGTCCCTAATACTTAACTTGGAATCAACTCAACCCACAAGCCATTATCTAAAGGTCTAACCTACATTTCCTACCTTGGGTTGCACATGTGATGTCACAATGGTGAGTCTTGCAGTAGTAATATGATATTCATCCACACTTGAGCTGCTTTTGTGATATCACTGTGCACAGTGTGATGTCATAATGGATAGAGTTAAGGTGTCAAGCAGCAGCCTAGATTATCTTATTCTTTTTCAGGTGACTGAAGTGAGTAGATCTCCTGATATTAGAGAGAAAACATTTTAAAATTATTTTTAATACTGGTACTGTGTAGAATTTAAGTGGTAACTTTAAGGGGCATATTTATAAAGGGTCGAATTTCGAATTGAAAAAAACTTCGAAATTTGAATTCAAAAAGACCAACCGAAATTAAGTTGAAGGTTTTTTTTGGTCAAAAAGGTCTGATTTCGATCAAATAGGTCCGCATTCGGCTGAATTTGTACGAATCGACCGAATAGCGCATTCGATCAAATTCTATTTTAAATTTTTCCCAAAATGTTTTTTTCATTTTTCAAAGTCCACCAATTGACTCCACATAGGTTCTAGGAGGTCCCCTATAGACTAAAACAGCTTTTCGGCAGCTTTTAGATGGCGAATGGTCGAAGTCGAATTTTTAAAGAGACAGTACATGATAAATTTCGATATTCTCATTTTTTTCAAATTCGAATCAAATTTGGACTATTCGCTATTCGAAGTACACAAAAAATATCTTGAAATTAGAATTTTTTTCATTCGAAAATTCACCTCCACCTGAGATAAATCTGCTCCTAGATGTATTTTAGAGTTATAGAGAATTTGATTTTGAACTGTGATGTTGTACTTCGTTCTACATAATTTCCTGATGCTGATATTTCATCCATTATATATATTTATATATATATATATATTAGATATAGATATGTGTTATATATAGATATAGATAGAAATATATATTAGATATAGATAGAGATATATATATAGATAGATATATGTATAGAGATATATACAGTAGATTTATATAGCTATATATATAGCTATATATATATAGCTATATATAAATAAATATATATATATATATATATATATATATATATAGGCAAGAGAGAAAAAACGCACCAACAGGTCTTTATACAAAAATAGAAAACCTTTTATTCAACGTTTCGGCTCGACCGCTGGAGCCGTCTTCAGGAACAGGCTTTTTTTTGTTCCTGAAGACGGCTCCAGCGGTCGAGCCGAAACATTGAATAAAAGGTTTTCTATTTTTGTATAAAGACCTGTTGGTGCGGTTTTTCTCTCTTGCCTATGACTATTAACACATGTAACCAGCACACAGGCATTGCTTTTTTCGGTTATCCGTGTGCACTGTACACAAATTTGCTATATATATATATATATATATATATATAGATTGTGCATAGAAGGGATGACTAATGTGATGTTTATTTTTTGTCTCCCTAGACAAAATATCAAAAATTTTCAAAAACTTTTCAAAATGTGGAAGAGATTTAAGGCTTGTTTCTCTTGCTTTTGCAAGGTAAGGATTTCATTCTTTCTACTGTACACATTTCATCACTTCATGGATAGAAATTATCCTCTGATTCAGTTACTAGGGGATCTCTATACATTGGCCATTTTGTGATGACTTAACAATTGAATTAACAGTTCCTGATACTGAACATAATCAGATAGATTGCTAGCTACTAAGTCTAACTGTATTGTGCTGCAAACAATCTGAAATGCTATTTTTAGAGTGATAATGATATCTAGGTTATAGAATTCAGCTCAGCACCAATTCTATATTTATTGCACTAAACATGAAGTCATCCACTACAGGTTACTAAACCAAATCGAAATTTGTATTTGTATGTTTACATTTCCCGATAATATCTCTTGATTTTAAGGGGGTTATTTAATAAACTCTGAATGCAAAAAATCACAAAAAAACTTTAGATTTTTTTTTATATAAAATCGGACTTTTAAAAAATCACAAATTTTTCGGAATTTATTAAACCCTGAGGATGGAAAAGTCCCAATGATTTTTTCATGTGCACTGGGTTTTTGCAATAACCCAAAGTTTTCGGGTGAAAATACCGAAAACAGTGAAAATCAAATGGAAAAATTGTGAAAATCGGATATTTTCCCGCAAACATTTTCGGGAAAATGTAATATATAAGCGTAAAAAAATGGAGCGGATTTGATCGGGTTTTATAGCAGAGATAAATTTGGACTTTGACAAGTAACCCACTAAGGATCCAGATTTGGTTTGGGTAAGTGCCAGACATTCCACCAAATCCGAATCCTTAAAAAGTGCTGGGATAATGTCATGCCCAGAGTGGAAATATATTGATTCTGGCCAATGCCAGAGGGGTTGATGTAAGATGCAATAGACAAATCTAAAGAGGGGCCCAGAGCACAAAGCCACCCCACCAACCTGCCTACACGGCGGATTTCTTTATTCCATGTCATTTCTCAATTATAGAGAGTTACTGGGGAGGGGAGATTTCCACATAAATTTAGAGGAAGGAGACCTCATTATTAATACCCCATTGTTCCCTGGGGAAGCAGAGTCTTCTTCCTCTGTAGTTACGCCACAGTCAAGGTTGAAAAAAACTCTAAAACTATATAAAATAGACCACTAACATTTAAAGGCATAGTTTATTCTTTTTAGAAATTATTAATTCATTGCATTTTGAATGTAAACGTTAGCCTTGTAATATTATTCAGTACATTGATATGTGATTCTATTAATGATATATAGATGATATATAGATATAGATATAGATATATATATAGATAGATAGATAGATAGATAGATAGATAGATAGATCTATATATATATGCAATGGAAGGCTAGGGCACACACATAAGGAGTTACATACCTGGGTGCAATACAGGAATGCAATATTCACTCAAGAAAAATGCTGCTGCACACCAGGATTTTGTGAAAAAAGTTAATCCTTTATTTGATCGACGTTTCGGTCCTCACCATGGACCTTTATCAAGATGCATCAACAGACAAGTGAAAATAATTTAAAGACTCACCCACCATACACCCACCACCAAACCACCCCCTGTTGCAGGTGTGTGAATTATTCATTAAGTGAACCTTCAATCAACTGCCATGTGATTTCCAAAAAAATTTTGGTCTGTAAGAAAATAACAAATCAGCATTTTTCTTGAATATATATATATATATATATATATATATATATACACACACACATTTGAATTTTCTCTTAATTGAGGCAGTTTTAATGTCAAATTATATCTTTAGTGAATTCTAGTTTTGAATTCTCTCTCTCATGAAAACTGTTTTTTTATTCTAGAAACAAACTAACAAATCTACTGAGTCTACGGATCGTGATGAATACATTGTGGTAAGTAGAGAAGAATTGGCCAACATAAATAGAAATAACACTATTTGTGCTATTTAAACCATGTTATTTACTCTATATACACTATAGATTTATATGTAGCTTCATTCATTCACTCAACACTTGATAAAGCTGCACCAGATATATTTCCACTTCCTGCTTATCCTAAAGAAAATCTATACTGAGGGTTTGGTCAGTTTATTCTTCAACTGGCCACATTTTCCCATTATTTCTCCTTTCCTCTCCTGGCAAGAATAGAATAGCCCCACATCCTTTGATTAACATCAGCCTTACACACACCCCATATTTATGTATACTTATTATTATATTGATAATATTATTATTATTATTAATAGTATAATATATACTTTGATCTGTGATAAATTCATTCTTCATCTTTTTTTCTGTATTAACATCCCAGTGAGCAGGAGAAATATAATTAAACGATATATTTTAATATATTATATTTTAATATATTCTATACTGAACGGAGTTAATCTTATAAAACCATGTTTTCTCTATTAACCAGAACATCTTGGAAGGAGGCGAAGACCACTGCAATAACATCGATGAGGTAAACAGCAAAGGATTGTTATATAAAATAACACATTTATGATAAAATTTCAATTCAAGCGTCACATAGAGATACAAAATATTCATTCTAGCAGCTTCCCTAGGGTGCTGAATAGATGTGATAAAACATTTTTAATTACACTTTTAAGCTCTGCACCTAGATTGTACACTAATTGTCTCTCTCTCTATTTACCAGCAGTCAATATTGGAAACTGGTAATACCAACAGCCAGGAAGAAAAAACACTGACAGAGGACCTGAGCAATACCATCAGCCAGGTGGAGCTCGAGGAGAGCGATGAGGTTTGAACTTGACTGTTTAATACATCTTTTTTGTTATAACTTTAAACCATTTAAAAAAAAGATGTATTTCATCATATTCTCTAGTGACAAGTCCATCTCATAAAACAATGTTTTCTCTCTCTTATCAGTACAACTGTCAGCATGAAAATGATGAGTCCTCATCTGAAACTGGAAACAACATTGGCCAGGAATGCCCAGAGGAAGATAATCTGGGCAGTGACCTCCGGGAGGAAAAGGCTGAAGAGATTGTTGAGGTTTGCGCTTATATAACTTTAAAGCATTTTAAACCTATTTTGGCCCCGGCATAGACCCCCGACCCAACTATATCCCACAAAATGTAGGGCCCTGTTCTCCCATGTGAAATGCACTTTTATCATCCTTGAAGAACATGAGCAGTGAAAACCCCTTTCAGTTTCAGTGTACATTTTATAATTCTGCCAATTAGTCATACTCTCTATAGTATTGTCCTTTCTGTATTTTTTGTGTTTTTGAGTCTGCCACTAAACCTTACCCATGCCACATGTTATATCTGTTGGCTTTACCAAACTGCTAAGTTAATAAACATCACTGAGCGTCTTTCTCTACTTTTGTTACAGGTATGGCAAGAAGAAGAAATAGAAGAAACGACCATAGAAGACGATGGAAAGGAGGTAATGACTTCATACCGTTATTAGATACTAAGCCTTTGGTTACACCTACGTTATGATCATCAGTAGAAGTAGAAAATACTAACCAGATACTGGCATGTTCCCAGGTCTGTGGGTTTAGCAGATGCAAAAATATTACCAGCATTTCAGAATGGTGCCAATAACCAGATGCTTGTGCATATTGTTTTTTTTCAAACTCAATAAGGGTATTTTACATCATGAAAGGCAGGGTGCCAATTGTTCTTTTTTCTGTGTTTCTAAGTCTGCCACTAAACCTTACCCTAGCTACATGTTATATCTGTTGGCTTTACAAAACTGTTATGGTTATAAACATCACAGAGTTTCTTTCTCTACTTTGTTACAGGGATGGCAACAAGTGCAAATAAGAAAAGTGGTCATAGAAGTCATCAATGACCAGGGGGAGGTAATGATTTCATACTATTACTGTTATTAGATACTAATAGGCCTTTGGTTACACCTAGGGGCCGATTCACTAAGGGTAGAATATCGAGGGTTAATTAACCCTCGATATTCGACTAGGAATTAAAATCCTTCAACTTCGAATATCGAAGTCGAAGGATTTAGCGCAGATAGTTTGATCGAAGGATCGATCGAACGATAAAATCCTTTGAATCGAATGATTCGAAGGATATTAATCCAACGATCGAAGGAATATCCTTCGATCAAAAAAATGTTAGCCAAGCCTATGGGGACCTGCCCCATAGGCTAACATTGAGTTCGGTAGCTTTTAGATGTCGAACTAGTGGGTCAAAGTTTTTTTTAAAGAGACAGTACTTTGACTATCGAATGGTCGAATAGTCAAACGATTTTTAGTTTGAATCCTTCGATTCGAAGTCGTAGTCGAAGGTCAAAGTAGCCCATTCGATGGTCGAAGTAGCCCAAAAAAACCTTTGAAATTCGAAGTTTTTTAACTTCGAATCCTTCACTCGAAGTTAGTGAATCGGCCCCTTACTGTGTGTTATGATCATCAGTAGAAGTAGGCAATGCTAACCAGATACTGGCATGTTCCCAGGTCTGTGGGTTTAGCAGATGCAAAAATATTACCAGCATTTCAGAATGGTGGCAATAACCTGATGGATGTGCATCTTTTTTTCAGACTCAATGATGGTCTTTTATGTCATGAAAGGCAAGGGGAAAGTTGTTCTTTGTCCCCTGCCTTCCATGGAAAATAAATTAGCACAGGCCTCTGTGCTCCAAAACAGTGCTGCCCTAACGCTTGCTTTTGGCAGGTGTGGTGCAGAGTAAAGCGAGACCCCTGATAAAAGCACTCCGTCATTGATCACTTAAGCTGGCCATAGATGCAAAGATCTGATTGTACGAATCATAGTACGATCGGACTTTGCCATCTCCCGACCCACCACTAACCATTCAGATCAAAGTCTTACCAGTCAGATCAAATAAAGTAGTTAAAGAACAGATCAGCAATGTTCTGCCCCTGACAGCAATCGTACGATATCTATGTCCAACCAAAGCTAGTGACAGTCTCCCACTGAAAATCGTACGATCGGCAATACACGCAGAGATATTATCTGCAGCTGACAGAAATTTTCTAACCTGTCGATCAAATGACTGATCTCCGCCGGACGAAAAATGTTGCGACTCTCCACACACGGTTCGAAATCAGATCTTTGCATCTATGGCCAGCTTAAGGCTCATACTCTTCGTGCTCCTTAGTGTTTGTGCACTTCTGTTTGGGATCTTTATTAATAACCCCTAATCACCCTGTAACTGTAAAGATAAGTGGACAAATACTGTTTTGGTTGTATTTAGAAGCAGTAATTCCTCATAAGTAAGTTGTGCATTTTATTTAACTTTATCTCTTTTGTTTGAATTTAGAAAGAACTACGGATCCTTGAACAACTGGAGATTCTCCAAATGGTTAAAGTTCAAGTCAATGCTGACTACTCTTATGAGGCATTTCATTACCGTTCCTCTGAAAGCAACATGCCATATGATGAGCAATGAGTAAGAAAATGTTTATTCAGATCGGTAAACCTTTATGCACCAAATATTTCAATCAAGAACATTAATACTGGCTTGTATGTTACATGGAAATAGGAATAGCTTGGTATAAAAAAAAAACTCCTGGTGGGCCCTCTTGCTTCTAACCAATTAGCCTATTTCATGGTCCTTCCCTATTTATTTATTAAAAATAAAAAATGCTTAATAATGGAAGAATATAGTAAGTAGATATAAAAGACTAGGAGAATAAAGAGCTTGAGTGAGGAGAGGAGGAATAAGAGTTTGGAAAGTGGGCCCACGGTCTAACATTTTCTAGTGGGTCCCTGGCATCCCAGTCCGACACTGGCTCTGTTCTCCAATATTCAAATGTTAAATGCACTTTTTATCACCCTTGAAGAACATGAGCACTCAAAACCAAGACCTATGTCAATTTCAGTGTGCATATTCCTGCTATGAGATCAATGAGGGTTTAAACAGAAAGTACATGGTAAAAAATGAATAACTAACCACCATGCTTTTTAACTCTGTTTGATTATGGGCACAAACATAGTAGTTTGGATAATATCTGTGGGTTTAGCAGATGCAAAAATATTACCAGCATTTTAGAATGGTGGCAATAACCTGATGGATGTGCATCTTTTTTTCAAACTCAATAAGGGACTTTTACGTCATTAAAGGCAGGGAGCAAATTGTTCTTTGTCCCCTGCCTTCCATGGAAAATAAATTGGCTGAGGACTCTGTGCTCCAAAACAGAGCTGCCCTAATGCTTGCTTTTTGCAGGTGTGGTGCTAGACCCCTGATAAAAGCACTCCCTGAATAATCACTAATGCTCATGCTTTTTGTGCTCCTTAGTGCTTGTGCACTTCTGTTTGGGGTCTTTATTAATGACCCCTAATCACAATCTAATTATAAAAATAAGTGGATAAATACTGATAAATACTAAGCTGTATTTAGAAGCGGTAATTCTTGATAACAAAGTTGGGTATTTTAAATAGTAATTGTATTCATTGTGTTTATCTGTATTTCTTGTGCTTGCCTTTAGAATCAAATGCACCAAAATCAAGAACTGTAGATTGTCCAAATGGGTGCTGGCCACAGCCAGTATTTATGGGCATCTGAAAGAACCTTCCAGTATCAAGGAGGTAAGACAAATTGCTAAGTGTTATTATAGTTCACTAAATGGAGAGAAACCTACAAGCTGAGATAGCTTTTTTTTATTATAGAGATAGTTGATCTTTATATTAGCAGAAAATGGCATGTGACTTAAAACATGATTTTGATAAAATTGTAAATGCAAATGAATTTCAGAATTCTTATACATATACCTACTACTACATATCTAACACTGAACTATCTTTCCTTAGGCTGGAGGCATTAAAGAACTGAAGCTGGAGGTGTTAAAGAACTGAGGCTGGAGGTATTAAAGAACTGAAGCTGGAGGTGTTAAAGAAGTGAGGCTGGAGGTGTTAAAGAACTGAGGCTGGAGGTGTTAAAGAACTGAGGCAGCCATCGGGGGGAGGGACGGGGGCAAAAGGGCCCATTTGTCATCTTTGGGCCCCAGTATAACATCATGGTCCCCGATGGTAGCCTACAAGAAAGAAATCAGAAGATCACAACATCTATTCTTTTGAGATAATGAATAAACATTTTGGCAATTATTTGTTTTTGTTTTCCAAGAAATGGTTTATTATTTTTAAATGACATCCAGTACTGTATTTCCTTA
Organism: Xenopus petersii; assembly: GCA_038501925.1. Lineage (NCBI taxonomy): Eukaryota > Metazoa > Chordata > Amphibia > Anura > Pipidae > Xenopus > Xenopus petersii. Next base: position 35,931,791 of record CM076674.1, read on the forward strand.
TTAGGGGACAATTCTAATATATAGCAGACAAGGCTGATTTTATCTTGTGGTACAATGTCTATAACTGTGATGGATTGCACCTTAATGGAAGGGGGTCTCTGTGCTAGGGGAAAGAATGAGTGTTTAATCTAGGAAAGGAGGAAAACATGGATTGGGGCATTATGGAGAAGCTATTGTAGACAGGGCTGTGGTTTAATGGGGTTATGGGGGGAGTGAAGGGGTGCATAGTTTACCTGCTAAGGATATTTCATTGAAAAATATCTAACAGTAACTATAGATTTAAAAGTAGTAACCTCTGCTGCTTGCAAATACACACAGCTTGTCAGATACTGGATTAATTTTAAAATAACGGAATATCACACCACTTTTTATGAAGGATCGTTATGACCAAATGAAGGATGCCAAAATTCAATTTCTGTATTAGTATATCTAGACCTCCCATATATCCATTCCATAACATAATGTAACAATGAGGCTATATTAAATTTTCTGAAATTTGGTACATTTAGGCCAACGGCCTGTCAGATAAATGATAAGATAAGTGAGGGGGAAGAATGGAAGAGATTTCATAACTAGGTCAAATTGTTATCATGGGTGACCTCATTTATGCAGACAGTGTCTAGAGTAATGGGGGAGTGAAATCAGTAAAACCAAACAGGTTTGTTATTTTTTTTTTTTTGCCTTAGAGAAAACATTATTCTAAGCAACTTTGCCATTTACATTCATTACAAATTTTCTTTGTTTTCAAATTATTTGTGTATGTATGGCTATTGAAAGCAGTTGCCCAGGACGTCAATCACGGTCTACCAGTAGATCCCGGCAATGTTCCTGGTAGACCGTGATCTGGGACCCAAGTCAGGAGTGAGTGAGGCACATCGGGCGGGCTGGGCTGAAGAGGAGCATGGGGTGAAGAGCAGCACAAAGGGATCCAGGGTGGGGAGAGGAGACGAGCAGCATGGAGGGAGGGGAGAAGAGATGAGCAGGAGGGAGGGATTTGAGCGAGGCATGGCCCGGCCTGGTGTCAGGAGTGAGTGAGGTGGGCTGGGCTGAAGAGGAGGGAGGACATGAGGGCGGGAGAAGAGCAGCACAAAGGGATTCAGGGCAGGGCGGGGGGAGAGGACGAGACGAACAGCACGAACGAAGGGTCGGAAAGAGACAAACAGGAGGGAGGGAGAAAAGCAGCAGGGAGGGAAGGAGAAGAGACGAGCAAAAGGGAGGGCAGAGAGAAGAGAATAGCAGCACAGAGGAAGGGAGAAGAGCAGCACGGAGAGGAGAAGAGCAGCACAGAGGGAGGGAGAGGAGCAGAACAAATGGAAGGAAGAGGAGCAGCACAGAGGAAAGGCCATTGGGCTGGGCACGGAGGGCTACTCTGCAGTTCCCCCCCTTCTCCCCTATCAAGGTAGAGCTCTTGATGAGGGCCAGGTGTCAAGAGTAGATAACAGGGTAACAAAGTCTGGGAACCCCTGATGTAAGACAAGGCAGCTGATTAACAGACCTGTCTTTGCTGGGGAACTAAGACTTTTGCAATATTGTTAAAAAAGAAGTTTATCAAATACCACTTTTAATAGCAAATTGTGTTTACAAATAACTTTAAAAAGCATTGAAAATTTTAAAAAAAATTATATCGTAAACTTATTTTGGATGATAAATATAGATATGCCTGGTGCACGTGGGTGGAGGCTCGGCAACCTCTCAATGCAATAGTGTAGAAAAAACCTCACGGCACTCAGGTCTACGTGAGAATTGGGGGTTGACAAAGGGGGTTTCCCCGAAACAGGGGCCATGAGAGCCTGGGTCTATGAGGGCCGGGCCAGTCCAACCCTGAATGTATATAATAGTTTGTGAAGATTCTCATTCATCCAGGTCATGGTATATCTATAAAAAATAAGTCAAATCAACTGGACTTGCTGTGTTTTTTACTTGAAGACGTTTCACTAGTCACCCAAATGGCTTTCTCAGAAAGGAAGAAATCTAGAAGTACAGTGAGAATAAAATAGGGCAGCAAATTCTAGCAGCTGAGTCATCTTGCAATTAAACCTTACAACTGAATCAATGTTGTGCTCATTTCCAGCAAACAATTTGAAGAAGAGAAAAGCCATTGGAACACACACGTGAATCAGACCCTAGACCACTTTTGTTCTGGTACTTTCATTTCCCATGAATATCGTATCAAGGCACATGATGTAATGAAGAGAACAGGGAGGGGACACTTCTAGGAGACATGCAAGGTGCATTGGGGTGAATGTACAAGTTCAAAAATGATTAAACCAGCAATGATTTTCTCCCGCATGCAGCAATTTATTTCCAAACTTCCAGCTTCGCTGTGTCCGCCTCAAGTCTTTGCAGATATCACTAGTGCAGTAATACAGGTGCAATACAACTGTCATGTTATTTAGTCGGCACAAAACCTGCACCCAGACATGGTGTATAAAAGGAACTCTGGGCATTACACCTGGCCAATGACACACAGAACTAGTGTTCCCTACAACTCACAGTCACATGCCTAAAGTCACAACTTCTTGGTGCAAAGGAAGTGCCGATGCTTTTGATGCTGGAGTGATTTCTGGATGGAGGTTCGACACATGCAGCTGTGGGTTATGGACATACTGGCAAGGGGAAGTGAACTGCTGCTGGGGCTTACTAAATTGATCTCCTGTCATGTGATGCAAAATAATCACAATTTAGATGAGTGGTGACTGTATTTTCATCAAGTCATTTTTATTATCTGTAGGGTTTTCCATTTACTAGTATGGTTAGTAGTAGGTCTAGGGACAAGGTGTGCAATTAACTAGCAATACATGAACCAATGGGTGTTAATGGGCTTTAAAAAGGTTTTAAAAAGTTTCCTCATAGCTAGGTGTGTCTTACATAAATGCAAAATGTGGTCTTGTTCTTAATGAATACAGGTAGAATCAAAGATTGCATTAATATAGGTTCATGTTATTGCATAAGAGAACCTAAACTGGCCATTCAATCATTCTAATATCTCACCAAATGAGAGAATCCTTACCAATCTAGATATGCCAGTTATGTGTTTTATAATCCAATGTTTTCATTCCTGAACCAAAGATAAAATCACACAATGGGCCGATGCAGGCTCATAGGGAGGGAACAACATCCATAGGTTAACGTTACCCTTCATATGGAATTTTCAAGCTAGTCTGAGATATCTGGCCAGTACCTGACTAGATGTTGGTTAGGGTAACCATCATATTTGTCAATAGATTTCTAAGCTGCCAAGCAATATTGGACAATATTGCCAAGCTATATTAGTATGTGTATAGTGAGCTTAGCATTAGGTTTGCCTTGGTACTGAAACCCATAACAACCATTTAGAATGTACTGGTGTCATTCAGTTAGGGCTGTCCATGGTTTTCCATGCCCTTGGCCTGGACTTTAAAAATCAGTGATTTTTTACAAAGAGACCTTGGCCCCATCTGGCTCATGGCCTTTTTAAGATTTTATGGTGACTGAATAATCTTGTGCAAATTGGCTAATCTTACTAAAACATCAAATGACTTCCTGACTGTGACACATTTGGTCTGCAGATCTGGTGATTTGTAAGATGTGGCAATAGATGCATTATTTTACCCACATAATACTTTACATACTTTATATTAATACCACAATCTTTTAGGATCTGGATCAGCACTCATATTGTTTAAGGCTGCCTGGTGCCCATATTGTCATAGATGCTACTGGAAATTAATCCCTAAAACTGTTAATAAATGACACAGATTGAACATAATAGAGAAGGTTGGCATTACTCTTGCTGTGCCTGATACCAGCTCCCTGCTGCCCCTGTAATGCAGAGCAATATCAGTTATCTTGTTATTTTTGCTCACTGCTGCCAAGCCACAGTCATACCATGTGCTGAGAGTTTGTTCAAAGATTTCGAACTGATGTTCTTCAGGCTGTTGCTAAACACCAAATACTGTATGTTCTAGGTAGATAGGGTATGGATCAGAGCCAGATGGTGCCAGAGAGCCAAGGGGGGTAGGGCAGGGCCTGCCAAAACTAAGATGAAAACTGGGCCCCACAAGTGCGCGCCTGCCGGTGAGGAACACACGCAGCGCACCGCCGGGCAAGCGTGCCTTCGAGAACCGTCAATCTGGACACAACTTTATCCGTTGGGTTGCGGGCCCCATCGGGGGTGCAGGGGCACGGTCCCTGGTGCCGCTGCACCCCGTTAGTTCCGCCACTGTTGATAGACATTGCAATTAAGTGGCAATTCCCAGCATCCCACACACAGAGGCCGTCAGGGGTGTTGTAAAGAGCTGAGGATGTCAGCAGGTCTTGTGTAACATGATAAAAATAGTACATGGAAGAAGAACATCCAGTCGTGTATTATATGCAAAAAGTTTCCCTATTCAGGCTGTTGGTGCCCTGGGTGACGCTTGTTACTTCTGAGTAGTTTACAAAGCTCCATAGCAACAACTCATAATAATTGCACTTCTGTCTCTACAGCTGCTAACCTACTGAATGCTACATCACCGTCATCTCAAATATAGGCCAAGTGACCCGCCCCACGGGCACCAGGAGATGAACGGAAAACTGGTAGTTCAATTAGCTGGTTAATTAGAGGAAAACAAAGTCAGTGATGCAAAAAAACAAAAACGAAACCTTAATGTTAATATTTTGTGTTTCCCCAGCAACAGTGTGGTGACATTTCTCAGAACATTACACAGGTTCCCTGTCTGTGTATGTTTTACCTTTAGTGCTGATTGAAGGCACAGAGCTGTAGAGCCATAAGGGTATCAGTAGGGTCACACACAATACTGTAGAGCTTAGTCCATGTCTGAGGACTGTGTTTAGTGATACTTCTCTGAACACTACTCAGGTTACCAGTCTGTGTTACTGTGTGTGTTTTCCATCTTGAGTTGATTGATATACATGGTGCTGTACAGCTGTCAGTGAGAGCGTGAACTCTGTATCAGAGCAAATGTGACTTTACAAAACATTTCAAATACACAAGAACCACAGGCTGCACAACGGGGCTGGTTATTTTCATCATGTGTATACAAATGTGGTACTATATATATTTAATAAAGGATACAGAAAGGAGAAAAGTAATTGAAGGGATTCTGTCATGGTTTTTATGGTGTTGTTTCTTTTTTCTAAATTATACTGCAAATAATTCACTCTACCATATTCAATTTAATTCCTAATCCAACAAGTGTATTTTCTTTTACCTGTAATATTGGTGTGTAGGCGCCATCTCAGGTCATTTTGCCTGGACATGTGCTTTCTGAAAGAGCCAGTGCTGTACTATGCAACTGCTTTCTGACATGCTGTTGTTTGTCCTACTCAATGTAACTGAAGGAGTGTCGCAGTGGGACTAGAGTTGCCACCTGCCTGGTATTTTACCAGCCTAGCCAGAAAAAATTATGGTTGATCCCAATGTTATTAATAGGGAAAAAAGATAAACATATAGGAAGACCGGTATTTTTTTCCAGAAAAGGTGGCAACCCTAAGTGGGACATGGATTTTTATTACTATTAAGTGCTGTTCTTAGATCTAACAGGGGGCTGATAACTGGTTACCTTCCCATTGTTCTGCTGATGAGTTACTGGGGGAGGAGTGATAACACTCCAAGTTGCAGTACAGCAATGACAGAAGTTTATTAGAGCACAAGTTACATAACTGGGGGCAGATGGGAAACTGACAATATGTCTAGCCCCACGTTGGATTTTCAAAATGAAATATAAAAAAATCGATTTGCTCTTTTTAATAACAGATTTCAGTGCAGTCTGCTGGAGCAGCACTATTAACTGACGCGTTTTGAAAAATGTATGTTTTCCCATGACAGTATGCCTTTAAAGGGATCCTGTCATCAGAAAATATGTTTTTTTCAAAACGCATCAGTTAATTGTGCTACTCCAGTAGAATTCTGCATTGAAATCCATTTCTCAAAAGAGCAAACAGATTTTTTTATATTCGATTTTGAAATCTGACATGGGGCTAGACATTTTGTCAATTTCCCAGCTGCCCCCAGTCATGTGACTTGTGCCTGCACTTTAGGAGAGAAATGCTTTCTGGCAAGCTGCTGTTTTTCCTTCTCAGTGTAACTGAAGGAGTCTCAGTGGGACATGGGTTTTTACTATTGAGTGTTGTTCTTAGATCTACCAGGCAGCTGTTATCTTGTGTTAGGGAGCTATTATCTGGTTACCTTACCATTGTTCTTTTGTTTGGCTGCTGGGGGGGAGGAAGGGGGGTGATATCACTCCAACTTGTAGTACAGCAGTAAAGAGTGATTGAAGTTTATCAGAGCACAAGTCACATGACTTGGGGCAGCTGGGAAATTGACAATATGTCTAGCCCCATGTCTGATTTCAAAATCGAATATAAAAAAATCTGTTTGCTCTTTTGAGAAATGGATTTCAGTGCAGAATTCTGCTGGAGCACTTTTTCTGTTGGTGGGTTGATGAAAGAATGGTTCAACGGTGCCTGGAGGTGCACAGTGTTGCAGATGTTTTAAGTTATAGAATTCCTTGATTCCCATTTAAATTGAATGTGCTGCTTTTGAATTCCAGTGTGTTGTACCTGGCTGTGCTCATGTGATCGGCTATCCAAGTGGTACAGTCTGCGCATGAGCTAGGCATCACTTGGGCACTGCACAATTACCTTGTTCATCTGGTCTGTGACACCCTATAACTATTTGCTCCTAATAGCATGGCCCTCCATTTGGGTTTGGTTAGTAAATTTGGAAGCAGGAGAAAAAGAGAGCGTTGCAATGCAACAACTTTGTGTTTTATTCACCAAATCTCATCTAAATAGTAGCAGTTAAAAGGGAAAAACCTACAAAATACCTGTAGGTATTAGCTGTTAGAAGCAATATATGCAGTGCTTTACAAGGTAAAAACATAAATAGGGGTACCGTGGGGCAGATTTAGCAAGGGTTGAATTTAATTTTTTTTTAAATTAGAATTTCAAGTTTATTTTAATGTTATTTGACCAGGAAAAAGTCCAAATTAGATTTGAGTTAAAAAATTCTAAATTTGAATTTCTAAATTTATCATGTACTGTCCCTTTTAGAATTCAAATTCAAGTATTCGCCATCTAAAACCTTTCCCAAATTGGTGTTTTAGCCTGTGGGGGACCTCCTACAATCAATTTGGAGACGTTTGGTGGACTTTTGAAAATAATTTTTTTTTTCGTTTTTAAATTAAAAAAATAAAATAAAAAAATTTTGGTGAAAAAAACTCAAATCGAATTCAATTCAAATTAAATTCAAGTGTGCAGGTCAATCCTATTCACCTACATTAAAAAAATGTAAATTTTCTAATAAATTTTGATTGGTCATTTTTTTTTCTGAATTTCGAGCTTATGGGAGTTTTTATAAACTCTAAATTCGACCCTTGATAAATATGCCCCTTTGTGTTATATTAACCAAATTTCATCTAAATAGTAATAGTAAAAATCGAAGAACCTACAAAATGCATGTAGGTATTAGCAATGTATAGATGTATTTTGTATTTATTTATATAGTGCCACAATTGTATGCAGTGCTTTAAAAGGTGAAAACATCAACAGGGGTATAGATTGTATCAAGTTATACAGTAAAATAGATAAATCTATGCTTAAGAGCTTAGCACTTTCAATGCGCAGTTGGGATGAGGTCCCTGCTCTAAAGAGCTTACAATTTATTAGATTATTTAAAATACATTATTTCTTTATGGCATTAATTCACCAGTGTATTTTATTACTCCCCACACTAATCATTATATAAATTGCTAACCCACATCTCCTGACTTGTGTTGCCTAGGTGATGTCATAATGGACAGAGTCAAGGTGCACAGCTGCAGCCCAGGTGATGTCATTGTGATGTCATGGACAGAGTTAAAGTGTACAGCTGCAGCCTGGTGATGTCATAATGGACAGAGTTAAAGTGTACAGCTGCAGCCCGGTGATGTCATAATGGACAGAGTTAAAGTATACAGCTGCAGCCCAGATTGGCTCATTCTTGATCAGACAACTGTGGTGAGTAGAAGTCAAGATACTTGGTGGAAATATTAGCAAATATAGTGTTATCAATATTGTTACTGTACGGGCTTAGAGACTGCTAGTGATAATGTGAATAATTTAGAATATGTTATATTGATTTTAAAGGAGGATGTTGTACCTGGTCACTGTATATTATAAACATAAAATCTGGGCTGGAACTAGGGGTAGGCAGAAGTGGCAGATGCTTAGGTTAGGGTGCAATGGTGGTGGGGGAGGGTTTAGGCTTATAATATACCTCTTCTCTCTGCCTACCTCTAATTTTGGCCTTGCTGTAGGTATGACGCCCTAAATTCCCCCTCAATTCATGAACTGCTGTCTCACTGTGGGGTATTTGGTGCAGGGGGGTGCAGGTGGATACTGAATCAATGAGTGGGGGATGGGGGAAGTGTGGGTCTGTCTTGGGCACCATTACCTTGTGGCTCAGCATTACAGAGAATATTGCCACATTCCCTATTAATTTGAGGTGGATGTTTGTGGATAATAAAATAATACATGTAAAAAAATTTATACTTAAGGCCAGATTTATCGAGGGTCAAATTTAGAGTTCATGGGAGTTTCTTTAATCTCCCATGAATTCGAAATTCGACCAAAAATCGACCAATTGCAATTTATTCAAAAAATTCAAATTTTTAAAACTCGGATGAATGGGATCGACCGCCAAACTCAAATCGAACCCAAATCGAATTTGAATCCAATTCGATTTGAGTTTTTTCTTTGAAAAAAAATCTTTAATTTTCAGGATGGCTGCAAACAACTCCAAATTGATCCCATGACGTTCCCCATAAGCTAAAACAGCAATTTGGCAGTTTTCATGCAAATAGCCGAATTTGAATTCTTAAAGATGCATTTCAAAAATCAAATTAGAATTGTTTTTTAAAAACTCGAATCGTATTTTAACTATTCCCTATTCAAATTTCACAAAACAAACTCAATAATTCCAGTTTCAAAATTCAAAATTGGAATTTTCACTTTGACCCTTCATAAATCTGTCCCTAATACTTTACTTGGAATCAACTCAACCCACAAGCCATTATCTAAAGGTCTAACCTACATTTCCCACCTTGGGTTGCACATGTGATGTCACAATGGTGAGTCTTGCAGTAGTAATATGATATTCATCCACACTTGAGCTGCTTTTGTGATATCACTGTGCACAGTGTGATGTCATAATGGATAGAGTTAAGGTGTCAAGCAGCAGCAGCCTAGATTATCTTATTCTTTTTCAGGTGACTGAAGTGAGTAGAACTCCTGATATTAGAGAGAAAACATTTTAAAATTATTTTTAATACTGGTACTGTGTAGAATTTAAGTGGTGACTTTAAGGGGCATATTTATAAAGGGTCGAATTTTGAATTGAAAAAAACTTCGAAATTTGAATTCAAAAAGACCAACCGAAATTAAGTTGAAGGTTTTTTTTGGTCAGAAAGGTCTGATTTTGATCAAATAGGTCCGCATTCGGCTGAATTTGTACGAATCGACCGAATAGCGCATTCGATCAAATTCTATTTTAAATTTTTCCCAAAATGTTTTTTTCATTTTTCAAAGTCCAGTTCTAGGAGGTCCCCTATAGACTAAAACAGCTTTTCGGCAGCTTTTAGATGGCGAATGTACATGATAAATTTCGATATTCTCATTTTTTTCAAATTCGAATCAAATTTGGACTATTTGCTATTCGAAGTACACAAAAAATATCTTGAAATTAGAATTTTTTTCATTCAAAAATTCACCTCCACCTGAGATAAATCTGCTCCTAGATGTATTTTAGAGTTATAGAGAATTTGATTTTGAACTGTGATGTTGTACTTCGTTCTACATAATTTCCTGATGCTGATATTTCATCCATTAAATATATATATATATATATATATATATATATATATATATATATATATATATTAGATATAGATATGTATTATATATAGATATAGATAGAAATATATATTAGATATATATAGATAGATATATGTATAGAGATATATACAGTAGATGTATATAGCTATATATAGCTATATATATATAGCTATATATAAATATATATATATATATATATATATATATATATATATATATATATATATATAGGCAAGAGAGAAAAACCGCACCAACAGGTCTTTATACAAAAATAGAAAACCTTTTATTCAACGTTTCGGCTCGACCGCTGGAGCCGTCTTCAGGAACAGGCTTTTTTTTGTTCCTGAAGACAGCTCCAGCGGTCGAGCCGAAACGTTGAATAAAAGGTTTTCTATTTTTGTATAAAGACCTATTGGTGCGGTTTTTCTCTCTTGCCTATGACTATTAACACATGTAACCAGCACACAGGCATTGCTTTTTTCGGTTATCCGTGTGCACTGTACACAAATTTGCTATATATATATATATATATATATATATATATAGATTGTGCATAGAAGGGATGACTAATGTGATGTTTATTTTTTGTCTCCCTAGACAAAATATCAAAAATTTTCAAAAATTTTTCAAAATGTGGAAGAGATTTAAGGCTTGTTTCTCTTGCTTTTGCAAGGTAAGGATTTCATTCTTTCTACTGTACACATTTCATCACTTCATGGATAGAAATTATCCTCTGATTCAGTTACTAGGTGATCTCTATACATTGGCCATTTTGTGATGACTTAACAATTGAATTAACAGTTCCTGATACTGAACATAATCAGATAGATTGCTAGCTACAAAGTCTAACTGTATTGTGCTGCAAACAATCTGAAATGCTATTTTTAGAGTGATAATGATATCTAGGTTATAGAATTCAGCTCAGCACCAATTCTATATTTATTGCACTAAACATGGTCATCCACTACAGGTTACTAAACCAAATCAAAATTTGTATTTGTATGTTTACATTTCCCAATAATATCTCTTGATTTTAAGGGGGTTATTTAATAAACTCTGAATGCAAAAAATCACAAAAAAACTTTAGATTTTTTTTAATATAAAATCCGACTTTTAAAAAATCACAAATTTTTCGGAATTTATTAAACCCTGAGGATGGAAAAGTCCCAATGATTTTTTCATGTGCACTGGGTTTTTGCAATAACCCAAAGTTTTCGGGTGAAAATTCAGAAAACAGTGAAAATCAAATGGAAAAATCGTTAAAATCTGGAGCGGATTTGATCGGGTTTTATAGCAGATATACATTTGGACTTTGATAAGTAACCCACTAAGGATCCAGATTTGGTTTGGGTAAGTGCCAGACATTCCACCAAATCCGAATCCTTAAAAAGTGCTGGGATAATGTCATGCCCAGAGTGGAAATATATCGATTCTGGCCAATGCCAAAGGGGCTGATGTAAGATGCAATAGACAAATCTAAAGAGGGGCCCAGAGCACAAAGCCACCCCACCAACCTGCCTACACGGCGGATTTCTTTATTCCATGTCATTTCTCAATTATAGAGAGTTACTGGGGAGGGGAGATTTCCACATAAATTTAGAGGAAGGAGACCTCATTATTAATACCCCATTGTTCCCTGGGGAAGCAGAGTCTTCTTCCTCTGTAGTAACGCCACAGTCGAGGTTGAAAAAAACTCTAAAACTATATAAAATAGACCACTAACATTTAAGGGCATAGTTTATTCTTTTTAGAAATTATTAATTCATTGCAGTTTGAATGTAAACGTTAGCCTTGTAATATAATTCAGTACATTTGATATATGATTCTATTAATGATATATATATATATATATATATATATAGATATATATATATATATATATATATATATATATATATATATATATATATATATATGCAATGGAAGGCAAGGGCACACACATAAGGAGTTATATACCTGGGTGCAATACAGGAATGCAATATTCACTCAAGAAAAATGCTGCTGCACACCAGGATTTTGTGAAAAAAGTTAATCCTTTATTTGATCGACGTTTCGGTCCTCACCATGGACCTTTATCAAGATGCATCAACAGACAAGTGAAAATAATTTAAAGACTCACCCACCATACACCCACCACCAAACCACGCCCCTGTTGCAGGTGTGTGAATTATTCATTAAGTGAACCTTCAATCAACTGCCATGTGATTTCCAAAAAAATTTTGGTCTGTAAGAAAATAACAAATCAGCATTTTTCTTGAGTATATATATATATATATATATATATATATATACACACACACATTTGAATTTTCTCTTAATTGAGGCAGTTTTAATGTCAAATTATATCTTTAGTGAATTCTAGTTTTGAATTCTCTCTCTCATGAAAACTGTTTTTTTATTCTAGAAACAAACTAACAAATCTACTGAGTCTACGGATCGTGATGAATACATTGTGGTAAGTAGAGAAGAATTGGCCAACATAAATAGAAATAACACTATTTGTGCTATTTAAACCATGTTATTTACTCTATATACACTATAGATTTATATGTAGCTTCATTCATTCACTCAACACTTGATAAAGCTGCACCAGATATATTTCCACTTCCTGCTTATCCTAAAGAAAATCTATACTGAGGGTTTGGTCAGTTTATTCTTCAACTGGCCACATTTTCCCATTATTTCTCCTTTCCTCTCCTGGCAAGAATAGAATAGCCCCATATCCTTTGATTAACATCAGCCTTACACACACCCCATATTTATGTATACTTATTATTATATTGATAATATTATTATTATTAATAGTATAATATATACTTTGATCTGTGATAAATTCATTCTTCATCTTTTTTTCTGTATTAACAGGAGAAATATAATTAAACAATATATTTTAATATATTATATTTAAATATATTCTATACTGAACGGAGTTAATCTTATAAAACCATGTTTTCTCTATTAACCAGAACATCTTGGAAGGAGGCGAAGACCACTGCAATAACATCGATGAGGTAAACAGCAAAGGATTGTTATATAAAATAACACATTTATGATAAAATTTCAATTCAAGCGTCACATAGAGATACAAAATATTCATTCTAGCAGCTTCCCTAGGGTGCTGAATAGATGTGATAAAACATTTTTAATTACACTTTTAAGCTCTGCACCTAGATTGTACACTAATTGTCTCTCTCTCTATTTACCAGCAGTCAATATTGGAAACTGGTAATACCAACAGCCAGGAAGAAAAAACACTGACAGAGGACCTGAGCAATACCATCAGCCAGGTGGAGCTCGAGGAGAGCGATGAGGTTTGAACTTGACTGTTTAATACATCTTTTTTGTTATAACTTTAAACCATTTAAAAAAAAGATGTATTTCATCATATTCTCTAGTGACAAGTCCATCTTATAAAACAATGTTTTCTCTCTCTTATCAGTACAACTGTCAGCATGAAAATGATGAGTCCTCATCTGAAACTGGCAACAACATTGGCCAGGAATGCCAAGAGGAAGATAATCTGGGCAGTGACCTCCGGGAGGAAAAGGCTGAAGAGATTGTTGAGGTTTGCGCTTATATAACTTTAAAGCATTTTAAACCTATTTTGGCCCCGGCATAGACCCCTGACCCAACTATATCCCACAAAATGTAGGGCCCTGTTCTCCCATGTGAAATGCACTTTTATCATCCTTGAAGAACATGAGCAGTGAAAACCAAGACCCCTTTCAGTTTCAGTGTACATTTTATAATTCTGCCAATTAGTCATACTCTCTATAGTATTGTCCTTTCTGTATTTTTTGTGTTTTTGAGTCTGCCACTAAACCTTACCCATGCCACATGTTATATCTGTTGGCTTTACCAAACTGCTAAGTTAATAAACATCACTGAGCGTCTTTCTCTACTTTTGTTACAGGTATGGCAAGAAGAAGAAATAGAAGAAACGACCATAGAAGACGATGGAAAGGAGGTAATGACTTCATACCGTTATTAGATACTAAGCCTTTGGTTACACCTACGTTATGATCACCAGTAGAAGTAGAAAATACTAACCAGATACTGGCATGTTCCCAGGTCTGTGGGTTTAGCAGATGCAAAAATATTACCAGCATTTCAGAATGGTGCCAATAACCAGATGCTTGTGCATATTGTTTTTTTTCAAACTCAATAAGGGTATTTTACATCATGAAAGGCAGGGTGCCAATTGTTCAATTGTCTGCCACTAAACCTTACCCTAGCTACATGTTATATCTGTTGGCTTTACAAAACTGTTATGGTTATAAACATCACAGAGTTTCTTTCTCTACTTTGTTACAGGGATGGCAACAAGTGCAAATAAGAAAAGTGGTCATAGAAGTCATCAATGACCAGGGGGAGGTAATGATTTCATACTATTACTGTTATTAGATACTAATAGGCCTTTGGTTACACCTAGGGGCCGATTCACTAAGGGTAGAATATTGAGGGTTAATTAACCCTCGATATTCGACTAGGAATTAAAATCCTTCAACTTCGAATATCGAAGTCGAAGGATTTAGCGCAGATAGTTCGATCGAATGATCGAAGGATCGATCGAACGATAAAATCCTTTGAATCGAATGATTTGAAGGATATTAATCCAATGATCGAAGGAATATCCTTCGATCAAAAAAAGTTAGCCAAGCCTATGGGGACCTGCCCCATAGGCTAACATTGAGTTCGGTAGCTTTTAGATGTCGAACTAGTGGGTCAAAGTTTTTTTTAAATAGACAGTACTTCGACTATCGAATGGTCGAATAGTCAAACGATTTTTAGTTCGAATCCTTCGATTCGAAGTCGTAGTCGAAGGTCAAAGTAGCCCATTCGATGGTCGAAGTAGCCCAAAAAAACCTTTGAAATTCGAAGTTTTTTAACTTCGAATCCTTCACTCGAAGTTAGTGAATCGGCCCCTTACTGTATGTTATGATCATCAGTAGAAGTAGGCAATGCTAACCAGATACTGGCATGTTCCCAGGTCTGTGGGTTTAGCAGATGCAAAAATATTACCAGCATTTCAGAATGGTGCCAATAACCTGATGGATGTGCATATTGTTTTTTTTCAAACTCAATAAGGGTATTTTACATCATGAAAGGCAGGGTGCCAATTGTTCTTTTTTCTGTGTTTCTAAGTCTGCCACTAAACCTTACCCTAGCTACATGTTATATCTGTTGGCTTTACAAAACTGTTATGGTTATATGTGTATGTGCATCTTTTTTCAGACTCAATGATGGTCTTTTATGTCATGAAAGGCAAGGGGAAAGTTGTTCTTTGTCCCCTGCCTTCCATGGAAAATAAATTAGCACAGGCCTCTGTGCTCCAAAACAGTGCTGCCCTAACGCTTGCTTTTGGCAGGTGTGGTGCAGAGTAAAGCGAGACCCCTGATAAAAGCACTCCCTGAATGATCACTTAAGCTGGCCATAGATGCAAAGATCTGATTGTACGAATCATAGTACGATCGGACTTTGCCATCTCCCGACCCGCCACTAACCATTCAGATCAAAGTCTTACCAGTCAGATCAAATAAAGTAGTTAAAGAACAGATCAGCAATGTTCTGCCCCTGACAGCAATCGTACGATATCTATGTCCAACCAAAGCTAGTGACAGTCTCCCACTGAAAATCGTACGATCGGCAATACACGCAGAGATATTATCTGCAGCCGACAGAAATTTTCTAACCTGTCGATCAAACGACTGATCTCCGCCGGACGAAAAATGTTGCGACTCTCCACACACGGTTCGAAATCAGATCTTTGCATCTATGGCCAGCTTAAGGCTCATACTCTTCGTGCTCCTTAGTGTTTGTGCACTTCTGTTTGGGATCTTTATTAATAACCCCTAATCACCCTGTAACTGTAAAGATAAGTGGACAAATACTGTTTTAGTTGTATTTAGAAGCAGTAATTCCTCATAAGTAAGTTGTGCATTTTATTTAACTTTATCTCTTTTGTTTGAATTTAGAAAGAACTACGGATCCTTGAACACCGGGAGATTCTCCAAATGGTTAAAGTTCAAGTCAATGCTGACTACTCTTATGAGGCATTTCATTACCGTTCCTCTGAAAGCAACATGCCATATGATGAGCAATGAGTAAGAAAATGTTTATTCAGATCGGTAAACCTTTATGCACCAAATATTTCAATCAAGAACATTAATACTGGCTTGTATGTTACATGGAAATAGGAATAGCTTGGTATAAAAAAAAAAACTCCTGGTGGGCCCTCTTGCTTCTAACCAATTAGCCTATTTCATGGTCCTTCCCTATTTATTTATTAAAAATAAAAAATGCTTAATAATGGAAGAATATAGTAAGTAGATATAAAAGACTAGGAGAATAAAGAGCTTGAGTGAGGAGAGGAGGAATAAGAGTTTGGAAAGTGGGCCCACGGTCTAACATTTTCTAGTGGGTCCCTGGCATCCCAGTCCGACACTGGCTCTGTTCTCCAATATTCAAATGTTAAATGCACTTTTTATCACCCTTGAAGAACATGAGCACTCAAAACCAAGACCTATGTCAATTTCAGTGTGCATATTCCTGCTATGAGATCAATGAGGGTTTAAACAGAAAGTACATGGTAAAAAATGAATAACTAACCACCATGCTTTTTAACTCTGTTTGATTATGGGCACAAACATAGTAGTTTGGATAATATCTGTGGGTTTAACAGATGCAAAAATATTACCAGCATTTTAGAATGGTGGCAATAACCTGATGGATGTGCATCTTTTTTTCAAACTCAATAAGGGACTTTTACGTCATTAAAGGCAGGGAGCAAATTGTTCTTTGTCCCCTGCCTTCCATGGAAAATAAATTGGCTGAGGACTCTGTGCTCCAAAACAGAGCTGCCCTAATGCTTGCTTTTTGCAGGTGTGGTGCTAGACCCCTGATAAAAGCACTCCCTGAATAATCACTAAGGCTCATGCTTTTTGTGCTCCTTAGTGCTTGTGCACTTCTGTTTGGGGTCTTTATTAATGACCCCTAATCACAATCTAATTATAAAAATAAGTGGATAAATACTGATAAATACTAAGCTGTATTTAGAAGCGGTAATTCTTGATAACAAAGTTGGGTATTTTAAATAGTAATTGTATTCATTGTGTTTATCTGTATTTCTTGTGCTTGCCTTTAGAATCAAATGCACCAAAATCAAGAACTGTAGATTGTCCAAATGGGTGCTGGCCGCAGCCAGTATTTATGGGCATCTGAAAGAACCTTCCAGTATCAAGGAGGTAAGACAAATTGCTAAGTGTTATTATAGTTCACTAAATGGAGAGAAACCTACAAGCTGAGATACCTTTTTTTTATTATAGAGATAGTTGATCTTTATATTAGCAGAAAATGGCATGTGACTTAAAACATGATTTTGATAAAATTGTAAATGCAAATGAATTTCAGAATTCTTATACATATACCTACTACTACATATCTAACACTGAACTATCTTTCCTTAGGCTGGAGGCATTAAAGAACTGAAGCTGGAGGTGTTAAAGAAGTGAGGCTGGAGGTGTTAAAGAACTGAGGCTGGAGGTGTTAAAGAACTGAGGCAGCCATCGGGGGGAGGGACGGGGGCAAAAGGGCCCATTTGTCATCTTTGGGCCCCAGTATAACATCATGGTCCCCGATGGTAGCCTACAAGAAAGAAATCAGAAGATCACAACATCTATTCTTTTGAGATAATGAATAAACATTTTGGCAATTATTTGTTTTTGTTTTCCAAGAAATGGTTTATTATTTTTAAATGACATTCAGTACTGTATTTCCTTATTAGGGGACAATTCTAATATATAGCAGACAAGGCTGACTTTATCTTGTGGTACAATGTCTATAACTGTGATGGATTGCACCTTAATGGAAGGGGGTCTCTGTGCTAGGGGAAAGAATGAGTGTTTAATCTAGGAAAGGAGGAAAACATGGATTGGGGCATTATGGAGAAGCTATTGTAGACAGGGCTGTGGTTTAATGGGGTTATGGGGGGAGTGAAGGGGTGCATAGTTTACCTGCTAAGGATATTTCATTGAAAAATATCTAACAGTAACTATAGATTTAAAAGTAGTAACCTCTGCTGCTTGCAAATACACACAGCTTGTCAGATACTGGATTAATTTTAAAATAACGGAATATCACACCACTTTTTATGAAGGATCGTTATGACCAAATGAAGGATGCCAAAATTCAATTTCTGTATTAGTATATCTAGACCTCCCATATATCCATTCCATAACATAATGTAACAATGAGGCTATATTAAATTTTCTGAAATTTGGTACATTTAGGCCAACGGCCTGTCAGATAAATGATAAGATAAGTGAGGGGGAAGAATGGAAGAGATTTCATAACTAGGTCAAATTGTTATCATGGGTGACCTCATTTATGCAGACAGTGTCTAGAGTAATGGGGGAGTGAAATCAGTAAAACCAAACAGGTTTGTTATTTTTTTTTTTTTGCCTTAGAGAAAACATTATTCTAAGCAACTTTGCCATTTACATTCATTACAAATTTTCTTTGTTTTCAAATTATTTGTGTATGTATGGCTATTGAAAGCAGTTGCCCAGGACGTCAATCACGGTCTACCAGTAGATCCCGGCAATGTTCCTGGTAGACCGTGATCTGGGACCCAAGTCAGGAGTGAGTGAGGCACATCGGGCGGGCTGGGCTGAAGAGGAGCATGGGGTGAAGAGCAGCACAAAGGGATCCAGGGTGGGGAGAGGAGACGAGCAGCATGGAGGGAGGGGAGAAGAGATGAGCAGGAGGGAGGGATTTGAGCGAGGCATGGCCCGGCCTGGTGTCAGGAGTGAGTGAGGTGGGCTGGGCTGAAGAGGAGGGAGGACATGAGGGCGGGAGAAGAGCAGCACAAAGGGATTCAGGGCAGGGCGGGGGGAGAGGACGAGACGAACAGCACGAACGAAGGGTCGGAAAGAGACAAACAGGAGGGAGGGAGAAAAGCAGCAGGGAGGGAAGGAGAAGAGACGAGCAAAAGGGAGGGCAGAGAGAAGAGAATAGCAGCACAGAGGAAGGGAGAAGAGCAGCACGGAGAGGAGAAGAGCAGCACAGAGGGAGGGAGAGGAGCAGAACAAATGGAAGGAAGAGGAGCAGCACAGAGGAAAGGCCATTGGGCTGGGCACGGAGGGCTACTCTGCAGTTCCCCCCCTTCTCCCCTATCAAGGTAGAGCTCTTGATGAGGGCCAGGTGTCAAGAGTAGATAACAGGGTAACAAAGTCTGGGAACCCCTGATGTAAGACAAGGCAGCTGATTAACAGACCTGTCTTTGCTGGGGAACTAAGACTTTTGCAATATTGTTAAAAAAGAAGTTTATCAAATACCACTTTTAATAGCAAATTGTGTTTACAAATAACTTTAAAAAGCATTGAAAATTTTAAAAAAAATTATATCGTAAACTTATTTTGGATGATAAATATAGATATGCCTGGTGCACGTGGGTGGAGGCTCGGCAACCTCTCAATGCAATAGTGTAGAAAAAACCTCACGGCACTCAGGTCTACGTGAGAATTGGGGGTTGACAAAGGGGGTTTCCCCGAAACAGGGGCCATGAGAGCCTGGGTCTATGAGGGCCGGGCCAGTCCAACCCTGAATGTATATAATAGTTTGTGAAGATTCTCATTCATCCAGGTCATGGTATATCTATAAAAAATAAGTCAAATCAACTGGACTTGCTGTGTTTTTTACTTGAAGACGTTTCACTAGTCACCCAAATGGCTTTCTCAGAAAGGAAGAAATCTAGAAGTACAGTGAGAATAAAATAGGGCAGCAAATTCTAGCAGCTGAGTCATCTTGCAATTAAACCTTACAACTGAATCAATGTTGTGCTCATTTCCAGCAAACAATTTGAAGAAGAGAAAAGCCATTGGAACACACACGTGAATCAGACCCTAGACCACTTTTGTTCTGGTACTTTCATTTCCCATGAATATCGTATCAAGGCACATGATGTAATGAAGAGAACAGGGAGGGGACACTTCTAGGAGACATGCAAGGTGCATTGGGGTGAATGTACAAGTTCAAAAATGATTAAACCAGCAATGATTTTCTCCCGCATGCAGCAATTTATTTCCAAACTTCCAGCTTCGCTGTGTCCGCCTCAAGTCTTTGCAGATATCACTAGTGCAGTAATACAGGTGCAATACAACTGTCATGTTATTTAGTCGGCACAAAACCTGCACCCAGACATGGTGTATAAAAGGAACTCTGGGCATTACACCTGGCCAATGACACACAGAACTAGTGTTCCCTACAACTCACAGTCACATGCCTAAAGTCACAACTTCTTGGTGCAAAGGAAGTGCCGATGCTTTTGATGCTGGAGTGATTTCTGGATGGAGGTTCGACACATGCAGCTGTGGGTTATGGACATACTGGCAAGGGGAAGTGAACTGCTGCTGGCGCTTACTAAATTGATCTCCTGTCATGTGATGCAAAATAATCACAATTTAGATGAGTGGTGACTGTATTTTCATCAAGTCATTTTTATTATCTGTAGGGTTTTCCATTTACTAGTATGGTTAGTAGTAGGTCTAGGGACAAGGTGTGCAATTAACTAGCAATACATGAACCAATGGGTGTTAATGGGCTTTAAAAAGGTTTTAAAAAGTTTCCTCATAGCTAGGTGTGTCTTACATAAATGCAAAATGTGGTCTTGTTCTTAATGAATACAGGTAGAATCAAAGATTGCATTAATATAGGTTCATGTTATTGCATAAGAGAACCTAAACTGGCCATTCAATCATTCTAATATCTCACCAAATGAGAGAATCCTTACCAATCTAGATATGCCAGTTATGTGTTTTATAATCCAATGTTTTCATTCCTGAACCAAAGATAAAATCACACAATGGGCCGATGCAGGCTCATAGGGAGGGAACAACATCCATAGGTTAACGTTACCCTTCATATGGAATTTTCAAGCTAGTCTGAGATATCTGGCCAGTACCTGACTAGATGTTGGTTAGGGTAACCATCATATTTGTCAATAGATTTCTAAGCTGCCAAGCAATATTGGACAATATTGACAAGCTATATTAGTATGTGTATAGTGAGCTTAGCATTAGGTTTGCCTTGGTACTGAAACCCATAACAACCATTTAGAATGTACTGGTGTCATTCAGTTAGGGCTACCATGGTTTTCCATGCCCTTGGCCTGGACTTTAAAAATCAGTGATTTTTTACAAAGAGACCTTGGCCCCATCTGGCTCATGGCCTTTTTGAGATTTTATGGTGACTGAATAATCTTGTGCAAATTGGCTAATCTTACTAAAACATCAAATGACTTCCTGACTATGACACATTTGGTCTGCAGATCTGGTGATTTGTAAGATGTGGCAATAGATGCATTATTTTACCCACATAATACTTTACATACTTTATATTAATACCACAATCTTTTAGGATCTGGATCAGCACTCATATTGTTTAAGGCTGCCTGGTGCCCATATTGTCATAGATGCTACTGGAAATTAATCCCTAAAACTGTTAATAAATGACACAGATTGAACATAATAGAGAAGGTTGGGATTACTCTTGCTGTGCCTGATACCAGCTCCCTGCTGCCCCTGTAATGCAGAGCAATATCAGTTATCTTGTTATTTTTGCTCACTGCTGCCAAGCCACAGTAATACCATGTGCTGAGAGTTTGTTCAAAGATTTCGAACTGATGGTCTTCAGGCTGTTGCTAAACACCAAATACTGTATGTTCTAGGTAGATAGGGTCTGGATCAGAGCCAGACGGTGCCAGAGAGCCAAGGGGGGTAGGGCAGGGCCTGCCAAAACTAAGATGAAAACTGGGCCCCACAAGTGCGCGCCTGCCGGTGAGGAACACACGCAGCGCGCCGCCGGGCAAGCGTGCCTTCGAGAACCGTCAATCTGGACACAACTTTATCCGTTGGGTTGCGGGCCCCATCGGGGGTGCAGGGGCATGGTCCCTGGTGCCGCTGCACCCCGTTAGTTCCGCCACTGTTGATAGACATTGCAATTAAGTGGCAATTCCCAGCATCCCACACACAGAGGCCGTCAGGGGTGTTGTAAAGAGCTGAGGATGTCAGCAGGTCTTGTGTAACATGATAAAAATAGTACATGGAAGAAGAACATCCAGTCGTGTATTATATGCAAAAAGTTTCCCTATTCAGGCTGTTGGTGCCCTGGGTGACGCTTGTTACTTCTGAGTAGTTTACAAAGCTCCATAGCAACAACTCATAATAATTGCACTTCTGTCTCTACAGCTGCTAACCTACTGAATGCTACATCACCGTCATCTCAAATATAGGCCAAGTGACCCGCCCCACGTGCACCAGGAGATGAACGGAAAACTGGTAGTTCAATTAGCTGGTTAATTAGAGGAAAACAAAGTCAGTGATGCAAAAAAACAAAAACGAAACCTTAATGTTAATATTTTGTGTTTCCCCAGCAACAGTGTGGTGACATTTCTCAGAACACTACACAGGTTCCCTGTCTGTGTGAGTTTTACCTTTAGTGCTGATTGAAGGCACAGAGCTGTAGAGCCATAAGGGTATCAGTAGGGTCACACACAATACTGTAGAGCTTAGTCCATGTCTGAGGACTGTGTCTAGTGATACTTCTCTGAACACTACTCAGGTTACCAGTCTGTGTTACTGTGTGTGTTTTCCATCTTGAGTTGATTGATATACATGGTGCTGTACAGCTGTCAGTGAGAGCGTGAACTCTGTATCAGAGCAAATGTGACTTTACAAAACATTTCAAATACACAAGAACCACAGGCTGCACAACGGGGCTGGTTATTTTCATCATGTGTATACAAATGTGGTACTATATATATTTAATAAAGGATACAGAAAGGAGAAAAGTAATTGAAGGGATTCTGTCATGGTTTTTATGGTGTTGTTTCTTTTTTCTAAATTATACTGCAAATAATTCACTCTACCATATTCAATTTAATTCCTAATCCAACAAGTGTATTTTCTTTTACCTGTAATATTGGTGTGTAGGCGCCATCTCAGGTCATTTTGCCTGGACATGTGCTTTCTGAAAGAGCCAGTGCTGTACTATGCAACTGCTTTCTGACATGCTGTTGTTTCTCCTACTCAATGTAACTGAAGGAGTGTCGCAGTGGGACTAGAGTTGCCACCTGCCTGGTATTTTACCAGCCTAGCCAGAAAAAATTATGGTTGATCCCAATGTTATTAATAGGGAAAAAAGATAAACATATAGGAAGACCGGTATTTTTTTCCAGAAAAGGTGGCAACCCTAAGTGGGACATGGATTTTTATTACTATTAAGTGCTGTTCTTAGATCTACCAGGGGGCTGATAACTGGTTACCTTCCCATTGTTCTGCTGATGAGTTACTGGGGGAGGAGTGATAACACTCCAAGTTGCAGTACAGCAATAACAGAAGTTTATTAGAGCACAAGTTACATAACTGGGGGCAGATGGGAAACTGACAATATGTCTAGCCCCACGTTGGATTTTCAAAATGAAATATAAAAAAATCGATTTGCTCTTTTTAATAACAGATTTCAGTGCAGTCTGCTGGAGCAGCACTATTAACTGACGCGTTTTGAAAAATGTATGTTTTCCCATGACAGTATGCCTTTAAAGGGATCCTGTCATCAGAAAATATGTTTTTTTCAAAACGCATCAGTTAATTGTGCTACTCCAGTAGAATTCTGCATTGAAATCCATTTCTCAAAAGAGCAAACAGATTTTTTTATATTCGATTTTGAAATCTGACATGGGGCTAGACATTTTGTCAATTTCCCAGCTGCCCCCAGTCATGTGACTTGTGCCTGCACTTTAGGAGAGAAATGCTTTCTGGCAAGCTGCTGTTTTTCCTTCTCAGTGTAACTGAAGGAGTCTCAGTGGGACATGGGTTTTTACTATTGAGTGTTGTTCTTAGATCTACCAGGCAGCTGTTATCTTGGGTTAGGGAGCTATTATCTGGTTACCTTACCATTGTTCTTTTGTTTGGCTGCTGGGGGGAGGAAGGGGGGTGATATCACTCCAACTTGTAGTACAGCAGTAAAGAGTGATTGAAGTTTATCAGAGCACAAGTCACATGACTTGGGGCAGCTGGGAAATTGACAATATGTCTAGCCCCATGTCTGATTTCAAAATCGAATATAAAAAAATCTGTTTGCTCTTTTGAGAAATGGATTTCAGTGCAGAATTCTGCTGGAGCACTTTTTCTGTTGGTGGGTTGATGAAAGAATGGTTCAACGGTGCCTGGAGGTGCACAGTGTTGCAGATGTTTTAAGTTATAGAATTCCTTGATTCCCATTTAAATTGAATGTGCTGCTTTTGAATTCCAGTGTGTTGTACCTGGCTGTGCTCATGTGATCGGCTATCCAAGTGGTACAGTCTGCGCATGAGCTAGGCATCACTTGGGCACTGCACAATTACCTTGTTCATCTGGTCTGTGACACCCTATAACTATTTGCTCCTAATAGCATGGCCCTCCATTTGGGTTTGGTTAGTAAATTTGGAAGCAGGAGAAAAAGAGAGCATTGCAATGCAACAACTTTGTGTTTTATTCACCAAATCTCATCTAAATAGTAGCAGTTAAAAGGGAAAAACCTACAAAATACCTGTAGGTATTAGCTGTTAGAAGCAATATATGCAGTGCTTTACAAGGTAAAAACATAAATAGGGGTAACGTGGGGCAGATTTAGCAAGGGTTGAATTTAATTTTTTTTTAAATTAGAATTTCAAGTTTATTTTAATGTTATTTGACCAGGAAAAAGTCCAAATTAGATTTGAGTTAAAAAATTCTAAATTTGAATTTCTAAATTTATCATGTACTGTCCCTTTAAGAATTCAAATTCAAGTATTCGCCATCTAAAACCTTTCCCGAATTGGTGTTTTAGCCTGTGGGGGACCTCCTACAATCAATTTGGAGACGTTTGGTGGACTTTTGAAAATAATTTTTTTTTTCGTTTTTAAATTAAAAAAATAAAATAAAAAAATTTTGGTGAAAAAAACTCAAATCGAATTCAATTCAAATTAAATTCAAGTGTGCAGGTCAATCCTATTCACCTACATTAAAAAAATGTAAATTTTCTAATAAATTTTGATTGGTCATTTTTTTTTCTGAATTTCGAGCTTATGGGAGTTTTTATAAACTCGAAATTCGACCCTTGATAAATATGCCCCTTTGTGTTATATTAACCAAATTTCATCTAAATAGTAATAGTAAAAATCGAAGAACCTACAAAATGCATGTAGGTATTAGCAATGTATAGATGTATTTTGTATTTATTTATATAGTGCCACAATTGTATGCAGTGCTTTAAAAGGTGAAAACATCAACAGGGGTATAGATTGTATCAAGTTATACAGTAAAATAGATAAATCTATGCTTAAGAGCTTAGCACTTTCAATGCGCAGTTGGGATGAGGTCCCTGCTCTAAAGAGCTTACAATTTATTAGATTATTTAAAATACATTATTTCTTTATGGCATTAATTCACCAGTGTATTTTATTACTCCCCACACTAATCATTATATAAATTGCTAACCCACATCTCCTGACTTGTGTTGCCTAGGTGATGTCATAATGGACAGAGTCAAGGTGCACAGCTGCAGCCCAGGTGATGTCATTGTGATGTCATGGACAGAGTTAAAGTGTACAGCTGCAGCCCGGTGATGTCATAATGGACAGAGTTAAAGTGTACAGCTGCAGCCCGGTGATGTCATAATGGACAGAGTTAAAGTGTACAGCTGCAGCCCGGTGATGTCATAATGGACAGAGTTAAAGTGTACAGCTGCAGCCCAGATTGGCTCATTCTTGATCAGACAACTGTGGTGAGTAGAAGTCAAGATACTTGGTGGAAATATTAGCAAATATAGTGTTATCAATATTGTTACTGTACGGGCTTAGAGACTGCTAGTGATAATGTGAATAATTTAGAATATGTTATATTGATTTTAAAGGAGGATATTGTACCTGGTCACTGTATATTATAAACATAAAATCTGGGCTGGAACTAGGGGTAGGCAGAAGTGGCAGATGCTTAGGTTAGGGTGCAATGGTGGTGGGGGAGGGTTTAGGCTTATAATATACCTTTTCTCTCTGCCTACCTCTAATTTTGGCCTTGCTGTAGGTATGACGCCCTAAATTCCCCCTCAATTCATGAACTGCTGTCTCACTGTGGGGTATTTGGTGCAGGGGGGTGCAGGTGGATACTGAATCAATGAGTGGGGGATGGGGGAAGTGTGGGTCTGTCTTGGGCACCATTACCTTGTGGCTCAGCATTACAGAGAATATTGCCACATTCCCTATTAATTTGAGGTGGATGTTTGTGGATAATAAAATAATACATGTAAAAAAATTTATACTTAAGGCCAGATTTATCGAGGGTCAAATTTAGAGTTCATGGGAGTTTCTTTAATCTCCCATGAATTCGAAATTCGACCAAAAATCGACCAATTGCAATTTATTCAAAAAATTCAAATTTTTAAAACTCGGATGAATGGGATCGACCGCCAAACTCAAATCGAACCCAAATCGAATTTGAATCCAATTCGATTTGAGTTTTTTCTTTGAAAAAAAATCTTTAATTTTCAGGATGGCTGCAAACAACTCCAAATTGATCCCATGACGTTCCCCATAAGCTAAAACAGCAATTTGGCAGTTTTCATGCAAATAGCCGAATTTGAATTCTTAAAGATGCATTTCAAAAATCAAATTAGAATTGTTTTTTAAAAACTCGAATCGTATTTTAACTATTCCCTATTCAAATTTCACAAAACAAACTCAATAATTCCAGTTTCAAAATTCAAAATTGGAATTTTCACTTTGACCCTTCATAAATCTGTCCCTAATACTTTACTTGGAATCAACTCAACCCACAAGCCATTATCTAAAGGTCTAACCTACATTTCCCACCTTGGGTTGCACATGTGATGTCACAATGGTGAGTCTTGCAGTAGTAATATGATATTCACCCACACTTGAGCTGCTTTTGTGATATCACTGTGCACAGTGTGATGTCATAATGGATAGAGTTAAGGTGTCAAGCAGCAGCAGCCTAGATTATCTTATTCTTTTTCAGGTGACTGAAGTGAGTAGAACTCCTGATATTAGAGAGAAAACATTTTAAAATTATTTTTAATACTGGTACTGTGTAGAATTTAAGTGGTGACTTTAAGGGGCATATTTATAAAGGGTCGAATTTTGAATTGAAAAAAACTTCGAAATTTGAATTCAAAAAGACCAACCGAAATTAAGTTGAAGGTTTTTTTTGGTCAGAAAGGTCTGATTTTGATCAAATAGGTCCGCATTCGGCTGAATTTGTACGAATCGACCGAATAGCGCATTCGATCAAATTCTATTTTAAATTTTTCCCAAAATGTTTTTTTCATTTTTCAAAGTCCAGTTCTAGGAGGTCCCCTATAGACTAAAACAGCTTTTCGGCAGCTTTTAGATGGCGAATGGCCGAAGTCGAATTTTTAAAGAGACAGTACATGATAAATTTCGATATTCTCATTTTTTTCAAATTCGAATCAAATTTGGACTATTTGCTATTCGAAGTACACAAAAAATATCTTGAAATTAGAATTTTTTTCATTCGAAAATTCACCTCCACCTGAGATAAATCTGCTCCTAGATGTATTTTAGAGTTATAGAGAATTTGATTTTGAACTGTGATGTTGTACTTCGTTCTACATAATTTCCTGATGCTGATATTTCATCCATTATATATATATATATATATATATATATATATTAGATATATATAGATAGATATATGTATAGAGATATATACAGTAGATGTATATAGCTATATATATAGCTATATATATATAGCTATATATAAATATAGATATATATATATATATATATATATATAGGCAAGAGAGAAAAACCGCACCAACAGGTCTTTATACAAAAATAGAAAACCTTTTATTCAACGTTTCGGCTCGACCGCTGGAGCCATCTTCAGGAACAGGCTTTTTTTTGTTCCTGAAGACAGCTCCAGCGGTCGAGCCAAAACGTTGAATAAAAGGTTTTCTATTTTTGTATAAAGACCTATTGGTGCGGTTTTTCTCTCTTGCCTATGACTATTAACACATGTAACCAGCACACAAGCATTGCTTTTTTCGGTTATCCGTGTGCACTGTACACAAATTTGCTATATATATATATATATATATATATAGATTGTGCATAGAAGGGATGACTAATGTGATGTTTATTTTTTGTCTCCCTAGACAAAATATCAAAAAATTTCAAAAATTTTTCAAAATGTGGAAGAGATTTAAGGCTTGTTTCTCTTGCTTTTGCAAGGTAAGGATTTCATTCTTTCTACTGTACACATTTCATCACTTCATGGATAGAAATTATCCTCTGATTCAGTTACTAGGTGATCTCTATACATTGGCCATTTTGTGATGACTTAACAATTGAATTAACAGTTCCTGATACTGAACATAATCAGATAGATTGCTAGCTACAAAGTCTAACTGTATTGTGCTGCAAACAATCTGAAATGCTATTTTTAGAGTGATAATGATATCTAGGTTATAGAATTCAGCTCAGCACCAATTCTATATTTATTGCACTAAACATGGTCATCCACTACAGGTTACTAAACCAAATCAAAATTTGTATTTGTATGTTTACATTTCCCGATAATATCTCTTGATTTTAAGGGGGTTATTTAATAAACTCTGAATGCAAAAAATCACAAAAAAACTTTAGATTTTTTTTAATATAAAATCCGACTTTTAAAAAATCACAAATTTTTCGGAATTTATTAAACCCTGAGGATGGAAAAGTCCCAATGATTTTTTCATGTGCACTGGGTTTTTGCAATAACCCAAAGTTTTCGGGTGAAAATTCAGAAAACAGTGAAAATCAAATGGAAAAATCGTTAAAATCTGGAGCGGATTTGATCGGGTTTTATAGCAGATATACATTTGGACTTTGATAAGTAACCCACTAAGGATCCAGATTTGGTTTGGGTAAGTGCCAGACATTCCACCAAATCCGAATCCTTAAAAAGTGCTGGGATAATGTCATGCCCAGAGTGGAAATATATCGATTCTGGCAAATGCCAAAGGGGCTGATGTAAGATGCAATAGACAAATCTAAAGAGGGGCCCAGAGCACAAAGCCACCCCACCAACCTGCCTACACGGCGGATTTCTTTATTCCATGTAATTTCTCAATTATAGAGAGTTACTGGGGAGGGGAGATTTCCACATAAATTTAGAGGAAGGAGACCTCATTATTAATACCCCATTGGTCCCTGGGGAAGCAGAGTCTTCTTCCTCTGTAGTTACGCCACAGTCGAGGTTGAAAAAAACTCTAAAACTATATAAAATAGACCACTAACATTTAAGGGCATAGTATATTCTTTTTAGAAATTATTAATTCATTGCATTTTGAATGTAAACGTTAGCCTTGTAATATAATTCAGTACATTGATATGTGATTCTATTAATGATATATATATAGATATAGATATAGATATATATATATATATATATATATATATATAGACAGAGAGAGAGATAGATAGATATATCTATATCTATATATATATGCAATGGAAGGCAAGAGCACACACATAAGGAGTTATATACCTGGGTGCAATACAGGAATGCAATATTCACTCAAGAAAAATGATGCTGCACACCAGGATTTTGTGAAAAAAGTTAATCCTTTATTTGATCGACGTTTCGGTCCTCACCATGGACCTTTATCAAGATGCATCAACAGACAAGTGAAAATAATTTAAAGACTCACCCACCATACACCCACCACCAAACCACCCCCTGTTGCAGGTGTGTGAATTATTCATTAAGTGAACCTTCAATCAACTGGCATGTGATTACAAAAAATTTTTGGTCTGTAAGAAAATAACAAATCAGCATTTTTCTTGAGTATATATATATATATATATATATATATATATATACACACACACATTTGAATTTTCTCTTAATTGAGGCAGTTTTAATGTCAAATTATATCTTTAGTGAATTCTAGTTTTGAATTCTCTCTCTCATGAAAACTGTTTTTTTATTCTAGAAACAAACTAACAAATCTACTGAGTCTACGGATCGTGATGAATACATTGTGGTAAGTAGAGAAGAATTGGCCAACATAAATAGAAATAACACTATTTGTGCTATTTAAACCATGTTATTTACTCTATATACACTATAGATTTATATGTAGCTTCATTCATTCACTCAACACTTGATAAAGCTGCACCAGATATATTTCCACTTCCTGCTTATCCTAAAGAAAATCTATACTGAGGGTTTGGTCAGTTTATGCTTCAACTGGCCACATTTTCCCATTATTTCTCCTTTCCTCTCCTGGCAAGAATAGAATAGCCCCATATCCTTTGATTAACACCAGCCTTACACACACCCCATATTTATGTATATTTATTATTATATTGATAATATTATTATTATTATTATTAATAGTATAATATATACTTTGATCTGTGATAAATTCATTCTTCATCTTTTTTTCTGTATTAACATCACAGTGAGCAGGAGAAATATAATTAAAAGATATATTTTAATATATTCTATACTGAACGGAGTTAATCTTATAAAACCATGTTTTCTCTATTAACCAGAACATCTTGGAAGGAGGCGAAGACCACTGCAATAACATCGATGAGGTAAACAGCAAAGGATTGTTATATAAAATAACACATTTATTATAAAATTTCAATTCAAGCGTCACATAGAGATACAAAATATTCATTCTAGCAGCTTCCCTAGGGTGCTGAATAGATGTGATAAAACATTTTTAATTACACTTTTAAGCTCTGCACCTAGATTGTACACTAATTGTCTCTCTCTCTATTTACCAGCAGTCAATATTGGAAACTGGTAATACCAACAGCCAGGAAGAAAAAACACTGACAGAGGACCTGAGCAATACCATCAGCCAGGTGGAGCTCGAGGAGAGCGATGAGGTTTGAACTTGACTGTTTAATACATCTTTTTTGTTATAACTTTAAACCATTTAAAAAAAAAGATGTATTTCATCATATTCTCTAGTGACAAGTCCATCTTATAAAACAATGTTTTCTCTCTCTTATCAGTACAACTGTCAGCATGAAAATGATGAGTCCTCATCTGAAACTGGCAACAACATTGGCCAGGAATGCCCAGAGGAAGATTATCTGGGCAGTGACCTCCGGGAGGAAAAGGCTGAAGAGATTGTTGAGGTTTGCGCTTATATAACTGTAAAGCATTTTAAACCTATTTTGGCCCCGGCATAGACCCCCGACCCAACTATATCCCACAAAATGTAGGGCCCTGTTCTCCCATGTGAAATGCACTTTTATCATCCTTGAAGAACATGAGCACTGAAAACCAAGACCCCTTTCAGTTTCAGTGTACATTTTATAATTCTGCCAATTAGTCATACTCTCTATATTATTGTCCTTTCTGTATTTTTTTGTGTTTTTCAGTCTGCCACTAAACCTTACCCATGCCACATGTTATATCTGTTGGCTTTACCAAACTGCTAAGTTAATAAACATCACTGAGCGTCTTTCTCTACTTTTGTTACAGGTATGGCAAGAAGAAGAAATACAAGAAACGACCATAGAAGACGATGGAAAGGAGGTAATGACTTCATACCGTTATTAGATACTAAGACTTTGGTTACACCTACTTTATGATCACCAGAAGTAGTAGAAAATACTAACCAGATACTGGCATGTTCCCAGGTCTGTGGGTTTAGCAGATGCAAAAATATTACCAGCATTTCAGAATGGTGCCAATAACCAGATGCTTGTGCATATTTTTTTTTTCAAACTCAATAAGGGTATTTTACATTGAGAAAGGCAGGGTGCCAATTGTTCTTTTGTTCTGTGTTTCTAAGTCTGCCACTAAACCTTACCCTAGCTACATGTTATATCTGTTGGCTTTACCAAACTGTTATGGTTATAAACATCACAGAGTTTCTTTCTCTACTTTTGTTACAGGGATGGCAACAAGTGCAAATAAGAAAAGTGGTCATAGAAGTCATCAATGACCAGGGGGAGGTAATGATTTCATACTATTACTGTTATTAGATACTAATAGGCCTTTGGTTACACCTACTGTATGTTATGATCACCAGTAGAAGTAGGCAATGCTAACCAGATACTGGCATGTTCCCAGGTCTGTGGGTTTAGCAGATGCAAAAATATTACCAGCATTTCAGAATGGTGGCAATAACCTGATGGATGTGCATCTTTTTTTCAGACTCAATGATGGTCTTTTATGTCATGAAAGGCAAGGGGAAAGTTGTTCTTTGTCCCCTGCCTTCCATGGAAAATAAATTAGCACAGGCCTCTGTGCTCCAAAACAGTGCTGCCCTAACGCTTGCTTTTCGCAGGTGTGGTGCAGAGTAAAGCGAGACCCCTGATAAAAGCACTCCGTCATTGATCACTTAAGCTGGCCATAGATGCAAAGATCTGATTGTACGAATCATCGTACGATCGGACTTTGCCATCTCCCGACCCGCCACTAACCATTCAGATCAAAGTCTTACCAGTCAGATCAAATAAAGTAGTTAAAGAACAGATCAGCAATGTTCTGCCCCTGACAGCAATCGTACGATATCTATTTCCAACCAAAGCTAGTGACAGTCTCCCACTGAAAATCGTACGATCGGCAATACACGCAGAGATATTATCTGCAGCCGACAGAAATTTTCTAACCTGTCGATCAAACGACTGATCTCCGCCGGACGAAAAATGTTGCGACTCTCCACACACGGTTTGAAATCAGATCTTTGCATCTATGGCCAGCTTAAGGCTCATACTCTTCGTGCTCCTTAGTGTTTGTGCACTTCTGTTTGGGATCTTTATTAATAACCCCTAATCACCCTGTAACTGTAAAGATAAGTGGAGAAATACTGTTTTAGTTGTATTTAGAAGCAGTAATTCCTCATAAGTAAGTTGTGCATTTTATTTAACTTTATCTCTTTTGTTTGAATTTAGAAAGAACTACGGATCCTTGAACACCGGGAGATTCTCCAAATGGTTAAAGTTCAAGTCAATGCTGACTACTCTTATGAGGCATTTCATTACCGTTCCTCTGAAAGCAACATGCCATATGATGAGCAATTGGTAAGAAAATGTTTATTCAGATCGGTAAACCTTTATGCACCAAATATTCCAATCAAGAACATTAATACTGGCTTGTATGTTACATGGAAATAGGAATAGCTTGGTATAAAAAAAAAAACTCCTGGTGGGCCCAGGTGTCTGTGGGCCCTCTTGCTTCTAACCAATTAGCATATTTCACGGTCCTTCCCTATTTATTTATTAAAAATAAAAAATGCTTAATAATGGAAGAATATAGTAAGTAGATATAAAAGACTAGGAGAATAAAGAGCTTGAGTGAGGAGAGGAGGAATAAGAGTTTGGAAAGTGGGCCCACGGTCTAACATTTTCTAGTGGGTCCCTGGCATCCCAGTCCGACACTGGCTCTGTTCTCCAATATTCAAATGTTAAATGCACTTTTTATCACCCTTGAAGAACATGAGCACTCAAAACCAAGACCCATGTTAATTTCAGTGTGCATATTCCTGCTATGAGATCAATGAGGGTTTAAACAGAAAGTACATGGTAAAAAATTAATAACTAACCACCATGCTTTTTAACTCTGTTTGATTATGGGCACAAACATAGTAGTTTGGATAATATCTGTGGGTTTAACAGATGCAAAAATATTACCAGCATTTTAGAATGGTGGCAATAACCTGATGGATGTGCATCTTTTTTTCAAACTCAATAAGGGACTTTTAAGTCATTAAAGGCAGGGAGCAAATTGTTCTTTGTCCCCTGCCTTCCATGGAAAATAAATTGGCTGAGGACTCTGTGCTCCAAAACAGAGCTGCCCTAATGCTTGCTTTTTGCAGGTGTGGTGCTAGACCCCTGATAAAAGCACTCCCTGAATAATCACTAAGGCTCATGCTTTTTGTGCTCCTTAGTGCTTGTGCACTTCTGTTTGGGGTCTTTATTAATGACCCCTAATCACAGTCTAATTATAAAAATAAGTGGATAAATACTGTTTAAGCTGTATTTAGAAGCGGTAATTCTTGATAACAAAGTTGGGTATTTTAAATAGTAATTGTATTCATTGTGTTTATCTGTATTTCTTGTGCTTGCCTTTAGAATCAAATGCACCAAAATCAAGAACTGTAGATTGTCCAAATGGGTGCTTGCCGCAGCCAGTATTTATGGGCATCTGAAAGAACCTTCCAGTATCAAGGAGGTAAGACAAATTGCTAAGTGTTATTATAGTTCACTAAATGGAGAGAAACCTACAAGCTGAGATATCTTTTTTTTTATTATAGAGATAGTTGATCTTTATATTAGCAGAAAAGGGCATGTGACTTAAAACATGATTTTGATAAAATTGTAAATGCAAATGAATTTCAGAATTCTTATACATATACCTACTACTACATATCTAACACTGAACTATCTTTCCTTAGGCTGGAGGCATTAAAGAACTGAAGCTGGAGGTGTTAAAGAACTGAGGCTGGAGGTATTAAAGAACTGAAGCTGGAGGTGTTAAAGAACTGAGGCTGGAGGTGTTAAAGAACTGAGGCTGGAGGTGTTAAAGAACTGAGGCAGTCATCGGGGGGAGGGACGGGGGCAAAAGGGCCCATTTGTCATCTTTGGGCCCCAGTATAACTTCATGGTCCCCAATGGTAGCCTACAAGAAAGAAATCAGAAGATCACAACATCTATTCTTTTGAGATAATGAATAAACATTTTGGCAATTATTTGTTTTTGTTTTCCAAGACATGGTTTATTATTTTTAAATGACATTCAGTACTGTATTTCCTTATTAGGGGACAATTCTAATATATAGAAGACAAGGCTGATTTTATCTTGTGGTACAATGTCTATAACTGTGATGGATTGCACCTTAATGGAAGGGGGTCTCTGTGCTAGGGGAAAGAATGAGTGTTTAATCTAGGAAAGGAGGAAAACATGGATTGGGGCATTATGGAGAAGCTATTGTAGGCAGGGCTGTGGTTTAATGGGGTTATGGGGGGAGTGAAGGGGTGCATAGTTTACCTGCTAAGGATATTTCATTGAAAAATACCTCCCATATATCCATTCCATAACATAATGTAACAATGAGGCTATATTAAATTTTCTGAAATTTGGTACATTTAGGCCAACGGCCTGTCAGATAAATGATAAGATAAGTGAGGGGGAAGAATGGAAGAAATTTCATAACTAGGTCAAATTGTTATCATGGGTGACCTCATTTATGCAGACAGTGTCTAGAGTAATGGGGGAGTGAAATCAGTAAAACCAAACAGGTTTGTTATTTTTTTTTACCTTAGAGAAAACATTATTCTAAGCAACTTTGCCATTTACATTCATTACAAATTTTCTTTGTTTTCAAATTATTTGTGTATGTATGGCTATTGAAAGCAGTTGCCCAGGACGTCAATCACGGTCTACCAGTAGATCCCGGCAATGTTCCTGGTAGACCGTGATCTGGGGCCCAAGTCAGGAGTGAGTGAGGCACATCGGGCGGGCTGGGCTGAAAAGGAGCATGGGGTGAAGAGCAGCACAAAGGGATCCAGGGCGGGGGGAGGAGACGAGCAGCATGGAGGGAGGGGAGAAGAGATGAGCAGGAGGGAGGGAGTTGAGTGAGGCATGGCCCGGCCTGGTGTCAGGAGGGAGTGAGGCGGGCTGGGCTGAAGAGGAGGGAGGATATGAGGGCAGGAGAAGAGCAGCACAAAGGGATTCAGGGTGGGGCGGGGGGAGAGGAGGAGACGAACAGCACGAATGAAGGGACGGAAAGAGACAAGCAGGAGGGAGGGAGAAAAGCAGCAGGGAGGGAAGGAGAAGAGACGAGCAAAAGGGAGGGCAGAGAGAAGAGAATAGCAGCACAGAGGATGGGAGAAGAGCAGCACGGAGAGGAGAAGAGCAGCACGGAGGGAGGGAGAGGAGCAGAACAAAGGGAGGGAGAGGAGCAGCACAGAGGAAAGGCCATTGGGCTGGGCACGGAGGGCTACTCTGCAGTTCCCCCCCTTCTCCCCTATCAAGGTAGAGCTCCTGATGAGGGCCAGGTGTCGAGAGTAGATAACAGGGTAACAAAGTCTGGGAACCCCTGATGTAAGACAAGGCAGCTGATTAACAGACCTGTCTTTGCTGGGGAACTAAGACTTTTGCAATATTGTTAAAAAAGAAGTTTAGCAAATACCACTTTTAATAGCAAATTGTGTTTACAAATAACTTTAAAAAGCATTGAAAATTTGAAAAAAATTTATATCGTAAACTTATTTTGGATTATAGATATAGATATGCCTGGTGCACGTGGGTGGAGGCTCGGCAACCTCTCAATGCAATAGTGTAGAAAAAACCTCACGGCACTCAGGTCTACGTGAGAATTGGGGGTTGACAAAGGGGGTTACCCCGAAACAGGGGCCATGAGAGCCTGGGTCTATGAGGGCCGGGCCAGTCCAACCCTGAATGTATATAATAGTTTGTGAAGATTCTCATTCATCCAGGTCATGGTATATCTATAAAAAATAAGTCAAATCAACTGGACTTGCTGTGTTTTTTACTTGAAGATGTTTCACTAGTCACTCAACTGGCTTTCTCAGAAAGGAAGAAATCTAGAAGCACAGTGAGAATAAAATAGGGCAGCAAATTCTAGCAGCTGAGTCATCTTGCAATTAAACCTTACAACTGAATCAATGTTGTGCTCATTTCCAGCAAACAATTTGGAGAAGAGAAAAGCCATTGGAACACACACGTGAATCAGACCCTAGACCACTATTGTTCTTGTACTTTCATTTCCCATGAATATCGTATCAAGGCACATGATGTAATGAAGAGAACAGGGAGGGGACACTTCTAGGAGACATGCAAGGTGCATTGGGGTGAATGTACAATTACAGTTAGGGGTACACGGCTTCTTTAAGCCAAGTTCAAAAATGATTAAACCAGCAATGATTTTCTCCCGCATGCAGCAATTTATTTCCAAACTTCCAGCTTCGCTGTGTCCGCCTCAAGTCTTTGCAGATATCACTAGTGCAGTAATACAGGTGCAATACAACTGTCATGTAATTTAGTCGGCACAAAACCTGCACCCAGACATGGTGTATAAAAGGAACTCTGGGCATTACACCTGGCCAATGACACACAGAACTAGTGTTCCCTACAACTCACAGTCACATGCCTAAAGTCACAACTTCTTGGTGCAAAGGAAGTGCCGATGCTTTTGATGCTGGAGTGATTTCTGGATGGAGGTTCGACACATGCAGCTGTGGGTTATGGACATACTGGCAAGGGGAAGTGAACTGCTGCTGGCGCTTACTAAACTGATCTCCTGTCATGTGATGCAAAATAATCACAATTTAGATGAGTGGTGACTGTATTTTCATCAAGTCATTTTTATTATCTGTAGGGTTTTCCATTTACTAGTATGGTTAGTAGTAGGTCTAGGGACAAGGTGTGCAATTAACTAGCAATAACCCATAATAACCATTTAGAATGTACTGGTGTCATTCAGTTAGGGCTGTCCATGGTTTTCCATGCCCTTGGCCTGGACTTTAAAAATCAGTGATTTTTTACAAAGAGACCTTGGCCCCATCTGGCTCATGGCCTTTTTAAGATTTTATGGTGACTGAATAATCTTGTGCAAATTGGCTAATCTTACTAAAACATCAAATGACTTCCTGACTATGACACATTTGGTCTGCAGATCTGGTGATTTGTAAGATGTGGCAATAGATGCATTATTTTACCCATATAATACTTTACATACTTTATATTAATACCACAATCTTTTAGGATCTGGAACAGCACTCATATTGTTTAAGGCTGCCTGGTGCCCATATTGTCATAGATGCTACTGGAAATTAATCCCCAAAACTGTTAATACATGACACAGATTGAACATAATAGAGAAGGTTGGGATTACTCTTGCTGTGCCTGATACCAGCTCCCTGCTGCCCTTGTAATGCAGAGCGATATTAGTTATCTTGTTATATTTGCTCACTGCTGCCAAGCCACAGTCATACCATGTACTGAGAGTTTGTTCAAAGATTTCGAAGATGAAGATGGTCTTCAGGCTGTTGCTAAACACCAAATACTGTATGTTCTAGGTAGATAGGGTCTGGATCAGAGCCAGATGGTGCCAGAGAGCCAAGGGGGGTAGGGCAGGGCCTGCCAAAACTAAGATGAATACTGGGCCCCACAAGTGCGCGCTTGCCGATGAGGAACACGCGCAGCGCGCCGCCGGTGGAGCGTGCCTTCGAGAACCGTCAATCTGGACACAACTTTATCTGTTGGGTTGCGGGCCCCATCGGGGGTGCAGGGGCACGGTCCCTGGTGTCACTGCACCCCGTTAGTTCCGCCACTGTTGATAGACATTGCAATTAAGTGGCAATTCCCAGCATCCCACA
Organism: Xenopus petersii; assembly: GCA_038501925.1. NCBI lineage: Eukaryota > Metazoa > Chordata > Amphibia > Anura > Pipidae > Xenopus > Xenopus petersii. The sequence goes on from CM076674.1 coordinate 35,970,059, forward strand.
CACAGAGGCCATCAGGGGTGTTGTAAAGAGCTGAGGATGGCAGCAAGTCTTGTGTAACATGATAAAAATAGTACATGGAAGAAGAACATCCAGTTGTGTATTATATGCAAAAAGTTTCCCTATTCAGGCTGTTGGTGCCCTGGGTGACGCTTGTTACTTCTGAGTAGTTTACAAAGCTCCATAGCAACAACTCATAATAATTGCACTTCTGTCTCTACAGCTGCTAACCTACTGAATGCTACATCACCGTCATCTCAAATATAGGCCAAGTGACCCGCCCCACGGGCACCAGGAGATGAACGGAAAACTGGTAGTTCAATTAGCTGGTTAATTAGAGGAAAACAAAGTCAGCGATGCAAAAAAACAAAAACGAAACCTTAATGTTAATATTTTGTGTTTCCCCAGCAACAGTGTGGTGACATTTCTCAGAACACTACACAGGTTCCCTGTCTGTGTATGTTTTACCTTTAGTGCTGATTGAAGGCACAGAGCTGTAGAGCCATAAGGGTATCAGTAGGGTCACACACAATCCTGTAGAGCTTAGTCCATGTCTGAGGACTGTGTCTAGTGATACTTCTCTGAACACTACTCAGGTTACCAGTCTGTGTTACTGTGTATGTTTTCCATCTTGAGTTGATTGATATACATGGTGCTGTACAGCTGTCAGTGAGAGCGTGAACTCTGTATCAGAGCAAATGTGACTTTACAAAACATTTCAAATACACAAGAACCACAGGCTGCACAACGGGGCTGGTTATTTTCATCATGTGTATACAAATGTGGTACTATATATATTTAATAAAGGATACAGAAAGGAGAAAAGTAATTGAAGGGATTCTGTCATGATTTTTATGGTGTTGTTTCTTTTTTCTAAATTACACTGCAAATAATTCACTCTACCATATTCAATTTAATTCCTAATCCAACAAGTGTATTTTCTTTTACCTGTAATATTGGTGTGTAGGCGCCATCTCAGGTCATTTTGCCTGGACATGTGCTTTCTGAAAGAGCCAGTGCTGTACTATGGAACTGCTTTCTGACATGCTGTTGTTTCTCCTACTCAATGTAACTGAAGGAGTGTCGCAGTGGGACTAGAGTTGCCACCTGCCTGGTATTTTACCAGCCTAGCCAGAAAAAATTATGGTTGATCCCAATGTTATTAATAGGGAAAAAAGATAAACATATAGGAAGACCGGTATTTTTTCCAGAAAAGGTGGCAACCCTAAGTGGGACATGGATTTTTATTACTATTAAGTGCTGTTCTTAGATCTACCAGGGGGCTGATAACTGGTTACCTTCCCATTGTTCTGCTGATGAGTTACTGGGGGGGTGAAAAAACTCCAAGTTGCAGTACAGTAATAACAGAAGTTTATTAGAGCACAAGTTACATAACTGGGTGCAGATGGGAAACTGACAATATGTCTAGCCCCACATTGGATTTTCAAAATGAAATATAAAACAATCGATTTGCTCTTTTTAATAACAGATTTCAGTGCAGTCTGCTGGAGCAGCACTATTAACTGATGCGTTTTGAAAAATGTATGTTTTCCCATGAGAGTATGCCTTTAAAGGGATTCTGTCATCGGAAAATATGTTTTTTTCAAAACGCATCAGTTAATTGTGCTACTCCAGCAGAATTCTGCACTAAAATCCATTTCTCAAAAGATCAAACAGATTTTTTTATATTCGATTTTGAAATCTGACATGGGGCTAGACATTTTGTCAATTTCCCAGCTGCCCCCAGTCATGTGACTTGTGCCTGCACTTTAGGAGAGAAATGCTTTCTGGCAAGCTGCTGTTTTTCCTTCTCAGTGTAACTGAAGGAGTCTCAGTGGGACATGGGTTTTTACTATTGAGTGTTGTTCTTAGATCTACCAGGCAGCTGTTATCTTGTGTTAGGGAGCTGTTATCTGGTTACCTTACCATTGTTCTTTTGTTTGGCTGCTGGGGGGGAGGAAGGGGGGTGATATCACTCCAACTTGCAGTATAGCAGTAAAGAGTGATTGAAGTTTATCAGAGCACAAGTCACATGACTTGGGGCAGCTGGGAAATTGACAATATGTCTAGCCCCATATCAGATTTCAAAATTGAATATAAAAAAATCTGTTTGCTCTTTTGAGAAATGGATTTCAGTGCAGAATTCTGCTGGAGCAACACTATTAACTGATTCATCTTGAAAAAAATGTTTTTTCCCATGACAGTATCCCTTTAAGCACAAATAGCCACCACCTCTTTTTACTTTTGCTGTTGGTGGGTTGATGAAAGAATGGTTCAACGGTGCCTGGAGGTGCACAGTGTTGCAGATGTTTTAAGTTATAGAATTCCTTGATTCCCATTCAAATTGAATGTGCTGCTTTTGAATTCCAGTGTGTTGTACCTGGCTGTGCTCATGTGATCGGCTATCCAAGTGGTACAGTCTGCGCATGAGCTAGGCATCACTTGGGCACTGCACAATTACCTTGTTCATCTGGTCTGTGACACCCTATAACTATTTGCTCCTAATAGCATGGCCCTCCATTTGGGTTTGGTTAGTAAATTTGGAAGCAGGAGAAAAAGAGAGCGTTGCAATGCAACAACTTTGTGTTTTATTCACCAAATCTCATCTAAATAGTAGCAGTTAAAAGGGAAAAACCTACAAAATACCTGTAGGTATTAGCTGTTAGAAGCAATATATGCAGTGCTTTACAAGGTCAAAACATAAATAGGGGTACCGTGAGGCAGATTTATCAAGGGTTGAATTAAATTTTTTTTTAAATTAGAATTTCAAGTTTATTTTAATGTTATTTGACCAGGAAAAAGTCCAAATTAGATTTGAGTTAAAAAAATCTAAATTTGAATTTCTAAATTTATCATGTACTGTCCCTTTAAGAATTCAAATTCAAGTATTCGCCATCTAAAACCTTAACCGAATTGGTGTTTTAGCCTGTGGGGGACCTCCTACAATCAATTTGGAGACATTTGGTGGACTTTTGAAAATAATTTTTTTTTTCGTTTTTAAATTAAAAAAATAAAATAAAAAAATTTTGGTGAAAAAAACTCAAATCGAATTCAATTCAAATTAAATTCAAGTGTGCAGGTCAATCCTATTCACCTACATTAAAAAAATTTAAATTTTTTATTAAATTTTGATTGGTAATTTTTTTTTTGAATTTCGAGCTTATGGGAGTTTTTATAAACTCTAAATTCGACCCTTGATAAATATGCCCCTTTGTGTTATATTAACCAAATTTCATCTAAATAGTAATAGTAAAAATCGAAGAACCTACAAAATGCATGTAGGTATTAGCAATGTATAGATGTATTTTGTATTTATTTATATAGTGCCACAATTGTATGCAGTGCTTTAAAAGGTGAAAACATCAACAGGGGTATAGATTGTATCAAGTTATATAGTAAAATAGATAAATCTATGCTTAAGAGCTTAGCGCTTTCAATGCGCAGTTGGGATGAGGTCCCTGCTCTAAAGATCTTACAATTTATTAGATTATTTAAAATACATTATTTCTTTATTGCATTAATTCACCAGTGTATTTTATTACTCCCCACACTAATCATTATGTAAATTGCTAACCCACATCTCCTGACTTGTGTTGCCTAGGTGATGTCATAATGGACAGAGTCAAGGTACACAGCTGCAGCCCAGGTGATGTCATTGTGATGTCATGGACAGAGTTAAAGTGTACAGCTGCAGCCCGGTGATGTCATAATGGACAGAGTTAAAGTGTACAGCTGCAGCTCAGATTGGCTCATTCTTGATCAGACAACTGAGGTGAGTAGAAGTCAAGATACTTGGTGGAAATATTAGCAAATATAATGTTATCAATATTTATACTGTACGGGCTTAGAGATTGCTAGTGATAATGTGAATAATTTAGAATATGTTATATTGATTTTAAAGGAGGATGTTGTACCTGGTCACTGTATATTATAAACATAAAATCTGGGCTGGAACTAGGGGTAGGCAGAAGTGGCAGATGCTTAGGTTAGAGTGCAATGATGGTGGGGGAGGGTTTAGGCTTATAATATACCTCTTCTCTCTGCCTACCTCTAATTTTGGCCTTGCTGTAGGTATGACGCCCCAAATTCCCCCTCAATTCATGAACTGCTGTCTCACTGTGGGGTATTTGGTGCTGGGGGGTGCAGGTGGATACTGAATCAATGAGTGGGGGATGGGGGAAGTGTGGGTCTGTCTTGGGCACCATTACCTTGTGCTCAGTATTACAGAGAATATTGCCACATTCCCTATTAATTTAAGGTGGATGTTTGTGGATAATAAAATACATGTAAAAAAATTTATACTTAAGGCCAGATTTATCGAGGGTCAAATTTAGAGTTCATGGGAGTTTCTTTAATCTCGCATGAACTCGAAATTCGACCAAATATCGACCAATTGCAATTTATTCAAAAAATTCAAATTTTTAAAACTCGGATGAATGGGATCGACCGCCAAACTCGAATCGAACCCAAATCAAATTTGAATTCAATTCGATTTGAGTTTTTTCTTTGAAAAAAATCTTTAATTTTCAGGATGGCTGCAAACAACTCCAAATTGATCCCATGACGTTCCCCATAAGCTAAAACAGCAATTTGGCAGTTTTCAGGTGAATAGACGAATTTGAATTCTTAAAGATACATTTCAAAAATCAAATTAGAATTGTTTTTTAAAAATTCGAATCGTATTTTAACTATTCCCTATTCAAATTTCACAAAACAAACTCAATAATTCCAGTTTCAAAATTCAAAATTGGAGTTTTCACTTTGACCCTTCATAAATCTGTCCCTAATACTTAACTTGGAATCAACTCAACCCACAAGCCATTATCTAAAGGTCTAACCTACATTTCCCACCTTGGGTTGCACATGTGATGTCACAATGGCGAGTCTGGTAGTAGTAATATGATATTCATTCACACTTGAGCTGCTTTTGTGATATCACTGTGCACAGTGTGATGTCATAATGGATAGAGTTAAGGTGTCAAGCAGCAGCAGCCTAGATTATCTTATTCTTTTTCAGGTGACTGAAGTGAGTAGAACTCCTGATATTAGAGAGAAAACATTTTAAAATTATTTTTAATACTGGTACTGTGTAGAATTTAAGTGGTGACTTTAAGGGGCATATTTATAAAGGGTCGAATTTTGAATTAAAAAAAACTTCGAAATTTGAATTCAAAAAGACCAACCGAAATTAAGTTGAAGGTTTTTTTTGGTCAAAAAGGTCTGATTTCGATCAAATAGGTCCGCATTCGGCTGAATTTGTACGAATCGACCGAATAGCGCATTCGATCAAATTCTATTTTAAATTTTTCCCAAAATGTTTTTTTTATTTTTCAAAGTCCACCAATTGACTCCACACAGGTTCTAGGAGGTCCCCTATAGACTAAAACAGCTTTTCGGCAGCTTTTAGATGGCGAATGGTCGAAGTCAATTTTTAAAGAGACAGTCCATGATAAATTTCGATATTCTCATTTTTTTCAAATTCGAATCAAATTTGGACTATTCGCTATTCAAAGTACACAAAAAATATCTTGAAATTAGAATTTTTTTCATTCGAAAATTCACCCCCACCTGAGATAAATCTGCTCCAAGATGTATTTTAGAGTTATAGAGAATTTAATTTTGAACTGTGATGTTGTACTTCGTTCTACATAATTTCCTGATGCTGATATTTCATCCATTATATATATATATATATATATATATATATATATATATATATATAGATTTAGATATGTATTATATATACATAGAAATATATATTAGATATAGTTAGAGATATATATAGATAGATATATGTATAGAGATATATACAGTAGATGTATATAGCTATATATATAGCTATATATATATAGCTATATATAAATATATATATATATATAGGCAAGAGAGAAAAACCGCACCAACAGGTCTTTATAAAAAAATAGAAAACCTTTTATTCAACGTTTCGGCTCGACCGCTGGAGCCGTCTTCAGGAACAGGCTTTTTTTTGTTCCTGAAGACGGCTCCAGCGGTCGAGCCGAAACGTTGAATAAAAGGTTTTCTATTTTTTTATAAAGACTTGTTGGTGCGGTTTTTCTCTGCCTATGACTATTAACACATGTAACCAGCACACAGGCATTGCTTTTTTCGGTTATCCGTGTGCACTGTACACAAATTTGCTATATATATATATATATATATATATATATAGACTGTGCATAGAAGGGATGACTAATGTGATGTTTATTTTTTGTCTCCCTAGACAAAATATCAAAAATTTTCAAAAAAATTTCAAAATGTGGAAGAGATTTAAGGCTTGTTTCTCTTGCTTTTGCAAGGTAAGGATTTCATTCTTTCTACTATACACATTTCATCACTTCATGGATAGAAATTATCCACTGATTCAGTTACTAGGTGATCTTTATACATTGGCCATTTTGTGATGACTTAACAATTGAATTAACAGTTCCTGATACTGAACATAATCAGATAGATTGCTAGCTACAAAGTCTAACTGTATTGTGCTGCAAACAATCTGAAATGCTATTTTTAGAGTGATAATGATATCTAGGTTATAGAATTCAGCTCAGCACCAATTCTATATTTATTGCACTAAACATGAAGTCATCCACTACAGGTTACTAAACCAAATCAAAATTTGTATTTGTATGTTTACATTTCCCGATAATATCTCTTGATTTTAAGGGGGTTATTTAATAAACTCTGAATGAAAAAATCACAAAAAAACTTTAGATTTTTTTTTATATAAAATCGGACTTTTAAAAAATCACAAATTTTTTGGAATTTATTAAACCCTGAGGATGGAAAAGTCCCAATGATTTTTTCATGTGCACTGGGTTTTTGCAATAACCCAAAGTTTTCGGGTGAAAATTCCGAAAACAGTGAAAATCAAATGGAAAAATCGTGAAAATCTGATATTTTCCCGCAAACATTTTCGGGAAAATGTAATATATAAGCGTAAAAAAATGGAGCGGATTTGATCGGGTTTTATAGCAGAGATAAATTTGGACTTTGATAAGTAACCCACTAAGGATCCAGATTTGGTTTGGGTAAGTGCCAGACATTCCACCAAATCCGAATCCTTAAAAAGTGTTGGGATAATGTCATGCCCAGAGTGGAAATATATCGATTCTGGCCAATGCCAGAGGGGCTGATGTAAGATGCAATAGACAAATCTAAAGAGGGGCCCAGAGCACAAAGCCACCCCACCAACCTGCCTACACGGCGGATTTCTTTATTCCATGTCATTTCTCAATTATAGAGAGTTACTGGGGAGGGGAGATTTCCACATAAATTTAGAGGAAGGAGACCTCATTATTAATACCCCATTGTTCCCTGGGGAAGCAGAGTCTTCTTCCTCTGTAGTAACGCCACAGTCGAGGTTGAAAAAAACTCTAAAACTATATAAAATAGACCACTAACATTTAAGGGCATAGTTTATTCTTTTTAGAAATTATTAATTCATTGCATTTTTAATATAAACATTATCCTGATTGCCCTGTAATATAATTCAGTACATTTGATATGTGATTCTATTAATGATATAGATATATATACATATACATATACACACATACACACATTCAAATTTTCTCTTAATTGAGGCAGTTTTAATGTCAAATTATATCTTTAGTGAATTCTAGTTTTGAATTCTCTCTCTCATGAAAACTGTTTTTTTTATTCTAGAAACAAACTAACAAATCTACCGAGTCTACGGATCGTGATGAATACATTGTGGTAAGTAGAGAAGAATTGGCAAACATAAATAGAAATAACACTATTTGTGCTATTTAAACCATGTTATTTACTCTATATACACTATAGATTTATATGTAGCTTCATTCATTCACTCAACACTTGATAAAGCTGCACCAGATACATTTCCACTTCCTGCTTATCCTAAAGAAAATCTATACTGAGGGTTTGGTCAGTTTATTCTTCAACTGGCCACATTTTCCCATTATTTCTCCTTTCCTCTCCTGGCAAGAATAGAATAGCCCCATAGCCTTTGATTAACACCAGCCTTACACACACTCCATATTTATGTATATTTATTATTATATTGATAATATTATTATTATTATTATTATTATTATTAATAGTATAATATATACTTTGATCTGTGATAAATTCATTCTTCATCTTTTTTTCTGTATTAACATCACAGTGAGCAGGAGAAATATAATTAAAAGATATATTTTTATATATTATATTTTAATATATTCTATACTGAACGGAGTTAATCTTATAAAACCATGTTTTCTCTATTAACCAGAACATCTTGGAAGGAGGCGAAGACCACTGCAATAATATCGATGAGGTAACCAGCAAAGGATTGTTATATAAAATAACACATTTATGATAACATTTCAATTCAAGCGTCACATAGAGATACAAAATATTCATTCTAGCAGCTTCCCTAGGGTGCTGAATAGATGTGATAAAACATTTTTAATTACACTTGTAAGCTCTACACCTAGATTGTACACTAAGGGGCAGATTCACTAAGGGTCAAATTTCGAAGTTAAAAATACTTCGAAATTCGACCCTCGAATTGAAATCCTTCGACTTCGAATATCGAAGTCGAAGGATTTAGCGCTAAACGTTCGCTCGAACGATTCAAAGGATTTTAATCAAATGATCGAAGGAAAATCCTTCGATCAAAAAAAGCTTAGCAAGCCTATGGGGACCTTCCCCATAGGCTAACATTGACTTCGGTAGGTTTTATCTGCCGAAGTAGGGGGTCAAAGTTTTTTTTAAAGGGACAGTACTTCGATTATCGAATGGTCGAATAGTCGAACGATTTTTAGTTTGAATCGTTCGATTCGAAGTCGAAGGTCGAAGTAGCCCATTCGATGGTCGAAGTAGCCCAAAAAAACTTCGAAATTCAAAGTCTTTTTTATTCTAACCCTTCACCCGAATTTAGTGAATCAGCCCCTAATTGTCTCTCTCTCTATTTACCAGCAGTCAATATTGGAAACTGGTAATACCAACAGCCAGGAAGAAAAAACACTGACAGAGGACCTGAGCAATACCATCAGCCAGGTGGAGCTCGAGGAGAGCGATGAGGTTTGAACTTGACTGTTTAATACATCTTTTTTGTTATAACTTTAAACCATTTAAAAAAAAGATGTATTTCATCATATTCTCTAGTGACAAGTCCATCTTATAAAACAATGTTTTCTCTCTCTTATCAGTACAACTGTCAGCATGAAAATGATGAGTCCTCATCTGAAACTGGCAACAACATTGGCCAGGAATGCCCAGAGGAAGATTATCTGGGCAGTGACCTCCGGGAGGAAAAGGCTAAAGAGATTATTGAGGTTTGCGCTTATATAACTTTAAAGCATTTTAAACCTATTTTGGCCCCGGCATAGACCCCCGACCCAACTATATCCCACAAAATGTAGGGCCCTGTTCTCCCATGTGAAATGCACTTTTATCATCCTTGAAGAACATGAGCACTGAAAACCAAGACCCCTTTCAGTTTCAGTGTACATTTTATAATTCTGCCAATTAGTCATACTCTCTATAGTATTGTCCTTTCTGTATTTTTTTGTGTTTTTGAGTCTGCCACTAAACCTTACCCATGCCACATGTTATATCTGTTGGCTTTACCAAACTGCTAAGTTAATCAACATCACTGAGCTTCTTTCTCTACTTTTGTTACAGGTATGGCAAGAAGAAGAAATACAAGAAACGACCATAGAAGACGATGGAAAGGAGGTAATGACTTCATACCGTTATTAGATACTAAGCCTTTGGTTACACCTACTTTATGATCACCAGAAGTAGTAGAAAATACTAACCAGATACTGGCATGTTCCCAGGTCTGTGGGTTTAGCAGATGCAAAAATATTACCAGCATTTCAGAATGGTGCCAATAACCAGATGCTTGTGCATATTTTTTTTTTCAAACTCAATAAGGGTATTTTACGTCATGAAAGGCAGGGTGCCAATTGTTCTTTTTTTCTGTGTTTCTAAGTCTGCCACTAAACCTTACCCTAGCTACATGTTATATCTGTTGGCTTTACCAAACTGTTATGGTTATAAACATCACAGAGTTTCTTTCTCTACTTTTGTTACAGGGATGGCAACAAGTGCAAATAAGAAAAGTGGTCATAGAAGTCATCAATGACCAGGGGGAGGTAATGATTTCATACTATTACTGTTATTAGATACTAATAGGCCTTTGGTTACACCTACTGTATGTTATGATCATCAGTAGAAGTAGGCAATGCTAACCAGATACTGGCATGTTCCCAGGTCTGTGGGTTTAGCAGATGCAAAAATATTACCAGCATTTCAGAATGGTGGCAATAACCTGATGGATGTGCATCTTTTTTCAGACTCAATGATGGTCTTTTATGTCATGAAAGGCAAGGGGAAAGTTGTTCTTTGTCCCCTGCCTTCCATGGAAAATAAATTAGCACAGGCCTCTGTGCTCCAAAACAGTGCTGCCCTAACGCTTGCTTTTGGCAGGTGTGGTGCAGAGTAAAGCGAGACCCCTGATAAAAGCACTCCGTCATTGATCACTTAAGCTGGCCATAGATGCAAAGATCTGATTGTATGAATCATAGTACGATCGGACTTTCCCATCTCCCAACCCGCCACTAACCATTCAGATCAAAGTCTTACCAGTCAGATCAAATAAAGTAGTTAAAGAACAGATCAGCAATGTTCTGCCCCTGACAGCAATCGTACGATATCTATGTCCAACCAAAGCTAGTGACAGTCTCCCACTGAAAATCGTACGATCGGCAATACACGCAGAGATATTATCTGCAGCCGACAGAAATTTTCTAACCTGACGATCAAACGACTGATCTCCGCCGGACGAAAAATGTTGCGACTCTCCACACACGGTTCGAAATCAGATCTTTGCATCTATGGCCAGCTTAAGGCTCATACTCTTCGTGCTCCTTAGTGTTTGTGCACTTCTGTTTGGGATCTTTATTAATAAACTCTAATCACCCTGTAACTGTAAAGATAAGTGGAGAAATACTGTTTTAGTTGTATTTAGAAGCAGTAATTCCTCATAAGTAAGTTGTGCATTTTATTTAACTTTATCTCTTTTGTTTGAATTTAGAAAGAACTACGGATCCTTGAACACCGGGAGATTCTCCAAATGGTTAAAGTTCAAGTCAATGCTGACTACTCTTATGAGGCATTTCATTACCGTTCCTCTGAAAGCAACATGCCATATGATGAGCAATTGGTAAGAAAATGTTTATTCAGATCGGTAAACCTTTATGCACCAAATATTCCAATCAAGAACATTAATACTGGCTTGTATGTTACATGGAAATAGGAATAGCTTGGTATAAAAGAAAAAACTCCTGGTGGGCCCAGGTGTCTGTGGGCCCTCTTGCTTCTAACCAATTAGCCTATTTCACGGTCCTTCCCTATTTATTTATTAAAAATAAAAAATGCTTAATAATGGAAGAATATAGTAAGTAGATATAAAAGACTAGGAGAATAAAGAGCTTGAGTGAGGAGAGGAGGAATAAGAGTTTGGAAAGTGGGCCCACGGTCTAACATTTTCTAGTGGGTCCCTGGCATCCCAGTCCGACACTGGCTCTGTTCTCCAATATTCAAATGTTAAATGCACTTTTTATCACCCTTGAAGAACATGAGCACTCAAAACCAAGACCCATGTTAATTTCAGTGTGCATATTCCTGCTATGAGATCAATGAGGGTTTAAACAGAAAGTACATGGTAAAAAATTAATAACTAACCACCATGCTTTTTAACTCTGTTTGATTATGGGCACAAACATAGTAGTTTGGATAATATCTGTGGGTTTAGCAGATGCAAAAATATTACCAGCATTTTAGAATGGTGGCAATAACCTGATGGTTCTTTGTCCCCTGCCTTCCATGGAAAATAAATTGGCTGAGGACTCTGTGCTCCAAAACAGAGCTGCCCTAATGCTTGCTTTTTGCAGGTGTGGTGCTAGACCCCTGATAAAAGCACTCCCTGAATAATCACTAAGGCTCCTGCTTTTTGTGCTCCTTAGTGCTTGTGCACTTCTGTTTGGTGTCTTTATTAATGACCCCTAATCACAATCTAATTATAAAAATAAGTGGATAAATACTGTTTAAGCTGTATTTAGAAGCGGTAATTCTTGATAACAAAGTTGGGTATTTTAAATAGTAATTGTATTCATTGTGTTTATCTGTATTTCTTGTACTTGCCTTTAGAATCAAATGCACCAAAATCAAGAACTGTAGATTGTCCAAATGGGTGCTGGCCGCAGCCAGTATTTATGGGCATCTGAAAGAACCTTCCAGTATCAAGGAGGTAAGACAAATTGCTAATTGTTATTATAGTTCACTAAATGGAGAGAAACCTACAAGCTGAGATAGCTTTTTTTTTATTATAGAGATAGTTGATCTTTATATTAGCAGAAAAGGGCATGTGACTTAAAACATGATTTTGATAAAATTGTAAATGCAAATGAATTTCAGAATTCTTATACATATACCTACTACTACATATCTAACACTGAACTATCTTTCCTTAGGCTGGAGGCATTAAAGAACTGAAGCTGGAGGTGTTAAAGAACTGAGGCTGGAGGTATTAAAGAACTGAAGCTGGAGGTGTTAAAGAACTGAGGCTGGAGGTGTTAAAGAACTGAGGCTGGAGGTGTTAAAGAACTGAGGCAGCCATCGGAGGGAGGGACGGGGGCAAAAGGGCCCATTTGTCATCTTTGGGCCCCAGTATAACATCATGGTCCCCGATGGTAGCCTACAAGAAAGAAATCAGAAGATCACAACATCTATTCTTTTGAGATAATGAATAAACATTTTGGCAATTATTTGTTTTCCAAGACATGGTTTATTATTTTTAAATGACATTCAGTACTGTATTTCCTTATTAGGGGACAATTCTAATATATAGAAGACAAGGCTGATTTTATCTTGTGGTACAATGTCTATAACTGTGATGGATTGCACCTTAATGGAAGGGGGTCTCTGTGCTAGGGGAAAGAATGAGTGTTTAATCTAGGAAAGGAGGAAAACATGGATTGGGGCATTATGGAGAAGCTATTGTAGACAGGGCTGTGGTTTAATGGGGTTATGGGGGGAGTGAAGGGGTGCATAGTTTACCTGCTAAGGATATTTCATTGAAAAATATCTAACAGTAACTATAGATTGAAAAGTAGTAACCTCTGCTGCATGCAAATACACACAGCTTGTCAGATACTGGATTAATTTTGAAATAACGGAATATCACACCACTTTTTATGAAGAATCGTTATGACCAAATGAAGGATGCCAAAATTCAATTTCTGTATTAGTATATCTAGACCTCCCATATATCCATAACATAATGTAACAATGAGGCTATATTAAATTTTCTGAAATTTGGTACATTTAGGCCAACGGCCTGTCAGATAAATGATAAGATAAGTGAGGGGGAAGAATGGAAGAGATTTCATAACTAGGTCAAATTGTTATCATGGGTGACCTCATTTATGCAGACAGTGTCTAGAGTAATGGGGGAGTGAAATCAGTAAAACCAAACAGGTTTGTTATTATTTTTTTTTGCCTTAGAGAAAACATAATTCTAAGCAACTTTGCCATTTACATTCATTACAAATTTACTTTGTTTTCAAATTATTTGTGTATGTATGGCTATTGAAAGCAGTTGCCCAGGACGTCAATCACGGTCTACCAGTAGATCCCGGCAATGTTCCTGGTAGACCGTGATCTGGGGCCCAAGTCAGGAGTGAGTGAGGCACATCGGGCGGGCTGGGCTGAAGAGGAGCATGGGGTGAAGAGCAGCACAAAGGGATCCAGGGCGGGGGGAGGAGATGAGCAGCATGGAGGGAGGGGAGAAGAGATGAGCAGGAGGGAGGGAGTTGAGTGAGGCATGGCCCGGCCTGGTGTCAGGAGTGAGTGAGGCGGGCTGAAGAGGAGGGAGGACATGAGGGCGGGAGAAGAGCAGCACAAAGGGATTCAGGGCGGGGCGGGGGGAGAGGAGGAGACGAACAGCACAAACGAAGGGACGGAAAGAGACAAGCAGGAGGGAGGGAGAAAAGCAGCAGGGAGGGAAGGAGAAGAGACAAGCAAAAGGTAGGGCAGAGAGAAGAGAATAGCAGCACAGAGGAAGGAAGAAGAGCAGCACGGAGAGAAGAGCAGCACGGAGGGAGGGAGAGGAGCAGAACAAAGGGAAGGAGCAGCACAGAGGAAAGGCCATTGGGCTGGGCACGGAGGGCTACTCTGCAGTTCCCCCCCTTCTCCCCTATCAAGGTAAAGCTCCTGATGAGGGCCAGGTGTTGAGAGTAGATAACAGGGTAACAAAGTCTGGGAACCCCTGATGTAAGACAAGGCAGCTGATTAACAGACCTGTCTTTGCTGGGGAACTAAGACTTTTGCAATATTGTTAAAAAAGAAGTTTAGCAAATACCACTTTTAATAGCAAATTGTGTTTACAAATAACTTTAAAAAGCATTGAAAATTTGAAAAAAATTTATATCGTAAACTTATTTTGGATTATAGATATAGATATGCCTGGTGCATGTGGGTGGAGGCTCGGCAACCTCTCAATGCAATAGGGTGAAAAAAAACCTCACGGCACTCAGGTCTACGTAAGAATTGGGGGTTGACAAAGGGGGTTACCCCGAAACAGGGGCCATGAGAGCCTGGGTCTATGAGGGCTGGGCCAGTCCAACCCTGAATGTATATAATAGTTTGTGAAGATTCTCATTCATCCAGGTCATGGTATATCTATAAAAAATAAGTCAAATCAACTGGACTTGCTGTGTTTTTTACTTGAAGACGTTTCACTAGTCACCCAACTGGCTTTCTCAGAAAGGAAGAAATCTAGAAGCACAGTGAGAATAAAATAGGGCAGCAAATTCTAGCAGCTGAGTCATCTTGCAATTAAACCTTACAACTGAATCAATGTTGTGCTCATTTCCAGCAAACAATTTGGAGAAGAGAAAAGCCATTGGAACACACACGTGAATCAGACCCTAGACCACTATTGTTCTGGTACTTTCATTTCCCATGAATATCGTATCAAGGCACATGATGTAATGAAGAGAACAGGGAGGGGACACTTCTGGGAGACATGCAAGGTGCATTGGGGTGAATGTACAATTACAGTTAGGGGTACACGGCTTCTTTAAGCCAAGTTCAAAAATGATTAAACCAGCAATGATTTTCTCCCGCATGCAGCAATTTATTTCCAAACTTCCAGCTTCGCTGTGTCCGCCTCAAGTCTTTGCAGATATCACTAGTGCAGTAATACAGGTGCAATACAACTGTCATGTAATTTAGTCGGCACAAAACCTGCACCCAGACATGGTGTATAAAAGGAACTCTGGGCATTACACCTGGCCAATGACACACAGAACTAGTGTTCCCTACAACTCACAGTCACATGCCTAAAGTCACAACTTCTTGGTGCAAAGGAAGTGCCGATGCTTTTGATGCTGGAGTGATTTCTGGATGGAGGTTCGACACATGCAGCTGTGGGTTATGGACATACTGGCAAGGGGAAGTGAACTGCTGCTGGGGCTTACTAAAGTGATCTCCTGTCATGTGATGCAAAATAATCACAATTTAGATGAGTGGTGACTGTATTTTCATCAAGTCATTTTTATTATCTGTAGGGTTTTCCATTTACTAGTATGGTTAGTAGTAGGTCTAGGGACAAGGTGTGCAATTAACTAGCAATACATGAACCAATACTATTGTCTCCTACATTATTATTGTTGTTGTTTGTATGGTGGCCACCAATCACAATGGATGTGCATGTTCTATTGACATGGTTGGTTCACGGATTGGGCAGGTTTGAAAATGTTATCTGTTGATGAACCGCTGGCTGTTGCATGGTGCATCAATGGAAATGGAGAGAAGCAACAGTTCTTTTTCACCTCCCGTTGTTCCAGTCGTTCGGGCTGTTGGGAAGAATAGAAAGTCAGCCAAACCCTGGGTGGTTCACTCTCTGCAGAATCTGCTCGCCTGCCTCTCCACTTGTTTTCAGAACTGCAGGCGGGTTTTGGCGCAGAAATGCAGGCCGAGATCCGCAACATTCTGGCCCTCTCCTTAGGCTTGCAAAAAGAAAGAGTGATAGAGCAGATTCAGTATGAAGTACCTAATAAATGGTATCACTTTCTCATTTCAAAATCACATGTAGTTGGGACCAACAGAGATGGGAACAAAAATGACAATTTTAGAATCAAAACTGCAACCAGTGTATCAGTAACCGTGCCTTTAATGTTCAGGTAAATATAATTTAATAGGTACAAACTGATATAGATTTATTTTTATACACACAATAGTTTAAATAAACGAGTCAATTATTCACCGTTAGTTATTTGCGTATCTCTAAGTGCCGAAGGCAAATCCCTGGACAGAAGAGTTGCATTTCAGTTTTACAGCTCTACTAAACTCATCTGACGTTTCCTTTGCACCTCATAAATGGTCAGGGGGAGATACAGTAGATTAAGCAAATAAAAGGCTGCTACAGTCCTGGTACCATTCCAGTAACTGGTACAGAATGGAATCTAGAGATGGGGTGCTGTGATTGAAACAGCAGGGAAATCATATAATAAGCACAGTGGAACTACAGCCACAGGAACTAGACAAAACATGGCAAAGCAATCAATCTGGTGGCACTGCCAATGAATACATAGCCTGGAGGATATTATATTGTACCAAGCAAGGTGGCAAAGTGTAAGTACGACAAGCCCCTGTGTAATGAGACATTCATATTGAAAACAGCATGGAAGCTGCACCCCATGAACTCCAGGCAAGTGGAATTCAGATAATGAGCTTTTATATGCAAGTCAATATATTCACATTTCCACTTGATCAAACAGAGCAGCGAGACTGGAGTGAAAAGTGAAGTGGGTTAGACGGTATTTATTAATCAGGTGAGGAAGAAGTTCCCAGGGGAGCCTGGGGCAGGTGACATTGTGACTGACTGTCTATATCAATTGACTTACATCAGGGGTGTCCAAACTTTTGGCTCGCCGGGCCACATTGGAAAAAGAAAAATTGTCTGGGGCCACAAATGACATACACAAACATGTTTGATTTGTAAAAGTAATGGAAATACACAGAAAAGAACTACAATGCCAGTTGGATAACCAGATGGAGCTATACACTGGAATATGGGACACCTGGATATTAAATAGACTTATTATTATATTATTATTACTAACTGGCCAATGGGCAGAGTCCCTCCTCCTCCTATATCCTTTGCAACATGACGTTTCCTCCGGAACCAAACTGGGCCGCATTCATATGCATCCTGGGCCGCATGTGGCCCTCGGGCCGCAGTTTGGACACCCCTGACTTACATTGTATCTCATGTACTTTCAACAACAACCTGTATCCATAGAAAATAAAGAGCATCTCTAGCTGAATATGAGACTAATAAGGCACAGGAGTTTCCCACTAACAGTCACTTTGCAAGTACATTACTATTATTGGGATAATGTCAGTCCCAGAACTATTTTGTAGGCAGCAGCTCAGCGTTGATTCAGAGCAGAACATAATTGTGTATCAATAGAGGCTCCCAAACTGAAGGACTGACCCACCTAGTTGGGTGGCAGGGGATTTAAATGGGAGCTTGAATAGAACTGTAGGTGGATATATATTTACTGTTTGACTTGTGGGAGCTCAGTCTGAAGGCCAGTTGAGGAATTATAAGGCTGCATACTCTCCTTGATTATATTAGGGATCTGGCAAAATGATTGATAAGCCCATTTCCCCTATATCTGTAACCACATTCCAAGGTAAGGGGGGTGTCCAAACTAAATGTTGGAACATAAAGGAGAACCTGACCCCCAAAAATCTGATTACTGTTGCTTTACAGAAGAGGAATGACATGCATATGAATATAGTCACGTTTTATGTGGCTTGTGTTTCACTGATGGTAAAATGACAGGACTATCTGCTAGTTCACCCTGTAATAAGGGTAAAGGTTAAAGGACCAGTAACAGTGAAGAACGGTTTGTTACTTGGAATGAATCACTTTGAGTACATGCATAAATGTTAATCTGATGCTGCTCCTGGGTTCATTATATGTATCTACACAAGTGCAGACATATGTATGGAATGAACAATTCCCCATCTATGCACAGTCGTGGGTCAGCTTGACCTGATGGAGCTTCAGATAATAGATACTTGTGACTTGGGCAAAAAAATACACATAAAATGAAAGTAAACGATTTTTAAAAATTCTAGAAATGATGCCGGAGTGCAGACTAATTGAACATTCTGTGTATATTCAGGGCGTAACAATAAAGGGAGAAGACCCTGTGACTGCAACGGACCAAGTAATGAGACATTTCAGTAGATGTTGGTGCAGTAAGTCAACTTCTGCAAGGTTTGGTGAGCTTTAAAATTCATTTGTTGTGACGCTTATTAACATCGACTAACGCCACTGCTTAAATTCATAAAAAGCAACTGCATTTCTTGGTGTTGCTTTAAACGAGTCTGAAAAGGCTGCACAGTTACTTGTATAATAGCAACAAGTATCCTCAAGAGAATATATTCAAATGCTAATAATTTACAGGAGCCTAATTTGTCTTTCAGGGTCGTTGTGTAGCAATTGTGTAGCACGTACAAGCATTCATATTGCTGGGCACATTTAAGCAGCATTCTTATGGTTACTGCAGGCTGTCTGGCAGTTATAGATAGATAGATAGAGAGAGAGAGAGAGAGAGCACACAAGATAGATAGAAATATAGAGAGAGATAGATGAGAGAGATAATAGAGAGATAATAGATAGATAGATATAGATGATAGATAGAGATATAGGGGCAAATTCACTAAGATGTGAAGTTGCACCAGGCGCAACTTCGCCGCACTTTGCCAGGCGTAGTTTCGCCAGCATTCCACAAATTCACTAAAATCCGAAGTTGCGCTCAGGGGTAGCATTAGGTTGCGAAGTTGCGCTAGCGTTGATTCGCTATGTAAAGCGAAGTTACGCTAGCGAAGGCTAATTTGCATACGGCGCAAAATTCAAATTTCAATGGAGGAACACGTATCAGCACTACAAATGCCTAGAAAACCTTCAAATCAGCAAATAAAAATTTTATTTTGCCCTACACATGTGCCCACTGTCTAGGTAAGTTGCCATGAGTCAGGAAATGTAGGGGGGAAGGAGGGGAGCCCCAAAAAACAATTTCGATCTTTTTCAGCCTATCACCCATCATGTAGAAAACACGCCAGCGTTTTTTGGGACTTAGAAAATTTTTTGACTTTTTTTGAAACAATCCCTATCTACTCTATTGCGCTTCGCCAGGTCTGAGGTGGCGAAGGAAGTCTAGCGTAAAAGGTAGCGTTCAGTACACTGCGCAAGTTAGTGAATTTGCGTAGTTACGTCGCTAGCGAAAATTCGCCTGGCGTAAGGGTGCGAAGTAACACTAGCGAAACTACGCCAGCATTCGGTAGTGAATTTGCGCAGTAACGAAAATGACAAACGCTAGCGAATTAACGCTAGCGTTCGGCACTTCAGCGCTTAGTGAATTTGCCCCATAGAGAGATAGAGATATATAGAGGGAGATAACATTCTATCAGAAAGGTTAGAGTCCCTGTGAAAATGACTGCCAGATGCCAGAGTCCAAGAGTTTATATCTGCCTCCTGCAATAAGATACTGGTGTGAGAATGAGTTTACATACAGATACCCCCCCCCCACATCAGGATTCTCTTTTATTTGTAGGTGATTATTTGCAATGAGAAGAGAATGCCACTCAAGTCTGGTTCCCTCTGCTAATGAGGAAGGTGCACGTTACATACCAATATTGAGAGCTCTAAAGACTCTGCTAGACTTTATGCTTCAAAACTTTGCTTCAGTTTCAGATCCAATCAACAAGCAGAATTTGTCATAGGAATGTGGGGCTATGTAGCACGTTGAAGCCAACAGCGAGGAATAACTGATAAAGGGTAATGATAAGTCTATGCAGCATTTAAATAAAGAAGGCCCAGAACATTGACTCCATTCATAGACAGTAGAATGTTAGCAACTAAAGATCTTTTATTAAATAAAACGTTTAAAGGATAATAAGGATAAAGTACCATTGAATGATAATGTTCCTAGATTTATTGAGCGAGAAGGAAAGGCCTGTCACTAAGCTTATATGTATTTCTGCAGCACAACGGGAAGCAAAATGAGGGGTTCAAAACTCTTTCTCACTTACTTCTCCCTTGGTGCAAATGTGAAATGAGCAAAATAATGAAGCAAATTAAATAAGATCAGCTCTATGAGCAGTGCAAGCTGGAACAAGTCAACCTACAGTGCGAGGAAGAAAATTAAATATATCTGTAAGCTTCTCAAATACCTAACTTCAAATTTTCCCATTCTCCCAGACCTGAATAAGGAGGATTTTTTTCCCTCTGGTCTTTTTTTTTTTGAAGTTTTAATATAAAACATTTATACTCTTGGCAACTAATAATCTAAGTAGAAACAAAAAAAACATAGGCACAGACAATGCCGTGACAATTCCTTTAAAACACCCATTTTAATGCTCTCCGGTACTTGTCAAGGGGAGAAGCAAAGGGAATCCTCATGGCGTGGGCTTTTTTAAGTCTCGTATCTGTTTGATCAAGTAGTTCTTCTCGTCGGTGAACTGTTCGTCATCTGTTCGATCCTTCTGAAAGCTGCTCAGGAAGTCGATTAACTTGGTTTGGTTTTTTAACAGGATATCCACGATGGGCTGTGTTTTGTTTGGATTTGCTACAAACACCTGGGGTGGAAAAGAAAGAGAATTACTCATTTGCCAGGTGAACATATGTTGCCTGCCTGGGACTTTGTACATCACAGCTGTAGCGTCCTTCAAGGAAACCACCCAAACCTTTCACTGATATACACAGGACTTTGGATAAGCCAAGGCAGTAGCAATAGAAAGAGCAGACCCAGTGGCTGCTGAGGAACCTATAAAGTAGGGAAATACTGTTCTTCTACCAAACTTAAGTGTCCACTTGCCTTTGCATTCAAACTCCATTTGCTCCATTTCTATTCCAGTGTATTTGGAGAAACAGGTAACTGTGGCCTGAACACCTACTGCAGTTTGGTTTATGGTTCTGTTGAGAAATTGTTTATTATTGCTACAGGCATGGGACCCGTTGTCCAGAATGCTGGGGATCTGGTGTTTTCCGGATAAAGGGATCTTTCCATATATTTGTGTCTCCATAGTTTAAGTCTACCAAAAAATCATTATTATATTAATTATATCTTATATCTTAGTACTAGTAATACAGAGAAAAAGGAAATCATTGTTAGAAATTTGGATGATTCACTTATAATGGAGTCGATGGGAGATGGCCTTCCTTAATTTAGAGTTTTCTGGATAACTGGTGTCCAGATAACGGTTCCTATACCTGTATACAACATTGGTTCCTTTGGGGAGATTTAGTCGCTAGGCGACAAATCACCTCTTCTTCCGGCGACTAATCTCCCAGAAAAGCCTTCCCGCCGGCTAGAATCTAAGTCGCCGGTGGGATGGCTTTTCGGGAGATTAGTTACCCGAAGAAGAGGCGATTTGTTGCTGGAAAAGGGGTGGTTCACCTTTAAGTTAACTTTTATGGGGTTATTTATCAAAGGTCGAGTACGTGAGGTTTGTTAAGTTTTTACTACCTGAAATAAACTCACAACTCGAATGTTTGCTTATTTATGAAAAAAACTTGAATTTAAACTCGATTGAAGGCGAATACCTCAAATCTATCAGGTTTTCGAGGGGAAATCACCTTAAAAACCAAAAAATCATGAAGGCAAAAAACATATTCAAATGGTTAAATGGACCTCTGCCATTGACTTCTACATGACTTAGACCCGTTGTAGCTGAAGTATTTTCGGATTTGGCTTTTAGCAGCTTCGGGGTAAAATAAATCTCAAGAAATTTGGTTTTTAATCCTGAACAATTTGAGTTTTTTTTCATCTTGTGAAACTACCCTCAAAAAAACGTAAATTTTTTCAGGAAAACACAACTCGACCTTTAATAAATAACCGCCTTAGTATGTTACAGAATGGCCAGTTTCAAGAAACATTTCATTTGGTCATCGTTATTCATCGTTATAAAAATCTTCGAATTTCGAAGTCATTTTTGGGTACTTCGACCAACGAATAGGCCAAATTCAACTTTGATTCAAATTGAAAATAGTTCACAAATTCAACCATTCAAAAAGTACTGTTTTCAACACTTCGCCACCTTTAACCTGCCGAATTGCTATGTTAGCCTATGGGGACCTCCTTGAACCTATAGCCAGTATTTCGCTATGTTTTGAGAAGTCGAAGGATTTTTTTTTTTTGGTAAAATCATACGATCGTACAATCGTACCATTCGAAGTATGATCGAAGTACAATCGTACGACCTTAAAAATCCTTTGATTTCGAATGTCGGACTACCCTATTCAATGGTCGAATTTCGAAGTATTTTTCACTTTGAAATTCTAACCTTGATAAATATGCCCCTTAATGTTATTGCTACTTTTTATTACTCATCTTTCTATTCAGTCTCTCTTCTATTCATATTCCAGTCTCTTATTCATATCAACATATGCTAGGGTAATTTCAAACTGGAGATCGGCTGAATTAAAAATGTTTTAAAAATTACACATAATAAAAAACAGTTGCAAATTGTCGATCACTCTCTACATCATACTAAACTTTAACTCGAAGGTGAACAACCCCTTTAAAAAACCCAAGGGCTTCCATAACGTTCATGCGGGATATTTCCACATGTAATAAACACGTGACTGCCTCATGCTCCCATAGAAAACGCTTTCCATGTGCTTCCATGTGTCACTTGATAGAACGCAGCAGCCGAGGGCCTCGTAACTCACCTTAAACACATGGAATGCTTCAAACTGAATGTTTGGGCTCTTATCGCGGAGCAGATTCATCATGAGCTTCAGATTTTCAGGCTTGCTTATGTATTTAGTCATAATGGAAAAGTTGTGTCGGTCCAGGATCAGCTCGCCCAGCAGCTACGGAAATATTCACAGTATTACCTTTAAATAATTGTTTCTCAATCGCCCCATCTCGTTATTCAAACATAGAGAATAGCAGGAAACTTGTGCAGTTATCCACAGGGTTTCACTTTGGTTTTTAATTCTAAGTAGCTTTTCCCAGAATGCAAATGGCTGAAGTGTAAGCTGCCTGTGCTAGAAAGGTACAGATACTCCTTTTGATTAAATAAGAAGTGCAAGGAAAGGGAATCTGGCCATTCAGAACAGCCTAAGGTTAAGGGCACATGCTAAGATTCGGGGAGATTTAGTCGCCCGGTGACAAATCGCCTCTTCTACTAATCTTCCTCGAAAGCGTTCCCGCCAGCTAGAATCAAAACCGCAGATAGGATGGCACTCGGAGCGCTTCGTTTTCCGAAGTTGCCTCACTAGGAAACTTTGGGCGACTTAGAAAAAGAAAACATTCCGAGTGCCATCCTGCCGGGGATTTCGATTCTAGCCGGCGAGAAGGCATTTTTGGGGAGATTAGTTACCCGAATAAGAGGCGATTTGTCGATGGGCGACTAAATTTCCTGAATCTTAGCGTGTGCCGTTACCCTAGATTAAATAGTAATCCACTTTTGCTTTACATTTAATCTAAGGATTTGTCTCATATAAACAGTAAAGGAAAACTACACCCTTGAAAACTGTATGTCTCTATAAATAATACACTGGGGAAACAGCCTGTATGTAAAACACTGTTTCATTGAAATGAAACAGTTTCACAAGATGGTTACAGCAGCCAATGTATGTTCTTAAAGGCATTCATATATATTTCGTTTTTCACTGTTTATCCCCATAAAAGTGTTTCTCAGCTCCTTTCTCAGTGAACTCAAATTTAGCTGAGAATTGATCTTTGTGATGCAGAAATTGGTTTAGACACCATTTGCACCTTGTATTATTTCCCATTTTCTGTTGCAGACGAAAATATCACTGCACTCAGGGGGATCATGTGACCAGCTCTAAAACATCACAAAGAACCATATTTGGGTCCCAGTCTATAGATTAAGAATTCATGCTGTACAAGAAGCCAAATAGGAGGCATGGAATGATTAGAATGGAGTCTAAGGTTGTCTTCATCGAATAACTGGAGATTAGATGAATATTCTCATTTATTTATTTATTTTTGCAATATAGTTTTTATTGATTTCCGAAGAGGAAAAAATAAAATGGGGATACAGAAAAGAAGAAAAAAGGGGGGGGGGAAGAGGACTACATCCAAATTACACAACAGTCAAATTTTTCTGTGTTTTTAGATGTTAATACAGTACAAATGCGTTCTCAGATAGGTAATATCACCAGTAAAATATTGCAGGATACAGAACACAAAACACAACCTGTTTAATTCTATATCCATGATATCCTAGTGTCGGAGGTATCGTGACTCTTAGGGTTGGGAACCAACTCTCGAGAAAGTTTTAGGGTCTCAATTGTTTCATTCCCTTCCCTATCAAGACTCCATTAAAGGAATTGTTCAGTGTAAAAATAAAAACTGGGTAAATAGATAGGCTGTGCAAAATAAAATGTGTTTCTAATATAGTTAGTTAGCCAAAAATGTAATATATAAAGGCTGGAGTGACATGTCAGTCAGAAGACTACTTCCTGCTTTTCAGCTCTCTTGGTTTACACTGACTGGATACCCTGGCTACCAGGCAGTAACCAATCAGAGACTTGAGGGGGGGGCACATGGGACATATCTGTTGCTTTTGAATCTGAACTGAATGCTGAAGATCAATTACAAACTCACTGAACAGTTATGTCCCATGTGTTATAGAGCTGAAAAGCAGGAAGTAGTGTTCTGTCTATTATGTTATACATCCAGTCACTCCAGCCTTTATACATTACATTTTTGGCTAACTAACTATATTAGAAACATTTTTTATTTTACACAGCCTATTTACCCAGTTTTTATTTTCACACTGAACTGTTCCTTTAAGTGTTTGTATTCGTCTGTGTCTCTAAACAGTAGCCATCTCAACCATGTGTCTCTATACTTGGAATGTTGCTTACTTGAAAAGGTGGATAGCTCCTCAAATTTAGCTATTTCATTCACTTTTCCAGCCAATTCATTAGCGGAGGGTGGGCTAGAGGATTTCCAGAGCCGTGGAATGAGTATCTCTGCAGGGTGGTGTCTGGGACTCCCTCCTCATTCCCAACCTCCCAAAATAATAGGAGTCGAGCAGGTGATTCAGATAGTTTCCTCCCCAAGATTCTAGAGCTGAGTTGTAGAATCGTTGCCCAATATTCCGCCAGACTGGGACATTCCCAAAAAATATGAAGAAGGGAGCCTGTATTGGCTTTGCATCTCCAACATATATTACTTACAGCAGGGTAAATTTGGTTCAGCTTATGGGGTGTGTAATACCATCTGCTCAGGATTTATAGTTTAGCTCTTGGATTTAACAACAACTAGAACTAAAGATTAGATTAGTTATTCCCTTACTGGATTCATTCTCTGAAATTTCCAGGCTTAGGTCCCTTATCCCTGCTTTTACGAATGGCCATTGCTTCTTCTCAGCTTTTAGGCCCAACAGATCGTATACAAGTGATATCATATGTTTCGGAGGGCTAGCTTAATTGCATAGATTTTCGAATGGGGTAAGTTGCCTGCCAAAGGTTTCAGTACCACCCAAATAGGTATAGAAATGTTTAAGATGATAATATTTATACTCCTGCAGGAACTCGTTGGGTCTGACTTGCCGAAGTAGATCTAAGATAGCAAGTTGGCCTCTCTCCATCACGTATGTAAATTGTAAGTGTCCGTCCACTAACCATTCCTTAAAAGCATTAGGCCTTAGTGCGGCCGGAAATGCTGGGTTATTTGTAATTGGCGTAAGTGGAGAAGGAAAGGACATTACTTTGGGGTTTCCTTTCACCA
This sequence comes from Xenopus petersii, assembly GCA_038501925.1. Classification (NCBI taxonomy): domain Eukaryota; kingdom Metazoa; phylum Chordata; class Amphibia; order Anura; family Pipidae; genus Xenopus; species Xenopus petersii. The sequence goes on from CM076674.1 coordinate 35,995,906, forward strand.
GGTCCCAGACCTTCATTGTACTTTCAAGCAGTGGGTGTGAGTTATGCAATATTCTTTGGTGAATCTTATCTATCCATATGAATTTTATAATGGAAGATTGGAAAGTCCTCAGCCAGTTTTGGGGATAGGAAAGTGGGACACATTGGAATAAATATAGCAATCATGGCATAACATTCATTTTGATGACATTCATTCGGCCCACCCAAAACATAGGCTGTTTAGACCAGGCTTGGAGGTCTTTAGCTAAAATGGTGTGCAGTTTCTTACAATTTACTTCTACCCACTTGTCATAATCTTTTGTGATCACAATACCTTAATAAAGGAGTTGTTTGTTCGCCCAGCTATATGGAAAGTTCTTGGAAATCCCCTGAATCGTGTGTATAATTGGTATAATTAATCTTAATTTCCCAAAAACTTCAAAAAGATTATTCAGATTAGGAATGGAGATTAAGGGGTTTGTTAGAAAAAAAAGCAAGTCGTCTGAATATGCTGCCACTTTGTACTGTCTATCCTTGATATTAACTCCAGTGTGTGTGTGTATAAGAAGGGGTTCAAGGGCGAGAACGAACAAGGTGGGCGAGAGAAGGCATCCTTGTCGGGTACCATTTTTGATAGTTATATAATCCGAATTCACCCTTACCCTGGCTACAGGACCATTGTATAAGGATTGGATCCGTTTGCTAACTCGAACACCAAATCCAAATTTTGTGAGGCATGTGAACATATAAGTCCAGTTGACCCTGTCGAAGGCCTTTTCGGCATCTGTCGACAGAAGCATGAGGGGAATGTTTTTATTTTTCGCATAGTGAAGTATGTTAATTCATTTATTGGTATTATCTCTAGATTCTCTACCAGGGATAAAGCCTGTTTGATCAAGGCCTATCAGGGGGTTATTACTTTCTGTATTCTGAGTGCGACAATATTCGCTAGGAGTTTTACATCAACATTTATCAGAGAAATGGGTCTGTAGCTGCCTGGATCTTCCGGATTTTTGTTAGTCTTTAACAAGAGGGAGATATGCACTTCCAAAGAATTATGTGAGAATTGGGAGTTAGTTTGTAGCACGTTGAATGCACTAGTCAGATGGGGAATGAGTAGGTCTGAACACGTTTTGTAACAGCCTATGCCTATGGTGTATCCGTCTGGTCGGGGACGATTTAATCGCTTGAGAGGCTTCATCAGCTGTAATGTCTGCTTCTAAGGTCAATTGTTGTGCTGAGCTTAGTTGAGGGATAGTCACTGAGTTGAGAAATTCATCTATAGCTTCAGTGTGGGATGTGCCATCGATTGTTGACGGGGAGCTGATCTGGTATAGATCAGAGTAGTACCTATGGAATTCTTGTGCTATGTGGGGGCTGTGATGCAATAAACTACCTTTTTTAGATTGTAAGCTATGAATGTTGTTTCTAGTAACTCGTGTAAGTCTCATTTATTTTTGCAAAGACTGTGAGATTGTCCCAAAACTGCAGCCACGCTGCTTCAAAATATCAATTTCATGCCTAGAAAAAGTCTGCAAATTAACTCTGATCTTGAAACTGTGGTTTATGAGTGCAGCTCAGGTTTGTACCTCTCATGCCAGCTTGTGTTGAGCTCAGTGAATGAGTCATATGTGCACATGGTTTATATAATGCTGCGCCAATGACAATGTACATGACAATGTCATTGGCTTGTTTGTTTCTTTAATGTTGAATAAACCATAGTAACACAAACGTTTCTTTCAAATGCAATGTGTACACCTGTGAGTGTGCTAAGGCAGACATACTCCCACAGCCATAATAAACTGGTCATGCAGAAGAACACCCTCCGAAAGTCCAGTGCTTATACCATAGGGGGCTCCCCTGGGGCTAAGAGCACAACGTCCTTATGCACTTATAGATACATCTTGTATAACTTTTACCTTAAGGGACTGTCTCTTCGTCACATAGTTCTCAGAGTGAAGAAGCTTTTCATAGTCATTAAATATCTAGAAGAATGTTGATAATCAAGTTATTTCCAGTAATGAATGATCATATGATGCAGCCCAATACTTTTCATTTGAATACAAAGCTTTTATAATGTCTAGGGGCCAATATCCAAACATAGGTGCAAAACTGGACCTGTGCAGGTGTCCAAGCCAACTAATCAGATCATTAGTAGAAAACAAATGGCTGGACAATTTAGCCTCTATACTTGCAAAATCAATATATATTCCATTGTATGATATGAGAGCTGTTCAACTTGGGTCCCTTCCATTATTTAATAACTCCCAGGATCCCTTCAACAGCAATAGGACAAGAGCCACAATTCAGACTTTAATCAGGGGTCATAGACTTCCGACATTATAATAATTTAAGATTAGCATTTCATTACAAGTGGCAGATTTACAGTGTATGTGACTTTTGGTGGGTTGCGAGAGGAGCAACAGAAATTAATGGGAAGGTAGGAATATGCACCAGCAGTGATGGACATGTGGCACAAGGAATGCAAGTTCTCTCCAACCCCATGGGTTTTGCAGAATACTGCTAAGCTGTTGTTGTAAGAGCCATGAGGCTAATATAAGCTTGTGCTGGAGTACACAGTCACACTGTTGGACTGGGAGATTCATACTAGGTTGGAAGCACAAAACCTTCTCTCACTGAGTACCATTCTGACCTTACACCACAACCTGATAGAAATACTTTTTCAAATGTTTGGGTGTCATTGTGTCTCTACCACCTCTAAACCCAAGCTCACTAAATTAACTGCTGCTACTCCACTATCAGTTGCTCGACTGACTTTCCTTATGGAGAACTTGCTACTTATCTGTGAAGTGAAGACATTATCCTTGATATCTCTCTATTTATTTTGCTTTATTGCACTATTATCCAACCCCTGCCTGGACTATTAAGTATAAATGACAGTGCTTTGCAAATTAAGATATATCTACTCATTACATTTCATACGATCCCTATGGCTGGTCCCAAAGAAAGACTTTTATACTTACTCTGTCGTAATTTTGCTCTAGAAATTCTGCCACCATCAATTTGTGTCTTGTCAGCAGGTCCTAAAATAAAGAATTTGTTACAAAAATATAAAGAATGGCTAAGGATAGTGAAAGATAGTTAGGACATTGGGACAACAAGGAGGCAATAACAACTGGTTGGGCTGTTACTAAAGTCACCCAGTGATGGCAGAAAAATAACACTGAATAAAGCACTTTCCTAAGTATGAGGCAACAGAAGATAAAGTTCTGTTGAACTGCAACACCCAAAGTTGTAGGTATAAGACCAGCTGGGGGTTGCAAGGTGGATGTTTCTCTAGATAGAGGCCTCAACCTGTATTGCAAATTACACTTTCTTCTATGTCTGTCCCTACATTTACACTGTTAAGTAGGATAAAAAGCATTTTCTTTGAACACTCTGGTGGGTTATGCAGTAGCAAAGATTGCTCTGGTCCAGTAACCTATAGCAACCAATTAATGCTTTCATTATTCACAATCACAGGGAAAATGCCATAAGTCCCCTGCGCAGCAATGTTGTTTGTGCTGCCAGTTTAGTGGATCTCATGGAATATATAATTAACAGAGGTTAAGCCCCAATGAACACTGTTGATTAGTTGCCATGGGTTGCTGAACTTATCAATGCCACCTTTTCCCCAAACATGAAATATTCAGTAATGAATCTATTATATTCTACAGGGCATATCAACTCTTTCCTAGATAAAGTCAGTTTTTGGCCCTGCATGGTAACCTCCAATGCTACAAAGAAGGTAATTTCTATGAAATGTATTAAAGCTTATGATGTAAAGGCAACATTTTGTATGCGTGGGCCCAAGGTTTATATCGAGATGTGTCTTTGCAGCTTTCTCACATTCCAGAGATGCAGATGTCTTAGTTCTGCAGAGCCAGACCTCAATACATCTCCCATACACCAAAAGCCCAGACATTTTGTCACCACTCCTTGTCTCTGACAAAATTTGTGACAAGAAATGTCCACATGCGACATGTAAGATTAAGTTGCAAGCTATTAAGGCAATTTTTTCCAAACTGCTTTTACTATAGATTTCTGGTCTACACCCTACCCCATTCCTCAAACTTATCAAACTTAAACTGAGGGGATCTATTGCGAAAATGAAAATTTAATATAAGCTTCATCATATTGAAATAAGAAACTCTCTAAATATAATCAATTAAATATTCTCTACTGTTTCTGAAATAATCAAGTTTCCTAGCAGATGAATTAGAGCTCACTCAAATAACTGATTCCAGTACCAACAAAATCTAACAAAATAACTGCCTTTTGCACAAATCCTGCATGTAGAAAGACCAGATTTCTGGCGATTTTGAGTGAACTCTAATACATCTTCTAGGCAAAATGAGCAGCCCTAAAAGATATATCGGATCTAACTTTCAGTGAATATCTGACACCCGACTGCTGCATGAAGAGAGAATGAAGAGAAACAGATGCAGAGAGAGGAATAGTGAAGATAAGCTTGATAAGTTCAGAAACAGTACAGAATTTTAATGGATTCTATTTAGAAAGTTTCTTATTTCAGTATGACGAAGCTTAAATTAAATAAAATTTTCATTTTCGCGATAGTTCCCCTTTAAATATTTAAAGATACCTAAAGGGTGACAAAGATGTTATTTAGTGATGCAGTTGATGCAGGTGATATTAGTGAGTTCTCCATGTATTATGTACCATGCGAGGGAGCAGGCTGGCTACTATATGTACTGTGCATGTTACAGGCAGAAAATAACACAGGTAGGTGTAGTGAAAATTGTTATGTGGAGATTAATCATGTCCAACTGCCACACAGAATTACTGAGGTGAAAGCTATGGAGTGCTTAGAGCAAATGACAGTGGCAAGCCCTGTACGTATAATATTAAAGGCTGCCTTCTGAAACAGGAATATATTGCAAAAATAATTCAGTTATACTGTCTCTGAAGGCCCTCTTAAAAAGTTTTTTAGCATATAGTAAAAAAAAATATTTCTCATGTCCTAATGCCTAAAAATAAAACTCAGCAGATTCTGATGTGGTAATTTACCTTTTCTACTTCAAAAACATCAGTCTTTTAAAGGAGAAGGAAAGTCATTTGGCACTTGGTGGGTGCCAAATTTTAGGCACCCCAAGTGATTGTATTTACTTACCAGACACCCTGGGCTGGTGCTCCTATCAGAAGAAAACTGCACCGGCCTGGGGGTTCTTCCAGTGAGCACCACAGAGAGATCTTCTTCCTGCTTCTTCTTACTTCAAATTTCCCTGGGCAGAGCCGTCTTTTTTCGTTAAAGTTCAGCTTTTCGCTCTACTGTGCAGCCGCAAGAAGGAAGAAGAAGCAGGAAGAGGATTGCTCTGTGGTGCTCACTGGAATAACCCTGGGCTAGTGCAGTTTTCTGCTGATAGGAGCACCAGGTAATTAAATACAACCAATCTGTATAAAGCCACACTTTTTAGATTGAATGGTACTCACAGCAAGGCAAATTCTCTTTAAAAATGTGCATGAAATGGTATCAGTTCAAAGTCATCCTGTGTATAACACCACCCTATTTATAAGGCCACCTTTGGCCTGTGTTTAAAGCACCCAGTATATTGAGGAAGCACTCAATATTTATTCTTCCAGCTATACTTGTAAGGAGCCCTCCGGTGGAATTAAAGGGCAAGTACACCAATTTTTCCAACTTGAAGAAAAATAACTTTTATTCACACGGATCACAATGTACTCACACAGTGCACTTCAGGACATCACCAGGGACACATTCAGGGTTTACAAGAAGCCTCCAAGTTTGCCAGGATCCACGAACCCAACCAAAGTCTTTTGCACCACCTAGTCGGTCAGGCAGTCCGTCACACGACCTGCGACCCTCCACCTCGCCCCAACTCAGGACTTTTACTGTGTGCCACCTCCCTCCTTCAGCCAGGCCGACACCGCTTCAGTGCCCCACTGACCTTTCCGGGTAGGACTTTTTCTTGACCTTCTCCGTGGGTTGTCCGCTAGACCCTGCCTAAGCACTTAGTCCCTCACTGTGGCTGAACCACGGCTTCTAAGCCTCTAATGCTCCTTGTTGGGGTAACAGCTACCCGTTCTCGCTTAGCTATCACTAACTAGCTCAAGTACCTAGTACTTTTACTTTTATTTCCTTAGCACTGTCTACTTCTAGACTCCACTACATCCAACTCTCAACAACACCCTGGGTGTGTCTTCCCTTTAAATACTTTCCCTCTAGCATTAACTACCCACTAGCTAAACATGTGTTTCCCCAACTCTTGAACATGTGCCTATCACTCCTTAAAGGAAAACTATACCCCCCAAACAATGTAGGTCTCTATTAAAAGATACTGAGTAAAACAGCTCATATGTAAAATCCTGCTTCATGTAAATGAACCATTATCATAATAATATACTTTTCTAGTAGTATGTGCCATTGGGTAATCATAAATAGAAAATTGCCATTTTAAAAAATAAGGGCCGCCCCCTGAGATCGTAAGATTCACTGTGCACACATACAAACCACACGTAAGGTCACATGAGCCAATTAACAGACAGAGTTCTGCCTTTTGCTTCCTCACTTCTTCCTGTTACAGTTAGTGTTGTTGTATTTCTGGTCAGGTGATCTCTGAGGCAGCACAGAGACCATCACAAAATGGTGGTTCAAGGCAAGAGATGTAAAAGGGCAATATTTATGTAAATATATATTCCAGTTTGGTAAGATTCTTTAATATGTCATTCAATTTGATATAAACTATCTGTTGCTTAAGTATTCATTTTGGGGGTATAGTTTTCCTTTAACACATGAACCATTCCAACTGTAACACAACACTGCCACCTAGTGGCCACATTTAAACATTACATACAGATTTTCAAACACAATTAAATCACATACACATTTAACATTTCACATTCATACAACTTACATAACTCACATACAATTTTACATACATCATTCGAACACCCTCTTACATACTGTACATTTAATTTCCTTTACAACGCAATGAACATTCCTGCGCTGCTCTGATTATAGTTGCTGCAAAACTGGTGACTGTACTAACAGTGCTTTATGGACTGCATGTATGTAGTGCACTTGCTCCTAACTGACTGAACTGGAAACAGAATATATATATATTAGGAGGGGGTACATTATTCATTATGACCTACAGTTAAATGTATATAGGTTAGAGCCTTCTGTCAAAATGTCTGGCACAAATGTGGCATAGGGCATGATTTCAGTCATGATTTTAATGTTTAAATAATTTTTTAGTAGTCTTCAGGTATGATGATCCAAATTATGAAATAAAATGAGAAAACTACAAGCATATACTGCGGCCTATTTGTTTATTTGGTTAACACACATCAGACAGTTTATATTTATAATGCAAGTCTGTTGTACAATTGCTCTGTTGCTGCTGTAGTAAAAGGTGTTGATGAGAAAATCTGCTGTGCTCATGGAACATCTTGAAAGATAAACTTGGTGAGAGATCTGTTTCATGCTGTATAAACAGTGAAATGGCATTAAATAATTTACCTTAAATGTAGCAAAGGCATCGGAAGCTATGTCGAATGTTGACATTTCCACATACTTAAAGAAGTCCCCGAACTGCTCAGAGTAAAGAATGACTTTGGCCAGAGGCTCATGACGGACGCATTCTCGCAGCATAATCCCACAATGCAGTGCAACTTGAGGGGATTCATACCTTGGAAAAAACATCAAGCAGCCAAAAAGTGTAAGAATGTTGACAGTAAAAATGGAGCAGAGCATCAATATTCCATGACTTTTATTTTACTTTGTATTTGTGTAATAAATGCAAATAATTTTCTTATTGTGTTTCCCCCTAACTTCATAGCGTTACTGATTCATCCTGCCTTCGGCCCAGGTCCGGACTGAGAATTAAAATAGTCCCTGGCATTTCAGGTACACAGAGGCCCAATCAGCCCACACAGAGGCCCAAAAAGCCCCTACCAGCCCACTAAATAGTGACTTTCTATGGGACCTTATAGCAGCCCCTCTGGCATTTGCCAGAACCCACAGATTGCCAGTCCGGGCCTGCTTCGGCCTACAGTTTTAATACATTTATTAGCCCCCCTAGAATATAAATGTCACAATATAAGGCTGATTAATAATTAATGCAGATCATATCAGTTCAGAAACCAGTGCAACTAGCATCAGAATTTAATAATCAGCCCTGTAGCATCAGCTTACATTACAGGCCAACCTCATTTTCTGCTGGATAATTTGCGACGACCCCTAAGCTTAGCTTCTCAACAGCTGCTCAGAGCCCACTGAGCATGTGAGTGTCACAGACACTTTCCAAGATGGTGACCCCCGTGACAAGTTTGAAGTCCTGGATCATTGGTGCTATTGACAAGCTGGAACTTTATGCTGGTGCAATAAGGTCATTATATAAAATATGGCATTTTAGCCATATTAATTTTTAGGGTTTAGTTCTCCTTTAACTTCTCTTACTACTTAGGTCCTTTGTGGGCTTCCAGCAAAATAAAGAGAAGTGTTTGGGGCAACCCCTGTACTCATGCTACATAAGGATTTTTTTTTGGGGGGGGGGATCTCTAAGCCCCCTGCCTTTATTGTTTCCAACATTTTATTGAAGTTTTACAACAAAACATGCAAGGTTACACGTTTTCAGACATAGGAGTAAGAACAAATGTCCCAATTAACAACCTTGCCCTCAAAAAGTGAGGACAGAGTAAACTCCTGCCTTTATTTTCACTCTCTCTTAGTAATTTCTTTCTGTACCTTGCAATGGCAGACTGTTCCTCCAGCCTCAGTGGGAGTTCCTTTCACAGACAGGTGCCCTGCTCAGAGAGATCAACACATTGACAAACCTTTCCTAAAGACAACCTTCCTATGGAACCTCTGAGCTGGACCAATGGAATGTTACAGGACCCAAAAGTCAGATTTTCTGAACTGAGAAAAGATATTCCCTGTTCATTGACAAATTCACTGGAGCTTATATCTTCCACTAGGGAGATAGTGGGTGATGTGTTTAGTTGTAGCACAACTTTATCTGTAGGGTTCTAGGCTGCCTATGCACATTCTAGATTGGGGAAAATGACACAGACAGTCCTGTGGCTCGGGATATGTAGTTGTTCGATAAACAGCCTCTGCAGCTGAAAAGTTCAACTTAATGGACTTTTTCCCAACCCTAATGACTAACTGGGTAATGCTACTATACAGTGGCAGTTAAAATGATAATTACATACAGAAATCATGTAGACAAATGGGAATGGACTTAAGTACAATAACAAGTGACGACACTAGAAGGCTGTAATTGCTTTTCTGAGAAGAGTGGGCTGAAAATAGTGCCATATAAATGCCCTGATGGCCGACAACGTGTAATTATAAGTAACAGGGAATTGCATAGAGTTGTTCTATTTCCTTGGCAAATATGCAGATGTATATGTAGCACAATGGAAAATTCCAGAGCTGTTTTACAGTAGGAACGGGGAAAAATATTGGCGTTGGTTTTGTAGTGCTGCGATGGCTGCTAAGAAGGACTAAATAAAGAAGACCTGTCACACAGACACAAAAAGTTGTATAATACAAGTTCTTTTCAAATTAAACATGAAACCCAAATTCATACCTGTTATAAAGATATTTTTAAAAAAAATTCAGATGTCAATCATATATTGCCTGCCCCAACTCTAGCCTCAGGCATAGAAGCAGGGCAGATGCTTAATTTTAGTTTCTGTTGAGCGCTTTCTAGATGTCAACATTTTGAAATGATGCAAAGCTTGCCTTATTACCAGTGTTCACAAAATGGCTCCTGTCTGCTTGCTGTCATTGTATATTCCAAAACTGTAGTTTAAGTAATGTTTATTTTGCTTGACTAACATAATAGAAAGGAAGGGAAAGGAAAGGAATTTTGGGTTATTTTTTTAGGCTTTAACTTGAAAACAAAAATAAATCCCAAACAACAATATAGGGAATATAGATTTGTCAGGCTAATCATTGATATTATAATAATACTTATTATTCCACACTCAGATCCTATTTCAAAACCGTGTGACTTTAGATAAGGCATGATAAAGTCTAAATGATTTCATTATCAGGTTGTGAGCAGAAAACAAAGACTTAGAAGTTTGGTAGGTGTGAGTCAGCTCTTCAGTGCTGCTACTCTGCTTATTTATCCTTCACTAACCACACATATAATTAATGCAAAAATCAAAGATTTTATCCTCAAACTACATGAGTGCATGGGCAGGGTCCAGACAATTTAAGTCAATGTAAGGGCAATTATGAGTGTGTTGCTGACTGCCTGCTGAGCTGAGCTACAAAACAGGCAGTCAGCTGCAAGGAATCAGACCATGTGCCACTGCCCTAAGTAACTGATTCTACAGCTTTATACTAGTTTTGTTTTTTGACCCTGGTAATTTAATGGTCAACCTCACAAGAAGTTAGACTGACTTCATTTTCCCTGCTTTGCCTGTTTAGCTCCAGAAAACAAAACAAAAAAAAAACCATTGTTTTTTTTAAATTAAAACAAAAGGCATGTTTAATGCATGCCCTGTTCATTGCACTCATGTATATACAACCCCTTTAAAATTTGCACCACTGATTCTACAATGTACAGCAGTCAGCTTAAATAATGGTTTCCACATCACACACTAATGAGGAGGAAAAAGCTGGGCTACACTGTACAGCCACACACATAAATTGTAGGATTTAAAGGGTTGCTACGTCATGACATTTTCCAGCAGAAAAGAATTTAGCACAGGGGAATAACTAGGCTGGCAAAGATTTATAGTTTATTTTATTGCAGATTATGAGCAGACCTATGTTGTTGTCCCTGTTGGAGAATGTAATTTACGGATCCCGTCTGGCTGCACACGCCACCAATAATGTCACACCACCAGGGCCAGAACTAGTGGTAGGCAGAGTAGGCACGTCCCTAGGGCACAAAGCTGGGGGGCACCAGGCACGTACCTTCTCTGTCGCCTATCCCATGTCAGTCCCCTCTCACCCCGACTCTGTTCTATCTTCCTGGTCTATTTGTGCTTCTGCAATTGCGCGCGTCGATTCACACACGTGGTAACTCGTGCATGCTCAGGTGAGCGGCAATTTGCGCAAGCGCATCTTCAGCCGGCGCTGGGACCAGTCAGGTTGCCTAGGGTGCCTGGCCCGACTCTACTCACCTCGGCCACCTTATCATTTTCCACTAGACAAACTTTAAATGTGAAGGGATAGTGGGTTTTAAACCATATTCCTTCGCTGCGGAGGTCTATAGAGATGCATTTTGCGTGACTCACTGGTCCCAGACTGAGGATAATACCTGGCCTGACAAGGCTCTTGAAACTTGGAGATGGTCAGAACTGGCTTTGCTAGTAAAAAATACAAATATGGTAAATTACTGAATGGATAAACAAACCAAAATACACGGCACAGCCTTGCCATGAAACAGGTCTGTACTGCTGCACTACTTATAGACAATGGCTTTTCCATTAGCTTTGCAGAGTAAAAGATAACTAGTATAGAAGTTCTGTAGATATTCCATGTAGCAAGAGTGCCTGAATTTATTACAGGTATTGGATTCCTTATACACAACCCGTTATCCAGAAAGCACCAAATCTACTACAGGTATGGGATCCATTATCCAGAAACCCATTATCCAGAAAGCTCCAAATTACAGGAAGGCTATCTCCGAAACAGTGTAAGTAAGCCTGAATAAGGGAGCACCACCCCTAAATCAAAGAGAAACAGACAAATGGTGTGCAGGGTTATATGGATAAATAGTAACACAAAAGAGAAAAAGATTAACCCTTAAAGTTGCACCACCCCATCTTTAAATCCAATGACTCAAGGAACAATAAAACTTAACTTTTAATAAATAAATTAAAACCATAAGTCCAGAGGAGCGTTTAAAATAAGGTTAGGGACAGGGAGGCAAAGAACCCGGATTCAAATGGGCAAAGAAGTACACAGCATACAGTGGGTGTTTGGGATGTCAAAGAGCAACCCACGAGCCTACAAATGTAAATACTGGTAAGTCACATTCAATCATTTAACAGCCATAAGTCGGGGTCAACCTTGTATGATGGCTTTTAGGCCTTAAAATATCCACCACCCCTTCACCCTCAAGCACACCCTCCCATAGGCAAAGAGAGAGAAGCCAGTATATTATGGCTTTATGTCGATTAACCCTGTATTAAATCAGGCAAACTAAATACATAAACTGCCAACCCTGGCATACGAGTGCTGGTAGGCAGCAGAGTTCAGTTAATAAGCCAAATATACAAATTTTTTCTAACAAATTTTTTCTAACAAATTTTTGTATTTTTAAATGCTCTGGACTTTGAACAAAAGAAATGAGAGTGGTGAAACAAGGTGGATCTAAAGAATTTCCATCCAAATGGATTGTATTTTTTCACAGTGACTCATTTACCCTAATTGGACTCCACCCACAAACCCCCCCACCCCCACCCCGCCACCTACCTTCCCTCTTTTTTACACTATATATTTTGGTGTTGTATAAGGTCACAGATAGGCTTGAGAAAGGACCCAGTGGGGTCCGAAACGTTGCCTTACATGTATCTACTTTTGGGGCCAATAAAGAAATGTTGATGCACTAAATCTCCACGTCTGGTGTGCTACAGTGTACCTGGTTTCCAGTTAATAAGCCATAGACTGAGATAGGGATTAACACAAAGCGCAATCAGGTCTGGTGCACCACCCCTTCACCCTCAAGTGCAGCCTCCCCTTTTCCAAAGTAAACAACCAAAGTAGCCGTATTCAATTAGTTTTAGATTTAAATGGAGGTTAAGATTCTATCCCAGCCACAAAATCACCGTCGAGAACCCACCCCTTCACCCACAGAGCTTCCCACCCGTTTCTGCTGTGAAGCGGTAGCCCAAAGATAAACAACCAAAGTAGCCGTATTCAATTCGTTTTAGATTTAAATAGAGGTTAAGATTCTATCCCAGCCACAAAATCACCGTCGAGAACCCACCCCTTCACCCACAGAGCTTCCCACCCGTTTCTGCTGTGAAGCGGTAGCCCAAAGATAAACAACCAAAGTAGCAAAGGGGTGGTGCACCAGACCTGATTGCGCTTTGTGTTAATCCCTACAAACTGACTTTTTGTTTTAAATACTGCTTCCTAAATAATTGACACAGTGAGAGTCTTTTTGTCTTTAATTTGAGAGGACTTCCATGTCCAGCGCCGGATTTCACTTCTGGGCGCCCCTAGACCACGCGGTCCAACCAGGCGGCCGCGCGGTCCTAGCGCCCGCCTACCCAGCGCGACAGCGAAAAAACGCCAGCGCAGCTGGTGCAGTTGAACGACGGCTGGGCGGCATGCCGCCCCTATTTCTTTGCCGCCCTAGGCCCGGGCCTATGCGGCCTTGCCGCAAATCCGGGCCTGTCCATGTCCTCAAAGGAAAAAGTCAGGGACAGTGATAATTACATGAGTTAGAATACACTCAGGGCCTATAGTTTAACATAAGTCAATAATAATTGAAAAACCAAAGGGATTGACCCAGAATCTATACTCAAAAACGCTAACACATACCTCCCAACATTTTGGAAATAAAAAAAGGGACAAAAAAGTTGCCGTGCATAGCGTGGCGAACATTTTTTACCAAGCCTGTTTTTGTGGCCACCTAACCCTCTAAATACCATGTTAATTTTACAAAATTTCACAGGATATAAAAGTTTGAACATATTTCTGTGTTTTTTTTCCAGTTATTACAGTTTTGCTAATGAAGGTGAATTGTCCTTTAAGCTGTGAGTCTAACTTTTCCCAAGGGACCTGTTATCCTATATTGTTACAATTACTTATTTGCTTATCAAGATATATTTGAATTGTTACAAATGTATCTTATCTTCTGTTGTGGCTGTTCTGGGCTCTCTGCCAAAAGCCAATTAAGTTTGATTTCTTTTAACTTTGTTTCTTTTTCTTACTGTTCAGTGCAGTGAAAACGTGACTTTCCATTACAAATGAGGGACTGCAGGTTGAGCTATCAAAAGAGGGACTGTCCCTCTAAAAACGGGACAGTTGGGAGGTATGCTAAGCTATTTAGGATGTAAAAATACATTACTGCTGTGCAAGTTCAAATGACACTAGATAAAATAAATCCCATTAAGAATTTCACCAATAGAAACGTACCCTTTGAGTAGTATAAAAAGAATATGTTGGTGGGAACTGATATACTCCACAGTAGGGCTTCGAGTTCCAATTTGTCTTCTCAAGATGTTGTTAAATATCTGAGATACATCTTTCTTGCCCTGCAGTGAAGAAAAGGAAAACATTTAAAGGGAAAAAATACCCCACCTTTTTGACATGAGCTCATTCAGTTGGGGTTATCTAGAAAAGGTGCCCAAAAACACTATCTGAACTTACAAATAAATAGAAGTAAATAAATATAAATGTCAATTTTTTTTCTACACAAACATACTAATTCCACACAAAACTATGATACCCGCACACACAATTTCCTAATATACCATTGAATTTAATGTACTGTTGACCTGCACTGGTAAAACTGGTGTATTTGCATAAGAAACAGCTTAGAAAAAGGAGAAAAGGCACATGTTATTTAGTAGAAAAGCTCTGTAGAATAAGTTTAGGTTCCTGTGTTAGAACTAAACTCATTGTAGTCAACAGAGCTTATCTTCTGTCTGCCATTTAGCCTTGTTTGAACTTTAATGTTTAGCCCCAAGAATACAAGCAGCATATTTATATAAACGACATTATTCATGGCGAAGCAAACACATCAGTTCTACTGTTACAGGGCAACAGTACATTATGTTTTAATTACTTTAAACCACTTTCATTTTTTTGGAAATTACTGTCCCTTTAATAGGGATATATTGCCTATGAACAGAGATCAAGTATCACGATTTCCTTGCAATCACTAGTGATGTGGCAGGTGGCAAGCAGGTTTAGGTACAACACGTCAGAGTAGCATACTTCCACTATAAAGGGCCTCTGTAGCAAATTAAATTAGCTTAATGCAGCTAATCATGTAGGTGTCCATATACATTCCCACAAGTAGTACAGACAGACCTTGCAGAAGGACAGATCTTGTCTATTAAATAACAACTGGTATTTGGGACATATGATCACGATTTATCAAGATGAATAGAGCTGTTGAGTGTTATATAATATATGTGATTTGTGCTTCTGTTTCCCGTGAGTCTATTTACTGAATGAACCCCAAAGTCAGGAGGTTTTAAATGAGTGACATGTGATTGCTAAAATTAAGATAATGGACCACCTGACATGGGGAGCATGTAGTTAAAGGACCCGGCACAGCTAATAATGCAGTTTCTGTTTTTTTGTTTTTTTTTTGAGAACACAGCCAATCAAGAGAGAGTGTTTGGAGCCAAGAAAACTACCATGTATTTTACATTTTTGTAACTTTCCAATCTATGGAAGACTGCAGTGAAATTACCTGCATTTCCCTACCTGCAGTTCTATGGGAAGAGCCAGGTAGAAAATGTATCTGGATATAAACAGAATTTCAAGGGGAGTGCACATTACGTGGCTTTTACTATGTGAAAATCAGTGAGTAAGTAACCAAAGTCACTGTCTTTCTGGTCTATAGTCCACATGGCTTATAAGAGTGACTGCCATATAGAAGTCTCTTAAAAGGCCAAAGAGGACGAGTTGAAAAAAAAGAAAAAAAAGAAAACAATCAATATAAATAACGTTCCTGACAGAGCATATGTTTTCTGTTTTTCTGGATTATGTTTGATAAAATTTGTTATTTTTTTGAATAATTAAAAAACATTTTGCCATCCAGTCAATGACCCCCAGA
This sequence comes from Xenopus petersii, assembly GCA_038501925.1. Lineage (NCBI taxonomy): Eukaryota > Metazoa > Chordata > Amphibia > Anura > Pipidae > Xenopus > Xenopus petersii. The sequence continues at coordinate 36,011,633 of CM076674.1, forward strand.
AGTCGCTTCAAGTCGTGCGTGAATGTGTCTGCCTATTCCTCACAGCAAAAGCCCCTTTGTGTGTCTGTTACCTCTGCTTTGCGAAGAACTTCATAAAGAGCACTTGCACCCACTCATAATAAATAAAACCTTCAGTCTCAGTATGAATTCTTGTTTATTGGTCTTTCTCAGTATGTATCTGCCTATCAGTTTCTAAATCTATAAATACATAAGTTCAAACTATTCTTTTAACCTGCTATTTCAATGCAAGTATAGTACTAAACTTGATAGGTCATTTAATAAAACATGGACCGGCACCAGGGATAGCGATGGGCACACAACTGCACTATCCACTACAGTGTTACTCTTAAAATCTGATTTAATGAAATATCGCTTCAGGCAGCTCCAATGTGGCAGAGGTTACTAGAACAATCAATGGAAGTGCAGCTTGTGCTAATACTGAAAATAACAGCAGGCCAGAGGCAAGGTTTCTGACTGTACCAGAGAAATGCCATTCTTTCAACTGCTTAGAGAGGAAATCTATATATCCCCCGAGAGTAATCTGACTTCTTTTGTTTTCCTTTGTTATGATCTATATTACACCAGTGTAGCAATACCACATCATGGTTATTATAGGATAGTATGTGGATCTGGCCACTTCAATATACATTGAAGAGCAGAGCTCCATTTGTTATTAACTGTAAAGCAAGAATACTGGTGTCAGTACTGATAATTACTGGTCATTTCATTAAATTAAATATTTTCCCTCTTTTCCCTAAAGCAAGAATACTGGTGTCAGTACTTATAATTACTGGTCATTTCATTAAATTAAATAATTTTCCCTATTTTCCCAAAACAGCACTAGTGTAACAAAGTAGCAAACGCCAGTTAATGGGAAAAAAATGCAAGGCATTGTGGCATTTTAAAGGGGTCGTTCACCTTCCAACACTTTTTCCAGTTCAGTTTTCAGATTCTGGTGTTTGAGTCTGGCAACTCAGTAATTCAGGCGCAGACTCTAAACTGCTACAATTTGGCAACATTTAGTCGATACATTTCTCAGCAGCATCTCTGGAGTATTAGCAACTATTGTATCAATTCTAACAGCTGCCTTTAATGAAACCCAGAGATTCCGCTCAGCAGGGACAAAGATAAGAAATGTATCAACTAAATGTATCAATTAAATGTATCAATTTAGAACAGCTTACAGGGTCGGTGACCCCCACTCCTAGAGCTGCTTAAGAAGGTCAAAAATAGAAAAATGGTCACATAGACCATAGAAAGTAAATAGAAAGTAATTGAACGGTTTTATTTCTGGTGAACTATCTGAAACCAACTGAACCGAAAAAACTGTTGGAAGGTGAACAACCCCTTTAAGGAGGCCTGGTTTCTTCTACATAGTTTCAATAGTCATAAATTAAATTGATACAAAACATACACATCTATTGCTTTGCTATTTTGAGCAAGGCACCATCATCAATGAAACGGGATTTTTTAACCTGCCCGCTCGGCATCTGGCAGATTTTGGGCCAGATAACGATCGGGAAACCCGTTGGGGGGGGCTCTACACACGGGCCTTAAGGCTAGTGGCACACACAAGGCTTATGACCAGTTCTTCTCTGCTTGTGTTTTTTATAGATGGAAAAAAGCCACTGTTCCCATCCACTTCCTCATACATGTACACCCTGAGCACAGATGAAGTGGATTTCACTCAAAAAATGTGAAAGTATGCAGTAGCAAATTTCCGATATATATGAGTTACACATTTTCAGAGATTTTAAAATTATTTGCAACTGTAACTTTTACAGAAAGCAGAATCTTTCTGTCCCCAGTTATCCTTTGCACTTACTGCTGGATCATCAGCCCTGGGTGCCACTAGCCTAATCCTATAATCTTTATTTATGCAACAGTCAATTCATTTGTACTTTGTGGCATTACTTTTACTTGTTAATTCCTATACTTTCCTAATTTATTCGACATTTGCTTACACGCCTGAAACATCAATCCCAATTACAAACCTAACAGATAACATTTGCGTAGAGGCCTCTTCAGCATCAATTTCACTAATGAAACCAACTAAGGGGACTTGTCACAGTCCCCTTTATTTATCTGTTCCGAATTAATTCTGTGCAGCTCAGTACAAGCATACATACTGTGAGCATGAAAACATTACTAGACATGTCAGCGTTGAAATCAAAAAGCTGAAGAATAATACAAAAAAGTTCTCTACTATAAACAAAACTAAATATAAATGGGGAGGCACATTTATCAATATTCAAATTTTGAATTCATGTGAGTTTTTTTTAAACTCACAAGAATTCGATTTTATTTGAAATTTGAAAATTTGATTATTTATCATAAAAATCTAATATCTTAAACTTGGCCGAATTTTACCGAGTAAAATTCAGCAGGTTTTAAGTGGCGAATAGTCGAATTCTAATTCTTAAAGGGCTAGAGTATGATAAATCTCGAAAATCTAATTAGCATTTTTAAAAAACTCAATCGAGTTAGGATAATTCCCTAGTCAACTTTGAAAATTATGACCATAAAAAAATCTATTTGACCCTTAATAAATCTGCCCTTAAATGTTTTTCTGCAAACAAGCTGCCCTACGAGCTAGGAATAGTGGAGCTTATGTTCTGTGGGGCTGGGGAATACAGCACATTTGCAAAAAGAGTTTCTTCCAGCAATTTTATTTCCCAGAATGTCAGCTTTTCTGAATATGATATGCAAATTATTAGGCAGCCTATGCAAAAGCATAACAAATATGCACAGCTGTCCATAAGGACATTGCATGGGCATATCTGGACAGTAAAATATATGGCACATGCATAGCTGTAGCAGAGAGATGTACATATATCAATAGTTACATTAGTCAATACTGAATAAAAATGTGTGCCCTATTTATGGCACAAATGCATGTTGGTTCTTAGTGCAAGTGCCTCAGTGAATCTACATTGCCTGGCGTCATAGCTCTGTACACTACAGGATGAACTGCACCATAGGGAATATTAGGAGTTCTTTAATATGACCATACACAGTACAGTAAGTGGCTTGCACTTGCAAGCTCTCCCTAACTTGTGATGTGCAAGGTAGGGGACATGTAGGGAATGGGAGGAGGGAACCATATATAATACAGCTCTGTTGACGCAGGCATCACTTCATTCATGGGGCACATTTTTTTATAAAAGTGAAGGGCAGGACAAACGGGTGCAAAAAACAAGGCAGTACTGCACTTTTTAAATGACCCCTATTGTGTACACCTTTAGGGCAGAGACTCGCTCAGATTCGGGGAGATTTAGTCGCCCGACGATAAATCACCTCTTATTCGGGGAGACTATTCTCCCCGAACTGCCTTTTGACAGCGATTTAGATTCTAGCTCGAGAGCTTTGTTTTCTGAAGTCAACCGAAGTTTCCTTGTGAGGCAACTTCGGAAAACGAAGAGCACCAATTGCCATCCCACCGGCGATTTACATTGTAGCCAGTGGGAAGCAGTTCGTGAAAATTAGTCACCCTGAAGAAGAGGAGATTTGACGATGGGCGACTAATATCCCCGAATCTGAGCGTATGTCTCTGCCCTTATGGTTGAATGTGTCAGATTGTCCATACTATGGTTTGTGTAGCATAGTAGTTTATTAAAATGGTATAAAATACACTTTAATACAATTTTAGTGTTATATAATCAGGATAGTGTTGGATGGAGGTGGAGGATTTGGTAGGGAAAAACAGAAGCCGATAAAACTTCTCATGCGATTTTATTTTATCGTATATTTAAATAAATCATAAATTTCCATCTCAAGCCTGCAACATTTCTCTCCAGCATCCCAGGTTCCTAATGGATAACAGCTCCCTGGGAGCTTCTTTTAACAGGTCTTGCCTGTCTTTTTTGCACTAATTATCAGCACCATGGGGGAGCTCTGTCTAAAGAAAAAAATGCCATAGAACTATAAATGAAACAGGAATTTTACAAAAGGTTCTCTCATAGAGATGAAGATTGGCATAAACATTTATAACCCTGACTTTTTTTTTTTATTTGTGTCATAGCTCAGGAGATGCTGGGTGCAGGAGTTCAGTGGGATGAGCAACTGCTGATTGTGTTATAAATAATAGAAACCCATGATCAGTAAGGATAACCCTGACTGAATTGGAAAGAAGCTGATTTTTTTTTTAATGTACAGATTTTTCCATGAAGCTGTTGTTAAACTAAACATCTAGCTGCATTAGAGCCAAAGGCAGGGTATTCCTACAGCATGATAATAAACCACCATGTCCATCATTATGAACCATACTATACCTCAAAATCTATGAGATGCAAATTGGCTATCAAAGTAACCAACAAGCCACTGTTGTACAGTTCTTGTGCCAGCTGAGCCACCGTCTCTGTCTGGGGTTCTTTGTCCCCTGTCCCACACAAAATCTCTTTTGTAGCTTGGAGAGATTTGGAGACTTCTTCAGAGGCCTGTTAGAAAAATACCATACAAATTAATATCAGATGGGTAGCAATATTTGCATTACAATACATTGATAGATTTTCAGTACAGGGAGTCCTCCAGTTACATATGCGCCAGAGTTTGTGCATGCACACGGGGCCCCTGGAGGTTGGTAACTCGGTGGGCCCCCATTGTCCAGTCCAACCCTGCATACAACTCACACTTACAGACAGGGGTTACTACAGCAACATACTATGGTTTGCTTGGCCTTTATTAGCATTTAGCTTTAATAAACCACCTGCCTCAGTCCCCTCTGGCATGTGTTGTCTACTGCAGAGCACAGAAAGGAAAGAATAAATACTATATTTAGACAGACATCTGTCTAAGTTGCATTTTAATAAATGTATATGTTTTAACTTACTTACAAATTTAATTTAAGAGCATATCCTGTATGTAACCCGGGGAATGCCTGTATTTAGTTGTGCTAAGAAATTCTCCTCCAGATTATGCTTTTAGACTGGGGATGGGGATTTAAAGGGGTGGTTCACCTTTAAGTTAACTTTTAGTTTGGCTAAATCTCTGCAACATTTCAGCTGGCTTTCATTTTTTTTATATAGTTTTTAAATGATTTGCCTTCTTTTTCTGACTCTTTCCAGCGTTTAAATTTGGGTCACTGGCCCCATCTAAAAAACAAATGCTATGTAAGGCTACACATTTATTGTTATTGCTACTTTTTATTATTCATCTTTCTATTCATATATCTGCCTCTTATTCAAACCAATACATGGTTCTAGGGTGATTTGGACCCTAGCAACCAGACTGCTATCCAGAGCCACTGAATAAAAAGCTAAATTACTCTAAAACCACAAATAAATATAAATTGTCTACATCACATTTAGGGGATTATCAATTAAACTTCAAATTTATTTCGTCTGGTTTTTTGGGGCAAAAAAATCTAATTTGTTGGGGAAAAAAAAAAAATCAAATTATTGATGCTGCAAAAAGAAAGAATCCGAAAATTCATCATCTCAAACCTGTCGAGGTCCTGTATAAGTCAATGGGAGAAGCACCTATCGCAATTTGAAGTTATCGTGGTTTGCGATTGGTTTAACCAAAAAAATCGGACCTTTTCAGGGTTTTCGTCAAAAACTCAAAAAAGTCAAGCGATTTGGGGAAAAAAGGCCAAATAATATGGGCGATTCTGGTTTTGGCTCAATTTTATTGAGTTTTTCCTCAATCTGATTAATTTGGGTTATTTTATTAATAATATTTTTGGATTATAGTAAATAACCCCCTTAAAGTTAATATAAAGGCGAACAACCCCTTTAACTGGTCCTATCACTGAGGAGGACTGGATACTGTATTACACTGTGGGGAATGGCAAAGAATTAAAATACAAAAATGCAAAGAGACAGTCTGAAGCAGATTTGCTCTATGCTTTATGTCTGTACAGAGGGATAAATATAACGAGAATGCTTGTGGTTAGTGCCCATTCTAAACTGTAACAAGAGACAAATAGCACAGTAAGCCTCTTATTTTACTAAACAATATTGCAAGTGAAGGTCCCTGATTATTTAACAACAGCAAGATTTGCAAATAAAAATATAGGACATGGGGTGGTTCACCTCTAAAGTTAACTTTCAGTATATTACAAAGTGGTCAATTTTAAGCAACTTTTAAATTGTTCCTCATTTTTTTTTTATATAGTTTTTTCAAATTATTTGCATTTTTCTTGGGGGGGGGGTGTAGCAATGGCGGAAATTGAAAAAAGACTATATGGCACAGATTAAATAGTGGATAACAGATAAACTCTGTAGAACATAATGGTGTTATCTGCTATTTCCTGTGTAACCGGAGCATTTTCTCCTTTGAATGGCTGCCCCCATTGCCACACAGCAGCTGATTTATATCAACTATAGTAGTGTTTCTGAAACAAACACACCAGTTTTACCAGTGCAGGGCAACACTTTAATTTTTTGATGCTAATGCTCCTTTAACATGTTATGTTGCCAAGCTAAGACTAATATTGTGGACTACATTCACTTTATAAGCGAAATGTGTATAACGTAAATGTATTATCTGTGAATAAATGTACCAAAATGAAACTACAATAATGTTATCTGAATGTATCATTGATTTCTGTCTGTTGTCATTGGCAGTTTTTTTTCCGTCTGTGCGTGTTGGTGAAAGGAAATTAAGTGAAAAAAAAGAAACAAAGGAGACGATGCAGATGAGTAACTCTTGTAATCCAAATGTTATGGTCATTTGTCATTGTTTCTATGATAATTATAACCTTAAATCTAAATACTTGAAAAGTATGTAAACATATCACTTTATACAGTCACATTAAAATACTGAATGTTATAAATGGATATGGGAAAGAGTTAAGTCACTTTTCGTGTGGTATTTATTTTTAACTATACTTTTGAAACTGTTTCCTTTTCTATTCTGCTTCTCTTGAGCCTGAAATTTCATATTCTAAATAGTAAATCAGAATATTCTTATTTGTATTGCTTATCTTTCAGTTCAGGCTCTCTACTATTCATCTCCCATTCTGACTTGGCAGCAGTTTAAGTTCCAAACTGCAGAGCTGCAGAACAAATAAATCATTCAAAAACACCAACGAATAGAAAATGAAGTGATTATATTTACTAGAACTATTAACCCATATTCTCAGGGTTACAGCTAGCCCACATAAGAGAAGTGAATATATTTTTAAAGAAATATTAAGTCAGGAAACTCATTTGCAAAAACCCAACAGTTTGTTAGGTAATAAAACACCTAAAAGAAAAGGTAAATATATTTTTTTCCAAAGCAAAAGCAAAGCAAAGCGCCAGACCCAAAATAATAACTGTCCCCATATATACACATTGTGATCAGTGATAATTTCCATATTTACTAGCTGAGAAAATGTATTATTCCTTTATATACACGATGAGCTCACTGATACTGTATCCTTCCCATATGTACATCAAGAGGGTTTACTGTATTTTTATATACATTTACATGCAGGGGTCAGTAACATTTTACTTCTCCGTATTTATTTATATGCTGGAGTCAGTGACAATGTATTGCTTATATATATATATATATATATATATATATATATATATATATATATATATATATATACAATATCAAAACAGGGGGGTTGTGGGAGCACTCTAAAGGCTTTAAAATATATATATATAAGTATAATAAATGCTATTGCATATGTACCCAAATAGGGGTTATTTTGTTACAAAGTTATGATCATAAAATTGATAAGCCACCATACCACGTCAAGGTAAACCCCGAATGGCGGTCCCTAACTTGTTTTATTTTTTATGTGCATTCTAGCATTACCTGTAATCAATGTCCATTGAACGCTGTTTTTTCACTGAGGGCTAAATCCTCCCCAGCCAGCAATCAGGCTTTTAAAGGAGAGATATTCCCAAAACAAATTTAAAAATTTGGATTATTTGATTATAATGGAGTCTATAGGAGACGGCCTTTCCGTAATTTGGAGCTTTCTGCATAGCAGGTTTCCGGACAATGGACCCACACCTGTGAGGACACTAGTTGCCATTTGAATACATGTTATAACATTTTTTTAAACATATAAACACTGATTTTCTCTAAGGCAAGGGATTTTTCATCACACAATTCCAAAACTCTTTGGTGGCTTCGTACAAGGATAGGTGCATAATACATTATAAAACGGAAATATTCAGCAGCACAAAAAAAACAGTTACTAATTCTTATGGCTACAAGCTTTGTAACCGCAGCTTGTTTCAGTTGGAGACTCATAACCTTTAGACTGCCAGTAGATACATCCTGGAGGGGCACGTCAGAGCAATAAAACCATGAGAATCGTACAGGAATCTATAAATAAGGCCAGGGAATTTAAATTGAGCCTACAAATCAGACAGTAATATTAAAGGAAAAGTATACCCCCCAAACATTTTCATTTCGGGGGTATTTTTCCTTTAACAAGCAACAAAGCATGACGCTCATGACAATACAAGTTTGCCATCTTACCTTTTCAGTTTTTTTGTCCTGCCTTTCCAGCAGGGCCATATTGTCCTTCAGAGTTTTAACAATCTCAGCAGGATTTTTATGCGACTTGCTGAACAATGGCATTTTCTTCATTTTTTTTTTATCTCAGCGGATTATAGCCTTTAATTAAACAAAATAATAACCATTAAACGCGATTCATGAATATGATAAAAGCAACTGCAGGTGGTTAATACTGAAATAGCCTCATGAATAACACACAAACGGCTCTGTTAAGGTCAAATGATCCATTATTTATATAAAAGTGTCTTGTGTCACACCTGTTCAACACAGCTCTGACTTCCTATTGTGGTCAGTGGGAATTACTGATAATAGAATTTAATTGGTACCACAAATCACTAGATTCACACAGACTGTAAAGATTTCAGACAATCATAACTCAGGTGACACCCACCAAAATATTTCAGGGGACTGTTAGGAATAAACAATATTTTGATTATGGATGGGGCCATTATAGGGCTCTTAACCAAGTATAATGCTTTGAATACCATGCAATCGGACCCTATAAATAAAGAAACCCAAGGGTCGAATTTCAAATTCATGTTTTGTTTTTTTAAAACGCGAATCTCCCATGAACTCGAAATTCTAAAATTATTATAAAAAATAGATTTTTTTTTTTTTTAAAACTTGGGGGAATAGGATCTCCCCGAAAATGCAAATCTAATTCGAATTTTAAAAACTTCGGAGAAAAAAACTCGAATGTCAGGAAGGCTGAAAACAACTTCAAATTAATCCCTGGACGTCTCCCACTGACTTAGACAGCAATTAGTCAGGTTTTAGGTGGCAAATAGTTTTGAGTTCTTAAAGGGCCAGAGTATGATAAATCTTGAAAATCTAATTTTTAGAAAAGCTCAAATCGAATTTGAATAACCCCCCTAGTCGAATAATGTAATAAAAGTTGCAAAGAGAAAAACAATTTGCACCAATAAGAAAAAAAATTTGCATTTCGCAATGTAATATTCTTAAACTGTTATTGCATTGTGAATTTTAATTGCGCTCTTTTAAGAAGTGCTTGAAGGTGTCGTAATCTTTTGGAGCAAACATAACTTTTCAGTACAATGTTTTATTACTTTCACCGGCGCAAACTTTAACATTCGCAAACTTTCTTTAACTGTCAGAATAGGTCGCTAAACAGTTTCCGGGTTTGCAAAAGCTACATTCAATTTGCGCAAGGCAACGTTTTTCGCAAATAGTTTTTCTGTTACCAACTTTTATTACATTTACCATAGGTGTTCTAACTGGCTCACTCACTGTTGTATATTTTGCATTCTGCAGTACAATGTGCACCCAAGGCAAACTGCTAGTTGCTCTACGCCCCCCTCCCGCGTGCATGTGTGAATGAGGGAGAATGACGGGTGGGAGGTGCGATCGGTGAAGAACAGGACCCTGAATTAGATGTAGGTGGCCAGAAGAGGTATGTGTCTAGCACCTCCCAGCATACCCTAGGCCAGTGATCCCCAAGCAGTAGCTCGCGAGCAACATGTTGCTCACCAACCCCTTGGATGTTGCTCCCAGTGGCATCAAAGAAGGTGTATATTTTTGAATTCCAGGCTTGGAGGCAAGTTTTAGTTGCATAAAAAACAGATTTACTGCCAAACAGAGCCTCCTGTAGGCTGCCAGTCCACATAGGGGCTAACAAACAGCAAATCACAGCCCTTATTTGACATCCCCATGGACTTTTTCATGCTTGCGTTGCTCTCCAACTCTTTTTAACAATTAAATGTGACTCACGAGTAAAAAAAGTTTGGGGACCCCTGCTCTAGGCACATGCCTCATCAGCCTACCCCTAGTTTTGGCCCCACCATTGTGAATCTATAGATGTATTCACCATAAATGCTTAGAGGTCCCAAGCATGGGGCAGTAGGAAGTAAGATTTTTGATAACATATAACATTTTAAAAACTAAAACATATTTTTGAGGAGGAAGCATTGGTATTTGTGGGATTTCTTGTTCGGAATAATAAGTCATGATATGTGTATACATTTGGGGGCACATTTACTTATGGTCGAATATCGAGGGTTAATTAACCCTCGATATTCGACCGTTGAAGTAAAATCCTTTGACTTCGAATATCGAAGTCGAAGGATTTACCGCAATTCCTGCGATCGAACGAACGTTTTTTAGTTCGAATAGTTCGAACCGTTCGATTCAAAGTCGTAGTCGAAGGTCGAAGTAGCCAAAAAAAACATTCGAAATTCAAAGTATTTTTTCTTCTGTTCCTTCACTCGAGCTAAGTAAATGTGCCCCTAAGATTCTTTCTTAAAAGTAGGTATGCAAATAAGGAGCAATTGCTATTTTGGGGGCTAGACACCATTAACTACATTTTATTACCGCAAAAGTTTTTAAAACTACTTTATTCAAACATGGAATACATCTTGGCATCCTGAATGGGTGGAAAAAGGCTGCTAATATGGACACAAAACTTTCTCTTGTAACTATAAAGGCACCTTAACCACAATGCAATTGAAGTGCTGCAGTTTGTTTGTTGCTCATATGAATGGATGGGAAAATACACTTTGATTTAACAAAAAAGCCAAGAGTGTCATCACCCATACCAGAGAAGGGCAGGACAAGCTATAGACATGACCCTAACAATAATCTACTTTTTAAGATCAGTTTTCAGTGTTTTGAACTATCCCCATTATCTTTCAGTGCTCTTGAGCAATTCCCAGGAGCCTCACTCACTTGGAGTCACATATATCACAAACACTGATTTCACTTTAACATCTGAAGAAAATGCAAATCTTTCAAAACAGAAGTCCCAATATTGTATTCCATGAAAGAGCTAGGGGAAATATTTTGTCTTGGAGCAAAAAGGGAAGGGGATCTGGCACTTTTGGGTTAATATAATATTGGGAACATTGGATGTGAACATAATAGGTGTTATTACAATTATAGTAACTGTAATAAGTTCTAGAAGAAAAGGAATATGGCAGTTTTACTTGAATCCTTTATTTCATCACTTGTACTTCAGCTCTCATTAGCATGTACTTTCCTAACTGCAGGTAGGCAGCTGCTTAGCATTTAGATTATTACAATTAAGAAGCTTTAGGAGTCAAAGAAAAAAAATAATTCTATGGTTTTAGTCAGACAATGTAGAATTATTATAAAAATGTAATCAAATTGGAATTACAGACTTTGAAGCCACAGGGAGGAAAACGTGTCATATTTTGGAGATGGTCTGTGTGGTTTAACAGGCACTCCTTATATCAGCAATATTCGTATGATTTTCGGATTGTGTATGTCGTGTCCTGACATTTTTCGTGCCAAGGCAATTGGTTGATCAGTCGATCGGACAGGTTAAAAGATTTATATTGGCTACTGATAAGATCTCTGCATGTTATCAATGGGAGACTGTCACTACTATTTGTTGTAAATAGCTTTCAAACGATTGCTTTCTGTCAATTAATGGCCAGAACATCGTCTGATTTGTTTATTTTAATCTGAATGGTTAGTTGTAGATCGTTACACTCAAACAAACAAACGTTTGTCGCGTGAAGAATAAAATCTTCATGTCTATGGCCAGCTTAAGGGATATACAATTTTCAAGTTTGCTGAGGAATACACTCCAGATTTTGAAGCATTTATTTTGGGACAGAGGTGACCTGATGGCGAATGTTGTACTCCTACATTGGGTTTGAATAGCGGTGCGTTTGGATATCCTTCAATTCTGAATACACTCCATACTAAAGACATTCTCCTACTAAAATCAGCATGTACCCTATACTGTACTATAAAGCATGCGAGTGAATATTACACTGGGAAATTTTTTAAAAGCAATATGAAGAATAGCATGGGTGTCCCCTGAAATGGCAAAAAACCCAAATGTCTAACATCTAGAGGCAGATTTATCAAATGTCAAAATTCATGCAAGTTTTTAAAAATTCCGCCCTAAACTCCCATAAATTCGAAATTCAACCAATCGAAATTTATTTAAAAAAAAACAAACTAATTTTTTAAACTCGGATAAATGGAATTTCAGGAAGGCTGCAAACAACTCAAAATTGATCCCTGGACCTCTCCCATTGACTTAAACGCAATTCGGCTGGTTTTAGGTGGCAAATAGTTGAATTTGAGTTATTAAATTTGGTGCGGTTTGTAGCCTTATGAAATCCTGAGTTTTAATAATTCAAATCAAATTCAATTTGAGTTTTTGGGTCGTTTAAATTCCGAGTTTAAAAAATTTGAGGTCATAAATAAATTTTGACTAGTTGAATTTAGTTTGAATTTCTGGGAGTTTAAAAAAACATAAAATTCAAATAATCACACAAATTCACATAAATTCAAAAATCAACCCTTGATAAATGTGCCTCCCAGTCTAGACATTTTACACCATATGTTTTTGTGCTCTGGACAAAACCTTTAGCACTGAAGGTCTGTGTCTGCTAAGTACAGTATTGTTTTCTGCTGAAGTTAGTTATCCTTTAAACAAAAACATACAAATAGCTGATGTTTATCTGCTTGACTGACAAGATTGTTTAACCAGGCACTTTAGTGCCAGTGTGAACACTCCTTACGTAAACACACAGCCCTGTTTCTGGGACTGTGTGGTTTGGAACTTGGCATTAATTATTAAACATACAGATGATTTCACTAAAGAGGAATTTGGGCCTAAGCTGAATACATATGCTCCAACCCACTTGCTGCTTCTTCTTTTACAATGACAGTGCAACAATCAAGTAGAACAACTGTAACTCATTTATACATTCATTTTATATGTCACCAAAGGTGAAAAAGGCTGGGTACCAACATGCAAAATTGAGTATCTAATATTACCTGATAGTTTTGCCTCGCCAAATATTGGTGAGCTAAAACTCCTGGGACCCAACATCAGTAAAAGAATCAGTATACTGTTTGACTTGACATGGCTGTGCAAAACAATTGCATTCAATTAGTTAAATGACCTCAAATATGAACTAAATCAGTATTTACAAAATAGTACTAAATTCTGGTGATTGTTCAGAAATACACACATATCTTCCCTCTCTCAGTCCAAGCAAGATTTCCCAAGAAAATAAACAGTAAACCGTCATTTTTTCTTTATCAGCATCCTCAATTGCATCATGTAAAATGTCTACACTGAACACTATAGAAACTAGGGATGCACCAAATACAGGATTCAGTTCGGGATTCGGCCTTTTTCAGCAGGATTCGGCCGAATTCTTCTGCCTGGCCAAACCAAATCTGAATTTGCCATGCAAATTAGGGGCAGGGAGGGAAATCGAGTGACTTTTTTGTCACAAAACCAGGAAGTAAAAAATGTTTTTCTGTTCCCACCCCTAATTTGCATATGCAATTTAGGATTCAGATTGAGTTCGGTATTCGGCCGAATCTTTCACAAAGAATTCAAGGGTTCGGTCGAATCCAAAATAGAGGATTCGGTGCTTCCCTAATAGAAACACAGGTATACAGGTATGGGGCCTGTTATCCAGAATGCTGGGACCAGGGTTTTTTTTCCGGATAACGGATCTTTCCATAATTGGATCTTCATACCTTAAGTCTACTAGAAAATCGATTAATTCTTGCCCTTGTTATACCTATTCCAACTACAGAAGTCCAACCCAGACATCAGCTGCCTGTCAATTTTTTTGAAGATCCATCACAGCTGGAGGACCAAAGTCTGACAGCCAGGATTCAGAAGAAGGAGACTTATGTACAAGAACAGTCAGCAATAAACATTGCTGTAAAGGAATTCTTTGAAATAACATTAAGAAAGTGCATGCATTTATAAAAACATCATTTAAAAAATAAAAACGTAGAAAAAAACTTACGGAACAATCCTCCAGTTACAATGAGTTACAGAAAGCAGATTGCTAGCAAGTATTCAGATGAAATGATAGCATATCCCTGGAGCTCATTCCTTCTAATGGCTCTCAGAATAACAGCAGATGTCTACAAAATGACATGGTTTCAAGATGCCTGCTATCAGCTTCCCTTCCAGCTCTGGTATCAGGTCAGTATCCCTGAGACTCACGAAAATCGATGGCACAGAGAGGCAGTAAATTTCCACTGTGGCCTCTTCCTGGGCTCAGTGTCACTTGTTCCCTCTGTTAGAAGCCGTACGGTATCTGGTTGAACTAGCTCTCTGTTCAACTCAGCTCCTCGTCACAGCTGGAATGTGCGTAAAACAAAAGACAAAATAAAGTGTTTGCCAAAGAATCCTTTGAGGTTAAAGTCCCTGATGAGCTACAAAGAATGAGCTCTGAAGGGCCCCACCTCGATTATTTTTAGCCTATTCAGACCATTGTAGTAGAAAAGACCTTACATGAAAAAAATTCATTGTGCCCAGTGAGTGGTGTGTAACCTGATAAACAGGATACATAATTATTGCACTTGTAGCACTTCACCTAATGCTTGATGTAAAAATGTTGTTGTCGTTGTTGCTGTTACTCAATCACACAATCATTGATAGGTCCCATCCCTGAACTACTATAAAACTGCACGGCTTACTGTATATTATATAAATACTTCTCACACGATTCAAATGATTATGTTTGGGTCCCACAGCAAATTCAATTTAAGGCCACAAAACATGGAATAATTTACCTATTTTACCAAAATAGGTTGAAATTGTTTGTTAAAATGACTGAGCCTTCAACACTCCCACGCCCCATGCAGGGTCTGCTTCCTATGTAGTTACCCCTGTATGAAATATAAAATAACAAGACACTCTTAAAATAAACCTTTAAATTATATAATAAAAAAAGACGTAGCCCTTTAAAGAAGCATCCTATTTTGTAGACAATTTCTGGTTAAAGGAGAAGGAAAGGCTAGGCCAAATGTTAGGCAAGTGATTGTATTGACTTACCTGAAACCCCGGGCCAGTGCTCCTATCAGCAGAACACTGCACCGGCCCAGGGTTATTCCAGTGAGCACCACGGATCGGTCCTCTTCCATCCTCCTCTTTCTTCGAATTTCCCGGGTAAATCGCATGTGCAGTAGAACGAAATAGCCGACTTTTAAGTTAAAGTTCAGCTTTTCACTCTACTGCACATGCGCGAATGAGGTAGACGGAAGAGGATCGCTCCGTGGTGCTCACCGGTATATGCCCGGGCCGGTGCAGTTTTCTGCTGATAGGAGCACCAGCCCAGGATTACAGGTAAGTCGATACAATCACATGGGGGTGCCTAACATTTGGCACCCCCAAGTGCTCGTAGCCTTTCCTTCTCCTTTAACTAACAAATATACTGTTCTTGGGAGATGGCTTTTTCCAAATGCCTGTGGATTATTTTAATAACATTTTGGAATTTTTTAATAAAATAGAGTCTATGGGAGACAACCTTTCCGTAATTCTGAGCTTTCTGGATAACACGTTTCCAGATAAATTCCATACCTGTAGTTGTATAAAGCCATGGTATAAAAACTCACCCATACCACCTAAGATTTACAAATAAAGGGTTTTTCCTGGTGTCTCCGACTCAAGATCCTTTAGTTAATGATTTCAGCTCCCAACATCTAACAATGGCGATGCTAGAAAGTGCATCCTTTGTATGACAGTTACTTTATTAGTTATTTGCCTTAGCTGGAAATCCCATTATGAAACAGATCAGCCTTAATTTCACATGATGCATTTTGTTTAGTTGGAATAACATCATTTGTTACCAAGCAAAACTTCATTATCTGAATGTTTTGATAACAGAATGTGATCAACGCATTGCTGTTTTTATTGCTTTTGGCAGTGGAGCCAAGGTGCAGACGGATTTCTAAAACTCATACAGAACAGTATATGTCATGTAAAACAAATAAAGCCCTTTCACCCCCTATTCCAAGGCATACTCAATACTCTACTATGGTCCATCAATCTAAGGACATCATTCAGCAGCATCTGCTGGGAATAGAGAAGCATTTACACATCTCACACATAGACATTCAGTATGTTACGTGTCAACGTTGTAGTTCTGTGCAATCCCCAGTGGCACTGGTTCCTATAATGTTCACCTTTTGAAAGCACACATTCAAGAGTCTGAACTTTTGTCTGGCTCTTACAATTTAGCTGGTGGTCTATACACAGGGAGGCACATTTATCAAAGGTCAAATTTCGAATTCATGTGAGTTTCTTTTAAACCCCTTTAAATTTTAATATACTCGAAATTCAATTGGGGGGTTATTTGATAAAAAATAAAATATCTAAAACTCAAATTTAACCAACTCGAAAACTCAAATCAAATTTGACTAAACTCGATATAAGTTTTTTCTTGGAAAAAACCTTGAATGTCAGAGAGGCTACTAACATGTCCCTGGACCTCTCCCATTGACTTACAGATGCAGCCACTTTGGTTTGTCTGTTTGACACAGAATATCTAAACACAGATATCCCATTTATCTCAGTTAACACAGAAAACTGCGTCACAACATCCCATCTAATTAAAGCATTCACCATTGTGAACAATGGAGCTTTGGTATGCTAATGAAAAGGTTAAATGCATTAAATGAGTTAAGATGACTTAAGATAACACAGTTTCTTCAATTACCCCTGAGTCATGACGCATTTAACTCACAAATCCAAGTGGCTTCATCTGTATACATGAACTCAGCAGGTTTTATGTGGCAAATAATCAAATTCGAAGGTTTTAAAGGCCCAGATAAAATCTCAAAATTCAAATTCGCCCCTTAATAAATCTGCCACTAAGGCAACCATATCTTATTTCCAATTTCCATGTTATTTAGGGCCGACAGACCCTTTTATACACATCATTCACATCAGTCCCTGACCCAGAGGAGCTTAAAGTCTAAGGTCCCTATCACATAGTAAAGCTAATTAACCTTACTGTATTGTATGGGAGGAAACTGAAACACACAGACATGGCAAGAATCGAACTCCAATTCTGCACGACAGCAGTACTACCCAATGATCTGTGGTGTAATGATGTGCAGGTTGAGAATTTCTCGACCCGCACCCGACCCGAACCCGCCCGCTTCCTACCCGCACCGGACCCGGGACCGCTGCTCTATTTTATTTATAGACCCGCGCCCGCCCCGCAATGACGTCACAAAAGGGGCGGGGCAGGCGGAAGTGTATAAATTCGGAATGCGGAAGCCGGCAGTACTAGGTCGCGGGCGGGGAGAGCAGGAGAAGAGCTCGACCCGCATCCTCAGGCGACCCGCGCATTTCGTCCAGGTGTCGTCCCGAACCTGCCCAAACCCACGGGCCTCGGGTCGGCTCGCATATCACTACTGTGGTGTGCTGGCAGGATTATTAAACAGCAGCTGCTAAATGGCATTCATTGTATATATTTTTTAGTGCCCCTCAACATTAATTTCTTTGTGCATGTTTTGGGGCCACAAAGTCACAGTTTAGACTGATCATTTCCAAAATCCTCCATGTAGTAAGCCAGCAATCTCATACCACATGTTCAAATGTCAGGTTACATGTGAGGGCCTAGTTATCAACAGTCTCATTTTCATGGTTTTCGTAGTTTTTTTAAACCACAACTAAACTCACAAACTCAACACAAAGGGGCAGATTTATCAAAGGTCGAGGTGAATTTTCTAATTCAAAAAAAAAAATTATATTTCAAGCTATTTTTCGTGTATTTCAATTAAGGAATAGTCCAAATTTGATTCGAATTTGAAAAAAAAAACAAAAAAAAAAACGAAAATTAGAATATCAAAGTTGACCATGTACTGTCTGTTTAAAATTTGACTTCGACCATTCGCCATCTAAAACCTGCCTGAATTGCTGTTTTAGCCTATGGGGGACCTCCTAGAACTTATTTAGAGTCAATTGGTGGACTTTGAAAAATGTAAGTTTTGCACAATTACTTAGTTTCGTACGATTCTAATTTGGCAGAATATAGACCTATTTGGCCGAAAAACGACTTAATTTCGGTTGGTCTTTTTGAATTTGCATTTCGAAGTTTTTCAAATTCGACCCTTGATAAATATGCCCTCAAACCAACTAATGTCGTGAGATGGTTTACAAAATCTGAATAAAAAGAAGTACAAACTGAAAATTACACGGAACTCTGCACTAAAAATCCAAATACCTAGAAAACCTCTAAAAGTCTGAATTGATTAGAGCAGTCCAACAAGATCAGCACAGCTCCCCTGACTTCTATAAGACCTTGACAACTTTTACCATGTTAAGTTTTGTATTATTGATTTTTGCGTTCTTGCACTTAATAATAATGAGAAAACCACCCATTTTTAGAGATATGTGGAAAATTTTAAATCTGATTGTAAGTAAATGACCCCCCCCTTAATGTACAATGTCATAGAAAGACATCTATGGATCCCTTGGGCAGGATGGAGGTACTCTATAAACATCCTTTGAAGGGCAGGATCCAGTTTATTGAACTCTGGCTGGTTCAATAATGATTTAGACATATTTACAGAATTTCATTCCTTGTAATATCTAAAATGCCCTTAATAAGCCCATGGCAGAATAAAGAAGCGCACTGTAGCAAGTCTCCAGACATGTACTGGAAGTATTTAGGAAAGTTTAATTTGCGGTGTGCTGTGAAAAAGGCATTTTTAGTGAACTGCTTAAAGGGATACTGTCATGGGAAAACATGTTTTTTTTAAAAACGCATCAATTAATAATTCAGAATAGCACAATTCTGAACTGAAATCCATTTTTCAAAAGAGCAAACAGATTTTTTTTATATTCAATTTTGAAATCTGACATGGGGCTAGACATATTGTCAATTTCCCAGCTGCCCCAAGTCATGTGACTTGTGCTCTGATAAACTTCAATCACTCTTTACTGCTGTACTGCAAGTTGGAGTGATATCACCCCCTCCCTTTACCTCCCAGCAGCCTAACAAAAGAACAATGGGAAGGTAACCAGATAGCAGCTCCCTACCTAACACAAGATAACAGCTGCCTGGTAGATCTAGGAACAACACTCAATAGTAAAAGCCAAGTCCCACTGAGACTGATTCAGTAGGAGAAGGAGTAGGAGAAACAACAGCCTGCCAGAAAGTAGTTCCATTCTAAAGTGCAGGCACCATGACTGGTGGCAGCTGGGAAACTCACAATATGTCTAGCACCATGTCAGATTTCAAAACTGAACATAAAAAAATCTGTTTGCTCTTTTGAGAACTGAATTTCAGTGCAGAAGTCTGCTGGAGTGGCACTATTAACTGATGCGTTTTTTTAAAAAAAAACATGTTTTTCCATGACAGTATCCCTTAAAGCACAAGTTTCTTTTCTTTTTTTTTTATATGTTTACTTAAGTTGGAGATTTTATTTTAGGGGTTTAGCACATATTACACTGTAAAGGGTTTTTGGACTGTGCTGACACATAATAATAATAGCCCATAACAGACCTCCTCTGCTGCCATATGGCTTACGATAATGCCACCCATCTACACTAATGAACCAGAAGGGGTCACAAAGTGAACCAAACCCCTACCCAAGGACCGGAAGGAAGAGGAAGAGCAGAGGAAAGGATAGCTAGAGCTGGGGTGGAAGGAAAGGGAGATGAGCAAAACAAAGACATTTTCCTTGGCTCACAAACAGCTATTCTTCTATTAATGTACATAATAATAGTATACTAATGCAAAATGTGTCAGGCAGTTTAAACATGGCAACAATGCAAACACCCCCTGTGTATATAGAGCTTTTGCTCTGTTACAACCAGATGAGGGTTAGAAAAAACACTTTGGAGTCTGCAGTAGGACCCCTTTTCCTGGGGGACCATGGGGGTATGTTTACTAACATTGGAGATAAATATTTCCGGAGATGTTACCCATGGCAACCAATCAACAATTATATTTAAACAGTCAACTACAAGTTAGAAAACAAAAGCCAACATCTCTGGAGTTATTTATATCCAATTTTAGTAAACATGCCCCCATGTCAAAATGGTGTAAATTCAGAGAAACCGTTAAATCCGGGAAAGAAAAAAAACATAGCTTCCATGAATGGAGCTACAACAAAACAGTGTCAGTTATGGGAAAACAACTGTTTATATTTATAGACCTGCGCCCACCCCGCTGTGATGTCACGAAAGGGGTAGGAGCGAGTCTATAAATTTAGGGAACGAAAGCCGGCAGTGTGAGGTGGCAGGCGGGGAGACCGAAAGGGAGCACTTCAACAAGAAGATGTTTTGCGAGGGAGTACTTCAAAAAGATGTTTTGTGGGGGAGCACTTCAACAAGAAGATGTTTTGCGAGGGAGTACTTCAAAAAGATGTTTTGTGGGGGAGCACTTCAACAAGAAGATGTTTTGCGGGGGAGTACTTCAAAAAGAAGGTGTTTTGTGGGGGAGCACTTCAACAAGAAGATGTTTTGTGGGGGAGCACTTCAACAAGAAGATGTTTTGTGGGGGAGCACTTCAACAAGAAGATGTTTTGTGGGGGAGCACTTCAACAAGAAGATGTTTTGCAGTAGCTGGCCCAAATCCACCTGACCCCTGTGGGGTTTGACCCAGTCAATGAAACAAATTTTGGGCCAGATTCAATTCAGTGAGAAAAAACTTTGATCTCATGGTTTATCACGTGAAAACATGGGCGAAATTCAGTCCACTAGACTTCGTTAGCGTTTTTATGTGACTGGGATAAGGGTTTCAGAATTATATCGCATCTCAAATTGAATCTCGTCCATGAGTTTTCACGCGATAAACCTTTTTCTCACTGAATTGAGTCTGGCCCTTTAATTTTAAAACATATGTTTTAGAAAAAACAGTGGAGAAATAAATAGAAAGCAACCAAGAAAAGTCATTACGGTAACATTTTCTGATGGTGAACACTTCAGCAGAAATTAAACTCTTTATTACATCTATCATAATATTGCCTTTGAAAGCTACTTATAACTTTGCCATAAAGTATTTGCAGGTGCTTTTGCATTACCTGTCTAATGCCCCATTTTCCTCGATGAGGGGGCTGCCATATTTGTGCAGCAGGAGTCCGTTACCATTAGAAACTCTAACTGACAGGCTGAAATGGGACAGTCGGGTTGCAAAACAGGTTTAGATTATTATGCCCAACATATAAAAGAAAAATATACAATTAATTTGAATGACATCTATATGCCAGCCAAGGAAAGGCTTTAGGGTTAGTTGTACACTAACAGAAATTCTCGAAACACAACACTCTTTTTTTCGGCTTTCAGGAACTGCAGGTCTGTGTATAAAGTAAGGGAAGGAAATTCTGCAGCATTTGCTATGAATGCCAGTTATTCAGTTCAACATGTATGAACCGTTATACTATTACTGTGCCTGAAATGATGGCATAATTGCTGTTTCCTTCCAGGAATCATTACTAACATTGAGATATATAACACTTAGGAGATTATTTATCAAAGTTCAAATTTATCTCAATATTTTCTGCTACAAACATTGATAAAATCAGCTCTGGCTTTTTACGCTTATTTATTATTACATTTTCCCGACAATTTGCTGTGTGGGGAAAAAAATTAGATTTTCACGTTTTTTTTGGATTTTCCACCCAAAAACTCCGATTTCTTATGTTTTTTTGCCCGGGGTATTGCACGAAACCCAGCGCACATCAAAAAATCATTGGGAATTCACCCATTGACTTATATGCAAACTCAACAGGTCAGAGATGCTGGATCTTCAGATTCTGACTTCCATCCTTGGGGTTTAATAAATTCGGAATTTTTTTTTTTTTTTTTTAAAAGTCCGATTTTAGTTCTATAACTCTAACAAAAGACATGCTTTAATTTCCCTATTAGGGATGCACCAAGTACAGGATTTCGTTTAGGATTTGGTCACATCCTACCACTTTTTGCAGGATTCAGATGAAACCTCAGTGTTTAGCCAAGCACTGCTCAGTCTGGACACTGACAATGTATAGTATCTACTCTAATTCTGCACACTCTTCCCTTTTATACTGTATATGTGTATGCTTATTATTAAGGGGCATTTATCCTGTCAATGAACAAGAGTAACTTTTATTCAGCATTTTTTTCTTTGGTTCATCGGTCAACTTACTTGAAGAGCTTTATTTCAGGGGAAACAAACAAACAAGAGAGCATAGAAAGGTACAATAAACTACTGTAATTTTGGGGGGGAAAATTCAAGCTGAAGCTTAGGATAGCAGGAGACTTAGTGGTATGTAAGGCCAGACATCACTCTGACTCCTGGGTAGGCTACCTGTGGCTAGTCATGTGGCATAAGTGGTGTTTTTATTGAAAAAGCTCATGAAATAGGTAATGCTGCCAGCAGCTCTTGATATTGTTTCAGGTGACACTCATGTTATTGAAGCGATAGGAGGCCCTAGGACTCAAACTCTGCCTTTTCATATAGTATTTAAACACCATAAAATTCAACTGGCCAGCTTAAAGCACTGTCTTACTTCTAGCAAAACCAGTGTTTGTGCTCTCTGTGCCCAAGGGTTTAGCATAACATAAAGGGGGTTATTTCCTAAAGCTTGAATTTTGGGGCAAAAACATGTATTTTTCATGTTAAAATTTTTGTTTTTGAGATTTAGCAAAAATCCTGAATCTGAAAACTGCCATCTCAGACCAGTCATGGTCATGTATAAACGGGAGATGCCGCTATCCTAATTTGAAGATATCATGGTTTGTGCTGAGTTTAGCCGGATAATCTGAAAAATTCTGTGTTTTCAGGCAAAAACCGCAACAACCCCAGTGATTCGGGAGAAAAGTCAGAAAATATCGTACAATTCAGGTTTTCACTTGATTTTATCAAGTTTTTTTTACCAATCTGATTTATTCGATTTTTTGTATTACTAAATAAGGAAAAATTGGGGATGGGAGTTTAGTCAAACTTTTTTTTTATTGCAACAATGAGATAAAATTGAGTTTTAGTAAATAACCTCCAGAAAGATGGATACTGCAGCATGGAGTGCCAACAGCAATATACTCAAAGAGATCAAAAACTGCAGGCAATCCCTATTTTTGCTTGCCATTTTTTATTTAATGTATTTTTCAAATGAATATCCAGCAAAAGAAAAATGGGCACAAGTTATTCAGCACACAAAAAGTTATCTTTATATATGTATTTATTAATATGAATAAGCTGAATTTTCTGCTCGTATCACACAACATCACCGTTGCCCCAAGTTTCCATGTCATTTTAAACAACACATTTCCCAGGCACATCACATCAGCCACATCCCGTATTCCGCAAGATCAGCCATATCGTGCCTATTTTTTTTTTTATTTTTTCATTTAAATTAGGGCAGTGTGCACTTTGCTGCCTCCTTCCATTTTTCACTAACTCCTACCAGTCTTTGTGGTGTGTCTGTATGATAAAAAAACAAAAGGGGACATGTTGGTACAAAATATACTTCCCATATATACTTGGTTGGTTGACCACTTAGGTCACTCAATTCTGAGACAACCCAAATACGCCATTAAAAAAAAATGAGCTAAAGTGTAGCTGTTCCATTGAATTGGCAGAAAAGCAACTGCCACAGATGTCAATTTGAAAAATTGGGCTTTATTTACACAAATCCAGACTTCTGGAGAGATATTTTGGCATACCTGTCCAATCACTTGGCATCACTGAATTAAAGGGGCCTGGTCATCCGAAAAAATTATTCCAAATCATATTTTATCACATTTGTCAAGCAAAATAAACTTTAATTACACTGTTTAAATTATTTTAATCTTGTTTCCTTCAGACTGGGAATTCATAATTATAGCAAGGAGGCAGAAGCCATATTGTGGACACTGTTATTAAGACAAGCCTTGTATCATCACAGAATCTTGTTTGTGCACCAGAATGGGGGACCTGATGTCCATCCAATGCACAAGTGCAGTGACATCTAGTAAGTGCTGAATGGAAAGTGAAAGTAGTTGCCTTGATTGACATTTGATTGACAACTGAGACTTTTAAATGAGTTTACAACAGCTATGAATGCTTTAATATAAAAAGAATTTGGATTTCATGTTCAATTTGAAAAGGACTTTTATTAAACAGCTTTTTATATCCAGGTGGCAGGTCCACTTTAAAGGAGAAGGAAACCCAGTCGGCGCAAAAACCCTCCCCCCCTCCCCTGTAATCTTCTTCCTGCTTTGACCGGCATTTTGGTGCATGTGCAGTAGGAGCATTTCGCGGGTACGGATCTATTGTGCATGCGCCAAAAGTCACGAAGTTTTCCGATTTCACTTTGTGACTTTTGGCGCATGCGCAGTAGATCCGTACCGGCGAAATGCTCCTACTGCGCATGCGCCAGTCAAAGCAGGAAGAAGATCGATTGGAAGAAGATGGTGTCAGTGGACTCCGTACACTGGACATGCGCAGAAGGGTAACAAGTTAGGGGCATTTGCCCAGCGAGACAGGTAGGCCAGGGGGGAGGAGGGAGGAGAAGCAACACAGGGGAGGGGGGGAGGGTATTTGCGTCGACTGGGTTTCCTTCTCCTTTAAAGGATGTGTTATGTGTAAATTCTTGGGACTCTTAAATAGATCTGTTTCTATATTACACAAAGAACTGGGCAGAGGTTGCCAATGCAAAAATATGGCAATTCTGGATAGACATGGAAAGACCATCATTGGCAGATAAAGATAATTTGATGATTATTTAGAGAGCAACGTAATTATTGGCACAGGATAAGATGTGCTAGGTACTGCTAAACACTCAATCAATTCTCCCCCTATCTTTCCTTGAAACTTCTCCACCTTCCCTCCTTTCTTTCATTCTTCATATAAGCCAATAAAAAATGAAAAATGGACTTGCCCTGACTGAGTATGGGGATGTTCCATGAGCAGAAGAATGGGTCATAAAATTTTTGCATTATAACACTTATAAAGTAAAATGATGCCACAGGCAGGAATGCTGTAACTCTACGCTAGACAGAAGATCAATAAAAGACTCATTACTTCTTGGGAAAGTGTAAAAACACATTCCTTTATAATTAGTTTTTTTGTGGCTAATGTTATTAAAAGAAAATGTACACTCTGCTCTTTAATGAAAGTGTGAAATATAACAAAAGTCTCTGTTTTCTTGCTTTATAGGTAATAATTTGTTAGGCTTATTAAATACAGCTTTGGGTTAAGTATATGGTGTGCTTTTAAGACTTGCTGCATACCAGACAAGTTCCAAGATTTATATTTTAACCGTGTCTTTACACATTGTCGAATATCTGGGGTAGGACTTAATACTTTTTAATTTATATTCTCTCAATAAAAGTTAAGACTAGAGCTGACTTAGCACAACCTATTATACATTTCATCCATGCGTGCCACACTGTTGAATTAAAGGCATTTTCTTTTCTCTTCACTAGAACTTGTATAAAGATTTTAATATTAAATACTACTATTTGAAGATGTTAATAGTAGTAAAGAGCCAAATTTTTGCCAAGTTTCGCTTAAAAAATGATGCCCTATAGCAGGGGTGTCCAAACTACGGCCTGCGGGCCAACTGCGGCCCGCGATCCAGTTTTAATTGGCCCGCAGCCAGGGCCGGATTACCCACAAGGCTCCCTAGACAGGGCCTCCCCATCCGCCCCCTACCGTGACGCGTCGCTCTGCACGCACACTTCTAGGAGCGCTCAGCGTGCACGCTGCAGAACAGCTCAACCGCACCTCTACTGCTGCGCATGCTTGTTGGCTATTGGGATATCGCATCACTCCAGGATGAGAGCGAGGTTACCTGCATGTCAGAGCCAGCCATCAGCATCCACTTCCTGGTCCACGCTGCTCTAAATACAGTCTGGCTGGGCTGCCACAGTACTCCTTCAAGCATCGCATTTCGTGAGTGCAGAGCGATCCGGCAGAAGGGCTGGGCAAGCGGCAAGTGGGCCGGGCAAGCGGCAAATGGGCTGGGCAGGCGGCAAGTGGGCCCATTGGTACAGAGCAGCTGGTTCCTCTGGCACATAATGCAATTTTGCAACTAGAGGGCCTAGGGCCCACCAATGCTGGGGCCCACCGGGTTTTAACAGCTGTCAGGCTCGCAGGTTGGGCATCCCTGCTTCAATCCTATGCCCGGGCATAAAACTATGGCAGCATATATCAGTATGCTGTCCCAGCTGCTGCGTGTCTGGCCAATTGGGAATGCTGGGAATTGTGGTTGCACTGCTTTAGACTGGTACTTGTCGTTGTGTTACAGCTGCTGCTGGTTCAGTCCCAGTGTCTATAGTGGCTTCCCATTTCATATTGCCTGGGATCCAGCATGTCAGGCTGAAAGGTCGGCCCCCACACATTTTCACCTCACCAAATCTGGCCCTCTTTGTAAAAAGTATGGACACCCCTGCCCTATAGACTCCAATGGGAGAAAGAAAAATGTTGCGCGTTCAAAGAAATGTTGCACGTGCAAAAGTTGAGTTTTTTTTCCGGAGGAAAACTCGATTCAAGTTTTCGGGTTGGGACTATTCGATTGAAGTTTAGACGTTCTAATTTTTTCATAAATAACATACCTTTCGAATTGTGAATGCAATTGATTTAGAGTTTAAAAAAATTCACATTACTCTAAATTTTGACTTTTGATGAAAAAGGTCCGCGTGGAAAACCTGCAAAGTGGTCGGGTTACAGATTCCTTAGTCGTGCAGGCAGTCTGTGGGTAACCCAGCTGGGTACCCAACAAAGGTTTGGCTTAATCCCACCCACCTACCCTTGTGGTTATTCCAGTTTTTTTTTAATTTTTTGGGAAGATTCGGCACTAGGGATGGGCGAATTTTTTCGCCGAAAAAATGACGCCCATAGACTTGTATGGAGACCTGCGTCAAAAAAAAAAAGACGCGCAACAAAATAATTTCACCGCACGACAAATTTTTTTTGACGCCCATAGACTTTAGTGGGCTTCTGCGACATTTCGCCGGCGGCTAATTTTTGGCGAAACGAAACGGGTCAAATTCGCCCATCCCTGTTCGGCACCAGAGTGACGGCACTTCCGGGTAAATGTGACATCACTTCCGGGTCTGAAGGTTAGTTGGCCTATTGCTGGTCGGGTAGCTGGAAAATGCGGGTCATATTGCGTGTTGCAGGTAGGGGTTTCAAAAAAATGTACCTGCGCAGGACTAGCAGGTAGGTAGGTAGGTTTTGCTTTGCCATATTTTTTTTTCATCCAAATTGAAGAAAAGAGGGCAGATGGAAAGTAAATGTGGTCCAGGTGCACCAGACCCTCAGCATTGGGAGTAGCTATCTGTCCCATGAGCCACGAAAATGAAAATAAATTTACCGTTAAATTAAAATCATCTGCATCTCGATATTCCCTACGTGCTTCATGCTCTAGGGGGCAATGTAATTGTGATCACCACAAAGTTTCACCACAAAAATTATGCCCATGGACTCCATGGTCAATGGGTAAAAAAAAATTGTTGCATGTAAAAAATGTTGTTGCCCACAGACTTCAATGCGTTTTAACAAATTTTCAGACAAGCGAAACGGGTAAAATTTCTAGCCGAAATCTACATTTCCTCATACATACTGTATATGTACCAGGTGTTCTATATAATAAAAACTTTTGTGTTCAGTCTATGAATAGGATGTGTCATTGAGAGTAGGGATGGGCGAATTTTTTCGCCTCGTTTCGCCGAAAAAATGACGCCCATAGACTTGTATGGCGGCGTGCGTCAAAAAAAAGACGCGCGTCAAAACAAATTCGTCGCGCGACAAAATTTTTTTGACGCCCACAGACTTTAATGGGCGTCTGCGACATTTCGCCAGCGGCGAATTTTTGGCGAAGTGAAACTGGTCAAATTCGCCCATCCCTAATTGAGAGCTGATGATAGAGAAGTAAGTTTCTCAAGCTCAGATTTTTTTTCTTGCTGCTGCTATGTTAAATGAAATCCATGCAGACATGCTTTGCAAAAAACAAAATGAGCTTGCTGTCAGAACATCTAAAAGTATTTTGTTAGGAAAAAAAACCCCCTACTTGATAATAACATGTCTAGTAATATTTAGTACTGACATTTCTTAAAGATCTACTACATTTAACAGTTAAAAGTTATTTCAACGGGTGGTTCACCTTAAAGCTTATTTTTAGTATGTTATGGAATGGCCAATTATAAGCAACTTTTCAGTTGGTCTTCATTATTTATTTTATATCGTTTTTTAATTATTTGCCTTCTGCTTCTCACACTTTCCAGCTTTCAAATGGGGGTCACTGACCCCACCTAAAATCAAATGCTCTGTAAGGCTACAAATGTTTTGTTGTTGCTACATTTTAGTACTCATCTTTCTATCCAGGTTTTCTACTATTAACATTCAAGTCTCTTATCTGGTTGCTAGGGCAATTAGTACCCTAGCAACCAGATTGCAAACTGGAGAGCTGCAGAAAAAAAAGCTAAATAACTCAAAGACCACAAATAATAAAAACACGAAAACCAACTGAAAAATTTGTCTCAGAACATCACTCTCTACATCACACTAAAAAAGTGAACTCAAATGTGAACAACCCCTTTAAAGGTGAAATTCCAAAAAACCAATGTATTTTAACACAATTCAGAAATGATTTTCCATTTTTTTTTTTTCAAATGCAGCTCTCTAGTCTAGCACTTAAGCAGTCATCTGGTATCAAGAGTAAACTACCCATAGCAAACAGTGGACTCAAGTTACAAAAATAATATTAATGGGGTAGTAAATCCAAACATTACATTTTGCATAGTAAAAACAAATTTAAGCCATGTAGCAGTAGTAAATTCTCCTGACAAGACTCCTGTTCCTGCAATGATACTCTCATCGGAAAATAACCTTTTTATTATCTATCATAACATTATCTTAGAATGCTTTTTATAATTCTGTCATAAAATTATTTGCCTGATGCATTTACATTACCTTTCTTACTATCCTGTTCCTGTATGAGGGGGCTGCCATATTTGTGCAGCAGGAGTCCATTAACATTAGAAACTCTAACTGACAGACTGAGAAGTGACAGTCAGGTTGACAAAAAAAAATCAGGTTTAGGAACTTCAAGTGACAATTACAAAATCAGAACTATCAGCGAAAAATGATCAACATGAACTTTAAGTAACTTTTAATGTAGATTAATATTTTGAAAATAAAATTTTCAGTGTCAGTATCACGTTAAACTGCCTGTTATTAACAGGTGCTGCTCTACATTTACAAACTTTTTTAAAGGGTGGTTCATCTTTAAGTTAACTTTTAGCATATTATACAGCTGCTATTTCTAAGCAACTTTTAAATTGGTCTAAATTTTTTATTTTGTATAGTTTTTTTTTTAAATTATTTGCCATTTTCTTCTGTCTCTTTCCAGGTTTCAAATGGGGGGTCACTGACCCAATCTGAAAACAAATGCCCTGTAAGGCAACACATTTATTGTTATTGATACTTTTTATTATTCATCTTTCTATTCAGGCCTCTCCTATTCATATTCCAGTCTCTTATTGAAATAGGTGCACGGTTGGTAGGTTAATTTGCACCCTAGCAACCAGATGGTTGAACTTGCAAACTAGAGAGGTGCTGGATGAAAAACTAAAATAACTCAAAAACCATAAATAATAAAAAATGGAAACCAATTGCAAATTGCCTCAGAATATTACTCTCTACATCATACTAAAAGTTCATTAAAAGGTGAACAACCCCTTTAAAATTATTGAAAATTTGAGATCTATAAATAGATAATATATACATAACTATAATAAAGTTGTATAATTATGCAAAATGTTATATCTGGCTTTACTTCACTTTTAAAAGTCTACCACGTAGTAAACTTTCTTGCTGTCAGAAGCAGCAAATTGAAAATCCAAGTTTCGTGCCAAATAAACAGAAGACTAAAAGAAAAGTTGTTTGGATTATTGCTCCTTACAGGGTACTGAAGTTTATTTTTAGAGGACCATCCTCTTAAACTAGGGGTGCACTGAATCCACTTTTTTAGATTCAGCGAACCCCTAAATCCTTCGTGAAAGATTCGGCCAAATAACGAACCGAATCCAACCCATAATTTGCATATGCAAATTAGGGGTGGGAATGGGAAAACCTTTTTAACTTCCTTGTTTTGTGATAAAAAGTCTTGCAATTTCCCTCCCGCCCCTAATTTGCATATGCAAATTAGGATTCAGATTCAGTTCGGCCAAGCAGAAGGATTCGACTGAATCCTGCTGAAAAAGGCTGAATCCTGGATTGGGTGCATCCCTATCTTAAACGTAGCAAATTTTTGTATGCTCCATTAGTCAAATATATATAACAACACACTACTTACATATAATACATAGCAGATACGGTTGATAATAAATCAAGTTCAAACTTCTGTTCAAGCAAATACTATTGAACATCTAGCTAATCCAGAGGAAGGAGAAAACGCTATTTTATTCCATCTGAAGGGGAAAATATTCCTTCCAAAATCTAAAAGCTTAATTTGACCAGCCACTGGATAAGCTTGTACAAAAAGGGGTTGTTCACCTGCAAACAACTAGTTGTATTCAGATAGATCACCAGAAATAACTTTTTCCAATGACTTTCTATTTGTGACTGTTTTTCTAATATTGAAGTGTAAAGTGTCATTTTTCACCTTCTGAAGCAGCTCTGGGAGGGGGGTCGCCGACCCTGTAAACTGTTCTAAATGGATAGATTTAGTTGATATATTTCTTCTGTTTGTCCCTACTGAGCAGAATCTCTGGGTTTAATTACAGGCAGCCGTTGGTACAATTGGTACAATAGTTTGCACCTGCATTCCTGAGCTGCCAGACTGTAACACCAGAGACCGGAACATTCAACTTTAAACGTATATTTTGGAAAAACAGTAAAAAATAAATAATGGAAAGTAATTGAAAAGTCTTTATGTCTGGGGAACAATCTAAAAACAACTGAACTAAAAAAGTGTTTGGAAGGAGAACCCCTTTAACTTAACTTTTAGTATGATTTAGAGAGTGATATTCTAAGACAATTTGCAGTTGGTTTTCATTTTTATTACATGTGGTTTTTGAGTTATTTAGCAGTTGAGACAGTCTGGTTGCTAGGGTCACATTTACCCTAGCAACCATGCATTGATTTGAATAAGAGATTGGACTATGAATAGGAGAGGCCTGAATAGAAAAGGGGGTAATAAAAAGTAGCAATAACTATAAATGTATAGCCTTACAGAGCATTTGTTTTCAGATGGGGTCAGTGACCCCACATTTTAAAGCTGGAAAGAGTCAGAAGAAGACAAATAATTTAAAAAAACGATAAAAATAATGAAGACCAATGGGGACACTGCTTACAATTGGCCATTCCTCGAACATACCAAAAGTTAACTTAAATGTGAACCACTCTGTATTAAGGTATCTGCAAGACCGTGAATTCTTTACCTATTGGCTGTTCAGTTGGGTCTCTATGAAAATGAAGTGTATAACTGATCCTAAACAATCTTTGTATCACAAGCAATCTTGAAGCTGAGGTTGGTTTCCGAGATTTCTCGGATGATGTGGTAACCTTAGTGTATATACAGGGGCATAACTACAGAGGAAGCAGACCCTGCAGCTGGAGGTATAGGGGCCTCATGAGGCCCTAATTCATATGCAATTTCAATAGATATTGGTAAAACAGGTCAACCCTTTAGACATTTTGTGGGCCTGAAAAATAATTTGCTATGGGCCCATTAATATCTAATTACGTCACTGTGTATATGTGTTGAGGAAGACAGGCGTGACATTAGCAAGAGGGAGGCCTAAAGACGTAAATGAGACGAATCCAACGTAATTCAGAATACTTAGTGAATAAGACCTCTGTATACAGAAATATTTATAGCATTCCTATAGACCAGTTATCACCAACCAGTAGATTGCGAGCAACATGTTGCTCCCCAAACCCTTGGATGTTGCTCCCAGTGGCCTCAAAGCAGGAGCTTATTTTTGAATTTCAGGCATGGAGGCAAGTTTTGGTTGTATAAAAACTAGGTGTACTGCCAAACAGAGCCTCAATGTAGGTTAATAATCCACATAGGGGCTACTAAATGGCCAATCACAGCACTTATTTGGCACCCCATGAACATTTTTCATGCTTGTGTTGCTCCCCAACTCCTTTAACTTCTGAATGTTGCTCACGGGTTCAAAAGGTTGGGGATCCCTGCTATAGACCAACAAAAACACAAAGGCAAATTTAAGCAAAACGCTATACAATAGTTGCCTTTACATATTGTGCAATTGTTGATTCAGGATCTGACACACACACACACACACCATTACTTTAAACCTTAAAACAAATTAACCCTTTAAAACAAATTAACCCTTTAAAACAAATGTAGCATTGAAAATAAAATACTACAATTGTTTCCCCATTGGCATGGATTTATGCAAGCTATATTATCATGTACAGGTATGAGATAAGTTATACAGAAACGTGTTATCCAGAAAGCTCAGAATTACGAAATAGGCGTCTCTCACAGACTCCATTTTATCCGAAGAATCCAGATTTTTAAAAGAGATTTCATTTTTCTCTGTAATAACAAAACAGAACCTTGTACGTGATCCGAACTAAGATATAATTAATCCGTATTGGAAGAAAAACCAGCCTATTTGGTTTATTTAATGTTTACATGATTTTCTAGTAGACTTATGGTATGAAGATCTAAATTACAGAAAGATCCCTTATTCGGAAAACCCCAGGTCCCGAGCATTCTGGATAACAAGTCCCATACCTGTACAAGGTACTTCCAAATACTAGTTATCCAGAAAGCATCAAATTACGGGAAGGCCATCTCCTATAGACTCCATTTTAATCAAATAATTTTAAATTTAAAAATGATTTCCTTTTTCTCTGTAATAATAATACAATGCCTTGTACTTGTTCCCATCTAAATTATAAATAATCTTTATTGGAGGCAAAACAATCATATTGGGTTTAATGTTTATATGATTTTCTAGTAGACAGAGGCATGTTTGAACTAAGATTCATTACACTACAGCATATACATTAATAAAGAAGCTACAGCTATCCTCATCAGAGATCCAAATTACAAAAAGATCCCATAATCTGGAAAATGCCAGATCCCACTCATTCTGGATAACTAGTCCCATACATATATTGTTATTGTTACAGCGAAAAAGCCAGTCAGGCAAACATGATTAATTGATTGTTAAATGTCATTGCTGGATTGCAGAGAATTCTGCATAAAAGATTCCAAATCTGTATAGAGCAGAGATGCTTAACGTAAAACAAAGGGTTTGAGATAATGGATATAGGTGTGAAAACATATCATACATACTGAAATTACAGAGCTGTTAAGCAAACAAAAAAACAAACACACATATATTCATGATAGAGAACCAAAGACAAAATATACGAGTACGGGTTTGGGACCTGTTATCCAGAATGCTTGTGACCTGGGGTTTTCCAGATAATGGATCTTTTCGTAATATGAATCTCCATACCTTAAGTCTACTAGAAAACCATGTAAACGTTAAATAAACCCAATGATCTGATTCTGCTTCCAATACGGATGAATTATATCTTAGATTGGATCAAATACAAGGCACTGTTTTATTATTACAGAGAAAAGGGAAATCATTTTTAGAAATTTGGATTCTTTTATTATAATGGAGTCTATGGAAGGCAGTCTTTACATAATTTGGAGCTTTCTGGATAATGGGTTTCCGTATAACGGATCCCATACCTGTACTATACAGGAACAACTGCTATAACATAGCAAGTGAATAATTACTATGGCACCACCAAGTACATGTTATGTACTCTCACTTAGTCTTTCTTTCCTTTCTATTGCTGGCAGCTGGGGACATTTCCCCAAACCCTGGCCCTTACCCCATCCCAGTTATAACACGGCCACGAGCTCCTTCTCTCCAGAGCAAATTCAAACAGTATAGAACACTTACTCCTATACCCAAAAACCCAGTTAATCTTTCATGTGCTCTCTGGAATGCCAGATCTGTTTGCAACAAGCTCACCGCTATACACGACCATTTCATTGCAAATTCCTTTAACCTACTCGCACTTACTGAAACCTGGCTTTCTCCTACTGACACTGCCTCACCTGCTGCCCTGTCCTATGGGGGCCTACACCTTACTCATACTCCCAGACCTGGTAACAGACCTGGAGGTGGGGTAGGTTTGCTTCTCTCTCCCCGCTGTACTTTTAAAGTTCTTCCACCTGTTCCCTCTCTATCATTCTCCTCATTTGAGGCTCACTGCATTAGGCTCTTTTCTCCTGTTTCACTCTGCATTGCTGTTATATATCGACCACCAGGACCAACTGCACAATTTCTGGACAACTTTGCTGCCTGGCTTCCTTACTTTCTTTCATCTAACATCCCATCCATCATATTAGGTGACTTTAATATACCTGTTAACAACATTAACAACTCTTCTGTCTCTAAACTTCTTTCACTAACCTCCTCCCTAGGCTTATCTTTGTGCTCAGACTCCCCCTCTCACTCCAGTGGTAACACTCTGGATCTCATATTTACCAGACTCTGTTCAACCACCAATTTTACTAACTCACCATTTCCCCTCTCTGATCACACTATGCTCACATTTCAACTCTCACTAACTCCCTCCTCACCCCCTGCTATTCCCCAAACACGTACTTACCGTGACCTGCAAGCTGTAGACGTGTCACATCTCTCTTCTTCCTTTGACTCTCTTCACTCTAATATCTCAGCCATCTCTTGTCCTAATGTGGCTACCTCTGTCTACTATAGTACTCTCACCACTGCCCTAAATGAGCTTGCTCCTATAAAAACGAAACGTTCTAGACCCAAACCACTTCAACCTTGGCATACTGCTCATACAAAAGCGCTCCAAAGACACTCACGTGCACTTGAGCGTCGCTGGCGCAAATCTCGTTCAGAATCAGACTTCTGGAGCTACAAATCTGCCCTGCGCTCCTTTAACACCAGCCTCTTCCAAGCCAAACAAACATACTTTACTTCACTCATTAACTCCCTTTCTAAAAAACCAGCACAACTTTTCTCCACCTTTAACACTCTCCTTTCCCCTTCTCCACCCCCTCCATGCACATCTGTCTCTGCTCAAGATATTGCTGAGCACTTCAAAAACAAAATTGACACTATTAGAAGGGACATTACACTACTCAACCCCCCTAGACTTCCACCACCCTCCCTCCACACTCCCCAGTCTCTCCTGTGCTCCTTCACCCCTGTCACTGATGAGGAAGTCTCAAAGCTTCTGGCCTCTTCTCACCTTACCACCTGCCCGCTTGATCCAATTCCCTCAAAACTTCTCCGCAATACCAATCCTGGTCTAATCAAAGCCTTAACTCACCTATTTAATCTTTCGCTCTCAACTGGACTGTTTCCTTCTCAACTAAAACATGCTCTTGTCACCCCCATTCTGAAAAAACCCTCTCTTGATCCCTCCAATCCTGACAACCTCCGACCTATCTCTCTGCTACCTTTCATCTCTAAACTACTTGAGCGCCTAGTCTACAACCGACTTACCTCATTCCTCTCTGACAATAACCTGCTAGACCCCCTACAATCTGGTTTTAAGCCACAACACTCCACGGAAACTGCCCTGACTCGACTAACTAATGACCTTTTAACCGCAAAAGCCAACAATCATTTCTCACTACTAATACTGCTTGATCTCTCAGCCGCATTTGACACTGTAGATCACCCTCTCCTCCTCCAGTCCCTCCAGTCGCTTGGCCTTCGTGACACAGCCCTGTCCTGGTTCTCTTCTTACATCACCAATCGTTCCTTCAGTGTCTCCTACAATGGAGCATCATCTTCTCCCCTACCTCTTTCTGTTGGAGTTCCACAAGGCTCTGTCCTAGGACCATTACTATTCTCCCTCTACACTTCCTCCCTTGGCAAATTAATAACTTCGTACGGTTTCCACTACCACCTCTATGCTGACGATACTCAGATCTATCTCTCATCTCCTGATCTCAACCCAGAACTCCTAACTCGCGTCTCCTCCTGCCTGTCCGCTATCTCTACCTGGATGTCGCAACGCTACCTTAAATTAAACCTCTCCAAAACTGAAATGGTTCTCTTTCCTCCAAATAACACCAGTAGCATCCCCGAAGTATCCATCATAGTTAACAATTCCACTATCACCCCCTCTCCCCAGGCCCGGTGCCTTGGGGTTATCCTAGATTCTGCCCTGTCATTCACTCCTCATATCCAGTCACTTATCAAATCATGTCACTTCCACCTAAAGAACATATCCAAAATACGATCATTTATCACCCAAGACGCTGCCAAAATTCTTATTCACTCTCTCATCATATCGCGTCTAGACTACTGTAACTCGCTTTTAATTGGCCTCCCCCTCCAGAGACTGTCACCTCTCCAGTCCATAATGAACACTGCTGCGAGGCTCATACACCTCAGCAACCGCTCCTCCTCTGCCTCGCCATTCTGTCAATCCCTGCACTGGCTTCCGTTACCTTTCAGAATCAAATTCAAATTAATGACACTGACTTTCAAAGCACTTCACAACTCTGCTCCACCCTACATCTCTGAACTCATCTCTATATACTCACCCACTCGCTTACTACGCTCCTCTACTGACCTCCTACTCAACTCTTCTCTCATTACCTCCTCACATGCTCGCATTCAAGACTTTGCAAGGGCTGCACCCCTCCTCTGGAATGCTCTCCCACGGTCTGTCCGACTTTCTCCCACCCTTTCTACTTTCAAAAAATCTCTGAAAACGCACTTCTTTCGAGAAGCCTACCCTCACTCCGCTTAACTACCAAACGCAACACCACATACAATACCACATTTCTCACCCACTTACTTCGATCTTGCCCACTCCCACACCTTGTGTATAACTCCCTCCCCTTTAGACTGTATGCATATGCATAGGGCCTTCCACACCTTTTTGTACCTGTATCGATTGTGACGTTTGTTACTCCATATATTCTATATATGTAATTTGTGTGATGTAGTTGTATAATCACATTTACTTTACAGTGCTGCGCAATATGTTGGCTCTATATAAATACATGTTAATAATAATAATAATAATGTACAGTAAGGTTATTATTTTTTTTTTTTCTATTTCGCTAGAATCTTCTGTTTGCTATTATCTCTCTTACAGGAAGGGTGTATGCTTCTTTCCTAGAAAGCAGAGATGTTAATGTCAAAGTCCCTCGAGCTGTTTTGAACTACACCTCCCTGCGGCTCCCAACATCTGGAAAAGATACATTTCTGCTACAGAGAGTGATTCACATGTTTAAGCAAAGCCTCCAAGGGTCAAGTTCCAGCATGCAAGCATATCACCACGTGGAAAAACCGACTGTTCAAGTATGGGTACATATATTAGGCCCTGGTTCTTAGTTTTTGGAAAAATAAAATGTAAGCTTTAACCTTTTCTGACTCCGGCTTTATTATTTAGTGGGTCCCAGGCTTGTGCCAGCCTCGTTTGAAGTCTCCTGGTATGTACAAGTATGGGACCTTGGGGTTTTCCAGATAAGAGATCTTTCTGTATTTTGGATCTTAGTACTTTAAGCCTGCTAGAAAATCATGTTAACATTAAATAAACCCAATAAGGCTGGTTTTGCTTCCAATAAGGATTAAATATATCATAGTCGGGATCAAGTAGAAGGTACTGTTTTATTATTACAGAGAAAAGGGAAATCATTTTTAAAAATATGGATTATTTGGAGAGTTGGCCTTTTTGTAATTCAGAGCTTTCTGCATAAATGGTTTTTGGATAACAGATCCCATACCTGTACTTCATAAAGCAACATTACTATACACTGTGCGCTAGCCAGAGTATGAAACCGAGAAAGCCAGAAAAGGATACATTATACATATGCTCAAAAGGGTGGTAAGGCGGCACTCTGGTTAAAAAAGACGACTGTGGTTTATTGCAACAGGTCACAGACCAACATCACCTGACGCGTTTCGGGAACATGTCCTTTAATCATAGACTTTGATTGAAGCCTATGATTAAGAGAGTTGTTCCTGAAACGCGTCAGGTGATGAGTGGCCCAAACCTTTTTCTACATTATACATAGCAACCCACACAGCATATATTTCTAATAGCAATAACTTTCTGTAAGTTCCACTAATAAAAAGAAACTACACATGACAAGGAATTTCTACTTGGAGCAGTCTCCAACAAGTGGCTAGTAAGTAACATGTTGCTCACCAACTCCTTGGATGTTGCTCCCAGTGGCCTCAAAGCAGGTGCAGCGCCGGATTTCAATGAGGGGCGCCCCTAGTCCACGCGGTCCGACCAGGCGGCCTAGGGGCGCCCCCTCATTGAAAAAACGCTGGCGCAGCTGCTGTAATTGAATGGGGACGCACACGTCCCCATAATGCGTCTGGGCGGCATGCCGTCCCTATTTTTTTGCCGCCCTAGGCCCGGGCCTATGCGGCCTTGCCGCAAATCCGGGCCTGAGCAGGTGCTTATTTTTGAATTCAAGGCTTGGAGGAGACACCTTTTGTTTGCGTAAAAACCAGATGTATTGCCAAATGGAGCCTCCTGTAGGCTGCCAGATCACATAGTGGCTACCAAATATCCAATCACAGCCCTTATTTGGCAAACCTATGGACTTTTTTCATGCTTGTGTTGCTTCTCAACTATTTTTACATGTGAATGTGGCTCATGGGTGAAAAAGGTTAGGGACCCCTGGCTTAGAGGATAACTGCACATTCCAGTCTGTAACGTGATGAATAAATAATCACACACACAACTTCACATCCTATTTCTTTTTTCTTTTACTGTGATGCAGTATCAGAGTTATACAGGGCAGCAAAGGCCAAACGTATCACCAGAAATCCATTAGCTCCAAGAAGCAATGTTTTCATTGGCATAATACTTGTTATATATACATAACATACTGTACACACACTGTAAGCTTTGTAAGGCAACGCCCCCTCCCACTCAGCTCTACAATACAACCTTCATGTGATCCAGGCTTCATAACTCAAAGCAAAGAAACGTAACCCTTTTAGGGGTCCAGTATAAACAATATTAATCATGTCAGTCCTTATAGCTGTCTGCAACTAGAAGCCACAGTGCCACCCTGCTAATATTTAATTTGCCCCCCCCCCCGATTCACAAAACATTCCAAAAGAATCTCTTATTGGCACACATATTACAACTGTACATAGGTCTGGACCTGAGTAGTTCACCATTAAGTTAATGTTCAGCATGTTATAGAATGCCCCGTTCCTAACAACTTTCCAATTGATCCTTATTTCTCTTTTGAACTAATGCTTGATTTTTTTTATGCATCTTTCACAGGTTTTAATTTAAAATACTATCTGCTTTTTGTGGGCAACAAAAAAACAACTATTGTTTTGTGAGGCTTTAATGTTATTGTTACTTGTATTGCTTTTTTTTTTTTATTCAGGACCTCTCCTATTCATCAAACATCTGCCAGGCTGCTAGGGTAAACTTGTCCCTAGCAACCAGATAGCTACTGAAATGTCCGACCATAAAACTACTGAATAAAAAGCTAAATTTAAAAAAAATGTGAAAAATGATACATTATCTCAGAATATCATTGCCTGCATCATTCTAATTTAAAGGTATACTGTCCCTTTAAGCAGACCTTAAAACTTCTGAATCGTTGGCAACCACTGGGTCTGCGGTTTCTGCTCTTCCCCAAGCACCTTGGATTTAACCTATATCTTGGCTGGTTCCAAGTGTCTAATGTGAATAAGCTGTACAAAAACATTACCAAGTCCAGATTTTTAGCACAGAGATCTGTTGTCATTTTGTCCCCATGACAAGCTGTAGCGTGTCAGCCTGACTTAAAGGGGCTGTTCACCTTTAAATTAACTTTTAGTATGCTGTGAAAACTGATATTCCGAGACAAATTGCAATTGGTTTTCATTTTTTTTTTATAATTTGTACCTTTTGAGTTAGTTAACTTTTTATTCCACAGCTCTTCTTCGGTTTCAGCAATCTGGTTGCTAGGGTCCAAATTACCCCCAGCAACCATATATTGATTTGAATAAGAGACTGGACTATGAACAGGAGAGGCCTGAATAGAAGTAATAGAAAGTAGCAATCACAATAAAAAATAACTTTACAGAACATTTATTTTTAGATGGGCTCATTTGGAAGCTGGGATGAAAAGAAGAAGGCAAATAATTTAAAAACTATAAAATATAAATAAAGAAGAGCAATGGAAAATGTGCTTAGAAATTGGCCATTCTATGAAATACTAAAAGTTAACTTAAAGGTGAACCAGCCCTTAGTCAATAACATTGGCAGCTTTTCTGGAACTACAACTCCCAAAAGCCAGTCCACTACCTCCATGTCATCACGTGATGTCAGTAGGCACACCTTGGCATAAGACAACCGACTGCAAGGTAAAGTTCCCGGATTTTTATGGCTGTATGACAGGGAACCCCCGACACGCCACGGGGTAAAGAACTACAATTCCCAGCACCTGCAGTTCCAAAGGTTGTATTTCCCCATCATGGACCGTGACACACCTATAAGCTCTAGTCAGGTACAAAGTGCGCTGGCAGGAAAGCACAAACCGTGACACCAGTATAAATATAAAAAACTATAAGTGACAATGTATAGGAGAAGGCAACAAACCCCCAGTGAATGCAGCTCAGCTGTGTCCGGGCCTCTCTTCCCTCTCGCCTTCTCTACTTTCCTACTTCTCGTGTCAGGAAGAGCCGGCGCTTCCGTACTGGGCGGCCACACGCCGCTACCATGGAAACAGCAGTGAGTGACAGAACAGGCGGAGCTGAGGGAGGGGCGTGGTGGCAAAATATAAACACTGCCAGCAAACAGGATTCCCAGCCTATGTAGGAGAAGAGACCCGAACTAAAACATTTTTTTCAACTTGTGTTTTAGTGCAATTGTATGTGGTGTTTGAACTGCAGACCCGTCCGTGCGCTACGTTTGACTCACGCAAAAAAAACGAGTGCAGACAGAACCCGGAAATGATGTTTCGATGTCGGGTACCGGTAGCCGAGTTAAAATGGGTCGGTGACGCCACGGTCACATGACAGTCATAGTCACAAAACGATCACGTCATCCTACCATGTGACCAAGCTGGATTAGCTATCATTTTAAGCGCGGTAAATTCAAATACACAATCCGGGATCCATCGCTAGTGGCAGGCTGAGATCTTCATAGGACCTGCAACTTAATCCTCAGGGTTGCCAACGCGTAATGTTGGTCTAGTAAGCAAGCAACTTCTATCTTCGCCATTTTGGGTTACTTCCCTGTAATTCTAATGTTCGTATGGGCTTGGGGTGCACTGTTCTGCATGCTCATCTTGACTGGTGGGGTCATTTGGGTCTTTGTGTGGTTTAGGGGTCAGGGGTCACGATAACTCTGGATGTTTGTGGGTTGGGGGGTCACTGTGCCTCTGGATGTTTGTGGGTCGGGAGTCACTCTGCCTCTGGATGTTTGTGGGTCAGGGGCAGAGCCGGACTGGGAGCAAAAAGCAGCCCGGGCAAAAAACAAAGCAGCCCACATGTAAACACACACACAAAGAGACACACAAACATGGAGAGACACACACACACAGACACAAACACACAAAAAGACACAAACACAGAGAGACACACACACACACAAAAAGACACACAAACAGAGAGACAAACACAGAGACACACACACACAAACAC
This sequence comes from Xenopus petersii, assembly GCA_038501925.1. NCBI lineage: Eukaryota > Metazoa > Chordata > Amphibia > Anura > Pipidae > Xenopus > Xenopus petersii. The sequence goes on from CM076674.1 coordinate 36,053,442, forward strand.
ACACACAGAGACACACAAACACAGAGAAACACACAGACACACAAACACAGAGAGACAGACACACAAAAAGACAGACAAACAAACAGAGAGACACACAGACGCACACAGAGAGACACACACACACACACACAAAAAGACACACACACACACAGAGACAAACAAACAGAGACACACAGACACAGAGAAACACACACACACAGAAACCTCTACCTCTGCTAGGAGCTTCATGAAACAGCACGGGAACTCTGACACCTCCCAACCCGTCTGCTGGCCAATCACCTTTGCCTTTCCCTGACTGATCGAGGGCGGAGGAAAACGCAGCTGCTTGGTGAGTGTGAAGGAGAAGCCCAGCGAGCATGCTGTAAATCTCTCCCTGCCCAGACGCCGCAAATCAGAAGCGGCCCATCTCAAAGGCAAATGGAGCGGCCCTTCGGGAAATTGCCCGAACTGACCTAAGGTCAGTCCGGGCCTGGTCAGGGGTCACTGTGCCTCTGGATGTGTGTGGGTCGGGGGTCACTGTGCCTCTGGATGTGTGTGGGTCGGGGGTCACTGCCTCTGGATGTGTGTGGGTCGGGGGTCACTGTGCCTCTGGATGTGTGTGGGTCGGGGGTCACTGTGCCTCTGGATGTGTGTGGGTCGGGGGTCACTGTGCCTCTGGATGTGTGTGGGTCGGGGGTCACTGTGCCTCTGGATGTGTGTGGGTCGGGGGTCACTGCCTCTGGATGTGTGTGGGTCGGGGGTCACTGTGCCTCTGGATGTGGGTCGGGGGTCACTGTGCCTCTGGATGTGTGTGGGTCGGGGGTCACTGTGCCTCTGGATGTGTGTGGGTCGGGGGTCACTGTGCCTCTGGATGTGTGTGGGTCGGGGGTCACTGTGCCTCTGGATGTGTGTGGGTCGGGGGTCACTGTGCCTCTGGATGTGTGTGGGTCGGGGGTCACTGTGCCTCTGGATGTGTGTGGGTCGGGGGTCACTGTGCCTCTGGATGTGTGTGGGTCGGGGGTCACTGTGCCTCTGGATGTGTGTGGGTCGGGGGTCACTGTGCCTCTGGATGTGTGTGGGTCGGGGGTCACTGTGCCTCTGGATGTGTGTGGGTCGGGGGTCACTGTGCCTCTGGATGTGTGTGGGTCGGGGGTCACTGTGCCTCTGGATGTGTGTGGGTCGGGGGTCACTGTGCCTCTGGATGTGTGTGGGTCGGGGGTCACTGTGCCTCTGGATGTGTGTGGGTCGGGGGTCACTGTGCCTCTGGATGTGTGTGGGTCGGGGGTCACTGTGCCTCTGGATGTGTGTGGGTCGGGGGTCACTGCCTCTGGATGTGTGTGGGTCGGGGGTCACTGTGCCTCTGGATGTGTGTGGGTCGGGGGTCACTGTGCCTCTGGATGTTTGTTGGGTCGGGGGTCACTCTGCCTCTGGATGTTTGTGGGTCGGGGGTCACTCTGCCTCTGGATGTTTGTGGGTCGGGTAACAGATTTGACATTCAGTTCCGTATCACGGGATGACTAATGGAGTACGTAGAGAAATAATTAAAGTTTGCATAGCTAAGAAGTGAATAGTTCTAGTTAGCGCTGGAAACATATGACTTATTTTGTGTTGTGTGAATCTTATTTTTCAGTTTCTTGCTTGAATTCAAGAGGCATAAAGACTATGTGAACTGCCCAACAGACCCACCTATAGGCTGCCAGTTCACATACAGGCCAATATTTGGCATTCCCAAGGAATTCTCATGCTTATGTTGCTCCCCAGCTTTTTATTTTAAATGTCTCGTGGGTAAATTAAAGGTTGGGGACCCCTGCCTTAGATAATGTAAATATGATCGAAAGCACCATGTGTAATTCACTCAAATAGTCACGTTAGCAATTCATTATGAATCCTGCAGTTTAAAGAAATACATTTATAACACACAAGGACTGGTATGTGTGTTGCTGTTTTTCTAAGGAAGTAAAATAATGTTAATAAACTATTTCCCTTAGAACTTAATTCTCTTTATAAAATAATCTGCTAATTTCTCTACAGGATAGTGAAATAGATGGAGCGGAGTACAAATGCTCGGCACTCAAATCAAAGTTTCCAATACGCTATCCATTTTATCCAATGATTTTTCACTCGGTAAGCTGCTATTTTCTGTAGTAGACCTATAAACCCTATTTGTTTTTTTTTATGCACAAACTATTGGTGGCTATTCCTTTCAACAATTTGGTTCTTTTTAACTAGATTAAACAATGAACTTCTTATTCTTGGCTTTGTTTCCCTAGTCACCCATGGCCAGCATTCACCAATGGGTTAATCGCCCTCCAGGCCAATGGACAGGACCTCCCCCCAAAGTTTAAATGGTCAGCCCCTTCCTTACCACACTTGTCTTTTTTGTCCTGTCCAGTGGCCGATGGATTTACATGGAACATCAAGCAGGGGCTTTTTGCCTCTTATCTATCCCAGCGTGGGGGGTGGTTCTGGCTCTCTCTTTCCCCCCCCCTGGGCGCTGGAAGTCCTAAGCTCCCCTGTATAGGGGTTAGCTATGGAAGCCATAAGCATTGGCACAGGATTGCCAAAGGCCGCCTATTGCCGCCCTGGATGGGCTAGGTAGAAGGCACACTAACCGTGGGGCCCTGCAGAGGCACAGTAGGCCAAGGATCCATTTGGCGCCAGCGGTCCGGAAGGCGTCCTAATCACCGCCGTGGAGAATGCGGCTATGGAACCGCTCAGCTTGAGGCCGCGTCCCTGCAGCAGCAAACAGGAAGCGGAAGTGCGGGCGCCGCCATCTTGGATGAGGGCATTTCGACGCGGAGCGTCAAAGGAGGCGCTGGCGCCAAATAAGTTAAGTATTCATGGCGTTTGCCATGTATTAAGCATGGGGCATATGGGATAAGGCAGCAGAGAGGTCCCTATATGATTTATGCTGAGTATCAGCAAGGCTTAAATAGCTGCCAGCAATTACCTGCGGGGGCCATTTTGACTAGATGCAGATCAGCAGGTATGTGAGGGTCTGTAAGCCCTATCTGTGTTGCCTATGGATCAATCTGACAATGTGTTTTTGTTAATACAGTATACACATGGATCCGGTGATGCCTGCCAAAACACCCCAGTCTAAGGGGAAAAGGTGAGGAAAAGGTGAGGTAAGGTACTGAGGAAAGAAAAAAGAGAGAGAAGCAGTAGCAGTACTAATGGTTTTTATTTGTTTTACCAGTCTTCCTGCCTCAGAAAAAAAGGATAAAGCTCCGGAAAAGCCTACGCCTGCAACGAAAGTTCAGGAAGAACCAGTAGCACCAGTCATGCAGACTCAAGCATTTGCAGATTCTCTGGCAGCAGTGATCAAACAAGCTGTGGTGCAAGGCTTCCAGGAGGCAGCAGGTGCCCGAAAGAGATCCAGGCAGTCTCATGCGAGACAAACTGAGTCATTGTCAGAGGTGTCTGAAGGCGAGTTAACGGATACGACGGAGATCATGTCTCCATTGCCTTCGGAGGAAGGGGAATTTGACTCAGAGGATGAGTCAGGCTTTGACCTGGCTGTAATTGAGCCGCTAATAAAAGCAGTCCGACAGACCTTAACTTTCCCAACAGGAGCCACAAAGCTGTCGTCAGCAGATAAATTGTTTCCTTTAGTTAAGAAAAGATCTGTGGGGTTTCCAGTCCATGCCTCAATAAAGGAGATAATGACTTCGGAATGGAAGAAAATAGATAAAAAACCTCAAACAACCGGGAGATTCTTGAGAAAATATCCCTTTGAGGAAGACGAAACGAAATTTTGGGATTCCACACCCAAGGTGGACGCAGCCGTTGTGAGACTAGCCAAAAGAACCACTTTACCGGTAGATGATGCAGCGGTGTTCAAGGAACCCATGGAGAAGAGAATTGAATTCAATCTCAAAAAAGCGTATGGAGCAGCAGGCTCCGCATGCAGACCGGCAGTAGCATTGACTTCGGTCTCACGGGCGTTGAAGGTTTGGCTGACTGATATAGAAGAGGCGGTATCTTCTAATGTGAAAAGACCTAAACTGGTCGAGATGTTGGTGGATTGCAAGATGGCTATCGATTTCATCTCAGAGGCCTCAATTGATTTAGTACATCTTATGGCTAGGTCCATGGCACTCTCAGTGGCAGCCAGGAGGGCCTTATGGTTGAAGCCTTGGGCGGCGGACGCTGCTTCCAAGTCCAATCTGTGCCAACTTCCCTTCGAAGGGGATATGCTGTTTGGAGACAAGCTAGATGTCATCATTAAAAAAGTTTCTGGAGGGAAAAGCGTGTTTCTTCCTCAAGAAAGAAAGAACAAAAGGGGAAGATATGAACACCCGTCCTCCAGAGATAGAGAGAGACCTTTTGGAGCCTCAAGGCAGTACAGGCCCGGTAGAGAGTATTCGAGGCAGCCTTCCTGGAGGGCTGGACGACAGGGAACAAGAGGAAATAGTAAAAGGACCGGTGTTTTTTCCTCTTCAGCCTCCACCTCACATCAGCAATGAGGGTGTCCCGACTCAAGCGGGCGTGGGAGGACGGTTATCCCTCTTCGCCCCCGTTTGGGTCGAAAATATCCAGGATCGTTGGGTGTGCAAGACGGTCCAGGACGGGTTCCAGTTGGAGTTTACAACGGTGCCGAAAAGAAATTATTTCCTAAACTCTTCTTTCCGAAAATCGGGAGAAAATTTGGTACTCATCCAGGAATATATGAGTCAGCTGTTTGCCTCAAAGGCGATAGAAGAGGTGCCAACTCAGGAAAGGGCGAAAGGGTTTTACTCAAGGCTCTTCCTAGTGAAAAAAGCCTCAGGTTCGTTAAGACCAGTCCTGGATATGAGAAAGTTAAACAAGTTTCTGAAGAAAAGAAGCTTCAAAATGGAATCTTTGGGATCAATAATTCGTGCCATCGCAGTAGACGATTGGCTCACAAACATAGACCTGAAGGACGCTTATTTTCATGTGCCCATCTGCAAAGAACACAGGAAGTTCCTAAGGTTTGCAGTAGACGACACACATGTTCAGTTTACGTGTCTTCCCTTCGGCCTTTCTCAATCACCAAGAGTGTTCACAAAGGTTCTGGTGTCACTCATAGCCGAGTTAAGAAAACAGGGAGTACCTGTATATCACTACCTGGACGACATCCTAGTGGCCGCAACATCGAAGGAAGAGTCCGAGGAACATACGGAAAAAGTAGTAAGGTTCCTTCAAATGCATGGTTGGTTGGTCAATACACAGAAGAGCAACCTGTCCCCAACAAAATCACTAACGTTTTTAGGGGCACAGTTTCGGACAGAAGAAAATACAGTAAGTCTGCCAGAAGAAAAGCAGCGGAAACTGATTCAAGTAGTAAAGGATTTCAGGTCCCGGTCAACCGTGTCAGTACACCACTGCCTGAAAGTCTTAGGTTTAATGTCTTCCACTATCCAGGTGGTGAAGTGGGCAAGGTGGCATTCCAGGGGCCTGCAGAACTTTCTGTTAAGAAAGGTGAGGATTCCACACAAAAAACTGCACAGGAAGTTGAGACTACCTCAAGCGCTGAAGGTCAAGCTGGACTGGTGGTGCAGTCAAGAAAACCTAGCAAGAGGAATGTATCTGGAAGAGCCAGACTGGATTATTCTGACAACCGATGCGTCCGAGGTAGGTTGGGGCGCACACTTGAAAGAAGATTACGCCCAAGGCGCTTGGGATTTGAAGCAGGTCTCCTCAAACATTCTGGAGATAAAAGCAATAAGAGAAGCACTGCTTTCGTTCAAAGGAACGATAAAAGGGAAAGACATAAAGGTTATGTCAGACAACACTACGGCGGTGGCCTATGTTCAAAAACAGGGAGGCACCAGAAGCCTAGCTCTATTAGAAGAAGCAAGTCACATCTTCCACTGGGCGGAAAGATGGCTAAGAAACTTGACAGCAGTACACCTACCAGGGGAAAAAAATACAAAAGCAGATTTTTTGAGCCGAACCCTCCTAGATCCCGGGGAGTGGAGCCTGCACAGCGAGATCTTTCAGGAATTGGTAAGTATCTGGGGAATGCCAGAGGAGGATGCCATGGCGTCAGTGGAAAACAGAAAATGCGACACGTTTTATTCCAGATTCCCATGCAGAGAGGCGGCTGCAGTGGACGGCTTGTCCCAAGATTGGTCAAAGGGGTTGATCTATGTGTTTCCCCCAATCCCTCTCATCTGGAAGGTCTTGAAGAAAATAGACCTAGAGTCAGCAGAAGCTATAGTGGTGGCCCCCTTCTGGCCAAGGAGACCATGGTTTCCGTTGCTTCTCAGATTGACTTTGGGGAAACCCAAGAAAATTCCGGAATTTCCTGGGTGGCTATCCCAAAGGATGTGCCAATATCAGGAAAGAAGTCGCCTGGCTTTGATGGCATGGCGGTTGAAAGGAGGAAACTGCTAAGTCTGAATTTGAACGAAGAAGTGGTGGATTTCCTTCTAAAATCTAGGAAGAGTTCAACTTCAGTACAGTATTATAAAATTTGGGACAAATTCGTTATGTTCTCCTTGGCTGCAGGGAAAGATCCGATAGAGGCAACAGATTCACTTATAGTAGATTTTCTGTTTGCGGGATACAAAAGAGGTTTACATTGTAACACACTCAAAGTACAAGTGTCAGCCATCTCAGCCTTGACAGAGAAAAGTTGGGCCCTAGAGCCTCTGGTGAAAAGGTTCTTTAATGCTCTGATGAGAGTAAAGCCGAATGTGCGGGGGATGGCACCGCCCTGGGATCTTCCGTTTGTGTTAGATACATTAACACGCCCACCTTTTGAGCCGCTGAAAAACGCTTCACTATGGAACCTTACGCTAAAGGTTATCCTGCTAGTAGCAGTCACCTCAGCATGTCGTGTGGCAGAATTGTCCGCCTTGTGTGCTACGGAACCATTTACTACCATCTTTAAAGATAAAGTAGTGCTCAGACCTGCTTTCAAGTTCCTGCCAAAAGTGATTTCCAGGTTCCACATGGATTTAGAGGTAATACTTCCCTCATTTTGCCCAGATCCAAAGACCGAGAAAGAGGCTCGGTGGCACACCTTAGATCTGGTTAGAGCGATTAAAATCTACCTAAAAAGAACAAGCTCTTGGAGGAGGTCAGAACATTTGTTTATTATCCCCTGTGGTTTCAGGAAAGGCAAAGCTCCTTCTAAGAAGACAATAAGTTCTTGGATTACTACGGCTATTGCAAAGGCTCACAGCGTAGCAGGCAGGAAGATTCCCCAGGGCCTAAAGGCTCACTCAACTAGAGCTCTGGCGAGTTCCTGGGCTTTTGAGGCAAAAGCATCACCTGAAGTCATCTGTAGATCCGCAAGATGGTCTTCGGTCAACACGTTTATAAGGCATTATAAGTTGGATGTCTTTTCCTCTCAAGAAGCAAGATTTGGGAGGAAGGTGTTACAATCTGTTGTGCAATTTGCTGAATAAAGCAATTATTTCTTCACTAAGTTATTGTCCCTCCCTTATTTCAGCTTTGGTAGCTCCCATTGGTGAATGCTGGCCATGGGTGACTAGGGAAAACAGGAAATTGTTTCTTACTTACCGTAATTTCTGTTTCCTGGTCACCTTCCATGGCAGCATTCACCAGGTAATTTCCCACCCAATAACAATTTGGAGGAGGTAAGCTTTACAACTAAGACAAGTGTGGGAAGGAAGGGGCTGACCATTTAAACTTTGGGGGGAGGTCCTGTCCATTGGCCTGGAGGGCGATTAACCCATTGGTGAATGCTGCCATGGAAGGTGACCAGGAAACAGAAATTACGGTAAGTAAGAAACAATTTCCTGTTTTTGCAGAAGAATAGTAGACTGGATATTTGAGAAATCGCCCACAATGTGGGCATATCGGAGAGAGATCCGCTCATTTGGCATTGGGCTGATTCTGTCAAAGGGGTTGTTCACTTTTTATTTAATTTTCACTATGATGTAGAGAGTGATCTTCTCAGACAAATTACAACTGTTTTTTATTTGTGTTTTATATTTTTTTTATTTATGTAGCTTTTTCTTCAGCAGCTCTGTAGTTTGCCATTTCAGCAATCTGGTCACTAGTGTCCAAATTACCCTAGCAACCATGCACTGATCTGAATATGAGACTGGAGTATGAGTAGGATAGGCCTGAATAGAAAGATGAATAATAAAAAGTAGCAATAACAAATGTGTACCCTTAAAGAGCATTTGTTTTTTAGATGGGATCAGTGATCCCCTTTTGAAAACTGGAAAGATTCAGAAGGTGGCAAGTAATTAAAAACTATAAAAAATAAATAATGAAGGCCAATTGGAAGTTGTTTCGAATTTGCCATTCTATAACATATTAAATGTTAATTTAAAGGTTAACCACCCCTTTAATGCCTTTAAAAGGGGCTTGAATAATTTCTTTGGACAAGCATAATTACAAGGTTATAGTGATATTAAAATGTACAATTAATATAGATACTGGTGTGTGTGTGTGTGTATATATATATATATATATATATATATATATATATATATATATATATATATATATATATATATATATATATATATATATATATATATATATATATATGAGCATATTGAGGGGTTGGTGGGAGTGTGTGTTTTTATGTGCACTGGGTTTCATTTGGAGGGGTTGAACTTGATGGTCTTTGGTATTTTTTCAACCAAACTTAACTATGTAAGGGCCAGATGTTCCCTTAAAAACAGATACATTTTAATATATATGAGATTTCCATAAGTATAAAATGCATTAGGATTCCCTAGTTTGGATTTTCATAAATCTGCCCTTGGAAGGATGATAATATTTCATGTTTCTCTACAAACCAAAAGAGGGCAGCAATAGACTCAAGCTCGTCATAATAAAAGGGAACGCTCACCTTTAACTTAACTTTTACAATGTTATAGAATGACTGATTCTAAGCAACTTTTCAGTTGGCTTCATAATTTATTTATTTTTTATAGTTTTTGAATTATTTGCCTTTCTCTTCTGACTCTTTCCAGCTTTCAGATGGGGGCTACTTTACTTGTAAACTTGCATACACTTTAACAGCTTTGGCTTTTGTGTTGTGAAGAGCACCTGTAACTGTTACCTCGTTTATTAACACACACAAACATTTGTACTGCTGTACTACCCCAGCGGCAGCAACAATTCCATCACTCAGTAGGTCACTTCCTTAAAGGTTTGGTTCAACTTAAAGTCAATTTTTAGCATGTAATAGAATGGCTAATTCTAAGCAACTTTTCAATTGGCCTTCATTCTTTTCTATAGTTTTTTGAATGAGTCTTCTTCTTCTGACTCTAGCTTTAAAATGGATGTCACTTACCCCATCCAAATATATTGTTATTGCTACTATTTTAAACGCCTCTTTCTATTCAGGCCTCTCCTATTCATATTCCAGTCTCTTATTCAAATTAATGCATGGTTGCTAAGGTAATTTGAACCCTAGCAACCAGATTGCTGAAACTAGAAACTGAAGAGATGCTAAATAACTAAAAAATCACAAATAATAAAAAATGAAACACAATTGTAAATTCTCTCTGAATATGGCTCTCTATATCAGGGGTCCCCAGCCTTTCTAACCTGTGAGCCACATTCAAATATAAAGAGTTGGGGAGCAACACAAGCATGAAAAAAGTTTCTGGGGGTGCCAAATAAAACTTGTGATTGGCTTTTCAGTTACCCCTGTGTGGACTGGCAGCCTACAAGAGGATCTATTTGGCAGTACACTTGATTTTTATACAATTAAAACTTGCCTCCAAGACAGGAATTCAAAAATAAGCACCTGCTTTGAGGCCACTGAGAGCAACAACTAAGAAGTTGGTGAGCAAAATGTTACTCACGAGTCACTGGTTGGTTACAACATTATACTGAAAGTTAATTCAAAGGTGAGCAACCCCTTTAAGTAAGGGTAGTCTAGAAAGATTAAAAGTTCATGTAAATATAAAGTTCTTAATCTTTATTATGCATGGCTATGGGATTGTCATATTTCTAATCTTTATTAGGAAGGTTTTCAGTGAAACAGATTTCTCTGTATTCTTGACATACTTTGTGCACGCTGGTCTCATGAGCAGAAGGGATTTATATAGAAAGGGTGAGCGATACAGGCCTGGCTGTGCCAGTAATGGAAACTCTCTCTTAAAGGGATACTGTCATCAGAAAACATGTTTTTTTTTTTTTTTCCAAAATGCATCAGTTAATAGTGCTACTCCAGCAAAATTCTGCACTGAAATCCATTTCTCAAAAGAGCAAACAGATTTTTATATATTCAATTTTGAAATCTGACATGGGGCTAGACATTTTGTCAATTTCCCAGCTGCCCCTGGTCATGTGACTTGTGCCTGCACTTTGGGAAAGAAATGCTTTATGGCAGGCTGCTGTTTTTCCTTCTCAATGTAACTGAATGTGTCTCAGTGAGACATGGGTTTTTTCTATTGAGTGCTGTTCTTAGCAGCTCCCTAATACAAAATAACAGCTGCCTGGTAGATCTAAGAACAGCACTCAATAGTAAAAACCCATGTCTCACTGAGACACATTCAGTATCCCTTTAAGGATAAGCAAACCTTATAAATAAAGCACTGCATATCTTGACAGAGCTATATGATGATGATGATAAACAAGTGATGACAGAACTATTCTGAGCACTTTTGCAATGTGCAGTATTACATTTTTTTTAACATTCTAAGATGCATGGATTGTTAACATGAATTAATTTTATAACAACAGTGCCATCTGCTGGTCATTTTCTGACCAGCAAGTAGTCAAGAAATAAGATGGCTGCTCTGATTAGGAAAGTTTTAAAAAAAAAATTCCTAACCAGAAGAACATTAGAGCAGCTTCTTTCTTTCTCCTGACAACTTCCTTGGTTACTTGCTGGTCAGACAGATTGGAAAATTACCTGCAGGTGGCGCTGTTGTAACAAAATTCATTGATGTTAAAGGAACAGTAACATCAAAAAAAGTTTAAAAAATTCATTAGAATACAACGAAAAAAAAAAAAAAACCACCAAGGCAAATTAAAATTAAATATTGCAAAGCCTTTATTAAGAAATAACTTACCGAAACTCCACTTCCGCTCCTCTTCAGAAAAGGCGACATGTCGACCATCCATTGTGCTGCGCTGGATTTATCCTCAGCCAGGCAGGACAGAGCGTTACCCTGCGGGTCGTACTATTGGATCACCAACAGGATACACCGACCCGCAGGGTAAAGGTAGCCATACACAGAGAGATCCACTCGTTTGGCGGTCGCCAAACGAGCGGATCTCTCCCCGATATGTCCAACTATCGGATCCTAACAAATTGTAACGGACGGTCGGATCACGGGACCACATCAACGAACAGATGTAGCCGCGATCCGACTGGATTTTTAATCCCATCCGATCGAGATCTGGCCGACTCTCGACTGGGGAAGCCCATCGGGGGGGGGGGTGGCCCATACACGGGCCAATAAGCTGCCGACTCGGCCTGTCGGCAGCTTTTATCGGCCCGTGTATGGCCATCTTAACGCTCTGTCCTGCATGGCTGAGGATAAATCCTGCGCCGCACTATGGATGGTCGCCATGTCGCCTTTTCTGAAGAAGAGAGGAAGTGGAGTTTCGGTAAGTTATTTCTTAATAAAGGCTTTGCAATTTCAAATTTTAATTTGCCTTGGTGGGTTTTTTTTGATGTTACTGTTCCTTTAACAGTACATGAATTCTTTAATATCTTGGAATTAAAAATAAATAAACAATAAATATACATTGCAAAAGTTCTTAGCATAGCACCCTCATCAATTTTACTTTCACTTATTTTTAAGGTTTACCTGTCCTTTAAACTGACCATTCATGAGATTTGACCTGGCAGTTTTGCAATTTTATACCATACTGCCTTACCTCTGGGCATGAATGGCAAGTCAGAGGGCTGTTTAGACTGATGTTCCTGTGATCCTGACAGAAAGCACATTTTTTCTTGGATATTTGTAGAAAATAAAATGAAACTTCTCTGTGCACACAATTAGGGGTTTTCCTTTTATGTGCTATTGAGCAGTTGTATATTTTCAACAGTATTGTGTTAAAATGTTTTCAATTTTATTTTAACAGTTCAACGTGTTCATGCCTGCAGCTCACAGCATAAACATTTGAGAAATGTGTGGAGGTTAATAATATGTTTTGAAAAATTTCAATCAGGTTTTTATCAAAAGCATAGTACGGAGTCTGCTCCTTTAAGAATTTTAAATGATTTATTAATGGGTGCGGACACTGGGGATGTTTCTGTTCTAATTTTGCTGAATTTAACAGCAGCTTTTGATACAGTGGATCATGGTATTTTATTAGAGAGATTGAGAAGTTGGGTTATCTGGGTTGGCTCTTGGTTGGTTGAATCCTATTTATGGAATCCAAAGTTTTTAGTGGCAGTTAATGATAATCAATCGTCAATTTGTGATCTTTTTTGTGGGGTGCCTCAGGGGTTTATACTTGGTCCACTTTTATTAAAATATATATATATATACTTCCCCTTGGTTTTCTAATCTTTCGTTTTAATATTGCTTTTCATTTTTATGCAGATGATACACAGCTTTATTTTTCCTTTAAGCTAAATGATCAGAACATTTTAGATTTAGAGCCTTAGATTTTTTAAGCCTAAATGAAGATAAAACTGAGGTTTTTATTATTGGCCCTGAAAAATTGTCTAATGCTGTGCAGGCGGACTTTGGTCCATTGGAGGCTAAAGTGAGCTTGTCAGTAAGGAACTTGGGGATTATTTTTGATTCTCAGTTTAAATTTTTCTTTACATATAAATAAGTTAGTTCAATCTTGTTTTTTTCAGTTGAGGAATATTGCAAAAATTACTTGCTCTTTCATTTCAAGATACAGAGAATTATTCATGCATTTGTTCTCGTTTGGATTATTGTAATTCGTTATTCACGTGCCCAAGTCAAAGGTCTTCGGCCCAACTTCAGTTAGTGCAAAATGCGTCGGCCCGGCTGTTAACCAAGGTAAGATGGTTTTGATCATATTACTCCTGTATTGGCCGCTCTTCATTGGCTTCTGGTGAAGTTTAGGATTGATTTTAAAATGTTATTAACTTACCAAGCTTTACATAATGAGACTCCAGAATATCTTTCTGAGTTGCTAACGGTTTATAATGGTACTAGATTTAAGGTCCTCTAATCTAGGACTGTTAAAGATTCCAAGAACGTGGTTGAGGGGGAAAGGTGATTGTGCCTTTGCCACATATGCTCCAAGACTTTGGAATCGTTTGCCATTGCATATTAAGCAAGCCAGTTCTGTTGATATTTTTAAAGGATAAGGAAACCCTTTTGGTGCAAAACCCCTCCTCCCCCCCACGGGCAAATGCCCCATACTTGTTAGTCACCCCTCCATGCAGGTCCTCTCTTGCCGAGTTCACGGGCGCCATCTTCGTCTGAGCATTCTTCTTCCTGTTTTTGGCGGCGCATGCGCAGTAGGAGGCATTTGCCGGTTGGATCTACTGTGCATGCGCCGAAAGTCACGATCAGTACAGGAAGAAGAGCAATCGGGCGAAGATGGTGTCCATGAAGTCGGCAAGAGAGGACCTACACAGAGGGGTGACTAACAAGTTAGGGGCATTTGCCCGGGGGGGAGGGGGGATGGGTTTTGCGCCGAAAGGGTTTCCTTCTCCTTTAAAAGGCAGCTAAAGACTCATGTTTATATTTTGGCTTTTAACCAGTGTGAGTTAAATTTGATGAAATATAGGGTCACTTTTATTGATTTATGGGGAAGAAAAGGTGAGTTATTGTGTTTTCTATGTTTATCTGTTTTTTTTATTGTTTGTAAAGCGGTTTGTAGCTATGCTTTGAAAAGTGCTATATAAATACATTTTACTTACTTACTAGATCCATCCCTGGGTATTGGTCCTCTTGGCTACAAACACAAAAAACTTCAAGAACTGGTCCTTACTGGGTGAGTCAATGCAGTTTGACAAGAATATATATACCTTTTGTGTGATTTTGCCAAAGGCTCACTTCATTTGGATGTCAGCAGCAAAGATATTCATTCTGAAGCCAAATGAGTCATGGCTTGCGGAAATGGCAGAAGGCCCTAACAGCTGCAGGGGATGATTTGCGTCCTGATTTGAAATTGTATGCAGCACATCACATAGTTGCAACTTGCAAATGTAATCCAATAGATGCTGATCAGTAGCTCTACATCAGATTGAAGCAGGCCAATGCCTCTGGGAATGGTTGGGTCAATCAGATCAGTGTAGGGTTGCATTCTATAACTACATCAACAGCAAAAGGAGACTTACATGTATATACAGGGTTGGGAATATAAACCTAATTCAATATCTCACAGACCCATCACATTAGGCAGTGAAATGAGGTCTCTCCATGATAAGTATTAGGCAGTTGTGGCAACATTACTTTGATTAGCATAGTATTGACCTTTCTACCATGAAGTATATTTCAATGAGAAAGGCTGTGCAACTGCAATCTCATTACTGGGTATTGCCACACAGCAATTTTCAGACTTTTTTTTTACCCTTTATCAAGTGCCTAGTAGTGATCTGACCCACAGGGGTTTCATGGATAGCACACAAATTGTTGCACTGGAAACTCTAAGGGCAGAGACACATGGTCTGATTCCGGGAGATTAGTCGCCCATCGACAAATCTCCAATTCTTCAGGGCGACTTATCTCCCCAAACTGCCTTCCCGTCAGCTAGAATGTAAATCGCTTCGGGCGACTTCGGAAAACGAAGCACTTAGAGTGCCATCCCACTTGTGATTTACACATATGAACACACCTACACCCCTACATACTGACCTACCTTCATTAGTCTGCATTAGCAGCACATTAATAAAATAAAGTTGTTTTTTTCCCCCTGACCTTTCTTTCTTCGCTAAGTCAGTTATACTTAGAAGCTTTTAGATATAATTTTAAGAAAGAAAAGTCTTCCTATTCTTTTTATTGTGTATGGTCCAGATATCTAGATTTATTTAATAAACCCAAGAAAGATTAGCTATCTAAATTGGGATTCATAAGATCTTCTGAACACGGGAATTGAAAGTCAAACATTTCCTGGAAATTGTCAAAGTTTTCCCATTTTGAGTTCTAAATGCTTTAATATTTCTATTTTTTCATGCATTTATTTTTCTTTGCTCTAATGTAATTTTATATTTTGTTCAGTTTTACTTTTATGATATTTTGTTAGATCTTTAATGCTCTTGATTTGTCCATGAAAAGCATAATTTGCTATTGTATTTTTGTGCTTCTATGTTTAATTTTTTGGAATTTTGTTTATGTACTGCTTCATTATTGACTGGTTTATGAATAATAATAAACACGTTGTAAAATGTAAATGTATCTGACAAGGTAGCAGAGGTTACTACTTTTCAATCTATAGTTACTGTTAGATATTTTTCTTTGTAACAGTGGAATATCCTTCGCAGGTAAACTATGCACCCCGTCACTCTCCCCATAATCCCATTATACCACAGCCCTGTCTACAATAGCTTCTCCATAATGCCTCAATCCATGTTTTCCTCCTTTCCTAGATTAAACACTCTGCCATTCTTTCCCCTAGCACAGAGACCCCCTTCCATTAAGGTGCAATCCATGACAGTTATAGGCATTGTACCACAAGATAAAATCAGCCTTGTCTTCTATATATTAGAATTGTTCCCTAATAAGGAAATACAGTACTGAATGTCATTTAAAAATAATAAACCATTTCTTGGAAAACAAAAACAAATGCCAAAATGTTTATTCATCATCTCAACAGAATAGATGTTGTGATCTTCTGATTTCTTTCTTGTAGGCTACCATCGGGGACCATCATGTTATACTGGGGCCCAAAGATGACAAATGGGCCCTTTTGCCCCCGTCCCTCCCCCCGATGGCTGCCTCAGTTCTTTAACACCTCCAGCCTCAGTTCTTTAACACCTCCAGCTTTAGTTCTTTAATACCTCCAGCTTCGGTTCTTTCATGCCTCCAGCCTAGGGAAAGATAGTTCAGTGTTAGACATGTAGTAGTAGGTATATGTATAAGAATTCTGAAGTTCATTTGCATTTACAATTTTATCAAAATCATGTTTTAAGTCACATGCCCTTTTCTGCTAATATAAAGATCCACTACCTCTATAATAAAAAAAAAAATGCCATCTCAGCTTGTAGGTTTCTCTCCATTTAGTGAACTATAATAGCAATTAGCAATTTGTCTTACCTCCTTGATACTGGAAGGTTCTTTCAGATGCCCCCAATAATAATAAAAAAATATATAATAAAGACCCCAAACAGAAGTGCACAAGCACTAAGGAGCACAAAAAGCATGAGCCTTAGTGATTATTCAGGGAGTGCTTTTATCAGGGGTCTAGCACCACACCTGCAAAAAGCAAGCATTAGGGCAGCTCTGTTTTGGAGCACAGAGTCCTCAGCCAATTTATTTTCCATGGAAGGCATGCTCCCTGCCTTTAATGACGTAAAAGTCCCTTATTGAGTTTGAAAAAAAGATGCACATCCATCAGGTTATTGCCACCATTCTAAAATTCTGATAATATTTTTGCATCTGCTAAACCCACAGATACTATCCAAACTACTATGTTTGTGCCCATAATCAAACAGAGTTAAAAAGCATGGTGGTTAGTTGTTAATTTTTTACCATGTACTTTCTGTTTAAACCCTCATTGATCTCATAGCAGGAATATGCACACTGAAATTGACATGGGTCTTGGTTTTGAGTGCTCATGTTCTTCAAGGGTAATAAAAAGTGCATTTAACATTTGAATATTGGAGAACAGAGCCAGTGTCATACTGTGATATCAGGGGCCCACTAGAAAGTGTTAGACTGTGGGCCCACTTTCCAAACTCTTATTCCTCCTCTCCTCACTCAAGCTCTTTATTCTCCTAGTCTTTTATATCTACTTACTATATTCTTCCATTATTAAGCATTTTTTTAAAATAAATAGGGAAGGACCGTGAAATAGGCTAATTGGTTAGAAGCAAGAGGGCCCACAGACACCTGGTCAGGGCCGGGCCAAGCCGACGGGGCACCCTAGGCACCCAGTCAGCTACCCCCACCCTCCCCCATGCGAGCATGTGAGCTTGTTACCGCACGCATGCGCAAGTGCGCATGCGCTATAGGGGGAGACGCATGCGCTATGTGGGGAGATTAAAGAAAGGAAAGGGGAAGGGCAGGTTAGTGACAGGGGGTGGAGCATGACAGAGGGGCGTGACGATGACAGAGGGAGTACGGGGAGCGACGGAGAGAAAAAGGAAGGGGAGTGACGAACAGAGAGAGGGGAGGAGGAAATCGAGCAGGGGAGCAAAGCTGGACTAGGGGTAGGCAGAAAACTTTTGAACAGGTACCTGCCCAGCACACCCACATCTTTGCGCCCTAGGCAGGTGCCTCTTCTGCCTACCCCTAGTTCCGGCCCTGCACCTGGTCCCAGCAGGAGTTTTCCTGGTATCCCGGTGGCCAGCCCGACACTGAACAGAGCCCTACATCCTATTTTGTGGTATGTAGTTGGATAGGGGGTCTGTGCAGTGATCAAAATAGGGTTTAAATGGTTAAAACATATATATGCTCAAACCTCAAATTCCCCATTCTCTTCATCACTGAAGTCATTGCCCAGATATTCTTCTTCTGGGTACTCCTACTGGCTGATGTTGATGCCAGCTGATAATGCCTGGTAAATAGAAACAATTTGTGAATCATCTATCTAGTTGAAATTCTTAAAGGAGAACTAACCCCCCATGATGTTAAGTCCCCACTGCCCCCTCTGTTTGCCCTGCTCCCTGCCTCCCCCTGCACAGTCTTACCCCAGAATTCTGTCCCCTCTTGAAGTAGTGACCGCACAGCGGAGCTCACGGGTGCCGTCTTCTACTATACGATCATCTTTGGGTCTTCTTCCTCCCATTCGGCAATTTCTGCCTCTTTCGGCGCATGCGCAGTTGTCAAAAACCAAAAGATTGCTCCAACTGCACATGCGCCATTACCCCACTCAATTCACGAAGAGAAGAACATAGCGCCCGTGAGCTTATCACATCCTTTTAGCTTCCTTTAAATATGCTGTTTAAATTAATATTATGTAGCTCAATGTGATGCTGAGTTGGTAAAAAAACAAAGATCAGGAACAAATATTTGCCATGTGTTTAAAAGCAGCATTTTTCTCATAATTCTAAGTTAATTGTGGCGGCATTCCAGGTTGAATCTGCTGCAATTGCACATGATCATAAATAAGGATGGAATTATGCTTTTATTTTGATCACCTGTGCATTTCGAATTTGGGAATGGGGGGGGAATGGGGCCTACACAGTAGTCTGTGTGATTTGATAGGGGACCTGTATTGGGGCCAAAATAGGTTTAAAAGGGTTTAAAATTATTTAAGCTCAAACCTCAAAACTCTCCTCATACTCTTCATCAGTGAGGTAACTTACCAGATATTCGTCTTCCAGGTTCTCGTTCTGGCTGATGTCACTGTTCAGTCATCATCCGAAACTGATCATGGCTCCTGGTAAATAGAAACAATTTGTCAACCATCTATCTAGGGGAAGTGCTTAAAAGTATCATTAGGGGAAAATAAACTTTAAATTTAGAATTTGGAAAAGAGTAAAAAATTAAACATAGAAAGTATTTGAAAAATAGTCTATTTCTGGTGAAAAATCTGAAAATAAATGAACTGAAAAAAGTGTTTGGAAGGTGAACAACCCCTTTAAGAGAGAAACAAATGTTCAGTACCAAGTACTTGTCATGTGTTTAAATGCAGCATTTCTCTCATGTGTTTTTAGCTTCTACTTGGTGTATACCATAGAAGACTTGCTACTAAGCTGTTTTGTGGTTACATGCATTGTAGTCTATTTTTTTTTTTTTTTACCAAGCTATTCCTATTTCCATGTAACATACAAGCCAGTATTAATGTTCTTGATTGGAATATTTGGTGCATAAAGGTTTACCGATCTGAATAAACATTTTCTTACCAATTGCTCATCATATGGCATGTTGCTTTCAGAGGAACGGTAATGAAATGCCTCATAAGAGTAGTCAGCATTGACTTGAACTTTAACCATTTGGAGAATCTCCCGGTGTTCAAGGATGCGTAGTTCTTTCTAAATTCAAACAAAAGAGATAAAGTTAAATAAAATGCACAACTTACTTATGAGGAATTACTGCTTCTAAATACAACTAAAACAGTATTTCTCCACTTATCTTTACAGTTACAGGGTGATTAGAGTTTATTAATAAAGATCCCAAACAGAAGTGCACAAACACTAAGGAGCACGAAGAGTATGAGCCTTAAGCTGGCCATAGATGCAAAGATCTGATTTCGAACCGTGTGGAGAGTCGCAACATTTCAGAACAGATCAGTCTTTTAGTCGACAGGTTAGAAAATTTCTGTCGGCTGCAGATAATATCTCTGCGTTTATTGCCGATCGTACGATTTTCAGTGGGAGACTGTCACTAGCTTTGGTTGGACAACCAAGTACGATTGCTGTCAGGGGCAGAACATTGCTGATCTGTTCTTTAACTACTTTATTTGATCTGACTGGTAAAACTTTGATCTGAATGGTTAGTGGCGGGTTGGGAGATGGGAAAGTCCGATCGTACGATGATTCGTACAATCAGATCTTTGCATCTATGGCCAGCTTAAGTGATCAATGACGGAGTGCTTTTATCAGGGGTCTCGCTTTACTCTGCACCACACCTGCCAAAAGCAAGCGTTAGGGCAGCACTGTTTTGGAGCACAGAGGCCTGTGCTAATTTATTTTCCATGGAAGGCAGGGGACAAAGAACAACTTTCCCCTTGCCTTTCATGACATAAAAGACCATCATTGAGTCTGAAAAAAAGATGCACATCCATCAGGTTATTGCCACCATTCTGAAATGCTGGTAATATTTTTGCATCTGCTAAACCCACAGACCTGGGAACATGCCAGTATCTGGTTAGCATTGCCTACTTCTACTGATGATCATAACATACAGTAGGTGTAACCAAAGGCCTATTAGTATCTAATAACAGTAATAGTATGAAATCATTACCTCCCCCTGGTCATTGATGACTTCTATGACCACTTTTCTTATTTGCACTTGTTGCCATCCCTGTAACAAAAGTAGAGAAAGAAACTCTGTGATGTTTATAACCATAACAGTTTGGTAAAGCCAACAGATATAACATGTAGCTAGGGTAAGGTTTAGTGGCAGACATAGAAACATAGAAAAAAGAACAATTGGCACCCTGCCTTTCATGACGTAAAATACCCTTATTGAGTTTGAAAAAAAAAATATGCACAAGCATCTGGTTATTGGCACCATTCTGAAATGCTGGTAATATTTTTGCATCTGCTAAACCCACAGACCTGGGAACATGCCAGTATCTGGTTAGTATTTTCTACTACTTCTGGTGATCATAAAGTAGGTGTAACCAAAGGCTTAGTATCTAATAACGGTATGAAGTCATTACCTCCTTTCCATCGTCTTCTATGGTCGTTTCTTGTATTTCTTCTTCTTGCCATACCTGTAACAAAAGTAGAGAAAGAAGCTCAGTGATGTTTTTAGATTGACCTATACTAAATATACTCAGTGATGTTTATTAACTTAGCAGTTTGGTAAAGCCAACAGATATAACATGTGGCATGGGTAAGGTTTAGTGGCAGACTCAAAAACACAAAAAATAAAATGTACACTGAAACTGAAAGGGGTCTTGGTTTTCAGTGCTCATGTTCTTCAAGGATGATAAAAGTGCATTTCACATGGGAGAACAGGGCCCTACATTTTGTGGGATATAGTTGGGTCGGGGGTCTATGCCGGGGCCAAAATAGGTTTAAAATGCTTTAAAGTTATATAAGCGCAAACCTCAACAATCTCTTCAGCCTTTTCCTCCCGGAGGTCACTGCCCAGATAATCTTCCTCTGGGCATTCCTGGCCAATGTTGTTGCCAGTTTCAGATGAGGACTCATCATTTTCTTGCTGACAGTTGTACTGATAAGAGAGAGAAAACATTGTTTTATAAGATGGACTTGTCACTAGAGAATATGATGAAATACATCTTTTTTTTTTAAATGGTTTAAAGTTATAATAAAAAAGATGTATTAAACAGTCAAGTTCAAACCTCATCGCTCTCCTCGAGCTCCACCTGGCTGATGGTATTGCTCAGGTCCTCTGTCAGTGTTTTTTCTTCCTGGCTGTTGGTATTACCAGTTTCCAATATTGACTGCTGGTAAATAGAGAGAGAGACAATTAGTGTACAATCTAGGTGCAGAGCTTAAAAGTGTAATTAAAAATGTTTTATCACATCTATTCAGCACCCTAGGGAAGCTGCTAGAATGAATATTTTGTATCTCTATGTGACGCTTGAATTGAAATTTTATCATAAATGTGTTATTTTATATAACAATCCTTTGCTGGTTACCTCATCGATGTTATTGCAGTGGTCTTCGCCTCCTTCCAAGATGTTCTGGTTAATAGAGAAAACATGGTTTTATAAGATTAACTCCGTTCAGTATAGAATATATTAAAATATAATATATTAAAATATATCTTTTAATTATATTTCTCCTGCTCACTGTGATGTTAATACAGAACAAAAGATGAAGAATGAATTTATCACAGATCAAAGTATATATTATACTATTAATAATAATAATATTATCAATATAATAATAAGTATACATAAATATAGGGTGTGTGTAAGGCTGATGTTAATCAAAGGATATGGGGCTATTCTATTCTTGCCAGGAGAGGAAAGGAGAAATAATGGGAAAATGTGGCCAGTTGAAGAATAAACTGACCAAACCCTCAGTATAGATTTTCTTTAGGATAAGCAGGAAGTGGAAATATATCTGGTGCAGCTTTATCAAGTGTTGAGTGAATGAATGAAGCTACATATAAATCTATAGTGTATATAGAGTAAATAACATGGTTTAAATAGCACAAATAGGGGCCGATTCACGAAGGGTCGAATTTCGAAGTTAAAAATACTTCGAAATTCGACCCTCGAATTGAAATCCTTCGACTTCGAATATCGAAGTCGAAGGATTTAGCGCTAATCCTGCGATCGAACGATCGAAGGATTTTCCGTTCGATCGAACGATTAAATCCTTTGAATCGAAGGATTTTAATCAAACGATCGAAGGAAAATCCTTCGATCAAAAAAAGCTTAGCAAGCCTATGGGGACCTTCCCCATAGGCTAACATTGACTTCGGTAGGTTTTATCTGCCGAAGTAGGGGGTCGAAGTTTTTTTTAAAGGGCAAGTACTTCGACTATCGAATAGTCGAACGATTTTTACTTCGAATCGTTCGAATCGAATTCGAAGGTCGAAGTAGCCCATTCGATGGTCGAAGTACCCAAAAAATACTTCGAAATTCGAAGTATTTTTCATTCGAACCCTTCACCCGAGCTGAGTGAATCGGCCCCATAGTGTTATTTTTATTTATGTTGGCCAATTCTTCTCTACTTACCACAATGTATTCATCACGATCCGTAGACTCGGTAGATTTGTTAGTTTGTTTCTAGAATAAAAAAAACAGTTTTCATGAGAGAGAGAATTCAAAACTAGAATTCACTAAAGATATAATTTGACATTAAAACTGCCTCAATTAAGATAAAATTTAGAAAAAATGCAATGAATTAATAATTTCTAAAAAGAATAAACTATGCCCTTAAATGTTAGTGGTCTATTTTATATAGTTTTAGAGTTTTTTTCAACCTCGACTGTGGCGTAACTACAGAGGAAGAAGACTCTGCTTCCCCAGGGAACAATGGGGTATTAATAATGAGGTCTCCTTCCTCTAAATTTATGTGGAAATCTCCCCTCCCCAGTAACTCTCTATAATTGAGAAATGACATGGAATAAAGAAATCCGCCGTGTAGGCAGGTTGGTGGGGTGGCTTTGTGCTCTGGGCCCCTCTTTAGATTTGTCTATTGCATCTTACATCAACCCCTCTGGCATTGGCCAGAATCAATATATTTCCACTATGGGCATGACATTATCCCAACACTTTTTTTAGGATTCAGATTTGGTGAAATATCAGGCACTTACCCAAACCAAATCAAATTTATCTCTTCTATAAACTCAGATCAAATCCGCTCCATTTTTTTATGCTTATATATAATTACATTTAACCGAAAATGTTTACGGAAAATATCAGATTTTCACGATTCTTTTCAGAATTTTCTATTTGATTTTCACCCAAAAACTTCGGGTTATTGCAAAAACCCAGCGCACATGAAAAAATCATTGGGACGTTTCCATCCTCAGGGTTTAATAAATTCCAAAAAATTCGTGATTTTTTAAAAGTCAGATTTTATTAAAAAAAAAATCACTTTTTTGTGATTTTTGCATTCAGAGTTTATTAAATAACCCCCTTAAAATCAAGAGATATTATCGGGAAATGTAAACATACAAATACAAATTTTGATTTGGTTTAGTAACCTGTAGTGGATGACTTCATGTTTAGTGCAATAAATATAGAATTGGTGCTGAGCTGAATTCTATAACCTAGATATCATTATCACTCTAAAAATAGCATTTCAGATTGTTTGCAGCACAATACAGTTAGACTTTGTAGCTAGCAATCTATCTGATTATGTTCAGTATCAGGAACTGTTAATTCAATTGTTAAGTCATCACAAAATGGCCAATGTATAGAGATCACCTAGTAACTGAATCAGAGGATAATTTCTATCCATGAAGTGATTAAATGTGTACAGTAGAAAGAATGAAATCCTTACCTTGCAAAAGCAAGAGAAACAAGCCTTAAATCTCTTCCACATTTCGAAATTTTTTGAAATTTTGTCTAGGGAGACAAAAAATAAACATCACATTAGTCATCCCTTCTATGCACAGCATCACAGTTCAAAATCAAATTCTCTGTAATTCTAACATACATATAAAGTCACCACTCAAATTCTACACAGTACCAGTATTGAAAATAATTTTAAAATGTTTTCTCTCTAATATCAGGAGTTCTACTCACTTCAGTCACCTGAAAAAGAATAAAATAATCTAGGCTGCTGCTGCTTGACACCTTAACTCAGTCCATTATGACATCACACTGTGCACAGTGATATCACAAAAGCAGCTCAAGTGTGAATGAATATCATATTACTACTACCAGACTCGCCACTGTGACATCACATGTGCAACTCAAGGTGGGAAATGTAGGTTAGACCTTTAGATAATGGCTGGTGGGTTGAGTTGATTCCAAGTTAAGTATTAGGGGCAGATTTATGAAGGGTCAATTTTGAATTTTGAAACTTGAATGATTGAGTTTTATTTTAGTGAAATTCGAGTAGAGAATAGTTAAAATTCAATTTGAGTTTTTAAAAAAATTCTGATTTGATTTTTGAAATGTATCATGTACTGGCCCTTTAAGAATTCAAATTCGACTATTCACCTTAAACCTGCCAAATTGCTGTTTTAGCCTATGGGGGACGTTCTGGGATCAATTTGGAGTTGTTTGCAGCCTTCGTGAAAATGTAGTTGTTTTTTAGAGAAAAAACTCGAATCGAATTCGGATTAAATTGCAGTTGGTCGAATTTTGGTCGAATTTCGAGTTAATGGGAGTTTAAAGAAACTCCCATGAACTCTAAATTTGACCCTTGATAAATCTGCCCTTTAGTATAATTTTTTTTTAATGTTTACATATATTATTTTATTATCCACAAATATCCACCTAAAATTAATAGGGAATGTGGCAATATTCTCTGTAGTGCTGAGCCACAAGGTAATGGTGCCCAAGACAGACCCACACTTTCCCCATCCCCCACTCATTGATTCAGTATCCACCTGCACCCCCCCTGCACCAAATACCCCACAGTGAGACAGCAGTTCATGAATTGAGGGGGAATTTGGGGCGTCATACCTACAGCAAGGCCAAAATTAGAGGTAGGCAGAGAGAAGAGGTATATTATATGCCTAAACCCTGCCCCCCACCATTGCACCCTAACCTAAGCATCTGCCACTTCTGCCTACCCCTAGTTCCAGCCCAGATTTTATGTTTATAATATACAGTGACCAGGTACAACATCCTCCTTTAAAATCATTATAACATATTATAAATTATTCACATTATCACTAGCAGTCTCTAAGCCTGTACAGTAACAATATTAATAACATTATATTTGCTAATATTTCCACCAAGTATCTTGACTTCTACTCACCTCAGTTGTCTGATCAAGAATGAGCCAATCTGAGCTGCAGCTGTACACTTTAACTCTGTCCATTATGACATCACCGGGCTGCAGCTGTACACTTTACTCTGTCCATTATGACATCACCGGGCTGCAGCTGTACACTTTAACTCTGTCCATTATGACATCACCGGGCTGCAGCTGTACACTTTAACTCTGTCCAATGACATCACTATGACATCACCTGGGCTGCAGCTGTGTACCTTGACTCTGTCCATTATGACATCACCTAGGCAACACAAGTCAGGAGATGTGGGTTAGCAATTTACATAATGATTGGTGGGGGGAGTTATAAAATACACTGGTGAATTAATGCCATAAAGAAATAATGTATTTTAAATTATCTAATAAATTGTAAGTTCTTTAGAGCAGGGACCTTATCCCAACTGCGCATTGAAAGCGCTAAGCTCTTAAGCATAGATTTATCTATTTTACTGTATAACATGATACAATCTATACCCCTGTTTATGTTTTCACCTTTTAAAGCACTGCATACAATTGTGGCACTATATAAATAAATCCAAAATACATCTATACATTGCTAATACCTACATGCATTTTGTAGGTTCTTCGATTTTTACTATTCCTATTTAGATGAAATTTGGTTAATATAACACAAAGGGGCATATTTATCAAGGGTCGAATTTAGAATTTATAAAAACTCCCATAAATTCAAAATTTGGGGGGGAAAAACGATCAATCAAAATTTATTAAAAAACGTATTTTATTTTATTTTAAACATTTTTTTAATTTGGGGTGAATAGGATTGACCTGCACACTCAAATCGAATTTGATTCAAGTTTTTTCACCAAAAAAATGTTTGTTTTTTAAATTTAAAAAAGAAAAAAACAAAAAGTAGATTTTTTAAAAGTCCACCAAATGACTCAAAATTGATTGTAGGAGGCCCCCCATAGGCTAAAACACCAATTCAGCAGGTTTTAGATGGCGAATACTCGAAATTGAATTCTTAAAGGGACAGTACATGATAAATTTAGAATTTTTTTTAAACTCAAATCCAATTTGGACTTTTCCCTAGTCAAATTACACTAAAATAAACTTGAAATTCTAATTTAAAAATTCAGATTTTCAATTCCACCCTTAATAAATCTGACCAGAGTACCCCTATTTATGTTTTCACCTTGTAAAGCACTGCATATATTGCTTCTAACAGCCAATACCTACAGGTATTTTGTAGGTTTTTCCCTTTTTACTGCTACTATTTAGATGAGATTTGGTGAATAAAACACAAAGTTGTTGCATTGCAACGCTCTCTTTTTCTCCTGCTTCCAAATTTACTAACCAAACCCAAATGGAGGGCCATGCTATTAGGAGCAAATAGTTATAGGGTGTCACAGACCAGATGAACAAGGTAATTGTGCAGTGCCCAAGTGATGCCTAGCTCATGCGCAGACTGTACCACTTGGATAGCCGATCACATGAGCACAGCCAGGTACAACCCCATCTCCCCGCAGTCATGTGTGCCGATAAACTTCAATCACTCTTTACTGCTGTACTGCAAGTTTAAGTGATATCACGCCCCCAGCAGCCCGTCAGCAGAACAATAGGAAAGTAACCAGATATCCGCTCCCTGGTAGATATAAGAACAGCACTCAATAGTAATAAAAATCCATGTCCCACTGCGACTCCTTCAGTTACATTGAGTAGGAGAAACAACAGCATGTCAGAAAGCAGTTCCATAGCACTGGCTCTTTCAGAAAGCACATGTCCAGGCAAAATGACTTGAGACGGCGCCTACACACCAATATTACAGGTAAAAGAAAATACACTTGTTGGATTAGGAATTAAATTGAATATGGTAGAGTGAATTATTTGCAGTGTAATTTAGAAAAAAGAAACACCATAAAAATCATGACAGAATCCCTTCAATTACTTTTCTCCTTTCTGTATCCTTTATTAAATATATATAGTACCACATTTGTATACACATGATGAAAATAACCAGCCCCGTTGTGCAGCCTGTGGTTCTTGTGTATTTGAAATGTTTTGTAAAGTCACATTTGCTCTGATACAGAGTTCACGCTCTCACTGACAGCTGTACAGCACCATGTATATCCATCAACTCAAGATGGAAAACACACAGACTGGTAACCTGAGTAGTGTTCTGAGAAGTATCACTAGACACAGTCCTCAGACATGGACTAAACTCTACAGCATTGTGTGTGACCCTACTGATACCCTTATGGCTCTACAGCTCTGTGCTATATATATATAGAGAGAGAGAGAGAGAGAGAGCAAACAAAAAACCGCACACACAGGACTTAAGTGCAAAAAAAATTAAAAATTTTATTGCAATGTTTCTGCCTCTGTACTCGAGCCTTCTTCAGGGCTCGAGTACAGGAGCCGAAACGTTGCAATAAAAGTTTTTATTTTTTTTGCACTTAAGTCCTGTGTGTGCGGTTTTTTGTTTGCTCTATGTATGATTGATTATAACCTGCACCCGGGCAATTGTCTAATGGATTAAGAGTGCTCCAGTTGTAAGAAGGTATATATATATAGATATAGATATAAAATGTGCATGTGTATTAGCAAAAGACCAGCAAACATTTGTGTGGGCTGCTTTTTTTTTTTGCCAGGGCTGCTCTTTACTCCCAGTCCGGCCCTGGCCGTAAGACCCCCTAACAGTACAAAGACCCCCCAAAACCATATATTTTTGGAAAGTACACATTCTGCTGAATAATAATTTGCTATAACTTTCTTTCTACTCCAAACTTACATGTTGCAATACTATGCTAAAGGCAGCGGTTTTTATGACATTTCTGAAAATCGCCTAAAAATATTGCAGTTGGTCGCATTTATCTCACCCAATTTCTTACATACAATTAGAAAACACCATAAATATTGACACTAAGGGTCTACTGAACAGTTTGATGCCCAATATGCATAGATAAACCAAAGCAGGTGGGCACGTGCGGACCCCAAATAAAAACAGTGCATAAGAATTTTCTCGGCTGTCAATTCGCCTCCTCTGAACATAGCACTCTGACTGGCCGATATGCATAGATAAACCAAAGCAGGTGGGCACGTGCGGACCCCAAATAAAAACAGTGCATAAGAATTTTCTCGGCTGTCAATTCGCCTCCTCTGAACATAGCACTCTGACTGCATATAATGTGCCGTAAGACCCCCCCAAAACCATATATTTTTGGAAAGTACACATTCTGCTGAATAATAATTTGCTATAACTTTCTTTGTGCTCCAAATGTACATACTGCAAAGCAACGCTAAAGGCAGTGGTTTTTATGATATTTCTGAAAATTGCCTAAAAATATTGCAGTTGGTTGCATTTATCTCACCCAATTTCTTACATACAATTAGAAAACACCCTAAATATTGACGCCAAGGGTCTACTGAACAGTATGATGCCCAATATGCATAGATAAACCAAAGCAGGTGGGCACGTGCGGACCCCAAATAGAAACAGTGCATAAGAATTTTCTCGGCTGTCAGTTCGCCTTCTGTGAACATAGCACTCTGATTGAATATAATGTGCCGTAAGACCACCTAACAGTACAAAGACCCCCCAAAACCATATATTTTTGGAAAATACACATTCTGACGAACACAGAATTGCTAAAAATGTGTTTCTACCCCAAATTATCAAAGTGTAAATGATGCTAAAAAATTACATAAGGAAAAACAATGCAAGCATAAAACTGCAATAAAAATCACAAAAAAGCAAATACAATTAGGAAAATCAACGAAATAACAAAATAACTGATCCGACAGCGTGGTTAGAGGTCAGAATGCTTGATCCAGTAGTCATGCTGTGAAATCTAAAGTTTTTAGGGAAATAACATAAGGGAAACTTAGAAAATGAACTAAAAAAAAAAAGTGAAAAAAAACCCCTATAAGTGTATTTTTGTGTATGCATGGATGTACAGCTCTAAAGAAGTGTATAAATATGTGCATATATGTATTTGAGTATGTAAATATCTGCAAAAGTTTGAAAAATCAAAAATCTGAAAATCAAAAAAAAAAAAAAACTACTTTTACTAGTATGTGTACTGTGTATATGTAAATGCCTGTAAATACCTGTAAATACCTGTAAATAAGTAAAAAAAAAGGGGCACTTACCAACTCTAGATGAAGAGGAGTACTTTTCAGTGCTGTAGGGTTGAGACACGCTGAGTCACTGCACCAGGAAGTGCGTGGGCGGAGCAGGAGCATGTGCTCTGCTGGTGCTTGCGACATGGAAGCTGCTGAATCTGTTGCTGCTGTTGCTGCGTCTCTCTGCGACCCTGGAGTGGCGGATCGCCAATCTTTTTCAGGTAAGCTCGTTGCCTAGGGGGTTCTGCTGCTAGCTGCTCCTCTCTGCACGCTGATTTTGCAGTGTGTGCAGAGAGAGAGCTGTTTTAGTAAAGAACATAGCTCCTACGTTCTTGGCACTTAAAGGACCAGTAACGTCAAAAATTTTTACAAAATAATTTGTTAGAATACAACAAAAAAAAAAACACCAACACAAATTAAAATTTAAAATAGCAAAGCCTTTATTAAGAAATAACTTACAGAAACTCCACTTCCTGTCCTCTTCATAAACAGCGAAAAGGCGACCATCCATCTGCAGCGCTCGATTTCTCCTCCTGGCTATACACTGACAGCGTGTCCTCTGCCCGATCACCTTCTCCAGCTCTTCTTCATCCAGCAGCAGTATGAAGGCGATGTCTCCTGTTCCTCCGCTCCAGGAATGCAGTCCTGACTGTCGACCCTGTGCCCACTCCGTCACTGTCAAGGCAGCTGAAACAAAGCAGCCGCAAAAGAATGCGTCGAACACTGAGCCGGCAACCCCAGGAGGACGAGCTTCTTTTGGTGAGCCGTGCTGCTCCCCGCCTGCAGCTGCTGCTGTTCCCTCTGTCAAACTGCTGTTGGGCTGCTGAAGGCTGAATCGTGAAACGGCAGGATTTGGGGGGGACAGCCTTTCGCCCTGGAGCGGTGCAGACGCAGCCTCCTAATACACTCAATACGGACCTGCCGGGGTTGTATGATTTATTTTATTTACTCCTCCTGCCGGCTCAGTGTTGGATGCATTCTTTTGCGGCTGCTTTGTTTCAGCTGCCTTGACAGTGACGGAGTGGGCACAGGGTCGACAGTCAGGGCTGCATTCCTGGAGTGGAGGAGCAGGAGACATCGCCTTCATACTGCTGCTGGATGATGAAGAAGAGCTGGAGAAGGCGATCGGGCAGAGGACACGCTGTCAGTGTATAGCCAGGAGGAGAAATCGAGCTCTGCAGATGGATGGTCGCCTTTTCGCCGTTTATGAAGAGGACAGGAAGTGGAGTTTCTGTAAGTTATTTCTTAATAAAGGCTTTGCTATTTTAAATTTTAATTTGTGTTGGTGTTTTTTTTTGTTGTATTCTAACGAATTATTTTGTAAAAAATTTTGATGTTACTGGTCCTTTAAAGCCTTTTTTCAAAAGAACGTAGGAGCTACGTTCTTGGCAATAAAAATGTTAATGAGTGTCCAATGTCGCTGGCGTCTATTTTGACACGGCAAATTCGCGTTTTGCAAATCTTTTTGCCCGAAGAAATTTGTGGCGAAACGGGACAAATTCGCCCATCACTAATTTTCTATCCTGATTTTTTTATTCAGTTCAAGCCCCCTCCCCCAAGGGGGGCTTGAACTGAAAATGTTTGACAACTGGCTTAGTGTCCACTTTTCAAACCTCCCACATACAATAGGAACAAAAACAAAATGTCACAGTGTAAATTAAACAAATATTTTGCTGGTTTTTTGAACTTTAACTGTCAAAGATAAGTAAGCAAGGATTTTAATTATCACCCATTATTTTTTAAGATGTGATCTGTTCTCACATACAAACTCAACCATGATGGCTTTTCTTTTCCTAATATTCCGTGTCTTTCAGAATTTACTGCACGAGCCATAAAAAAAACAGTAAGATTCAATATATTTACTTGAAATGAATAGAGTGTGTTACATGTATCATTCAACCTTCTATTTACATGAGGCTCCCCCACTTCACTTCCCAGGGACAGCCCTGTTTAGTGTGAGTTTACCCAGAAAAATGTCCCTGTATTTAGTCTCCATCTATTGCAGGTGTGTAGCCACCAGATGGGCAGCAGGTTGCTATTTTATATGGGCAGTGGTCTGTAGTTATTTCCTTTTGTCTTAAAGGGGTTATTCACCTTTAAACCAACTTTTAATTTGATGTAAAGAGTAATGTTCAAGGACAAATTGCATCTTGGTTTTTATTTTTTTTATTATTTGTGGTTTTTGGGGTATTTAGCTTTTTATTCAACAGATCTCCAGAATACAATTTAAGCAGTATTGTCACTAGGGGCCAAATTACCCTAGCCAACACACATTGATTTGAATAAGAGACTGGAATAGGAATAGAAGAGGCCTGAATAGAAAGATGAGTAATACAAAGTAGGAATAAAAATACATTTATAATTAGTTTTTCAAAAGAGCAAACAGACTTTATTATATTTAATTTTGAAATCTGACATGGGGCTAGACATGTTGTTAGTGTCCCAGGCACTGACAGTCATGTGACTTTTGCTTTGATAAACTTCAGTTACTCTTTATTTCTGCGCTGTAAATTGGACTGATATCACCCCCTCCCTTTTTCTCCCCAGCAACCCTTCAGCAGAACAATGGGGAGGTAACAAGATAACAGCTCCCTGCTACATATGAGAATAACACTCAATAGTAAAAATCCAAGTCCCACTGGAACTCCTGCAGTTACACTGAATAGGAGAAATGATAGCTTATCAGAAAGTAGTTCCATTGTGAAGTGCTGGCTCTTTCTGAGAGCACAGGATAAGGCACAATGAGCTGAGATGGCTGCCTACACACCAATATTACAGCTAAAAAAATATACTTGTTTGTTCAGGAATACAATTTTATAAGGCAGAATGAATTATTTGCAGTGTTAACAGTGCAATTTAGAAATAAAAACTACCAATAAAACCATGACAGAATTCCTTTAAAATCTCCGCATGTAATTGGTGAACCTTATATTAACGAGTTATTTGTTTTTCAACATTATATTCTGTAGAAATCGTAAAAATAGGTAATTTTAATGTAACAGAACATATCTGAACAACCAAACAGCTATGTGTTGATCAGTTTATTGCAGCAAGGGTTCTAAGAAGATTATCACTTCGCAAACGCAAACACCAGGCTGCACTCAAGTTCTGTGGGAGTTTGTAAGAACATGGCTGCTCTGTGCCCGCCGGTGTTGTGCTCTGATCTAATGCTGGATATTTTTTATCTGGTATGATGTAAGTCAATGATGGCAAATGAGCCACAGCCCTCAAATATTACCCAATTTGACGTTCCCTCCCTTACACTGCTTTATGTCCTTTTAGAGGCTTCAGGGTCACAGCTTGTGAAACACTGACTTAAACAATCCATATATAAATCTCTGTAATTAAAAGTCTAATTTGTGTCTTCAAATATACATACATGAGGGGGCCACTTCTTTCAGGGAAATATACATACATGAGGGGGGCACTTCTTTCAGGGTTGTATTTTAGAACAATTTTGATTGAAAGGTAAATGAAATCAATGATTTCCTTGTGCACATTTGTCCTTGCATGAATGTAATTATGACTGTAAATATTGTTTTTTCCTTTTCAGCGGCATCAGACACTGTTACAATTTCTTCTGAGGAGGAGTTAGATGATCATCCAGTGACCGGGGATAGTGGGAAAGATTCACCTGAGACTCATCTTGCTAAATAAAAAGTCTATCGTGAGCTCCTTACAGACCTGAAGAATGCAGATATGGAGTCTCATGAATATGAACAAGAACTTGTGCAGTACCTGTCACAGCAGAGAACTGATGCACATCTCAAGCGCACAGCTGATGCCCTATGGCAATTGGTTGCTATAGGTCGCTCATCTATACAGACTGATGTGTCTCAAAGGGATGTGGTCACTGAGACTGAGCCTGTGAAGGGCTCACAACATGTAGCTCGTCCTCAGAAGAATGAAAATGATGATCCAGGGCCCAGCACCTCTCAGCCTCGATCTGCTAAAACACGGCAATTATGCAGAAGTACTGCTGGATCATCTCAGCTGCATTATTCCGGGACATCCAAATGTTGAAAAAATGTTTAAAGGGGACCGGTCACCCTAATAAATAATGTAAAATCCTATTTTATCATGTTGGTCATGCAACATAAACTTTAAATACACTATATACTGTAAATTATTTTAATCTTGTTTCCTTCAGCCTGGGAATTCATAATTATAGTAAGCAGACAGGTGCCATTTTGTGGACCCTGTTATTAAGGCAAGCTTTGCCTCAAAGAGTGGTTATTACAAAGAGTGGTGGTAAATGGAACATTTTCTAATTGGACCAGTATTAGTGGAGTACCGCAGGGCTCTGTACTAGGTCCTTTGTTTTTCAACTTGTTTATTAATGACCTGGAGGTGGGCATTGAAAGCAGTGTTTCTATTTTTGCAGATGATTCTAAATTGTGCAGAACTATAGGTTCCATGCAGGATGCTGCCACTTTGCAGAGTGATTTGTCTAAGTTGGAAAACTGGGCAGCAAACTGGAAAATGAGGATCAATGTTGATAAATGCAGGTTATGCACTTTGGCAAAAATAATATAAATGCAAGTTATACACTAAATGGCAGTGTGTTGGGAGTTTCCTTAACTGAGAAGGATCTAGGGGTCTTTGTAGATAACAAGTTGTCTAATTCTGGGCAGTGTCATTCTGTGGCTACTAAAGCAAATAAAGTTCTGTCTTGCATAAAAAAGGGCATTAACTCAAGGGATGAAAACATAATTATGCCTCTTTATAGGTCCCTGGTAAGGCCTCATCTGGAGTATGCAGTGCAGTTTTGGACTCCAGTCCTTAAGAGGGATATAAATGAGCTGGAGAGAGTGCAGAGACTAAGTGCAACTAAACTGGTTAGAGGGACGGAGGACTTAAATTATGAGGGGAGACTGTCACAGTTGGGGTTGTTTTCTCTGGAAAAAAGGCGCTTGCGAGGGGACATGATTACACTTTACAAGTACATTAGAGGACATTATAGACAAATGGCAGGGGACCTTTTTACCCATAAAGTGGATCACCGTACCAGAGGCCACCCCTTTAGACTAGAAGAAAAGAACTTTCATTTGAAACAACGTAGGGGGTTCTTCACAGTCAGGACAGTGAGGTTGTGGAATGCACTGCCGGGTGATGTTGTGATGCTGATTCAGTTAATGACTTTAAGAATGGCTTGGATGATTTTTTGGACAGACATAATATCAAAGGCTATTGTGATACTAAGCTCTATAGATAGTATAGGTATGGGTATATAGAATTGATGTGAGTGTATGGAGGGGTCAGTGTGTGTATGTATAGATGCTGGGTTTCACTTGGAGGGGTTCAACTCGATTGACTATGCTAAAGGCATAGAGGAGGGGCAGGCAATATTTGATTGCTAAGATTTTTAAATTTCATGTTATAAATTTGAAAAGGAAAATAAAGTATATTTAATCAAATAATACTCTGTAGCCAGAGTTTTATATAATGTTTATATAATTTGAAAAATATTTTTATTATACAGCTTTTTATTGGTGACAGATCCACTTTTATGTAAGAACAAAAATAATTAAAAAAATTTTCTTTAAAAAACACAGCACTTCAAATTTTTTTTTAGTTGTACTATAAATGCTAAGGAGTGATTAAAATGATTCACCAGCAGGCACGGCAAGTTCAAGCAGGGTAAGCCCTTGCAATTTTATATACAGAAGTGCAACATTACAAGCATGATACTTGCTGTGTGTGCAGTGAATCATTTTAATCACTTCATAATGTGGGGGTGCTGATTCCCTATCACTATGCACCAGGCAGTATCTTTAACCGGAAAGCTAAGTAGTGCGGGAGGACGTTCATGACACACTATAAATGTTTAGGGACATTTCTGCTATGAGAGCCATACCTCAGGCAGCAGTTCCCCACAAGTTACCAGGGGCAGCAAAACACCACTCCTGGTAACTTTAAGCCGAATTTCTGTTATGAAACCAGAAATTCAGCTAGAAATGTGGCCCCTCATAATTGCCTCTATAGGCCACATATACAGTGAACTTGTGTCAGTTGCATGTTGAACTGGAAGCTGTGCTATGACCTTATAACAAATTGCTTATAGTGCAAGCTGCAGAGCACAGCTCACATGGGTGCAAGGGGCTACCCAGTAACCTTTATCTTCTGGCATGTCAAAGCTTTTACATTCATTATATTGAGCTAGTGTGGGAGTGTTCCAAGTGATGTCTACATACTAACCTAATGGATAATACAGACAGTGCTTTATGGTGCAAGCAGCAGTCCAACATGCAAATGCATACAATAGGGTGCTTTTCATCCATGCAGCCCTTTTGCAGGAGATAAAGGAGCATGTGGCCAACCTTTCAGAGATAGACAGAGGCTGCTTAGGCTAAACTGCAAGCTGAGACAGGAACACGGTCATAGAAGCCTGACATACAAAATAACACATTCAGCTCAATATATAAATAAATAAGTACATATGGTTTAGTGGCCTTTAACTTATGGTAACTAGCATGCCACTAATTTTAATGATGTTGCCTTTTTGAACTACCACATTAATAAAAAATGCCAACGTTGTTTATAATTTTTTTTACTGTTTTTGTCATGTACCGTTGACTTAAGGTGGCCAAACACGGGCAGATTAAAGCTGCCGACATCGGTCCTTTATCGGGCCATCGGTCCAGCAGTTTAACTGCCTGTGGATGGGGGTGTCCGACGGGTTTCCCCCGATCTATACCTGGCCAACAATTGGTTTGATATCGATGAGGCAGGTTTGATTGCTCCTGCGATTGAGTATCGGATAGTTGATGCGGTCCAACGACCCTCGGCACCCATTTCCTTTGCATAATCCGATCGTTTAGCCCTAGGGCTGAACGATCGAATTAACCCGATATCGCCTTGCCATTAGTGGGCATTTTGGGGAAAGAGCCACTCGTTCGGGGACAATTTAGGCAGCACTGATCCATATTTAAATAATTCTGATGTATCCAATGGCAGAAAATAAAAAAGCTGGTGAAACAAGGAGAGTTGCCCTCTCTTTGTGCTTTCTGCTTTGACAGACATCAGTGCTTCATTCCAAACTACATGTGAAACACAACATACGTGTATCTGTATTAGCATTAGTCTACTGATGGACTATGTGTGTGCACACTACAGTTTGCGTGCCTGCTATAAATACCCAGTGTTCCATCTGAAATGGAAAAATGCATTTTCTAGGTAATAAATGAGCTTCTGGCCAACCTTTCAGAAAGAGAAAATGTAGGCTGTCCTGTCAACTGCATTCCTACAGTCAGTATTTTGTTTTTAAGTCAAGTGCCTTCTTAATTACCAAAAGCATCACCTGAGTCCGAGTGAGGAAGAAAGATGAAGAGGAGAACATATCACAAAAATAGTAGGGAATGGTAACATACAGAGAAGTATTCAGTTCATAGGGCTTTTGTACCCCTGTTATAACTAGCTGAAACTGTGAGCATTAATTCAAATTTAAACTTTTGGGGGCAGGGCATGTACAAACAAAGGCTGGGCAGGCAATTACTTTCACTTTCCATTCAGCACTTCCTAGATGTCTCTGCTCTCCCCACATTCCCCCAGGTCTCTTAACCATTTCATTGTGTAACCAGGGCATGGGGATGGACATCAGGTCCCCCATTCTGGTGCACAAACAAGATTCTGAGATGATACAAGGCTTGTCTTAATAACAGTGTCCACAAAATGGCGCCTGTTTGCTAGAATTATGAGTTCCCAGACTGAAGGAAATAAGATTCAAATAATTCAGATAGTATAATTATAGTTTATTTTATCTTGACAAACATGATAAAATAGGATTTGAAATATTTTTTTTCGGATGACAGGTCCCCTTTAAACATTGTTACACACCATGAAATGAATTTCCAGTCATGAAAGAGATGCAGAATGTGCCTCACAAAGGGGTCAAGATAAGGATGCCACCTGTCTGGTTTTGACTTGGACAGGCCTGTTTTTGATAAACCTTTCCTCTGGGTCTTTGAGAGGGTCAAAATATGTGTTTAGAGGTCGCTGCTGTGTTTTAGTTGGAATTTCTCATTTAATCCTCCCTCCCCTTCTACCCTCTGGGCATAAAAACAAATCATGGCAGGGAAATGGACACACCTGCTGCACCAGGGAAGTGAAAATGAAACTTTTAGTACTTTCCATGTTAAATTTAAGGACTGCTAAACGGATTCAGGGCAATCATTCTTTTACTGTTGTGTCTCACTGCTGTCACTGTGCTGTCATGTTGACCTCTAAACCAGTTGTGAGTGTGGGC
Organism: Xenopus petersii; assembly: GCA_038501925.1. NCBI lineage: Eukaryota > Metazoa > Chordata > Amphibia > Anura > Pipidae > Xenopus > Xenopus petersii. The sequence continues at coordinate 36,090,809 of CM076674.1, forward strand.
AGGGTGTAACTATAGAGGAAGCAGACCCTGCGGCTGCTGGGGGGCCCCCATGAGGTCCTAATTCGTATACAATTTCAATAAATGTTGGTAAAATATGTCAATCTCTAGACATTTTGGGGGCCTGAAAAATAATTTGCTGTGGGGCCCAGGAACATCTAGTTACACCACTGCGTGTGGGTGTGTGCGCCTTTTATGACCAGCGGCAACAGAATCATGACACCGGGTACTTGCTGAAGACCAGTGATGATCGTGTAACAGCCCACTATAACTGCATGGTGAGTTACTGCATCTGGCCTTTAGGGACAAAAAGGGCCTCTATTAGCAGAATGTTAAGCAGCAGAGTTTTGCATGACACTTATTGATGGACATTGAGATAGTAAATATAAGATATCAATTTTCCTATGATAGGTGCCTTTCTTTTTGAATGTGTATTTTTAGTTTTGTTTAATGCTGTTTATTCCTGCTTCTGTATGTATTATTACTACAGTATATTGTAGAAAACCTACAGTGCTGCATAAAATAGGACTAATTAAATATATAGATACATGTACAGTCTACTTCCTTGACTATAACCACAGAAGGGCTTGTTCCTAAATTACGTGAAATGCAAAAGCTTTTTGTAATGTGCCAAAAATGAAGGGAGGGATCCTGTCCATGGGAACTGGTGCATCAAGTAAAACTCCATTCATCCATTATCCTGTATTTTCTACTAGATCTATTCACCAAAAGTGATATCAGCAATGCCACCCAGTGAGGAGTTCAGTGGATTTGATATTTCTTCTGTGGAGAAAGAAATCATGTGTGGAAAGAGGATGGTAAGAATATGACAGCGTGCTAGAGAAATGCTATTGTGGGTACAGAACACTCAGGGGGTAATTTACTAACAATCAGTGAGTGGGCCCCTAAGCTCAGTAAGTGACAGCAGCCCAGGCAGATCATTTGCAGTGAATCAGCAGAAAAGAAGATGGGGAGCTACTGGGGCATCTTTGGAGGCACAGATCTTTACTGCTAAAGGGCTTTGGTTGTCTGAGGCTGGAACAGAAGCCCAAAACATAATATACAACATTTCTAGACTACTTTTTTAGTTTAACTTTCCTTGTCTTTTAAACCTTCTCACTATTAATTGTTTAAACTCAGGCCATCTGTCTACCAGTGTTGGGAAAGATAGATGATGAGTGGATAGTTCCCATTTGATCCCTGAGATAGACGGGTGGCTGCCCTGCTGGGGAACGTATAGAAGGGAGGACTTAATTGTCAACACTCTTATTACTTAATTAACTATTGAAGTAGCAAGTAAGATGAAATTTAGTTACAACCATTGATGTACATCGCTGATCCACTCCATGTGTTTTTATTAATTCCTGTTTTATGAATACTGTCCAGCACTGCTCATGAGTTATTATAGTTGATATATATAGTTGAGTCTTTTGTACTCGGCAGCAAGTTTTTAGAGAATTACCAATAAAAGTTAAGTTTTATGAGATATACAGGGAGGATGCAAATGCAACATTGTATCCTATTCTGTAGCACGTCAATTGTAATTATTTTCAAACTGGTATATATATTTAAGTAAATATTGTCCTTGAACCACCATTTTGTAATGGTCTTGGTGATGCCTCAGAGATCACCAGACCCGAAATACTACAACTCTAACTGTAACAGGAAGAAGTGTGGGAACAAAAGACAGAACTGTGTCTGTTAATTGGCTCATGTGACCTAAAATGTATGTTTGTGTGCACTGTGAATCGTACGATCCCAGGGGGCGACCCTTATTTTTTAAAATGGCAATTTTCTTTTTATGATTACCGAGTGGCACATACTATTAAAAAAGTATATTGTTATGAAAATGGTTTATTTACATGAAGCAGAGTTTTACATATGAGCTGTTTTATGCAATATCTTTTTATAGACACCTACGTTGTTTGAGGGTATAGTTTTCCTTTAAGTCTCACCCAGTCACCTTCAATAACAGATCAGTCACTCGCAGTCATAGAATCATCACCAGTGGAACAGGTAGCAGGACAGTGGGGCGTTGGGAGGCAGAACAAGGGCCAAAATTCACCTACATCCCTTCCTATGAGTAATCTCAGTTAATGGTGTGTTTTAGTCCAGTATTGTGTTAATGTGCTGCACAGTACAGAGCAATGTAATAGCGCTTAGTGCCTCAGAACTGTGTGTGTCTCTCCTACTGGTATTAAGGCCATGATCAGAACTGGGTCAGCTAGTATTTGTACCTATGGCAATAATACTTGTCACCTCAAAGCCTCCCTCCCATTCTGTTGTTTTCAGGTGGATAATGGGGGTCACCCACCACCCCCTGATCTCCCACTACCACTTTCTTCCCCTCTCTCTTTCCCAGTCACCACTCACAAAGTGCAAACTCACCCCACAGTTACATTATCTCCCTCAGAATTGCACCCCCTCTCCTTTTGTGCCTCTGCTGCCTGCTCTTAGTTCCAGCCATGGCCATGATGCTAATGATTAGTGATGGGCGAATTTATTCGACAGGGATGAATTCACTGAGATTTTCCGCATTTCGCCACCGACGAATAAATTTGTGAAACTGCCAAAAAAAATTGGACGCCGGCGTCTAAAAAATTGGACGCCGGCGTCAATAAATGGTCACCGACATTTTGACGCCCACATCCATTTTTGACGCCTGTGAATTCTCGCTGGTGTCAAAATCCGTGTTTTGCAAATTCGGCGGGGAATTTGCGAAATGGGAGAAATTCGCCCATAACTACTAATGATACTTGACAGCACAAAAATCAGACATTCTACAGTTTTGCCAATGCCGTGGGTCAACAACATGTTCTGGGACAAAATGTTAACCTTGTTGAATGTATTCTCTTCAACCACAGCTTCTATGATACAAACTCACCTGTCCTTTTACTGAAACCCAGGGGGTAACTATAGAGGAAACAGACCCTGCAACTAGCCGTGTGATTGATAAGCAGTTACAATACCTGTTCTTGGGAAATTCCATGCTCCCAACATTTATGGACTCAATGATGTTGCCGTAGGGCCCAATAACTAGTCATTGTGTTGCTGAACAGTTCATGTAGGAGAGGCTCATATGATCCCAATATAAACAGCTGATGTGACTCTATAATGAGTATGACTATGAAGATTTTCATTCATCCAGGTCATAGTATATCTAGTATAGGTCAATTTAAAAACAACTGGACTTGCTGAGTAATCAATGAAGACGTTTCACTACTCATCCGAGCAGCTTCTTCAGTTCAACTGACTGGTGTGGGAAGTTCTCGGCATATAAACTCTTCCACTAATCCATTTACAATGGCACATGGTAACTCTTCAAAGAGGTGACATCTGAAGAAACTCACAGAGGTGATGATTGTGTGTAGTTGTGATAGGATTATCCAATGTGTCATGCAACTCCTAGATACAGGTGTTACTTGTGAGAGTTGCATGAATGGATGTGTGACGTGTTCTGAATCCACTGGGGTCAAACCAGCGGTCTTCTTTATCCAAGATTTGGACCTTGCTGTCTTCAAAGGAGTGTCCCTTGTCTTTTAAGATGAATGTCATTTAAAAATAATAAACCATTTCTTGGAAAACAAAAACAAATAAATGCCAAAATGTTTATTCATCATCTCAACAGAATAGATGTTGTGATCTTCTGATTTCTTTCTTGTAGGCTACCATCGGGCACCATGATGTTATACTGGGGCCCAAAGATGACAAATGGGCCCTTTTGCCCCCGTCCCTCCCCCCGATGGTTGCCTCAGTTCTTTAAACCCTCCAGCTTCAGTTCTTTAACACCTCCAGCTTCAGTTCTTTAACACCTCCAGCTTCAGTTCTTTAACACCTCCAGCCTCAGTTCTTTAATGCCTCCAGCCTAAGGAAAGATAGTTCAGTGTTAGACATGTAGTAGTAGGTATATGTATAAGAATTCTGAAGTTCATTTGCATTTACAATTTTATCAAAATCATGTTTTAAGTCACATGCCCTTTTCTGCTAATTTAAAGATCAACTACCTCTATAATAAAAAAAAATGCCATCTCAGCTTGCAGGTTTCTCTCCATTTAGTGAACTATAATAATAATTAGCAATTTGTCTTACCTCCTTGATACTGGAAGGTTCTTTCAGATGCCCCCAATAATAAAAAAAATATATATATAATAAAGACCCCAAACAGAAGTGCACAAGCACTAAGGAGCACAAAAAGCATGAGCCTTAGTGATTATTCAGGGAGTGCTTTTATCGGGGGTCTAGCACCACACCTGCAAAAAGCAAGCATTAGGGCAGCTCTGTTTTGGAGCACAGAGTCCTCAGCCAATTTATTTTCCATGGAAGGCAGGGGACAAAGAACAATTTGCTCCCTGCCTTTAATGACGTAAAAGTCCCTTATTGAGTTTGAAAAAAAGATGCACATCCATCAGGTTATTGCCACCATTCTAAAATTCTGATAATATTTTTGCATCTGCTAAACCCACAGATACTATCAAAACGACTATGTTTGTGCCCATAATCAAACAGAGTTAAAAAGCATGGTGGTTAGTTGTTAATTTTTTACCATGTACTTTCTGTTTAAACCCTCATTGATCTCATAGCAGGAATATGCACACTGAAATTGACATGGGTCTTGGTTTTGAGTGCTCATGTTCTTCAAGGGTGATAAAAAGTGCATTTAACATTTGAATATTGGAGAACAGAGCCAGTGTCGGACTGGGATGCCAGGGACCCACTAGAAAATGTTAGACCGTGGGCCCACTTTCCAAACTCTTATTCCTCCTCTCCTCACTCAAGCTCTTTATTCTCCTAGTCTTTTATATCTACTTACTATATTCTTCCATTATTAAGCTTTTTTTTTTTTAATAAATAAATAGGGAAGGACCGTGAAATAGGCTAATTGGTTAGAAGCAAGAGGGCCCACAGACACCTGGTCAGGGCCGGGCCAAGCCGACGGGGCACCCTAGGCACCCAGTCAGCTACCTCCACCCTCCCTCATGCGAGCATGTGAGCTTGTTACAGCACGCATGCGCAAGTGCACATGCGCTATAGGGGGAGACGCATGCGCGAGTGCGCATGGGCTATGCGGGGAGATTAAAGAAAGGAAAGGGGAAGGGCAGGTTCGTGACAGGTGGTGGAGCGTGACAGAGGGGCGTGATGGACAGAGGGAGGTAAGTGACGATGACAGAGGGAGTACGGGGAGCGACGGAGAGAAAAAGGAAGGGGAGTGATGAACAGAGAGAGGGGAGGAGGAAATCGAGCAGGGGAGCAAAGCTGGACTAGGGGTAGGCAGAAAACTTTTGAACAGGTACCTGCCCAGCACCCCCACATCTTTGCCCCCTAGGCAGGTGCCTCTTCTGCCTACCCCTAGTTCCGGCCCTGCACCTGGTCCCAGCAGGAGTTTTCCTGGTATCCCGGTGGCCAGCCCGACACTGAACAGAGCCCTACATCCTATTTTGTAATATTTAGTTGGATAGGGGGTCTGTGCAGTGATCAAATAGGGTTTAAATGGTTAAAACATATATATATGCTCAAACCTCAAATTCTCCATTCTCTTCATCACTGAAGTCATTGCCCAGATATTCTTCTTCTGGGTACTCCTACTGGCTGATGTTGATGCCAGCTGATGATGCCTGGTAAATAGAAACAATTTGTGAATCATCTATCTAGTTGAAATTCTTAAAGGAGAACTAACCCCCCCATGATGTTAAGTCCCCACTGCCCCCTCTATTTGCCCTGCTCCCTGCCTCCCCCTGCACAGTCTTACCCCAGAATTCTGTCCCCTCTTGAAATAGTGACTGCACAGCGGAGCTCACGGGTGCCGTCTTCTACTATACGATAATCTTTGGGTCTTCTTCCTCCCATTCGGCAATTTCTGCCTCTTTCGGCGCATGCGCAGTTGTCACGAACCGAAAGATTGCTCCAACTGCACATGCGCCATTACCCGCTCAATTCACGAAGAGAAGAACATAGCGCCCGTGAGCTTATCACATCCTTTTAGCTTCCTTTAAATATGCTGTTTAAATTAATATTATGTAGCTCAATGTGATGCTGAGTTGGTAAAAAAAACAAAGATCAGGAACAAATATTTGCCATGTGTTTAAAAGCAGCATTTTTCTCATAATTCTAAGTTAATTGTGGCGGCATTCCAGGTTGAATCTGCTGCAATTGCACATGATCATAAATAAGGATGGAATTATGCTTTTATTTTGATCACCTGTGCATTTCGAATTTGGGAATGGGGCCTACAGAGTAGTCTGTGTGATTTGATTTGATAGGGGACCTGTATTGGGGCCAAAAAAGGTTTAAAAAGGTTTAAAATTATTTAAGCTCAAACCTCAAAACTCTCCTCATACTCTTCATCAGTGAGGTAACTTACCAGATATTCGTCTTCCAGGTTCTCGTTCTGGCTGATGTCACTGTTCAGTCATTATCCGAAACTGATCATGGCTCCTGGTAAATAGAAACAATTTGTCAACCATCTATCTAGGGGAAGTGCTTAAAAGTATCATTAGGGGAAAAGAAACTTTAAATTTAGAATTTGGAAAAGAGTAAAAAATTAAACATAGAAAGTATTTGAAAAATAGTCTATTTCTGGTGAAAAATCTGAAAATAAATGAACTGAAAAAAGTGTTTGGAAGGTGAACAACCCCTTTAAGAGAGAAACAAATGTTCAGTGCCAAGTACCAAGTACAAGTCATGTGTTTAAATGCAGCATTTCTCTCATGTGTTTTTAGCTTCTACTTGGTGTATACCATAGAAGACTTGCTACTAAGCTGTTTTGTGGTTACATGCATTGTAGTCTATTTTTTTTTTTTTTTACCAAGCTATTCCTATTTCCATGTAACATACAAGCCAGTATTAATGTTCTTGATTGGAATATTTGGTGCATAAAGGTTTACCGATCTGAATAAACATTTTTTTACCAATTGCTCATCATATGGCATGTTGCTTTCAGAGGAACGGTAATGAAATGCCTCATAAGAGTAGTCAGCATCGACTTGAACTTTAACCATTTGGAGAATCTCCCGGTGTTCAAGGATGCGTAGTTCTTTCTAAATTCAAACAAAAGAGATAAAGTTAAATAAAATGCACAACGTACTTATGAGGAATTACTGCTTCTAAATACAACTAAAACAGTATTTCTCCACTTATCTTTACAGTTACAGGGTGATTAGAGTTTATTAATAAAGATCCCAAACAGAAGTGCACAAACACTAAGGAGCACGAAGAGTATGAGCCTTAAGCTGGCCATAGATGCAAAGATCTGATTTCGAACCGTGTGGAGAGTCGCAACATTTCAGAACAGATCAGTCTTTTGGTCGACAGGTTAGAAAATTTCTGTCGGCTGCAGATAATATCTCTGCGTGTATTGCCGATCGTACGATTTTCAGTGGGAGACTGTCACTAGCTTTGGTTGGACAACCAAGTACGATTGCTGTCAGGGGCAGAACATTGCTGATCTGTTCTTTAACTACTTTATTTGATCTGACTGGTAAAACTTTGATCTGAATGGTTAGTGGCGGGTTGGGAGATGGGAAAGTCCGATCGTACGATGATTCGTACAATCAGATCTTTGCATCTATGGCCAGCTTAAGTGATCAATGACGGAGTGCTTTTATCAGGGGTCTCGCTTTACTCTGCACCACACCTGCCAAAAGCAAGCGTTAGGGCAGCACTGTTTTGGAGCACAGAGGCCTGTGCTAATTTATTTTCCATGGAAGGCAGGGGACATAGAACAACTTTCCCCTTGCCTTTCATGACATAAAAGACCATCATTGAGTCTGAAAAAAAGATGCACATCCATCAGGTTATTGCCACCATTCTGAAATGCTGGTAATATTTTTGCATCTGCTAAACCCACAGACCTGGGAACATGCCAGTATCTGGTTAGCATTGCCTACTTCTACTGATGATCATAACATACAGTAGGTGTAACCAAAGGCCTATTAGTATCTAATAACAGTAATAGTATAAAATCATTACCTCCCCCTGGTCATTGATGACTTCTATGACCACTTTTCTTATTTGCACTTGTTGCCATCCCTGTAACAAAAGTAGAGAAAGAAACTCTGTGATGTTTATAACCATAACAGTTTGGTAAAGCCAACAGATATAACATGTAGCTAGGGTAAGGTTTAGTGGCAGACTTAGAAACACAGAAAAAAGAACAATTGGCACCCTGCCTTTCATGACGTAAAATACCCTTATTGAGTTTGAAAAAAAAAAATATGCACAAGCATCTGGTTATTGGCACCATTCTGAAATGCTGGTAATATTTTTGCATCTGCTAAACCCACAGACCTGGGAACATGCCAGTATCTGGTTAGTATTTTCTACTACTTCTGGTGATCATAAAGTAGGTGTAACCAAAGGCTTAGTATCTAATAACGGTATGAAGTCATTACCTCCTTTCCATCGTCTTCTATGGTCGTTTCTTGTATTTCTTCTTCTTGCCATACCTGTAACAAAAGTAGAGAAAGAAGCTCAGTGATGTTTTTAGATTGACCTATACTAAATATACTCAGTGATGTTTATTAACTTAGCAGTTTGGTAAAGCCAACAGATATAACATGTGGCATGGGTAAGGTTTAGTGGCAGACTCAAAAACACAAAAAATAAAATGTACACTGAAACTGAAAGGGGTCTTGGTTTTCAGTGCTCATGTTCTTCAAGGATGATAAAAGCGCATTTCACATGGGAGAACAGGGCCCTACATTTTGTGGGATATAGTTGGGTCGGGGGTCTATGCCGGGGCCAAAATAGGTTTAAAATGCTTTAAAGTTATATAAGCGCAAACCTCAACAATCTCTTCAGCCTTTTCCTCCCGGAGGTCACTGCCCAGATAATCTTCCTCTGGGCATTCCTGGCCAATGTTGTTGCCAGTTTCAGATGAGGACTCATCATTTTCATGCTGACAGTTGTACTGATAAGAGAGAGAAAACATTGTTTTATAAGATGGACTTGTCACTAGAGAATATGATGAAATACATCTTTTTTTTTTAAATGGTTTAAAGTTATAATAAAAAAGATGTATTAAACAGTCAAGTTCAAACCTCATCGCTCTCCTCGAGCTCCACCTGGCTGATGGTATTGCTCAGGTCCTCTGTCAGTGTTTTTTCTTCCTGGCTGTTGGTATTACCAGTTTCCAATATTGACTGCTGGTAAATAGAGAGAGAGACAATTAGTGTACAATCTAGGTGCAGAGCTTAAAAGTGTAATTAAAAATGTTTTATCACATCTATTCAGCACCCTAGGGAAGCTGCTAGAATGAATATTTTGTATCTCTATGTGACGCTTGAATTGAAATTTTATCATAAATGTGTTATTTTATATAACAATCCTTTGCTGTTTACCTCATCGATGTTATTGCAGTGGTCTTCGCCTCCTTCCAAGATGTTCTGGTTAATAGAGAAAACATGGTTTTATAAGATTAACTCCGTTCAGTATAGAATATATTAAAATATAATATATTAAAATATATCTTTTAATTATATTTCTCCTGCTCACTGTGATGTTAATACAGAAAAAAAGATGAAGAATGAATTTATCACAGATCAAAGTATATATTATACTATTAATAATAATAATAATAATAATAATAATAATATTATCAATATAATAATAAGTATACATAAATATGGGGTGTGTGTAAGGCTGATGTTAATCAAAGGATATGGGGCTATTCTATTCTTGCCAGGAGAGGAAAGGAGAAATAATGGGAAAATGTGGCCAATTGAAGAATAAACTGACCAAACCCTCAGTATAGATTTTCTTTAGGATAAGCAGGAAGTGGAAATATATCTGGTGCAGCTTTATCAAGTGTTGAGTGAATGAATGAAGCTACATATAAATCTATAGTGTGTATATAGAGTAAATAACATGGTTTAAATAGCACAAATAGTGTTATTTCTATTTATGTTGGCCAATTCTTCTCTACTTACCACAATGTATTCATCACGATCCGTAGACTCGGTAGATTTGTTAGTTTGTTTCTAGAATAAAAAAAACAGTTTTCATGAGAGAGAGAATTCAAAACTAGAATTCACTAAAGATATAATTTGACATTAAAACTGCCTCAATTAAGAGAAAATTTAGAAAAAATGCAATGAATTAATAATTTCTAAAAAGAATAAACTATGCCCTTAAATGTTAGTGGTCTATTTTATATAGTTTTAGAGTTTTTTTCAACCTCGACTGTGGCGTAACTACAGAGGAAGAAGACTCTGCTTCCCCAGGGAACAATGGGGTATTAATAATGAGGTCTCCTTCCTCTAAATTTATGTGGAAATCTCCCCTCCCCAGTAACTCTCTATAATTGAGAAATGACATGGAATAAAGAAATCCGCCGTGTAGGCAGGTTGGTGGGGTGGCTTTGTGCTCTGGGCCCCTCTTTAGATTTGTCTATTGCATCTTACATCAACCCCTCTGGCATTGGCCAGAATCGATATATTTCCACTATGGGCATGACATTATCCCAACACTTTTTTTAGGATTCAGATTTGGTGAAATATCAGGCACTTACCCAAACCAAATCAAATTTATCTCTTCTATAAACTCAGATCAAATCCGCTCCATTTTTTTATGCTTATATATAATTACATTTTCCCGAAAATGTTTACGGAAAATATCAGATTTTCACGATTTTTTTCAGAATTTTCTATTTGATTTTCACCCAAAAACTTCGGGTTTTTGCAAAAACCCAGCGCACGTGAAAAAATCATTGGGACGTTTCCATCCTCAGGGTTTAATAAATTCCAAAAAATTTGTGATTTTTTAAAAGTCAGATTTTATTAAAAAAAAAATCACTTTTTTGTGATTTTTGCATTCAGAGTTTATTAAATAACCCCCTTAAAATCAAGAGATATTATCGGGAAATGTAAACATACAAATACAAATTTTGATTTGGTTTAGTAACCTGTAGTGGATGACTTCATGTTTAGTGCAATAAATATAGAATTGGTGCTGAGCTGAATTCTATAACCTAGATATCATTATCACTCTAAAAATAGCATTTTAGATTGTTTGCAGCACAATACAGTTAGACTTTGTAGCTAGCAATCTATCTGATTATGTTCAGTATCAGGAACTGTTAATTCAATTGTTAAGTCATCACAAAATGGCCAATGTATAGAGATCACCTAGTAACTGAATCAGAGGATAATTTCTATCCATGAAGTGATGAAATGTGTACAGTAGAAAGAATGAAATCCTTACCTTGCAAAAGCAAGAGAAACACGCCTTAAATCTCTTCCACATTTCGAAATTTTTTGAAAGTTTTTGAAATTTTGTCTAGGGAGACAAAAAATAAACATCACATTAGTCATCCCTTCTATGCACAGCATCACAGTTCAAAATCAAATTCTCTGTAATTCTAACATACATATAAAGTCACCACTCAAATTCTACACAGTACCAGTATTGAAAATAATTTTAAAATGTTTTCTCTCTAATATCAGGAGTTCTACTCACTTCAGTCACCTGAAAAAGAATAAAATAATCTAGGCTGCTGCTGCTTGATACCTTAACTCTGTCCATTATGACATCACACTGTGCACAGTGATATCACAAAAGCAGCTCAAGTGTGAATGAATATCATATTACTACTACCAGACTCGCCATTGTGACATCACATGTGCAACCCAAGGTGGGAAATGTAGGTTAGACCTTTATAGATAATGGCTGGTGGGTTGAGTTGATTCCAAGTTAAGTATTAGGGGCAGATTTATGAAGGGTCAATTTTGAATTTTGAAACTTGCATTATTGAGTTTTATTTTAGTGAAATTTGAGTACAGAATAGTTTAAATTCAATTTGAGTTTTTAAAAAAATTCTGATTTGATTTTTGAAATGTATCATGTACTGGCCCTTTAAGAATTCAAATTCGACTATTCGCCTTAAACCTGCCAAATTGCTGTTTTAGCCTATGGGGGACGTTCTGGGATCAATTTGGAGTTGTTTGCAGCCTTCGTGAAAATGTAGTTGTTTTTTAGAGAAAAAACTCGAATCGAATTCAGATTAAATTGCAGTTGGTCGAATTTCGAGTTAATGGGAGTTTAAAGAAACTCCCATGAACTCTAAATTTGACCCTTGATAAATCTGCCCTTTAGTATAAATTTTTTTTAATGTATACATATATTATTTTATTATCCACAAATATCCACCTAAAATTAATAGGGAATGTGGCAATATTCTCTGTAGTGCTGAGCCACAAGGTAATGGTGCCCAAGACAGACCCACACTTCCCCCATCCCCCACTCATTGATTCAGTATCCACCTGCACCCCCCCCTGCACCAAATACCCCACAGTGAGACAGCAGTTCATGAATTGAGGGGGAATTTGGGGCGTCATACCTACAGCAAGGCCAAAATTAGAGGTAGGCAGATAGAAGAGGTAAATTATATGCCTAAACCCTGCCCCCCACCATTGCACCCTAACCTAAGCATCTGCCACTTCTGCCTACCCCTAGTTCCAGCCCAGATTTTATGTTTATAATATACAGTGACCAGGTACAACATCCTCCTTTAAAATCATTATAACATATTATAAATTATTCACATTATCACTAGCAGTCTCTAAACCTGTACAGTAACAATATTAATAACATTATATTTGCTAATATTTCCACCAAGTATCTTGACTTCTACTCACCTCAGTTGTCTGATCAAGAATGAGCCAATCTGGGCTGCAGCTGTACACTTTAACTCTGTCCATTATGACATCACCGGGCTGCAGCTGTACACTTTAACTCTGTCCATTATGACATCACCGGGCTGCAGCTGTACACTTTAACTCTGTCCATTATGACATCACCGGGCTGCAGCTGTACACTTTAACTCTGTCCATTATGACATCACCGGGCTGCAGCTGTACACTTTAACTCTGTCCAATGACATCACTATGACATCACCTGGGCTGCAGCTGTGAACCTTGACTCTGTCCATTATGACATCACCTAGGCAACACAAGTCAGGAGATGTGGGTTAGCAATTAACATAATGATTGGTGGGGGGAGTTATAAAATACACTGGTGAATTAATGCCATAAAGAAATAATGTATTTTAAATTATCTAATAAATTGTAAGTTCTTTAGAGCAGGGACCTTATCCCAACTGCGCATTGAAAGCGCTAAGCTCTTAAGCATAGATTTATCTATTTTACTGTATAACATGATACAATCTATACCCCTGTTTATGTTTTCACCTTTTAAAGCACTGCATACAATTGTGGCACTATATAAATAAATCCAAAATACATCTATACATTGCTAATACCTACATGCATTTTGTAGGTTCTTTGATTTTTACTATTACTATTTAGATGAAATTTGGTTAATATAACACAAAGGGGCATATTTATCAAGGGTCAAATTTAGAATTTATAAAAACTCCCATAAATTCGAAATTTGGGGGGGAAAAACGATCAATCAAAATTTATTAAAAAACTTACATTTTTTTAATTTGGGGTGAATAGGATCGACCTGCACACTCAAATCGAATTTGATTCAAGTTTTTTCACCAAAAAAATGTTGTTTGTTTTGTAAATTTAAAAAAGAAAAAAAAAAAAGTTGATTTTTTAAAAGTCCACCAAATGACTCAAAATTGATTGTAGGAGGCCCCCCATAGGCTAAAACACCAATTCAGCAGGTTTTAGATGGTGAATACTCGAATTTGAATTCTTAAAGGGACAGTACATGATAAATTTAGAAATTCGAATTTAGAATTTTTTTTAAACTCAAATCCAATTTGGACTTTTCCCTAGTCAAATTATACTAAAATAAACTTGAAATTCTAATTTAAAAATTCAGATTTTCAATTCCACCCTTAATAAATCTGACCAGAGTACCCCTATTTATGTTTTCACCTTGTAAAGCACTGCATATATTGCTTCTAACAGCCAATACCTACAGGTATTTTGTAGGTTTTTCCCTTTTTACTGCTACTATTTAGATGAGATTTGGTGAATAAAACACAAAGTTGTTGCATTGCAACGCTCTCTTTTTCTCCTGCTTCCAAATTTACTAACCAAACCCAAATGGAGGGCCATGCTATTAGGAGCAAATAGTTATAGGGTGTCACAGACCAGATGAACAAGGTAATTGTGCAGTGCCCAAGTGATGCCTAGCTCATGCGCAGACTGTACCACTTGGATAGCCGATCACATGAGCACAGCCAGGTACAACCCCATCTCCCCGCAGTCATGTGCGCCGATAAACTTCAATCACTCTTTACTGCTGTACTGCAAGTTTAAGTGATATCACGCCCCCAGCAGCCCGTCAGCAGAACAATAGGAAAGTAACCAGATATCCGCTCCCTGGTAGATATAAGAACAGCACTCAATAGTAATAAAAATCCATGTCCCACTGCGACTCCTTCAGTTACATTGAGTAGGAGAAACAACAGCATGTCAGAAAGCAGTTCCATAGTACTGGCTCTTTCAGAAAGCACATGACCAGGCAAAATGACTTGAGACGGCGCCTACACACCAATATTACAGGTAAAAGAAAATACACTTGTTGGATTAGGAATTAAATTGAATATGGTAGAGTGAATTATTTGCAGTGTAATTTAGAAAAAAGAAACACCATAAAAATCATGACAGAATCCCTTCAATTACTTTTCTCCTTTCTGTATCCTTTATTAAATATATATAGTACCACATTTGTATACACATGATGAAAATAACCAGCCCCGTTGTGCAGCCTGTGGTTCTTGTGTATTTGAAATGTTTTGTAAAGTCACATTTGCTCTGATACAGAGTTCACGCTCTCACTGACAGCTGTACAGCACCATGTATATCAATCAACTCAAGATGGAAAACACACAGACTGGTAACCTGAGTAGTGTTCTGAGAAGTATCACTAGACACAGTCCTCAGACATGGACTAAACTCTACAGCATTGTGTGTGACCCTACTGATACCCTTATGGCTCTACAGCTCTGTGCTATATATAGAGAGAGAGAGAGAGAGCAAACAAAAAACCGCACACACAGGACTTAAGTGCAAAAAACAATAAAAACTTTTATTGCAACGTTTCGGCTCCTGTACTCGAGCCTTCTTCAGGGCTCGAGTACAGGAGCCGAAGCGTTGCAATAAAAGTTTTTATTTTTTTTGCACTTAAGTCCTGTGTGTGCGGTTTTTTGTTTGCTCTATGTATGATTGATTATAACCTGCACCCGGGCAATTGTCTAATGGATTAAGAGTGCTCCAGTTGTAAGAAGGTATATATATATAGATATAGATATAAAATGTGCATGTGTATTAGCAAAAGACCAGCAAACATTTGTGTGGGCTGCTTTTTTTTTGCCAGGGCTGCTCTTTATTCCCAGTCCGGCCCTGGCCGTAAGACCCCCTAACAGTACAAAGACCCCCCAAAACCATATATTTTTGGAAAGTACACATTCTGCTGAATAAATCGCCTAAAAATATTGCAGTTGGTCGCATTTATCTCACCCAATTTCTTACATACAATTAGAAAACACCATAAATATTGACACTAAGGGTCTACTGAACAGTTTGATGCCCAATATGCATAGATAAACCAAAGCAGGTGGGCACGTGCGGACCCCAAATAAAAACAGTGCATAAGAATTTTCTCGGCTGTCAATTCGCCTCCTCTGAACATAGCACTCTGACTGGCCGATATGCATAGATAAACCAAAGCAGGTGGGCACGTGCGGACCCCAAATAAAAACAGTGCATAAGAATTTTCTCGGCTGTCAATTCGCCTCCTCTGAACATAGCACTCTGACTGCATATAATGTGCTATAAGACCCCCCAAAACCATATATTTTTGGAAAGTACACATTCTGCTGAATAATAATTTGCTATAACTTTCTTTGTGCTCCAAATGTACATACTGCAAAGCAACGCTAAAGGCAGTGGTTTTTATGATATTTCTGAAAATCGCCTAAAAATATTGCAGTTGGTCGCATTTATCTCACCCAATTTCTTACATACAATTAGAAAACACCCTAAATATTGACGCCAAGGGTCTACTGAACAGTATGATGCCCAATATGCATAGATAAACCAAAGCAGGTGGGCACGTGCGGACCCCAAATAAAAACAGTGCATAAGAATTTTCTCGGCTGTCAGTTCGCCTTCTGTGAACATAGAACTCTGACTGCATATAATGTGCCGTAAGACCACCTAACAGTACAAAGACCCCCCAAAACCATATATTTTTGGAAAATACACATTCTAACGAACACAGAATTGCTAAAAATGTGTTTCTACCCCAAATTATCAAAGTGTAAATGATGCTAAAAAATTACATAAGGAAAAACAATGCAAGCATAAAACTGCAATAAAAATCACAAAAAAGCAAATACAATTAGGAAAATCAATGAAATAACAAAATAACTGATCCGACAGCGTGGTTAGAGGTCAGAATGCTTCATCCAGTAGTGATGCTGTGAAATCTAAAGTTTTTAGGGAAATAACATAAGGGAAACTTAGAAAATGAACTAAAAAAAAAAAAAGTGAAAAAAAACCCCTATAAGTGTGTGTTTGTGTATGCATGGATGTACAGCTCTAAAAAAGTGTATAAATATGTGCATATATGTATTTGAGTATGTAAATATCTGCAAAAGTTTGAAAAATCAAAAATCTGAAAATCAAAAAAAAAAAAAAACTACTTTTACTAGTATGTGTACTGTGTATATGTAAATGCCTGTAAATACCTGTAAATACCTGTAAATAAATAAAAAAAGGGGCACTTACCAACTCTAGATGAAGAGGAGTACTTTTCAGTGCTGTAGGGTTGAGACACGCTGAGTCACTGCACCAGGAAGTGCGTGGGCGGAGCAGGAGCATGTGCTCTGCTGGTGCTTGCGACATGGAAGCTGCTGAATCTGTTGCTGCTGTTGCTGCGTCTCTCTGCGACCCTGGAGTGGCGGATCGCCAATCTTTTTCAGGTAAGCTCGTTGCCTAGGGGGTTCTGCTGCTAGCTGCTCCTCTCTGCACGCTGATTTTGCAGTGTGTGCAGAGAGAGAGCTGTTTTAGTAAAGAACATAGCTCCTACGTTCTTGGCACATAAAGCCTTTTTTCAAAAGAACGTAGGAGCTACGTTCTTGGCAATAAAAATGTTAATGGGTGTCCAATGTCGCTGGCGTCTATTTTGACACGGCAAATTCGCGTTTTGCAAATCTTTTTGCCCGAAGAAATTTATGGCGAAACGGGACAAATTCGCCCATCACTAATTTTCTATCCTGATTTTTTTATTCAGTTCAAGCCCCCTCCCCCAAGGGGGGCTTGAACTGAAAATGTTTGACAACTGGCTTAGTGTCCACTTTTCAAACCTCCCACATACAATAGGAACAAAAACAAAATGTCACAGTGTAAATTAAACAAATATTTTGCTGGTTTTTTTGAACTTTAACTGTCAAAGATAAGTAAGCAAGGATTTTAATTATCACCCATTATTTTTTAAGATGTGATCTGTTCTCACATACAAACTCAACCATGATGGCTTTTCTTTTCCTAATATTCCGTGTCTTTCAGAATTTACTGCACGAGCCATAAAAAAACAGTAAGATTCAATATATTTACTTGAAATTAATAGAGTGTGTTACATGTATCATTCAACCTTCTATTTACATGAGGCTCCCCCACTTCACTTCCCAGGGACAGCCCTGTTTAGTGTGAGTTTACCCAGAAAAATGTCCCTGTATTTAGTCTCCATCTATTGCAGGTGTGTACCCACCAGATGGGCAGCAGGTTGCTATTTTATATGGGCAGTGGTCTGTAGTTATTTTCTTTTGTCTTAAAGGGGTTATTCACCTTTAAACAAACTTTTAATTTGATGTAAAGAGTAATGTTCTAGGACAATTTGCATCTTGGTTTTTATTTTTTTTATTATTTGTGGTTTTTGGGGTATTTAGCTTTTTATTCAACAGATCTCCAGAATACAATTTAAGCAGTATTGTCACTAGGGGCCAAATTACCCTAGCCAACACACATTGATTTGAATAAGAGACTGGAATAGGAATAGAAGAGGCCTGAATAGAAAGATGAGTAATACAAAGTAGGAATAAAAATACATTTATAATTAGTTTTTCAAAAGAGCAAACAGACTTTATTATATTTAATTTTGAAATCTGACATGGGGCTAGACATGTTGTTAGTGTCCCAGGCACTGACAGTCATGTGACTTTTGCTTTGATAAACTTCAGTTACTCTTTATTTCTGCGCTGTAAATTGGACTGATATCACCCCCTCCCTTTTCCTCCCCAGCAACCCTTCAGCAGAACAATGGGGAGGTAACAAGATAACAGCTCCCTGCTACATATGAGAATAACACTCAATAGTAAAAATCCAAGTCCCACTGGAACTCCTGCAGTTACACTGAATAGGAGAAATGATAGCTTATCAGAAAGTAGTTCCATTGTGAAGTGCTGGCTCTTTCTGAGAGCACAGGATAAGGCACAATGAGCTGAGATGGCTGCCTACACACCAATATTACAGCTAAAAAAATATACTTGTTTGTTCAGGAATACAATTTTATAAGGCAGAATGAATTATTTGCAGTGTTAACAGTGCAATTTAGAAATAAAAACTACCAATAAAACCATGACAGAATTCCTTTAAAATCTCCGCATGTAATTGGTGAACCTTATATTAACGAGTTACATTATATTCTGTAGAAATCATAAAAATAGGTAATTTTAATGTAACAGAACATATCTGAACAACCAAACAGCTATGTGTTGATCAGTTTATTGCAGCAAGGGTTCTAAGAAGATTATCACTTCGCAAACGCAAACACCAGGCTGCACTCAAGTTCTGTGGGAGTTTGTAAGAACATGGCTGCTCTGTGCCCGCCGGTGTTGTGCTCTGATCTAATGCTGGATATTTTTTATCTGGTATGATGTAAGTCAATGATGGCAAATGAGCCACAGCCCTCAAATATTACCCAATTTGACGTTCCCTCCCTTACACTGCTTTATGTCCTTTTAGAGGCTTCAGGGTCACAGCTTGTGAAACACTGACTTAAACAATCCATATATAAATCTCTGTAATTAAAAGTCTAATTTGTGTCTTCAAATATACATACATGAGGGGGCCACTTCTTTCAGGGAAATATACATACATGAGGGGGGCACTTCTTTCAGGGTTGTATTTTAGAACAATTTTGATTGAAAGGTAAATGAAATCAATGATTTCCTTGTGCACATTTGTCCTTGCATGAATGTAATTATGACTGTAAATATTGTTTTTTCCTTTTCAGCGGCATCAGACACCGTTACAATTTCTTCTGAGGAGGAGTTAGATGATCATCCAGTGACCGGGGATAGTGGGAAAGATTCACCTGAGACTCATCTTGCTAAATAAAAAGTCTATCGTGAGCTCCTTACAGACCTGAAGAATGCAGATATGGAGTCTCATGAATATGAACAAGAACTTGTGCAGTACCTGTCACAGCAGAGAACTGATGCACATCTCAAGCGCACAGGTGATGCCCTATGGCAATTGGTTGCTATAGGTCGCTCATCTATACAGACTGATGTGTCTCAAAGGGATGTGGTCACTGAGACTGAGCCTGAGCCTGTAAAGGGCTCACAACATGTAGCTCGTCCTCAGAGGAATGAAAATGATGATCCAGGGCCCAGCACCTCTCAGCCTCGATCTGCTAAAACACGGCAATTATGCAGAAGTACTGCTGGATCATCTCAGTTGCATTATTCCGGGACATCCAAATGTTGAAAAAATGTTTAAAGGGGACCGGTCACCCTAATAAATAATGTAAAATCCTATTTTATCATGTTGGTCATGCAACATAAACTTTAAATACACTATATACTGTAAATTACTTTAATCTTGTTTCCTTCAGCCTGGGAATTCATAATTATAGCAAGCAGACAGGTGCCATTTTGTGGACCCTGTTATTAAGGCAAGCTTTGCCTCAAAGAGTGGTAATTACAAAGAGTGGTGGTAAATGGAACATTTTCTAATTGGACCAGTATTAGTGGAGTACCGCAGGGCTCTGTACTAGGTCCTTTGTTTTTCAACTTGTTTATTAATGACCTGGAGGTGGGCATTGAAAGCAGTGTTTCTATTTTTGCAGATGATTCTAAATTGTGCAGAACTATAGGTTCCATGCAGGATGCTGCCACTTTGCAGAGTGATTTGTCTAAGTTGGAAAACTGGGCAGCAAACTGGAAAATGAGGATCAATGTTGATAAATGCAGGTTATGCACTTTGGCAAAAATAATATAAATGCAAGTTATACACTAAATGGCAGTGTGTTGGGAGTTTCCTTAACTGAGAAGGATCTAGGGGTCTTTGTAGATAACAAGTTGTCTAATTCTGGGCAGTGTCATTCTGTGGCTACTAAAGCAAATAAAGTTCTGTCTTGCATAAAAAAGGGCATTAACTCAAGGGATGAAAACATAATTATGCCTCTTTATAGGTCCCTGGTAAGGCCTCATCTGGAGTATGCAGTGCAGTTTTGGACTCCAGTCCTTAAGAGGGATATAAATGAGCTGGAGAGAGTGCAGAGACTAAGTGCAACTAAACTGGTTAGAGGGACGGAAGACTTAAATTATGAGGGGAGACTGTCACAGTTGGGGTTGTTTTCTCTGGAAAAAAGGCGCTTGCGAGGGGACATGATTACACTTTACAAGTACATTAGAGGACATTATAGACAAATGGCAGGGGACCTTTTTACCCATAAAGTGGATCACCGTACCAGAGGCCACCCCTTTAGACTAGAAGAAAAGAACTTTCATTTGAAGCAACGTAGGGGGTTCTTCACAGTCAGGACAGTGAGGTTGTGGAATGCACTGCCGGGTGATGTTGTGATGCTGATTCAGTTAATGACTTTAAGAATGGCTTGGATGATTTTTTGGACAGACATAATATCAAAGGCTATTGTGATACTAAGCTCTATAGATAGTATAGGTATGGGTATATAGAATTGATGTGAGTGTATGGAGGGGTCAGTGTGTGTATGTATAGATACTGGGTTTCACTTGGAGGGGTTCAACTCGATTGACTATGCTAAAGGCATAGAGGAGGGGCAGGCAATATTTGATTGCTAAGATTTTTAAATTTCATGTTATAAATTTGAAAAGGAAAATAAAGTATATTTAATCAAATAATACTCTGTAGCCAGAGTTTTATATAATGTTTATATAATTTGAAAAATATTTTTATTATACAGCTTTTTATTGGTGACAGATCCACTTTCATGTAAGAACAAAACTACTTTAAAAAATTTTTTTTAAAAAAAACAGCACTTCAAATTTTTTTTTAGTTGTACTATAAATGCGAAGGAGTGATTAAAATGATTCACCAGCAGGCACGGCAAGTTCAAGCAGGGTAAGCCCTTGCAATTTTATATACAGAAGTGCAACATTACAAGCATGATACTTGCTGTGTGTGCAGTGAATCATTTTAATCACTTCATAATGTGGGGGTGCTGATTCCCTATCACTATGCACCAGGCAGTATCTTTAACCGGAAAGCTAAGTAGTGCGGGAGGACGTTCATGACACACTATAAATGTTCAGGGACATTTCTGCTATGAGAGCCATACCTCAGGCAGCAGTTCCCCACAAGTTACCAGGGACAGCAAAACACCACTCCTGGTAACTTTAAGCTGAATTTCTGTTATGAAACCAGAAATTCAGCTAGAAATGTGGCCCCTCATAATTGCCTCTATAGGCCACATATACCGTGAACTTGTGTCAGTTGCATGTTGAACTGGAAGCTGTGCTATGACCTTATAACAAATTGCTTATAGTGCAAGCTGCAGAGCACAGCTCACATGGGTGCAAGGGGCTACCCAGTAACCTTTATCTTCTGGCATGTCAAAGCTTTTACATTCAGTATATTGAGCTAGTGTGGGAGTGTTCCAAGTGATGTCTACATACTAACCTAATGGATAATACAGACAGTGCTTTATGGTGCAAGCAGCAGTCCAACATGCAAATGCATACAATAGGGTGCTTTTCATCCATGCAGCCCTTTTGCAGGAGATAAAGGAGCATGTGGCCAACCTTTCAGAGATAGACAGAGGCTGCTTAGGCTAAACTGCAAGCTGAGACAGGAACACGGTCATAGAAGCCTGACATACAAAATAACACATTCAGCTCAATATATAAATAAATAAGTACATATGGTTTAGTGGCCTTTAACTTATGGTAACTAGCATGCCACTAATTTTAATGATGTTGCCTTTTTGAACTACCACATTAATAAAAAATGCCAACGTTGTTTATAATTTTTTTTACTGTTTTTGTCATGTACCGTTGACTTAAGGTGGCCAAACACGGGCAGATTAAAGCTGCCGACATCGGTCCTTTATCGGGCCATCGGTCCAGCAGTTTAACTGCCTGTGGATGGGGGTGTCCGACGGGTTTCCCCCGATCTATACCTGGCCAACAATTGGTTTGATATCGATGAGGCAGGTTTGATTGCTCCTGCGATTGAGTATTGGATAGTTGATGCGGTCCAACAACCCTCGGCACCCATTTCCTTTGCATAATCCGATCGTTTAGCCCTAGGGCTGAACGATCGAATTAACCCGATATCGCCTTGCCATTAGTGGGCATTTTGGGGAAAGAGCCACTCGTTCGGGGACAATTTAGGCAGCACTGATCCATATTTAAATAATTCTGATGTATCCAATGGCAGAAAATAAAAAAGCTGGTGAAACAAGGAGAGTTGCCCACTCTTTGTGCTTTCTGCTTTGACAGACATCAGTGCTTCATTCCAAACTACATGTGAAACACAACATACGTGTATCTGTATTAGCATTAGTCTACTGATGGACTATGTGTGTGCACACTACAGTTTGCGTGCCTGCTATAAATACCCAGTGTTCCATCTGAAATGGAAAAATGCATTTTCTAGGTAATAAATGAGCTTCTGGCCAACCTTTCAGAAAGAGAAAATGTAGGCTGTCCAGTCAAACTGCATTCCTACAGTCAGTATTTTGTTTTTAAGTCAAGTGCCTTCTTAATTACCAAAAGCATCACCTGAGTCCGAGTGAGGAAGAAAGATGAAGAGGAGAACATATCACAAAAATAGTAGGGAATGGTAACATACAGAGAAGTATTCAGTTCATAGGGCTTTTGTACCCCTGTTATAACTAGCTGAAACTGTGAGCATTAATTCAAATTTAAACTTTTGGGGGCAGGGCATGTACAAACAAAGGCTGGGCAGGCAATTACTTTCACTTTCCATTCAGCACTTCCTAGATGTCTCTGCTCTCCCTACATTCCCCCAGGTCTCTTAACCATTTCATTGTGTAACCAGGGCATGGGGATGGACATCAGGTCCCCCATTCTGGTGCACAAACAAGATTCTGAGATGATACAAGGCTTGTCTTAATAACAGTGTCCACAAAATGGCGCCTGTTTGCTAGAATTATGAGTTCCCAGACTGAAGGAAATAAGATTCAAATAATTCAGATAGTATAATTATAGTTTATTTTATCTTGACAAACATGATAAAATAGGATTTGAAATATTTTTTTTTGGATGACAGGTCCCCTTTAAACATTGTTACACACCATGAAATGAATTTCCAGTCATGAAAGAGATGCAGAATGTGCCTCACAAAGGGGTCAAGATAAGGATGCCACCTGTCTGGTTTTGACTTGGACAGGCCTGTTTTTGATAAACCTTTCCTCTGGGTCTTTGAGAGGGTCAAAATATGTGTTTAGAGGTCGCTGCTGTGTTTTAGTTGGAATTTCTCATTTAATCCTCCCTCCCCTTCTACCCTCTGGGCATAAAAACAAATCATGGCAGGGAAATGGACACACCTGCTGCACCAGGGAAGTGAAAATGAAACTTTTAGTACTTTCCATGTTAAATTTAAGGACTGCTAAACGGATTCAGGGCAATCATTCTTTTACTGTTGTGTCTCACTGCTGTCACTGTGCTGTCATGTCGACCTCTAAACCAGTTGTGAGTGTGGGCAGGGTGTAACTATAGAGGAAGCAGACCCTGCGGCTGCTGGGGGGCCCCCATGAGGTCCTAATTCGTATACAATTTCAATAAATGTTGGTAAAATATGTCAATCTCTAGACATTTTGGGGGCCTGAAAAATAATTTGCTGTGGGGCCCAGGAACATCTAGTTACACCACTGCGTGTGGGTGTGTGCGCCTTTTATGACCAGCGGCAACAGAATCATGACACCGGGTACTTGCTGAAGACCAGTGATGATCGTGTAACAGCCCACTATAACTGCATGGTGAGTTACTGCATCTGGCCTTTAGGGACAAAAAGGGCCTCTATTAGCAGAATGTTAAGCAGCAGAGTTTTGCATGACACTTATTGATGGACATTGAGATAGTAAATATAAGATATCAATTTTCCTATGATAGGTGCCTTTCTTTTTGAATGTGTATTTTTAGTTTTGTTTAATGCTCTGTTTATTCCTGCTTCTGTATGTATTATTACTACAGTATATTGTAGAAAACCTACAGTGCTGCATAAAATAGGACTAATTAAATATATAGATACATGTACAGTCTACTTCCTTGACTATAACCACAGAAGGGCTTGTTCCTAAATTACGTGAAATGCAAAAGCTTTTTGTAATGTGCCAAAAATGAAGGGAGGGATCCTGTCCATGGGAACTGGTGCATCAAGTAAAACTCCATTCATCCATTATCCTGTATTTTCTACTAGATCTATTCACCAAAAGTGATATCAGCAATGCCACCCAGTGAGGAGTTCAGTGGATTTGATATTTCTTCTGTGGAGAAAGAAATCATGTGTGGAAAGAGGATGGTAAGAATATGACAGCGTGCTAGAGAAATGCTATTGTGGGTACAGAACACTCAGGGGGTAATTTACTAACAATCAGTGAGTGGGCCCCTAAGCTCAGTAAGTGACAGCAGCCCAGGCAGATCATTTGCAGTGAATCAGCAGAAAAGAAGATGGGGAGCTACTGGGGCATCTTTGGAGGCACAGATCTTTACTGCTAAAGGGCTTTGGTTGTCTGAGGCTGGAACAGAAGCCCAAAACATAATATACAACATTTCTAGACTACTTTTTTAGTTTAACTTTCCTTGTCTTTTAAACCTTCTCACTATTAATTGTTTAAACTCAGGCCATCTGTCTACCAGTGTTGGGAAAGATAGATGATGAGTGGATAGTTCCCATTTGATCCCTGAGATAGACGGGTGGCTGCCCTGCTGGGGAACGTATAGAAGGGAGGACTTAATTGTCAACACTCTTATTACTTAATTAACTATTGAAGTAGCAAGTAAGATGAAATTTAGTTACAACCATTGATGTACATCGCTGATCCACTCCATGTGTTTTTATTAATTCCTGTTTTATGAATACTGTCCAGCACTGCTCATGAGTTATTATAGTTGATATATATAGTTGAGTCTTTTGTACTCGGCAGCAAGTTTTTAGAGAATTACCAATAAAAGTTAAGTTTTATGAGATATACAGGGAGGATGCAAATGCAACATTGTATCCTATTCTGTAGCACGTCAATTGTAATTATTTTCAAACTGGTATATATATTTAAGTAAATATTGTCCTTGAACCACCATTTTGTAATGGTCTCGGTGATGCCTCAGAGATCACCAGACCAGAAATACTACAACTCTAACTGTAACAGGAAGAAGTGTGGGAACAAAAGACAGAACTGTGTCTGTTAATTGGCTCATGTGACCTAAAATGTATGTTTGTGTGCACTGTGAATCGTACGATCCCAGGGGGCGACCCTTATTTTTTAAAATGGCAATTTTCTTTTTATGATTACCCAGTGGCACATACTATTAAAAAAGTATATTGTTATAAAAATGGTTTATTTACATGAAGCAGGGTTTTACATATGAGCTGTTTTATGCAATATCTTTTTATAGACACCTACGTTGTTTGAGGGTATAGTTTTCCTTTAAGTCTCACCCAGTCACCTTCAATAACAGATCAGTCACCCGCAGTCATAGAATCATCACCAGTGGAACAGGTAGCAGGACAGTGGGGCGTTGGGAGGCAGAACAAGGGCCAAAATTCACCTACATCCCTTCCTATGAGTAATCTCAGTTAATGGTGTGTTTTAGTCCAGTATTGTGTTAATGTGCTGCACAGTACAGAGCAATGTAATAGCGCTTAGTGCCTCAGAACTGTGTGTGTCTCTCCTACTGGTATTAAGGCCATGATCAGAACTGGGTCAGCTAGTATTTGTACCTATGGCAATAATACTTGTCACCTCAAAGCCTCCCTCCCATTCTGTTGTTTTCAGGTGGATAATGGGGGTCACCCACCACCCCCTGATCTCCCACTACCACTTTCTTCCCCTCTCTCTTTCCCAGTCACCACTCACAAACAAAGTGCAAACTCACCCCACAGTTACATTATCTCCCTCAGAATTGCACCCCCTCTCCTTTTGTGCCTCTGCTGCCTGCTCTTAGTTCCAGCCATGGCCATGATGCTAATGATTAGTGATGGGCGAATTTATTCGACAGGGATGAATTCACTGAGATTTTCCGCATTTCGCCACCGATGAATAAATTTGTGAAACTGCCAAAAAAAATTGGACGCCGGCGTCTAAAAAATTGGACGCCGGCGTCAATAAATGGTCACCGACATTTTGACGCCCACATCCATTTTTGACGCCTGTGAATTCTCGCTGGTGTCAAAATCCGTGTTTTGCAAATTCGGCGGGGAATTTGCGAAATGGGAGAAATTCGCCCATAACTACTAATGATACTTGACAGCACAAAAATCAGACATTCTACAGTTTTGCCAATGCCGTGGGTCAACAACATGTTCTGGGACAAAATGTTAACCTTGTTGAATGTATTTTCTTCAACCACAGCTTCTATGATACAAACCTGTCCTTTTACTGAAACCCAGGGGGTAACTATAGAGGAAACAGACCCTGCAACTAGCCATGTGATTGATAAGCAGTTACAATACCTGTTCTTGGGAAATTCCATGCTCCCAACATTTATGGACTCAATGATGTTGCCGTAGGGCCCAATAACTAGTCATTGTGTTGCTGAACAGTTCATGTAGGAGAGGCTCATATGATCCCAATATAAACAGCTGATGTGACTCTATAATGAGTATGACTATGAAGATTTTCATTCATCCAGGTCATAGTATATCTAGTATAGGTCAATTTAAAAACAACTGGACTTGCTGAGTAATCAATGAAGACGTTTTACTACTCATCCGAGCAGCTTCTTCAGTTCAACTGACTGGTGTGGGAAGTTCTCGGCATATAAACTCTTCCACTAATCCATTTACAATGGCACATGGTAACTCTTCAAAGAGGTGACATCTGAAGAAACTCACAGAGGTGATGATTGTGTGTAGTTGTGATAGGATTATCCAATGTGTCATGCAACTCCTAGATACAGGTGTTACTTGTGAGAGTTGCATGAATGGATGTGTGAAGTGTTCTGAATCCACTGGGGTCAAACCAGCGGTCTTCTTTAACCAAGATTTGGACCTTGCTGTCTTCAAAGGAGTGTCCCTTGTCTTTTAAGCTGAATGTCATTTAAAAATAATAAACCATTTCTTGGAAAACAAAAACAAATAAATGCCAAAATGTTTATTCATCATCTCAACAGAATAGATGTTGTGATCTTCTGATTTCTTTCTTGTAGGCTACCATCGGGCACCATGATGTTATACTGGGGCCCAAAGATGACAAATGGGCCCTTTTGCCCCCGTCCCTCCCCCCGATGGTTGCCTCAGTTCTTTAAACCCTCCAGCTTCAGTTCTTTAACACCTCCAGCTTCAGTTCTTTAACACCTCCAGCTTCAGTTCTTTAACACCTCCAGCCTCAGTTCTTTAATGCCTCCAGCCTAAGGAAAGATAGTTCAGTGTTAGACATGTAGTAGTAGGTATATGTATAAGAATTCTGAAGTTCATTTGCATTTACAATTTTATCAAAATCATGTTTTAAGTCACATGCCCTTTTCTGCTAATTTAAAGATCAACTACCTCTATAATAAAAAAAAATGCCATCTCAGCTTGCAGGTTTCTCTCCATTTAGTGAACTATAATAATAATTAGCAATTTGTCTTACCTCCTTGATACTGGAAGGTTCTTTCAGATGCCCCCAATAATAAAAAAAATATATATATAATAAAGACCCCAAACAGAAGTGCACAAGCACTAAGGAGCACAAAAAGCATGAGCCTTAGTGATTATTCAGGGAGTGCTTTTATCGGGGGTCTAGCACCACACCTGCAAAAAGCAAGCATTAGGGCAGCTCTGTTTTGGAGCACAGAGTCCTCAGCCAATTTATTTTCCATGGAAGGCAGGGGACAAAGAACAATTTGCTCCCTGCCTTTAATGACGTAAAAGTCCCTTATTGAGTTTAAAAAAAAGATGCACATCCATCAGGTTATTGCCACCATTCTAAAATTCTGATAATATTTTTGCATCTGCTAAACCCACAGATACTATCAAAACGACTATGTTTGTGCCCATAATCAAACAGAGTTAAAAAGCATGGTGGTTAGTTGTTAATTTTTTACCATGTACTTTCTGTTTAAACCCTCATTGATCTCATAGCAGGAATATGCACACTGAAATTGACATGGGTCTTGGTTTTGAGTGCTCATGTTCTTCAAGGGTGATAAAAAGTGCATTTAACATTTGAATATTGGAGAACAGAGCCAGTGTCGGACTGGGATGCCAGGGACCCACTAGAAAATGTTAGACCGTGGGCCCACTTTCCAAACTCTTATTCCTCCTCTCCTCACTCAAGCTCTTTATTCTCCTAGTCTTTTATATCTACTTACTATATTCTTCCATTATTAAGCTTTTTTTTTTTTAATAAATAAATAGGGAAGGACCGTGAAATAGGCTAATTGGTTAGAAGCAAGAGGGCCCACAGACACCTGGTCAGGGCCGGGCCAAGCCGACGGGGCACCCTAGGCACCCAGTCAGCTACCTCCACCCTCCCTCATGCGAGCATGTGAGCTTGTTACAGCACGCATGCGCAAGTGCACATGCGCTATAGGGGGAGACGCATGCGCGAGTGCGCATGGGCTATGCGGGGAGATTAAAGAAAGGAAAGGGGAAGGGCAGGTTCGTGACAGGTGGTGGAGCGTGACAGAGGGGCGTGATGGACAGAGGGAGGTAAGTGACGATGACAGAGGGAGTACGGGGAGCGACGGAGAGAAAAAGGAAGGGGAGTGATGAACAGAGAGAGGGGAGGAGGAAATCGAGCAGGGGAGCAAAGCTGGACTAGGGGTAGGCAGAAAACTTTTGAACAGGTACCTGCCCAGCACCCCCACATCTTTGCCCCCTAGGCAGGTGCCTCTTCTGCCTACCCCTAGTTCCGGCCCTGCACCTGGTCCCAGCAGGAGTTTTCCTGGTATCCCGGTGGCCAGCCCGACACTGAACAGAGCCCTACATCCTATTTTGTAATATTTAGTTGGATAGGGGGTCTGTGCAGTGATCAAATAGGGTTTAAATGGTTAAAACATATATATATGCTCAAACCTCAAATTCTCCATTCTCTTCATCACTGAAGTCATTGCCCAGATATTCTTCTTCTGGGTACTCCTACTGGCTGATGTTGATGCCAGCTGATGATGCCTGGTAAATAGAAACAATTTGTGAATCATCTATCTAGTTGAAATTCTTAAAGGAGAACTAACCCCCCCATGATGTTAAGTCCCCACTGCCCCCTCTATTTGCCCTGCTCCCTGCCTCCCCCTGCACAGTCTTACCCCAGAATTCTGTCCCCTCTTGAAATAGTGACTGCACAGCGGAGCTCACGGGTGCCGTCTTCTACTATACGATAATCTTTGGGTCTTCTTCCTCCCATTCGGCAATTTCTGCCTCTTTCGGCGCATGCGCAGTTGTCACGAACCGAAAGATTGCTCCAACTGCACATGCGCCATTACCCGCTCAATTCACGAAGAGAAGAACATAGCGCCCGTGAGCTTATCACATCCTTTTAGCTTCCTTTAAATATGCTGTTTAAATTAATATTATGTAGCTCAATGTGATGCTGAGTTGGTAAAAAAAACAAAGATCAGGAACAAATATTTGCCATGTGTTTAAAAGCAGCATTTTTCTCATAATTCTAAGTTAATTGTGGCGGCATTCCAGGTTGAATCTGCTGCAATTGCACATGATCATAAATAAGGATGGAATTATGCTTTTATTTTGATCACCTGTGCATTTCGAATTTGGGAATGGGGCCTACAGAGTAGTCTGTGTGATTTGATTTGATAGGGGACCTGTATTGGGGCCAAAAAAGGTTTAAAAAGGTTTAAAATTATTTAAGCTCAAACCTCAAAACTCTCCTCATACTCTTCATCAGTGAGGTAACTTACCAGATATTCGTCTTCCAGGTTCTCGTTCTGGCTGATGTCACTGTTCAGTCATTATCCGAAACTGATCATGGCTCCTGGTAAATAGAAACAATTTGTCAACCATCTATCTAGGGGAAGTGCTTAAAAGTATCATTAGGGGAAAAGAAACTTTAAATTTAGAATTTGGAAAAGAGTAAAAAATTAAACATAGAAAGTATTTGAAAAATAGTCTATTTCTGGTGAAAAATCTGAAAATAAATGAACTGAAAAAAGTGTTTGGAAGGTGAACAACCCCTTTAAGAGAGAAACAAATGTTCAGTGCCAAGTACCAAGTACAAGTCATGTGTTTAAATGCAGCATTTCTCTCATGTGTTTTTAGCTTCTACTTGGTGTATACCATAGAAGACTTGCTACTAAGCTGTTTTGTGGTTACATGCATTGTAGTCTATTTTTTTTTTTTTTTACCAAGCTATTCCTATTTCCATGTAACATACAAGCCAGTATTAATGTTCTTGATTGGAATATTTGGTGCATAAAGGTTTACCGATCTGAATAAACATTTTTTTACCAATTGCTCATCATATGGCATGTTGCTTTCAGAGGAACGGTAATGAAATGCCTCATAAGAGTAGTCAGCATCGACTTGAACTTTAACCATTTGGAGAATCTCCCGGTGTTCAAGGATGCGTAGTTCTTTCTAAATTCAAACAAAAGAGATAAAGTTAAATAAAATGCACAACGTACTTATGAGGAATTACTGCTTCTAAATACAACTAAAACAGTATTTCTCCACTTATCTTTACAGTTACAGGGTGATTAGAGTTTATTAATAAAGATCCCAAACAGAAGTGCACAAACACTAAGGAGCACGAAGAGTATGAGCCTTAAGCTGGCCATAGATGCAAAGATCTGATTTCGAACCGTGTGGAGAGTCGCAACATTTCAGAACAGATCAGTCTTTTGGTCGACAGGTTAGAAAATTTCTGTCGGCTGCAGATAATATCTCTGCGTGTATTGCCGATCGTACGATTTTCAGTGGGAGACTGTCACTAGCTTTGGTTGGACAACCAAGTACGATTGCTGTCAGGGGCAGAACATTGCTGATCTGTTCTTTAACTACTTTATTTGATCTGACTGGTAAAACTTTGATCTGAATGGTTAGTGGCGGGTTGGGAGATGGGAAAGTCCGATCGTACGATGATTCGTACAATCAGATCTTTGCATCTATGGCCAGCTTAAGTGATCAATGACGGAGTGCTTTTATCAGGGGTCTCGCTTTACTCTGCACCACACCTGCCAAAAGCAAGCGTTAGGGCAGCACTGTTTTGGAGCACAGAGGCCTGTGCTAATTTATTTTCCATGGAAGGCAGGGGACATAGAACAACTTTCCCCTTGCCTTTCATGACATAAAAGACCATCATTGAGTCTGAAAAAAAGATGCACATCCATCAGGTTATTGCCACCATTCTGAAATGCTGGTAATATTTTTGCATCTGCTAAACCCACAGACCTGGGAACATGCCAGTATCTGGTTAGCATTGCCTACTTCTACTGATGATCATAACATACAGTAGGTGTAACCAAAGGCCTATTAGTATCTAATAACAGTAATAGTATAAAATCATTACCTCCCCCTGGTCATTGATGACTTCTATGACCACTTTTCTTATTTGCACTTGTTGCCATCCCTGTAACAAAAGTAGAGAAAGAAACTCTGTGATGTTTATAACCATAACAGTTTGGTAAAGCCAACAGATATAACATGTAGCTAGGGTAAGGTTTAGTGGCAGACTTAGAAACACAGAAAAAAGAACAATTGGCACCCTGCCTTTCATGACGTAAAATACCCTTATTGAGTTTGAAAAAAAAAAATATGCACAAGCATCTGGTTATTGGCACCATTCTGAAATGCTGGTAATATTTTTGCATCTGCTAAACCCACAGACCTGGGAACATGCCAGTATCTGGTTAGTATTTTCTACTACTTCTGGTGATCATAAAGTAGGTGTAACCAAAGGCTTAGTATCTAATAACGGTATGAAGTCATTACCTCCTTTCCATCGTCTTCTATGGTCGTTTCTTCTATTTCTTCTTCTTGCCATACCTGTAACAAAAGTAGAGAAAGAAGCTCAGTGATGTTTTTAGATTGACCTATACTAAATATACTCAGTGATGTTTATTAACTTAGCAGTTTGGTAAAGCCAACAGATATAACATGTGGCATGGGTAAGGTTTAGTGGCAGACTCAAAAACACAAAAAATAAAATGTACACTGAAACTGAAAGGGGTCTTGGTTTTCAGTGCTCATGTTCTTCAAGGATGATAAAAGCGCATTTCACATGGGAGAACAGGGCCCTACATTTTGTGGGATATAGTTGGGTCGGGGGTCTATGCCGGGGCCAAAATAGGTTTAAAATGCTTTAAAGTTATATAAGCGCAAACCTCAACAATCTCTTCAGCCTTTTCCTCCCGGAGGTCACTGCCCAGATAATCTTCCTCTGGGCATTCCTGGCCAATGTTGTTGCCAGTTTCAGATGAGGACTCATCATTTTCTTGCTGACAGTTGTACTGATAAGAGAGAGAAAACATTGTTTTATAAGATGGACTTGTCACTAGAGAATATGATGAAATACATCTTTTTTTTTAAATGGTTTAAAGTTATAATAAAAAAGATGTATTAAACAGTCAAGTTCAAACCTCATCGCTCTCCTCGAGCTCCACCTGGCTGATGGTATTGCTCAGGTCCTCTGTCAGTGTTTTTTCTTCCTGGCTGTTGGTATTACCAGTTTCCAATATTGACTGCTGGTAAATAGAGAGAGAGACAATTAGTGTACAATCTAGGTGCAGAGCTTAAAAGTGTAATTAAAAATGTTTTATCACATCTATTCAGCACCCTAGGGAAGCTGCTAGAATGAATATTTTGTATCTCTATGTGACGCTTGAATTGAAATTTTATCATAAATGTGTTATTTTATATAACAATCCTTTGCTGTTTACCTCATCGATGTTATTGCAGTGGTCTTCGCCTCCTTCCAAGATGTTCTGGTTAATAGAGAAAACATGGTTTTATAAGATTAACTCCGTTCAGTATAGAATATATTAAAATATAATATATTAAAATATATCTTTTAATTATATTTCTCCTGCTCACTGTGATGTTAATACAGAAAAAAAGATGAAGAATGAATTTATCACAGATCAAAGTATATATTATACTATTAATAATAATAATAATAATAATAATAATATTATCAATATAATAATAAGTATACATAAATATGGGGTGTGTGTAAGGCTGATGTTAATCAAAGGATATGGGGCTATTCTATTCTTGCCAGGAGAGGAAAGGAGAAATAATGGGAAAATGTGGCCAATTGAAGAATAAACTGACCAAACCCTCAGTATAGATTTTCTTTAGGATAAGCAGGAAGTGGAAATATATCTGGTGCAGCTTTATCAAGTGTTGAGTGAATGAATGAAGCTACATATAAATCTATAGTGTATATAGAGTAAATAACATGGTTTAAATAGCACA
This sequence comes from Xenopus petersii, assembly GCA_038501925.1. Taxonomy (NCBI): domain Eukaryota; kingdom Metazoa; phylum Chordata; class Amphibia; order Anura; family Pipidae; genus Xenopus; species Xenopus petersii. Next base: position 36,124,585 of record CM076674.1, read on the forward strand.
AATAGTGTTATTTCTATTTATGTTGGCCAATTCTTCTCTACTTACCACAATGTATTCATCACGATCCGTAGACTCGGTAGATTTGTTAGTTTGTTTCTAGAATAAAAAAAACAGTTTTCATGAGAGAGAATTCAAAACTAGAATTCACTAAAGTTATAATTTGACATTAAAACTGCCTCAATTAAGAGAAAATTTAGAAAAAATGCAATGAATTAATAATTTCTAAAAAGAATAAACTATGCCCTTAAATGTTAGTGGTCTATTTTATATAGTTTTAGAGTTTTTTTCAACCTCGACTGTGGCGTAACTACAGAGGAAGAAGACTCTGCTTCCCCAGGGAACAATGGGGTATTAATAATGAGGTCTCCTTCCTCTAAATTTATGTGGAAATCTCCCCTCCCCAGTAACTCTCTATAATTGAGAAATGACATGGAATAAAGAAATCCGCCGTGTAGGCAGGTTGGTGGGGTGGCTTTGTGCTCTGGGCCCCTCTTTAGATTTGTCTATTGCATCTTACATCAACCCCTCTGGCATTGGCCAGAATCGATATATTTCCACTATGGGCATGACATTATCCCAACACTTTTTTTAGGATTCAGATTTGGTGAAATATCAGGCACTTACCCAAACCAAATCAAATTTATCTCTTCTATAAACTCAGATCAAATCCGCTCCATTTTTTTATGCTTATATATAATTACATTTTCCCGAAAATGTTTACGGAAAATATCAGATTTTCACGATTTTTTTCAGAATTTTCTATTTGATTTTCACCCAAAAACTTCGGGTTTTTGCAAAAACCCAGCGCACGTGAAAAAATCATTGGGACGTTTCCATCCTCAGGGTTTAATAAATTCCAAAAATTTTGTGATTTTTTAAAAGTCAGATTTTATTAAAAAAAAAATCACTTTTTTGTGATTTTTGCATTCAGAGTTTATTAAATAACCCCCTTAAAATCAAGAGATATTATCGGGAAATGTAAACATACAAATACAAATTTTGATTTGGTTTAGTAACCTGTAGTGGATGACTTCATGTTTAGTGCAATAAATATAGAATTGGTGCTGAGCTGAATTCTATAACCTAGATATCATTATCACTCTAAAAATAGCATTTTAGATTGTTTGCAGCACAATACAGTTAGACTTTGTAGCTAGCAATCTATCTGATTATGTTCAGTATCAGGAACTGTTAATTCAATTGTTAAGTCATCACAAAATGGCCAATGTATAGAGATCACCTAGTAACTGAATCAGAGGATAATTTCTATCCATGAAGTGATGAAATGTGTACAGTAGAAAGAATGAAATCCTTACCTTGCAAAAGCAAGAGAAACACGCCTTAAATCTCTTCCACATTTCGAAATTTTTTGAAAGTTTTTGAAATTTTGTCTAGGGAGACAAAAAATAAACATCACATTAGTCATCCCTTCTATGCACAGCATCACAGTTCAAAATCAAATTCTCTGTAATTCTAACATACATATAAAGTCACCACTCAAATTCTACACAGTACCAGTATTGAAAATAATTTTAAAATGTTTTCTCTCTAATATCAGGAGTTCTACTCACTTCAGTCACCTGAAAAAGAATAAAATAATCTAGGCTGCTGCTGCTTGACACCTTAACTCTGTCCATTATGACATCACACTGTGCACAGTGATATCACAAAAGCAGCTCAAGTGTGAATGAATATCATATTACTACTACCAGACTCGCCATTGTGACATCACATGTGCAACCCAAGGTGGGAAATGTAGGTTAGACCTTTATAGATAATGGCTGGTGGGTTGAGTTGATTCCAAGTTAAGTATTAGGGGCAGATTTATGAAGGGTCAATTTTGAATTTTGAAACTTGCATTATTGAGTTTTATTTTAGTGAAATTTGAGTACAGAATAGTTTAAATTCAATTTGAGTTTTTAAAAAAATTCTGATTTGATTTTTGAAATGTATCATGTACTGGCCCTTTAAGAATTCAAATTCGACTATTCGCCTTAAACCTGCCAAATTGCTGTTTTAGCCTATGGGGGACGTTCTGGGATCAATTTGGAGTTGTTTGCAGCCTTCGTGAAAATGTAGTTGTTTTTTAGAGAAAAAACTCGAATCGAATTCAGATTAAATTGCAGTTGGTCGAATTTTGGTCGAATTTCGAGTTAATGGGAGTTTAAAGAAACTCCCATGAACTCTAAATTTGACCCTTGATAAATCTGCCCTTTAGTATAAATTTTTTTTAATGTATACATATATTATTTTATTATCCACAAATATCCACCTAAAATTAATAGGGAATGTGGCAATATTCTCTGTAGTGCTGAGCCACAAGGTAATGGTGCCCAAGACAGACCCACACTTCCCCCATCCCCCACTCATTGATTCAGTATCCACCTGCACCCCCCCTGCACCAAATACCCCACAGTGAGACAGCAGTTCATGAATTGAGGGGGAATTTGGGGCGTCATACCTACAGCAAGGCCAAAATTAGAGGTAGGCAGATAGAAGAGGTAAATTATATGCCTAAACCCTGCCCCCCACCATTGCACCCTAACCTAAGCATCTGCCACTTCTGCCTACCCCTAGTTCCAGCCCAGATTTTATGTTTATAATATACAGTGACCAGGTACAACATCCTCCTTTAAAATCATTATAACATATTATAAATTATTCACATTATCACTAGCAGTCTCTAAACCTGTACAGTAACAATATTAATAACATTATATTTGCTAATATTTCCACCAAGTATCTTGACTTCTACTCACCTCAGTTGTCTGATCAAGAATGAGCCAATCTGGGCTGCAGCTGTACACTTTAACTCTGTCCATTATGACATCACCGGGCTGCAGCTGTACACTTTAACTCTGTCCATTATGACATCACCGGGCTGCAGCTGTACACTTTAACTCTGTCCATTATGACATCACCTGGGCTGCAGCTGTGAACCTTGACTCTGTCCATTATGACATCACCTAGGCAACACAAGTCAGGAGATGTGGGTTAGCAATTAACATAATGATTGGTGGGGGGAGTTATAAAATACACTGGTGAATTAATGCCATAAAGAAATAATGTATTTTAAATTATCTAATAAATTGTAAGTTCTTTAGAGCAGGGACCTTATCCCAACTGCGCATTGAAAGCGCTAAGCTCTTAAGCATAGATTTATCTATTTTACTGTATAACATGATACAATCTATACCCCTGTTTATGTTTTCACCTTTTAAAGCACTGCATACAATTGTGGCACTATATAAATAAATCCAAAATACATCTATACATTGCTAATACCTACATGCATTTTGTAGGTTCTTTGATTTTTACTATTACTATTTAGATGAAATTTGGTTAATATAACACAAAGGGGCATATTTATCAAGGGTCAAATTTAGAATTTATAAAAACTCCCATAAATTCGAAATTTGGGGGGGAAAAACGATCAATCAAAATTTATTAAAAAACTTACATTTTTTTAATTTGGGGTGAATAGGATCGACCTGCACACTCAAATCGAATTTGATTCAAGTTTTTTCACCAAAAAAATGTTGTTTGTTTTGTAAATTTAAAAAAGAAAAAAAAAAAAGTTGATTTTGTAAAAGTCCACCAAATGACTCAAAATTGATTGTAGGAGGCCCCCCATAGGCTAAAACACCAATTCAGCAGGTTTTAGATGGTGAATACTCGAATTTGAATTCTTAAAGGGACAGTACATGATAAATTTAGAAATTCGAATTTAGAATTTTTTTTAAACTCAAATCCAATTTGGACTTTTCCCTAGTCAAATTATACTAAAATAAACTTGAAATTCTAATTTAAAAATTTAGATTTTCAATTCCACCCTTAATAAATCTGACCAGAGTACCCCTATTTATGTTTTCACCTTGTAAAGCACTGCATATATTGCTTCTAACAGCCAATACCTACAGGTATTTTGTAGGTTTTTCCCTTTTTACTGCTACTATTTAGATGAGATTTGGTGAATAAAACACAAAGTTGTTGCATTGCAACGCTCTCTTTTTCTCCTGCTTCCAAATTTACTAACCAAACCCAAATGGAGGGCCATGCTATTAGGAGCAAATAGTTATAGGGTGTCACAGACCAGATGAACAAGGTAATTGTGCAGTGCCCAAGTGATGCCTAGCTCATGCGCAGACTGTACCACTTGGATAGCCGATCACATGAGCACAGCCAGGTACAACCCCATCTCCCCGCAGTCATGTGCGCCAATAAACTTCAATCACTCTTTACTGCTGTACTGCAAGTTTAAGTGATATCACGCCCCCAGCAGCCCGTCAGCAGAACAATAGGAAAGTAACCAGATATCCGCTCCCTGGTAGATATAAGAACAGCACTCAATAGTAATAAAAATCCATGTCCCACTGCGACTCCTTCAGTTACATTGAGTAGGAGAAACAACAGCATGTCAGAAAGCAGTTCCATAGTACTGGCTCTTTCAGAAAGCACATGACCAGGAAAAATGACTTGAGACGGCGCCTACACACCAATATAACAGGTAAAAGAAAATACACTTGTTGGATTAGGAATTAAATTGAATATGGTAGAGTGAATTATTTGCAGTGTAATTTAGAAAAAAGAAACACCATAAAAATCATGACAGAATCCCTTCAATTACTTTTCTCCTTTCTGTATCCTTTATTAAATATATATAGTACCACATTTGTATACACATGATGAAAATAACCAACCCCGTTGTGCAGTCTGTGGTTCTTGTGTATTTGAAATGTTTTATAAAGTCACATTTGCTCTGATACAGAGTTCACGCTCTCACTGACAGCTGTACAGCACCATGTATATCCATCAACTCAAGATGGAAAACACACAGACTGGTAACCTGAGTAGTGTTCTGAGAAGTATCACTAGACACAGTCCTCAGACATGGACTAAACTCTACAGCATTGTGTGTGACCCTACTGATACCCTTATGGCTCTACAGCTCTGTGCTATATATATAGAGAGAGAGAGAGAGAGAGAGAGAGAGAGAGAGAGCAAACAAAAAACCGCACACACAGGACTTAAGTGCAAAAAAAATTAAAAATTTTATTGCAATGTTTCGGCTCCTGTACTCGAGCCTTCTTCAGGGCTCGAGTACAGGAGCCGAAACGTTGCAATAAAAGTTTTTATATTTTTTTGCACTTAAGTCCTGTGTGTGCGGTTTTTTGTTTGCTCTATGTATGATTGATTATAACCTGCACCCGGGCAATTGTCTAATGGATTAAGAGTGCTCCAGTTGTAAGAAGGTATATATATATATAGATATAGATATAAAATGTGCATGTGTATTAGCAAAAGACCAGCAAACATTTGTGTGGGCTGCTTTTTTTTTTGCCAGGGCTGCTCTTTACTCCCAGTCCGGCCCTGGCCGTAAGACCCCCTAACAGTACAAAGACCCCCCAAAACCATATATTTTTGGAAAGTACACATTCTGCTGAATAAATCGCCTAAAAATATTGCAGTTGGTCGCATTTATCTCACCCAATTTCTTACATACAATTAGAAAACACCATAAATATTGACACTAAGGGTCTACTGAACAGTTTGATGCCCAATATGCATAGATAAACCAAAGCAGGTGGGCACGTGCGGACCCCAAATAAAAACAGTGCATAAGAATTTTCTCGGCTGTCAATTCGCCTCCTCTGAACATAGCACTCTGACTGGCCGATATGCATAGATAAACCAAAGCAGGTGGGCACGTGCGGACCCCAAATAAAAACAGTGCATAAGAATTTTCTCGGCTGTCAATTCGCCTCCTCTGAACATAGCACTCTGACTGCATATAATGTGCCGTAAGACCCCCCCAAAACCATATATTTTTGGAAAGTACACATTCTGCTGAATAATAATTTGCTATAACTTTCTTTGTGCTCCAAATGTACATACTGCAAAGCAACGCTAAAGGCAGTGGTTTTTATGATATTTCTGAAAATTGCCTAAAAATATTGCAGTTGGTTGCATTTATCTCACCCAATTTCTTACATACAATTAGAAAACACCCTAAATATTGACGCCAAGGGTCTACTGAACAGTATGATGCCCAATATGCATAGATAAACCAAAGCAGGTGGGCACGTGCGGACCCCAAATAGAAACAGTGCATAAGAATTTTCTCGGCTGTCAGTTCGCCTTCTGTGAACATAGCACTCTGATTGAATATAATGTGCCGTAAGACCACCTAACAGTACAAAGACCCCCCAAAACCATATATTTTTGGAAAATACACATTCTGACGAACACAGAATTGCTAAAAATGTGTTTCTACCCCAAATTATCAAAGTGTAAATGATGCTAAAAAATTACATAAGGAAAAACAATGCAAGCATAAAACTGCAATAAAAATCACAAAAAAGCAAATACAATTAGGAAAATCAACGAAATAACAAAATAACTGATCCGACAGCGTGGTTAGAGGTCAGAATGCTTGATCCAGTAGTCATGCTGTGAAATCTAAAGTTTTTAGGGAAATAACATAAGGGAAACTTAGAAAATGAACTAAAAAAAAAAAGTGAAAAAAAACCCCTATAAGTGTATTTTTGTGTATGCATGGATGTACAGCTCTAAAGAAGTGTATAAATATGTGCATATATGTATTTGAGTATGTAAATATCTGCAAAAGTTTGAAAAATCAAAAATCTGAAAATCAAAAAAAAAAAAAAACTACTTTTACTAGTATGTGTACTGTGTATATGTAAATGCCTGTAAATACCTGTAAATACCTGTAAATAAGTAAAAAAAAAGGGGCACTTACCAACTCTAGATGAAGAGGAGTACTTTTCAGTGCTGTAGGGTTGAGACACGCTGAGTCACTGCACCAGGAAGTGCGTGGGCGGAGCAGGAGCATGTGCTCTGCTGGTGCTTGCGACATGGAAGCTGCTGAATCTGTTGCTGCTGTTGCTGCGTCTCTCTGCGACCCTGGAGTGGCGGATCGCCAATCTTTTTCAGGTAAGCTCGTTGCCTAGGGGGTTCTGCTGCTAGCTGCTCCTCTCTGCACGCTGATTTTGCAGTGTGTGCAGAGAGAGAGCTGTTTTAGTAAAGAACATAGCTCCTACGTTCTTGGCACTTAAAGGACCAGTAACGTCAAAAATTTTTACAAAATAATTTGTTAGAATACAACAAAAAAAAAAACACCAACACAAATTAAAATTTAAAATAGCAAAGCCTTTATTAAGAAATAACTTACAGAAACTCCACTTCCTGTCCTCTTCATAAACAGCGAAAAGGCGACCATCCATCTGCAGCGCTCGATTTCTCCTCCTGGCTATACACTGACAGCGTGTCCTCTGCCCGATCACCTTCTCCAGCTCTTCTTCATCCAGCAGCAGTATGAAGGCGATGTCTCCTGTTCCTCCGCTCCAGGAATGCAGTCCTGACTGTCGACCCTGTGCCCACTCCGTCACTGTCAAGGCAGCTGAAACAAAGCAGCCGCAAAAGAATGCGTCGAACACTGAGCCGGCAACCCCAGGAGGACGAGCTTCTTTTGGTGAGCCGTGCTGCTCCCCGCCTGCAGCTGCTGCTGTTCCCTCTGTCAAACTGCTGTTGGGCTGCTGAAGGCTGAATCGTGAAACGGCAGGATTTGGGGGGGACAGCCTTTCGCCCTGGAGCGGTGCAGACGCAGCCTCCTAATACACTCAATACGGACCTGCCGGGGTTGTATGATTTATTTTATTTACTCCTCCTGCCGGCTCAGTGTTGGATGCATTCTTTTGCGGCTGCTTTGTTTCAGCTGCCTTGACAGTGACGGAGTGGGCACAGGGTCGACAGTCAGGGCTGCATTCCTGGAGTGGAGGAGCAGGAGACATCGCCTTCATACTGCTGCTGGATGATGAAGAAGAGCTGGAGAAGGCGATCGGGCAGAGGACACGCTGTCAGTGTATAGCCAGGAGGAGAAATCGAGCTCTGCAGATGGATGGTCGCCTTTTCGCCGTTTATGAAGAGGACAGGAAGTGGAGTTTCTGTAAGTTATTTCTTAATAAAGGCTTTGCTATTTTAAATTTTAATTTGTGTTGGTGTTTTTTTTTGTTGTATTCTAACGAATTATTTTGTAAAAAATTTTGATGTTACTGGTCCTTTAAAGCCTTTTTTCAAAAGAACGTAGGAGCTACGTTCTTGGCAATAAAAATGTTAATGAGTGTCCAATGTCGCTGGCGTCTATTTTGACACGGCAAATTCGCGTTTTGCAAATCTTTTTGCCCGAAGAAATTTGTGGCGAAACGGGACAAATTCGCCCATCACTAATTTTCTATCCTGATTTTTTTATTCAGTTCAAGCCCCCTCCCCCAAGGGGGGCTTGAACTGAAAATGTTTGACAACTGGCTTAGTGTCCACTTTTCAAACCTCCCACATACAATAGGAACAAAAACAAAATGTCACAGTGTAAATTAAACAAATATTTTGCTGGTTTTTTGAACTTTAACTGTCAAAGATAAGTAAGCAAGGATTTTAATTATCACCCATTATTTTTTAAGATGTGATCTGTTCTCACATACAAACTCAACCATGATGGCTTTTCTTTTCCTAATATTCCGTGTCTTTCAGAATTTACTGCACGAGCCATAAAAAAAACAGTAAGATTCAATATATTTACTTGAAATGAATAGAGTGTGTTACATGTATCATTCAACCTTCTATTTACATGAGGCTCCCCCACTTCACTTCCCAGGGACAGCCCTGTTTAGTGTGAGTTTACCCAGAAAAATGTCCCTGTATTTAGTCTCCATCTATTGCAGGTGTGTAGCCACCAGATGGGCAGCAGGTTGCTATTTTATATGGGCAGTGGTCTGTAGTTATTTCCTTTTGTCTTAAAGGGGTTATTCACCTTTAAACCAACTTTTAATTTGATGTAAAGAGTAATGTTCAAGGACAAATTGCATCTTGGTTTTTATTTTTTTATTATTTGTGGTTTTTGGGGTATTTAGCTTTTTATTCAACAGATCTCCAGAATACAATTTAAGCAGTATTGTCACTAGGGGCCAAATTACCCTAGCCAACACACATTGATTTGAATAAGAGACTGGAATAGGAATAGAAGAGGCCTGAATAGAAAGATGAGTAATACAAAGTAGGAATAAAAATACATTTATAATTAGTTTTTCAAAAGAGCAAACAGACTTTATTATATTTAATTTTGAAATCTGACATGGGGCTAGACATGTTGTTAGTGTCCCAGGCACTGACAGTCATGTGACTTTTGCTTTGATAAACTTCAGTTACTCTTTATTTCTGCGCTGTAAATTGGACTGATATCACCCCCTCCCTTTTTCTCCCCAGCAACCCTTCAGCAGAACAATGGGGAGGTAACAAGATAACAGCTCCCTGCTACATATGAGAATAACACTCAATAGTAAAAATCCAAGTCCCACTGGAACTCCTGCAGTTACACTGAATAGGAGAAATGATAGCTTATCAGAAAGTAGTTCCATTGTGAAGTGCTGGCTCTTTCTGAGAGCACAGGATAAGGCACAATGAGCTGAGATGGCTGCCTACACACCAATATTACAGCTAAAAAAATATACTTGTTTGTTCAGGAATACAATTTTATAAGGCAGAATGAATTATTTGCAGTGTTAACAGTGCAATTTAGAAATAAAAACTACCAATAAAACCATGACAGAATTCCTTTAAAATCTCCGCATGTAATTGGTGAACCTTATATTAACGAGTTATTTGTTTTTCAACATTATATTCTGTAGAAATCGTAAAAATAGGTAATTTTAATGTAACAGAACATATCTGAACAACCAAACAGCTATGTGTTGATCAGTTTATTGCAGCAAGGGTTCTAAGAAGATTATCACTTCGCAAACGCAAACACCAGGCTGCACTCAAGTTCTGTGGGAGTTTGTAAGAACATGGCTGCTCTGTGCCCGCCGGTGTTGTGCTCTGATCTAATGCTGGATATTTTTTATCTGGTATGATGTAAGTCAATGATGGCAAATGAGCCACAGCCCTCAAATATTACCCAATTTGACGTTCCCTCCCTTACACTGCTTTATGTCCTTTTAGAGGCTTCAGGGTCACAGCTTGTGAAACACTGACTTAAACAATCCATATATAAATCTCTGTAATTAAAAGTCTAATTTGTGTCTTCAAATATACATACATGAGGGGGCCACTTCTTTCAGGGAAATATACATACATGAGGGGGGCACTTCTTTCAGGGTTGTATTTTAGAACAATTTTGATTGAAAGGTAAATGAAATCAATGATTTCCTTGTGCACATTTGTCCTTGCATGAAAGTAATTATGACTGTAAATATTGTTTTTTCCTTTTCAGCGGCATCAGACACTGTTACAATTTCTTCTGAGGAGGAGTTAGATGATCATCCAGTGACCGGGGATAGTGGGAAAGATTCACCTGAGACTCATCTTGCTAAATAAAAAGTCTATCGTGAGCTCCTTACAGACCTGAAGAATGCAGATATGGAGTCTCATGAATATGAACAAGAACTTGTGCAGTACCTGTCACAGCAGAGAACTGATGCACATCTCAAGCGCACAGCTGATGCCCTATGGCAATTGGTTGCTATAGGTCGCTCATCTATACAGACTGATGTGTCTCAAAGGGATGTGGTCACTGAGACTGAGCCTGTGAAGGGCTCACAACATGTAGCTCGTCCTCAGAAGAATGAAAATGATGATCCAGGGCCCAGCACCTCTCAGCCTCGATCTGCTAAAACACGGCAATTATGCAGAAGTACTGCTGGATCATCTCAGCTGCATTATTCCGGGACATCCAAATGTTGAAAAAATGTTTAAAGGGGACCGGTCACCCTAATAAATAATGTAAAATCCTATTTTATCATGTTGGTCATGCAACAAACTTTAAATACACTATATACTGTAAATTATTTTAATCTTGTTTCCTTCAGCCTGGGAATTCATAATTATAGTAAGCAGACAGGTGCCATTTTGTGGACCCTGTTATTAAGGCAAGCTTTGCCTCAAAGAGTGGTTATTACAAAGAGTGGTGGTAAATGGAACATTTTCTAATTGGACCAGTATTAGTGGAGTACCGCAGGGCTCTGTACTAGGTCCTTTGTTTTTCAACTTGTTTATTAATGACCTGGAGGTGGGCATTGAAAGTAGTGTTTCTATTTTTGCAGATGATTCTAAATTGTGCAGAACTATAGGTTCCATGCAGGATGCTGCCACTTTGCAGAGTGATTTGTCTAAGTTGGAAAACTGGGCAGCAAACTGGAAAATGAGGATCAATGTTGATAAATGCAGGTTATGCACTTTGGCAAAAATAATATAAATGCAAGTTATACACTAAATGGCAGTGTGTTGGGAGTTTCCTTAACTGAGAAGGATCTAGGGGTCTTTGTAGATAACAAGTTGTCTAATTCTGGGCAGTGTCATTCTGTGGCTACTAAAGCAAATAAAGTTCTGTCTTGCATAAAAAAGGGCATTAACTCAAGGGATGAAAACATAATTATGCCTCTTTATAGGTCCCTGGTAAGGCCTCATCTGGAGTATGCAGTGCAGTTTTGGACTCCAGTCCTTAAGAGGGATATAAATGAGCTGGAGAGAGTGCAGAGACTAAGTGCAACTAAACTGGTTAGAGGGACGGAGGACTTAAATTATGAGGGGAGACTGTCACAGTTGGGGTTGTTTTCTCTGGAAAAAAGGCGCTTGCGAGGGGACATGATTACACTTTACAAGTACATTAGAGGACATTATAGACAAATGGCAGGGGACCTTTTTACCCATAAAGTGGATCACCATACCAGAGGCCACCCCTTTAGACTAGAAGAAAAGAACTTTCATTTGAAACAACGTAGGGGGTTCTTCACAGTCAGGACAGTGAGGTTGTGGAATGCACTGCCGGGTGATGTTGTGATGCTGATTCAGTTAATGACTTTAAGAATGGCTTGGATGATTTTTTGGACAGACATAATATCAAAGGCTATTGTGATACTAAGCTCTATAGATAGTATAGGTATGGGTATATAGAATTGATGTGAGTGTATGGAGGGGTCAGTGTGTGTATGTATAGATGCTGGGTTTCACTTGGAGGGGTTCAACTTGATTGACTATGCTAAAGGCATAGAGGAGGGGCAGGCAATATTTGATTGCTAAGATTTTTAAATTTCATGTTATAAATTTGAAAAGGAAAATAAAGTATATTTAATCAAATAATACTCTGTAGCCAGAGTTTTATATAATGTTTATATAATTTGAAAAATATTTTTATTATACAGCTTTTTATTGGTGACAGATCCACTTTTATGTAAGAACAAAAATAATTAAAAAAATTTTCTTTAAAAAAACAGCACTTCAAATTTTTTTTTAGTTGTACTATAAATGCTAAGGAGTGATTAAAATGATTCACCAGCAGGCACGGCAAGTTCAAGCAGGGTAAGCCCTTGCAATTTTATATACAGAAGTGCAACATTACAAGCATGATACTTGCTGTGTGTGCAGTGAATCATTTTAATCACTTCATAATGTGGGGGTGCTGATTCCCTATCACTATGCACCAGGCAGTATCTTTAACCGGAAAGCTAAGTAGTGCGGGAGGACGTTCATGACACACTATAAATGTTTAGGGACATTTCTGCTATGAGAGCCATACCTCAGGCAGCAGTTCCCCACAAGTTACCAGGGGCAGCAAAACACCACTCCTGGTAACTTTAAGCCGAATTTCTGTTATGAAACCAGAAATTCAGCTAGAAATGTGGCCCCTCATAATTGCCTCTATAGGCCACATATACAGTGAACTTGTGTCAGTTGCATGTTGAACTGCAAGCTGTGCTATGACCTTATAACAAATTGCTTATAGTGCAAGCTGCAGAGCACAGCTCACATGGGTGCAAGGGGCTACCCAGTAACCTTTATCTTCTGGCATGTCAAAGCTTTTACATTCATTATATTGAGCTAGTGTGGGAGTGTTCCAAGTGATGTCTACATACTAACCTAATGGATAATACAGACAGTGCTTTATGGTGCAAGCAGCAGTCCAACATGCAAATGCATACAATAGGGTGCTTTTCATCCATGCAGCCCTTTTGCAGGAGATAAAGGAGCATGTGGCCAACCTTTCAGAGATAGACAGAGGCTGCTTAGGCTAAACTGCAAGCTGAGACAGGAACACGGTCATAGAAGCCTGACATACAAAATAACACATTCAGCTCAATATATAAATAAATAAGTACATATGGTTTAGTGGCCTTTAACTTATGGTAACTAGCATGCCACTAATTTTAATGATGTTGCCTTTTTGAACTACCACATTAATAAAAAATGCCAACGTTGTTTATAATTTTTTTTACTGTTTTTGTCATGTACCGTTGACTTAAGGTGGCCAAACACGGGCAGATTAAAGCTGCCGACATCGGTCCTTTATCGGGCCATCGGTCCAGCAGTTTAACTGCCTGTGGATGGGGGTGTCCGACGGGTTTCCCCCGATCTATACCTGGCCAACAATTGGTTTGATATCGATGAGGCAGGTTTGATTGCTCCTGCGATTGAGTATCGGATAGTTGATGCGGTCCAACGACCCTCGGCACCCATTTCCTTTGCATAATCCGATCGTTTAGCCCTAGGGCTGAACGATCGAATTAACCCGATATCGCCTTGCCATTAGTGGGCATTTTGGGGAAAGAGCCACTCGTTCGGGGACAATTTAGGCAGCACTGATCCATATTTAAATAATTCTGATGTATCCAATGGCAGAAAATAAAAAAGCTGGTGAAACAAGGAGAGTTGCCCTCTCTTTGTGCTTTCTGCTTTGACAGACATCAGTGCTTCATTCCAAACTACATGTGAAACACAACATACGTGTATCTGTATTAGCATTAGTCTACTGATGGACTATGTGTGTGCACACTACAGTTTGCGTGCCTGCTATAAATACCCAGTGTTCCATCTGAAATGGAAAAATGCATTTTCTAGGTAATAAATGAGCTTCTGGCCAACCTTTCAGAAAGAGAAAATGTAGGCTGTCCTGTCAACTGCATTCCTACAGTCAGTATTTTGTTTTTAAGTCAAGTGCCTTCTTAATTCCCAAAAGCATCACCTGAGTCCAAGTGAGGAAGAAAGATGAAGAGGAGAACATATCACAAAAATAGTAGGGAATGGTAACATACAGAGAAGTATTCAGTTCATAGGGCTTTTGTACCCCTGTTATAACTAGCTGAAACTGTGAGCATTAATTCAAATTTAAACTTTTGGGGGCAGGGCATGTACAAACAAAGGCTGGGCAGGCAATTACTTTCACTTTCCATTCAGCACTTCCTAGATGTCTCTGCTCTCCCCACATTCCCCCAGGTCTCTTAACCATTTCATTGTGTAACCAGGGCATGGGGATGGACATCAGGTCCCCCATTCTGGTGCACAAACAAGATTCTGAGATGATACAAGGCTTGTCTTAATAACAGTGTCCACAAAATGGCGCCTGTTTGCTAGAATTATGAGTTCCCAGACTGAAGGAAATAAGATTCAAATAATTCAGATAGTATAATTATAGTTTATTTTATCTTGACAAACATGATAAAATAGGATTTGAAATATTTTTTTTCGGATGACAGGTCCCCTTTAAACATTGTTACACACCATGAAATGAATTTCCAGTCATGAAAGAGATGCAGAATGTGCCTCACAAAGGGGTCAAGATAAGGATGCCACCTGTCTGGTTTTGACTTGGACAGGCCTGTTTTTGATAAACCTTTCCTCTGGGTCTTTGAGAGGGTCAAAATATGTGTTTAGAGGTCGCTGCTGTGTTTTAGTTGGAATTTCTCATTTAATCCTCCCTCCCCTTCTACCCTCTGGGCATAAAAACAAATCATGGCAGGGAAATGGACACACCTGCTGCACCAGGGAAGTGAAAATGAAACTTTTAGTACTTTCCATGTTAAATTTAAGGACTGCTAAACGGATTCAGGGCAATCATTCTTTTACTGTTGTGTCTCACTGCTGTCACTGTGCTGTCATGTTGACCTCTAAACCAGTTGTGAGTGTGGGCAGGGTGTAACTATAGAGGAAGCAGACCCTGCGGCTGCTGGGGGGCCCCCATGAGGTCCTAATTCGTATACAATTTCAATAAATGTTGGTAAAATATGTCAATCTCTAGACATTTTGGGGGCCTGAAAAATAATTTGCTGTGGGGCCCAGGAACATCTAGTTACACCACTGCGTGTGGGTGTGTGCGCCTTTTATGACCAGCGGCAACAGAATCATGACACCGGGTACTTGCTGAAGACCAGTGATGATCGTGTAACAGCCCACTATAACTGCATGGTGAGTTACTGCATCTGGCCTTTAGGGACAAAAAGGGCCTCTATTAGCAGAATGTTAAGCAGCAGAGTTTTGCATGACACTTATTGATGGACATTGAGATAGTAAATATAAGATATCAATTTTCCTATGATAGGTGCCTTTCTTTTTGAATGTGTATTTTTAGTTTTGTTTAATGCTCTGTTTATTCCTGCTTCTGTATGTATTATTACTACAGTATATTGTAGAAAACCTACAGTGCTGCATAAAATAGGACTAATTAAATATATAGATACATGTACAGTCTACTTCCTTGACTATAACCACAGAAGGGCTTGTTCCTAAATTACGTGAAATGCAAAAGCTTTTTGTAATGTGCCAAAAATGAAGGGAGGGATCCTGTCCATGGGAACTGGTGCATCAAGTAAAACTCCATTCATCCATTATCCTGTATTTTCTACTAGATCTATTCACCAAAAGTGATATCAGCAATGCCACCCAGTGAGGAGTTCAGTGGATTTGATATTTCTTCTGTGGAGAAAGAAATCATGTGTGGAAAGAGGATGGTAAGAATATGACAGCGTGCTAGAGAAATGCTATTGTGGGTACAGAACACTCAGGGGGTAATTTACTAACAATCAGTGAGTGGGCCCCTAAGCTCAGTAAGTGACAGCAGCCCAGGCAGATCATTTGCAGTGAATCAGCAGAAAAGAAGATGGGGAGCTACTGGGGCATCTTTGGAGGCACAGATCTTTACTGCTAAAGGGCTTTGGTTGTCTGAGGCTGGAACAGAAGCCCAAAACATAATATACAACATTTCTAGACTACTTTTTTAGTTTAACTTTCCTTGTCTTTTAAACCTTCTCACTATTAATTGTTTAAACTCAGGCCATCTGTCTACCAGTATTGGGAAAGATAGATGATGAGTGGATAGTTCCCATTTGATCCCTGAGATAGACGGGTGGCTGCCCTGCTGGGGAACGTATAGAAGGGAGGACTTAATTGTCAACACTCTTATTACTTAATTAACTATTGAAGTAGCAAGTAAGATGAAATTTAGTTACAACCATTGATGTACATCGCTGATCCACTCCATGTGTTTTTATTAATTCCTGTTTTATGAATACTGTCCAGCACTGCTCATGAGTTATTATAGTTGATATATATAGTTGAGTCTTTTGTACTCGGCAGCAAGTTTTTAGAGAATTACCAATAAAAGTTAAGTTTTATGAGATATACAGGGAGGATGCAAATGCAACATTGTATCCTATTCTGTAGCACGTCAATTGTAATTATTTTCAAACTGGTATATATATTTAAGTAAATATTGTCCTTGAACCACCATTTTGTAATGGTCTTGGTGATGCCTCAGAGATCACCAGACCAGAAATACTACAACTCTAACTGTAACAGGAAGAAGTGTGGGAACAAAAGACAGAACTGTGTCTGTTAATTGGCTCATGTGACCTAAAATGTATGTTTGTGTGCACTGTGAATCGTACGATCCCAGGGGGCGACCCTTATTTTTTAAAATGGCAATTTTCTTTTTATGATTACCGAGTGGCACATACTATTAAAAAAGTATATTGTTATGAAAATGGTTTATTTACATGAAGCAGAGTTTTACATATGAGCTGTTTTATGCAATATCTTTTTATAGACACCTACGTTGTTTGAGGGTATAGTTTTCCTTTAAGTCTCACCCAGTCACCTTCAATAACAGATCAGTCACTCGCAGTCATAGAATCATCACCAGTGGAACAGGTAGCAGGACAGTGGGGCGTTGGGAGGCAGAACAAGGGCCAAAATTCACCTACATCCCTTCCTATGAGTAATCTCAGTTAATGGTGTGTTTTAGTCCAGTATTGTGTTAATGTGCTGCACAGTACAGAGCAATGTAATAGCGCTTAGTGCCTCAGAACTGTGTGTGTCTCTCCTACTGGTATTAAGGCCATGATCAGAACTGGGTCAGCTAGTATTTGTACCTATGGCAATAATACTTGTCACCTCAAAGCCTCCCTCCCATTCTGTTGTTTTCAGGTGGATAATGGGGGTCACCCACCACCCCCTGATCTCCCACTACCACTTTCTTCCCCTCTCTCTTTCCCAGTCACCACTCACAAAGTGCAAACTCACCCCACAGTTACATTATCTCCCTCAGAATTGCACCCCCTCTCCTTTTGTGCCTCTGCTGCCTGCTCTTAGTTCCAGCCATGGCCATGATGCTAATGATTAGTGATGGGCGAATTTATTCGACAGGGATGAATTCACTGAGATTTTCCGCATTTCGCCACCGACGAATAAATTTGTGAAACTGCCAAAAAAAATTGGACGCCGGCGTCTAAAAAATTGGACGCCGGCGTCAATAAATGGTCACCGACATTTTGACGCCCACATCCATTTTTGACGCCTGTGAATTCTCGCTGGTGTCAAAATCCGTGTTTTGCAAATTCGGCGGGGAATTTGCGAAATGGGAGAAATTCGCCCATAACTACTAATGATACTTGACAGCACAAAAATCAGACATTCTACAGTTTTGCCAATGCCGTGGGTCAACAACATGTTCTGGGACAAAATGTTAACCTTGTTGAATGTATTCTCTTCAACCACAGCTTCTATGATACAAACTCACCTGTCCTTTTACTGAAACCCAGGGGGTAACTATAGAGGAAACAGACCCTGCAACTAGCCGTGTGATTGATAAGCAGTTACAATACCTGTTCTTGGGAAATTCCATGCTCCCAACATTTATGGACTCAATGATGTTGCCGTAGGGCCCAATAACTAGTCATTGTGTTGCTGAACAGTTCATGTAGGAGAGGCTCATATGATCCCAATATAAACAGCTGATGTGACTCTATAATGAGTATGACTATGAAGATTTTCATTCATCCAGGTCATAGTATATCTAGTATAGGTCAATTTAAAAACAACTGGACTTGCTGAGTAATCAATGAAGACGTTTCACTACTCATCCGAGCAGCTTCTTCAGTTCAACTGACTGGTGTGGGAAGTTCTCGGCATATAAACTCTTCCACTAATCCATTTACAATGGCACATGGTAACTCTTCAAAGAGGTGACATCTGAAGAAACTCACAGAGGTGATGATTGTGTGTAGTTGTGATAGGATTATCCAATGTGTCATGCAACTCCTAGATACAGGTGTTACTTGTGAGAGTTGCATGAATGGATGTGTGAAGTGTTCTGAATCCACTGGGGTCAAACCAGCGGTCTTCTTTATCCAAGATTTGGACCTTGCTGTCTTCAAAGGAGTGTCCCTTGTCTTTTAAGATGAATGTCATTTAAAAATAATAAACCATTTCTTGGAAAACAAAAACAAATAAATGCCAAAATGTTTATTCATCATCTCAACAGAATAGATGTTGTGATCTTCTGATTTCTTTCTTGTAGGCTACCATCGGGCACCATGATGTTATACTGGGGCCCAAAGATGACAAATGGGCCCTTTTGCCCCCGTCCCTCCCCCCGATGGTTGCCTCAGTTCTTTAAACCCTCCAGCTTCAGTTCTTTAACACCTCCAGCTTCAGTTCTTTAACACCTCCAGCTTCAGTTCTTTAACACCTCCAGCCTCAGTTCTTTAATGCCTCCAGCCTAAGGAAAGATAGTTCAGTGTTAGACATGTAGTAGTAGGTATATGTATAAGAATTCTGAAGTTCATTTGCATTTACAATTTTATCAAAATCATGTTTTAAGTCACATGCCCTTTTCTGCTAATTTAAAGATCAACTACCTCTATAATAAAAAAAAATGCCATCTCAGCTTGCAGGTTTCTCTCCATTTAGTGAACTATAATAATAATTAGCAATTTGTCTTACCTCCTTGATACTGGAAGGTTCTTTCAGATGCCCCCAATAATAAAAAAAATATATATATAATAAAGACCCCAAACAGAAGTGCACAAGCACTAAGGAGCACAAAAAGCATGAGCCTTAGTGATTATTCAGGGAGTGCTTTTATCGGGGGTCTAGCACCACACCTGCAAAAAGCAAGCATTAGGGCAGCTCTGTTTTGGAGCACAGAGTCCTCAGCCAATTTATTTTCCATGGAAGGCAGGGGACAAAGAACAATTTGCTCCCTGCCTTTAATGACGTAAAAGTCCCTTATTGAGTTTGAAAAAAAGATGCACATCCATCAGGTTATTGCCACCATTCTAAAATTCTGATAATATTTTTGCATCTGCTAAACCCACAGATACTATCAAAACGACTATGTTTGTGCCCATAATCAAACAGAGTTAAAAAGCATGGTGGTTAGTTGTTAATTTTTTACCATGTACTTTCTGTTTAAACCCTCATTGATCTCATAGCAGGAATATGCACACTGAAATTGACATGGGTCTTGGTTTTGAGTGCTCATGTTCTTCAAGGGTGATAAAAAGTGCATTTAACATTTGAATATTGGAGAACAGAGCCAGTGTCGGACTGGGATGCCAGGGACCCACTAGAAAATGTTAGACCGTGGGCCCACTTTCCAAACTCTTATTCCTCCTCTCCTCACTCAAGCTCTTTATTCTCCTAGTCTTTTATATCTACTTACTATATTCTTCCATTATTAAGCTTTTTTTTTTTAATAAATAAATAGGGAAGGACCGTGAAATAGGCTAATTGGTTAGAAGCAAGAGGGCCCACAGACACCTGGTCAGGGCCGGGCCAAGCCGACGGGGCACCCTAGGCACCCAGTCAGCTACCTCCACCCTCCCTCATGCGAGCATGTGAGCTTGTTACAGCACGCATGCGCAAGTGCACATGCGCTATAGGGGGAGACGCATGCGCGAGTGCGCATGCGCTATGCGGGGAGATTAAAGAAAGGAAAGGGGAAGGGCAGGTTCGTGACAGGTGGTGGAGCGTGACAGAGGGGCGTGATGGACAGAGGGAGGTAAGTGACGATGACAGAGGGAGTACGGGGAGCGACGGAGAGAAAAAGGAAGGAGAGTGATGAACAGAGAGAGGGGAGGAGGAAATCGAGCAGGGGAGCAAAGCTGGACTAGGGGTAGGCAGAAAACTTTTGAACAGGTACCTGCCCAGCACCCCCACATCTTTGCCCCCTAGGCAGGTGCCTCTTCTGCCTACCCCTAGTTCTGGCCCTGCACCTGGTCCCAGCAGGAGTTTTCCTGGTATCCCGGTGGCCAGCCCGACACTGAACAGAGCCCTACATCCTATTTTGTAATATTTAGTTGGATAGGGGGTCTGTGCAGTGATCAAATAGGGTTTAAATGGTTAAAACATATATATATGCTCAAACCTCAAATTCTCCATTCTCTTCATCACTGAAGTCATTGCCCAGATATTCTTCTTCTGGGTACTCCTACTGGCTGATGTTGATGCCAGCTGATGATGCCTGGTAAATAGAAACAATTTGTGAATCATCTATCTAGTTGAAATTCTTAAAGGAGAACTAACCCCCCCATGATGTTAAGTCCCCACTGCCCCCTCTATTTGCCCTGCTCCCTGCCTCCCCCTGCACAGTCTTACCCCAGAATTCTGTCCCCTCTTGAAATAGTGACTGCACAGCGGAGCTCACGGGTGCCGTCTTCTACTATACGATAATCTTTGGGTCTTCTTCCTCCCATTCGGCAATTTCTGCCTCTTTCGGCGCATGCGCAGTTGTCACGAACCGAAAGATTGCTCCAACTGCACATGCGCCATTACCCGCTCAATTCACGAAGAGAAGAACATAGCGCCCGTGAGCTTATCACATCCTTTTAGCTTCCTTTAAATATGCTGTTTAAATTAATATTATGTAGCTCAATGTGATGCTGAGTTGGTAAAAAAAACAAAGATCAGGAACAAATATTTGCCATGTGTTTAAAAGCAGCATTTTTCTCATAATTCTAAGTTAATTGTGGCGGCATTCCAGGTTGAATCTGCTGCAATTGCACATGATCATAAATAAGGATGGAATTATGCTTTTATTTTGATCACCTGTGCATTTCGAATTTGGGAATGGGGCCTACAGAGTAGTCTGTGTGATTTGATTTGATAGGGGACCTGTATTGGGGCCAAAAAAGGTTTAAAAAGGTTTAAAATTATTTAAGCTCAAACCTCAAAACTCTCCTCATACTCTTCATCAGTGAGGTAACTTACCAGATATTCGTCTTCCAGGTTCTCGTTCTGGCTGATGTCACTGTTCAGTCATCATCCGAAACTGATCATGGCTCCTGGTAAATAGAAACAATTTGTCAACCATCTATCTAGGGGAAGTGCTTAAAAGTATCATTAGGGGAAAAGAAACTTTAAATTTAGAATTTGGAAAAGAGTAAAAAATTAAACATAGAAAGTATTTGAAAAATAGTCTATTTCTGGTGAAAAATCTGAAAATAAATGAACTGAAAAAAGTGTTTGGAAGGTGAACAACCCCTTTAAGAGAGAAACAAATGTTCAGTGCCAAGTACCAAGTACAAGTCATGTGTTTAAATGCAGCATTTCTCTCATGTGTTTTTAGCTTCTACTTGGTGTATACCATAGAAGACTTGCTACTAAGCTGTTTTGTGGTTACATGCATTGTAGTCTATTTTTTTTTTTTTTTACCAAGCTATTCCTATTTCCATGTAACATACAAGCCAGTATTAATGTTCTTGATTGGAATATTTGGTGCATAAAGGTTTACCGATCTGAATAAACATTTTCTTACCAATTGCTCATCATATGGCATGTTGCTTTCAGAGGAACGGTAATGAAATGCCTCATAAGAGTAGTCAGCATCGACTTGAACTTTAACCATTTGGAGAATCTCCTGGTGTTCAAGGATCCGTAGTTCTTTCTAAATTCAAACAAAAGAGATAAAGTTAAATAAAATGCACAACGTACTTATGAGGAATTACTGCTTCTAAATACAACTAAAACAGTATTTCTCCACTTATCTTTACAGTTACAGGGTGATTAGAGTTTATTAATAAAGATCCCAAACAGAAGTGCACAAACACTAAGGAGCACGAAGAGTATGAGCCTTAAGCTGGCCATAGATGCAAAGATCTGATTTCGAACCGTGTGGAGAGTCGCAACATTTCAGAACAGATCAGTCTTTTGGTCGACAGGTTAGAAAATTTCTGTCGGCTGCAGATAATATCTCTGCGTGTATTGCCGATCGTACGATTTTCAGTGGGAGACTGTCACTAGCTTTGGTTGGACAACCAAGTACGATTGCTGTCAGGGGCAGAACATTGCTGATCTGTTCTTTAACTACTTTATTTGATCTGACTGGTAAAACTTTGATCTGAATGGTTAGTGGCGGGTTGGGAGATGGGAAAGTCCGATCGTACGATGATTCGTACAATCAGATCTTTGCATCTATGGCCAGCTTAAGTGATCAATGACGGAGTGCTTTTATCAGGGGTCTCGCTTTACTCTGCACCACACCTGCCAAAAGCAAGCGTTAGGGCAGCACTGTTTTGGAGCACAGAGGCCTGTGCTAATTTATTTTCCATGGAAGGCAGGGGACAAAGAACAACTTTCCCCTTGCCTTTCATGACATAAAAGACCATCATTGAGTCTGAAAAAAAGATGCACATCCATCAGGTTATTGCCACCATTCTGAAATGCTGGTAATATTTTTGCATCTGCTAAACCCACAGACCTGGGAACATGCCAGTATCTGGTTAGCATTGCCTACTTCTACTGATGATCATAACATACAGTAGGTGTAACCAAAGGCCTATTAGTATCTAATAACAGTAATAGTATAAAATCATTACCTCCCCCTGGTCATTGATGACTTCTATGACCACTTTTCTTATTTGCACTTGTTGCCATCCCTGTAACAAAAGTAGAGAAAGAAACTCTGTGATGTTTATAACCATAACAGTTTGGTAAAGCCAACAGATATAACATGTAGCTAGGGTAAGGTTTAGTGGCAGACTTAGAAACACAGAAAAAAGAACAATTGGCACCCTGCCTTTCATGACGTAAAATACCCTTATTGAGTTTGAAAAAAAAAAATATGCACAAGCATCTGGTTATTGGCACCATTCTGAAATGCTGGTAATATTTTTGCATCTGCTAAACCCACAGACCTGGGAACATGCCAGTATCTGGTTAGTATTTTCTACTACTTCTGGTGATCATAAAGTAGGTGTAACCAAAGGCTTAGTATCTAATAACGGTATGAAGTCATTACCTCCTTTCCATCGTCTTCTATGGTCGTTTCTTGTATTTCTTCTTCTTGCCATACCTGTAACAAAAGTAGAGAAAGAAGCTCAGTGATGTTTTTAGATTGACCTATACTAAATATACTCAGTGATGTTTATTAACTTAGCAGTTTGGTAAAGCCAACAGATATAACATGTGGCATGGGTAAGGTTTAGTGGCAGACTCAAAAACACAAAAAATAAAATGTACACTGAAACTGAAAGGGGTCTTGGTTTTCAGTGCTCATGTTCTTCAAGGATGATAAAAGCGCATTTCACATGGGAGAACAGGGCCCTACATTTTGTGGGATATAGTTGGGTCGGGGGTCTATGCCGGGGCCAAAATAGGTTTAAAATGCTTTAAAGTTATATAAGCGCAAACCTCAACAATCTCTTCAGCCTTTTCCTCCCGGAGGTCACTGCCCAGATAATCTTCCTCTGGGCATTCCTGGCCAATGTTGTTGCCAGTTTCAGATGAGGACTCATCATTTTCATGCTGACAGTTGTACTGATAAGAGAGAGAAAACATTGTTTTATAAGATGGACTTGTCACTAGAGAATATGATGAAATACATCTTTTTTTTTTAAATGGTTTAAAGTTATAATAAAAAAGATGTATTAAACAGTCAAGTTCAAACCTCATCGCTCTCCTCGAGCTCCACCTGGCTGATGGTATTGCTCAGGTCCTCTGTCAGTGTTTTTTCTTCCTGGCTGTTGGTATTACCAGTTTCCAATATTGACTGCTGGTAAATAGAGAGAGAGACAATTAGTGTACAATCTAGGTGCAGAGCTTAAAAGTGTAATTAAAAATGTTTTATCACATCTATTCAGCACCCTAGGGAAGCTGCTAGAATGAATATTTTGTATCTCTATGTGACGCTTGAATTGAAATTTTATCATAAATGTGTTATTTTATATAACAATCCTTTGCTGTTTACCTCATCGATGTTATTGCAGTGGTCTTCGCCTCCTTCCAAGATGTTCTGGTTAATAGAGAAAACATGGTTTTATAAGATTAACTCCGTTCAGTATAGAATATATTAAAATATAATATATTAAAATATATCTTTTAATTATATTTCTCCTGCTCACTGTGATGTTAATACAGAAAAAAAGATGAAGAATGAATTTATCACAGATCAAAGTATATATTATACTATTAATAATAATAATAATAATAATAATAATAATATTATCAATATAATAATAAGTATACATAAATATGGGGTGTGTGTAAGGCTGATGTTAATCAAAGGATATGGGGCTATTCTATTCTTGCCAGGAGAGGAAAGGAGAAATAATGGGAAAATGTGGCCAATTGAAGAATAAACTGACCAAACCCTCAGTATAGATTTTCTTTAGGATAAGCAGGAAGTGGAAATATATCTGGTGCAGCTTTATCAAGTGTTGAGTGAATGAATGAAGCTACATATAAATCTATAGTGTATATAGAGTAAATAACATGGTTTAAATAGCACAAATAGTGTTATTTCTATTTATGTTGGCCAATTCTTCTCTACTTACCACAATGTATTCATCACGATCCGTAGACTCGGTAGATTTGTTAGTTTGTTTCTAGAATAAAAAAAACAGTTTTCATGAGAGAGAGAATTCAAAACTAGAATTCACTAAAGATATAATTTGACATTAAAACTGCCTCAATTAAGAGAAAATTTAGAAAAAATGCAATGAATTAATAATTTCTAAAAAGAATAAACTATGCCCTTAAATGTTAGTGGTCTATTTTATATAGTTTTAGAGTTTTTTTCAACCTCGACTGTGGCGTAACTACAGAGGAAGAAGACTCTGCTTCCCCAGGGAACAATGGGGTATTAATAATGAGGTCTCCTTCCTCTAAATTTATGTGGAAATCTCCCCTCCCCAGTAACTCTCTATAATTGAGAAATGACATGGAATAAAGAAATCCGCCGTGTAGGCAGGTTGGTGGGGTGGCTTTGTGCTCTGGGCCCCTCTTTAGATTTGTCTATTGCATCTTACATCAACCCCTCTGGCATTGGCCAGAATCGATATATTTCCACTATGGGCATGACATTATCCCAACACTTTTTTTAGGATTCAGATTTGGTGAAATATCAGGCACTTACCCAAACCAAATCAAATTTATCTCTTCTATAAACTCAGATCAAATCCGCTCCATTTTTTTATGCTTATATATAATTACATTTTCCCGAAAATGTTTACGGAAAATATCAGATTTTCACGATTTTTTTCAGAATTTTCTATTTGATTTTCACCCAAAAACTTCGGGTTTTTGCAAAAACCCAGCGCACGTGAAAAAATCATTGGGACGTTTCCATCCTCAGGGTTTAATAAATTCCAAAAAATTTGTGATTTTTTAAAAGTCAGATTTTATTAAAAAAAAAAATCACTTTTTTGTGATTTTTGCATTCAGAGTTTATTAAATAACCCCCTTAAAATCAAGAGATATTATCGGGAAATGTAAACATACAAATACAAATTTTGATTTGGTTTAGTAACCTGTAGTGGATGACTTCATGTTTAGTGCAATAAATATAGAATTGGTGCTGAGCTGAATTCTATAACCTAGATATCATTATCACTCTAAAAATAGCATTTTAGATTGTTTGCAGCACAATACAGTTAGACTTTGTAGCTAGCAATCTATCTGATTATGTTCAGTATCAGGAACTGTTAATTCAATTGTTAAGTCATCACAAAATGGCCAATGTATAGAGATCACCTAGTAACTGAATCAGAGGATAATTTCTATCCATGAAGTGATGAAATGTGTACAGTAGAAAGAATGAAATCCTTACCTTGCAAAAGCAAGAGAAACAAGCCTTAAATCTCTTCCACATTTCGAAATTTTTTGAAAGTTTTTGAAATTTTGTCTAGGGAGACAAAAAATAAACATCACATTAGTCATCCCTTCTATGCACAGCATCACAGTTCAAAATCAAATTCTCTGTAATTCTAACATACATATAAAGTCACCACTCAAATTCTACACAGTACCAGTATTGAAAATAATTTTAAAATGTTTTCTCTCTAATATCAGGAGTTCTACTCACTTCAGTCACCTGAAAAAGAATAAAATAATCTAGGCTGCTGCTGCTTGACACCTTAACTCTGTCCATTATGACATCACACTGTGCACAGTGATATCACAAAAGCAGCTCAAGTGTGAATGAATATCATATTACTACTACCAGACTCGCCATTGTGACATCACATGTGCAACCCAAGGTGGGAAATGTAGGTTAGACCTTTATAGATAATGGCTGGTGGGTTGAGTTGATTCCAAGTTAAGTATTAGGGGCAGATTTATGAAGGGTCAATTTTGAATTTTGAAACTTGCATTATTGAGTTTTATTTTAGTGAAATTTGAGTACAGAATAGTTTAAATTCAATTTGAGTTTTTAAAAAAATTCTGATTTGATTTTTGAAATGTATCATGTACTGGCCCTTTAAGAATTCAAATTCGACTATTCGCCTTAAACCTGCCAAATTGCTGTTTTAGCCTATGGGGGACGTTCTGGGATCAATTTGGAGTTGTTTGCAGCCTTCGTGAAAATGTAGTTGTTTTTTAGAGAAAAAACTCGAATCGAATTCAGATTAAATTGCAGTTGGTCGAATTTCGAGTTAATGGGAGTTTAAAGAAACTCCCATGAACTCTAAATTTGACCCTTGATAAATCTGCCCTTTAGTATAAATTTTTTTTAATGTATACATATATTATTTTATTATCCACAAATATCCACCTAAAATTAATAGGGAATGTGGCAATATTCTCTGTAGTGCTGAGCCACAAGGTAATGGTGCCCAAGACAGACCCACACTTCCCCCATCCCCCACTCATTGATTCAGTATCCACCTGCACCCCCCCCTGCACCAAATACCCCACAGTGAGACAGCAGTTCATGAATTGAGGGGGAATTTGGGGCGTCATACCTACAGCAAGGCCAAAATTAGAGGTAGGCAGATAGAAGAGGTAAATTATATGCCTAAACCCTGCCCCCCACCATTGCACCCTAACCTAAGCATCTGCCACTTCTGCCTACCCCTAGTTCCAGCCCAGATTTTATGTTTATAATATACAGTGACCAGGTACAACATCCTCCTTTAAAATCATTATAACATATTATAAATTATTCACATTATCACTAGCAGTCTCTAAACCTGTACAGTAACAATATTAATAACATTATATTTGCTAATATTTCCACCAAGTATCTTGACTTCTACTCACCTCAGTTGTCTGATCAAGAATGAGCCAATCTGGGCTGCAGCTGTACACTTTAACTCTGTCCATTATGACATCACCGGGCTGCAGCTGTACACTTTAACTCTGTCCATTATGACATCACCGGGCTGCAGCTGTACACTTTAACTCTGTCCATTATGACATCACCGGGCTGCAGCTGTACACTTTAACTCTGTCCATTATGACATCACCGGGCTGCAGCTGTACACTTTAACTCTGTCCAATGACATCACTATGACATCACCTGGGCTGCAGCTGTGAACCTTGACTCTGTCCATTATGACATCACCTAGGCAACACAAGTCAGGAGATGTGGGTTAGCAATTAACATAATGATTGGTGGGGGGAGTTATAAAATACACTGGTGAATTAATGCCATAAAGAAATAATGTATTTTAAATTATCTAATAAATTGTAAGTTCTTTAGAGCAGGGACCTTATCCCAACTGCGCATTGAAAGCGCTAAGCTCTTAAGCATAGATTTATCTATTTTACTGTATAACATGATACAATCTATACCCCTGTTTATGTTTTCACCTTTTAAAGCACTGCATACAATTGTGGCACTATATAAATAAATCCAAAATACATCTATACATTGCTAATACCTACATGCATTTTGTAGGTTCTTTGATTTTTACTATTACTATTTAGATGAAATTTGGTTAATATAACACAAAGGGGCATATTTATCAAGGGTCAAATTTAGAATTTATAAAAACTCCCATAAATTCGAAATTTGGGGGGGAAAAACGATCAATCAAAATTTATTAAAAAACTTACATTTTTTTAATTTGGGGTGAATAGGATCGACCTGCACACTCAAATCGAATTTGATTCAAGTTTTTTCACCAAAAAAATGTTGTTTGTTTTGTAAATTTAAAAAAGAAAAAAAAAAAAGTTGATTTTTTAAAAGTCCACCAAATGACTCAAAATTGATTGTAGGAGGCCCCCCATAGGCTAAAACACCAATTCAGCAGGTTTTAGATGGTGAATACTCGAATTTGAATTCTTAAAGGGACAGTACATGATAAATTTAGAAATTCAAATTTAGAATTTTTTTTAAACTCAAATCCAATTTGGACTTTTCCCTAGTCAAATTATACTAAAATAAACTTGAAATTCTAATTTAAAAATTCAGATTTTCAATTCCACCCTTAATAAATCTGACCAGAGTACCCCTATTTATGTTTTCACCTTGTAAAGCACTGCATATATTGCTTCTAACAGCCAATACCTACAGGTATTTTGTAGGTTTTTCCCTTTTTACTGCTACTATTTAGATGAGATTTGGTGAATAAAACACAAAGTTGTTGCATTGCAACGCTCTCTTTTTCTCCTGCTTCCAAATTTACTAACCAAACCCAAATGGAGGGCCATGCTATTAGGAGCAAATAGTTATAGGGTGTCACAGACCAGATGAACAAGGTAATTGTGCAGTGCCCAAGTGATGCCTAGCTCATGCGCAGACTGTACCACTTGGATAGCCGATCACATGAGCACAGCCAGGTACAACCCCATCTCCCCGCAGTCATGTGCGCCGATAAACTTCAATCACTCTTTACTGCTGTACTGCAAGTTTAAGTGATATCACGCCCCCAGCAGCCCGTCAGCAGAACAATAGGAAAGTAACCAGATATCCGCTCCCTGGTAGATATAAGAACAGCACTCAATAGTAATAAAAATCCATGTCCCACTGCGACTCCTTCAGTTACATTGAGTAGGAGAAACAACAGCATGTCAGAAAGCAGTTCCATAGTACTGGCTCTTTCAGAAAGCACATGACCAGGCAAAATGACTTGAGACGGCGCCTACACACCAATATTACAGGTAAAAGAAAATACACTTGTTGGATTAGGAATTAAATTG
Organism: Xenopus petersii; assembly: GCA_038501925.1. NCBI lineage: Eukaryota > Metazoa > Chordata > Amphibia > Anura > Pipidae > Xenopus > Xenopus petersii. The sequence continues at coordinate 36,154,069 of CM076674.1, forward strand.
AATATGGTAGAGTGAATTATTTGCAGTGTAATTTAGAAAAAAGAAACACCATAAAAATCATGACAGAATCCCTTCAATTACTTTTCTCCTTTCTGTATCCTTTATTAAATATATATAGTACCACATTTGTATACACATGATGAAAATAACCAGCCCCGTTGTGCAGCCTGTGGTTCTTGTGTATTTGAAATGTTTTGTAAAGTCACATTTGCTCTGATACAGAGTTCACGCTCTCACTGACAGCTGTACAGCACCATGTATATCCATCAACTCAAGATGGAAAACACACAGACTGGTAACCTGAGTAGTGTTCTGAGAAGTATCACTAGACACAGTCCTCAGACATGGACTAAACTCTACAGCATTGTGTGTGACCCTACTGATACCCTTATGGCTCTACAGCTCTGTGCTATATATAGAGAGAGAGAGAGAGAGCAAACAAAAAACCGCACACACAGGACTTAAGTGCAAAAAACAATAAAAACTTTTATTGCAACGTTTCGGCTCCTGTACTCGAGCCTTCTTCAGGGCTCGAGTACAGGAGCCGAAGCGTTGCAATAAAAGTTTTTATTTTTTTTGCACTTAAGTCCTGTGTGTGCGGTTTTTTGTTTGCTCTATGTATGATTGATTATAACCTGCACCCGGGCAATTGTCTAATGGATTAAGAGTGCTCCAGTTGTAAGAAGGTATATATATATAGATATAGATATAAAATGTGCATGTGTATTAGCAAAAGACCAGCAAACATTTGTGTGGGCTGCTTTTTTTTTTGCCAGGGCTGCTCTTTATTCCCAGTCCGGCCCTGGCCGTAAGACCCCCTAACAGTACAAAGACCCCCCAAAACCATATATTTTTGGAAAGTACACATTCTGCTGAATAAATCGCCTAAAAATATTGCAGTTGGTCGCATTTATCTCACCCAATTTCTTACATACAATTAGAAAACACCATAAATATTGACACTAAGGGTCTACTGAACAGTTTGATGCCCAATATGCATAGATAAACCAAAGCAGGTGGGCACGTGCGGACCCCAAATAAAAACAGTGCATAAGAATTTTCTCGGCTGTCAATTCGCCTCCTCTGAACATAGCACTCTGACTGGCCGATATGCATAGATAAACCAAAGCAGGTGGGCACGTGCGGACCCCAAATAAAAACAGTGCATAAGAATTTTCTCGGCTGTCAATTCGCCTCCTCTGAACATAGCACTCTGACTGCATATAATGTGCTATAAGACCCCCCAAAACCATATATTTTTGGAAAGTACACATTCTGCTGAATAATAATTTGCTATAACTTTCTTTGTGCTCCAAATGTACATACTGCAAAGCAACGCTAAAGGCAGTGGTTTTTATGATATTTCTGAAAATCGCCTAAAAATATTGCAGTTGGTCGCATTTATCTCACCCAATTTCTTACATACAATTAGAAAACACCCTAAATATTGACGCCAAGGGTCTACTGAACAGTATGATGCCCAATATGCATAGATAAACCAAAGCAGGTGGGCACGTGCGGACCCCAAATAAAAACAGTGCATAAGAATTTTCTCGGCTGTCAGTTCGCCTTCTGTGAACATAGAACTCTGACTGCATATAATGTGCCGTAAGACCACCTAACAGTACAAAGACCCCCCAAAACCATATATTTTTGGAAAATACACATTCTAACGAACACAGAATTGCTAAAAATGTGTTTCTACCCCAAATTATCAAAGTGTAAATGATGCTAAAAAATTACATAAGGAAAAACAATGCAAGCATAAAACTGCAATAAAAATCACAAAAAAGCAAATACAATTAGGAAAATCAATGAAATAACAAAATAACTGATCCGACAGCGTGGTTAGAGGTCAGAATGCTTCATCCAGTAGTGATGCTGTGAAATCTAAAGTTTTTAGGGAAATAACATAAGGGAAACTTAGAAAATGAACTAAAAAAAAAAAAAGTGAAAAAAAACCCCTATAAGTGTGTGTTTGTGTATGCATGGATGTACAGCTCTAAAAAAGTGTATAAATATGTGCATATATGTATTTGAGTATGTAAATATCTGCAAAAGTTTGAAAAATCAAAAATCTGAAAATCAAAAAAAAAAAAAAACTACTTTTACTAGTATGTGTACTGTGTATATGTAAATGCCTGTAAATACCTGTAAATACCTGTAAATAAATAAAAAAAGGGGCACTTACCAACTCTAGATGAAGAGGAGTACTTTTCAGTGCTGTAGGGTTGAGACACGCTGAGTCACTGCACCAGGAAGTGCGTGGGCGGAGCAGGAGCATGTGCTCTGCTGGTGCTTGCGACATGGAAGCTGCTGAATCTGTTGCTGCTGTTGCTGCGTCTCTCTGCGACCCTGGAGTGGCGGATCGCCAATCTTTTTCAGGTAAGCTCGTTGCCTAGGGGGTTCTGCTGCTAGCTGCTCCTCTCTGCACGCTGATTTTGCAGTGTGTGCAGAGAGAGAGCTGTTTTAGTAAAGAACATAGCTCCTACGTTCTTGGCACTTAAAGCCTTTTTTCAAAAGAACGTAGGAGCTACGTTCTTGGCAATAAAAATGTTAATGGGTGTCCAATGTCGCTGGCGTCTATTTTGACACGGCAAATTCGCGTTTTGCAAATCTTTTTGCCCGAAGAAATTTATGGCGAAACGGGACAAATTCGCCCATCACTAATTTTCTATCCTGATTTTTTTATTCAGTTCAAGCCCCCTCCCCCAAGGGGGGCTTGAACTGAAAATGTTTGACAACTGGCTTAGTGTCCACTTTTCAAACCTCCCACATACAATAGGAACAAAAACAAAATGTCACAGTGTAAATTAAACAAATATTTTGCTGGTTTTTTTGAACTTTAACTGTCAAAGATAAGTAAGCAAGGATTTTAATTATCACCCATTATTTTTTAAGATGTGATCTGTTCTCACATACAAACTCAACCATGATGGCTTTTCTTTTCCTAATATTCCGTGTCTTTCAGAATTTACTGCACGAGCCATAAAAAAACAGTAAGATTCAATATATTTACTTGAAATTAATAGAGTGTGTTACATGTATCATTCAACCTTCTATTTACATGAGGCTCCCCCACTTCACTTCCCAGGGACAGCCCTGTTTAGTGTGAGTTTACCCAGAAAAATGTCCCTGTATTTAGTCTCCATCTATTGCAGGTGTGTACCCACCAGATGGGCAGCAGGTTGCTATTTTATATGGGCAGTGGTCTGTAGTTATTTTCTTTTGTCTTAAAGGGGTTATTCACCTTTAAACAAACTTTTAATTTGATGTAAAGAGTAATGTTCTAGGACAATTTGCATCTTGGTTTTTATTTTTTTTATTATTTGTGGTTTTTGGGGTATTTAGCTTTTTATTCAACAGATCTCCAGAATACAATTTAAGCAGTATTGTCACTAGGGGCCAAATTACCCTAGCCAACACACATTGATTTGAATAAGAGACTGGAATAGGAATAGAAGAGGCCTGAATAGAAAGATGAGTAATACAAAGTAGGAATAAAAATACATTTATAATTAGTTTTTCAAAAGAGCAAACAGACTTTATTATATTTAATTTTGAAATCTGACATGGGGCTAGACATGTTGTTAGTGTCCCAGGCACTGACAGTCATGTGACTTTTGCTTTGATAAACTTCAGTTACTCTTTATTTCTGCGCTGTAAATTGGACTGATATCACCCCCTCCCTTTTCCTCCCCAGCAACCCTTCAGCAGAACAATGGGGAGGTAACAAGATAACAGCTCCCTGCTACATATGAGAATAACACTCAATAGTAAAAATCCAAGTCCCACTGGAACTCCTGCAGTTACACTGAATAGGAGAAATGATAGCTTATCAGAAAGTAGTTCCATTGTGAAGTGCTGGCTCTTTCTGAGAGCACAGGATAAGGCACAATGAGCTGAGATGGCTGCCTACACACCAATATTACAGCTAAAAAAATATACTTGTTTGTTCAGGAATACAATTTTATAAGGCAGAATGAATTATTTGCAGTGTTAACAGTGCAATTTAGAAATAAAAACTACCAATAAAACCATGACAGAATTCCTTTAAAATCTCCGCATGTAATTGGTGAACCTTATATTAACGAGTTACATTATATTCTGTAGAAATCATAAAAATAGGTAATTTTAATGTAACAGAACATATCTGAACAACCAAACAGCTATGTGTTGATCAGTTTATTGCAGCAAGGGTTCTAAGAAGATTATCACTTCGCAAACGCAAACACCAGGCTGCACTCAAGTTCTGTGGGAGTTTGTAAGAACATGGCTGCTCTGTGCCCGCCGGTGTTGTGCTCTGATCTAATGCTGGATATTTTTTATCTGGTATGATGTAAGTCAATGATGGCAAATGAGCCACAGCCCTCAAATATTACCCAATTTGATGTTCCCTCCCTTACACTGCTTTATGTCCTTTTAGAGGCTTCAGGGTCACAGCTTGTGAAACACTGACTTAAACAATCCATATATAAATCTCTGTAATTAAAAGTCTAATTTGTGTCTTCAAATATACATACATGAGGGGGCCACTTCTTTCAGGGAAATATACATACATGAGGGGGGCACTTCTTTCAGGGTTGTATTTTAGAACAATTTTGATTGAAAGGTAAATGAAATCAATGATTTCCTTGTGCACATTTGTCCTTGCATGAATGTAATTATGACTGTAAATATTGTTTTTTCCTTTTCAGCGGCATCAGACACCGTTACAATTTCTTCTGAGGAGGAGTTAGATGATCATCCAGTGACCGGGGATAGTGGGAAAGATTCACCTGAGACTCATCTTGCTAAATAAAAAGTCTATCGTGAGCTCCTTACAGACCTGAAGAATGCAGATATGGAGTCTCATGAATATGAACAAGAACTTGTGCAGTACCTGTCACAGCAGAGAACTGATGCACATCTCAAGCGCACAGGTGATGCCCTATGGCAATTGGTTGCTATAGGTCGCTCATCTATACAGACTGATGTGTCTCAAAGGGATGTGGTCACTGAGACTGAGCCTGAGCCTGTAAAGGGCTCACAACATGTAGCTCGTCCTCAGAGGAATGAAAATGATGATCCAGGGCCCAGCACCTCTCAGCCTCGATCTGCTAAAACACGGCAATTATGCAGAAGTACTGCTGGATCATCTCAGTTGCATTATTCCGGGACATCCAAATGTTGAAAAAATGTTTAAAGGGGACCGGTCACCCTAATAAATAATGTAAAATCCTATTTTATCATGTTGGTCATGCAACATAAACTTTAAATACACTATATACTGTAAATTACTTTAATCTTGTTTCCTTCAGCCTGGGAATTCATAATTATAGCAAGCAGACAGGTGCCATTTTGTGGACCCTGTTATTAAGGCAAGCTTTGCCTCAAAGAGTGGTAATTACAAAGAGTGGTGGTAAATGGAACATTTTCTAATTGGACCAGTATTAGTGGAGTACCGCAGGGCTCTGTACTAGGTCCTTTGTTTTTCAACTTGTTTATTAATGACCTGGAGGTGGGCATTGAAAGCAGTGTTTCTATTTTTGCAGATGATTCTAAATTGTGCAGAACTATAGGTTCCATGCAGGATGCTGCCACTTTGCAGAGTGATTTGTCTAAGTTGGAAAACTGGGCAGCAAACTGGAAAATGAGGATCAATGTTGATAAATGCAGGTTATGCACTTTGGCAAAAATAATATAAATGCAAGTTATACACTAAATGGCAGTGTGTTGGGAGTTTCCTTAACTGAGAAGGATCTAGGGGTCTTTGTAGATAACAAGTTGTCTAATTCTGGGCAGTGTCATTCTGTGGCTACTAAAGCAAATAAAGTTCTGTCTTGCATAAAAAAGGGCATTAACTCAAGGGATGAAAACATAATTATGCCTCTTTATAGGTCCCTGGTAAGGCCTCATCTGGAGTATGCAGTGCAGTTTTGGACTCCAGTCCTTAAGAGGGATATAAATGAGCTGGAGAGAGTGCAGAGACTAAGTGCAACTAAACTGGTTAGAGGGACGGAAGACTTAAATTATGAGGGGAGACTGTCACAGTTGGGGTTGTTTTCTCTGGAAAAAAGGCGCTTGCGAGGGGACATGATTACACTTTACAAGTACATTAGAGGACATTATAGACAAATGGCAGGGGACCTTTTTACCCATAAAGTGGATCACCGTACCAGAGGCCACCCCTTTAGACTAGAAGAAAAGAACTTTCATTTGAAGCAACGTAGGGGGTTCTTCACAGTCAGGACAGTGAGGTTGTGGAATGCACTGCCGGGTGATGTTGTGATGCTGATTCAGTTAATGACTTTAAGAATGGCTTGGATGATTTTTTGGACAGACATAATATCAAAGGCTATTGTGATACTAAGCTCTATAGATAGTATAGGTATGGGTATATAGAATTGATGTGAGTGTATGGAGGGGTCAGTGTGTGTATGTATAGATACTGGGTTTCACTTGGAGGGGTTCAACTCGATTGACTATGCTAAAGGCATAGAGGAGGGGCAGGCAATATTTGATTGCTAAGATTTTTAAATTTCATGTTATAAATTTGAAAAGGAAAATAAAGTATATTTAATCAAATAATACTCTGTAGCCAGAGTTTTATATAATGTTTATATAATTTGAAAAATATTTTTATTATACAGCTTTTTATTGGTGACAGATCCACTTTCATGTAAGAACAAAACTACTTTAAAAAAATTTTTTTAAAAAAAACAGCACTTCAAATTTTTTTTTAGTTGTACTATAAATGCGGAGTGATTAAAATGATTCACCAGCAGGCACGGCAAGTTCAAGCAGGGTAAGCCCTTGCAATTTTATATACAGAAGTGCAACATTACAAGCATGATACTTGCTGTGTGTGCAGTGAATCATTTTAATCACTTCATAATGTGGGGGTGCTGATTCCCTATCACTATGCACCAGGCAGTATCTTTAACCGGAAAGCTAAGTAGTGCGGGAGGACGTTCATGACACACTATAAATGTTCAGGGACATTTCTGCTATGAGAGCCATACCTCAGGCAGCAGTTCCCCACAAGTTACCAGGGACAGCAAAACACCACTCCTGGTAACTTTAAGCTGAATTTCTGTTATGAAACCAGAAATTCAGCTAGAAATGTGGCCCCTCATAATTGCCTCTATAGGCCACATATACCGTGAACTTGTGTCAGTTGCATGTTGAACTGGAAGCTGTGCTATGACCTTATAACAAATTGCTTATAGTGCAAGCTGCAGAGCACAGCTCACATGGGTGCAAGGGGCTACCCAGTAACCTTTATCTTCTGGCATGTCAAAGCTTTTACATTCAGTATATTGAGCTAGTGTGGGAGTGTTCCAAGTGATGTCTACATACTAACCTAATGGATAATACAGACAGTGCTTTATGGTGCAAGCAGCAGTCCAACATGCAAATGCATACAATAGGGTGCTTTTCATCCATGCAGCCCTTTTGCAGGAGATAAAGGAGCATGTGGCCAACCTTTCAGAGATAGACAGAGGCTGCTTAGGCTAAACTGCAAGCTGAGACAGGAACACGGTCATAGAAGCCTGACATACAAAATAACACATTCAGCTCAATATATAAATAAATAAGTACATATGGTTTAGTGGCCTTTAACTTATGGTAACTAGCATGCCACTAATTTTAATGATGTTGCCTTTTTGAACTACCACATTAATAAAAAATGCCAACGTTGTTTATAATTTTTTTTACTGTTTTTGTCATGTACCGTTGACTTAAGGTGGCCAAACACGGGCAGATTAAAGCTGCCGACATCGGTCCTTTATCGGGCCATCGGTCCAGCAGTTTAACTGCCTGTGGATGGGGGTGTCCGACGGGTTTCCCCCGATCTATACCTGGCCAACAATTGGTTTGATATCGATGAGGCAGGTTTGATTGCTCCTGCGATTGAGTATCGGATAGTTGATGCGGTCCAACAACCCTCGGCACCCATTTCCTTTGCATAATCCGATCGTTTAGCCCTAGGGCTGAACGATCGAATTAACCCGATATCGCCTTGCCATTAGTGGGCATTTTGGGGAAAGAGCCACTCGTTCGGGGACAATTTAGGCAGCACTGATCCATATTTAAATAATTCTGATGTATCCAATGGCAGAAAATAAAAAAGCTGGTGAAACAAGGAGAGTTGCCCACTCTTTGTGCTTTCTGCTTTGACAGACATCAGTGCTTCATTCCAAACTACATGTGAAACACAACATACGTGTATCTGTATTAGCATTAGTCTACTGATGGACTATGTGTGTGCACACTACAGTTTGCGTGCCTGCTATAAATACCCAGTGTTCCATCTGAAATGGAAAAATGCATTTTCTAGGTAATAAATGAGCTTCTGGCCAACCTTTCAGAAAGAGAAAATGTAGGCTGTCCAGTCAAACTGCATTCCTACAGTCAGTATTTTGTTTTTAAGTCAAGTGCCTTCTTAATTACCAAAAGCATCACCTGAGTCCGAGTGAGGAAGAAAGATGAAGAGGAGAACATATCACAAAAATAGTAGGGAATGGTAACATACAGAGAAGTATTCAGTTCATAGGGCTTTTGTACCCCTGTTATAACTAGCTGAAACTGTGAGCATTAATTCAAATTTAAACTTTTGGGGGCAGGGCATGTACAAACAAAGGCTGGGCAGGCAATTACTTTCACTTTCCATTCAGCACTTCCTAGATGTCTCTGCTCTCCCCACATTCCCCCAGGTCTCTTAACCATTTCATTGTGTAACCAGGGCATGGGGATGGACATCAGGTCCCCCATTCTGGTGCACAAACAAGATTCTGAGATGATACAAGGCTTGTCTTAATAACAGTGTCCACAAAATGGCGCCTGTTTGCTAGAATTATGAGTTCCCAGACTGAAGGAAATAAGATTCAAATAATTCAGATAGTATAATTATAGTTTATTTTATCTTGACAAACATGATAAAATAGGATTTGAAATATTTTTTTTTGGATGACAGGTCCCCTTTAAACATTGTTACACACCATGAAATGAATTTCCAGTCATGAAAGAGATGCAGAATGTGCCTCACAAAGGGGTCAAGATAAGGATGCCACCTGTCTGGTTTTGACTTGGACAGGCCTGTTTTTGATAAACCTTTCCTCTGGGTCTTTGAGAGGGTCAAAATATGTGTTTAGAGGTCGCTGCTGTGTTTTAGTTGGAATTTCTCATTTAATCCTCCCTCCCCTTCTACCCTCTGGGCATAAAAACAAATCATGGCAGGGAAATGGACACACCTGCTGCACCAGGGAAGTGAAAATGAAACTTTTAGTACTTTCCATGTTAAATTTAAGGACTGCTAAACGGATTCAGGGCAATCATTCTTTTACTGTTGTGTCTCACTGCTGTCACTGTGCTGTCATGTCGACCTCTAAACCAGTTGTGAGTGTGGGCAGGGTGTAACTATAGAGGAAGCAGACCCTGCGGCTGCTGGGGGGCCCCCATGAGGTCCTAATTCGTATACAATTTCAATAAATGTTGGTAAAATATGTCAATCTCTAGACATTTTGGGGGCCTGAAAAATAATTTGCTGTGGGGCCCAGGAACATCTAGTTACACCACTGCGTGTGGGTGTGTGCGCCTTTTATGACCAGCGGCAACAGAATCATGACACCGGGTACTTGCTGAAGACCAGTGATGATCGTGTAACAGCCCACTATAACTGCATGGTGAGTTACTGCATCTGGCCTTTAGGGACAAAAAGGGCCTCTATTAGCAGAATGTTAAGCAGCAGAGTTTTGCATGACACTTATTGATGGACATTGAGATAGTAAATATAAGATATCAATTTTCCTATGATAGGTGCCTTTCTTTTTGAATGTGTATTTTTAGTTTTGTTTAATGCTCTGTTTATTCCTGCTTCTGTATGTATTATTACTACAGTATATTGTAGAAAACCTACAGTGCTGCATAAAATAGGACTAATTAAATATATAGATACATGTACAGTCTACTTCCTTGACTATAACCACAGAAGGGCTTGTTCCTAAATTACGTGAAATGCAAAAGCTTTTTGTAATGTGCCAAAAATGAAGGGAGGGATCCTGTCCATGGGAACTGGTGCATCAAGTAAAACTCCATTCATCCATTATCCTGTATTTTCTACTAGATCTATTCACCAAAAGTGATATCAGCAATGCCACCCAGTGAGGAGTTCAGTGGATTTGATATTTCTTCTGTGGAGAAAGAAATCATGTGTGGAAAGAGGATGGTAAGAATATGACAGCGTGCTAGAGAAATGCTATTGTGGGTACAGAACACTCAGGGGGTAATTTACTAACAATCAGTGAGTGGGCCCCTAAGCTCAGTAAGTGACAGCAGCCCAGGCAGATCATTTACAGTGAATCAGCAGAAAAGAAGATGGGGAGCAACTGGGGCATCTTTGGAGGCACAGATCTTTACTGCTAAAGGGCTTTGGTTGTCTGAGGCTGGAACAGAAGCCCAAAACATAATATACAACATTTCTAGACTACTTTTTTAGTTTAACTTTCCTTGTCTTTTAAACCTTCTCACTATTAATTGTTTAAACTCAGGCCATCTGTCTACCAGTGTTGGGAAAGATAGATGATGAGTGGATAGTTCCCATTTGATCCCTGAGATAGACGGGTGGCTGCCCTGCTGGGGAACGTATAGAAGGGAGGACTTAATTGTCAACACTCTTATTACTTAATTAACTATTGAAGTAGCAAGTAAGATGAAATTTAGTTACAACCATTGATGTACATCGCTGATCCACTCCATGTGTTTTTATTAATTCCTGTTTTATGAATACTGTCCAGCACTGCTCATGAGTTATTATAGTTGATATATATAGTTGAGTCTTTTGTACTCGGCAGCAAGTTTTTAGAGAATTACCAATAAAAGTTAAGTTTTATGAGATATACAGGGAGGATGCAAATGCAACATTGTATCCTATTCTGTAGCACGTCAATTGTAATTATTTTCAAACTGGTATATATATTTAAGTAAATATTGTCCTTGAACCACCATTTTGTAATGGTCTCGGTGATGCCTCAGAGATCACCAGACCCGAAATACTACAACTCTAACTGTAACAGGAAGAAGTGTGGGAACAAAAGACAGAACTGTGTCTGTTAATTGGCTCATGTGACCTAAAATGTATGTTTGTGTGCACTGTGAATCGTACGATCCCAGGGGGCGACCCTTATTTTTTAAAATGGCAATTTTCTTTTTATGATTACCGAGTGGCACATACTATTAAAAAAGTATATTGTTATGAAAATGGTTTATTTACATGAAGCAGAGTTTTACATATGAGCTGTTTTATGCAATATCTTTTTATAGACACCTACGTTGTTTGAGGGTATAGTTTTCCTTTAAGTCTCACCCAGTCACCTTCAATAACAGATCAGTCACTCGCAGTCATAGAATCATCACCAGTGGAACAGGTAGCAGGACAGTGGGGCGTTGGGAGGCAGAACAAGGGCCAAAATTCACCTACATCCCTTCCTATGAGTAATCTCAGTTAATGGTGTGTTTTAGTCCAGTATTGTGTTAATGTGCTGCACAGTACAGAGCAATGTAATAGCGCTTAGTGCCTCAGAACTGTGTGTGTCTCTCCTACTGGTATTAAGGCCATGATCAGAACTGGGTCAGCTAGTATTTGTACCTATGGCAATAATACTTGTCACCTCAAAGCCTCCCTCCCATTCTGTTGTTTTCAGGTGGATAATGGGGGTCACCCACCACCCCCTGATCTCCCACTACCACTTTCTTCCCCTCTCTCTTTCCCAGTCACCACTCACAAACAAAGTGCAAACTCACCCCACAGTTACATTATCTCCCTCAGAATTGCACCCCCTCTCCTTTTGTGCCTCTGCTGCCTGCTCTTAGTTCCAGCCATGGCCATGATGCTAATGATTAGTGATGGGCGAATTTATTCGACAGGGATGAATTCACTGAGATTTTCCGCATTTCGCCACCGATGAATAAATTTGAGAAACTGCCAAAAAAAATTGGACGCCGGCGTCTAAAAAATTGGATGCCGGCGTCAATAAATGGTCACCGACATTTTGACGCCCACATCCATTTTTGACGCCTGTGAATTCTCGCTGGTGTCAAAATCCGTGTTTTGCAAATTCGGCGGGGAATTTGCGAAATGGGAGAAATTCGCCCATAACTACTAATGATACTTGACAGCACAAAAATCAGACATTCTACAGTTTTGCCAATGCCGTGGGTCAACAACATGTTCTGGGACAAAATGTTAACCTTGTTGAATGTATTTTCTTCAACCACAGCTTCTATGATACAAACCTGTCCTTTTACTGAAACCCAGGGAGTAACTATAGAGGAAACAGACCCTGCAACTAGCCGTGTGATTGATAAGCAGTTACAATACCTGTTCTTGGGAAATTCCATGCTCCCAACATTTATGGACTCAATGATGTTGCCGTAGGGCCCAATAACTAGTCATTGTGTTGCTGAACAGTTCATGTAGGAGAGGCTCATATGATCCCAATATAAACAGCTGATGTGACTCTATAATGAGTATGACTATGAAGATTTTCATTCATCCAGGTCATAGTATATCTAGTATAGGTCAATTTAAAAACAACTGGACTTGCTGAGTAATCAATGAAGACGTTTTACTACTCATCCGAGCAGCTTCTTCAGTTCAACTGACTGGTGTGGGAAGTTCTCGGCATATAAACTCTTCCACTAATCCATTTACAATGGCACATGGTAACTCTTCAAAGAGGTGACATCTGAAGAAACTCACAGAGGTGATGATTGTGTGTAGTTGTGATAGGATTATCCAATGTGTCATGCAACTCCTAGATACAGGTGTTACTTGTGAGAGTTGCATGAATGGATGTGTGAAGTGTTCTGAATCCACTGGGGTCAAACCAGCGGTCTTCTTTATCCAAGATTTGGACCTTGCTGTCTTCAAAGGAGTGTCCCTTGTCTTTTAAGATGAATGTCATTTAAAAATAATAAACCATTTCTTGGAAAACAAAAACAAATAAATGCCAAAATGTTTATTCATCATCTCAACAGAATAGATGTTGTGATCTTCTGATTTCTTTCTTGTAGGCTACCATCGGGCACCATGATGTTATACTGGGGCCCAAAGATGACAAATGGGCCCTTTTGCCCCCGTCCCTCCCCCCGATGGTTGCCTCAGTTCTTTAAACCCTCCAGCTTCAGTTCTTTAACACCTCCAGCTTCAGTTCTTTAACACCTCCAGCTTCAGTTCTTTAACACCTCCAGCCTCAGTTCTTTAATGCCTCCAGCCTAAGGAAAGATAGTTCAGTGTTAGACATGTAGTAGTAGGTATATGTATAAGAATTCTGAAGTTCATTTGCATTTACAATTTTATCAAAATCATGTTTTAAGTCACATGCCCTTTTCTGCTAATTTAAAGATCAACTACCTCTATAATAAAAAAAAATGCCATCTCAGCTTGCAGGTTTCTCTCCATTTAGTGAACTATAATAATAATTAGCAATTTGTCTTACCTCCTTGATACTGGAAGGTTCTTTCAGATGCCCCCAATAATAAAAAAAATATATATATAATAAAGACCCCAAACAGAAGTGCACAAGCACTAAGGAGCACAAAAAGCATGAGCCTTAGTGATTATTCAGGGAGTGCTTTTATCGGGGGTCTAGCACCACACCTGCAAAAAGCAAGCATTAGGGCAGCTCTGTTTTGGAGCACAGAGTCCTCAGCCAATTTATTTTCCATGGAAGGCAGGGGACAAAGAACAATTTGCTCCCTGCCTTTAATGACGTAAAAGTCCCTTATTGAGTTTGAAAAAAAGATGCACATCCATCAGGTTATTGCCACCATTCTAAAATTCTGATAATATTTTTGCATCTGCTAAACCCACAGATACTATCAAAACGACTATGTTTGTGCCCATAATCAAACAGAGTTAAAAAGCATGGTGGTTAGTTGTTAATTTTTTACCATGTACTTTCTGTTTAAACCCTCATTGATCTCATAGCAGGAATATGCACACTGAAATTGACATGGGTCTTGGTTTTGAGTGCTCATGTTCTTCAAGGGTGATAAAAAGTGCATTTAACATTTGAATATTGGAGAACAGAGCCAGTGTCGGACTGGGATGCCAGGGACCCACTAGAAAATGTTAGACCGTGGGCCCACTTTCCAAACTCTTATTCCTCCTCTCCTCACTCAAGCTCTTTATTCTCCTAGTCTTTTATATCTACTTACTATATTCTTCCATTATTAAGCTTTTTTTTTTTTAATAAATAAATAGGGAAGGACCGTGAAATAGGCTAATTGGTTAGAAGCAAGAGGGCCCACAGACACCTGGTCAGGGCCGGGCCAAGCCGACGGGGCACCCTAGGCACCCAGTCAGCTACCTCCACCCTCCCTCATGCGAGCATGTGAGCTTGTTACAGCACGCATGCGCAAGTGCACATGCGCTATAGGGGGAGACGCATGCGCGAGTGCGCATGGGCTATGCGGGGAGATTAAAGAAAGGAAAGGGGAAGGGCAGGTTCGTGACAGGTGGTGGAGCGTGACAGAGGGGCGTGATGGACAGAGGGAGGTAAGTGACGATGACAGAGGGAGTACGGGGAGCGACGGAGAGAAAAAGGAAGGGGAGTGATGAACAGAGAGAGGGGAGGAGGAAATCGAGCAGGGGAGCAAAGCTGGACTAGGGGTAGGCAGAAAACTTTTGAACAGGTACCTGCCCAGCACCCCCACATCTTTGCCCCCTAGGCAGGTGCCTCTTCTGCCTACCCCTAGTTCCGGCCCTGCACCTGGTCCCAGCAGGAGTTTTCCTGGTATCCCGGTGGCCAGCCCGACACTGAACAGAGCCCTACATCCTATTTTGTAATATTTAGTTGGATAGGGGTTCTGTGCAGTGATCAAATAGGGTTTAAATGGTTAAAACATATATATATGCTCAAACCTCAAATTCTCCATTCTCTTCATCACTGAAGTCATTGCCCAGATATTCTTCTTCTGGGTACTCCTACTGGCTGATGTTGATGCCAGCTGATGATGCCTGGTAAATAGAAACAATTTGTGAATCATCTATCTAGTTGAAATTCTTAAAGGAGAACTAACCCCCCCATGATGTTAAGTCCCCACTGCCCCCTCTATTTGCCCTGCTCCCTGCCTCCCCCTGCACAGTCTTACCCCAGAATTCTGTCCCCTCTTGAAATAGTGACTGCACAGCGGAGCTCACGGGTGCCGTCTTCTACTATACGATAATCTTTGGGTCTTCTTCCTCCCATTCGGCAATTTCTGCCTCTTTCGGCGCATGCGCAGTTGTCACGAACCGAAAGATTGCTCCAACTGCACATGCGCCATTACCCGCTCAATTCACGAAGAGAAGAACATAGCGCCCGTGAGCTTATCACATCCTTTTAGCTTCCTTTAAATATGCTGTTTAAATTAATATTATGTAGCTCAATGTGATGCTGAGTTGGTAAAAAAAACAAAGATCAGGAACAAATATTTGCCATGTGTTTAAAAGCAGCATTTTTCTCATAATTCTAAGTTAATTGTGGCGGCATTCCAGGTTGAATCTGCTGCAATTGCACATGATCATAAATAAGGATGGAATTATGCTTTTATTTTGATCACCTGTGCATTTCGAATTTGGGAATGGGGCCTACAGAGTAGTCTGTGTGATTTGATTTGATAGGGGACCTGTATTGGGGCCAAAAAAGGTTTAAAAAGGTTTAAAATTATTTAAGCTCAAACCTCAAAACTCTCCTCATACTCTTCATCAGTGAGGTAACTTACCAGATATTCGTCTTCCAGGTTCTCGTTCTGGCTGATGTCACTGTTCAGTCATCATCCGAAACTGATCATGGCTCCTGGTAAATAGAAACAATTTGTCAACCATCTATCTAGGGGAAGTGCTTAAAAGTATCATTAGGGGAAAAGAAACTTTAAATTTAGAATTTGGAAAAGAGTAAAAAATTAAACATAGAAAGTATTTGAAAAATAGTCTATTTCTGGTGAAAAATCTGAAAATAAATGAACTGAAAAAAGTGTTTGGAAGGTGAACAACCCCTTTAAGAGAGAAACAAATGTTCAGTGCCAAGTACCAAGTACAAGTCATGTGTTTAAATGCAGCATTTCTCTCATGTGTTTTTAGCTTCTACTTGGTGTATACCATAGAAGACTTGCTACTAAGCTGTTTTGTGGTTACATGCATTGTAGTCTATTTTTTTTTTTTTTTTACCAAGCTATTCCTATTTCCATGTAACATACAAGCCAGTATTAATGTTCTTGATTGGAATATTTGGTGCATAAAGGTTTACCGATCTGAATAAACATTTTTTTACCAATTGCTCATCATATGGCATGTTGCTTTCAGAGGAACGGTAATGAAATGCCTCATAAGAGTAGTCAGCATCGACTTGAACTTTAACCATTTGGAGAATCTCCCGGTGTTCAAGGATCCGTAGTTCTTTCTAAATTCAAACAAAAGAGATAAAGTTAAATAAAATGCACAACGTACTTATGAGGAATTACTGCTTCTAAATACAACTAAAACAGTATTTCTCCACTTATCTTTACAGTTACAGGGTGATTAGAGTTTATTAATAAAGATCCCAAACAGAAGTGCACAAACACTAAGGAGCACGAAGAGTATGAGCCTTAAGCTGGCCATAGATGCAAAGATCTGATTTCGAACCGTGTGGAGAGTCGCAACATTTCAGAACAGATCAGTCTTTTGGTCGACAGGTTAGAAAATTTCTGTCGGCTGCAGATAATATCTCTGCGTGTATTGCCGATCGTACGATTTTCAGTGGGAGACTGTCACTAGCTTTGGTTGGACAACCAAGTACGATTGCTGTCAGGGGCAGAACATTGCTGATCTGTTCTTTAACTACTTTATTTGATCTGACTGGTAAAACTTTGATCTGAATGGTTAGTGGCGGGTTGGGAGATGGGAAAGTCCGATCGTACGATGATTCGTACAATCAGATCTTTGCATCTATGGCCAGCTTAAGTGATCAATGACGGAGTGCTTTTATCAGGGGTCTCGCTTTACTCTGCACCACACCTGCCAAAAGCAAGCGTTAGGGCAGCACTGTTTTGGAGCACAGAGGCCTGTGCTAATTTATTTTCCATGGAAGGCAGGGGACATAGAACAACTTTCCCCTTGCCTTTCATGACATAAAAGACCATCATTGAGTCTGAAAAAAAGATGCACATCCATCAGGTTATTGCCACCATTCTGAAATGCTGGTAATATTTTTGCATCTGCTAAACCCACAGACCTGGGAACATGCCAGTATCTGGTTAGCATTGCCTACTTCTACTGATGATCATAACATACAGTAGGTGTAACCAAAGGCCTATTAGTATCTAATAACAGTAATAGTATAAAATCATTACCTCCCCCTGGTCATTGATGACTTCTATGACCACTTTTCTTATTTGCACTTGTTGCCATCCCTGTAACAAAAGTAGAGAAAGAAACTCTGTGATGTTTATAACCATAACAGTTTGGTAAAGCCAACAGATATAACATGTAGCTAGGGTAAGGTTTAGTGGCAGACTTAGAAACACAGAAAAAAGAACAATTGGCACCCTGCCTTTCATGACGTAAAATACCCTTATTGAGTTTGAAAAAAAAAAATATGCACAAGCATCTGGTTATTGGCACCATTCTGAAATGCTGGTAATATTTTTGCATCTGCTAAACCCACAGACCTGGGAACATGCCAGTATCTGGTTAGTATTTTCTACTACTTCTGGTGATCATAAAGTAGGTGTAACCAAAGGCTTAGTATCTAATAACGGTATGAAGTCATTACCTCCTTTCCATCGTCTTCTATGGTCGTTTCTTCTATTTCTTCTTCTTGCCATACCTGTAACAAAAGTAGAGAAAGAAGCTCAGTGATGTTTTTAGATTGACCTATACTAAATATACTCAGTGATGTTTATTAACTTAGCAGTTTGGTAAAGCCAACAGATATAACATGTGGCATGGGTAAGGTTTAGTGGCAGACTCAAAAACACAAAAAATAAAATGTACACTGAAACTGAAAGGGGTCTTGGTTTTCAGTGCTCATGTTCTTCAAGGATGATAAAAGCGCATTTCACATGGGAGAACAGGGCCCTACATTTTGTGGGATATAGTTGGGTCGGGGGTCTATGCCGGGGCCAAAATAGGTTTAAAATGCTTTAAAGTTATATAAGCGCAAACCTCAACAATCTCTTCAGCCTTTTCCTCCCGGAGGTCACTGCCCAGATAATCTTCCTCTGGGCATTCCTGGCCAATGTTGTTGCCAGTTTCAGATGAGGACTCATCATTTTCATGCTGACAGTTGTACTGATAAGAGAGAGAAAACATTGTTTTATAAGATGGACTTGTCACTAGAGAATATGATGAAATACATCTTTTTTTTTTAAATGGT
Source organism: Xenopus petersii (assembly GCA_038501925.1). NCBI lineage: Eukaryota > Metazoa > Chordata > Amphibia > Anura > Pipidae > Xenopus > Xenopus petersii. The sequence goes on from CM076674.1 coordinate 36,172,452, forward strand.
TTAAAGTTATAATAAAAAAGATGTATTAAACAGTCAAGTTCAAACCTCATCGCTCTCCTCGAGCTCCACCTGGCTGATGGTATTGCTCAGGTCCTCTGTCAGTGTTTTTTCTTCCTGGCTGTTGGTATTACCAGTTTCCAATATTGACTGCTGGTAAATAGAGAGAGAGACAATTAGTGTACAATCTAGGTGCAGAGCTTAAAAGTGTAATTAAAAATGTTTTATCACATCTATTCAGCACCCTAGGGAAGCTGCTAGAATGAATATTTTGTATCTCTATGTGACGCTTGAATTGAAATTTTATCATAAATGTGTTATTTTATATAACAATCCTTTGCTGTTTACCTCATCGATGTTATTGCAGTGGTCTTCGCCTCCTTCCAAGATGTTCTGGTTAATAGAGAAAACATGGTTTTATAAGATTAACTCCGTTCAGTATAGAATATATTAAAATATAATATATTAAAATATATCTTTTAATTATATTTCTCCTGCTCACTGTGATGTTAATACAGAAAAAAAGATGAAGAATGAATTTATCACAGATCAAAGTATATATTATACTATTAATAATAATAATAATAATAATAATAATAATATTATCAATATAATAATAAGTATACATAAATATGGGGTGTGTGTAAGGCTGATGTTAATCAAAGGATATGGGGCTATTCTATTCTTGCCAGGAGAGGAAAGGAGAAATAATGGGAAAATGTGGCCAATTGAAGAATAAACTGACCAAACCCTCAGTATAGATTTTCTTTAGGATAAGCAGGAAGTGGAAATATATCTGGTGCAGCTTTATCAAGTGTTGAGTGAATGAATGAAGCTACATATAAATCTATAGTGTATATAGAGTAAATAACATGGTTTAAATAGCACAAATAGTGTTATTTCTATTTATGTTGGCCAATTCTTCTCTACTTACCACAATGTATTCATCACGATCCGTAGACTCGGTAGATTTGTTAGTTTGTTTCTAGAATAAAAAAAACAGTTTTCATGAGAGAGAGAATTCAAAACTAGAATTCACTAAAGATATAATTTGACATTAAAACTGCCTCAATTAAGAGAAAATTTAGAAAAAATGCAATGAATTAATAATTTCTAAAAAGAATAAACTATGCCCTTAAATGTTAGTGGTCTATTTTATATAGTTTTAGAGTTTTTTTCAACCTCGACTGTGGCGTAACTACAGAGGAAGAAGACTCTGCTTCCCCAGGGAACAATGGGGTATTAATAATGAGGTCTCCTTCCTCTAAATTTATGTGGAAATCTCCCCTCCCCAGTAACTCTCTATAATTGAGAAATAACATGGAATAAAGAAATCCGCCGTGTAGGCAGGTTGGTGGGGTGGCTTTGTGCTCTGGGCCCCTCTTTAGATTTGTCTATTGCATCTTACATCAACCCCTCTGGCATTGGCCAGAATCGATATATTTCCACTATGGGCATGACATTATCCCAACACTTTTTTTAGGATTCAGATTTGGTGAAATATCAGGCACTTACCCAAACCAAATCAAATTTATCTCTTCTATAAACTCAGATCAAATCCGCTCCATTTTTTTATGCTTATATATAATTACATTTTCCCGAAAATGTTTACGGAAAATATCAGATTTTCACGATTTTTTTCAGAATTTTCTATTTGATTTTCACCCAAAAACTTCGGGTTTTTGCAAAAACCCAGCGCACGTGAAAAAATCATTGGGACGTTTCCATCCTCAGGGTTTAATAAATTCCAAAAAATTTGTGATTTTTTAAAAGTCAGATTTTATTAAAAAAAAAAATCACTTTTTTGTGATTTTTGCATTCAGAGTTTATTAAATAACCCCCTTAAAATCAAGAGATATTATCGGGAAATGTAAACATACAAATACAAATTTTGATTTGGTTTAGTAACCTGTAGTGGATGACTTCATGTTTAGTGCAATAAATATAGAATTGGTGCTGAGCTGAATTCTATAACCTAGATATCATTATCACTCTAAAAATAGCATTTTAGATTGTTTGCAGCACAATACAGTTAGACTTTGTAGCTAGCAATCTATCTGATTATGTTCAGTATCAGGAACTGTTAATTCAATTGTTAAGTCATCACAAAATGGCCAATGTATAGAGATCACCTAGTAACTGAATCAGAGGATAATTTCTATCCATGAAGTGATGAAATGTGTACAGTAGAAAGAATGAAATCCTTACCTTGCAAAAGCAAGAGAAACAAGCCTTAAATCTCTTCCACATTTCGAAATTTTTTGAAAGTTTTTGAAATTTTGTCTAGGGAGACAAAAAATAAACATCACATTAGTCATCCCTTCTATGCACAGCATCACAGTTCAAAATCAAATTCTCTGTAATTCTAACATACATATAAAGTCACCACTCAAATTCTACACAGTACCAGTATTGAAAATAATTTTAAAATGTTTTCTCTCTAATATCAGGAGTTCTACTCACTTCAGTCACCTGAAAAAGAATAAAATAATCTAGGCTGCTGCTGCTTGACACCTTAACTCTGTCCATTATGACATCACACTGTGCACAGTGATATCACAAAAGCAGCTCAAGTGTGAATGAATATCATATTACTACTACCAGACTCGCCATTGTGACATCACATGTGCAACCCAAGGTGGGAAATGTAGGTTAGACCTTTATAGATAATGGCTGGTGGGTTGAGTTGATTCCAAGTTAAGTATTAGGGGCAGATTTATGAAGGGTCAATTTTGAATTTTGAAACTTGCATTATTGAGTTTTATTTTAGTGAAATTTGAGTACAGAATAGTTTAAATTCAATTTGAGTTTTTAAAAAAATTCTGATTTGATTTTTGAAATGTATCATGTACTGGCCCTTTAAGAATTCAAATTCGACTATTCGCCTTAAACCTGCCAAATTGCTGTTTTAGCCTATGGGGGACGTTCTGGGATCAATTTGGAGTTGTTTGCAGCCTTCGTGAAAATGTAGTTGTTTTTTAGAGAAAAAACTCGAATCGAATTCAGATTAAATTGCAGTTGGTCGAATTTTGGTCGAATTTCGAGTTAATGGGAGTTTAAAGAAACTCCCATGAACTCTAAATTTGACCCTTGATAAATCTGCCCTTTAGTATAAATTTTTTTTAATGTATACATATATTATTTTATTATCCACAAATATCCACCTAAAATTAATAGGGAATGTGGCAATATTCTCTGTAGTGCTGAGCCACAAGGTAATGGTGCCCAAGACAGACCCACACTTCCCCCATCCCCCACTCATTGATTCAGTATCCACCTGCACCCCCCCTGCACCAAATACCCCACAGTGAGACAGCAGTTCATGAATTGAGGGGGAATTTGGGGCGTCATACCTACAGCAAGGCCAAAATTAGAGGTAGGCAGATAGAAGAGGTAAATTATATGCCTAAACCCTGCCCCCCACCATTGCACCCTAACCTAAGCATCTGCCACTTCTGCCTACCCCTAGTTCCAGCCCAGATTTTATGTTTATAATATACAGTGACCAGGTACAACATCCTCCTTTAAAATCATTATAACATATTATAAATTATTCACATTATCACTAGCAGTCTCTAAACCTGTACAGTAACAATATTAATAACATTATATTTGCTAATATTTCCACCAAGTATCTTGACTTCTACTCACCTCAGTTGTCTGATCAAGAATGAGCCAATCTGGGCTGCAGCTGTACACTTTAACTCTGTCCATTATGACATCACCGGGCTGCAGCTGTACACTTTAACTCTGTCCATTATGACATCACCGGGCTGCAGCTGTACACTTTAACTCTGTCCATTATGACATCACCTGGGCTGCAGCTGTGAACCTTGACTCTGTCCATTATGACATCACCTAGGCAACACAAGTCAGGAGATGTGGGTTAGCAATTAACATAATGATTGGTGGGGGGAGTTATAAAATACACTGGTGAATTAATGCCATAAAGAAATAATGTATTTTAAATTATCTAATAAATTGTAAGTTCTTTAGAGCAGGGACCTTATCCCAACTGCGCATTGAAAGCGCTAAGCTCTTAAGCATAGATTTATCTATTTTACTGTATAACATGATACAATCTATACCCCTGTTTATGTTTTCACCTTTTAAAGCACTGCATACAATTGTGGCACTATATAAATAAATCCAAAATACATCTATACATTGCTAATACCTACATGCATTTTGTAGGTTCTTTGATTTTTACTATTACTATTTAGATGAAATTTGGTTAATATAACACAAAGGGGCATATTTATCAAGGGTCAAATTTAGAATTTATAAAAACTCCCATAAATTCGAAATTTGGGGGGGAAAAACGATCAATCAAAATTTATTAAAAAACTTACATTTTTTTAATTTGGGGTGAATAGGATCGACCTGCACACTCAAATCGAATTTGATTCAAGTTTTTTCACCAAAAAAATGTTGTTTGTTTTGTAAATTTAAAAAAGAAAAAAAAAAAAGTTGATTTTGTAAAAGTCCACCAAATGACTCAAAATTGATTGTAGGAGGCCCCCCATAGGCTAAAACACCAATTCAGCAGGTTTTAGATGGTGAATACTCGAATTTGAATTCTTAAAGGGACAGTACATGATAAATTTAGAAATTCGAATTTAGAATTTTTTTTAAACTCAAATCCAATTTGCACTTTTCCCTAGTCAAATTATACTAAAATAAACTTGAAATTCTAATTTAAAAATTTAGATTTTCAATTCCACCCTTAATAAATCTGACCAGAGTACCCCTATTTATGTTTTCACCTTGTAAAGCACTGCATATATTGCTTCTAACAGCCAATACCTACAGGTATTTTGTAGGTTTTTCCCTTTTTACTGCTACTATTTAGATGAGATTTGGTGAATAAAACACAAAGTTGTTGCATTGCAACGCTCTCTTTTTCTCCTGCTTCCAAATTTACTAACCAAACCCAAATGGAGGGCCATGCTATTAGGAGCAAATAGTTATAGGGTGTCACAGACCAGATGAACAAGGTAATTGTGCAGTGCCCAAGTGATGCCTAGCTCATGCGCAGACTGTACCACTTGGATAGCCGATCACATGAGCACAGCCAGGTACAACCCCATCTCCCCGCAGTCATGTGCGCCAATAAACTTCAATCACTCTTTACTGCTGTACTGCAAGTTTAAGTGATATCACGCCCCCAGCAGCCCGTCAGCAGAACAATAGGAAAGTAACCAGATATCCGCTCCCTGGTAGATATAAGAACAGCACTCAATAGTAATAAAAATCCATGTCCCACTGCGACTCCTTCAGTTACATTGAGTAGGAGAAACAACAGCATGTCAGAAAGCAGTTCCATAGTACTGGCTCTTTCAGAAAGCACATGACCAGGAAAAATGACTTGAGACGGCGCCTACACACCAATATAACAGGTAAAAGAAAATACACTTGTTGGATTAGGAATTAAATTGAATATGGTAGAGTGAATTATTTGCAGTGTAATTTAGAAAAAAGAAACACCATAAAAATCATGACAGAATCCCTTCAATTACTTTTCTCCTTTCTGTATCCTTTATTAAATATATATAGTACCACATTTGTATACACATGATGAAAATAACCAACCCCGTTGTGCAGTCTGTGGTTCTTGTGTATTTAAAATGTTTTGTAAAGTCACATTTGCTCTGATACAGAGTTCACGCTCTCACTGACAGCTGTACAGCACCATGTATATCCATCAACTCAAGATGGAAAACACACAGACTGGTAACCTGAGTAGTGTTCTGAGAAGTATCACTAGACACAGTCCTCAGACATGGACTAAACTCTACAGCATTGTGTGTGACCCTACTGATACCCTTATGGCTCTACAGCTCTGTGCTATATATATATAGAGAGAGAGAGAGAGAGAGAGAGAGAGAGAGAGAGAGCAAACAAAAAACCGCACACACAGGACTTAAGTGCAAAAAAAATTAAAAATTTTATTGCAATGTTTCGGCTCCTGTACTCGAGCCTTCTTCAGGGCTCGAGTACAGGAGCCGAAACGTTGCAATAAAAGTTTTTATATTTTTTTGCACTTAAGTCCTGTGTGTGCGGTTTTTTGTTTGCTCTATGTATGATTGATTATAACCTGTACCCGGGCAATTGTCTAATGGATTAAGAGTGCTCCAGTTGTAAGAAGGTATATATATATAGATATAAAATGTGCATGTGTATTAGCAAAAGACCAGCAAACATTTGTGTGGGCTGCTTTTTTTTTTGCCAGGGCTGCTCTTTACTCCCAGTCCGGCCCTGGCCGTAAGACCCCCTAACAGTACAAAGACCCCCCAAAACCATATATTTTTGGAAAGTACACATTCTGCTGAATAAATCGCCTAAAAATATTGCAGTTGGTCGCATTTATCTCACCCAATTTCTTACATACAATTAGAAAACACCATAAATATTGACACTAAGGGTCTACTGAACAGTTTGATGCCCAATATGCATAGATAAACCAAAGCAGGTGGGCACGTGCGGACCCCAAATAAAAACAGTGCATAAGAATTTTCTCGGCTGTCAATTCGCCTCCTCTGAACATAGCACTCTGACTGGCCGATATGCATAGATAAACCAAAGCAGGTGGGCACGTGCGGACCCCAAATAAAAACAGTGCATAAGAATTTTCTCGGCTGTCAATTCGCCTCCTCTGAACATAGCACTCTGACTGCATATAATGTGCTATAAGACCCCCCAAAACCATATATTTTTGGAAAGTACACATTCTGCTGAATAATAATTTGCTATAACTTTCTTTGTGCTCCAAATGTACATACTGCAAAGCAACGCTAAAGGCAGTGGTTTTTATGATATTTCTGAAAATCGCCTAAAAATATTGCAGTTGGTCGCATTTATCTCACCCAATTTCTTACATACAATTAGAAAACACCCTAAATATTGACGCCAAGGGTCTACTGAACAGTATGATGCCCAATATGCATAGATAAACCAAAGCAGGTGGGCACGTGCGGACCCCAAATAAAAACAGTGCATAAGAATTTTCTCGGCTGTCAGTTCGCCTTCTGTGAACATAGAACTCTGACTGCATATAATGTGCCGTAAGACCACCTAACAGTACAAAGACCCCCCAAAACCATATATTTTTGGAAAATACACATTCTAACGAACACAGAATTGCTAAAAATGTGTTTCTACCCCAAATTATCAAAGTGTAAATGATGCTAAAAAATTACATAAGGAAAAACAATGCAAGCATAAAACTGCAATAAAAATCACAAAAAAGCAAATACAATTAGGAAAATCAATGAAATAACAAAATAACTGATCCGACAGCGTGGTTAGAGGTCAGAATGCTTGATCCAGTAGTGATGCTGTGAAATCTAAAGTTTTTAGGGAAATAACATAAGGGAAACTTAGAAAATGAACTAAAAAAAAAAAAAGTGAAAAAAAAACCCTATAAGTGTGTGTTTGTGTATGCATGGATGTACAGCTCTAAAAAAGTGTATAAATATGTGCATATATATATTTGAGTATGTAAATATCTGCAAAAGTTTGAAAAATCAAAAATCTGAAAATCAAAAAAAAAAAAAACTACTTTTACTAGTATGTGTACTGTGTATATGTAAATGCCTGTAAATACCTGTAAATACCTGTAAATAAATAAAAAAAAGGGGCACTTACCAACTCTAGATGAAGAGGAGTACTTTTTAGTGCTGTAGGGTTGAGACACGCTGAGTCACTGCACCAGGAAGTGCATGGGCGGAGCAGGAGCATGTGCTCTGCTGGTGCTTGCGACATGGAAGCTGCTGAATCTGTTGCTGCGTCTCTCTGCGACCCTGGAGTGGCGGATCGCCAATCTTTTTCAGGTACGCTCGTTGCCTAGGGGGTTCTGCTGCTAGCTGCTCCTCTCTGCACGCTGATTTTGCAGTTTGTGCAGAGAGAGAGCTGTTTTAGTAAAGAACATAGCTCCTACGTTCTTGGCACTTAAAGCCTTTTTTCAAAAGAACGTAGGAGCTACGTTCTTGGCAATAAAAATGTTAATGGGTGTCCAATGTCGCTGGCGTCTATTTTGACACGGCAAATTCGCGTTTTGCAAATCTTTTTGCCCGAAGAAATTTATGGCGAAACGGGACAAATTCGCCCATCACTAATTTTCTATCCTGATTTTTTTATTCAGTTCAAGCCCCCTCCCCCAAGGGGGGCTTGAACTGAAAATGTTTGACAACTGGCTTAGTGTCCACTTTTCAAACCTCCCACATACAATAGGAACAAAAACAAAATGTCACAGTGTAAATTAAACAAATATTTTGCTGGTTTTTTGAACTTTAACTGTCAAAGATAAGTAAGCAAGGATTTTAATTATCACCCATTATTTTTTAAGATGTGATCTGTTCTCACATACAAACTCAACCATGATGGCTTTTCTTTTCCTAATATTCCATGTCTTTCAGAATTTACTGCACGAGCCATAAAAAAACAGTAAGATTCAATATATTTACTTGAAATTAATAGAGTGTGTTACATGTATCATTCAACCTTCTATTTACATGAGGCTCCCCCACTTCACTTCCCAGGGACAGCCCTGTTTAGTGTGAGTTTACCCAGAAAAATGTCCCTGTATTTAGTCTCCATCTATTGCAGGTGTGTACCCACCAGATGGGCAGCAGGTTGCTATTTTATATGGGCAGTGGTCTGTAGTTATTTTCTTTTGTCTTAAAGGGGTTATTCACCTTTAAACTAACTTTTAATTTGATGTAAAGAGTAATGTTCTAGGACAATTTGCATCTTGGTTTTTATTTTTTTTATTATTTGTGGTTTTTGGGGTATTTAGCTTTTTATTCAACAGATCTCCAGAATACAATTTAAGCAGTATTGTCACTAGGGGCCAAATTACCCTAGCCAACACACATTGATTTGAATAAGAGACTGGAATAGGAATAGAAGAGGCCTGAATAGAAAGATGAGTAATACAAAGTAGGAATAAAAATACATTTATAATTAGTTTTTCAAAAGAGCAAACAGACTTTATTATATTTAATTTTGAAATCTGACATGGGGCTAGACATGTTGTTAGTGTCCCAGGCACTGACAGTCATGTGACTTTTGCTTTGATAAACTTCAGTTACTCTTTATTTCTGCGCTGTAAATTGGACTGATATCACCCCCTCCCTTTTCCTCCCCAGCAACCCTTCAGCAGAACAATGGGGAGGTAACAAGATAACAGCTCCCTGCTACATATGAGAATAACACTCAATAGTAAAAATCCAAGTCCCACTGGAACTCCTGCAGTTACACTGAATAGGAGAAATGATAGCTTATCAGAAAGTAGTTCCATTGTGAAGTGCTGGCTCTTTCTGAGAGCACAGGATAAGGCACAATGAGCTGAGATGGCTGCCTACACACCAATATTACAGCTAAAAAAATATACTTGTTTGTTCAGGAATACAATTTTATTAGGCAGAATGAATTATTTGCAGTGTTAACAGTGCAATTTAGAAATAAAAACTACCAATAAAACCATGACAGAATTCCTTTAAAATCTCCGCATGTAATTGGTGAACCTTATATTAACGAGTTACATTATATTCTGTAGAAATCATAAAAATAGGTAATTTTAATGTAACAGAACATATCTGAACAACCAAACAGCTATGTGTTGATCAGTTTATTGCAGCAAGGGTTCTAAGAAGATTATCACTTCGCAAACGCAAACACCAGGCTGCACTCAAGTTCTGTGGGAGTTTGTAAGAACATGGCTGCTCTGTGCCCACTGGTGTTGTGCTCTGATCTAATGCTGGATATTTTTTAATATTATCTCAAATATTAACCAATTTGACGTTCCCTCCCTTACACTGCTTTATGTCCTTTTAGAGGCTTCAGGGTCACAGCTTGTGAAACACTGACTTAAACAATCCATATATAAATCTCTGTAATTAAAAGTCTAATTTGTGTCTTCAAATATACATACATGAGGGGGCCACTTCTTTCAGGGAAATATACATACATGAGGGGGGCACTTCTTTCAGGGTTGTATTTTAGAACAATTTTGATTGAAAGGTAAATGAAATCAATGATTTCCTTGTGCACATTTGTCCTTGCATGAATGTAATTATGACTGTAAATATTGTTTTTTCCTTTTCAGCGGCATCAGACACCGTTACAATTTCTTCTGAGGAGGAGTTAGATGATCATCCAGTGACCGGGGATAGTGGGAAAGATTCACCTGAGACTCATCTTGCTAAATAAAAAGTCTATCGTGAGCTCCTTACAGACCTGAAGAATGCAGATATGGAGTCTCATGAATATGAACAAGAACTTGTGCAGTACCTGTCACAGCAGAGAACTGATGCACATCTCAAGCGCACAGGTGATGCCCTATGGCAATTGGTTGCTATAGGTCGCTCATCTATACAGACTGATGTGTCTCAAAGGGATGTGGTCACTGAGACTGAGCCTGTGAAGGGCTCACAACATGTAGCTCGTCCTCAGAGGAATGAAAATGATGATCCAGGGCCCAGCACCTCTCAGCCTCGATCTGCTAAAACACGGCAATTATGCAGAAGTACTGCTGGATCATCTCAGCTGCATTATTCCGGGACATCCAAATGTTGAAAAAATGTTTAAAGGGGACCGGTCACCCTAATAAATAATGTAAAATCCTATTTTATCATGTTGGTCATGCAACATAAACTTTAAATACACTATATACTGTAAATTACTTTAATCTTGTTTCCTTCAGCCTGGGAATTCATAATTATAGCAAGCAGACAGGTGCCATTTTGTGGACCCTGTTATTAAGGCAAGCTTTGCCTCAAAGAGTGGTAATTACAAAGAGTGGTGGTAAATGGAACATTTTCTAATTGGACCAGTATTAGTGGAGTACCGCAGGGCTCTGTACTAGGTCCTTTGTTTTTCAACTTGTTTATTAATGACCTGGAGGTGGGCATTGAAAGCAGTGTTTCTATTTTTGCAGATGATTCTAAATTGTGCAGAACTATAGGTTCCATGCAGGATGCTGCCACTTTGCAGAGTGATTTGTCTAAGTTGGAAAACTGGGCAGCAAACTGGAAAATGAGGATCAATGTTGATAAATGCAGGTTATGCACTTTGGCAAAAATAATATAAATGCAAGTTATACACTAAATGGCAGTGTGTTGGGAGTTTCCTTAACTGAGAAGGATCTAGGGGTCTTTGTAGATAACAAGTTGTCTAATTCTGGGCAGTGTCATTCTGTGGCTACTAAAGCAAATAAAGTTCTGTCTTGCATAAAAAAGGGCATTAACTCAAGGGATGAAAACATAATTATGCCTCTTTATAGGTCCCTGGTAAGGCCTCATCTGGAGTATGCAGTGCAGTTTTGGACTCCAGTCCTTAAGAGGGATATAAATGAGCTGGAGAGAGTGCAGAGACTAAGTGCAACTAAACTGGTTAGAGGGACGGAAGACTTAAATTATGAGGGGAGACTGTCACAGTTGGGGTTGTTTTCTCTGGAAAAAATGCGCTTGCGAGGGGACATGATTACACTTTACAAGTACATTAGAGGACATTATAGACAAATGGCAGGGGACCTTTTTACCCATAAAGTGGATCACCGTACCAGAGGCCACCCCTTTAGACTAGAAGAAAAGAACTTTCATTTGAAGCAACGTAGGGGGTTCTTCACAGTCAGGACAGTGAGGTTGTGGAATGCACTGCCGGGTGATGTTGTGATGCTGATTCAGTTAATGACTTTAAGAATGGCTTGGATGATTTTTTGGACAGACATAATATCAAAGGCTATTGTGATACTAAGCTCTATAGATAGTATAGGTATGGGTATATAGAATTGATGTGAGTGTATGGAGGGGTCAGTTTGTGTATGTATAGATACTGGGTTTCACTTGGAGGGGTTCAACTCGATTGACTATGCTAAAGGCATAGAGGAGGGGCAGGCAATATTTGATTGCTAAGATTTTTAAATTTCATGTTATAAATTTGAAAAGGAAAATAAAGTATATTTAATCAAATAATACTCTGTAGCCAGAGTTTTATATAATGTTTATATAATTTGAAAAATATTTTTATTATACAGCTTTTTATTGGTGACAGATCCACTTTCATGTAAGAACAAAACTACTTTAAAAAATTTCTTTTTAAAAAAAACAGCACTTCAATTTTTTTTTTAGTTGTACTATAAATGCTAAGGAGTGATTAAAATGATTCACCAGCAGGCACGGCAAGTTCAAGCAGGGTAAGCCCTTGCAATTTTATATACAGAAGTGCAACATTACAAGCATGATACTTGCTGTGTGTGCAGTGAATCATTTTAATCACTTCATAATGTGGGGGTGCTGATTCCCTATCACTATGCACCAGGCAGTATCTTTAACCGGAAAGCTAAGTAGTGCGGGAGGACGTTCATGACACACTATAAATGTTCAGGGACATTTCTGCTATGAGAGCCATACCTCAGGCAGCAGTTCCCCACAAGTTACCAGGGGCAGCAAAACACCACTCCTGGTAACTTTAAGCCGAATTTCTGTTATGAAACCAGAAATTCAGCTAGAAATGTGGCCCCTCATAATTGCCTCTATAGGCCACATATACCGTGAACTTGTGTCAGTTGCATGTTGAACTGCAAGCTGTGCTATGACCTTATAACAAATTGCTTATAGTGCAAGCTGCAGAGCACAGCTCACATGGGTGCAAGGGGCTACCCAGTAACCTTTATCTTCTGGCATGTCAAAGCTTTTACATTCAGTATATTGAGCTAGTGTGGGAGTGTTCTAAGTGATGTCTACATACTAACCTAATGGATAATACAGACAGTGCTTTATGGTGCAAGCAGCAGCCCAACATGCAAATGCATACAATAGGGTGCTTTTCATCCATGCAGCCCTTTTGCAGGAGATAAAGGAGCATGTGGCCAACCTTTCAGAGATAGACAGAGGCTGCTTAGGCTAAACTGCAACCTGAGACAGGAACACGGTCATAGAAGCCTGACATACAAAATAACACATTCAGCTCAATATATAAATAAATAAGTACATATGGTTTAGTGGCCTTTAACTTATGGTAACTAGCATGCCACTAATTTAAATTATGTTGCCTTTTTGAACTACCACATTAATAAAAAATGCCAACGTTGTTTATAATTTTTTTTTACTGTTTTTGTCATGTACCGTTGACTTAAGGTGGCCAAACACGGGCAGATAAAAGCTGCCGACATCGGTCCTTTATCGGGCCATCGGTCCAGCAGTTTAACTGCCTGGGGATGGGGGTGTCCGACGGGTTTCCCCCGATCTATACCTGGCCAACAATTGGTTTGATATCGATGAGGCAGGTTTGATTGCTCCTGCGATTGAGTATCGGATAGTTGATGCGGTCCAACGACCCTCGGCACCCATTTCCTTTGCATAATCCGATCGTTTGGCCCTAGGGCTGAACGATCTAATTAACCCGATATCGCCTTGCCATTAGTGGGCATTTTGGGGAAAGAGCCACTCGTTCGGGGACAATTTAGGCAGCACTGATCCATATTTAAATAATTTAAATAATTCTGATGTATCCAATGGCAGAAAATAAAAAAGCTGGTGAAACAAGGAGAGTTGCCCTCTCTTTGTGCTTTCTGCACAGACATCAGTACTTCATTCCAAACTACATGTGAAACACAACATACGTGTATCTGTATTAGCATTAGTCTACTGATGGACTATGTGTGTGCACACTACAGTTTGCGTGCCTGCTATAAATACCCAGTGTTCCATCTGAAATGGAAAAATGCATTTTCTAGGTAATAAATGAGCTTCTGGCCAACCTTTCAGAAAGAGAAAATGCAGACTATCCTGTCAACTGCATTCCTACAGTCAGTATTTTGTTTTTAAGTCAAGTGCCTTCTTAATTACCAAAAGCATCACCTGAGTCCAAGTGAGGAAGAAAGATGAAGAGGAGAACATATCACAAAAATAGTAGGGAATGGTAACATACAGAGAAGTATTCAGTTCATAGGGCTTTTGTACCCCTGTTATAACTAGCTGAAACTGTGAGCATTAATTCAAATTTAAACTTTTGGGGGCAGGGCATGTACAAACAAAGGCTGGGCAGACAATTACTTTCACTTTCCATTCAGCACTTCCTAGATGTCCCTGCTCTCCCCACATTCCCCCAGGTCTCTTAACCATTTCATTGTGTAGCCAGGGCATGGGGATGGACATCAGGTCCCCCATTCTGGTGCACAAACAAGATTCTGAGATGATACAAGGCTTGTCTTAATAACAGTGTCCACAAAATGGTGCCTGTTTGCTAGAATTATGAGTTCCCAGACTGAAGGAAATAAGATTCAAATAATTCATATAGTATAATTATAGTTTATTTTAACTTGACAAACATGATAAAATAGGATTTGAAATATTTTTTTTCGGATGACAGGTCCCCTTTAAACTTTGTTACACACCATGAAATGAATTTCCAGTCATGAACGAGATGCAGAATGTGCCTCACAAAGGGGTCAAGATAAGGATGCCACCTGTCTGGTTTTGACTTGGACAGGCCTGTTTTTGAAAAACCTTTCCTCTGGGTCTTTGAGAGGGTCAAAATATGTGTTTAGAGGTCGCTGCTGTGTTTTAGTTGGAATTTCTCATTTAATCCTCCCTCCCCTTCTACCCTCTGGGCATAAAAACAAATCATGGCAGGGAAATGGACACACCTGCTGCACCGGGGAAGTGAAAATGAAACTTTTAGTACTTTCCATGTTAAATTTAAGGACTGCTAAATGGATTCAGGGCAATCATTCTTTTACTGTTGTGTCTCACTGCTGTCACTGTGCTGTCATGTCGACCTCTAAACCAGTTGTGAGTGTGGGCAGGGTGTAACTATAGAGGAAGCAGACCCTGCGGCTGCTGGGGGGCCCCCATGAGGTCCTAATTCGTATACAATTTCAATAAATGTTGGTAAAATATGTCAATCTCTAGACATTTTGGGGGCCTGAAAAATAATTTGCTGTGGGGCCCAGGAACATCTAGTTACACCACTGCGTGTGGGTGTGTGCGCCTTTTATGACCAGCGGGAACAGAATCATGACACCGGGTACTTGCTGAAGACCAGTGATGATCGTATAATAGCCCACTATAACTGCATGGTGAGTTACTGTATCTGGCCTTTAGGGACAAAAAGGGCCTCTATTAGCAGAATGTTAAGCAGCAGAGTTTTGCATGACACTTATTGATGGACATTGAGATAGTAAATATAAGATATCAATTTTCCTATGATAGGTGCCTTTCTTTTTGAATGTGTATTTTTAGTTTTGTTTAATGCTCTGTTTATTCCTGCTTCTGTATGTATTATTACTACAGTATATTGTAGAAAACCTACAGTGCTGCATAAAATAGGACTAATTAAATATATAGATACATGTACAGTCTACTTCCTTGACTATAACCACACAAGGGCTTGTTCCTAAATTACGTGAAATGCAAAAGCTTTTTGTAATGTGCCAAAAATGAAGGGAGGGATCCTGTCCATGGGAACTGGTGCATCAAGTAAAACTCCATTCATCCATTATCCTGTATTTTCTACTAGATCCATTCACCAAAAGTGATATCAGCAATGCCACCCAGTGAGGAGTTCAGTGGATTTGATATTTCTTCTGTGGAGAAAGAAATCATGCGTGGAAAGAGGATGGTAAGAATATGACAGCGTGCTAGAGAAATGCTATTGTGGGTACAGAACACTCAGGGGGTAATTTACTAACAATCAGTGAGTGGGCCCCTAAGCTCAGTAAGTGACAGCAGCCCAGGCAGATCATTTGCAGTGAATCAGCAGAAAAGAAGATGGGGAGCTACTGGGGCATCTTTGGAGGCACAGATCTTTACTGCTAAAGGGCTTTGGTTGTCTGAGGCTGGAACAGAAGCCCAAAACATAATATACAACATTTCTAGACTACTTTTTTAGTTTAACTTTCCTTGTCTTTTAAACCTTCTCACTATTAATTGTTTAAACTCAGGCCATCTGTCTACCAGTGTTGGGAAAGATAGATGATGAGTGGATAGTTCCCATTTGATCCCTGAGATAGACGGGTGGCTGCCCTGCTGGGGAACCTATAGAAGGGAGGACTTAATTGTCAACACTCTTATTACTTAATTAACTATTGAAGTAGCAAGTAAGATGAAATTTAGTTACAACCATTGATGTACATCGCTGATCCACTCCATGTGTTTTTATTAATTCCTGTTTTATGAATACTGTCCAGCACTGCTCATGAGTTATTATAGTTGATATATATAGTTGAGTCTTTTGTACTCGGCAGCAAGTTTTTAGAGAATTACCAATAAAAGTTAAGTTTTATGCGATATACAGGGAGGATGCAAATGCAACATTGTATCCTATTCTGTAGCACGTCAATTGTAATTATTTTCAAACTGGTATATATATTTAAGTAAATATTGTCCTTGAACCACCATTTTGTAATGGTCTCGGTGATGCCTCAGAGATCACCAGACCCGAAATACTACAACTCTAACTGTAACAGGAAGAAGTGTGGGAACAAAAGACAGAACTGTGTCTGTTAATTGGCTCATGTGACCTAAAATGTATGTTTGTGTGCACTGTGAATCGTACGATCCCAGGGGGCGACCCTTATTTTTTAAAATGGCAATTTTCTTTTTATGATTACCCAGTGGCACATACTATTAAAAAAGTATATTGTTATGAAAATGGTTTATTTACATGAAGCAGGGTTTTACATATGAGCTGTTTTATGCAATATCTTTTTATAGACACCTACGTTGTTTGAGGGTATAGTTTTCCTTTAAGTCTCACCCAGTCACCTTCAATAACAGATCAGTCACCCGCAGTCATAGAATCATCACCAGTGGAACAGGTAGCAGGACAGTGGGGCGTTGGCGAGGCAGAACAAGGGCCAAAATTCACCTACATCCCTTCCTATGAGTAATCTCAGTTAATGGTGTGTTTTAGTCCAGTATTGTGTTAATGTGCTGCAAAATACAGAGCAATGTAATAGCGCTTAGTGCCTCAGAACTGTGTGTGTCTCTCCTACTGGTATTAAGGCCATGATTAGAACTGGGTCAGCTAGTATTTGTACCTATGGCAATAATACTTGTCACCTCAAAGCCTCCCTCCCATTCTGTTGTTTTCAGGTGGATAATGGGGGTCACCCACCACCCCCTGATCTCCCACTACCACTTTCTTCCCCTCTCTCTTTCCCAGTCACCACTCACAAACAAAGTGCAAACTCACCCCACAGTTACATTATCTCCCTCAGAATTGCACCCCCTCTCCTTTTGTGCCTCTGCTGCC
This sequence comes from Xenopus petersii, assembly GCA_038501925.1. Taxonomy (NCBI): domain Eukaryota; kingdom Metazoa; phylum Chordata; class Amphibia; order Anura; family Pipidae; genus Xenopus; species Xenopus petersii. The sequence continues at coordinate 36,189,708 of CM076674.1, forward strand.
TGCTCTTAGTTCCAGCCATGGCCATGATGCTAATGATTAGTGATGGGCGAATTTATTTGACAGGGATGAATTCACTGAGATTTTCCGCATTTCGCCACCGGCGAATAAATTCGTGAAACTGCCAAAAAAAATTGGACGCCGGCGTCTAAAAAATCGGACACCGGCGTCAATAAATGGTCACCGACATTTTGACACCCACATCCATTTTTGACGCCTGTGAATTCTCGCTGGTGTCAAAATCCGTGTTTCGCAAATTCGGCTGGGAATTTGCGAAATGGGAGAAATTCGCCCATAACTACTAATGATACTTGACAGCACAAAAACCAGACATTCTACAGAATTGCCAATGCCCTGGGTCAACAACATGTTCTGGGACAAAATGTTAACCTTGTTGAATGTATTTTCTTCAACCACAGCTTCTATGATACAAACTCACCTGTCCTTTTACTGAAATCCAGGGGGTAACTATAGAGGAAACAGACCCTGCAACTAGCCGTGTGATTGATAAGCAGTTACAATACCTGTTCTTCGGAAATTCCATGCTCCCAACATTTATGGACTCAATGATGTTGCCGTGGGGCCCAATAACTAGTCATTGTGTTGCTGAAGAGTTCATGTAGGAGACGCTCATATGATCCCAATATAAACAGCTGATGTGACTCTATAATGAGTATGACTATGAAGATTTTCATTCATCCAGGTCATAGAATATCTAGTATAGGTCAATCTTAAAACAACTGGACTTGCTGAGTAATCAATGAATACGTTTCACTACTCATCCGAGCAGCTTCTTCAGTTCAACTGACTGGTGTGGGAAGTTCTCGGCATATAAACTCTTCCACTAATCCATTTACAATGGCACATTGTAACTCTTCAAAGAGGTGACATCTGAAGAAACTCACAGAGGTGTTGATTGTGTGTAGTTGTGATAGGATTATCCAATGTGTCATGCAACTCCTAGATACAGGTGTTACTTGTGAGAGTTGCATGAATGGATGTGTGAAGTGTTCTGAATCCACCGGGGTCAAACCAGCGGTCTTCTTTATCCAAGATTTGGACCTTGCTGTCTTCAAAGGAGTGTCCCTTGTCTTTTAAGCTGAATGTCATTTAAAAATAATAAACCATTTCTTGGAAAACAAAAACAAATAAATGCCAAAATGTTTATTCATCATCTCAACAGAATAGATGTTGTGATCTTCTGATTTCTTTCTTGTAGGCTACCATCGGGCACCATGATGTTATACTGGGGCCCAAAGATGACAAATGGGCCCTTTTGCCCCCGTCCCTCCCCCCGATGGTTGCCTCAGTTCTTTAACACCTCCAGCTTCAGTTCTTTAACACCTCCAGCTTCAGTTCTTTAACACCTCCAGCCTCAGTTCTTTAATGCCTCCAGCCTAAGGAAAGATAGTTCAGTGTTAGACATGTAGTAGTAGGTATATGTATAAGAATTCTGAAGTTCATTTGCATTTACAATTTTATCAAAATCATGTTTTAAGTCACATGCCCTTTTCTGCTAATTTAAAGATCAACTACCTCTATAATAAAAAAAAAATGCCATCTCAGCTTGTAGGTTTCTCTCCATTTAGTGAACTATAATAACAATTAGCAATTTGTCTTACCTCCTTGATACTGGAAGGTTCTTTCAGATGCCCCCAATAATAAAAAAAATATATATATATAATAAAGACCCCAAACAGAAGTGCACAAGCACTAAGGAGCACAAAAAGCATGAGCCTTAGTGATTATTCAGGGAGTGCTTTTATCGGGGGTCTAGCACCACACCTGCAAAAAGCAAGCATTAGGGCAGCTCTGTTTTGGAGTCCTCAGCCAATTTATTTTCCATGGAAGGCAGGGGACAAAGAACAATTTGCTCCCTGCCTTTAATGACGTAAAAGTCCCTTATTGAGTTTGAAAAAAAGATGCACATCCATCAGGTTATTGCCACCATTCTAAAATTCTGATAATATTTTTGCATCTGCTAAACCCACAGATACTATCAAAACTACTATGTTTGTGCCCATAATCAAACAGAGTTAAAAAGCATGGTGGTTAGTTGTTAATTTTTTACCATGTACTTTCTGTTTAAACCCTCATTGATCTCATAGCAGGAATATGCACACTGAAATTGACATGGGTCTTGGTTTTGAGTGCTCATATTCTTCAAGGGTGATAAAAAGTGCATTTAACATTTGAATATTGGAGAACAGAGCCAGTGTCGGACTGGGATGCCAGGGACCCACTAGAAAATGTTAGACCGTGGGCCCACTTTCCAAACTCTTATTCCTCCTCTCCTCACTCAAGTTCTTTATTCTCCTAGTCTTTTATATCTACTTACTATATTCTTCCATTATTAAGCCTTTTTTTTATTTTAATAAATAAATAGGGAAGGACCGTAAAATAGGCTAATTGGTTAGAAGCAAGAGGGCCCACAGATACCTGGTCAGGGCCGGGCCAACCCGACGGGGCACCCTAGGCACCCAGTCAGCTACCTCCACCCTCCCCCATGCGAGCATGTGAGCTTGTTACCGCACGCATGCGCAAGTGCACATGCGCTATAGGGGGAGACACATGCGCGAGTGCGCATGCGCTATGCGGGGAGATTAAAGAAAGGAAAGGGGAAGGGCAGGTTAGTGACAGGTGGTGGAGCGTGACGGAGGGGCGTGATGGACAGAGGGAGGTAAGTGACGATGACAGAGGGAGTATGGGGAGCGACGGAGAGAAAAAGGAAGGGGAGTGATGAAAAGAGAGAGGGGAGGAGGAAATTGAGCAGGGGAGCAAAGCTGGACTAGGGGTAGGCAGAAAACTTTTGAACAGGTACCTGCCCAGCACCCACACATCTTTGCCCCCTAGGCAGGTGCCTCTTCTGCCTTACCCCTAGTTCCGGCCCTGCACCTGGTCCCAGCAGGAGTTTTCCTGGTATCCCGGTGGCCAGCCCGACACTGAACAGAGCCCTACATCCTATTTTGTGGTATTTAGTTGGATAGGGGGTCTGTGCAGTGATCAAAATAGGGTTTAAATGGTTAAAACATATATATGCTCAAACCTCAAATTCCCCATTCTCTTCATCACTGAAGTCATTGCCCAGATATTCTTCTTCTGGGTACTCCTACTGGCTGATGTTGATGCCAGCTGATAATGCCTGGTAAATAGAAACAATTTGTGAATCATCTATCTAGTTGAAATTCTTAAAGGAGAACTAACCCCCCCATGATGTTAAGTCCCCACTGCCCCCTCTGTTTGCCCTGCTCCCTGCCTCCCCCTGCACAGTCTTACCCCAGAATTCTGTCCCCTCTTGAAATAGTGACTGCACAGCGGAGCTCACGGGTGCCGTCTTCTACTATACGATAATCTTTGGGTCTTCTTCCTCCCATTCGGCAATTTCTGCCTCTTTCGGCGCATGCGCAGTTGTCACGAACCGAAAGATTGCTCCAACTGCACATGCGTCATTACCCCGCTCAATTCACGAAGAGAAGAACATAGCGCCCGTGAGCTTATCACATCCTTTTAGCTTCCTTTAAATATGCTGTATAAATTAATATTATGTAGCTCAATGTGATGCTGAGTTGGTAAAAAAAACAAAGATCAGGAACAAATATTTGCCATGTGTTTAAAAGCAGCATTTTTCTCATAATTCTAAGTTAATTGTGGCGGCATTCCAGGTTGAATCTGCTGCAATTGCACATGATCATAAATAAGGATGGAATTATGCTTTTATTTTGATCACCTGTGCATTTCGAATTTGGGAATGGGGGGGGAATGGGGCCTACAGAGTAGTCTGTGTGATTTGATTTGATAGGGGACCTGTATTGGGGCCAAAATAGGTTTAAAATTATTTAAGCTCAAACCTCAAAACTCTCCTCATACTCTTCATCAGTGAGGTAACTTACCAGATATTCGTCTTCCAGGTTCTCGTTCTGGCTGATGTCACTGTTCAGTCATCATCCGAAACTGATCATGGCTCCTGGTAAATAGAAACAATTTGTCAACCATCTATCTAGGGGAAGTGCTTAAAAGTATCATTAGGGGAAAATAAACTTTAAATTTAGAATTTGGAAAAGAGTAAAAAATTAAACATAGAAAGTATTTGAAAAATAGTCTATTTCTGGTGAAAAATCTGAAAATAAATGAACTGAAAAAAGTGTTTGGAAGGTGAACAACCCCTTTAAGAGAGAAACAAATGTTCAGTACCAAGTACTTGTCGTGTTTAAATGCAGCATTTCTCTCATCTGTTTTTAGCTTCTACTTGGTGTATACCATATAAGACTTGCTACTAAGCTGTTTTGTGGTTACATGCATTGTAGTCTATTTTTTTTTTTTTACCAAGCTATTCCTATTTCCATGTAACATACAAGCCAGTATTAATGTTCTTGATTGGAATATTTGGTGCATAAAGGTTTACCGATCTGAATAAACATTTTCTTACCAATTGCTCATCATATGGCATGTTGCTTTCAGAGGAACGGTAATGAAATGCCTCATAAGAGTAGTCAGCATCGACTTGAACTTTAACCATTTGGAGAATCTCCCGGTGTTCAAGGATGCGTAGTTCTTTCTAAATTCAAACAAAAGAGATAAAGTTAAATAAAATGCACAACTTACTTATGAGGAATTACTGCTTCTAAATACAACTAAAACAGTATTTCTCCACTTATCTTTACAGTTACAGGGTGATTAGAGTTTATTAATAAAGATCCCAAACAGAAGTGCACAAACACTAAGGAGCACGAAGAGTATGAGCCTTAAGCTGGCCATAGATGCAAAGATCTGATTTCGAACCGTGTGGAGAGTCGCAACATTTCAGAACAGATCAGTCTTTTGGTCGACAGGTTAGAAAATTTCTGTCGGCTGCAGATAATATCTCTGCGTGTATTGCCGATCGTACGATTTTCAGTGGGAGACTGTCACTAGCTTTGGTTGGACAACCAAGTACGATTGCTGTCAGGGGCAGAACATTGCTGATCTGTTCTTTAACTACTTTATTTGATCTGACTGGTAAAACTTTGATCTGAATGGTTAGTGGCGGGTTGGGAGATGGGAAAGTCCGATCGTACGATGATTCGTACAATCAGATCTTTGCATCTATGGCCAGCTTAAGTGATCAATGACGGAGTGCTTTTATCAGGGGTCTCGCTTTACTCTGCACCACACCTGCCAAAAGCAAGCGTTAGGGCAGCACTGTTTTGGAGCACAGAGGCCTGTGCTAATTTATTTTCCATGGAAGGCAGGGGACAAAGAACAACTTTCCCCTTGCCTTTCATGACATAAAAGACCATCATTGAGTCTGAAAAAAAGATGCACATCCATCAGGTTATTGCCACCATTCTGAAATGCTGGTAATATTTTTGCATCTGCTAAACCCACAGACCTGGGAACATGCCAGTATCTGGTTAGCATTGCCTACTTCTACTGATGATCATAACATACAGTAGGTGTAACCAAAGGCCTATTAGTATCTAATAACAGTAATAGTATGAAATCATTACCTCCCCCTGGTCATTGATGACTTCTATGACCACTTTTCTTATTTGTTCTTGTTGCCATCCCTGTAACAAAAGTAGAGAAAGAAACTCTGTGATGTTTATAACCATAACAGTTTGGTAAAGCCAACAGATATAACATGTAGCTAGGGTAAGGTTTAGTGGCAGACTTAGAAACACAGAAAAAAGAACAATTGGCACCCTGCCTTTCATGACGTAAAATACCCTTATTGAGTTTGAAAAAAAAAAAATGCACAAGCATCTGGTTATTGGCACCATTCTGAAATGCTGGTAATATTTTTGCATCTGCTAAACCCACAGACTTGGGAACATGCCAGTATCTGGTTAGTATTTTCTACTACTTCTGGTGATCATAAAGTAGGTGTAACCAAAGGCTTAGTATCTAATAACGGTATGAAGTACCTCCTTTCCATCGTCTTCTATGGTCGTTTCTTGTATTTCTTCTTCTTGCCATACCTGTAACAAAAGTAGAGAAAGAAGCTCAGTGATGTTTTTAGATTGACCTATACTAAATATACTCAGTGATGTTTATTAACTTAGCAGTTTGGTAAAGCCAACAGATATAACATGTGGCTAGGGTAAGGTTTAGTGGCAGACTCAAAAACACAAAAAATAAAATGTACACTGAAACTGAAAGGGGTCTTGGTTTTCAGTGCTCATGTTCTTCAAGGATGATAAAAGTGCATTTCACATGGGAGAACAGGGCCCTACATTTTGTGGGATATAGTTGGGTCGGGGGTCTATGCCGGGGCCAAAATAGGTTTAAAATGCTTTAAAGTTATATAAGCGCAAACCTCAACAATCTCTTCAGCCTTTTCCTCCCGGAGGTCACTGCCCAGATAATCTTCCTCTGGGCATTCCTGGCCAATGTTGTTGCCAGTTTCAGATGAGGACTCATCATTTTCATGCTGACCGTTGTACTGATAAGAGAGAGAAAACATTGTTTTATAAGATGGACTTGTCACTAGAGAATATGATGAAATACATCTTTTTTTTTAAATGGTTTAAAGTTATAATAAAAAAGATGTATTAAACAGTCAAGTTCAAACCTCATCGCTCTCCTCGAGCTCCACCTGGCTGATGGTATTGCTCAGGTCCTCTGTCAGTGTTTTTTCTTCCTGGCTGTTGGTATTACCAGTTTCCAATATTGACTGCTGGTAAATAGAGAGAGAGACAATTAGTGTACAATCTAGGTGCAGAGCTTAAAAGTGTAATTAAAAATGTGTTATCACATCTATTCAGCACCCTAGGGAAGCTGCTAGAATGAATATTTTCTCTATGTGACGCTTGAATTGAAATTTTATCATAAATGTGTTATTTTATATAACAATCCTTTGCTGTTTACCTCATCGATGTTATTGCAGTGGTCTTCGCCTCCTTCCAAGATGTTCTGGTTAATAGAGAAAACATGGTTTTATAAGATTAACTCCGTTCAGTATAGAATATATTAAAATATAATATATTAAAATATATCTTTTAATTATATTTCTCCTGCTCACTGTGATGTTAATACAGAAAAAAAAATGAAGAATGAATTTATCACAGATCAAAGTATATATTATACTATTAATAATAATAATAATAATAATATTATCAATATAATAATAAGTATACATAAATATGGGGTGTGTGTAAGGCTGATGTTAATCAAAGGATATGGGGCTATTCTATTCTTGCCAGGAGAGGAAAGGAGAAATAATGGGAAAATGTGGCCAGTTGAAGAATAAACTGACCAAACCCTCAGTATAGATTTTCTTTAGGATAAGCAGGAAGTGGAAATATATCTGGTGCAGCTTTATCAAGTGTTGAGTGAATGAATGAAGCTACATATAAATCTATAGTGTATATAGAGTAAATAACATGGTTTAAATAGCACAAATAGTGTTATTTCTATTTATGTTGGCCAATTCTTCTCTACTTACCACAATGTATTCATCACGATCCGTAGACTCGGTAGATTTGTTAGTTTGTTTCTAGAATAAAAAAAACAGTTTTCATGAGAGAGAATTCAAAACTAGAATTCACTAAAGATATAATTTGACATTAAAACTGCCTCAATTAAGAGAAAATTTAGAAAAAATGCAATGAATTAATAATTTCTAAAAAGAATAAACTATGCCCTTAAATGTTAGTGGTCTATTTTATATAGTTTTAGAGTTTTTTTCAACCTCGACTGTGGCGTAACTACAGAGGAAGAAGACTCTGCTTCCCCAGGGAACAATGGGGTATTAATAATGAGGTCTCCTTCCTCTAAATTTATGTGGAAATCTCCCCTCCCCAGTAACTCTCTATAATTGAGAAATGACATGGAATAAAGAAATCCGCCGTGGCTTTGTGCTCTAGGCCCCTCTTTAGATTTGTCTATTGCATCTTACATCAACCCCTCTGGCATTGGCCAGAATCAATATATTTCCACTATGGGCATGACATTATCCCAACACTTTTTTTAGGATTCAGATTTGGTGAAATATCAGGCACTTACCCAAACCAAATCAAATTGATCTCTTCTATAAACTCAGATCAAATCCGCTCCATTTTTTTATGCTTATATATAATTACATTTTCCCGAAAATGTTTACGGAAAATATCAGATTTTCACGATTTTTTTCAGAATTTTCTATTTGATTTTCACCCAAAAACTTCGGGTTATTGGAAAAACCCAGCGCACATGAAAAAATCATTGGGACGTTTCCATCCTCAGGGTTTAATAAATTCCAAAAAATTCGTGATTTTTTAAAAGTCAGATTTTATTTTAAAAAAAATCACTTTTTTGTGATTTTTGCATTCAGAGTTTATTAAATAACCCCCTTAAAATCAAGAGATATTATCGGGAAATGTAAACATACAAATACAAATTTTGATTTGGTTTAGTAACCTGTAGTGGATGACTTCATGTTTAGTGCAATAAATATAGAATTGGAGCTGAGCTGAATTCTATAACCTAGATATCATTATCACTCTAAAAATAGCATTTCAGATTGTTTGCAGCACAATACAGTTAGACTTTGTAGCTAGCAATCTATCTGATTATGTTGAGTATCAGGAACTGTTAATTCAATTGTTAAGTCATCACAAAATGGCCAATGCATAGAGATCACCTAGTAACTGAATTAGAGGATAATTTCTATCCATGAAGTGATGAAATGTGTACAGTAGAAAGAATGAAATCCTTACCTTGCAAAAGCAAGAGAAACACGCCTTAAATCTCTTCCACATTTCGAAATTGTTTGAAAGTTTTTGAAATTTAGTCTAGGGAGACAAAAAATAAACATCACATTAGTCATCCCTTCTATGCACAGCATCACAGTTCAAAATCAAATTCTCTGTAATTCTAACATACATATCAAATTCTACACAGTACCAGTATTGAAAATAATTTTAAAATGTTTTCTCTCTAATATCAGGAGTTCTACTCACTTCAGTCACCTGAAAAAGAATAAAATAATCTAGGCTGCTGCTGCTTGACACCTTAACTCAGTCCATTATGACATCACACTGTGCACAGTGATATCACAAAAGCAGCTCAAGTGTGAATGAATATCATATTACTACTACCAGACTCGCCATTGTGACATCACATGTGCAACCCAAGGTGGGAAATGTAGGTTAGACCTTTATAGATAATGGCTGGTGGGTTGAGTTGATTCCAAGTTAAGTATTAGGGGCAGATTTCTGAAGGGTCAATTTTGAATTTTGAAACTTGCATTATTGAGTTTTATTTTAGTGAAATTCGAGTACAGAATAGTTTAAATTCAATTTGAGTTTTTAAAAAAATTCTGATTTGATTTTTGAAATGTATCATGTACTGGCCCTTTAAGAATTCAAATTCGACTATTCGCCTTAAACCTGCCAAATTGCTGTTTTAGCCTATGGGGGACGTTCTGGGATCAATTTGGAGTTGTTTGCAGCCTTCATGAAAATGTAGTTGTTTTTTAGAGAAAAAACTCGAATCGAATTCGGATTAAATTGCAGTTGGTCGAATTTTGGTCGAATTTCGAGTTAATGGGAGTTTAAAGAAACTCCCATGAACTCTAAATTTGACCCTTGATAAATCTGCCCTTTAGTATAAATTTTTTTTAATGTTTACATATATTATTTTATTATCCACAAATATCCACCTAAAATTAATAGGGAATGTGGCAATATTCTCTGTAGTGCTGAGCCACAAGGTAATGGTGCCCAAGACAGACCCACACTTCCCCCATCCCCCACTCATTGATTCAGTATCCACCTGCACCCCCCCTGCACCAAATACCCCACCGTGAGACAGCAGTTCATGAATTGAGGGGGAATTTGGGGCGTCATACCTACAGCAAGGCCAAAATTAGAGGTAGGCAGAGAGAAGAGGTATATTATATGCCTAAACCCTGCCCCCCACCATTGCACCCTAACCTAAGCATCTGCCACTTCTGCCTACCCCTAGTTCCAGCCCAGATTTTATGTTTATAATATACAGTGACCAGGTACAACATCCTCCTTTAAAATCATTATAACATATTATAAATTATTCACATTATCACTAGCAGTCTCTAAGCCTGTACAGTAACAATATTAATAACATTATATTTGCTAATATTTCCACCAAGTATCTTGACTTCTACTCACCTCAGTTGTCTGATCAAGAATGAGCCAATCTGGGCTGCAGCTGTACACTTTAACTCTGTCCATTATGACATCACCGGGCTGCAGCTGTACACTTTAACTCTGTCCATTATGACATCACCGGGCTGCAGCTGTACACTTTAACTCTGTCCATTATGACATCACCGGGCTGCAGCTGTACACTTTAACTCTGTCCAATGACATCACTATGACATCACCTGGGCTGCAGCTGTGTACCTTGACTCTGTCCATTATGACATCACCTAGGCAACACAAGTCAGGAGATGTGGGTTAGCAATTTACATAATGATTGGTGGGGGGAGTTATAAAATACACTGGTGAATTAATGCCATAAAGAAATAATGTATTTTAAATTATCTAATAAATTGTAAGTTCTTTAGAGCAGGGACCTTATCCCAACTGCGCATTGAAAGCGCTAAGCTCTTAAGCATAGATTTATCTATTTTACTGTATAACATGATATATAAATAAATCCAAAATACATCTATACATTGCTAATACCTACATGCATTTTGTAGGTTCTTCGATTTTTACTATTACTATTTAGATGAAATTTGGTTAATATAACACATAGGGGCATATTTATCAAGGGTCGAATTTAGAATTTATAAAAACTCCCATAAATTCGAAATTTGGGGGGGAAAAACGATCAATCAAAATTTATTAAAAAACTTACATTTTTTTAATTTGGGGTGAATAGGATCGACCTGCACACTCAAATCGAATTTGATTCAAGTTTTTTCACGAAAAAAATGTTGTTTGTTTTTTAAATTTAAAAAAGAAAAAAAAAAAAGTAGATTTTTTAAAAGTCCACCAAATGACTCAAAATTGATTGTAGGAGGCCCCCCATAGGCTAAAACACCAATTCAGCAGGTTTTAGATGGCGAATACTCGAATTTGAATTCTTAAAGGGACAGTACATGATAAATTTAGAAATTCGAATTTAGAATTTTTTTTAAACTCAAATCCAATTTGGACTTTTCCCTAGTCAAATTACACTAAAATAAACTTGAAATTCTAATTTAAAAATTCAGATTTTCAATTCCACCCTTAATAAATCTGACCAGAGTACCCCTATTTATGTTTTCACCTTGTAAAGCACTGCATATATTGCTTCTAACAGCCAATACCTACAGGTATTTTGTAGGTTTTTCCCTTTTTACTGCTACTATTTAGATGAGATTTGGTGAATAAAACACAAAGTTGTTGCATTGCAACGCTCTCTTTTTCTCCTGCTTCCAAATTTACTAACCAAACCCAAATGGAGGGCCATGCTATTAGGAGCAAATAGTTATAGGGTGTCACAGACCAGATGAACAAGGTAATTGTGCAGTGCCCAAGTGATGCCTAGCTCATGCGCAGACTGTACCACTTGGATAGCCGATCACATGAGCACAGCCAGGTACAACCCCATCTCCCCGCAGTCATGTGCGCCGATAAACTTCAATCACTCTTTACTGCTGTACTGCAAGTTTAAGTGATATCACGCCCCCAGCAGCCCGTCAGCAGAACAATAGGAAAGTAACCAGATATCCGCTCCCTGGTAGATATAAGAACAGCACTCAATAGTAATAAAAATCCATGTCCCACTGTGACTCCTTCAGTTACATTGAGTAGGAGAAACAACAGCATGTCAGAAAGCAGTTCCATAGTACTGGCTCTTTCAGAAAGCACATGACCAGGCAAAATGACTTGAGACGGCGCCTACACACCAATATTACAGGCAAAAGAAAATACACTTGTTGGATTAGGAATTAAATTGAATATGGTAGAGTGAATTATTTGCAGTGTAATTTAGAAAAAAGAAACACCATAAAAATCATGACAGAATCCCTTCAATTACTTTTCTCCTTTCTGTATCCTTTATTAAATATATATAGTACCACATTTGTATACACATGATGAAAATAACCAGCCCCGTTGTGCAGCCTGTGGTTCTTGTGTATTTGAAATGTTTTGTAAAGTCACATTTGCTCTGATACAGAGTTCACGCTCTCACTGACAGCTGTACAGCACCATGTATATCCATCAACTCAAGATGGAAAACACACAGACTGGTAACCTGAGTAGTGTTCTGAGAAGTATCACTAGACACAGTCCTCAGACATGGACTAAACTCTACAGCATTGTGTGTGACCCTACTGATACCCTTATGGCTCTACAGCTCTGTGCTATATATAGAGAGAGAGAGCAAACAAAAAACCGCACACACAGGACTTAAGTGCAAAAAAAATAAAAACTTTTATTGCAACGTTTCGGCTCCTGTACTCGAGCCTTCTTCAGGGCTCGAGTACAGGAGCCGAAGCGTTGCAATAAAAGTTTTTATTTTTTTTGCACTTAAGTCCTGTGTGTGCGGTTGTTTGTTTGCTCTATGTATGATTGATTATAACCTGCACCCGGGCAATTGTCTAATGGATTAAGAGTGCTCCAGTTGTAAGAAGGTATATATATATAGATATAGATATAAAATGTGCATGTGTATTAGCAAAAGACCAGCAAACATTTGCCAGGGCTGCTTTTTTTTTTGCCAGGGCTGCTCTTTATTCCCAGTCCGGCCCTGGCCGTAAGACCCCCTAACAGTACAAAGACCCCCCAAAACCATATATTTTTGGAAAGTACACATTCTGCTGAATAATAATTTGCTATAACTTTCTTTCTACTCCAAACTTACATGTTGCAATACTATGCTAAAGGCAGCGGTTTTTATGACATTTCTGAAAATCGCCTAAAAATATTGCAGTTGGTCGCATTTATCTCACCCAATTTCTTACATACAATTAGAAAACACCATAAATATTGACACTAAGGGTCTACTGAACAGTTTGATGCCCAATATGCATAGATAAACCAAAGCAGGTGGGCACGTGCGGACCCCAAATAAAAACAGTGCATAAGAATTTTCTCGACTGTCAATTCGCCTCCTCTGAACATAGCACTCTGACTGGCCGATATGCATAGATAAACCAAAGCAGGTGGGCACGTGCGGACCCCAAATAAAAACAGTGCATAAGAATTTTCTCGGCTGTCAATTCGCCTCCTCTGAACATAACACTCTGACTGCATATAATGTGCCGTAAGACCCCCCAAAACCATATATTTTTGGAAAGTACACATTCTGCTGAATAATAATTTGCTATAACTTTCTTTGTGCTCCAAATGTACATACTGCAAAGCAACGCTAAAGGCAGTGGTTTTTATGATATTTCTGAAAATCGCCTAAAAATATTGCAGTTGGTCACATTTATCTCACCCAATTTCTTACATACAATTAGAAAACACCCTAAATATTGACGCCAAGGGTCTACTGAACAGTATGATGCCCAATATGCATAGATAAACCAAAGCAGGTGGGCACGTGCGGACCCCAAATAAAAACAGAGCATAAGAATTTTCTCGGCTGTCAGTTCGCCTTCTGTGAACATAGCACTCTGACTGCATATAATGTGCCATAAGACCACCTAACAGTACAAAGACCCCCCAAAACCATATATTTTTGGAAAATACACATTCTGACAAACACAGAATTGCTAAAAATGTGTTTCTACCCCAAATTATCAAAGTGTAAATGATGCTAAAAAATTACATAAGGAAAAACAATGCAAGCATAAAACTGCAATAAAAATCACAAAAAAGCAAATACAATTAGGAAAATCAACGAAATAACAAAATAACTGATCCGATAGCGTGGTTAGAGGTCAGAATGCTTGATCCAGTAGTGATAGATATAAAATGTGCATGTGTATTAGCAAAAGACCAGCAAACATTTGTGTGGGCTGCTTTTTTTTTTGCCAGGGCTGCTCTTTACTCCCAGTCCGGCCCTGGCCGTAAGACCCCCTAACAGTACATAGACCCCCCAAAACCATATATTTTTGGAAAGTACACATTCTGCTGAATAATAATTTGCTATAACTTTCTTTCTACTCCAAACTTACATGTTGCAATACTATGCTAAAGGCAGCGGTTTTTATGACATTTCTGAAAATCGCCTAAAAATATTGCAGTTGGTCGCATTTATCTCACCCAATTTCTTACATACAATTAGAAAACACCATAAATATTGACACTAAGGGTCTACTGAACAGTTTGATGCCCAATATGCATAGATAAACCAAAGCAGGTGGGCACGTGCGGACCCCAAATAAAAACAGTGCATAAGAATTTTCTCGACTGTCAATTCGCCTCCTCTGAACATAGCACTCTGACTGGCCGATATGCATAGATAAACCAAAGCAGGTGGGCACGTGCGGACCCCAAATAAAAACAGTGCATAAGAATTTTCTCGGCTGTCAATTCGCCTCCTCTGAACATAACACTCTGACTGCATATAATGTGCCGTAAGACCCCCCAAAACCATATATTTTTGGAAAGTACACATTCTGCTGAATAATAATTTGCTATAACTTTCTTTGTGCTCCAAATGTACATACTGCAAAGCAACGCTAAAGGCAGTGGTTTTTATGATATTTCTGAAAATCGCCTAAAAATATTGCAGTTGGTCGCATTTATCTCACCCAATTTCTTACATACAATTAGAAAACACCCTAAATATTGACGCCAAGGGTCTACTGAACAGTATGATGCCCAATATGCATAGATAAACCAAAGCAGGTGGGCACGTGCGGACCCCAAATAAAAACAGAGCATAAGAATTTTCTCGGCTGTCAGTTCGCCTTCTGTGAACATAGCACTCTGACTGCATATAATGTGCCGTAAGACCACCTAACAGTACAAAGACCCCCCAAAACCATATATTTTTGGAAAATACACATTCTGACAAACACAGAATTGCTAAAAATGTGTTTCTACCCCAAATTATCAAAGTGTAAATGATGCTAAAAAATTACATAAGGAAAAACAATGCAAGCATAAAACTGCAATAAAAATCACAAAAAAGCAAATACAATTAGGAAAATCAACGAAATAACAAAATAACTGATCCGACAGCGTGGTTAGAGGTCAGAATGCTTGATCCAGTAGTGATGCTGTGAAATCTAAAGTTTTTAGGGAAATAACATAAAGGAAACTTAGAAAATTAACTAAAAAAAAAAAAAGTGAAAAAAACCCCCTATAAGTGTGAGTTTGTGTATGCATGGATGTACAGCTCTAAAAAAGTGTATAAATATGTGCATATATGTATTTGAGTATGTAAATATCTGCAAAAGTTTGAAAAATCAAAAATCTGAAAATCAAAAAAAAAAAAACTACTTTTACTAGTATGTGTACTGTGTATATGTAAATGCCTGTAAATACCTGTAAATAAGTAAAAAAAGGGGCACTTACCAACTCTAGATGAAGAGGAGTACTTTTCAGTGCTGTAGGGTTGAGACACGCTGAGTCACTGCACCAGGAAGTGCATGGGCGGAGCAGGAGCATGTGCTCTGCTGGTGCTTGCGACATGGAAGCTGCTGAATCTGTTGCTGCTGTTGCTGCGTCTCTCTGCGACCCTGGAGTGGCGGATCGCCAATCTTTTTCAGGTAAGCTCGTTGCCTAGGGGGTTCTGCTGCTAGCTGCTCCTCTCTGCACGCTGATTTTGCAGTGTGTGCAGAGAGAGAGCTGTTTTAGTAAAGAACATAGCTCCTACGTTCTTGGCACTTAAAGCCTTTTTTTAAAAGAACGTAGGAGCTACGTTCTTGGCAATAAAAATGTTAATGGGTGTCCAATGTCGCTGGCGTCTATTTTGACACGGCAAATTTGCGTTTTGCAAATCTTTTTGCCCGAAGAAATTTGTGGCGAAACGGGACAAATTCGCCCATCACTAATTTTCTATCCTGATTTTTTTATTCAGTTCAAGCCCCCTCCCCCAAGGGGGGCTTGAACTGAAAATGTTTGACAACTGGCTTAGTGTCCACTTTTCAAACCTCCCACATACAATAGGAACAAAAACAAAATGTCACAGTGTAAATTAAACAAATTATTATTATTTTGCTGGTTTTTTGAACTTTAACTGTCAAAGATAAGTAAGCAAGGATTTTAATTATCACCCACTATTTTTTAAGATGTGATCTGTTCTCACATACAAACTCAACCATGATGGCTTTTCTTTTCCTAATATTCCGTGTCTTTCAGAATTTACTGCACGAGCCATAAAAAAACAGTAAGATTCAATATATTTACTTGAAATTAATAGAGTGTGTTACATGTATCATTCAACCTTCTATTTACATGAGGCTCCCCCACTTCACTTCCCAGGGACAGCCCTGTTTAGTGTGAGTTTACCCAGAAAAATGTCCCTGTATTTAGTCTCCATCTATTGCAGGTGTGTACCCACCAGATGGGCAGCAGGTTGCTATTTTATATGGGCAGTGGTCTGTAGTTATTTTCTTTTGTCTTAAAGGGGTTATTCACCTTTAAACTAAATTTTAATTTGATGTAAAGAGTAATGTTCTAGGACAATTTGCATCTTGGTTTTTATTTTTTTTATTATTTGTGGTTTTTGGGGTATTTAGCTTTTTATTCAACAGATCTCCAGAATACAATTTAAGCAGTATTGTCACTAGGGGCCAAATTACCCTAGCCAACACACATTGATTTGAATAAGAGACTGGAATAGGAATAGAAGAGGCCTGAATAGAAAGATGAGTAATACAAAGTAGGAATAAAAATACATTTATAATTAGTTTTTCAAAAGAGCAAACAGACTTTATTATATTTAATTTTGAAATCTGACATGGGGCTAGACATGTTGTTAGTGTCCCAGGCACTGACAGTCATGTGACTTTTGCTTTGATAAACTTCAGTTACTCTTTATTTCTGCGCTGTAAATTGGACTGATATCACCCCCTCCCTTTTCCTCCCCAGCAACCCTTCAGCAGAACAATGGGGAGGTAACAAGATAACAGCTCCCTGCTACATATGAGAATAACACTCAATAGTAAAAATCCAAGTCCCACTGGAACTCCTGCAGTTACACTGAATAGGAGAAATGATAGCTTATCAGAAAGTAGTTCCATTGTGAAGTGCTGGCTCTTTCTGAGAGCACAGGATAAGGCACAATGAGCTGAGATGGCTGCCTACACACCAATATTACAGCTAAAAAAATATACTTGTTTGTTCAGGAATACAATTTTATAAGGCAGAATGAATTATTTGCAGTGTTAACAGTGCAATTTAGAAATAAAAACTACCAATAAAACCATGACAGAATTCCTTTAAAATCTCCGCATGTAATTGGTGAACCTTATATTAACGAGTTATTTGTTTTTCAATATTATATTCTGTAGAAATCGTAAAAATAGGTAATTTTAATGTAACAGAACATATCTGAACAACCAAACAGCTATGTGTTGATCAGTTTATTGCAGCAAGGGTTCTAAGAAGATTATCACTTCGCAAACGCAAACACCAGGCTGCACTCAAGTTCTGTGGGAGTTTGTAAGAACATGGCTGCTCTGTGCCCGCCGGTGTTGTGCTCTGATCTAATGCTGGATATTTTTTATCTGGTATGATGTAAGTCAATGATGGCAAATGAGCCACAGCCCTCAAATATTACCCAATTTGACGTTCCCTCCCTTACACTGCTTTATGTCCTTTTAGAGGCTTCAGGGTCACAGCTTGTGAAACACTGACTTAAACAATCCATATATAAATCTCTGTAATTAAAAGTCTAATTTGTGTCTTCAAATATACATACATGAGGGGGCCACTTCTTTCAGGGAAATATACATACATGAGGGGGGCACTTCTTTCAGGGTTGTATTTTAGAACAATTTTGATTGAAAGGTAAATGAAATCAATGATTTCCTTGTGCACATTTGTCCTTGCATGAATGTAATTATGACTGTAAATATTGTTTTTTCCTTTTCAGCGGCATCAGACACTGTTACAATTTCTTCTGAGGAGGAGTTAGATGATCATCCAGTGACCGGGGATAGTGGGAAAGATTCACCTGAGACTCATCTTGCTAAATAAAAAGTCTATCGTGAGCTCCTTACAGACCTGAAGAATGCAGATATGGAGTCTCATGAATATGAACAAGAACTTGTGCAGTACCTGTCTGCCATCTCAAGCGCACAGGTGATGCCCTATGGCAATTGGTTGCTATAGGTCGCTCATCTATACAGACTGATGTGTCTCAAAGGGATGTGGTCACTGAGACTGAGCCTGTGAAGGGCTCACAACATGTAGCTCGTCCTCAGAGGAATGAAAATGATGATCCAGGGCCCAGCACCTCTCAGCCTCGATCTGCTAAAACACGGCAATTATGCAGAAGTACTGCTGGATCATCTCAGCTGCATTATTCCGGGACATCCAAATGTTGAAAAAATGTTTAAAGGGGACCGGTCACCCTAATAAATAATGTAAAATCCTATTTTATCATGTTGGTCATGCAACATAAACTTTAAATACACTATATACTGTAAATTATTTTAATCTTGTTTCCTTCAGCCTGGGAATTCATAATTATAGTAAGCAGACAGGTGCCATTTTGTGGACCCTGTTATTAAGGCAAGCTTTGCCTCAAAGAGTGGTTATTACAAAGAGTGGTGGTAAATGGAACATTTTCTAATTGGACCAGTATTAGTGGAGTACCGCAGGGCTCTGTACTAGGTCCTTTGTTTTTCAACTTGTTTATTAATGACCTGGAGGTGGGCATTGAAAGTAGTGTTTCTATTTTTGCAGATGATTCTAAATTGTGCAGAACTATAGGTTCCATGCAGGATGCTGCCACTTTGCAGAGTGATTTGTCTAAGTTGGAAAACTGGGCAGCAAACTGGAAAATGAGGATCAATGTTGATAAATGCAGGTTATGCACTTTGGCAAAAATAATATAAATGCAAGTTATACACTAAATGGCAGTGTGTTGGGAGTTTCCTTAACTGAGAAGGATCTAGGGGTCTTTGTAGATAACAAGTTGTCTAATTCTGGGCAGTGTCATTCTGTGGCTACTAAAGCAAATAAAGTTCTGTCTTGCATAAAAAAGGGCATTAACTCAAGGGATGAAAACATAATTATGCCTCTTTATAGGTCCCTGGTAAGGCCTCATCTGGAGTATGCAGTGCAGTTTTGGACTCCAGTCCTTAAGAGGGATATAAATGAGCTGGAGAGAGTGCAGAGACTAAGTGCAACTAAACTGGTTAGAGGGACGGAAGACTTAAATTATGAGGGGAGACTGTCACAGTTGGGGTTGTTTTCTCTGGAAAAAAGCCGCTTGCGAGGGGACATGATTACACTTTACAAGTACATTAGAGGACATTATAGACAAATGGCAGGGGACCTTTTTACCCATAAAGTGGATCACTGTACCAGAGGCCACCCCTTTAGACTAGAAGAAAAGAACTTTCATTTGAAACAACGTAGGGGGTTCTTCACAGTCAGGACAGTGAGGTTGTGGAATGCACTGCCGGGTGATGTTGTGATACTGATTCAGTTAATGACTTTAAGAATGGCTTGGATGATTTTTTGGACAGACATAATATCAAAGGCTATTGTGATACTAAGCTCTATAGATAGTATAGGTATGGGTATATAGAATTGATGTGAGTGTATGGAGGGGTCAGTGTGTGTATGTATAGATGCTGGGTTTCACTTGGAGGGGTTCAACTTGATTGACTATGCTAAAGGCATAGAGGAGGGGCAGGCAATATTTGATTGCTAAGATTTTTAAATTTCATGTTATAAATTTGAAAAGGAAAATAAAGTATATTTAATCAAATAATACTCTGTAGCCAGAGTTTTATATAATGTTTATATAATTTGAAAAATATTTTTATTATACAGCTTTTTATTGGTGACAGATCCACTTTCATGTAAGAACAAAAATAATTAAAAAAATTTTCTTTAAAAAAACAGCACTTCAAATTTTTTTTTAGTTGTACTATAAATGCTAAGGAGTGATTAAAATGATTCACCAGCAGGCACGGCAAGTTCAAGCAGGGTAAGCCCTTGCAATTTTATATACAGAAGTGCAACATTACAAGCATGATACTTGCTGTGTGTGCAGTGAATCATTTTAATCACTTCATAATGTGGGGGTGCTGATTCCCTATCACTATGCACCAGGCAGTATCTTTAACCGGAAAGCTAAGTAGTGTGGGAGGACGTTCATGACACACTATAAATGTTCAGGGACATTTCTGCTATGAGAGCCATACCTCAGGCAGCAGTTCCCCACAAGTTACCAGGGGCAGCAAAACACCACTCCTGGTAACTTTAAGCTGAATTTCTGTTATGAAACCAGAAATTCAGCTAGAAATGTGGCCCCTCATAATTGCCTCTATAGGCCACATATACAGTGAACTTGTGTCAGTTGCATGTTGAACTGCAAGCTGTGCTATGACCTTATAACAAATTGCTTATAGTGCAAGCTGCAGAGCACAGCTCACATGGGTGCAAGGGGCTACCCAGTAACCTTTATCTTCTGGCATGTCAAAGCTTTTACATTCATTATATTGAGCTAGTGTGGGAGTGTTCCAAGTGATGTCTACATACTAACCTAATGGATAATACAGACAGTGCTTTATGGTGCAAGCAGCAGTCCAACATGCAAATGCATACAATAGGGTGCTTTTCATCCATGCAGCCCTTTTGCAGGAGATAAAGGAGCATGTGGCCAACCTTTCAGAGATAGACAGAGGCTGCTTAGGCTAAACTGCAAGCTGAGACAGGAACACGGTCATAGAAGCCTGACATACAAAATAACACATTCAGCTCAATATATAAATAAATAAGTACATATGGTTTAGTGGCCTTTAACTTATGGTAACTAGCATGCCACTAATTTTAATGATGTTGCCTTTTTGAACTACCACATTAATAAAAAATGCCAACGTTGTTTATAATTTTTTTTACTGTTTTTGTCATGTACCGTTGACTTAAGGTGGCCAAACACGGGCAGATAAAAGCTGCCGACATCGGTCCTTTATCGGGCCATCGGTCCAGCAGTTTAACTGCCTGTGGATGGGGGTGTCCGACGGGTTTCCCCCGATCTATACCTGGCCAACAATTGGTTTGATATCGATGAGGCAGGTTTGATTGCTCCTGCGATTGAGTATCGGATAGTTGATGCGGTCCAACGACCCTCGGCACCCATTTCCTTTGCATAATCCGATCGTTTGGCCCTAGGGCTGAACGATCTAATTAACCCGATATCGCCTTGCCATTAGTGGGCATTTTGGGGAAAGAGCCACTCGTTCGGGGACAATTTAGGCAGCACTGATCCATATTTAAATAATTCTGATGTATCCAATGGCAGAAAATAAAAAAGCTGGTGAAACAAGGAGAGTTGCCCTCTCTTTGTGCTTTCTGCTTTGACAGACATCAGTGCTTCATTCCAAACTACATGTGAAACACAACATACGTGTATCTGTATTAGCATTAGTCTACTGATGGACTATGTGTGTGCACACTACAGTTTGCGTGCCTGCTATAAATACCCAGTGTTCCATCTGAAATGGAAAAATGCATTTTCTAGGTAATAAATGAGCTTCTGGCCAACCTTTCAGAAAGAGAAAATGTAGGCTGTCCTGTCAACTGCATTCCTACAGTCAGTATTTTGTTTTTAAGTCAAGTGCCTTCTTAATTACCAAAAGCATCACCTGAGTCCAAGTGAGGAAGAAAGATGAAGAGGAGAACATATCACAAAAATAGTAGGGAATGGTAACATACAGAGAAGTATTCAGTTCATAGGGCTTTTGTACCCCTGTTATAACTAGCTGAAACTGTGAGCATTAATTCAAATTTAAACTTTTGGGGGCAGGGCATGTACAAACAAAGGCTGGGCAGGCAATTACTTTCACTTTCCATTCAGCACTCCCTAGATGTCCCTGCTCTCCCCACATTCCCCCAGGTCTCTTAGCCATTTCATTGTGTAGCCAGGGCATGGGGATGGACATCAGGTCCCCCATTCTGGTGCACAAACAAGATTCTGAGATGATACAAGGCTTGTCTTAATAACAGTGTCCACAAAATGGCGCCTGTTTGCTAGAATTATGAGTTCCCAGACTGAAGGAAATAAGATTCAAATAATTCATATAGTATAATTATAGTTTATTTTAACTTGACAAACATGATAAAATAGGATTTGAAATATTTTTTTTCGGATGACAGGTCCCCTTTAAACTTTGTTACACACCATGAAATGAATTTCCAGTCATGAACGAGATGCAGAATGTGCCTCACAAAGGGGTCAAGATAAGGATGCCACCTGTCTGGTTTTGACTTGGACAGGCCTGTTTTTGATAAACCTTTCCTCTGGGTCTTTGAGAGGGTCAAAATATGTGTTTAGACTCGCTGCTGTGTTTTAGTTGGAATTTCTCATTTAATCCTCCCTCCCCTTCTACCCTCTGGGCATAAAAACAAATCATGGCAGGGAAATGGACACACCTGCTGCACCGGGGAAGTGAAAATGAAACTTTTAGTACTTTCCATGTTAAATTTAAGGACTGCTAAACGGATTCAGGGCAATCATTCTTTTACTGTTGTGTCTCACTGCTGTCACTGTGCTGTCATGTCGACCTCTAAACCAGTTGTGAGTGTGGGCAGGGTGTAACTATAGAGGAAGCAGACCCTGCGGCTGCTGGGGGGCCCCCATGAGGTCCTAATTCGTATACAATTTCAATAAATGTTGGTAAAATATGTCAATCTCTAGACATTTTGGGGGCCTGAAAACAAGGTATTTTTACTTACCGTAAAATCCTTTTCTAGACGGCCTGGACTGTCAGTGCAGACACCATGGGGTTAAGCATCCACCTCCGGAGGCAGGACAGAAGAAGAAAAAGAATCTCAGCTCCTCCCCCTTGATATAAGTTGCTTGCTCCTCCTGTTCCCCTCAGTTTGTGTATGTCAGCTTAGTTAGTAGGAGAACAGAGAGTAGAGTAGAGAGGAGCGACAAGAGATTCATATACATAACATTCAATAACCAGAAACACTGAACAATGAACAATAAAACTGAACAGAAGGGTGGGGCTTACTGCACTGACAGTCCAGGCCGTCTAGAAAAGGATTTTACGGTAAGTAAAAATACCTTGTTTCTCTAGACCGGCCCTTCCTGTCAGTGCAGACACCATGGGGACGTTCAAAAGCTGTCCCACGTCAGGGTTGGGTTCAGATTAGAATTAGAGGTGTCCAAGTGCAGCCTGAAGCACAGTCCTACCGAAGGCTGCAGGTGCCGAATGGAACACATGTAATTTGTAAAATTTAACAAAAGTAGACAATGAAGCCCAAGTGGCTGCTTTACAAATTTGCTCAGGGGTAGCTAAATTGTGCAGAGCCCAAGAGGTACTCAGAGCTCTGGTGAAGTGTGCCCTGACCTTGAAGGGTCGGGTCTTGTTACTGATATCGTAAGCACAATTGATAGTGTCAACTAGCCATCGAGCTATGGTGCGTTTAGATGCACTGATCCACATCCAGTTTGTGTAACAACTTCTCTTTGGCATTAGACTGGTTCGGACATAAGGAAGGAAGATTGAGTTCTTCATTAATATGAAAGGCCGAGACAACTTTGGGTGTAAAGGATGGAAGTGTCCTGAAAACCGCTCTTGGTGAATTATGAGCCATGGTTCTTTATGAGATAAGGCCGCTAAATCGGAAACTCGCCGAGCTGAGGTGATAGCCAAGAGAAAAGTCATCTTCCAGGTAAGGAACTTCAGTGCACATGACGCCAACGGCTCAAAAGGAGGTCCTTGAAGAACATTCAAAACCGTAGTGAGATCCCAGGGCGGTGTAGGGTCTCTGTAAGGCGGTCTGACTTTACGTATGCCCTGCACAAATTGAACAATGTCCGGATCCCGTGCCCAGGGATGTTGGAGCAAGATCGACAACGCCGACAGCTGACCCTTCAAAGTAGCCAAGGAGAGACCCAAGTGGAACCCCTGAGTGAGGAACTCAACAATCGTCTGTGTAGTTGCATGCCGCCACGGAATAGCCCTGGACTCGCAGAAATCCATGAACGCACTCCAAGTCCTATAATACACTTTAGTAGTGGATGGCTTCCTGGCATGCATTAAAATGTCAGTGGCCTTGGCAGAAAACCTTTTGGACCGCCAGATCTCGGTTTCAATAACCAGGCCGTTAAATGGAGGCGTTGTAGATCGCCGTGTTTTATTGGGCCTTGAGTAAGTAAATCCGGACGAAGAGGCAGACGCCATGGTGGAGCTGCTGACATCGTGATGAGGTCCGAGTACCATGCCCGCCTTGGCCAATCTGGAGCAATGAGAATGGTTGTCGTCCCCTCCTGCCGCACTTTGCGTATGATACGTGGTAGGATCGCGAGAGGAGGGAAAGCATAGACTGTGTTGAAAATCCAAGGTATGACTAAGGCGTCCACATACGCTGCCCCCGGGTCCTGTGACCTGGTGCAGTATGTAGGAACCTTGTAATTGTGTCTTGATGCCAGAATGTCCACGTCTGGTAGACCCCATCTGGACACCAGTTGTTAGAATATCTCCGGATGAAGCGACCACTCTCCTGGATCGATCTGTTGTCGACTTAGATAATCCGCTTCCCAGTTCAGAACACCTGGGATGAACACCGCTGAGATGGCTGGGACGTGGTGTTCTGCCCAACTGAGTATCTGAGCTACTTCTCGCATAGCTCGATTGCTTCGTGTTCCCCCTTGTTTGTTTTTGTAAGCCACTGCCGTGGCGTTGTCTGACTGTATGCGGAGTGGTTGATGCGTCAACTCTTTTGACCAATGCAGGATCGCATTTCGGATGGCTCGGATTTCCAGCACATTTATTGGTATGCGAGACTCTTCTGGCGACCAGAGTCCCTGGCATGTGCGTGGTGGCCATGTAGCTCCCCAACCCGTGAGGCTGGCGTCCGTGGTGACTACTGTCCACTGATGGAGAGCCCATGACTTGCCCTGTGCAAGGTTGTGTGGAAGTGTCCACCAACTGAGCGAATCCTTGACCAACCGGCTGAGTGGTATCTGTTGAGAGAGGTCGAGATGGTTCTTGTTCCAACTGTGTAGAAAATGGTTTTGAAACAAGCGCATGTGGAAACGGCCGTATGGTAGCGCCTCCAATGCCGCTACCATGTAGCCTAGAAGTTGCAAGCACTTTTCCGCTGAAATTGTGTTCTGAAGGCGGACAACTTGGGCCGATTGCGTCAGTGTCTGAATCTTGTCCTGTGTCAAGGCAATGGTTTGTAGGGATGAGTCGAACCACATTCCCAAGAATTGGATTCGTTGTGTTGGAATGAGGTGACTTTTGGTGTGGTTCACTATCCAACCGAACCGTGTCAATGTTGTGACACATGTCTGGGTGTCCGTGAGACTCTGTTGGTAAGATGGAGATCTGATGAGCAGGTCGTCCAGATACGGAGTGACGGAGATCCCTAGGCGCCTGAGGTGAGCAATAAGAGGGCTGAGTATTTTTGTGAACACTCTGGGCGCAGTGCAGAGGCCGAAAGGGAGCGCTGTGAACTGATAATGATCGTCCAGAATTGTAAACCTCAGATATCGTTGGGATTCTGGTCTGATCGGGACATGCAAGTAGGCATCCTGAAGATCCACCTTTGTCAGGTAGCACCCCTGCGTCATCGACATCAGCACTGACCGGATTGATTCCATGCGGAATTTTTGTGTGGACACAAAGAGATTGAGGGACTTTAAGTTCAGCACGGGTCGAAAAGATCCGTCCTTCTTTGAAACTAGAAATAAATTTGAGTAGAATCCCTTAACGCTCTGAGGAGGGGACACTGGTAATCACATTGTTGTTGAGAAGGTCTGAAACTATGTTTAGTAGCGCAGTTTTTCTTACAATATTTGTCGGATCGGTGGAGCGTTTGAACGTGCGAGGAGGTAAGAGTCTTGAACGGAATTCGGTATCCTTCTGTGACTATGGACACCACCCAGTTGTCCTGAATGTGGGTGCGCCACAATGGAAAAAAATTGCTAAAGCCGTCCGCCTACCTTTCCTGCACTGGAGTTCTGGAAGTCAGGAAGAGTTAGGTTTGGGGGGTCCCTGTTTCCTGGCGTGTCGTGTTTGGTTGGGCCAGGCCGGTCTACCCCGCTTGGCCTCCCCTGCCGAGTGCGGATTTCGGAAAGTGGAACTCCTGGAGGTACGAAAGGAGCGGCCTTGCGCACCCCAGGACCTGTTGTATGATCTGTGTGGCTGATCCGGTCTGGGTTTCTTCCCAGATGGTAGGAACGTGCTTTTCCCACCGGTGACCTCTGTAATAATCTGTTTGAGGTCAGGACCAAAAAGTGAGTCTCCAGTAAACTTTAGGTTAATCAATTTGTTTTTGGAGGCCGTGTCCCCTGACCAGTGCCGCAGCCACAGCGCTCTCCTAGCAACCACAGTGTCAACACTGGTTTTGGCCGCCAATCTGACTGTGTCCATGGCTGAGTCCGAGAGGAAAGCTAGTGCGGAACTAAGTCTTTGTAGTTCCTCCTGTAAATTCTCAGGAGGAGGAGGATTCCTTAACAGTTCTTGGCACCAGAATCAAGCCGTACGTGCTAGGCCCGCGGATGCCACAGCTGGTCTGAGGATAGCAGTGGCATGAGTGTAGCCCCGCCTTAAAGAGGTTTCCATCTTTTTGTCCATAGGCTCTCTGAAAGCAGCTTCCTCTGTTGGTAGTGTTGTTTGCTTGGAGAGGCGAGCTATAGCGGAATCCACTTTAGGAGCCTTGTCCCAAATTTTTTGCTGATCCTCCGGTATCGGATAATTGCTAAGAAAACGTTGAGTCAGTGCTAGACGATGATCAGGTCGAGACCATTCATTCTCTATCAGTTGCGAAACAGATTTAAAAATGGGAAAAACTCTGGACCGCCGTGGCTGGACCCCGAGGACTCTATCAGCTTTTGAAGTGGTCGCTGTCTCGTCTTTGATTTCGAGTGTGGCCAGCATTTCACGTAAGAGACGTTTCGCGGTGTCTGGCCCTGCAAGTGAACGATACTGTTGTTCCCTATCTGAATCATCAGAGGAAATGTCGCTAGCTGATAATTCCCCTGTTTCTGGATCACTATCTTGATCACTAGTGTGATTCGAGTCAGAAGAAACGGCATCTAAGCTCATCTGAGCTCGTCGCTTTTTGGTATGAGGTATTGGATGCCTCATGGAGGATTGAATTGTCCAATCAAATAACTCCTCCATCTGAGGAGGTTTTGCTGAAGTGGAAGGATCTTGTGTCTCAATATTCTGGGGGCTACTATTAGATTGTAGTAAATGCGGTGGCGACAATGTTGGTGCAGGGAGAGGTGGGTCTGTGCAATCTAAGCAGATCTCCTGTTCCCCTTTACGCAAGGTATGCTTGCAAGTCTTGCATTTCTTAATTTGACTGTGAGCTTTTTTGCTTGGTGCCTTCCTTGTCTTTGGAGTATTGCCAACTGTGGTCATATCCCTCCTAAGATCTTCCAGTTCTAGCTGTGGTTCCATAGTGAGGTATCTGTATAACAGAGATAAGACTAGCTTTAGTCACTGGAAACTGTACTTGATACACCCCCTCATGTGTTTATTAGATGTCCTGTAGGCCTTAATATTATAAGTATGGACCTGTCTGCTATAAAACTACACCAGCTCTGAGGATGGTGAGAAGAAGGTGCCTCTGCCTTGTAGGCATGAATAGGTAATAAGGCTTGTGTTCAACAAACTGAAAAACACCCCCTAGAGTGATCTGCCGTATAGGCATCCAGTCTGGCAGTCTTGGGTATTAAGCCATGCAATAGCCTAAGGGCTGTGCTTACCCCTGCGCCGACTAGTGTTACATAATAATGTCAGTACTGGACACTCCGCTGCTACTGGTCTGGGAACTGTACCTGATGCGACTCAGCGTTGCGGAGCTGTGTCGGGTAGCTGTGTGCTGATCGCGGCAGAATCCAAGATGGCGGCCTCAGTACGCGTCACTAGAGGCACGCGTGCACGTTGCGCCTCACTTTGGCGCCTTTGCGAAAACCCGGAAGTGCGCACCGACCAGAAGGGCTGCCGAGGAATTCGCTCACCTCGCACCCCGAATCAGCACAGGACCATTCTCTGTGAGAAGGTATGCTGTGTAAAGCAGTCGCCTTCCTCTAGTAATGCCACCAATCCTGAGGATGGTCAAGGCAGGTGGGAACTGAAGGGGCTGCAATGATCTGAGCTAGGATGCCTCCTGCTCAATCGATCGATCTTCTTTGTAGAAGTGATGGAAGATAATAAAACTAATAAAGAAAAGAACAAGTAAAAGATAAAATAAAATAAAATAGATGCTGTCCTAACCTCCAGCAGGACAGAAGAAAAAACACAAACTGAGGGGAACAGGAGGAGCAAGCAACTTATATCAAGGGGGAGGAGCCGAGATTCTTTTTCTTCTTCTGTCCTGCCTCCGGAGGTGGATGCTTAACCCCATGGTGTCTGCACTGACAGGAAGGGCCGGTCTAGAGAAAATAATTTGCTGTGGGGCCCAGGAACATCTAGTTACACCACTGCGTGTGGGTGTGTGAATCATGACACCGGGTACTTGCTGAAGACCAGTGATGATCGTGTAACAGCCCACTATAACTGCATGGTGAGTTACTGCATCTGGCCTTTAGGGACAAAAAGGGCCTCTATTAGCAGAATGTTAAGCAGCAGAGTTTTGCATGACACTTATTGATGGACATTGAGATAGTAAATATAAGATATCAATTTTCCTATGATAGGTGCCTTTCTTTTTGAATGTGTATTTTTAGTTTTGTTTAATGCTCTGTTTATTCCTGCTTCTGTATGTATTATTACTACAGTATATTGTAGAAAACCTACAGTGCTGCATAAAATAGGACTAATTAAATATATAGATACATGTACAGTCTACTTCCTTGACTATAACCACAGAAGGGCTTGTTCCTAAATTACGTGAAATGCAAAAGCTTTTTGTAATGTGCCAAAAATGAAGGGAGGGATCCTGTCCATGGGAACTGGTGCATCAAGTAAAACTCCATTCATCCATTATCCTGTATTTTCTACTAGATCTATTCACCAAAAGTGATATCAGCAATGCCACCCAGTGAGGAGTTCAGTGGATTTGATATTTCTTCTGTGGAGAAAGAAAAGGAGATTTTGTGTACTCACCGTTAAATCTCTTTCTCTTCAGTCGCTTGGGGGACACAGGGACAGTGGGGTATAGCTGGAACCACTAGGAGGCAGGACACAATAAAAAAATAGAAACTTGACCCCTCCTCCTCCTGCTATACCCCTCCTCTGTAGGCAGAGACACTCAGTTCGTACCAAAGGAGAAACAGGAGGTTATCAATAATCAAAAGAAAATCTGATAACTAATTACAAGAAGAACAGTCTGAAGCCAAGAGAAGGCCTCTATTCAGGGAGGGAAGCCCTGTGTCCCCCAAGCGACTGAAGAGAAAGAGATTTAACGGTGAGTACACAAAATCTCCTTTTCTCTAGGTCTGCTTGGGGGACACAGGGACAGTGGGGACGTACCAAAGCTGTCCCCTGAATCTAGGGCGGGAAGTAGAGGCCTACGTGGAACCAGCCACTGCAGCCTGAAGTACCTTCCTGCCATAGTGGGTGTCAGATGCCACAAGGTGCCAAACTGGTAAAATTTGGCAAAAGTATGGATTGAAGTCCACGTTGCAGCCTTGTTCCGCTGAGGCTTATTTTCGAAAAGCCCTCTGGCGGAATGTGCCCTGATTGATCTGGGGGAACCTGACCCTGTGATGAAGAGGATCTCTGGATGACCTGCTTTATCCATCGGGATATGGTGGTCTAAGGACAAGGAGTCCGATAGACGGATGTCCTCGACACCGGTGCAGGTAAAACTTGAGGGCCCTAACGGGGTCGAGGGTGTGCAGTGCTGCTTCCTTCGCATTGGAAAGGGATGGGCAGAAGGTAGGAATCGTAATTTCCTGGTTGAGGTGGAAAGTGGAAACCACCTTGGGAAGAAAAGAGGGAGAAGTATGAAGTACTGCCCTGTCGTTGTGGAAGGTCAACAGAGGAGACCTACAGGATTGGGCAGAGATCTCAGATACTCTCCGTGCTGAGGCAATAGCCAGCAGAAAAAACTGTTTTCCATGTGAGCCACTGAAGTGGAATAGAATCCATGGGTTTAAAGGGAGCGTGTTGCAGGGCACGTAGGACTGGGGTTAAGTCCCAATTTGGCACCGGTGAAAGTATTATGTGGGCCATTCCCTGAAGAAAAATCCTAACATCTGGGAACAAGGGGAGAGGTCTTTGGAACAGGATGGAAGTGCCGAAAACTGAGATTTCAGTGATCCGAGGGACATGTGCAGGGACAGTCCCTCCTGTAGAAGGCCAGAAGGAGTGGAGTGGAAAACTTCAGTGAATTGAAACCATTACATTGGCACCACCAATGGAAAGTGAACCAGACTCAATGGTACGTCTTGGCGGAGACCGGTTTGTGGGCTGCACGCATGGTAGAATGACAGTGTCAGAGAACCCCTTCCGTCTTAGGATCACAGTTTCAGTAGCCACGCCATCAAATTGAGGGTGGCAGGACAGTGGCGAAGGATTGGACCCTGAGAGAGAAGGTCCAGGATGAGAGGCCAAGGTTCCTCTACTGAGAGATGTACTAGATCCTAGACCCAGGATCTACGGGGCCATGTTGGAGCTATGAGGATGAGAGTATGAGTTCTCTCTGAAGTTTCTTGATCTTTCTCGGAATGAACGCAAGATGGAAGTCCCAGGGAGAGGTGAGGGCGTCTGCCACCAGAGGGTCCCTGGACCTTGCAAAGAAGAGAGGAACTTTATGATTGTGATCGACCTCTGGCGTCCCCCATCTTTGAGTGATCTTGTGGAAGATGTTGTCCTTTACAGGCCACTCGCAGGGATCTAGGGATGTCTGCTGAGATAATCTGCTTCCCAGTTTAAGAGACCTGGAATGAAGATGGCTGACAGGCGAGTCGGATTGCCTGTATCTCAAGAAGGTTGATGTGAAGACATTGTTCCGATAGAGACCAGCGACCCTGCGCTGACCGACCCTCTGCACTGCTCCCCAACCGGAGAGGCCTGCATCTGTGGTGAGCAGTCACCATTGTAGATCCCCTAGGGGTCTGCCCCTGGTCAGGTGACGGGTTTGCATCAACCAGAGAAGAGAGACTCGAGTCCTGCGGGATAAACAAAATTCCAGGAGAAGGGATTTGTGCCTCCAGGCCGCAAGAATATTCCACTGAAGCTCCCTGAGGTGACGTTGGGTGAAGGGAACTGATTCTATCATCAAAACCATGACTCCCAACACCTTCATGTAGAATCTCGCGGTGTGGGACTTCGAGAGGAGAGACCGCACGAGGGTCCGCAAATGCTGGACCTTGTCACTGGGAGAGTTTGTGTCTGGGTGTTGAACTGCATCCAGAGGAAGACCATGGATTGGCTTGGGGTTAACGAGGACTTGTCCAGGTTGAAGAACCAACCAAACTCCTGTAATCGAACCATGGTGAAGTGCAACGCCTGCTGGGCCACTGCAAATTAAGGTACCTTGATCAGGAGATCATCCAGATAAGGAGTTATGGAGATCACCCTGGTGCAGATTAGAGCAGTGGCCACCGACATGATATTGGTAAAGATACGAGGGGCCGAGTTCAGGCCAAGGGGAAGGTCTGTGAGTTGGAAATGGCGATTTTGGAAGGCAAATCGCAAGAATCTCTGATGGGGACAGAAAATTGGGGCCGCGATGACAGACCTGAGGGATTCCTATGTGAACCTTCGCGGTCGAATGAAAGTATGGAGTTCCTTGAGGTCCAGGATTGGCCGAACAGATCCATCCTTCTTGGGAACTACAAACAAGTTTGAGTAATAGCCTCGGAATCTCTCCTCAGTTGGAAAAGGGATGATGACCTCTGAACGGATAAGCTTGCCGATCGCGTTGTGCAGCGCCTGAGCCTTTTGATGCCCCTGAGGATATCTGGACATGAAGAACAGGCGGGGTGGGAGAGAAGCGAATTCTAGGTGGTAGCCCTGACTCACGACCTTGTGTACCCAGGCGTCTTGAGACAGATTCTTCCAGGAGTCGGCAAACCTGCAAAGTCTCCCCCCCTATGGCTGAGTCGCTGAAGGGAAAAAGGGGTGAGTAATGCAGACGTGGACTTGCGGGACTGCCAGGATGGCCTGGACCTTCCACTGAAGCGTCCTCTGCAGGTGGTGGAGTGTCGTGAGAGACTTTTTGGAGACAAGTCCGCAGTTTCATCCAGAGAGATCTGCGAACCGCTACCGACTAGTCAAGTCGGCTGAATTTCTGCTAATCACCTGTAGCGCATCGAGGGAGGCTTCACATAGGTAGTCAGCCTCCTTGATTTGCGAGGCCAAATGAGCGAGTTCTTCACGGGGGACCCTTGTGGCAATCGCTCGGCATAAGGTGTCCGATCAAGTTTGGACGGCTCTACTTACCCAAGCCGAGTCTAGAACAGGCCGAAGGGAGGTACCTGAAGCAGAGAAGAGGGAACTTAGAATGCCCTCAAGCTTCTTGTCCATGGAGTACTTGAAGGAGGCTGCATCAGGAACTGGTAAAGCAGTGCCCTTAGATAGTCGAGAGACAGGCGCGTCCACTGAAGGTGGGGAGGTCCACTTTTCCGTTAGTTCCTGTGGAAAAGGATATAGTTTGAGAAAAACTGCGGTTAGCCTGGAAACATCCCTCTGGTTTGAACCATTCCTGTTGTATAATTTGCTTGAGTTGAGCATGAGAGAAGAAAGGAAGGTGAGGACCTGCTGACCTGCTGTGGTGCTTAAACAAGGAGGTACTGCAACTAGGTTCAGGCTCCTTTAAGTGAAGG
The DNA here is from genome assembly GCA_038501925.1 of Xenopus petersii. Classification (NCBI taxonomy): domain Eukaryota; kingdom Metazoa; phylum Chordata; class Amphibia; order Anura; family Pipidae; genus Xenopus; species Xenopus petersii. Next base: position 36,222,462 of record CM076674.1, read on the forward strand.
GTCTCTAATACTGAAATGAGGGAATCAATGGCCTCGGAGGAGAGTTTGGGGGGATTCCCCTTACTCTGGGTCGGAACTGTGAGATAGTTCACCATCAGACAGAGCCGGATCCTCCTCTGAGTCAGGCGGCTGGGATGAAGTAGTGATGGACTCCGCCTCACACTCATCCTCGGAAGGAGAGGGGGCTCTACATTTTGGAGGCTTATCTAGCCACGGGACTCCACCAATTTAGGAATGCCGGCGGCAAGCATAGATGCCCATTCTGGGGGAGGCTGGGGGTCCAGGGGGGTGGAGTCCCGGGGCTGGCCTGATGGGTCCCCATGGGAGGCTTGGCTTACCTGAGGACGGAGTTCTGAAGTTTCCGAAACTGCCTCAGGTGGCTTGCACGTGGAACACAGAGGGTCCTTGTGACCAGATGAGGCATTTGGCACAAGCTAAATACTTAACCAATGAAGTAGTTGCTGGCCTGGAAAAAAGGTTATCACCTGTACCTTCAGACATGGTGTACACAAGCTGTTCCTGTAAGAGAGGAATTAAGTTAACAATATATATAATGTAGGATATATATATAACTGAAAATGCCTCCCCAGGGTACTGCTGGGAGTAAAGCCTTGGAGGGGAGTAAAGGCTGATAAGGCAGTAATTACAAAGCCTGCTGCCCTGTGGCATTAGCTCAAAACCCCACTGTGTCAGCAGTACTGCCCTGTTGTGTTCTTAGTATAAACAGGGGGGGGCTGCGCTGCAGAGAAGCTGGGAAATAGTTCTGCCCAGTGTGGTGAGTCTGCTAGTAATGGAACCTCCTCCAGAATCAATGGGAAGTAGCTGCCTGTGCGCACAATGGAGAGTGCGAAGAATGGCCCCTCCCCTAGCGGTGACATATGGTGCAGACGCACACCTTAGAAAAATGGTGCATAAGGCACTGGCGTGCACTTTTTGGGTTGCACACAGGGTGCATGTACAGTAAGTGAAAAATCTGCCCCAGCCGTTGCCTCCCCAGGTAGAGTGAAAGACAGCCTTGGTGAAGACTCTTGTAAAATAGTGAGGCGCAACTAGTGTTAAGCCCACAATAACTCTCTTGTGCTGTTGACAGTGAGGACAGTAGGAAACATAAGTGCCATTCCCATTCTGGACAATTTGTAGAGATGATTTGGCAGCTGTGCTCTCAATCTCAGTAAGCCACACCCGCTCCAGGTGTAGGAAATTAACCAATTAGTTAGAGAACTGAGAGAAAGCAAGTGAAAAGGCAGAACTTGCTGCTAGGTGCTCTTTATTGCACACAACATGTTTCAGGCCAGAAGCCCTTTATCAAGTGCCTGTGTGTTTGCTGGAGGCTGATTAACATACTGCCTGGGTCTGAACTAGTGACCTGCAGGTTGCAACAAAGTCTCCTATACTGCTGTGCAAGGCAGATGGATTGTGCAGAGGGGGAGGGGGGCTCAGAGAGTGAATAAGCTGCTATTAAGGATATATGCTTACCTTAAATGAGCCACGGCAGGAGTTCCCAGACTGTAGTGTAGGGATCCTTGGGGCATATAAGGAGGATTGAGCAACAGGATGAACCTGGCTATACCTCAGCCCTGTGTCCCGGCCAGCGCATCCGCCTCTCTGTATGTCAGAGGGAGGGAATCAATGCTGGATGGTCAGTGCACAGCACAAGAGACCCCGGTGACATCCTCGAATAATGGATCAGACTACTCAGTGTAGCTGTCCAGCTCCATATCATGTGAAGGAATTGTAATGAAATAAAAATAAAAGAGCAAAATAAATAGTAAAATACTCCTGAATGCAGGAGACGGTCCTAACCTCCTGAGGACACAACGAAACTGGGTGTCTCTGCCTACAGAGGAGGGGTATAGCAGGAGGAGGAGGGGTCAAGTTTCTATTTTTTTATTGTGTCCTGCCTCCTAGTGGTTCCAGCTATACCCCACTGTCCCTGTGTCCCCCAAGCAGACCTAGAGAAATCATGCGTGGAAAGAGGATGGTAAGAATATGACAGCGTGCTAGAGAAATGCTATTGTGGGTACAGAACACTCAGGGGGTAATTTACTAACAATCAGTGAGTGGGCCCCTAAGCTCAGTAAGTGACAGCAGCCCAGGCAGATCATTTGCAGTGAATCAGCAGAAAAGAAGATGGGGAGCTACTGGGGCATCTTTGGAGGCACAGATCTTTACTGCTAAAGGGCTTTGGTTGTCTGAGGCTGGAACAGAAGCCCAAAACATAATATACAACATTTCTAGACTACTTTTTTAGTTTAACTTTCCTTGTCTTTTAAACCTTCTCACTATTAATTGTTTAAACTCAGGCCATCTGTCTACCAGTGTTGGGAAAGATATAGATGATGAGTGGATAGTTCCCATTTGATCCCTGAGATAGACGGGTGGCTGCCCTGCTGGGGCAGGACTTAATTGTCAACACTCTTATTACTTAATTAACTATTGAAGTAGCAAGTAAGATGAAATTTAGTTACAACCATTGATGTACATCGCTGATCCACTCCATGTGTTTTTATTAATTCCTGTTTTATGAATACTGTCCAGCACTGCTCATGAGTTATTATAGTGATATATATAGTTGAGTCTTTTGTACTCGGCAGCAAGTTTTTAGAGAATTACCAATAAAAGTTATGTTTTATGAGATATACAGGGAGGATGCAAATGCAACATTGTATCCTATTCTGTAGCACGTCAATTGTAATTATTTTCAAACTGGTATATATATTTAAGTAAATATTGTCCTTGAACCACCATTTTGTAATGGTCTCGGTGATGCCTCAGAGATCACCAGACCCGAAATACTACAACTCTAACTGTAACAGGAAGAAGTGTGGGAACAAAAGACAGAACCGTGGCTGTTAATTGGCTCATGTGACCTAAAATGTATGTTTGTGTGCACTGTGAATCGTACGATCCCAGGGGGCAACCCTTATTTTTTAAAATGGCAATTTTCTTTTTATGATTACCCAGTGGCACATACTATTAAAAAAGTATATTGTTATGAAAATGGTTTATTTACATGAAGCAGGGTTTTACATATGAGCTGTTTTATGCAATATCTTTTTATAGACACCTACGTTGTTTGAGGGTATAGTTTTCCTTTAAGTCTCACCCAGTCACCTTCAATAACAGATCAGTCACCCGCAGTCATAGAATCATCACCAGTGGAACAGGTAGCAGGACAGTGGGGCGTTGGCGAGGCAGAACAAGGGCCAAAATTCACCTACATCCCTTCCTATGAGTAATCTCAGTTAATGGTGTGTTTTAGTCCAGTATTGTGTTAATGTGCTGCACAGTACAGAGCAATGTAATAGCGCTTAGTGCCTCAGAACTGTGTGTGTCTCTCCTACTGGTATTAAGGCCATGATCAGAACTGGGTCAGCTAGTATTTGTACCTATGGCAATAATACTTGTCACCTCAAAGCCTCCCTCCCATTCTGTTGTTTTCAGGTGGATAATGGGGGTCACCCACCACCCCCTGATCACCCACTACCACTTTCTTCCCCTCTCTCTTTCCCAGTCACCACTCACAAACAAAGTGCAAACTCACCCCACAGTTACATTATCTCCCTCAGAATTGCACCCCCTCTCCTTTTGTGCCTCTGCTGCCTGCTCTTAGTTCCAGCCATGGCCATGATGCTAATGATTAGTGATGGGCGAATTTATTCGACAGGGATGAATTCACTGAGATTTTCCGCATTTCGCCACCGACGAATAAATTTGAGAAACTGCCAAAAAAAATTGGACGCCGGCGTCTAAAAAATTGGACGCCGGCGTCAATAAATGGTCACCGACATTTTGACGCCCACATCCATTTTTGACGCCTGTGAATTCTCGCTGGTGTCAAAATCCGTGTTTTGCAAATTCGGCGGGGAATTTGCGAAATGGGAGAAATTCGCCCATAACTACTAATGATACTTGACAGCACAAAAACCAGACATTCTACAGTTTTGCCAATGCCGTGGGTCAACAACATGTTCTGGGACAAAATGTTAACCTTGTTGAATGTATTCTCTTCAACCACAGCTTCTATGATACAAACTCACCTGTCCTTTTACTGAAACCCAGGGGGTAACTATAGAGGAAACAGACCCTGCAACTAGCCGTGTGATTGATAAGCAGTTACAATACCTGTTCTTGGGAAATTCCATGCTCCCAACATTTATGGACTCAATGATGTTGCCGTAGGGCCCAATAACTAGTCATTGTGTTGCTGAACAGTTCATGTAGGAGAGGCTCATATGATCCCAATATAAACAGCTGATGTGACTCTATAATGAGTATGACTATGAAGATTTTCATTCATCCAGGTCATAGTATATCTAGTATAGGTCAATTTAAAAACAACTGGACTTGCTGAGTAATCAATGAAGACGTTTCACTACTCATCCGAGCAGCTTCTTCAGTTCAACTGACTGGTGTGGGAAGTTCTCGGCATATAAACTCTTCCACTAATCCATTTACAATGGCACATGGTAACTCTTCAAAGAGGTGACATCTGAAGAAACTCACAGAGGTGATGATTGTGTGTAGTTGTGATAGGATTATCCAATGTGTCATGCAACTCCTAGATACAGGTGTTACTTGTGAGAGTTGCATGAATGGATGTGTGAAGTGTTCTGAATCCACTGGGGTCAAACCAGCGGTCTTCTTTATCCAAGATTTGGACCTTGCTGTCTTCAAAGGAGTGTCCCTTGTCTTTTAAGCTGAATGTCATTTAAAAATAATAAACCATTTCTTGGAAAACAAAAACAAATAAATGCCAAAATGTTTATTCATCATCTCAACAGAATAGATGTTGTGATCTTCTGATTTCTTTCTTGTAGGCTACCATCGGGCACCATGATGTTATACTGGGGCCCAAAGATGACAAATGGGCCCTTTTGCCCCCGTCCCTCCCCCCGATGGTTGCCTCAGTTCTTTAAACCCTCCAGCTTCAGTTCTTTAACACCTCCAGCTTCAGTTCTTTAACACCTCCAGCTTCAGTTCTTTAATGCCTCCAGCCTAAGGAAAGATAGTTCAGTGTTAGACATGTAGTAGTAGGTATATGTATAAGAATTCTGAAGTTCATTTGCATTTACAATTTTATCAAAATCATGTTTTAAGTCACATGCCCTTTTCTGCTAATTTAAAGATCAACTACCTCTATAATAAAAAAAAATGCCATCTCAGCTTGCAGGTTTCTCTCCATTTAGTGAACTATAATAATAATTAGCAATTTGTCTTACCTCCTTGATACTGGAAGGTTCTTTCAGATGCCCCCAATAGTAAAAAAAATATATATATAATAAAGACCCCAAACAGAAGTGCACAAGCACTAAGGAGCACAAAAAGCATGAGCCTTAGTGATTATTCAGGGAGTGCTTTTATCGGGGGTCTAGCACCACACCTGCAAAAAGCAAGCATTAGGGCAGCTCTGTTTTGGAGTCCTCAGCCAATTTATTTTCCATGGAAGGCAGGGGACAAAGAACAATTTGCTCCCTGCCTTTAATGACGTAAAAGTCCCTTATTGAGTTTGAAAAAAAGATGCACATCCATCAGGTTATTGCCACCATTCTAAAATTCTGATAATATTTTTGCATCTGCTAAACCCACAGATACTATCAAAACGACTATGTTTGTGCCCATAATCAAACAGAGTTAAAAAGCATGGTGGTTAGTTGTTAATTTTTTACCATGTACTTTCTGTTTAAACCCTCATTGATCTCATAGCAGGAATATGCACACTGAAATTGACATGGGTCTTGGTTTTGAGTGCTCATGTTCTTCAAGGGTGATAAAAAGTGCATTTAACATTTGAATATTGGAGAACAGAGCCAGTGTCGGACTGGGATGCCAGGGACCCACTAGAAAATGTTAGACCGTGGGCCCACTTTCCAAACTCTTATTCCTCCTCTCCTCACTCAAGCTCTTTATTCTCCTAGTCTTTTATATCTACTTACTATATTCTTCCATTATTAAGCTTTTTTTTTTTTAATAAATAAATAGGGAAGGACCGTGAAATAGGCTAATTGGTTAGAAGCAAGAGGGCCCACAGACACCTGGTCAGGGCCGGGCCAAGCCGACGGGGCACCCTAGGCACCCAGTCAGCTACCTCCACCCTCCCTCATGCGAGCATGTGAGCTTGTTACAGCACGCATGCGCAAGTGCACATGCGCTATAGGGGGAGACGCATGCGTGAGTGCGCATGCGCTATGCGGGGAGATTAAAGAAAGGAAAGGGGAAGGGCAGGTTCGTGACAGGTGGTGGAGCGTGACAGAGGGGCGTGATGGACAGAGGGAGGTAAGTGATGATGACAGAGGGAGTACGGGGAGCGACAGAGAGAAAAAGGAAGGGGAGTGACGAACAGAGAGAGGGGAGGAGGAAATCGAGCAGGGGAGCAAAGCTGGACTAGGGGTAGGCAGAAAACTTTTGAACAGGTACCTGCCCAGCACCCCCACATCTTTGCCCCCTAGGCAGGTGCCTCTTCTGCCTACCCCTAGTTCCGGCCCTGCACCTGGTCCCAGCAGGAGTTTTCCTGGTATCCCGGTGGCCAGCCCGACACTGAACAGAGCCCTACATCCTATTTTGTAATATTTAGTTGGATAGGGGGTCTGTGCAGTGATCAAATAGGGTTTAAATGGTTAAAACATATATATATGCTCAAACCTCAAATTCTCCATTCTCTTCATCACTGAAGTCATTGCCCAGATATTCTTCTTCTGGGTACTCCTACTGGCTGATGTTGATGCCAGCTGATGATGCCTGGTAAATAGAAACAATTTGTGAATCATCTATCTAGTTGAAATTCTTAAAGGAGAACTAACCCCCCCATGATGTTAAGTCCCCACTGCCCCCTCTATTTGCCCTGCTCCCTGCCTCCCCCTGCACAGTCTTACCCCAGAATTCTGTCCCCTCTTGAAATAGTGACTGCACAGCGGAGCTCACGGGTGCCGTCTTCTACTATACGATAATCTTTGGGTCTTCTTCCTCCCATTCGGCAATTTCTGCCTCTTTCGGCGCATGCGCAGTTGTCACGAACCGAAAGATTGCTCCAACTGCACATGCGCCATTACCCGCTCAATTCACGAAGAGAAGAACATAGCGCCCGTGAGCTTATCACATCCTTTTAGCTTCCTTTAAATATGCTGTTTAAATTAATATTATGTAGCTCAATGTGATGCTGAGTTGGTAAAAAAAACAAAGATCAGGAACAAATATTTGCCATGTGTTTAAAAGCAGCATTTTTCTCATAATTCTAAGTTAATTGTGGCGGCATTCCAGGTTGAATCTGCTGCAATTGCACATGATCATAAATAAGGATGGAATTATGCTTTTATTTTGATCACCTGTGCATTTCGAATTTGGGAATGGGGCCTACAGAGTAGTCTGTGTGATTTGATTTGATAGGGGACCTGTATTGGGGCCAAAAAAGGTTTAAAAAGGTTTAAAATTATTTAAGCTCAAACCTCAAAACTCTCCTCATACTCTTCATCAGTGAGGTAACTTACCAGATATTCGTCTTCCAGGTTCTCGTTCTGGCTGATGTCACTGTTCAGTCATCATCCGAAACTGATCATGGCTCCTGGTAAATAGAAACAATTTGTCAACCATCTATCTAGGGGAAGTGCTTAAAAGTATCATTAGGGGAAAAGAAACTTTAAATTTAGAATTTGGAAAAGAGTAAAAAATTAAACATAGAAAGTATTTGAAAAATAGTCTATTTCTGGTGAAAAATCTGAAAATAAATGAACTGAAAAAAGTGTTTGGAAGGTGAACAACCCCTTTAAGAGAGAAACAAATGTTCAGTACCAAGTACAAGTCATGTGTTTAAATGCAGCATTTCTCTCATGTGTTTTTAGCTTCTACTTGGTGTATACCATAGAAGACTTGCTACTAAGCTGTTTTGTGGTTACATGCATTGTAGTCTATTTTTTTTTTTTTTTTACCAAGCTATTCCTATTTCCATGTAACATACAAGCCAGTATTAATGTTCTTGATTGGAATTTTTGGTGCATAAAGGTTTACCGATCTGAATAAACATTTTCTTACCAATTGCTCATCATATGGCATGTTGCTTTCAGAGGAACGGTAATGAAATGCCTCATAAGAGTAGTCAGCATCGACTTGAACTTTAACCATTTGGAGAATCTCCCGGTGTTCAAGGATGCGTAGTTCTTTCTAAATTCAAACAAAAGAGATAAAGTTAAATAAAATGCACAACTTACTTATGAGGAATTACTGCTTCTAAATACAACTAAAACAGTATTTCTCCACTTATCTTTACAGTTACAGGGTGATTAGAGTTTATTAATAAAGATCCCAAACAGAAGTGCACAAACACTAAGGAGCACGAAGAGTATGAGCCTTAAGCTGGCCATAGATGCAAAGATCTGATTTCGAACCGTGTGGAGAGTCGCAACATTTCAGAACAGATCAGTCTTTTGGTCGACAGGTTAGAAAATTTCTGTCGGCTGCAGATAATATCTCTGCGTGTATTGCCGATCGTACGATTTTCAGTGGGAGACTGTCACTAGCTTTGGTTGGACAACCAAGTACGATTGCTGTCAGGGGCAGAACATTGCTGATCTGTTCTTTAACTACTTTATTTGATCTGACTGGTAAAACTTTGATCTGAATGGTTAGTGGCGGGTTGGGAGATGGGAAAGTCCGATCGTACGATGATTCGTACAATCAGATCTTTGCATCTATGGCCAGCTTAAGTGATCAATGACGGAGTGCTTTTATCAGGGGTCTCGCTTTACTCTGCACCACACCTGCCAAAAGCAAGCGTTAGGGCAGCACTGTTTTGGAGCACAGAGGCCTGTGCTAATTTATTTTCCATGGAAGGCAGGGGACATAGAACAACTTTCCCCTTGCCTTTCATGACATAAAAGACCATCATTGAGTCTGAAAAAAAGATGCACATCCATCAGGTTATTGCCACCATTCTGAAATGCTGGTAATATTTTTGCATCTGCTAAACCCACAGACCTGGGAACATGCCAGTATCTGGTTAGCATTGCCTACTTCTACTGATGATCATAACATACAGTAGGTGTAACCAAAGGCCTATTAGTATCTAATAACAGTAATAGTATAAAATCATTACCTCCCCCTGGTCATTGATGACTTCTATGACCACTTTTCTTATTTGCACTTGTTGCCATCCCTGTAACAAAAGTAGAGAAAGAAACTCTGTGATGTTTATAACCATAACAGTTTGGTAAAGCCAACAGATATAACATGTAGCTAGGGTAAGGTTTAGTGGCAGACTTAGAAACACAGAAAAATGAACAATTGGCACCCTGCCTTTCATGACGTAAAATACCCTTATTGAGTTTGAAAAAAAAAAATATGCACAAGCATCTGGTTATTGGCACCATTCTGAAATGCTGGTAATATTTTTGCATCTGCTAAACCCACAGACCTGGGAACATGCCAGTATCTGGTTAGTATTTTCTACTACTTCTGGTGATCATAAAGTAGGTGTAACCAAAGGCTTAGTATCTAATAACGGTATGAAGTCATTACCTCCTTTCCATCGTCTTCTATGGTCGTTTCTTGTATTTCTTCTTCTTGCCATACCTGTAACAAAAGTAGAGAAAGAAGCTCAGTGATGTTTTTAGATTGACCTATACTAAATATACTCAGTGATGTTTATTAACTTAGCAGTTTGGTAAAGCCAACAGATATAACATGTGGCATGGGTAAGGTTTAGTGGCAGACTCAAAAACACAAAAAATAAAATGTACACTGAAACTGAAAGGGGTCTTGGTTTTCAGTGCTCATGTTCTTCAAGGATGATAAAAGCGCATTTCACATGGGAGAACAGGGCCCTACATTTTGTGGGATATAGTTGGGTCGGGGGTCTATGCCGGGGCCAAAATAGGTTTAAAATGCTTTAAAGTTATATAACCGCAAACCTCAACAATCTCTTCAGCCTTTTCCTCCCGGAGGTCACTGCCCAGATAATCTTCCTCTGGGCATTCCTGGCCAATGTTGTTGCCAGTTTCAGATGAGGACTCATCATTTTCTTGCTGACAGTTGTACTGATAAGAGAGAGAAAACATTGTTTTATAAGATGGACTTGTCACTAGAGAATATGATGAAATACATCTTTTTTTTTTAAATGGTTTAAAGTTATAATAAAAAAGATGTATTAAACAGTCAAGTTCAAACCTCATCGCTCTCCTCGAGCTCCACCTGGCTGATGGTATTGCTCAGGTCCTCTGTCAGTGTTTTTTCTTCCTGGCTGTTGGTATTACCAGTTTCCAATATTGACTGCTGGTAAATAGAGAGAGAGACAATTAGTGTACAATCTAGGTGCAGAGCTTAAAAGTGTAATTAAAAATGTTTTATCACATCTATTCAGCACCCTAGGGAAGCTGCTAGAATGAATATTTTGTATCTCTATGTGACGCTTGAATTGAAATTTTATCATAAATGTGTTATTTTATATAACAATCCTTTGCTGTTTACCTCATCGATGTTATTGCAGTGGTCTTCGCCTCCTTCCAAGATGTTCTGGTTAATAGAGAAAACATGGTTTTATAAGATTAACTCCGTTCAGTATAGAATATATTAAAATATAATATATTAAAATATATCTTTTAATTATATTTCTCCTGCTCACTGTGATGTTAATACAGAAAAAAAGATGAAGAATGAATTTATCACAGATCAAAGTATATATTATACTATTAATAATAATAATATTATCAATATAATTATAAGTATACATAAATATGGGGTGTGTGTAAGGCTGATGTTAATCAAAGGATATGGGGCTATTCTATTCTTGCCAGGAGAGGAAAGGAGAAATAATGGGAAAATGTGGCCAATTGAAGAATAAACTGACCAAACCCTCAGTATAGATTTTCTTTAGGATAAGCAGGAAGTGGAAATATATCTGGTGCAGCTTTATCAAGTGTTGAGTGAATGAATGAAGCTACATATAAATCTATAGTGTATATAGAGTAAATAACATGGTTTAAATAGCACAAATAGTGTTATTTCTATTTATGTTGGCCAATTCTTCTCTACTTACCACAACGTATTCATCACGATCCGTAGACTCGGTAGATTTGTTAGTTTGTTTCTAGAATAAAAAAAAACAGTTTTCATGAGAGAGAGAATTCAAAACTAGAATTCACTAAAGATATAATTTGACATTAAAACTGCCTCAATTAAGAGAAAATTTAGAAAAAATGCAATGAATTAATAATTTCTAAAAAGAATAAACTATGCCCTTAAATGTTAGTGGTCTATTTTATATAGTTTTAGAGTTTTTTTCAACCTCGACTGTGGCGTAACTACAGAGGAAGAAGACTCTGCTTCCCCAGGGAACAATGGGGTATTAATAATGAGGTCTCCTTCCTCTAAATTTATGTGGAAATCTCCCCTCCCCAGTAACTCTCTATAATTGAGAAATGACATGGAATAAAGAAATCCGCCGTGTAGGCAGGTTGGTGGGGTGGCTTTGTGCTCTGGGCCCCTCTTTAGATTTGTCTATTGCATCTTACATCAACCCCTCTGGCATTGGCCAGAATCGATATATTTCCACTATGGGCATGACATTATCCCAACACTTTTTTTAGGATTCAGATTTGGTGAAATATCAGGCACTTACCCAAACCAAATCAAATTTATCTCTTCTATAAACTCAGATCAAATCCGCTCCATTTTTTTATGCTTATATATAATTACATTTTCCCGAAAATGTTTACGGAAAATATCAGATTTTCACGATTTTTTTCAGAATTTTCTATTTGATTTTCACCCAAAAACTTCGGGTTATTGCAAAAACCCAGCGCACATGAAAAAATCATTGGGACGTTTCCATCCTCAGGGTTTAATAAATTCCAAAAAATTTTTTAAAAGTCAGATTTTATTTAAAAAAAAAATCACTTTTTTGTGATTTTTGCATTCAGAGTTTATTAAATAACCCCCTTAAAATCAAGAGATATTATCGGGAAATGTAAACATACAAATACAAATTTTGATTTGGTTTAGTAACCTGTAGTGGATGACTTCATGTTTAGTGCAATAAATATAGAATTGGTGCTGAGCTGAATTCTATAACCTAGATATCATTATCACTCTAAAAATAGCATTTCAGATTGTTTGCAGCACAATACAGTTAGACTTTGTAGCTAGCAATCTATCTGATTATGTTCAGTATCAGGAACTGTTAATTCAATTGTTAAGTCATCACAAAATGGCCAATGTATAGAGATCACCTAGTAACTGAATCAGAGGATAATTTCTATCCATGAAGTGATGAAATGTGTACAGTAGAAAGAATGAAATCCTTACCTTGCAAAAGCAAGAGAAACACGCCTTAAATCTCTTCCACATTTCGAAATTTTTTGAAAGTTTTTGAAATTTTGTCTAGGGAGACAAAAAATAAACATCACATTAGTCATCCCTTCTATGCACAGCATCACAGTTCAAAATCAAATTCTCTGTAATTCTAACATACATATAAAGTCACCACTCAAATTCTACACAGTACCAGTATTGAAAATAATTTTAAAATGTTTTCTCTCTAATATCAGGAGTTCTACTCACTTCAGTCACCTGAAAAAGAATAAAATAATCTAGGCTGCTGCTGCTTGACACCTTAACTCAGTCCATTATGACATCACACTGTGCACAGTGATATCACAAAAGCAGCTCAAGTGTGAATGAATATCATATTACTACTACCAGACTCGCCATTGTGACATCACATGTGCAACCCAAGGTGGGAAATGTAGGTTAGACCTTTATAGATAATGGCTGGTGGGTTGAGTTGATTCCAAGTTAAGTATTAGGGGCAGATTTATGAAGGGTCAATTTTGAATTTTGAAACTTGCATTATTGAGTTTTATTTTAGTGAAATTTGAGTACAGAATAGTTTAAATTCAATTTGAGTTTTTAAAAAAATTCTGATTTGATTTTTGAAATGTATCATGTACTGGCCCTTTAAGAATTCAAATTCGACTATTCGCCTTAAACCTGCCAAATTGCTGTTTTAGCCTATGGGGGACGTTCTGGGATCAATTTGGAGTTGTTTGCAGCCTTCGTGAAAATGTAGTTGTTTTTTAGAGAAAAAACTCGAATCGAATTCAGATTAAATTGCAGTTGGTCGAATTTTGGTCGAATTTCGAGTTAATGGGAGTTTAAAGAAACTCCCATGAACTCTAAATTTGACCCTTGATAAATCTGCCCTTTAGTATAAATTTTTTTTAATGTATACATATATTATTTTATTATCCACAAATATCCACCTAAAATTAATAGGGAATGTGGCAATATTCTCTGTAGTGCTGAGCCACAAGGTAATGGTGCCCAAGACAGACCCACACTTCCCCCATCCCCCACTCATTGATTCAGTATCCACCTGCACCCCCCCCTGCACCAAATACCCCACAGTGAGACAGCAGTTCATGAATTGAGGGGGAATTTGGGGCGTCATACCTACAGCAAGGCCAAAATTAGAGGTAGGCAGATAGAAGAGGTAAATTATATGCCTAAACCCTGCCCCCCACCATTGCACCCTAACCTAAGCATCTGCCACTTCTGCCTACCCCTAGTTCCAGCCCAGATTTTATGTTTATAATATACAGTGACCAGGTACAACATCCTCCTTTAAAATCATTATAACATATTATAAATTATTCACATTATCACTAGCAGTCTCTAAGCCTGTACAGTAACAATATTAATAACATTATATTTGCTAATATTTCCACCAAGTATCTTGACTTCTACTCACCTCAGTTGTCTGATCAAGAATGAGCCAATCTGGGCTGCAGCTGTACACTTGAACTCTGTCCATTATGACATCACCGGACTGCAGCTGTACACTTTAACTCTGTCCATTATGACATCACCGGGCTGCAGCTGTACACTTTAACTCTGTCCATTATGACATCACCGGGCTGCAGCTGTACACTTTAACTCTGTCCATTATGACATCACCGGGCTGCAGCTGTACACTTTAACTCTGTCCAATGACATCACTATGACATCACCTGGGCTGCAGCTGTGTACCTTGACTCTGTCCATTATGACATCACCTAGGCAACACAAGTCAGGAGATGTGGGTTAGCAATTTACATAATGATTGGTGGGGGGAGTTATAAAATACACTGGTGAATTAATGCCATAAAGAAATAATGTATTTTAAATTATCTAATAAATTGTAAGTTCTTTAGAGCAGGGACCTTATCCCAACTGCGCATTGAAAGTGCTAAGCTCTTAAGCATAGATTTATCTATTTTACTGTATAACATGATACAATCTATACCCCTGTTTATGTTTTCACCTTTTAAAGCACTGCATACAATTGTGGCACTATATAAATAAATCCAAAATACATCTATACATTGCTAATACCTACATGCATTTTGTAGGTTCTTCGATTTTTACTATTACTATTTAGATGAAATTTGGTTAATATAACACAAAGGGGCATATTTATCAAGGGTCAAATTTAGAATTTATAAAAACTCCCATAAATTCGAAATTTGGGGGGGAAAAACGATCAATCAAAATTTATTAAAAAACGTAAATTTTTTTAATTTGGGGTGAATAGGATCGACCTGCACACTCAAATCGAATTTGATTCAAGTTTTTTCACCAAAAAAATGTTGTTTGTTTTTTAAATTTAAAAAAGAAAAAAAAAAAAGTAGATTTTTTAAAAGTCCACCAAATGACTCAAAATTGATTGTAGGAGGCCCCCCATAGGCTAAAACACCAATTCAGCAGGTTTTAGATGGCGAATACTCGAATTTGAATTCTTAAAGGGACAGTACATGATAAATTTAGAAATTCGAATTTAGAATTTTTTTTAAACTCAAATCCAATTTGGACTTTTCCCTAGTCAAATTACACTAAAATAAACTTGAAATTCTAATTTAAAAATTCAGATTTTCAATTCCACCCTTAATAAATCTGACCAGAGTACCCCTATTTATGTTTTCACCTTGTAAAGCACTGCATATATTGCTTCTAACAGCCAATACCTACAGGTATTTTGTAGGTTTTTCCCTTTTTACTGCTACTATTTAGATGAGATTTGGTGAATAAAACACAAAGTTGTTGCATTGCAACGCTCTCTTTTTCTCCTGCTTCCAAATTTACTAACCAAACCCAAATGGAGGGCCATGCTATTAGGAGCAAATAGTTATAGGGTGTCACAGACCAGATGAACAAGGTAATTGTGCAGTGCCCAAGTGATGCCTAGCTCATGCGCAGACTGTACCACTTGGATAGCCGATCACATGAGCACAGCCAGGTACAACCCCATCTCCCCGCAGTCATGTGCGCCGATAAACTTCAATTACTCTTTACTGCTGTACTGCAAGTTTAAGTGATATCACGCCCCCAGCAGCCCATCAGCAGAACAATAGGAAAGTAACCAGATATCCGCTCCCTGGTAGATATAAGAACAGCACTCAATAGTAATAAAAATCCATGTCCCACTGCGACTCCTTCAGTTACATTGAGTAGGAGAAACAACAGCATGTCAGAAAGCAGTTCCATAGTACTGGCTCTTTCAGAAAGCACATGACCAGGCAAAATGACTTGAGACGGCGCCTACACACCAATATTACAGGTAAAAGAAAATACACTTGTTGGATTAGGAATTAAATTGAATATGGTAGAGTGAATTATTTGCAGTGTAATTTAGAAAAAAGAAACACCATAAAAATCATGACAGAATCCCTTCAATTACTTTTCTCCTTTCTGTATCCTTTATTAAATATATATAGTACCACATTTGTATACACATGATGAAAATAACCAGCCCCGTTGTGCAGCCTGTGGTTCTTGTGTATTTAAAATGTTTTGTAAAGTCACATTTGCTCTGATACAGAGTTCACGCTCTCACTGACAGCTGTACAGCACCATGTATATCCATCAACTCAAGATGGAAAACACACAGACTGGTAACCTGAGTAGTGTTCTGAGAAGTATCACTAGACACAGTCCTCAGACATGGACTATACTCTACAGCATTGTGTGTGACCCTACTGATACCCTTATGGCTCTACAGCTCTGTGCTATATATATATATAGAGAGAGAGAGAGAGAGAAGAGAGAGAGCAAACAAAAAACCGCACACACAGGACTTAAGTGCAAAAACAATTAAAAATTTTATTGCAATGTTTCGGTACAGGAGCCGAAATGTTGCAATAAAAGTTTTTATTTTTTTTGCACTTAAGTCCTGTGTGTGCGGTTTTTTGTTTGCTCTATGTATGATTGATTATAACCTGCACCCGGGCAATTGTCTAATGGATTAAGAGTGCTCCAGTTGTAAGAAGGTATATATATATAGATATAAAATGTGCATGTGTATTAGCAAAAGACCAGCAAACATTTGTGTGGGCTGCTTTTTTTTTTTGCCAGGGCTGCTCTTTACTCCCAGTCCGGCCCTGGCCGTAAGACCCCCTAACAGTACAAAGACCCCCCAAAACCATATATTTTTGGAAAGTACACATTCTGCTGAATAATAATTTGCTATAACTTTCTTTCTACTCCAAACTTACATGTTGCAATACTATGCTAAAGGCAGCGGTTTTTATGACATTTCTGAAAATCGCCTAAAAATATTGCAGTTGGTCGCATTTATCTCACCCAATTTCTTACATACAATTAGAAAACACCATAAATATTGACACTAAGGGTCTACTGAACAGTTTGATGCACAATATGCATAGATAAACCAAAGCAGGTGGGCACGTGCGGACCCCAAATAAAAACAGTGCATAAGAATTTTCTCGGCTGTCAATTCGCCTCCTCTGAACATAGCACTCTGACTGGCCGATATGCATAGATAAACCAAAGCAGGTGGGCACGTGCGGACCCCAAATAAAACCAGTGCATAAGAATTTTCTCGGCTGTCAATTCGCCTCCTCTGAACATAGCACTCTGACTGCATATAATGTGCCGTAAGACCCCCCAAAACCATATATTTTTGGAAAGTACACATTCTGCTGAATAATAATTTGCTATAACTTTCTTTGTGCTCCAAATGTACATACTGCAAAGCAACGCTAAAGGCAGTGGTTTTTGATATTTCTGAAAATCGCCTAAAAATATTGCAGTTGGTCGCATTTATCTCACCCAATTTCTTACATACAATTAGAAAACACCCTAAATATTGACGCCAAGGGTCTACTGAACAGTATGATGCCCAATATGCATAGATAAACCAAAGCAGGTGGGCACGTGCGGACCCCAACTAAAAACAGTGCATAAGAATTTTCTCGGCTGTCAGTTCGCCTTCTGTGAACATAGCACTCTGACTGCATATAATGTGCCGTAAGACCACCTAACAGTACAAAGTAGAGATGGCGCGAACTGTTCGCCGGCGAACTTGTTCGCGCGAACATCGGGTGTTCACGCTCGCCGGAAGTTCGCAAACGTCGCGCGACGTTCGCCATTTTGGGTTCGCCATTGTTGGCGCTTTTTTTTGCCCTCTCACCCCAGACCAGCAGGTACATGGCAGCCAATCAGGAAGCTCTCCCCTGGACCACTCCCCTTCCCTATAAAAACCAAAGCCCTGCAGCGTTTTTTCACTCTGCCTGTGTGTGCTGAAGAGATAGTGTAGGGAGAGAGCTGCTGCCTGTTAGTGATTTCAGGGACAGTTGAAAGTTTGCTGGCTAGTAATCGTTTTGATACTGCTTTGTTATTGGAGGGACAGAAGTCTGCAGGGGTTTGAGGGACATTTAAGCTTAGGTAGCTTTGCTGGCTAGTAATCTACCTTCTACTGCAGTGCTCTGTATGTAGCTGCAGTGGGCAGCTGTCCTGCTTCTGATCTCATCTGCTGACTGCTGTAATAACAGTAGTCCTTGTAAGGACTGCTTTTATTTATTTTTTTGTTGTTTTACTACTACTACTACTACTACTACTATAAGAGCCCAGTGCTATTAGTCTAGCAGTGTTGGGGAGTGGGACTGGTATGCTAATCTGCTGCTCCTAGTAGTTCAGCAGCACCAACTTTAATTTTTTTTTTTTTAATATTCATTTTTTTTTTATTTTACTTTTTTTTATTTTACTACCGCTGTAGTAGTGTATAAGTTGACCTTTTAGGCATTATTTGCCCTGTAGGCATTTTTTGCCCAGTGTGTTATTCAACCAACTGCCATCTAGCTGTGTGACCTTGTTCACATTCTGTCTAAATATCCATAATATTACCGTCTCCAGAAAAAACACCAGAGTGACTTTTTTCAAGCAGCCATAATATATTTTACGTAATCCGTATCCATCGCTGTAGTAGTGTATAAGTTGACCTTTTAGGCATTATTTGCCCTGTAGGCATTTTTTGCCCAGTGTGTTATTCAACCAACTGCCATCTAGCTGTGTGACCTTGTTCACATTCTGTCTAAATATCCATAATATTACCGTCTCCAGAAAAAACACCGGAGTGACTTTTTTCAAGCAGCCATAATAAATTTTACGAGATCCGTATCCACCGCTGTAGTAGTGTATACGTTGATCTTGTGGGCAGTATTTGCACAGTGTTTTCTTCAAACCGCCATCTAGCTGTGTGAGCTTGTTCACATTTTGTCTAAATATTGATAATATTATCGTCTCTAGAAAAACCACTTGAGTTACTTTTTTTCAAGCAGCATTCATATATTTTACGTAATCCGTATCCACCGCTGTGTATACGTTGACCTTGTAGGCATTATTTGCACAGTGTTTTCTTCAAACCGCCATCTAGCTGTGTGAGCTTGTTCACATTTTGTCTAAATATTGATAATATTATCGTCTCTAGAAAAATCACTTGAGTTACTTTTTTTCAAGCAGCATTCATATATTTTACGTAATCCGTATCCACCGCTGTGTATACGTTGACCTTGTAGGCATTATTTGCACAGTGTTTTCTTCAAACCGCCATCTAGCTGTGTGAGCTTGTTCACATTTTGTCTAAATATTGATAATATTATCGTCTCTAGAAAAACCACTTGAGTTACTTTTTTTCAAGCAGCATTCATATATTTTACGTAATCTGTATCCACCGCTGTAGTAGTGTATACGTTGATCTTGTAGGCATTATTTGCACACTGTTTTCTTCAAACTGCCATCTAGCTGTGTGTATTATCGTTTCCAGAAAAACCAACTGAGTTTTTGTTGTTGTTGTTTTTTTAAAAATAATGCCAGGCAAAGGCAGGCCGCCACGCAGAGGCCGTGCTAGGGGCCGTGCTGCTATGCAATCCTGTGGCCCTAGCAAATTGCCCAGTTTTAAAAAGCCAATGACCGTGAACTCCCAAAATGCTGAAGAGGTAGTTGACTGGCTTACACAGCACACCCCATCCTCTACCGTTTCTAACTTTACCACAACATCCTCCTCATCCTCCACTGCTATGGCCACCCCACGTAACACTTCCTCCACCACCGGTGCCCCTTCTTCACTGGAGTCAGAGGAGTTATTTTCCCATGAGTTTCTTGAACTGAGTAATGCGCAACCATTATTGCCAGAAGAAGATGAAGGAGATGAGGACGTTACACCAGATTTAATTCTGGCAGAGAACACGACAGAGATGGACATAATGATGAGTGATGAGGAGGAGGTCCCCGCTGCTGCTTCCTTCTGTGATGTGTCAGAAGAAATTGATGCATCTGAGGAGAATGATGATGAGGAGATTGATGTTTTGTGGGTGCCTAGTAGAAGAGAGCAAGAGGAGGGTAGTTCAGATGGAGAGACGGAGAGTCAGAGAGGCAGTAGGAGAATAAGACTTAGAAGAAGCAGGGAGGACAGCCCGCAGGGATCAGTAGGGCAACAACATGTATCGGCACCTGTGTTCAGCCGGCCAACGCACCCGCCATTGCCGCCAACTTCTACTGTTACCGCCAGATCGCACACTTCCAAAAAGTCAGCAGTGTGGGATTTTTTTAATGTGTGTGCCTCTGACAAAAGCATTGTAATTTGCAATGAGTGCAGTCAGAAACTGAGCCTTGGTAAGCCCAACAGCCACATAGGTACAACTTCTATGCGAAGGCACATGAGCGGCAAGCACAAAGCACTTTGGGAGCAACACCTCAAAGGCAACAGGCAAACTAAAAGCCACACTCCTTCTGGTCCAGCATCTTACTGCTCTACCTCTGCTCTCCTTGACCCGTCTGAACCACCCTCCACTCCGCCTTCCACCTTGACCACCTGTTCCCATTCCCAGTCATCTGCCACCAGCCAAGTTTCTGTGAAGGCCATGTTTGAGCGTAAGAAGCCAATGTCTGACTGTCACCCCCTTGCCCGGCGTCTGACAGCTGGCTTGTCTGCACTCTTAGCCCGCCAGCTTTTACCATACCAGCTGGTGGACTCTGAGGCCTTCCGCAAATTTGTAGCAATTGGGACACCGCAGTGGAAGGTACCCAGCCGCAATTTTTTTTCTAAAAAGGGAATACCACACCTGTACCAACATGTGCAGAGCCAAGTTACCGCATCTCTGTCACTTAGTGTTGGGCCAAAGGTCCATATGACTACTGACGCATGGTCCTCCAAGCATGGTCAGGGCAGGTATGTCACCTACACTGCCCACTGGGTGAACTTGGTAATGGCTGGGAAGCAGGGAATGGGTAGCTCAACAACAACAACAGTGGAGTTGGTGTCACCGTCACGGATTGCACGCGGTTCTGCCACCACCTCTACTCCTCCATCGCTCTCTACCTCGTCTTCTTCCTCTTCTTCTTCTTACTCTGCTGCTGGGTCCTCCTTCTCCTCCTCCACACCTGTGCACCCCCAGCTCCCCCTAGGCTATTCGACGTGCCAGGTACGCCGTTGTCACGCTGTCTTGGGGATGACGTGCCTGGAAAGCAAAAACCATACCGGATCTGTACTCCTGTCATCTCTGCAGTCACAGGCCGATCGGTGGCTGACCCCACACCAACTGCAGATCGGAAAAGTGGTGTGTGACAATGGAAGCAATCTGTTGGCAGCGTTGAGACTGGGCAATTTAACACATGTGCCCTGCATGGCACATGTGTTAAATTTAATAGTCCAACGTTTTGTCTCCAAGTACCCAGGATTCCAGGACGTTCTCACCCAGTCCAGAAAGGTGTCGGCCCATTTCAGACGTTCCTACACAGCCATGGCACGCCTTGCTGACATTCAGCAGCGCTACAACATGCCAGTCAGGCGTTTGATTTCTGACAGCCAGACTCGCTGGAATTCAACGCTCCTTATGTTGGAACGTCTGCTGCAACAACAAAGGGCCGTCAACGAGTACCTTTTTGAACTGGGTGGTAGGACTGGATCTGCAGAGCTTGGGATTTTTTTCCCCCGTTACTGGGTGCTTATGCGCGATGCCTGCAGGCTCATGCGACCTTTTGAAGAGGTGACAAATATGGTCAGTCGCACCGAAGGCACCATCAGCGACCTAATACCCTTCGCTTTCTTCCTGGAGCGTGCCGTGCGACGAGTGACAGATGAGGCTGTAGACCAGCGTGACGAGGAGCTGGAAGCGCACGATTTCTGGTCGGAATCACCAGAACGAACCCAGGCACCTGCTGCAACGCAGGGAGAGGTGCCAGAAGTGGAGTCAGAGGAGGAAGGTGGCTTTGTGGAGGAGGAGGAGGAGGACCAACAGGAGCAGGCTTCCCAGGGGGCTAGTGGTGACCTTTTGGGGACCCCTGGTCTTGTACGTGGCTGGGGGGAGGAGACCGTGGATGATGCAGTCCTTGATAATGAGGAAGCGGAGATGGATAGCTCTGCATCCAACCTTGTGAGAATGGGGTCTTTCATGCTGTCATGCCTGTTGAAGGACCCCCGTATCAAGAGGCTTAAGGAGAAGGACCTGTACTGGGTCGCAACGCTACTAGACCCTCGGTACAAGCATAAAGTGTCAGAAATGTTACCAACATACCACAAGTCCGAAAAGATGCGGCATTTACAAACCAGCCTGCAAAACATGTTGTACAATGCTTTTAAGGGTGATGTCACTTCAGGAACTCATCAACATTCCAGGGGCAGAGGTGCCAGTAATCCTGCCACGAGCACACCTGCAAGGACAAAGCCCTTTGGCCAGTCTGTAACGTCAGACATGCAAATGTTTTTCTGTCCAAGGCAGCGCCACTACCCTTCTGGATCCACCCTCAAAGAACGCCTCGACCGGCAGGTAGCGGACTACCTGGCATTAACTGCAGATATCGACACTCTGAGGAGCGATGAACCCCTGGACTACTGGGTGCGCAGGCTTGATCTGTGGCCAGAGCTGTCACAATTTGCCATGAACCTCTTGTCTTGCCCAGCCTCAAGTGTGCTCTCAGAAAGGACCTTCAGTGCAGCAGGAGGGATTGTAACTGAGAAGAGAACTCGCCTAGGTCACAAAAGTGTCGATTACCTGACCTTTATTAAAATGAATGAGGGGTGGATCTCGGAGGGTTACTGCACGCCGGAAGACTTGTTCTGACTTCTATGCAGCTGTCCTTCTCTTCAAGCCTCATGACTCCACACACAGCTGTCCTTTAGCGTCCTCCTCCCTCCGCCACCGTTACAAACTAGGGTGCAAACCCTACTGGTTTAATTTTTTCTGGCCTCTGTGTTTCAGTGGCTGCAACCAAAAAAACTGGGCAAACAATGTCTACAAGGTCAACGTATGGCGAAAAATGACTATTTTCAGCATTTATATGGCATATTTTTTCTGGCAACTGTGCTTCAGTGGCTGCGACCAAAAAAATGAATATTTTCAGCATTTATATGGCATATTTTTTCTGGCCTCTGTGCTTCAGTGGCTGCGGCCAAAAAGACTGGGCAACCTTGTAGGCATTGTTTGCCCAGTTTTTTTGGCCGCAGCCACTGAAGCACAGAGGCCAGAAAAAATATGCCATATAAATGCTGAAAATAGTCATTTTTTGCCGTACGTTGACTCAACGTATATGGCAAAAAATGACTATTTTCAGCATTTATATGGCATATTTTTTCTGGCAACTGTGCTTCAGTGGCTGCGACCAAAAAAACTGGGCAAACAATGCCTACAAGGTCAACGTATGGCAAAAAATGACTATTTTCAGCATTTATATGGCATATTTTTTCTGGCAACTGTGCTTCAGTGGCTGCAACCAAAAAAAACTGGGCAAACAATGTCTACAAGGTCAACGTATGGCGAAAAATGACTATTTTCAGCATTTATATGGCATATTTTTTCTGGCAACTGTGCTTCAGTGGCTGCATCCAAAAAAACTGGGCAAACAATGCCTACAAGGTCAACGTATGGCAGTTGTTTAAAGAGAACAGTAGATTACTAGCCAGCAAAGCTACCTAAGCTAAAATGTCCCTCAAATCCCTGCAGACTTCTGTCCCTCCAATACAGAGCAGTATCAAGCAGATTACTAGCCAGCAAACTTACTATCATCTGTCCCTGAAATCACTAACAGCTCTCCCCCTACACTATCTCTTCCAAGCACACACAGGCAGATTTTTCAGATACATTTTTGCCCTTGATCCCCCTCTGGCATGCCACTGTCCAGGTCGTTGCACCCTTTAAACAACTTTAAAATAATTTTTCTGGCCAGAAATGTCTTTTTTAGATGTTAAAGTTCGCCTTCCCATTGAAGTCTATGGGACATTTTTGCGCAAGTTCGCGAATATGTTCACGAACTTTTTTTCCGACGTTCGCTACATCCCTAGTACAAAGACCCCCCAAAACCATATATTTTCGGAAAATACACATTCTGACGAACACAGAATTGCTAAAAATGTGTTTCTACCCCAAATTATCAAAGTGTAAATGATGCTAAAAAATTACATAAGGAAAAACAATGCAAGCATAAAACTGCAATAAAAATCACAAAAAAGCAAATACAATTAGGAAAATCAACGAAATAACAAAATAACTGATCCGACAGCATGGTTAGAGGTCAGAATGCTTGATCCAGTAGTGATGCTGTGAAATCTAAAGTTTTTAGGGAAATAACATAAGGGAAACTTAGAAAATGAACTAAAAAAAAAAAAAAGTGAAAAAAAACCCCTATAAGTGTGTGTTTGTGTATGCATGGATGTACAGCTCTAAAAAAGTGTATAAATATATGCATATGTATTTGAGTATGTAAATATCTGCAAAAGTTTGAAAAATCAAAAATCTGAAAATCAAAAAAAAAAAACTACTTTTACTAGTATGTGTACTGTGTATATGTAAATGCCTGTAAATACCTGTAAATACCTGTAAATAAGTAAAAAAAGGGGCACTTACTAACTCTAGATGAAGAGGAGTACTTTTTAGTGCTGTAGGGTTGAGACACGCTGAGTCACTGCACCAGGAAGTGCGTGGGCGGAGCAGGAGCATGTGCTCTGCTGGTGCTTGCGACATGGAAGCTGCTGAATCTGTTGCTGCTGTTGCTGCGTCTCTCTGCGACCCTGGAGTGGCGGATCGCCAATCTTTTTCAGGTAAGCTCATTGCCTAGGGGGTTCTGCTGCTAGCTGCTCCTCTCTGCACGCTGATTTTGCAGTGTGTGCAGAGAGAGAGCTGTTTTAGTAAAGAACATAGCTCCTACGTTCTTGGCACTTAAAGCCTTTTTTCAAAAGAACGTAGGAGCTACGTTCTTGGCAATAAAAATGTTAATGGGTGTCCAATGTCGCTGGCGTCTATTTTGACACGGCAAATTCGCGTTTTGCAAATCTTTTTGCCCGAAGAAATTTGTGGCGAAACGGGACAAATTCGCCCATCACTAATTTTCTATCCTGATTTTTTTATTCAGTTCAAGCCCCCTCCCCCAAGGGGGGCTTGAACTGAAAATGTTTGACAACTGGCTTAGTGTCCACTTTTCAAACCTCCCACATACAATAGGAACAAAAACAAAATGTCACAGTGTAAATTAAACAAATATTTTGCTGGTTTTTTGAACTTTAACTGTCAAAGATAAGTAAGCAAGGATTTTAATTATCACCCATTATTTTTTAAGATGTGATCTGTTCTCACATACAAACTCAACCATGATGGCTTTTCTTTTCCTAATATTCCGTGTCTTTCAGAATTTACTGCACGAGCCATAAAAAAACAGTAAGATTCAATATATTTACTTGAAATTAATAGAGTGTGTTACATGTATCATTCAGCCTTCTATTTACATGAGGCTCCCCCACTTCACTTCCCAGGGACAGCCCTGTTTAGTGTGAGTTTACCCAGAAAAATGTCCCTGTATTTAGTCTCCATCTATTGCAGGTGTGTACCCACCAGATGGGCAGCAGGTTGCTATTTTATATGGGCAGTGGTCTGTAGTTATTTTCTTTTGTCTTAAAGTGGTTATTCACCTTTAAACTAACTTTTAATTTGATGTAAAGAGTAATGTTCTAGGACAATTTGCATCTTGGTTTTTATTTTTTTTATTATTTGTGGTTTTTGGGGTATTTAGCTTTTTATTCAACAGATCTCCAGAATACAATTTAAGCAGTATTGTCACTAGGGGCCAAATTACCCTAGCCAACACACATTGATTTGAATAAGAGACTGGAATAGGAATAGAAGAGGCCTGAATAAAAAGATGAGTAATACAAAGTAGGAATAAAAATACATTTATAATTAGTTTTTCAAAAGAGCAAACAGACTTTATTATATTTAATTTTGAAATCTGACATGGGGCTAGACATGTTGTTAGTGTCCCAGGCACTGACAGTCATGTGACTTTTGCTTTGATAAACTTCAGTTACTCTTTATTTCTGCGCTGTAAATTGGACTGATATCACCCCCTCCCTTTTCCTCCCCAGCAACCCTTCAGCAGAACAATGGGGAGGTAACAAGATAACAGCTCCCTGCTACATATGAGAATAACACTCAATAGTAAAAATCCAAGTCCCACTGGAACTCCTGCAGTTACACTGAATAGGAGAAATGATAGCTTATCAGAAAGTAGTTCCATTGTGAAGTGCTGGCTCTTTCTGAGAGCACAGGATCAGGCACAATGAGCTGAGATGGCTGCCTACACACCAATATTACAGCTAAAAAAATATACTTGTCTGTTCAGGAATACAATTTTATAAGGCAGAATGAATTATTTGCAGTGTTAACAGTGCAATTTAGAAATAAAAACTACCAATAAAACCATGACAGAATTCCTTTAAAATCTCCGCATGTAATTGGTGAACCTTATATTAACGAGTTATTTGTTTTTCAACATTATATTCTGTAGAAATCGTAAAAATAGGTAATTTTTAACAGAACATATCTGAACAACCAAACAGCTATGTGTTGATCAGTTTATTGCAGCAAGGGTTCTAAGAAGATTATCACTTCGCAAACGCAAACACCAGGCTGCACTCAAGTTCTGTGGGAGTTTGTAAGAACATGGCTGCTCTGTGCCCGCCGGTGTTGTGCTCTGATCTAATGCTGGATATTTTTTATCTGGTATGATGTAAGTCAATGATGGCAAATGAGCCACAGCCCTCAAATATTACCCAATTTGACGTTCCCTCCCTTACACTGCTTTATGTCCTTTTAGAGGCTTCAGGGTCACAGCTTGTGAAACACTGACTTAAACAATCCATATATAAATCTCTGTAATTAAAAGTCTAATTTGTGTCTTCAAATATACATACATGAGGGGGCCACTTCTTTCAGGGAAATATACATACATGAGGGGGGCACTTCTTTCAGGGTTGTATTTTAGAACATTTTTGATTGAAAGGTAAATGAAATCAATGATTTCCTTGTGCACATTTGTCCTTGCATGAATGGAATTATGACTGTAAATATTGTTTTTTCCTTTTCAGCGGCATCAGACACCGTTACAATTTCTTCTGAGGAGGAGTTAGATGATCATCCAGTGACCGGGGATAGTGGGAAAGATTCACCTGAGACTCATCTTGCTAAATAAAAAGTCTATCGTGAGCTCCTTACAGACCTGAAGAATGCAGATATGGAGTCTCATGAATATGAACAAGAACTTGTGCAGTACCTGTCTGCCATCTCAGCCTCACAGCAGAGAACTGATGCACATCTCAAGCGCACAGGTGATGCCCTATGGCAATTGGTTGCTATAGGTCGCTCATCTATACAGACTGATGTGTCTCAAAGGGATGTGGTCACTGAGACTGAGCCTGTAAAGGGCTCACAACATGTAGCTCGTCCTCAGAGGAATGAAAATGATGATCCAGGGCCCAGCACCTCTCAGCCTCGATCTGCTAAAACACGGCAATTATGCAGAAGTACTGCTGGATCATCTCAGCTGCATTATTCCGGGACATCCAAATGTTGAAAAAATGTTTAAAGGGGACGGGTCACCCTAATAAATAATGTAAAATCCTATTTTATCATGTTGGTCATGCAACATAAACTTTAAATACACTATATACTGTAAATTATTTTAATCTTGTTTCCTTCAGCCTGGGAATTCATAATTATAGCAAGCAGACAGGTGCCATTTTGTGGACCCTGTTATTAAGGCAAGCTTTGCCTCAAAGAGTGGTTATTACAAAGAGTGGTGGTAAATGGAACATTTTCAATTGGACCAGTATTAGTGGAGTACCGCAGGGCTCTGTACTAGGTCCTTAGTATTTTTTAAATGCAAGTTATACACTAAATGGCAGTGTGTTGGGAGTTTCCTTAACTGAGAAGGATCTAGGGGTCTTTGGGGTCTTTGTAGATAACAAGTTGTCTAATTCTGGGCAGTGTCATTCTGTGGCTACTAAAGCAAATAAAGTTCTGTCTTGCATAAAAAAGGGCATTAACTCAAGGGATGAAAACATAATTATGCCTCTTTATAGGTCCCTGGTAAGGCCTCATCTGGAGTATGCAGTGCAGTTTTGGACTCCAGTCCTTAAGAGGGATATAAATGAGCTGGAGAGAGTGCAGAGACTAAGTGCAACTAAACTGGTTAGAGGGACGGAAGACTTAAATTATGAGGGGAGACTGTCACAGTTGGGGTTGTTTTCTCTGGAAAAAAGCCGCTTGCGAGGGGACATGATTACACTTTACAAGTACATTAGAGGACATTATAGACAAATGGCAGGGGACCTTTTTACCCATAAAGTGGATCACTGTACCAGAGGCCACCCCTTTAGACTAGAAGAAAAGAACTTTCATTTGAAGCAATGTAGGGGGTTCTTCACAGTCAGGACAGTGAGGTTGTGGAATGCACTGCCGGGTGATGTTGTGATGCTGATTCAGTTAATGACTTTAAGAATGGCTTGGATGATTTTTTGGACAGACATAATATCAAAGGCTATTGTGATACTAAGCTCTATAGTTAGTATAGGTATGGGTATATAGAATTGATGTGAGTGTATGGAGGGGTCAGTGTGTGTATGTATAGATGCTGGGTTTCACTTGGAGGGGTTCAACTCGATTGACTATGCTAAAGGCATAGAGGAGGGGCAGGCAATATTCGATTGCTAAGATTTTTAAATTTCATGTTATAAATTTGAAAAGGAAAATAAAGTATATTTAATCAAATAATACTCTGTAGCCAGAGTTTTATATAATGTTTATATAATTTGAAAAATATTTTTATTATACAGCTTTTTATTGGTGACAGATCCACTTTCATGTAAGAACAAAACTACTTTAAAAAATTTTTTTTTTAAAAAAAAACAGCACTTCAAATTTTTTTTTAGTTGTACTATAAATGCTAAGGAGTGATTAAAATGATTCACCAGCAGGCACGGCAAGTTCAAGCAGGGTAAGCCCTTGCAATTTTATATACAGAAGTGCAACATTACAAGCATGATACTTGCTGTGTGTGCAGTGAATCATTTTAATCACTTCATAATATGGGGGTGCTGATTCCCTATCACTATGCACCAGGCAGTATCTTTAACCGGAAAGCTAAGTAGTGCGGGAGGACGTTCATGACACACTATAAATGTTCAGGGACATTTCTGCTATGAGAGCCATACCTCAGGCAGCAGTTCCCCACAAGTTACCAGGGGCAGCAAAACACCACTCCTGGTAACTTTAAGCCGAATTTCTGTTATGAAACCAGAAATTCAGCTAGAAATGTGGCCCCTCATAATTGCCTCTATAGGCCACATATACCGTGAACTTGTGTCAGTTGCATGTTGAACTGCAAGCTGTGCTATGACCTTATAACAAATTGCTTATAGTGCAAGCTGCAGAGCACAGCTCACATGGGTGCAAGGGGCTACCCAGTAACCTTTATCTTCTGGCATGTCAAAGCTTTTACATTCAGTATATTGAGCTAGTGTGGGAGTGTTCCAAGTGATGTCTACATACTAACCTAATGGATAATACAGACAGTGCTTTATGGTGCAAGCAGCAGTCCAACATGCAAATGCATACAATAGGGTGCTTTTCATCCATGCAGCCCTTTTGCAGGAGATAAAGGAGCATGTGGCCAACCTTTCAGAGATAGACAGAGGCTGCTTAGGCTAAACTGCAAGCTGAGACAGGAACACGGTCATAGAAGCCTGACATACAAAATAACACATTCAGCTCAATATATAAATAAATAAGTACATATGGTTTAGTGGCCTTTAACTTATGGTAACTAGCATGCCACTAATTTTAATGATGTTGCCTTTTTGAACTACCACATTAATAAAAAATGCCAACGTTGTTTATAATTTTTTTTACTGTTTTTGTCATGTACCGTTGACTTAAGGTGGCCAAACACGGGCAGATAAAAGCTGCCGACATCGGTCCTTTATCGGGCCATCGGTCCAGCAGTTTAACTGCCTGTGGATGGGGGTGTCCGACGGGTTTCCCCCGATCTATACCTGGCCAACAATTGGTTTGATATCGATGAGGCAGGTTTGATTATTCCTGCGATTGAGTATCGGATAGTTGATGCGGTCCAACGACCCTCGGCATCCATTTCCTTTGCATAATCCGATCGTTTGGCCCTAGGGCTGAACGATCGAATTAACCCGATATCGCCTTGCCATTAGTGGGCATTTTGGGGAAAGAGCCACTCGTTCGGGGACAATTTAGGCAGCACTGATCCATATTTAAATAATTCTGATGTATCCAATGGCAGAAAATAAAAAAGCTGGTGAAACAAGGAGAGTTGCCCTCTCTTTGTGCTTTCTGCTTTGACAGACATCAGTGCTTCATTCCAAACTACATGTGAAACACAACATACGTGTATCTGTATTAGCATTAGTCTACTGATGGACTATGTGTGTGCACACTACAGTTTGCGTGCCTGCTATAAATACCCAGTGTTCCATCTGAAATGGAAAAATGCATTTTCTAGGTAATAAATGAGCTTCTGGCCAACCTTTCAGAAAGAGAAAATGTAGGCTGTCCTGTCAACTGCATTCCTACAGTCAGTATTTTGTTTTTAAGTCAAGTGCCTTCTTAATTACCAAAAGCATCACCTGAGTCCAAGTGAGGAAGAAAGATGAAGAGGAGAACATATCACAAAAATAGTAGGGAATGGTAACATACAGAGAAGTATTCAGTTCATAGGGCTTTTGTACCCCTGTTATAACTAGCTGAAACTGTGAGCATTAATTCAAATTTAAACTTTTGGGGGCAGGGCATGTACAAACAAAGGCTGGGCAGGCAATTACTTTCACTTTCCATTCAGCACTTCCTAGATGTCTCTGCTCTCCCCACATTCCCCCAGGTCTCTTAACCATTTCATTGTGTAGCCAGGGCATGGGGATGGACATCAGGTCCCCCATTCTGGTGCACAAACAAGATTCTGAGATGATACAAGGCTTGTCTTAATAACAGTGTCCACAAAATGGCGCCTGTTTGCTAGAATTATGAGTTCCCAGACTGAAGGAAATAAGATTCAAATAATTCATATAGTATAATTATAGTTTATTTTAACTTGACAAACATGATAAAATAGGATTTGAAATATTTTTTTTCGGATGACAGGTCCCCTTTAAACATTGTTACACACCATGAAATGAATTTCCAGTCATGAACGAGATGCAGAATGTGCCTCACAAAGGGGTCAAGATAAGGATGCCACCTGTCTGGTTTTGACTTGGACAGGCCTGTTTTTGATAAACCTTTCCTCCGGGTCTTTGAGAGGGTCAAAATATGTGTTTAGAGGTCGCTGCTGTGTTTTAGTTGGAATTTCTCATTTAATCCTCCCTCCCCTTCTACCCTCTGGGCATAAAAACAAATCATGGCAGGGAAATGGACACACCTGCTGCACCGGGGAAGTGAAAATGAAACTTTTAGTACTTTCCATGTTAAATTTAAGGACTGCTAAACGGATTCAGGGCAATCATTCTTTTACTGTTGTGTCTCACTGCTGTCACTGTGCTGTCATGTCGACCTCTAAACCAGTTGTGAGTGTGGGCAGGGTGTAACTATAGAGGAAGCAGACCCTGCGGCTGCTGGGGGGCCCCCATGAGGTCCTAATTCGTATACAATTTCAATAAATGTTGGTAAAATATGTCAATCTCTAGACATTTTGGGGGCCTGAAAAATAATTTGCTGTGGGGCCCAGGAACATCTAGTTACACCACTGCGTGTGGGTGTGTGAATCATGACACCGGGTACTTGCTGAAGACCAGTGATGATCGTATAACAGCCCACTATAACTGCATGGTGAGTTACTGTATCTGGCCTTTAGGGACAAAAAGGGCCTCTATTAGCAGAATGTTAAGCAGCAGAGTTTTGCATGACACTTATTGATGGACATTGAGATAGTAAATATAAGATATCAATTTTCCTATGATAGGTGCCTTTCTTTTTGAATGTGTATTTTTAGTTTTGTTTAATGCTCTGTTTATTCCTGCTTCTGTATGTATTATTACTACAGTATATTGTAGAAAACCTACAGTGCTGCATAAAATAGGACTAATTAAATATATAGATACATGTACAGTCTACTTCCTTGACTATAACCACAGAAGGGCTTGTTCCTAAATTACGTGAAATGCAAAAGCTTTTTGTAATGTGCCAAAAATGAAGGAAGGGATCCTGTCCATGGGAACTGGTGCATCAAGTAAAACTCCATTCATCCATTATCCTGTATTTTCTACTAGATCCATTCACCAAAAGTGATATCAGCAATGCCACCCAGTGAGGAGTTCAGTGGATTTGATATTTCTTCTGTGGAGAAAGAAATCATGCGTGGAAAGAGGATGGTAAGAATATGACAGCGTGCTAGAGAAATGCTATTGTGGGTACAGAACACTCAGGGGGTAATTTACTAACAATCAGTGAGTGGGCCCCTAAGCTCAGTAAGTGACAGCAGCCCAGGCAGATCATTTGCAGTGAATCAGCAGAAAAGAAGATGGAGAGCTACTGGGGCATCTTTGGAGGCACAGATCTTTACTGCTAAAGGGCTTTGGTTGTCTGAGGCTGGAACAGAAGCCCAAAACATAATATACAACATTTCTAGACTACTTTTTTAGTTTAACTTTCCTTGTCTTTTAAACCTTCTCACTATTAATTGTTTAAACTCAGGCCATCTGTCTACCAGTGTTGGGAAAGATATAGATGATGAGTGGATAGTTCCCATTTGATCCCTGAGATAGACGGGTGGCTGCCCTGCTGGGGCAGGACTTAATTGTCAACACTCTTATTACTTAATTAACTATTGAAGTAGCAAGTAAGATGAAATTTAGTTACAACCATTGATGTACATCGCTGATCCACTCCATGTGTTTTTATTAATTCCTGTTTTATGAATACTGTCCAGCACTGCTCATGAGTTATTATAGTTGATATATATAGTTGAGTCTTTTGTACTCGGCAGCAAGTTTTTAGAGAATTACCAATAAAAGTTAAGTTTTATGAGATATACAGGGAGGATGCAAATGCAACATTGTATCCTATTCTGTAGCACGTCAATTGTAATTATTTTCAAACTGGTATATATATTTAAGTAAATATTGTCCTTGAACCACCATTTTGTAATGGTCTTGGTGATGCCTCAGAGATCACCAGACCCGAAATACTACAACTCTAACTGTAACAGGAAGAAGTGTGGGAACAAAAGACAGAACTGTGTCTGTTAATTGGCTCATGTGACCTAAAATATATGTTTGTGTGCACTGTGAATCGTACGATCCCAGGGGGCGACCCTTATTTTTTAAAATGGCAATTTTCTTTTTATGATTACCGAGTGGCACATACTATTAAAAAAGTATATTGTTATGAAAATGGTTTATTTACATGAAGCAGGGTTTTACATATGAGCTGTTTTATGCAATATCTTTTTATAGACACCTACGTTGTTTGAGGGTATAGTTTTCCTTTAAGTCTCACCCAGTCACCTTCAATAACAGATCAGTCACCCGCAGTCATAGAATCATCACCAGTGGAACAGGTAGCAGGACAGTGGGGCGTTGGCGAGGCAGAACAAGGGCCAAAATTCACCTACATCCCTTCCTATGAGTAATCTCAGTTAATGGTGTGTTTTAGTCCAGTATTGTGTTAATGTGCTGCACAGTACAGAGCAATGTAATAGCGCTTAGTGCCTCAGAACTGTGTGTGTCTCTCCTACTGGTATTAAGGCCATGATTAGAACTGGGTCAGCTAGTATTTGTACCTATGGCAATAATACGTCACCTCAAAGCCTCCCTCCCATTCTGTTGTTTTCAGGTGGATAATGGGGGTCACCCACCACCCCCTGATCTCCCACCACCACTTTCTTCCCCTCTCTCTTTCCCAGTCACCACTCACAAACAAAGTGCAAACTCACCCCACAGTTACATTATCTCCCTCAGAATTGCACCCCCTCTCCTTTTGTGCCTCTGCTGCCTGCTCTTAGTTCCAGCCATGGCCATGATGCTAATGATTAGTGATGGGCGAATTTATTCGACAGGGATGAATTCACTGAGATTTTTCCGCATTTCGCCACCGACTAATAAATTTGTGAAACTGCCACCGACATTTTGACGCCCACATCCATTTTTGACGCCTGTGAATTCTCGCTGGTGTCAAAATCCGTGTTTTGCAAATTCGGCGGGGAATTTGCGAAATGGGAGAAATTCGCCCATAACTACTAATGATACTTGACAGCACAAAAACCAGACATTCTACAGTTTTGCCAATGCCGTGGGTCAACAACATGTTCTGGGACAAAATGTTAACCTTGTTGAATGTATTTTCTTCAACCACAGCTTCTATGATACAAACTCACCTGTCCTTTTACTGAAACCCAGGGGGTAACTATAGAGGAAACAGACCCTGCAACTAGCCGTGTGATTGATAAGCAGTTACAATACCTGTTCTTGGGAAATTCCATGCTCCCAACATTTATGGACTCAATGATGTTGCCGTAGGGCCCAATAACTAGTCATTGTGTTGCTGAACAGTTCATGTAGGAGAGGCTCATATGATCCCAATATAAACAGCTGATGTGACTCTATAATGAGTATGACTATGAAGATTTTCATTCATCCAGGTCATAGTATATCTAGTATAGGTCAATTTAAAAACAACTGGACTTGCTGAGTAATCAATGAAGACGTTTCACTACTCATCCGAGCAGCTTCTTCAGTTCAACTGACTGGTGTGGGAAATTCTCGGCATATAAACTCTTCCACTAATCCATTTACAATGGCACATTGTAACTCTTCAAAGTGGTGACATCTGAAGAAACTCACAGAGGTGTTGATTCTGTGTAGTTGTGATAGGATTATCCAATGTGTCATGCAACTCCTAGATACAGGTGTTACTTGTGAGAGTTGCATGAATGGACGTGTGAAGTGTTCTGAATCCACCGGGGTCAAACCAGCGGTCTTCTTTATCCAAGATTTGGACCTTGCTGTCTTCAAAGGAGTGTCCCTTGTCTTTTAAGCTGAATGTCATTTAAAAATAATAAACCATTTCTTGGAAAACAAAAACAAATAAATGCCAAAATGTTTATTCATCATCTCAACAGAATAGATGTTGTGATCTTCTGATTTCTTTCTTGTAGGCTACCATCGGGCACCATGATGTTATACTGGGGCCCAAAGATGACAAATGGGCCCTTTTGCCCCCGTCCCTCCCCCCGATGGTTGCCTCAGTTCTTTAACACCTCCAGCCTCAGTTCTTTAACACCTCCAGCTTCAGTTCTTTAACACCTCCAGCCTCAGTTCTTTAATGCCTCCAGCCTAAGGAAAGATAGTTCAGTGTTAGACATGTAGTAGTAGGTATATGTATAAGAATTCTGAAGTTCATTTGCATTTACAATTTTATCAAAATCATGTTTTAAGTCACATGCCCTTTTCTGCTAATTTAAAGATCAACTACCTCTATAATAAAAAAAATGCCATCTCAGCTTGTAGGTTTCTCTCCATTTAGTGAACTATAATAACAATTAGCAATTTGTCTTACCTCCTTGATACTGGAAGGTTCTTTCAGATGCCCCCAATAATAAAAAAAAATATATATATAATAAAGACCCCAAACAGAAGTGCACAAGCACTAAGGAGCACAAAAAGCATGAGCCTTAGTGATTATTCAGGGAGTGCTTTTATCGGGGGTCTAGCACCACACCTGCAAAAAGCAAGCATTACGGCAGCTCTGTTTTGGAGCACAGAGTCCTCAGCCAATTTATTTTCCATGGAAGGCAGGGGACAAAGAACAATTTGCTCCCTGCCTTTAATGACGTAAAAGTCCCTTATTGAGTTTGAAAAAAAGATGCACATCCATCAGGTTATTGCCACCATTCTAAAATTCTGATAATATTTTTGCATCTGCTAAACCCACAGATACTATCAAAACTACTATGTTTGTGCCCATAATCAAACAGAGTTAAAAAGCATGGTGGTTAGTTGTTAATTTTTTACCATGTACTTTCTGTTTAAACCCTCATTGATCTCATAGCAGGAATATGCACACTGAAATTGACATGGGTCTTGGTTTTGAGTGCTCATGTTCTTCAAGGGTGATAAAAAGTGCATTTAACATTTGAATATTGGAGAACAGAGCCAGTGTCGGACTGGGATGCCAGGGACCCACTAGAAAATGTTAGACCGTGGGCCCACTTTCCAAACTCTCATTCCTCCTCTCCTCACTCAAGCTCTTTATTCTCCTAGTCTTTTATATCTACTTACTATATTCTTCCATTATTAAGCTTTTTTTTTTTTTAATAAATAAATAGGGAAGGACCGTGAAATAGGCTAATTGGTTAGAAGCAAGAGGGCCCACAGACACCTGGTCAGGGCCGGGCCAAGCCGACGGGGCACCCTAGGCACCCAGTCAGCTACCTCCACCCTCCCCCATGCGAGCATGTGAGCTTGTTACCGCACGCATGCGCAAGTGCACATGCGCTATAGGGGGAGACACATGCGCGAGTGCGCATGCGCTATGCGGGGAGATTAAAAAAAGGAAAGGGGAAGGGCAGGTTAGTGACAGGTGGTGGAGCGTGACGGAGGGGCGTGATGGACAGAGGGAGGTAAGTGACGATGACAGAGGGAGTACGGGGAGTGACGGAGAGAAAAAGGAAGGGGAGTGACGAACAGAGAGAGGGGAGGAGGAAATCGAGCAGGGGAGCAAAGCTGGACTAGGGGTAGGCAGAAAACTTTTGAACAGGTACCTGCCCAGCACCCCCACATCTTTGCCCCCTAGGCAGGTGCCTCTTCTGCCTACCCCTAGTTCCGGCCCTGCACCTGGTCCCAGCAGGAGTTTTCCTGGTATCCCGGTGGCCAGCCCGACACTGAACAGAGCCCTACATCCTATTTTGTGGTATTTAGTTGGATAGGGGGTCTGTGCAGTGATCAAAATAGGGTTTAAATGGTTAAAACATATATATGCTCAAACCTCAAATTCCCCATTCTCTTCATCACTGAAGTCATTGCCCAGATATTCTTCTTCTGGGTACTCCTACTGGCTGATGTTGATGCCAGCTGATAATGCCTGGTAAATAGAAACAATTTGTGAATCATCTATCTAGTTGAAATTCTTAAAGGAGAACTAACCCCCCATGATGTTAAGTCCCCACTGCCCCCTCTGTTTGCCCTGCTCCCTGCCTCCCCCTGCACAGTCTTACCCCAGAATTCTGTCCCCTCTTGAAATAGTGACTGCACAGCGGAGCTCACGGGTGCCGTCTTCTACTATACGATAATCTTTGGGTCTTCTTCCTCCCATTCGGCAATGTCTGCCTCTTTCGGCGCATGCGCAGTTGTCACGAACCGAAAGATTGCTCCAACTGCACATGCGTCATTACCCCGCTCAATTCACGAAGAGAAGAACATAGCGCCCGTGAGCTTATCACATCCTTTTAGCTTCCTTTAAATATGCTGTTTAAATTAATATTATGTAGCTCAATGTGATGCTGAGTTGGTAAAAAAAACAAAGATCAGGAACAAATATTTGCCATGTGTTTAAAAGCAGCATTATTCTCATAATTCTAAGTTAATTGTGGCGGCATTCCAGGTTGAATCTGCTGCAATTGCACATGATCATAAATAAGGATGGAATTATGCTTTTATTTTGATCACCTGTGCATTTCGAATTTGGGAATGGGGGGGGAATGGGGCCTACAGAGTAGTCTGTGTGATTTGATTTGATAGGGGACCTGTATTGGGGCCAAAATAGGTTTAAAATTATTTAAGCTCAAACCTCAAAACTCTCCTCATACTCTTCATCAGTGAGGTAACTTACCAGATATTCGTCTTCCAGGTTCTCGTTCTGGCTGATGTCACTGTTCAGTCATCATCCGAAACTGATCATGGCTCCTGGTAAATAGAAACAATTTGTCAACCATCTATCTAGGGGAAGTGCTTAAAAGTATCATTAGGGGAAAATAAACTTTAAATTTAGAATTTGGAAAAGAGTAAAAAATTAAACATAGAAAGTATTTGAAAAATAGTCTATTTCTGGTGAAAAATCTGAAAATAAATGAACTGAAAAAAGTGTTTGGAAGGTGAACAACCCCTTTAAGAGAGAAACAAATGTTCAGTACCAAGTACTTGTCATGTGTTTAAATGCAGCATTTCTCTCATCTGTTTTTAGCTTCTACTTGGTGTATACCATATAAGACTTGCTACTGAGCTGTTTTGTGGTTACATGCATTGTAGTCTATTTTTTTTTTTTTTACCAAGCTATTCCTATTTCCATGTAACATACAAGCCAGTATTAATGTTCTTGATTGGAATATTTGGTGCATAAAGGTTTACCGATCTGAATAAACATTTTCTTACCAATTGCTCATCATATGGCATGTTGCTTTCAGAGGAACGGTAATGAAATGCCTCATAAGAATAGTCAGCATTGACTTGAACTTTAACCATTTGGAGAATCTCCCGGTGTTCAAGGATGCGTAGTTCTTTCTAAATTCAAACAAAAGAGATAAAGTTAAATAAAATGCACAACTTACTTATGAGGAATTACTGCTTCTAAATACAACTAAAACAGTATTTCTCCACTTATCTTTACAGTTACAGGGTGATTAGAGTTTATTAATAAAGATCCCAAACAGAAGTGCACAAACACTAAGGAGCACGAAGAGTATGAGCCTTAAGCTGGCCATAGATGCAAAGATCTGATTTCGAACCGTGTGGAGAGTCGCAACATTTCAGAACAGATCAGTCTTTTGGTCGACAGGTTAGAAAATTTCTGTCGGCTGCAGATAATATCTCTGCGTGTATTGCCGATCGTACGATTTTCAGTGGGAGACTGTCACTAGCTTTGGTTGGACAACCAAGTACGATTGCTGTCAGGGGCAGAACATTGCTGATCTGTTCTTTAACTACTTTATTTGATCTGACTGGTAAAACTTTGATCTGAATGGTTAGTGGCGGGTTGGGAGATGGGAAAGTCCGATCATACGATGATTCGTACAATCAGATCTTTGCATCTATGGCCAGCTTAAGTGATCAATGACGGAGTGCTTTTATCAGGGGTCTCGCTTTACTCTGCACCACACCTGCCAAAAGCAAGCGTTAGGGCAGCACTGTTTTGGAGCACAGAGGCCTGTGCTAATTTATTTTCCATGGAAGGCAGGGGACAAAGAACAACTTTCCCCTTGCCTTTCATGACATAAAAGACCATCATTGAGTCTGAAAAAAAGATGCACATCCATCAGGTTATTGCCACCATTCTGAAATGCTGGTAATATTTTTGCATCTGCTAAACCCACAGACCTGGGAACATGCCAGTATCTGGTTAGCATTGCCTACTTCTACTGATGATCATAACATACAGTAGGTGTAACCAAAGGCCTATTAGTATCTAATAACAGTAATAGTATGAAATCATTACCTCCCCCTGGTCATTGATGACTTCTATGACCACTTTTCTTATTTGTTCTTGTTGCCATCCCTGTAACAAAAGTAGAGAAAGAAACTCTGTGATGTTTATAACCATAACAGTTTGGTAAAGCCAACAGATATAACATGTAGCTAGGGTAAGGTTTAGTGGCAGACTTAGAAACACAGAAAAAAGAATTGGCACCCTGCC
Organism: Xenopus petersii; assembly: GCA_038501925.1. Lineage (NCBI taxonomy): Eukaryota > Metazoa > Chordata > Amphibia > Anura > Pipidae > Xenopus > Xenopus petersii. The sequence continues at coordinate 36,261,689 of CM076674.1, forward strand.
TTTCATGACGTAAAATACCCTTATTGAGTTTGAAAAAAAAAAAATGCACAAGCATCTGGTTATTGGCACCATTCTGAAATGCTGGTAATATTTTTGCATCTGCTAAACCCACAGACCTGGGAACATGCCAGTATCTGGTTAGTATTTTCTACTACTTCTGGTGATCATAAAGTAGGTGTAACCAAAGGCTTAGTATCTAATAACGGTATGAAGTACCTCCTTTCCATCGTCTTCTATGGTCGTTTCTTGTATTTCTTCTTCTTGCCATACCTGTAACAAAAGTAGAGAAAGAAGCTCAGTGATGTTTTTAGATTGACCTATACTAAATATACTCAGTGATGTTTATTAACTTAGCAGTTTGGTAAAGCCAACAGATATAACATGTGGCTAGGGTAAGGTTTAGTGGCAGACTCAAAAACACAAAAAATAAAATTTACACTGAAACTGAAAGGGGTCTTGGTTTTCAGTGCTCATGTTCTTCAAGGATGATAAAAGTGCATTTCACATGGGAGAACAGGGCCCTACATTTTGTGGGATATAGTTGGGTCGGGGGTCTATGCCGGGGCCAAAATAGGTTTAAAATGCTTTAAAGTTATATAAGCGCAAACCTCAACAATCTCTTCAGCCTTTTCCTCCCGGAGGTCACTGCCCAGATTATCTTCCTCTGGGCATTCCTGGCCAATGTTGTTGCCAGTTTCAGATGAGGACTCATCATTTTCATGCTGACCGTTGTACTGATAAGAGAGAGAAAACATTGTTTTATAAGATGGACTTGTCACTAGAGAATATGATGAAATACATCTTTTTTTTTAAATGGTTTAAAGTTATAATAAAAAAGATGTATTAAACAGTCAAGTTCAAACCTCATCGCTCTCCTCGAGCTCCACCTGGCTGATGGTATTGCTCAGGTCCTCTGTCAGTGTTTTTTCTTCCTGGCTGTTGGTATTACCAGTTTCCAATATTGACTGCTGGTAAATAGAGAGAGAGACAATTAGTGTACAATCTAGGTGCAGAGCTTAAAAGTGTAATTAAAAATGTTTTATCACATCTATTCAGCACCCTAGGGAAGCTGCTAGAATGAATATTTTCTCTATGTGACGCTTGAATTGAAATTTTATCATAAATGTGTTATTTTATATAACAATCCTTTGCTGTTTACCTCATCGATGTTATTGCAGTGGTCTTCGCCTCCTTCCAAGATGTTCTGGTTAATAGAGAAAACATGGTTTTATAAGATTAACTCCGTTCAGTATAGAATATATTAAAATATAATATATTAAAATATATCTTTTAATTATATTTCTCCTGCTCACTGTGATGTTAATACAGAAAAAAAGAAGAAGAATGAATTTATCACAGATCAAAGTATATATTATACTATTAATAATAATAATAATATTATCAATATAATAATAAGTATACATAAATATAGGGTGTGTGTAAGGCTGATGTTAATCAAAGGATATGGGGCTATTCTATTCTTGCCAGGAGAGGAAAGGAGAAATAATGGGAAAATGTGGCCAGTTGAAGAATAAACTGACCAAACCCTCAGTATAGATTTTCTTTAGGATAAGCAGGAAGTGGAAATATATCTGGTGCAGCTTTATCAAGTGTTGAGTGAATGAATGAAGCTACATATAAATCTATAGTGTATATAGAGTAAATAACATGGTTTAAATAGCACAAATAGTGTTATTTCTATTTATGTTGGCCAATTCTTCTCTACTTACCACAATGTATTCATCACGATCCGTAGACTCGGTAGATTTGTTAGTTTGTTTCTAGAATAAAAAAAACAGTTTTCATGAGAGAGAGAATTCAAAACTAGAATTCACTAAAGATATAATTTGACATTAAAACTGCCTCAATTAAGAGAAAATTTAGAAAAAATGCAATGAATTAATAATTTCTAAAAAGAATAAACTATGCCCTTAAATGTTAGTGGTCTATTTTATATAGTTTTAGAGTTTTCAACCTCGACTGTGGCGTAACTGCAGAGGAAGAAGACTCTGCTTCCCCAGGGAACAATGGGGTATTAATAATGAGGTCTCCTTCCTCTACATTTATGTGGAAATCTCCCCTCCCCAGTAACTCTCTATAATTGAGAAATAACATGGAATAAAGAAATCCGCCGTGTAGGCAGGTTGGTGGGGTGGCTTTGTGCTCTGGGCCCCTCTTTAGATTTGTCTATTGCATCTTACATCAACCCCTCTGGCATTGGCCAGAATCGATATATTTCCACTATGGGCATGACATTATCCCAACACTTTTTTTAGGATTCAGATTTGGTGAAATATCAGGCACTTACCCAAACCAAATCAAATTTATCTCTTCTATAAACTCAGATCAAATCCGCTCCATTTTTTTATGCTTATATATAATTACATTTTCCCGAAAATGTTTACGGAAAATATCAGATTTTCACGATTTTTTTCAGAATTTTCTATTTGATTTTCACCCAAAAACTTTGGGTTATTGCAAAAACCCAGCGCACATGAAAAAATCATTGGGACGTTTCCATCCTCAGGGTTTAATAAATTCCGAAAAATTCGTGATTTTTTAAAAGTCAGATTTTATTAAAAAAAAAATCACTTTTTTGTGATTTTTGCATTCAGAGTTTATTAAATAACCCCCTTAAAATCAAGAGATATTATCGGGAAATGTAAACATACAAATACAAATTTTGATTTGGTTTAGTAACCTGTAGTGGATGACTTCATGTTTAGTGCAATAAATATAGAATTGGTGCTGAGCTGAATTCTATAACCTAGATATCATTATCACTCTAAAAATAGCATTTCAGATTGTTTGCAGCACAATACAGTTAGACTTTGTAGCTAGCAATCTATCTGATTATGTTCAGTATCAGGAACTGTTAATTCAATTGTTAAGTCATCACAAAATGGCCAATGTATAGAGATCACCTAGTAACTGAATCAGAGGATAATTTCTATCCATGAAGTGATGAAATGTGTACAGTAGAAAGAATGAAATCCTTACCTTGCAAAAGCAAGAGAAACACGCCTTAAATCTCTTCCACATTTCGAAATTTTTTGAAAGTTTTTGAAATTTTGTCTAGGGAGACAAAAAATAAACATCACATTAGTCATCCCTTCTATGCACAGCATCACAGTTCAAAATCAAATTCTCTGTAATTCTAACATACATATAAAGTCACCACTCAAATTCTACACAGTACCAGTATTGAAAATAATTTTAAAATGTTTTCTCTCTAATATCAGGAGTTCTACTCACTTCAGTCACCTGAAAAAGAATAAAATAATCTAGGCTGCTGCTGCTTGACACCTTAACTCAGTCCATTATGACATCACACTGTGCACAGTGATATCACAAAAGCAGCTCAAGTGTGAATGAATATCATATTACTACTACCAGACTCGCCATTGTGACATCACATGTGCAACCCAAGGTGGGAAATGTAGGTTAGACCTTTATAGATAATGGCTGGTGGGTTGAGTTGATTCCAAGTTAAGTATTAGGGGCAGATTTATGAAGGGTCAATTTTGAATTTTGAAACTTGCATTATTGAGTTTTATTTTAGTGAAATTCGAGTACAGAATAGTTTAAATTCAATTTGAGTTTTTAAAAAAATTCTGATTTGATTTTTGAAATGTATCATGTACTGGCCCTTTAAGAATTCAAATTCGACTATTCGCCTTAAACCTGCCAAATTGCTGTTTTAGCCTATGGGGGACGTTCTGGGATCAATTTGGAGTTGTTTGCAGCCTTCGTGAAAATGTAGTTGTTTTTTAGAGAAAAAACTCGAATCGAATTCGGATTAAATTGCAGTTGGTCGAATTTTGGTCGAATTTCGAGTTAATGGGAGTTTAAAGAAACTCCCATGAACTCTAAATTTGACCCTTGATAAATCTGCCCTTTAGTATAAATTTTTTTTAATGTTTACATATATTATTTTATTATCCACAAATATCCACCTAAAATTAATATGGAATGTGGCAATATTCTCTGTAGTGCTGAGCCACAAGGTAATGGTGCCCAAGACAGACCCACACTTCCCCCATCCCCCACTCATTGATTCAGTATCCACCTGCACCCCCCCTGCACCAAATACCCCACAGTGAGACAGCAGTTCATGAATTGAGGGGGAATTTGGGGCGTCATACCTACAGCAAGGCCAAAATTAGAGGTAGGCAGAGAGAAGAGGTATATTATATGCCTAAACCCTGCCCCCCACCATTGCACCCTAACCTAAGCATCTGCCACTTCTGCCTACCCCTAGTTCCAGCCCAGATTTTATGTTTATAATATACAGTGACCAGGTACAACATCCTCCTTTAAAATCATTATAACATGTTATAAATTATTCACATTATCACTAGCAGTCTCTAAGCCTGTACAGTAACAATATTAATAACATTATATTTGCTAATATTTCCACCAAGTATCTTGACTTCTACTCACCTCAGTTGTCTGATCAAGAATGAGCCAATCTGGGCTGCAGCTGTACACTTTAACTCTGCCCATTATGACATCACCGGGCTACAGCTGTACACTTTAACTCTGTCCATTATGACATCACCGGGCTGCAGCTTTACACTTTAACTCTGTCCAATGACATCACTATGACATCACCTGGGCTGCAGCTGTGAACCTTGACTCTGTCCATTATGACATCACCTAGGCAACACAAGTCAGGAGATGTGGGTTAGCAATTTACATAATGATTGGTGGGGGGAGTTATAAAATACACTGGTGAATTAATGCCATAAAGAAATAATGTATTTTAAATTATCTAATAAATTGTAAGTTCTTTAGAGCAGGGACCTTATCCCAACTGCGCATTTTAAACGCTAAGCTCTTAAGCATAGATTTATCTATTTTACTGTATAACATGATACAATCTATACCCCTGTTTATGTTTTCACCTTTTAAAGCACTGCATACAATTGTGGCACTACATTGCTAATACCTACATGCATTTTGTAGGTTCTTCGATTTTTACTATTACTATTTAGATGAAATTTGGTTAATATAACACAAAGGGGCATATTTATCAAGGGTCGAATTTAGAATTTATAAAAACTCCCATAAATTCGAAATTTGGGGGGGAAAAACGATCAATCAAAATTTATTAAAAAACGTAAAATGTTTTAATTGGGTGAATAGGATCGACCTGCACACTCAAATCGAATTTGATTCAAGTTTTTTAACCAAAAAAATTTTGGTTTTTTTTTAAATTTAAAAAAGAAAAAAAAAAAAGTAGATTTTTTAAAAGTCCACCAAATGACTCAAAATTGATTGTAGGAGGTCCCCCATAGGCTAAAACACCAATTCAGCAGGTTTTAGATGGCGAATACTCGAATTTGAATTCTTAAAGGGACAGTACATGATAAATTTAGAAATTCGAATTTAGAATTTTTTTTAAACTCAAATCCAATTTGGACTTTTCCCTAGTCAAATTACACTAAAATAAACTTGAAATTCTAATTTAAAAATTCAGATTTTCAATTCCACCCTTGATAAAACCTATTTATGTTTTCACCTTGTAAAGCACTGCATATATTGCTTCTAACAGCCAATACCTACAGGTATTTTGTAGGTTTTTCCCTTTTTACTGCTACTATTTAGATGAGATTTGGTGAATAAAACACAAAGTTGTTGCATTGCAACGCTCTCTTTTTCTCCTGCTTCCAAATTTACTAACCAAACCCAAATGGAGGGCCATGCTATTAGGAGCAAATAGTTATAGGGTGTCACAGACCAGATGAACAAGGTAATTGTGCAGTGCCCAAGTGATGCCTAGCTCATGCGCAGACTGTACCACTTGGATAGCCGATCACATGAGCACAGCCAGGTACAACACACTGGAATTCAAAAGCAGCACATTCAATTTGAATGGGAATCAAGGAATTCTATAACTTAAAACATCTGCAACACTGTGCACCTCCAGGCGCCATTGAACCATTCTTTCATCAACCCACAAACAGCAAAAGTAAAAAGAGGTGGTGGGAGTTGAAAGGCTATAGGGCTAGACATATTGTCAGTTTCCCATCTCCCCACAGTCATATGCGCCGATAAACTTCAATCACTCTTTACTGCTGTACTGCAAGTTTAAGTGATATCACGCCCCCAAGCAGCCCGTCAGCAGAACAATAGGAAAGTAACCAGATATCCGCTCCCTGGTAGATATAAGAACAGCACTCAATAGTAATAAAAATCCATGTCCCACTGCGACTCCTTCAGTTACATTGAGTAGGAGAAACAACAGCATGTCAGAAAGCAGTTCCATAGTACTGGCTCTTTCAGAAAGCACATGACCAGGAAAAATGACTTGAGACGGCGCCTACACACCAATATTACAGGTAAAAGAAAATACACTTGTTGGATTAGGAATTAAATTGAATATGGTAGAGTGAATTATTTGCAGTGTAATTTAGAAAAAAGAAACACCATAAAAATCATGACAGAGTCCCTTCAATTACTTTTCTCCTTTCTCCTTTCTGTATCCTTTATTAAATATATAAAGTACCACATTTGTATACACATGATGAAAATAACCAGCCCCGTTGTGCAGCCTGTGGTTCTTGTGTATTTGAAATGTTTTGTAAAGTCACATTTGCTCTGATACAGAGTTCATGAGCTCACTGACAGCTGTACAGCACCATGTATATCCATCAACTCAAGATGGAAAACACACAGACTGGTAACTGTTCTGTGAAATATCACTAGACACAGTCCTCAGACATGGACTAAACGCACACAGACAGGGAACCTGTGTAGTGTTCTGAGAAATGTCACCACACTGTTCCAGGGGAAACACAATATCAACACAAGTTTTTTCTGTGTAAATATAAATTGTACAAGCAGTAAAAAGATAAATAGATCTAAATGAAAAGGCACATCAACCCCCAGATGAACATTGCAGACTTGTCACAGGGAGCTATGAGATATAATAATTACTTAAAAAAATAATAATAATAAAAATAAATAAAAACGCCAAAAGTACTCAGAATATTCATCTAAGAATCAATGTGCTTTCTATTTGCTGTGATATGCACATATATTTTGGGTAAGAGAATTAATTTCCATGCACCTCAATAATCCACACGGTTAGCACTGGCCAACAGCACAGGTTAAAGGGGCGGTTCACCTTTAAGTTAACTCATAGTTAGCAGCTGTAGAGACAGAAGTGCAATTATTATGAGTTGTTGCTATGGAGCTTTGTAAACTACTCAGAAGTAACAAGCGTCACCCAGGGCACCAACAGCCTGAATAGGGAAACTTTTTGCATATAATACACGACTGGATGTTCTTCTTCCATGTACTATTTTTATCATGTTACACAAGACTTGCTGCCATCCTCGGCTCTTTTATACAACACCCCTGATGGCCTCTGTGTGTGGGATGCTGGGAATTGCCACTTAATTGCAATGTCTAAAAACTCTCACATTACATTACTTACAGTGTATTTGCTAACTCCTGTAAGCTCCCCAAACATCATGTACGATATATCAGCTTTCTTTTTGCCAATATCCATATCCCCGGCATATATCTGCTGGATTCCTGCCCCTCGGCAGCTTATTGGCCCATGTATGGGGGCTTCCCCGATCGAGATCTGGCCAAAAGTCGGCTAGATCTTGATCGGATGGGACTAAAAATCCCGTTGGATCGCGGCCGCATCTGTTAGTTGATGCGGTCCCGACCGCCCGTTCGCTAGGATCCGATCGTTGGGCCCTAGGGCCCACGATTGGATCAGCCCGATATTGCCCACCTCAAGGTGGGCATATCGGAGGAAGATCCGCTCGTTTGGCGACATCGCCAAACGAGCGGATCTCTCCATGTATGGCCACCTTAAGTCACAAAGAGCATGGTTTTCTCCTCTGTGTTGATCTCATTGCACCTAAAAGTAATGGGGAAAAAAGTTCCAGATCTGAACAAGTTATCTTAATCTATGAATCGCCCACTTACCAACGTACGTGCAACATTACGGCTAAACATCAACAACATAAAACTGCTGGTTTGGCCGCCCCATTTACATGTAATGGGACAGAAATGCAATCTACTCTATGTGCAGTGACATGAGGATTCCATTTCTGTCGCTACATACACACATGGGTTACTAGGGGGACTAATCAGTGGTTCCTCAACAGATACTGTATGTGACATTAGTCTAAGGCCAGAGCCAGATGATGGCAGATCTCGGCCTTCGTTTCACCACAGGCCCAGAATCTGATGCCCCTCTGCTCTTCTGCTCCCGTTCTTCCTGCCCCTGGAAGCATTGTTTACACTTGGGTGCAGGCAGATACTGTGGATTTCGGTGCAACATTTTGCTTTTCACAGCGAAATTCGCCCACTGTTGAAAAGGCAAGGGGCGCAGTACGGCATAGAATTCTCCGCCTACAGAGAATCCGCATTTCTATCTTTGTCTGGCCCAAGCCTGAAGCAAATAATGTATAACCCACACTACAAAAATGCCCCCCTCTGTGTTTGGGTGGAAATCATCTAAGACTCTATTGGGGTTATATAATAAAAGGCACTATGTTTGCCATGGGGCAGTAACCCATAACAACCAATCAGCAGGTACCATTTACTAGTCACCTGTTTAAATGCAAGAATATTATTGGTTGTCATGGGTTACTGCTCCTGGGCAAACTTGGTGCCTTTTATTATATATAGGGGTATGAACTATATATAAAACACAAGTGAGTTTGTGCCATCATTCACCCTGATAAGAGTGTTTTATTGAGAGAAACGATGACTTTACTCTTTACTTTGAAAATATTTTATTTGTTCGAGTATTATATATTCGATACAATGGCATAAAACTAAATACCATTAAAGAAGACTAACAAGAACTCACCAAAATTAACTAAGATATAAAAGTATCAGACTTTTGATAATCTGAGGGTTTGAGTAAGAGTTTAGCTGGCATGTAGTAAAGTGCAGCTCTTAATCATCACTTTATGTTAGTCTTTCTGTTCAGCTCTAAATGCACCATTGCTAGGGAACATGTTCAAGGCCAAACAAGTAGCTCTATATCAGTTCCCAGAGTGTGATTAAGAAAGAATGGAACATGTGTGCAATTAGATTGTGAGCACTGGACCAAACCCCTAGAGCAAACATGTATAACCAAAGTATGTAGTTTGTGTAAACTATATGTCAGGAATCACATGCAATTTAGTTTGGTTTAGAGATGTCAGCATCACATTAAAGGGGACCCATCACCCAAAAATAATGATTCAAAATCCTATTTTATCACATTAGTCAAGCAAAATGAACTTTAATTACATTATATAAATTATTTGAATCTTGTTTCCTTCAGTCTGGGAATTCATAATTATAACAAGAAGGCAGAAGCCATATTGTGGACACGGTTATTAAGTCTTGCATCATCTCAGAGTCTTGTTTGTCAACCAGAATGGGGGACCTGGTAACCATTCCCATGCCCTGACAACACAATTAAATGGTTAGGAGAACAGGGGAATGTGGGGAGAGCAATGACATTTAGGAAGTGCTGAATGGAAAGTGAAAATATGCCTCTATGTCTAAGGCAGAGAGGAGGGGCAGATAATATTTGATTGACAGCTGAGATTTTTAAATGAGCTTACAACAGCTATGAATGCTTTAATAAAAAATAGAGGACTTTTATTATACTGATTTTTGTGTTTGGGTGACAGGTCCACTTTAATATGGTTTCTTGGGGCTTTCAGATCCTGCCCTGAACCAAACTGCACTGTCCTGATCTCCAGCTTACAGCCTCCATATTGCACAGAGCTATCCTTTCAATCTGCACCTTATAATAATGATCAGCGTATGTGGTTTAATAGAACTGCAAATATGTACTTTTTAAACATGGCCATCCATGGCAAAGACAAAGTAATGAATTAGCAGTACACTACCAGCATGATCAGTCACCTTTATTTGATTATAGTCTGTACAGAGATACCAAAGGTATTCCCCTAAAATAAGCACAACTCAGCTAGACCACCTTAAAGTATTGTATCCCTTAGAAGAGGAGGCACCATGAAAAAAACTCATATTTGAATTTTATGAGATAAAAGAAAAAATAATATCTATGATGAACTTGAAGAAAAATGCTGGACTTTATGAAAAAATGAAATGAAAATTGTTTTCTGCAGTATGAAATAGAATATGTATAATACAGTATATGAATATTTATCAATATAGAAATTCAGAAAAGCTGGAAGGAAAGATGTAAGAAAAACTGCATACAACCCTTATTAAAGACTCCTAAATCTAATTACAAATGTCTTTTGTAACAATTCCTTATAACATGACAAGGTATAAAAGGAGATCTTTTTTTTTTATAAATTATTTTCTAGTGGGCCTATACAGTCAGTGCAGGAAGACTAGGATTTGTTGCTTCTCTCTGGGGGTAAGTCAAATGAACTTTCTCTTCTCTATCAACTTCTAGGCCTCTGTCCCCCTGATTTCTCTTCGCTCCTGCCCCCTCTTATTCCTTTAAGCTCCCACCCCTCTTACTCCTCTATGTCTCTACTCCAATACTTATTTATTGTCCCCAATCCTCATGTCTATCTTTTCACTTTTTTATTCGTTAGAAAATGTTTTTCTTCTGTCACAGAGTTATTCCCAATGCGTTTTAGATCACTGTGGAATATGTTGGTGCCGTATACACATTACTGCACAACAATAATAGTCTCCAGAGAAGGCTTACAAAGGCCTAAGTGATACATGCTGACCTTTTTAGTAAAGAGAGAACTTGTAAAGGAGAGTGGGGGCCTTACCCCACTAAGTCCCTGCTGAAGTTGGTTAATCAGCTGAGACACTGTGTTGTAGAGCTCACCTGGAAGGCAAAACACTGACTGGACAGCAGATAAGCTGTAGGTGCTCTAAAGAGTGCTTCCATAATCCATGCAATTTACAGGAGAGGAGCGTTGCTGCTACTGATGCAGAAGAAACTGATAAGTTTAGGAGGGAAGATACACACAGAGGGGAGAAGAGAGAGCAACTAAACTCCAGTTATTATGCCCTCACAGGCCAGGGATTATTTTTCCCCACTGTGTGCTCCCATATCTCCCAATTGTCCTGTTTTTAGAGGGACAGTCCCTCTTTTTAGAGCCCAGCCCGCAGTCCCTCATTTGTACTGGAACATCTCTTTTTCTCTGCACTGAATAGCCAGAAAAACATTGTTTCTAACTTAATTGGCTTTTGGCAAAGAGCCCAGAACAGCCACAGCTTCAGATAAGATACTTTTGTAACAATTTCAAGATAAGGAAATAAGTAATTGTAACAATATAAGATAACAGGTCTCTTGGGAGAAGTTAGACTCACAGCTTAAAAGGCAATTTACTTTCATTAGCAAAACTGTAATAACTGGAAAAAAAAACACAGAAATATGTTCAAACTTTCATAACCTGCCAGATTTTGTAAAATGAGCATGGTAATTAGGGTCATAGGACAGGCAGAGTATGGTACACACAGGGAACATAGGGAAGGTAGAGTATGGCACACAGGGAGCATAGAGAAGGCAGAGTATGGCACTCACATGGAGCATAGGGCAGGCATAGTATGGCACACACAGGGAGCATAGAGAAGGCAGAGTATGGCACACACAAGGAGCATAGGGCAGGCAGAATATGGTACACACAGGGAGCAGAGGGCAGGCAGAGTATGGTACACACAGGGAGCATAGGGAAGGAAGAGTATGGCACACACAGGGAGCATAGGGGAGGCAGAGTATGGCACACACAAGGCACATAGGGGAGGCAGAGTATGGCACACACAAGGCACATAGGGCAGGCAGAGTATGGCACACACAGGAAGCATAGGGGAGGCAGAGTATGGCACACACAGGGAGCATAGGGAAGGCAGAGTATGGCACACACAGGGAGTATAGGGCAGGCTAAATTGAGCAGGGAAACCTATCGGGACCACTCTAAGATGAACAGTTCATACTGTGAACTTCAGCATTTTATATGAGGGTGAACAATGTGTTTAGTTTCAGTCTGGGTCTCAGGTGTGAACATTACAGGGCTTTAGGTGTGTGAACAATAGAGGTGTGAACAATGCAGGATTTTATAGTCTGAATTTGAGGTGTAAACAAGGCAGGCAGTTAATTTCTGTAGTGATACCTTTTAAAGCTTGCACGTGGGAAGCAGACACAGCAGGCAGACTTTCGTGTGGGGGGCCACACAAGTGGGGCCGCAGGCCACCAGTTGGGCAGCACCATCATAGGCCATTTTGCAGTGGTTCCTAAACAGTGGGGCTGCCCTCCTGGACCCCAAAGACCAGTTAAGAGTGATAATTGAGGAGAATGGCCATTTTGGGTGAATATGTAGTTTCTATAGTGATGGGCGAATTTATTCGACAATCGTGGATTCGTGGGAAACTTGCGTGTTTCACTGTAGGCGAATAAATTTGCAAATTTGCAGTGAAAATTTGCCGGTTCCAATGCCGGCATCAAAGTTTTTTAGACGCTGGAGACGGTTCTGATAGCAGCGCCAATTTTGATGCTGGCGACGATTAACAGACGCCCATTGATTTTAACCTTTTCACTGCCAGCCAATTTGGCCAAGTTGGAACTTCTTTTGCCAGACCGTTTTTGAACATTTTTTGCTCTTTCACTTTAGGGGACTTTCCTTTTAGTTTACCCATGAAAACAAGATATTGTTTTTTTCAGGACAACCTAAGCTTTCAAAATATGCTAGAATTTCGTTGTCATTCCAGTCCTGTAAAAAGATATGGGCTTCTAAGTGTATAAAAAAAAACAAAAAAAACAGTTTCACATGATACAAATGCATATATCAGAAGCAGGAGGCTTTGGGTGGTAGTCTGGATACGAAAAATCTGTGGGGGGGTGCATGAGAGAAATCTATGAGAAGTCCTTGTGATACGACCCGGAGAACCCACTGATCTTGAATCCTGTCTTGCCAAACCTCCCGAAAGGATTTGAGTCTGCCTCCTAAGGGGATCCTGTCGGGAGGGGGCACACCTTCATGCGGTGTGGGGTTTGTCCTGTGAGGACTTGGAAGTAGTCTTGGAAGATGACCAGGATTGTCTTTGTTTGCCCTGGAAGCGGGAGCGAAAGTTAGAGGTAGACTTGTCCGAATGTGCTTTAGACCTTTGACCTTGTCTGAAGGGACGAAAAAAGGGTCTCCTTTTGAAGGGTGGTCTTTTGGCTCGGTTTTGAGGTAGTAGGGTACTCTTACCCCCTGTCGCCTGTGAAATGATCTTATCTAGTTCAGTGCCAAAGAGAAGTTTGCCTTGGAAGGGTATGCTGACTAAGGAACGCTTAGATGTCAGGTCGGCGGACCAAGATTTTAGCCACAAAAATCTGCGAGCGGCATCCTGGCGGCGTCAAGTGCCGCGTCTCCAATGTAGGTAGTGGCGTCAGCAATTTGGGAAAGTAAGTTGTCTGTGGTTGGATCGTCGGATCCGATGAGTTGAGCCACTTGTTCTACCCAGACCTCCATGGCCTTCGCCACCCAGGCTACAGCAAAAATCGGACGGAATGCTGAACCAGAGGCTGTGAAAGTGGATTTGCAGTAACCTTCTAGACGCTTGTCTATGGGGTCTTTGAATGCGGCCGCGTCAGCGACCGGAATAGTGGTATTCCTGGAAAGTCTAGAGACTGGAGGATCCACCGCTGGAGGTGAAGACCAAAGATCGATGCACTCTTTGGGGAATGGATATGTCTGAGTGAAGCGTTTTGAAAGTTGCACCCTGTGGTCAGGATTTTTCCATTGGGACTTGATAATTTCGTCAAGCTGTTCGTAAGCGGGAAACACGCATGAGCTCTTCTTGTGTCTCTTAAAGATGTTCTTGGCAGGTTCAACTGAGGAAGCGACATCCTCTATGTCCTCTCAGTGTGTTAAGTACAGCTTGGATAAGTCCTTCAACTTCTCCTTGGGTTCTAGGCGTGTCTAAGTCTAGATCAGGATGATCCTGGTCAGAGTCGTCAGCGGAGAGAAGCTGACCTTCCTCATCAGAGGGGGAGAGTAGTGCTCCCGGTGAGTCTGGAGGTGAAGTGACCTGACGTTTTGAGGTTCCCGGGCGGAAATCAGAAAGTGTAGGTTGAGACAAACGTTCGAGAACTTTGTCTAGGGTCTCTGGAATGCGGGCCAGATGCTGAATGCCTGCGAGTGAGAGGGAAATGGCCCTAAGGAGTTCAGAGTCTGAATTAGCTGCCGTGGGCAGTGCGTCAGGTTGTCTGCAGACCCCACACAAAGAATCAGTCGAGGCCGAGTTAAATTTAGTTTTACAATTTGAGCAGGCTAAAAAAGAAACCTGTGGGTGTGTTTGTGCTGAGGACTTGTTGGTCCTGGGCTCTTCTGCCTTGTTAGCCATTGTGCTCCTTCTCCTTAGTCAAAGAGGAGTATGGTGGGAACTCCAAACAAAAAAAGTTGTTTTTTTTTTTTGGTTTTTTTTTTGTGGAGGCAGGGATAAGAGGGCCTAGGCAAAAATGGGTCTGAGTAGTTCTCGTGGGCGTTAGTAGCCTGTGGAGAAAAAACAGAGATAGAGATGTATAATCCTTTAGTCTCATATGCCAGAGAGAGAATGCAGTATAGAGGACAAGGCCCTAGTGCATTAATGAGGCATAGACCTAATGTTAATTCATTTGAATGAATACATGCGTCAGTGATCAGTCCTCTCTAACCTGTAGGTTGTACGAGTGATCAGCAGCAGAATAAAAGGAGGCAAGAAAGGGCAGCAGTGTGCGCAATAGAAGAGAAAGCGCTTAACCATGGTCCGCCCATGAGAACATGTGGGGACAGTGATGGCTGCCAGAGAGGATAGTGCGCAAGGGTAAGCAGAAGGAAGCGCCGGTTTTGATCCGTTGCGCATGAGGGAAAAGCCAAGGGAGCAGAGAAGGTGAACAACTGACCTGCTCCGTAGGAGGAAGCCGCCTGAGAAGAGCTAGATCGCAAACAGCAGGGCGCGTTAGGCGGAAGTGCGAAAGGCGGAAGTAGGCAGGGAGAAAGGCGCGAGTGTGAGGTGGAACGCAGGAGGAAGATGAGTGTCACCAAGGAATGGCGCAGGTTCCATTGGCGCCAGGGAAGCACAATGCGCCGTGTTTAAGGGGACAAAGGGTCCCCTGAGAGTAAAGGAAAAAGGATAGAGGGTGAAGTAGAATAGAATAAATGGGTTACTCACCAGAGAAAGCCAGCTGATCAATGCCCTGTAGAGTCTTTCCCCTGTAAACAACACACAAATAAATATATATATGCACAAGTGAAATATATATGTATATGTATGCTATAATATACCCAGATGGGTATGTACCGCTGCTGCAGACCTCCGGAGAGCGGGAAGACAGCGCCAGGGCCGGCCTTAGGCCAATTGGGCCCAATTGGGCCCCGCACCTCTGGGGGCCCCGCACTGCCCCTTTCCTTTCTATTTTGTGCCTGTATGCCCTTATTTTCCTAAATACTTGCTGTGTCAGTAGCCAGCAACACTTTGTCTAGGGGCCCCGCCAACATGGTCCCAATTGGGCCCCACATTTGATAGGACCAGCCCTGGACAGCGCAGGGGGTGAGGAGCAAGCCTGCAGACCTCCGGAGAGCGGGAAGGCTGAAGGGCAGATAGGAAGCTGGAGAGGCTCTTGAATAATTCAGTGGCCCCTGAGCGTGGCGTGATCTTAGACCGGGGTCATGATCAGTGCTCCAGCCACATAGAATCTGTGTCTTCTCCTTCTGAGGACACTAAACGAAACTGAGGGTAATAGGAGGAGGCAGGGGATGAAGCCCAGAGCAGGAGGCGGAGTCATTTTTTGCAACATAGTGTCCATCTCCAGCTGCAGGATCTTCATCCCCATGGTGCCTGTGTCCCCCAATTAGGCAAGAGAAATTAACACTTAAGGTTTCATTTTTGTGCAAATATAAATTGTACAAGCTGTAAGAAAGATGATAAATAGATCTAAATGAAAAGGCACATCAATCCCCAGATGAACATTGCAGACTTGTCACAGGGACCTATGAGATATAATTATTACTTATAAAAATAAATAAAAACGTCAAAAGTACTCAGAATATTCATCTAAGAATCAATGTACTTTATATTTGCTGTGATATGCACATATATTTTGGGAAAGAGAATTAATTCCCATGCACCTCAATAATCCACACGGTTAGCACTGGCCAACAGCACAGGTTAAAGGGGCGGTTCACCTTTAAGTTAACTTTTTGTTGTTATAGAATGGCCAATTTTAAGTAACTTTTTAATTGGTCTTTATTTTTTTTTTATATAGTTTTTTTAATTATTTGCCTTACTTTACGGACTCTATGCAGCTTTTAAATGGGGGTCACTGCCCCTATCTAAAAACAAATGCTCTGTAAGGCTACAAATGTATTGTTATTGCTACTTTTTGTTACTCATTTTTCTATTCAGGCCTCTCCTATTCTTATTCCAGTCTCTTATTCAAATCAATGCATGGTTGCTAGGGTAATTTGGACCCTAGCAATCAGATTGCTGAAATTGCAAACTGGAGAGCTTCTGAATAAAGAGCTAAATATACCACAAATTATAAAAACTGAAAAGCAATTGCAAATTGTTTCAGAACTCAAAGGTGAACAGCTGCTTTAGCCCACTGCTGGCCAGTCTATTGCACACCACAGAGATAGACCGAGAGGGTTCATATGTAGGTAAGAACAAGGCGTTTTCCTGATTCACGTGAATGTTCAGAATGTACAGATGCATTGAACAATACATGAACAATTGTGTGCCAACGGATTCACACTCACAGCTGTATATTTCTATATAAATAAAAGTCATTAAAATAATTTAATCAATAATATATCATAAAACTTAACGAAAACTCCTGACATATCCTATTGGTCAACGGATTCCTTTTGTTTGTCCTCCTCTTCAGTCATTCGGAGACTTCTGCATAATTTCAGTTTAGTTCTGCCTCCATGACTTGGCTCAAATCCCGTCTGCAAAAGCAACTGCTGCAATGAACGAAGGCAGGAATATTGTGTGCTAGTAGTTCTCAGCACTTTATGGGAAACACACTGTTCCTTTCTTTGCTTCCATCACCTGTCTGGTTAGCCAAAGTAAGCTCTGTGGGTTTTGCTGCCAATGCAGGAGGAAAGTAAATTCGAATGTAGAATGAAATTAAATGGCACAAGTACAACACAGTGAAGCCCTTGGCGAAACATTTATAGGAACGTGTTCGACCTTTATAGATGTTTTTGGATAAATTTGAATAACTTTTAGTTTTGCAGGACTGTTCAACATGAGCTTGTTGCTGTATCAAACATGTGTCTTAATAGATAATGAAGCTTCATAGAACAGTTCCTAACAGTAGAGTACTGCCATTTAAACCCAAACTTTAGTTTTGTGCAGATATACAGCACATGGAACCCTGTAGGATGCAATACCTTTGCCTTAAATAATTTATGCTGAGACAAAGCCTCTTTATGAAGAATAATGGCCACCGGCAGTGCATCGCTGACTTTGTTTTCCTCTAATTAACCAGCTAATTGAACTACCAGTTTTCCGTTCATCTCCTGGTGCCCGTGGGGCGGGTCACTTGGCCTATATTTGAGATAACGGTGATGTAGCATTCAGTAGGTTAGCAGCTGTAGAGACAGAAGTGCAATTATTATGAGTTGTTGCTATGGAGCTTTAAACTACTCAGAAGTAACAAGCGTCACCCAGGGCACCAACAGCCTGAATAGGGAAACTTTTTGCATATAATAAATGACTGGATGTTCTTCTTCCATGTACTATTTTTATCATGTTACACAAGATCTGCTGCCATCCTCGGCTCTTTTATACAACACCCCTGACGGCCTCTGTGTGTGGGATGCTGGGAATTGCCACTTAATTGCAATGTCTAAAAACTCTCACATTACATTACTTACGGTGTATTTGCTAACTCCTGTAAGCTCCCCAAACTTCATGTACGATATATCAGCTTTCTTTTTGCCAATATCCATATCCCCGGCATATATCTGCTGGATTCCTGCCCCTTTAATCAAGGGGACACACTTGTCACAAGGGCACTTAGTCACAAAGATCATGGTTTTCTCCTCTGTGTTGATCTCATTGCACCTAAAAGTAATGGGGAAAAAAGTTCCAGATCTGAACAAGTTATCTTAATCTATGAATCGCCCACTTGCCAACGTACGTGCAACATTACGGCTAAACATCAACAACATAAAACTGCTGGTTTGGCCGCCCCATTTACATGTAATGGGACAGAAATGCAATCTACTCTATGTGCAGTGACATGAGGATTCCATTTCTGTTGCTACATACACACATGGGTTACTAGGGGGACTAATCAGTGGTTCCTCAACAGATACTGTATGTGACATTAGTCTAAGGCCAGAGCCAGATGATGGCAGATCTCTGCCTTCATTTCGCCACAGGCCCAGAATCTGCTGCCCCTCTGCTCTTCTGCTCCTGTTCTTCCTGCACCTGGAAGATTGTTTACACTTGGGTGCAGGCAGAAGCTGTGGATTTCAGAGCCAAAGTGCAACATTTTGCTTTTTACAACAAAATCCTCCCACTGTTGAAAAGGCAAGGGGTGCAGTACGGCAGCAAATTCTCTGCCTGCAGAGAATCCACATTTCTATGGTTGTCTGAGCCTAGCCTGAAGGAAATATAACCAGGTTTCAAACAAGCCAATATTTAAATATAACTACAGAAGAAGCAGACCCTGAAGGGGGGTCCCAGGAGGTATAGGTGCTCCATGAGGCCCTCATTCAAATACAATTTCAATAAATATTGATAAAACAGGTCAATCTCTAGCCTTAATTTGCTTGTGTAATTAGATATTACTAAGTCCAGTAATATCTAATTACACCACTGATACTAAGCTAATTGAATTTTTGGATACTTAAAAATGCCTAAGCGATTAGCTTTGTTCAAAACAAAATCAAGGCTCGTCCAGTTTAAAAGTGCCACAATAGCCACTGTTTGGAAGCAGGTAAAACTGCTGTGTCTTTCCTCAGAAGAGTAGGGGAACTGAGGGATTTTTACAAGGAAAAAGGAGATTGTGTACTCACCGTTAAATCTTTTTCTCTTCAGTCACTTGGGGGACACAGGGACATTGGGTATAGCTAGTACCACTAGGAGGCAGGACACAACCATAAAACAAAACTGACTCCTCCTCCACTGGCTATACCCCCAGCAGGCGGAGCCTTAATCAGTTTGTACCAAAGTCAATAGGAGTAAAACTAAACTTGGAAGAACATGTAAAACTTTGTTAACCGTAACATATCTGACAGAAGTGAAGGCCTCAATCCAGGGAGGGCAGCCCTGTGTCCCCCAAGTGACTGAAGAGAAAAAGATTTAACGGTGAGTACACAAAATCTCCTTTTCTCAAAGTCATCTTGGGGGACACAGGGACATTGGGACGTACCAAAGCTGTCCCCAGAACCGGGTGGGATAAAGAGGCCTATGAGGAAGATACCACCACGGCCTGCAGCACCTTCCTGCCGAAGCGAGTGTCAGAAGCCGCAAAGGTATCAAAATCGTAAAATTTGGAAAACGAGTGAACCGAGGTCCACGTCGCTGCTTTGCAGAGTTGTTCAGCCGAAGCCTGGTTTCGGAACGCCCAGGAGGTACTCACACCCCTGGTGGAATGGGCGGTGACCCTGCTTGGAGGGGCTTTACCCCGTGCCGTGTAGGCTCGGTGAATGGCTTGCTTAATCCAACGGGATATTGTCTGCTTGGTAGCCGGACTTCCACGGTGAGGTCCTGATGGAAGGACCAACAGAGAATCGGACTTCCGGATATCTTGAACTCTATGCAAGTAGAACTTCAAAGCCCTGACTGGATCCAGAGTGTGCAAGGCTCTTTCCTTGGAATTTGCTGGAGCAGGGCAGAATGAGGGTACAACAATTTCCTGGTTGATATGAAAGTCAGAGACAACCTTCGGCAGAAACAAAGGGATAGTTCGGAGTACCGCTCTGTCATGGTGGAAGACAAGGTATGGTGGTTTACAGGATAAGGCACTGAGTTCGGAGACACGTCGTGCTGAGGCGATGGCTAGAAGGAAGGCAGTTTTCCATGAAAGCCACTGTAGGGGTACAGAGGCCAACGGTTCAAAGGGTGGAAGTTGTAACGCCTGCAGAACTAACGTGAGGTCCCAAACTGGAGGTGGAGCTCGAACAGGAGGAGCCACGTGTGCCACCCCTTGCATAAAGGTCTTAAAGGAATAGTTCAGTGTGAAAATAAAAACTGGATAAATAAATAGGCTGTGCAAAATAAAAAATGTTTCTAATATAGTTAGTTAGCAAAAAATGTAATGTATAAAAGCTGGAGTGATTTTATGTGTAACATATCAGTCAGAACTGATTTTCAGCTCTCTTTGTTTACACTGACTGGTTACCCTGGCTACCAGGCAGTAACCAATCAGAGACTTGAGGGGGGGCACATGGGTCATATCTGTTGCTTTTGAATCTGAGCTGAATGCTGAGGATCAATTACAAACTCACTGAACAGAAATGTACCATGTGGCCCCCCTTCAAGTCGCTGACTAACTCAGAGTTATAGAGCTGAAAAGCAGGAAGTTGGATTCTGGCTGTTTTATTACACATTTGTTCACTTCAGCCTTTATACATTACATTTTTGGCTAACTAACTATATTAGAAACATTTTTTATTTTGCACAGCTTATCTATTTACCCAGTTTTTATTTTCACACTGAACTATTCCTTTAACGTCGGGCAGCAGCGTTATGCGCTTTTGGAAGAGAACTGATAGGGCTGAGATCTGTGATTTCAGGGAGCCCAGGGAGAGGCCCATGGAGAGTCCCTCTTGTAAAAACTCCAGAACGTATGGAATGGAGAATACCTTAAATTTCACTTTGTGCGTAGAACACCACTGGCGATAGGTGGACCAGACTCTGTGGTATGCCCGGGCTGACACTGGCTTTCGCGCTGCGCACATGGTGTGCGCTACGGCCTTGGAAAACCCCTTTTGGGTCAGGATTTGGGTCTCAAGAGCCATGCCGTCAAGTTGAGAGGTGCAGGATTGGGGTGACGGATCGGCCCCTGAGTGAGAATGTCTGGACACGAAGGAAGAGTCCACGGCTTTGCTATGGACAGGTAGAGGAGGTCTGAGAACCACGCTCGTCGAGGCCACCGAGGCGCTATTAGAATGAGGGTGGTCTGTTCCCTTTGTAACTTTCTGATGGTTCTGGGAATGAGTGGCAGAGGCGGAAAGGCGTATGCTAGTCGAAAGTTCCATGGAGCGGTTATTGCGTCAGTAGCTAGTGCTAGTGGATCTCTGTAATGAGCTAGGAATGTTGCCACCTTTCTGTTGTGCCTGGTTGCCATAAGGTCTACTTCTGGAACACCCCACCGTAGTGCAATCTCCTGGAAGATTTCGTCCTTTAGCGACCACTCGCCCGGGTCCAGGGACTGACGGCTTAGGAAGTCCGCTTCCCAGTTTAACATGCCTGGGATGTAAATGGCTGACAGGTGTACTTGTTGTGCTTCGGCCCAACGAAATATGAGTTTTATCTCGTTTAGCGCACCTCTGCTTCTTGTACCGCCCTGGTGGTTGATGTAAGCCACCGCTGTTGAATTGTCTGACTGAACCTTCACCGCTTGGCCCGTGAATTCTTGTTGCCAATGGAGTAGGCCCAGTCGTATGGCTCGGATCTCCAGTAGGTTGATCTGCAATTGACCTTCGTGCTTGTGCCACCGTCCCTGCGCTGACCTGCCCTCGAAGACTGCTCCCCAGCCCTGGAGACTCACATCTGTCATCATGATGCGCCAGTGAGGTTCCCCCAGACGTTTCCCCTTGGAGAGGTGGTTGGTCTGCAACCACCAGAGGAGAGATGATCTGGTTTGTCGAGGTTGGTCTGCAACCACCAGAGGAGAGATGATCTGGTTTGTCAAGATAGGTGTATCTCCTGCAGCAGGGATTTCCGTTTCCAGGCGGAAAGAATGTTCCACTGGAGTTCTCTGAGATGGAATTGGGCGAACGGCACCGCTTCTATGGTGGATACCATGACTCTTAGCACCTTCATGCAGAATCGTGCTGAATGATGTGGCTTCTGAAGCAGAATCTTCACGAGATCCTGAAGGTGGGTGACCTTCTCCAGAGGAAGCGAAATCGTTTGCGATTGCGTGTTGAACGTCATGCCTAAGAAGTTCATGGACTGGCTCGGTACCAGCGAGGACTTGGTCAGTGAGAATCCAGCCGAATTCCTGCAGTTTGGTCATGGAGACCTGGAGAGAGCGCTGAGCCTCTTGAATGGATGGCGCCTTGATCAGAAGATCGTCCAAGTAGGGAGTAATGTTTATCCCATTCTTGCTGGATGATTTGGTCAAGTTGAGAGTGAGACGGAAAAACAGGTGATGATTTGCTGTGTCGTTTAAATAAGGATTTAGAAGACTCAGCCCTGTTCTCCGCCTCCTGTAGGTGGAGAGTTTCCAAAACGGAGGAAATCAAGGAATCCACTGACTCTGACGAGAGCTTTGGTGACTCCTCTTCGTCGTGGTCTGAAGCAGATGGTAGTTCACCCTCAGAGTGGCCCTCATCCTCATAGTCTGATGGAATGGGAGAATGGATTCTGGGCGGAGTATCACTTTCTTCCTCGGAAGGAGAAGGAGCTCTGCGTTTGGAAGGCCTGTGACGAGGATTGTCTAGCCGGGAAAGTAGCTTGTCCAAAGACTGGGCTAGCTGTGGAATCCCAGATGCCAATTGAGAAGCCCATTCAGGAGGAGAATGGCTTCTGGCTGGGGAAACATGACTGCTGGCAGCTGGAGGGTCCCCCTGACTGGCCTGGTTCACTAGAGGTGGAGTAGGCTCTGGGGGTTCTGAAACCTGTTGTTGCTGTGGTTTACATTTGGCACAGAGGGGCTCTTTGTGCCCTGCTGTTAAGCGTTTGCAGCATTTGGCACAGGCCAAATACTTGACTGTCGCAGTAGGTGCTGCCTTGGAAAAAAGGCCCTCACTTGGCCCTCAGACATGATGGGTAACAAGGTAACCCAGTAGTGGAAAGTGACTCCCTCACCCCTAGGGGACAGAACTACACACTAACCTGCTGTAGGATGAGCAGGGAAGGAGGAGTAGTCTGGTGTGGTTGGTAGCTGGATGGAACCAAACTATTCCCCGTGTCCCTGTGTGCTGCGACGTTGTCTCTGCTGCACTAGCAGAATGAAGGAGGAGCGCACAAAACCGCGCCAATAGCCTAAAATGGCGGCGCGCACTACAGGGAGGGGACACGCAGAACGTCTGGCGTGCTGTGCGACAAGGACTGGCGCGACTCCCTCAGCGCTAAAATGTCGGCATTTGAAAAAAAAATACCGGGGAATGGATAGCGCCGGATTCAGATGTCGAGGAAATGAGGAGTGCGCAGTCCTTGAGTAGGCTAGCGTGCCATAGGGCAGAGCGCTGCTGCTGCGCTTGTAGCTCTCTGTGCAGCCAGTAGTGCGCCTGAATGGCGGTTGGGGTGTGAGGGAAGGCCATCAAACCAAGTAAGGAAGGCTAGTGGCTGTGGGCTATAGGGAGATAACTTACCTGGTGCCCACTGGAGTGAATACTCCCCTTGTCTGCCGGCCAGCTGCTGCTCCTCCTGTGAAGGAAAGGAGATATGAGTGGCTGGGTGGTCTGTGCACACAGCACCAAAAGACCCCGGAGACAGATTCCCACGTTGGAGGATGACAATAAGGGCTCATACGCAGTGTAAGAGACCTGTCTTTCCCCTAGGTGTCAGCTTAACTGACTGAATTAAATAGAACAAAAATAACAAACGTCCTAACCTCCTGAGGACACAACTCAAACTGATTAAGGCTCCGCCTGCTGGGGCTATAGCCAGTGGAGGAGGAGTCAGTTTTGTTTTATGGTTGTGTCCTGCCTCCTAGTGGTACTAGCTATACCCAATGTCCCTGTGTCCCCCAAGATGACTTTGAGAAATAATGCTTTCTTTATAAGTTACTGAACCCACTTATGTATTGCAGCCTGGGAGGTCGGAAGTCTGTAGTTTAATGTTAATATGAGATGTGGATATTTGTTTGTGGATAACAGTGGGGACATGTCATGTGATTGAAGGTATGTATTTGGATGGGGAGTGAATAATATAATTGGCTCTATCTCCTTTTTCCCCCTCTGTCTCTCTCTTTATATAAATATGAGAATTAAGATGGCCATACACGGTGAGATCCGCTCGTTGGCGATGTCGCCAAACGAGCGGATCACTCCCCGATATGCCCACCTTGAGGTGGGCAATATCGGGCTGATTCGATCATGGGCCCTAGGGCCCAACGATCAGATCCTAACGAATAGTAATGGGTGGTCGGATCGAGGGAACGCATCAACGAATAGATGCGGCCGTGATCCGACGGGATTTTTCGTCCCCTCCGATTGAGATCTGCCCAACTTTCGGCCAGATCTCGATCGAGGAAGCCCGTTGGGGGCCCTATACACGGGCCAATAAGCTGCCGACACAGTCAAAGAAAAGAAGAGCATAAGACAAATGAGTAACATAATAGAATCTGAGACATATGTAGTTGCAGAACGGCTACTTTATGGGACAAATTGAGCAGACGCATTTTATTGCAATTCCCTAAACAAGCACAAAAGCAATTATGTGTTTTATGAAATTAGGGACCCCCCCTAGGGACCCCCCCCCCCAACAACACTATTAAAATAAACATTTTGGATAGATGCTCTCCTCTATATAAAATAACATTTGCAATTTTGGATTGATTGTTAGTCTGCAATGCCATCTTGTGGTGAAAGAATATTTGTACAGCCCAGCATTTTCAGGTTGACCGATTAGTGGCCCCCCATGGCAAAAGGGGGCTTAAGATGAAAGAGCAAAATCATTAGTCACAAAAGGGAGGAGCTTGGGTGCAGCAGAAGGGTGGGTTGTGTGTAGAATTTTGGCATAATTGAAGAGTTGGCTGGATCAAGGGCATGGCCATGCGTGGGAGGGGCTTTCTTTTTATTATGGCTCCATTTTATTTGTTCAGTATGTAGATTTGCCGCACCTCATCCCCTTCCTATGACTTTCCTGCAGATCTCCCTACACAGTCAGCACAACATAAGTAGAGTTTCTAAGAGAGTGCAATCCCCAAAACATTGATGCACAGGTGGTCAAAATTAAAGACGTAAGCTCCCAGTCTGCAGTGAATATGGTGTTTATGGGACTCTCTTAAAATTCTACCCGTTCTATTTCTTGGCAGGTCCCACAACCTTGGGGGCCTAGTTGATCAGTGAGTTAATAAGTGGGGCCTCGTAGATGAGTGCCCTGTTAATTTGCAAGTATGTTGCAGCATGATTACTAATGGCAGCCCTAATCAAATCCACCATGGAATCAAAAATTATTTTAATTTGCCTAATAAAAAGTATGAAATTTAAAGAAATGACATGACATTTTGGTACATTGTAAGAAGACAATACACACCTTTGTATAGAAGGAAATGTCTGTAATAATGACAACGGAAGCTGGAGCAATTGTTCTCTCACATTCTCTGCTCCTTCTCAGAAGCTAGTCATACAGAATTAGCCTGAGTGGGATATGCAGGAACAGATAGGGAGGAAGCCAAAATGGGGGATTTATATTTATTCCACCAGACATTCCAGCCTAAAATGAAAAAAATAATAATCATAATTAGTAATTAGCATCAGTAACATTGCTACTGACCCGCTCGATAAGCCAGAAGCCGGGCTTGACTTATACAATGCAATGCCTTTTCCTGGCTGAGGCCTAGCTGCTTCCCCGGGCAAATTCCCCTAAGTTTTTACTTACCCCTCCATGCAGACTCTGTCCAGCAGAGTTCACAGCAACCATGTTCTTCTCTTCGGTAATCTTCGGAATAATGCCGGCGTACACATGTGCAGTTGGAGCAATTTTCTGTTTTGTGACAACTGCACAGGCTCCGAAACTCACAAAAATCGCCAAAGTGCCGGTCTCATTCTGAAGCAGCTGAAGATGGCACCCATGAACTATGCTGGACAGAATCTAGAGGGGTAATTAAAGAATTAGGGGCATTGCCCGGGGTAGCAGCTAGGCTGGGGGGGGTGTAGGGTTTTTTTTTTATTAAAGGATTGATTCTCCTTTAAGCAGAAGAATCAATAAATGGCTGAATTTGATCATTCCTAGAAGTAATCTGTATTAATGTAACTACTGTGTTCTACAGGTAACCCGTATATTCTGATCAATCACAATCTGCCCCTTGGCAGACTTGCAGTGCCTTTAACAATCATTTTAAAACAGGCAGAGCAAGGCTTTCTGGAGAAGTAAAGACTTTAACAGTCTTTGAGTTTGGAGCCATGTTTAATAACTGCAATTTGATCTGTGTGCAGATCCTCACTGGGATGGTGAATCCCTTCTATCCTCATGGTTAAAACCCCAACAAGGCCAGTCTTCTAAAGGTGGCCATAGACTCAAAGATCTGCTCGCCAAACGAGCGGATCTTTCCCCGATATGCCGCTTACTGCATGGCTATATTGGGGGTAATTCGATGATCAAATTACAATGCGCCAAGGGGCTCCGACGGGTCGGTCGGGTAAAAATCCAACCTTCCCGATCGATATCGTGGCCAGATATCGATCGGGAAGACCCGTCGGAAGCCCCCATACACGGGCAGATAAGCTGTCAAATCGGTCCAAACGACTGATATCGGCAGCTTTATCTGCCCGTGTATGGCCACCTTAAGTCTGCAATAAAGATGAAAAACAATGCTATGAAGGATGTGTAATATAATCCTAAATGAGAAAACATCAACAAGCAGTGCTCACGGTGTACCTGCAAATTACAAAATGGGACTGGGGCACTGGGAGCAGTGTTTTGACAGGAGTTGCTTTTTAAAGGAAAACTATACCCCCAAAATGTACACTTAAGCAACAGATAGTTCATATCATATTAAGTGGCATATTAAAGAATCTTACCAAACTGGAATATATATTTAAGTAAATATTGCCCTTTTACATCTCTTGCCTTGAGCCACCATTTCGTGATGGTCTGTGTGCTGTCTCAGAGATCACCTGACCAGAAATACTACAACTCTAACTGTAACAAGAAGAAGTGTGAAAGCAAAAGACACAACTCTGTCTGTTAATTGGCTCATGTGACCTAACATGTATGGTTTGTTGGTATGTTTGTGAGTACAGTGAATCCTACGATCCCAGGGGGCGGCCCTTATTTCTTAAAATGGCAATTTTCTATTTATGATTACCCAATGGCACATACTACTAGAAAAGTATATTATTATGAAAATGGTTTATTTACATGAAGCAGGATTTTACATATGAGCTGTTTTATGCAATATCTTTTTATAGAGCCCTACATTGTTTGGGGGGGGGTATAGTTTTCCTTTAAGGGGGCAGCCTGCACTAACAAGCTTTTGTGACCTATATATTAATTTCAAAATATAGAGAGAGAAAATACAGCGTGGCCAGACACAACAGATCACTAGCACAAATGACTTAAGCCTGCAGACAGAACTAACTAAACTAATGACTAGGGATGCACCGAATCCACTTTTTTGGATTCGGCCGAACCACCGAATCCTTCACGAAGGATTCGGCCGAATACCGAACCGAATCCGAACCCTAATTTGCATATGCAAATTAGGGGTGGGAAGGGGAAAACATTTTTTACTTCCTTGTTTTCTGACAAAAAGTCACGCAATTTCCCTCCCTGCCCCTAATCTGCATATGCATATTAGGATTCGGATTCGGTTCGGCCGGGCAGAAGGATTCGGCCGAATCCGAATCCTGCTGAAAAAGGCCGCATCCTGGCCGAATCCCGAACCGAATCCTGGATTCGGTGCATCCCTACTAATGACTATTAATTATTATTATTATTAATATTATGACTTATAAATCCTTAAGGTGGTAAAGCAGCAAAGTATTTGAGAAAGAACTCTCTCTGACTTTGTCACATTGTTACAGTTCTACACAGGGAAAATAAGTACCCATGAAACTAGAATTTTCTTTATTTCCTTCATCCAGTACAAGAGCATAAATTAAGCAACCACATCATTATTATAATGCAGACAATAACACAGTCCCTGTAGTGATTAAATACTCTTCAAACAGGCAAAAAGCTTGGTTGGAATAACTAACCAATAACCTATGCAAACCTCTCTCACAAACACAACTTTCTAAGTTTTAGTCAACAATAAATAACATCTGCAACTATAAGCTTTCTTAATAAAAACCAGAGCTGACATTACCTGGGATTTCTTTTTGGATCTGTCAATTTTTTAGAAGGGAACATCTCCATCCAGAGGCTCATTTAATGTGAATAAATTGACTTTTGAAAGTCTTGGAACCTGGCCTAGAAAAGGATAAAAATGTATACAGGACACAAAGTATTAATTATTTAAGCACTCACATGACATCTCAGCCTAATGGATGTCAGACGGGGCAGACAACTCACATTTAAGCACATCCACGTTCCACAACTTTGGGCCCTTTCAATCACCTACTAAATCAAATTAGTATGTTGCATGAGTGATATTCTGGGACAATCTGCAATTGGTTTTCATTTTTTTTTTTTTTGGAGTTATTTACCTATTTATTCATCAGCTGTTTAGTTTGCAATATCGGCAGTATTATCCAAATTCCCCTAGCAACCATGCGCTGATTTGAATAAGAGACTGGAATATAAATAGGAGAGGGATGAATTGAAATATAAGTAATAAAAAGTAGCAACAGCAATAAATGTGTAGCCTTACAGAGCATTTGTGTTTTAGATGGGGGTCAGTGACCCCCATTTGGAAGCTGAAAAGAATTAGAAGAAAAAGGCAAATAATTGCAACGTTGCTTAAAATTAGTTATTCTATAACATACTAAAAAATTAACTTAAAGGCAGACTTAAACGTAACTGCTACAGTCGCTATTTACACTGTACCTGATAATGACAATTAAACAGGGACTGGCACAAACCAATGAAAAACAAAGTGATCAAAGTAATACAATAGCACATAAAGGGAAATTATTATAAAACACTGAATATCGTACAATTTCACACGTGTGACTGCAATCAATTTTTGGCTTAAGTTTTCAGCAAAGCCAAGCACTGACTTTTAATACATTTATTTGTTATGCAGCCTAATGGAAAAAAACAATGGCCTGGTGCCCTAGTCTCAATCAGCTCATTCAGGCATCAGTATCAATATAGGGAATAAATCTGAGGAAGCCATTAGAATGTGAGACTGGAGGAAGAGAGTTCAATTACCAGGACCCTCCGTTTTATCATATCTGCTAATTATTGTGCAGAGCTGATGTGGATTTGAACTCTGCAAAATGTTATTTCCCTAAATGGTTCCAGCTTACGGAACGCATTCTAGGACATCATCAGGAGAACACACGCTCCTGCATGCGCCCTCGTAATATAGAAGTATGCAGACTCGTCCCTTATTATACTCATGTAACACCTATTTGGGCCATACGGGGTTAATTCACCAGCTAGTGCAATAGAGCATGGGTGATTCTAACACTTCAGACTAGGGCCTTAGCTATATGGAAGATTAAAGGTCTGGTGTAGTGTAACTACAACTCCCACAGGCTACTGTGCAATAACAAAAGACTTGGGCGCCAGGAGGTTCTTAATAAAACAGGAACAAGGTTTATTACTATGCACGAGGCAAGTGACATGAGGTTTCTACTCACACAGGAGTTGCGGCAACAGCATATAGAGAGGTCACACAGATCTGCAGCCAGGCTCACCTAGAGCAGACACAGGCATTTCACACACATTCCCTCCTGGAAGTTGTCAGGAAAGCAGCTTCTACCCTACAGTCCCTCCTCACTGAGGTCCCTGACTGGAGGCAACACACAGAGCCTCTGGGAAGCTACGCCCTTTCTGCAAATCCTTGTTGGAGCTTCAGCTGCCCTTTCTCTCTCACCTCTCTGCCTTTCTCTCCTATAGAGACTATAACAAGTCTGCCCTAGTGTATCTGTTCCTCATTCACGGGGTTTCCCGGTCCCCAACTTGGACACATGACTTCTTCTGGGCCTATTGCACTCAGTCCCCCTGAGCACATCCAGCTGGATCAGCATCCAGAGGGGAAAGAGGAAGAGGCCACTCCTTACACACACTATAGTGCAGTGTAGCAGGAAGCGGTCACACCTCTCCTGGCAGATCACTCTAAGAAAAAGGTGGGGGCCTTAAAGCTGCAGGGCAGATTAACCAGTAGAGGCCCCTACACTCACTTATCCAAAGAATCTGCAGTCACACCTCCGTGCTGCCCACATTTAGCCCACAGTCAGTCAAAGAGACTCAGCCAATCCGTGCCAAGCATGTTATTACTAAATTACTGGGGATCTAGCTTACTGGTATTTGATAAGTCTCTAGGATGCTCTCAATCAGCATCTTGTCCTGCATACTGTCAGTCTGGGTGCCGGTCTAGCACTGGGTCCCCACGCTGCCTTGGCTTCTCTGCATTAGTGATACGAGTGTTCTCCTTCCCTTTACAGAGCCGCATATCCCATCCTACACTATGTGCCTCCTACCCAGCCCGAAAGGTTCCCTGGATGCAGATCTCTGACGTTACCGGGCAATAGGGGATGCCTTGCCTTTATGATGCACTTTTTCACGTAAATAAAAGTCAACAATGGCAATTACCATAGTGACCGCCTGTTAAACTCTTATATAGTAACATAGTAAGTTAGGTTGAAAAAAGACACACGTCTAACTGACAGTTGATCCAGAGGAAGGCAAAAAAAAACCTCTGAAGCTTCTCCAATTTGCCTCAGAGGGGGAAAAATTCCTTCCTGTCGGACTAGTCCCTGGATCAACTTGTACTATGAGCTATTTCCCATAACCCTGTATTCCCTCACTTGCTAAAAAGCCATCCAACCCCTTCTTAAAGCTATCTAATGTACCAGCCTGTACAACTGATTCAGGGAGAGAATTCAACATCTTTACAGCTCTCACTGTAAAAAAATCCCTTCTGAATATTTAGGCGGAACCTCTTTTCTTCTAATCGGAATGGGTGACCTTGTGTCAGCTGGAAA
The DNA here is from genome assembly GCA_038501925.1 of Xenopus petersii. NCBI lineage: Eukaryota > Metazoa > Chordata > Amphibia > Anura > Pipidae > Xenopus > Xenopus petersii. The sequence continues at coordinate 36,292,588 of CM076674.1, forward strand.
GACCTACTGGTAAATAGAGTATTAGAGAGATTAATATATGATCCCCTTATATATTTATACATAGTTATCATATCTCCCCTTAAGCGCCTCTTCTCCAGCGTGAACATCCCCAATTTGGCCAGTCTTTCCTCATAGCTAAGATTTTCAATACCTTTTACCAGCTTAGTTGCCCTTCGCTGTACCCTCTCTAATACAATAATGTCCTGTTTGAGTGATGGAGACCAAAACTGTACGGCATATTCTAGATGAGGCCTTACAAGTGCTCTATACAGTGGAAGAATGACCCCCTCCTCCTGTGAATCAATGTGCCGTGAATCTTGTGATGAAATGTCTTTGCGCAGGCGTATGTTTGGGTTTATACACCTGTCACCCGATAATGTAGTTAAGTGAAACCAATGCATTTAGAAAGGGAACCCTGGATTTACAACCAGTTAGTTAGTCTGCTACATAGTAGTTAATAACTTGCACTAATGAATGGGACACTGGTTCCCTTATTTACTTGCACTTTACATGCACTTAAAGTAAAATCATTCCCTCACAAATGCAGTGGAAAAAAAAAATTACGTACCTGTAACAGAGTTTTGGGCTATTTTAGCACAAAAGGGTTAATATCCGACCATAGGAATAGAGCATGTGTTACATTGGACTCTAACACATCAGGATGGGCCTTTGCTATGTGGAAATAGTGAAGTAAGGATGTAGTGCAACCATAATTCACATTTGCAACTGTGCATGAAAAACAAAATACAAGGGCACCAGGAGGTTCTTGCAACAAAAATACAACAGTTTATTTATCCAAGACAAATGATCCACAGGTTTTACTCACAGCAGTTCTCAGTGGTACAGGCAATATCACAGACAGAGAGTAACATGGGCTGACACTCCCCTGGGGACAGACTTGTCAGGAATCTCACTTCACCTCTTGGCCTCCCCCTTGTAGTGGTCTCGATCACCTTAGAAAAATCCTCTATCCTGATTTCCTCTCCACTGGGATCCCCATACTACAGACAATATGGCCTGGGAGAGATATCTCCAAACTGTCACTCCTATGTTGAAGCTCAGAACTGCTCTTTTTAGCTCAACCCTAACTGACTTACAATCCTAGAGTGTACTAGTACAGGAGCTACACCTAACTCTATCTAATGCCTCATTCACGGGGTCCCTGCTCCCCGACTTTACTCTCTAGAGGGACTGGTCCTTCTAGGGCAGAATGGCTTTACTGGTGTGACAGGATGTGGTCACAGCACCTCTGGGCGAATAACACAAATATGCAAATTACAACTAGCTACATGGGCATCTGCCATAGGTGTACATTAACCCTATGGGCCCCTACATACCATTCACCCCCCATTTACCAAAATGGCTGCTTTATTGCGTGTGTTGTGGTGGAGGCTACTGAGGTGCCACAAGGTCTGGACTAGGATTCAAAATAGGTCATGGCATTCCAAGTACACAAAGGCCCAAACATCTCCTCATCAGCCCAATAAATAGTGGCCGTCTATGGCAAGGGTCCCCAACCACCAAGCCTAAGGTTGCCACCTTTTATCCCGGTGTAGACTGGGCAGGGGCCATGATGTGGAGGGGCGAGCAGTGATGTTCAGGACGGGGCTATGACACGTCGATTGGCCGATTGCTGTGTCAATCATAGGGTATCAGGAAAACCGGGCTGGCAGTTTCGACCCGGGCATCTCTTCAAAAAACTGGGCTATCCATTTCAAAACCAAACAGGCCCAGATCTGGTCTTTGTGTGGAAGCCGGAAGTGGCCTCCAACATCCGTCCCTGGCCCAAGTACGGCTGAAAGAAAATTAAGGTAGGCGCAAGGGGCTGGAGGAGGGGTTGCAGCTTGGGGAGAGGGGCTAGAGGGCACTTTGCATCTGGGGTGGGGGCCTCAGGGGGTGGTGGTGGGCCCCGAGGCAGCAGCCCCAGTCCGATGCTGGTTTGGATACTGGGAGTTACAGTTTAGAAGAATGCAGCTGGCCAGAGAATGGACACCCGGACCACTGTTCTTCTCTGTTGTGCAGTTGGGTGCTGTCCTGTCAGCTGTAGATGCATTTACATTTAACATAAATCCAGCCCTTTCACATTTACAAAAAGACACAAAATATATAAATATGTATACAGCCCGAATGATTAAACAAAAAATATTAATATGCATTTGTCACAAGTTTTATACAAAAACACATCGCCCTTACACAAAGTCTTCAAAGCCAGAGTTTCTGCTTCTCTTTGCAAAGTCCAGGCTCATGTATGTTTTATGCATTCACTAGGAGGTCTTGCAAAGACACAATACAACATTTTTCAGTGATAGGAGTGGTCAAATACCAGCCAGGTGCAACCCTAGGTGTGTGCTTGCTTAGGGCAATGACAATTAGGAGATTAGTCGTTCACAACAAATCTCCACTTCTGTGGGCAACTACTTTCCTCCAAATGCTTTACCGCCGGAGATAAAGTGAATCGCCGATGGTCAAACATATGTGTGGCTTTCCAAGTTCACCTCTCAAAGGAAACATTAATAAAAAAAAAAAAAAAGTGATAAAAACATTTTGGATGATCACTCCCTTAATGTTATAGTAATGTAGAGACCAGTGTTGGATTTAGGCCAGGGGCTCTCATCATTCACTTTATCTATAGTAATAAGTCAAATCAAATCTGTTTTACTAAACAGATTATGCTAATTGGAGTAAGATTCCAGGGTATATAAATATTTTTTTACATGACATTCAGAATTGAGAAAGTTGGATTACTAGCGAAATGTCTTCAAGGAAAAACAAAAATATAGAAAGTCCAGTTGATTTGACTTATTACTATAGAAATACCATGACCTGGATGAATGAGAACCTCCACAGACTTTCTTTACTTTCTTAATCAATTCTCCTTACATCTGTGTCTCTCTCTATTTCATCTCTATGTTCTCATATAGAATTGGAGAGTGGCCATGGAAAAGCACAAAAGGCAACCCAAACCTGGGCCCACTGGATATTTTCCTGGAATCCTGGTGGGCCAGTCCAACTCCTCTCTGTCAGCTTAGTAGTAAATCACTTTAAAATGTATTTTTTAAGTTGGCTAATAATAATACATATCCCCACTAATACATAAATAATAATAATAATAATAATATAACGTGTTACACACAAATAAGGAATACTTTCAGTGTTTACTGAGAATACAGATATTTAGAATAGCCCAATAACAAGCAAATGATGAATGCTGCTTTACATGTTCCGTGAGTCTGTAACACACTAAATTCACACGACATAAAGTACTGTACATCTGCTAATGGAATATAAGATGCAGCTTGTGTACTATTTTTTGCTTTATTGTATTGTTCATGATATACCATGGGGCTGATTTATTAATTTCTTGTTTTACCGCAGTTCATATAAATTAAAAGTCCCCCCTCTCCAATAATTTCTACAACTTGCATCTCAGCAGATGGTTAGATTTGTAATTTTCATGATTTTCTTTTGCATAAATGTGATCCCAAAAATTAATAAAGCAGCCCCTTATTATTTAGATGTAAGGTTACGGGGCATAAGTGAAACTGGAGCTCAACATGGTGTACCAGATTCAAATTCCACTGATCGCTATTCACTTGGACATACTGTATTTACCAGTGGGTGAGAGTTGATAAATATGTCCCCAAGCCCTTAGGGCAGAGACACACGGGAAGATTCGGGAAGATTTAGTCGCCTGGTGACTAATTGGCTCTTCTTCGGGCGACTAATCTCCCTGTAAAGCCTTCCCGCCGGCTAGAATCTAAATCGCCGGCGGGGTGGCACTCGGAGCGCTTCGTTTTCTGAAGTCGCCCGTAGTTTCCTCGTCAAGCAACTTTGGGCGACTTTGGAAAGCAAATCACTCCAATCGCTCCAAGTGCCATCACCGGGCAACTAAATCTCCCCGAATCTTCCCATATGTCTCTGCCCTTAAAAGTCAATAGAGAGCAATGGAAGCTTTAGTTTCAGTCTTTGATAACTATGCCCCTGTGTGTTTCTTCCCTCTCACATGGGAGTAACATATTCATTATGAATGCATGCACTGATTTCTGTTTTGTCTCCAGTGTCGGTTTTAATTGCATTATATGTCTTCTCTTTAGGCATGCTGGGTCTGAGGAGCTTGTAGGCAGCACTCCTGTATTTCTTAGAGATGAGATTATACAATATAGGGTTGATGGAGGCACTCAGGTAAAATAACTGAATGGCAACAACGTTAAAATACTGGGAGAATTTCAGAATCTCGTATCTTTCCGTGTTTGCAAATATGATTCTTCCAATGTGGAATGGGAGCCAGCAGATTATAAAAGCCACGACCACCACCGCTGTGAAAGTAAGAAAGAAAGAAATGGTAAGGTTAGGAATAAACATTACAAATATTGGCACAGGACCTGTCACCTAAAAAAGATTATTCAAAATCCTATTTTATCATATTAGCCAAGCAAAATGAATTTTAATTACACTTATTACAATTTGAATCTTGTTTTCCTCAGTCTGGGAATTCGTAATTATAGCAAGCAGGCAGGAGCCATTTTGTGGACACTTGCATCATCTTGTTTGTGCACCAGAATGGGGGACCCAATGTCCATCCCCATGCCCTGGCTACACAATTAAATGGTAAAGAGAACAGGGGAATGTGGGGAGAGCAGTGACATCTAGGAAGTTCTGAATGGAAAGTGAAAGTAATGGTCTGCCCTGCCTCTGTAACTAAGGCATAGAGGAGGGGCAGACAATATTTGATTTACAGCTGAGATTTTTGAATTAACTTACAACAGCTATGAATGCTATAATAAAAAATAGACTTTTATTATACTTTTTGTGTCTGGGTGACAGGTCCACTTTAACTGTTGGCGGCCCCATTGGACTGAAAAGCAGCTGCAATATATGTTAATGGAAATGCCATTCTCAGATCGGAAAAAAAATACCAAGTGGGCACTGGTTCCTGAATCCTGTTCGCGTACACGCAGCAAACAAAAGAAGACGCGCACGCACGGCAGGAAAAGAGCTTAAAAAGAAACAAGGCGTATGCGTAGTGGGGGGAGCAGGGAACCGGAGAGGGGCCCGGGCACAGCAGCACCGGTGGGCCCCGGGCCCCCCAGTCTGACCCTGCCCAATGATCATGCTGTGGGGCCCAATAGCTAGTTATTCCACTGCTGAGAAGTTCGTGTAAGAGACACTGTGTTTTGTCATAAACAGCTAATGATTTCTACTGAATAATACATTTTAATATTGGAATCTAACTGGTTCTACCATTGTACATTCTGCATGAAAGTGCGGTTTTTAAGAAAAATGCACTACTGAGAAAAAACATGAAAGTTTATGTCAAACCATGTCCAACCTAAAATGAACATATGAAAAACAAATGTTAACTACAGAACCCTCCCCACTTTGTACCCAGGGGTCCCCCAGAATAGCAGTTGTTGGCTGGAAAAGTGTGGGAAAGCTCACTTACTGGGCACATGGCCACATGAGGGAGCTGTGGTTGTATGATAGCATTATAGTAGGGTGAGTTGGGGATAATAACCTCTAGACTGTGGCTGTGGGATAGCAGATATAGTAGGGAGAGATGGTGCCTATAGTACAATGGGATAATAGTCTCTGGGAAGGGAGTGTGACTGTGGGATAGCAGATATAGTAGGGAGAGATGGTGCCTATAGTACAATGGGATAATAGTCTCTGGGAAGGGAGTGTGACTGTGAGATAGCAGGTATAGTAGGGAGAGATGGTGCCTATAGTAACAGTGGGATAATAGTCTCTGGGAAGGGAGTGTGACTGTGGGATAGCAGGTATAGTAGGGAGAGATGGTGCCTATAGTAACAGTGGGATAATAGTCTCTGGGAAGGGAGTGTGACTGTGGGATAGCAGGTATAGTAGGGAGAGATGGTGCCTATAGTAACAGTGGGATAATAGTCTCTGGGAAGTGAGTGTTACTGTGGGATAGCAGGTATAGTAGGGAGAGATGGTGCCTATAGTACAATGGGATAATAGTCTCTGGGAAGGGTGTGTGACTGTGGGATAGCAGATATAGTAGGGAGAGATGGTGCCTATAGTACAATGGGATAATAGTCTCTGGGAAGGGAGTGTGACTGTGGGATAGCAGGTATAGTAGGGAGAGATGGTGTCTATAGTAACAGTGGGATAATAGTCTCTGTGAAGGGAGTGTGACTGTGGGATAGCAGGTATAGTAGGGAGAGATGGTGCCTATAGAAGCAGTGAGGATAATAATCTCTGGGATGGGAGTGTGGCTGTGGGATAGCAGGTATAGTAGGGAGAGATGGTGTCTATAGTAGTAGTGGGATAATAGTCTCTGAGAAGGGATTGTGGCTGTGGGATAGCAGGCAGAGTCGGAACTAGGGGTAGGCAGAGTAGGCATGCACCTAGGGCGCAAAAGCTGGTGGGCAGCAGGCACTTACCACCTCTGTCGCCTACCCCATGTCCGGTCCCCTCTCTCCACTTGTCTGTTTTTTTTTCCTGTGCATTTGCGCTTTTGCGCATGCTCACATCGATTCACACATGTGCACTGCGAGCATCATTTCGCGACCTGGCTCTGATAGCAGCTATAGTAGGGAGAGATGGTGCCTATAGTAACAGTGGGGATAATAGTCTCTGGGAAGGGACTGTGGGATAGCAGGTATAGTAGGGAGAGATGGTGCCTATAGTAGCAGTGGGGTAATAGTCTCTGGGAAGGGAGTGTGGCTGTGAAATAGCAGGTATAGTAGGGAGAGATGGCGCTTATAGTAGCAGTGGGATAATAGTCTCTGGGAAGGGACTGTGGATGTAGGATAGCAGGTATAGTAGGGAGAGATGGTGCCTATAGTAACAATGGAGATAATAATCTCTGGGAAGAGAGTGTGACTGTAGGATAGCAGGTATAGTAGGGAGAGATGGTGCCTATAGTAGCAGTGGGATAATAGTGTCTGGGAAGGGACTGTGGGATAGCAGGTATAGTAGGGAGAGATGGTGTCTATAGTAACAGTGGGATAATAGTCTCTGGGAAGGGAGTGTGACTGTGGGATAGCAGGTATAGTAGGGGGAGATGGTGCCTGTAGTAGCAGTGGGTCTCTGGCAGCAACAACACTGAGCATAAATAGCACCAGTGGGGCATGTTCTGCTGTTTGCCTGCAAAAGTAAATTAAATAAGTTGTTATGGCTGATATTGTTTCAAGCTACAGTTATTGGATCAGTTATATGGAATGCTTGGGACCTGGGGGTTTGCAGATAAAGGGCCTTTCTGTTATTTACATCACCATGCCTTAATCCTACTACCTATCAAAAACCCAGAAGGATACATAGAAAAAGGAAATCATTTTAAAATATGTATTTTGGAGATTTCTGGTTAAGAGATCATGATTGGGTGAAAATGCTATATATGGAACAGAAATGCAAGAAGTGACAAACATGCTAACTTTTCCTACTCCTACTGTATTTTGACATTTTCACAATACAGGATTAGGGACCCACTCACAATATACAGTACACATAGAATAGAAATGTCACAATATAAGGCTGATTATTAATTAATACAGATAATTACTACATGGCAGCACAGAAACCAGTGCAACTAGAATCAGAATTTAATAATCAGCCCTGTAGCATCAGCTTATATTACAGGCCAACCTAATTTTTTGCTTGATAATTAGTGACGACCCCTAAGCTTAGCTTCTCAACAGCTGCTCAGAGCCCACTGAGCATGTGAGTGTCACAGACACTTTCCAAGATGGTGACCCCCTGTGACAAGTTTGTCCTGGATCATTGCTGCTATTGACAAGCTGAAACTTAAGGCTGGTGCAATAAGTTCAGTATATGAAATGTGGCATGTGTAGCCACATTCATATCAAGGGTTTAATTCTCCTTTAAACAGCAAAAGGTGAGGGGCAGTAGGTATGGGAAAGCAGACTGCGCTTTTAAATTACAAGATCCCTCACTGGGCAACTGGCAGTAAAGATTCACAACTGTTCTCAGTGGTGGCAGGATGGGGCAAAACATCTAGTTTGGAACTTATTCACAGATGTGCAACCTACAACCTTCCGGCTAGTGCTGAATTACCAGTAGCAGCTGTAGACAAACTGCAATTCCCCACTTGTTCTACCACTACAAATGCTTCTCTCTTGTGTACAGGGGCAGACCCAGTGTAATTGCTCCTATCTGGGTCCCATACAGACATCTTGTTCATAACTCCCTTCATTGAGCTTGTTCATAATATACTAATGGCTGCTCACTACAATACCCCTGCCATAGCTTTAGTAGGTCCCATCATGCCATACATTGTGATTTAAAGGCATACTCACCAAGGATTCTCATGGTTTGTCTGTGGGATTTCTCTCTCTGTGCTGTGTTGCGGCTTCTGATGCTATTTTGGCTTCTCCGTAATGTTTTGCCTATGAAGCCATAAAGGATGGTCAAGCAGAACATGGGGATGAAGAAGTAGGCAGTGGTCACCCACATCATGACATTGACAAGTCCTGATTGGACAGCATGGAAAGTGTACCTACATTCCCAGGTGGTGTCCGAGGCATTGGTAATATTGTACACCTGAGCAATCCCAACCAAAAAATAAAAGGGTCCTGCTGATAAAAGAGCGACAGTCCACAGAAACATGATGACACACTTCACCCTTGTCTTGGTGATGAGGACTTTGGATTTTAGGGGGAAACAGATGGCTAGATACCTTTCTATGCTCAAGGCTGTGATGTGCAGGATGGTGGAATATGTGCAGCCCTCGCTGATAAAGTGGTGAAATCTGCACAAGAACCCACCAAATATCCACGGCATGGACTTCCAAAGTCGGTACAGATCAAAGGGTAAGCAGAGTAGGATGATCATGTCAGACACAGCCATGCTGGACAAGTAGAAGTTGGTGGTTGTCTTCATTTCTTTGTATCTCCTAATTATAAGGATGGTGATTGTGTTTCCTATAACACCAACGACCATTACAACGAGCAGCACAATGGTAACCGGGATGAGAGTGGTGATGCGAAAGAAGGAACACAGGTTCTCGGTACATTCCGGGAGGTCATCATAGTCCCAATCACTGCCTAAACCACTTTCATTGCCAAAACTTGAATTATTCTTCATCCTTTGAGTGAAAGGGAAAACCAGCCGCAGAAGAGGCTTCCTGACTGAGCTGGGAGAGAATTGATCAAACAAGCAGCTTTCAGGAGCCCAGGCTTATCTGATCCTGTATGGAAGGGTTTACTGTGGGCAGAAGGAGCACCAAGGAGCAGGAGGCTTTACTTCACCTGGTCATGATGAGCTGTGCTCTGGAGTCCGTCGAGCATCAGTAGGAGCCGAGGCATCGGCTGACCCAACTGTTTTATTGATTCTCTCCAGCATTAACCTGTTACAGTCTGTGGTCCCTGCAAGGATCTGTTCTGTATGTAAAAGGCATGGCCATGTGGGTTTGACTCCTACTGATTTTGTTGCCTCCTTTGTGAGCTCTGCGGCTACTGCCACCAGGGACCGATTATTGCTGAAAATAATAGAATTTAATCATTTCAGGAAATTTGCAGAAGGAACATAGTTCTCCAGGGAAATGACAAACATTTAATAATGGCTGTGATGTAGTGGGAATCATCCATGTGCCTTTATATAGCCAGATTGTATATGCAGTACAGCAGATCCAGATCTAGAAAGGTTCTCCCCAGAACGGTAAAGCATTCAAAAGTGCCATTTAGGGGGTCCCCTTATAATGGAAGCTAGAGTAGTATAGCATTTCTTGATGTTTTAACTGCCAACATTTACCTTGTAGAGGGATCTCTCTCTGACTGTCATGTCCCTAATGGGATAATGTCTTGCCTTTCCACTACTATTCTTTAATGTAATGGCATAATAACACAACAGGAGGTCTATGGGTAACGACCCAGTTCAGTGATCCCCAACTAGTGGCTCACGAGTAACATGTTGCTCACCAAGGCCTTTGATGTTGATCCCAGTGGCCTCAAAGCAGATACTCATTTTCTTTGGATTTCTAACTTGGAATCCATTTATGGATGTATGAAGACCATGTGTACTGCCAAACAGACTCACCTGTGGTCAGTTCACAAAAGGGCTACCAAATAGCCAATCACAGCCCTTATTGGGCACCCCTAGGAACTTTATTCATGATTGTGTTGCTCTCCAACTTTTTTATATTTAACTGTGGCGTAGCCAAAAAATGTTGGGAAATCCTTGGCTTCATGCCAATATTATTAATAGGGAAGTAAAGAAGCAGCAACAATGGCATCCCTATGAATGGGGGGCCATAAGAGAGATCGTGAGCAGTCTACGAAAGTGACTCTGGAGTCAGTAACAACATTATAGACACTTGGGGAAAATGTCAAATAAAAACACACTCAGACTCCAATGTGACTTTCTTTCTCTGAATACATAAGTTTTCAAATGAAAATGAAAACTCCCCAAGACATTTGGAAGCTGAATATGCGCTACTGTTCATGCTGAAAGGGAAAATTTACTCTTTGCAAATAAATGGAAATAGTCAGGGGCGTAACTACATAGTAAGCAGACCATGCGACCCACGAGATATAGGGGCCACTTGAGGCCCTAACTAAAAGCAATTCCAACATTTACTGGTGAAACAGGGCAACCTCTGGATATGTTGGGGGCCCTAAAATTAATTTGCTGTGGGGCCCCAGCAACATCTAGTTATACCACTGAAATAATAAAATAAGTATCTGTAGCACAGACTTTTTCGTGATTAAAAGAACAGGCAAAAACTATGATGAGATCAAGTCCTATTCAGTGCACTTGTGTTGTGGGGGCACTGTCCTGTTAAACTACCCGCTAGCACTAGCAAAATAGGGTAAGAAAAGCTGTACTCATGATGTAGCATTAAACACGTGTTTTTATTTTTCCATCCACATGCAGAACTGCAATCATGTTAAATTGGCTGTGAATGCCTCAAAAATGCACTTTAATGCAACTATAAGGCCATTGTGTAACTTTCTCTAGTGCCCCAGAAGAATGCCATTACTTAATACCTGCACAGTTTGCTGGGTTCCAAGGTGTTTTCTTCCTCACAAGTCTTTCAATGGGTCTATGGTAAGTTCCCACTTGGTGGGCTATGGATACTTATGGATGCCAAAACCAATAAATCTACTGAAGTAGCAAAACCTATGCTTTTGGGTGCCAGGTCAGGGGGGTTTAGTTTGGGAGGGCTCTGGTAGGGTTGGGTGCAGGTCAATTTTGATCAATCCTTACATTACTTATAGGCACCATCTCTCCCTACTATACCTGCTATCCCACAGTCACATTCCCTTCCCAGAGACTATTATCCTCACTGTTACTATAGACACCATCTCTCCCTACTATACCTGCTATCCCACAGTCACATTCCCTTCCCAGAGACTATTATCCTCACTGTTACTATAGACACCATCTCTCCCTACTATACCTGCTATCCTACAGTCACACTCCCTTCCCAGAGACTATTATCCCACTGTTACTATAGACACCATCTCTCCCTACTATACCTGTTATCCCACAGTCCCTTCCCAGACACTATTATCCCACTGCTACTATAGGCACCATCTCTCCCTACTATACCTGCTATCCCACAGTCACAATCCCTTCCCATAGACTATTATCCCACTGTTACTATAGACACCATCTCTCCCTACTATACCTGCTATCCCACAGTCACATTCCCTTCCCAGAGACTATTATCCTCACTGTTACTATAGACACCATCTCTCCCTACTATACCTGCTATCCCACAGTCACAATCCCTTCCCATAGACTATTATCCCACTGTTACTATAGGCACCATCTCTCCCTACTATACCTGCTATCCCACAGTCACACTCCCTTCCCAGAGACTATTATCCTCACTGTTACTATAGGCACCATCTCTCCCTACTATACCTGCTATACCACAGTCAAAATCCCTTCCCAGAGACTATTATCCTCACTGTTACTATAGGCACCATCTCTCCCTACTATAACTGCTATCCCACAGTCACACTCCCTTCCCAGAGACTATTATCCTCACTGTTACTATAGGCACCATCTCTCCCTACTATACCTGCTATACCACAGTCACAATCCCTTCCCAGAGACTATTATCCCACTATTACTATAGGCACCATCTCTCCCTACTATACCTGCTATCCCACAGTCACACTCCCTTCCCAGAGACTATTATCCTCACTGTTACTATAGGCACCATCTCTCCCTACTATACCTGCTATACCACAGTCAAAATCCCTTCCCAGAGACTATTATCCTCACTGTTACTATAGGCACCATCTCTCCCTACTATACCTGCTATCCCACAGTCACACTCCCTTCCCAGAGACTATTATCCTCACTGTTACTATAGGCACCATCTCTCCCTACTATACCTGCTATACCACAGTCACAATCCCTTCCCAGAGACTATTATCCCACTATTACTATAGGCACCATCTCTCCCTACTATACCTGCTATCCCACAGTCACACTCCCTTCCCAGAGACTATTATCCTCACTGTTACTATAGGCACCATCTCTCCCTACTATACCTGCTATCCCACAGTCACACTCCCTTCCCAGAGACTATTATCCTCACTGTTACTATAGACACCATCTCTCCCTACTATACCTACTATCCCACAGTCACAATCCCTTCCCAGAGACTATTATCCCACTGTTACTATAGGCACCATCTCTCCCTACTATACCTGCTATCCCACAGTCACACTCCCTTTCCAGAGACTATTATCCTCACTGTTACTATAGACACCATCTCTCCCTACTATACCTGCTATACCACAGTCACACTCCCTTCCCAGAGACTATTATCCCACTTTTACTTTAGACACCATCTCTCCCTACTATACCTGCTATACCAAAGTCCCACTCCCTTCCCAGAGACTATTATCCCACTGTTACTATAGGCACCATCTCTCCCTACTATACCTGCTATCCCACAGTCACACTCCCTTCCCAGAGACTATTATCCACTGTTACTATAGGCACCATCTCTCCTTACTATACCTGCTATCCCACAGCTGCACTCCCTTCCCAGAGACTATTATCCCACTGTTACTATAGGCACCATCTCTCCCTACTATACCTGCTATCCCACAGTCACACTCCCTTCCCAGAGACTATTATCCACTGTTACTATAGGCACCATCTCTCCTTACTATACCTGCTATCCCACAGTCACACTCCCTTCCCAGAGACTATTATCCTCACTGTTACTATAGGCACCATCTCTCCCTACTATACCTGCTATACCACAGTCAAAATCCCTTCCCAGAGACTATTATCCCACTGTTACTATAGGCACCATCTCTCCCTACTATACCTGCTATCCCACAGTCACCCTCCCTTCCCAGAGACTATTATCCCACTGTTACTATAGGCACCATCTCTCCCTACTATACCTGCTATCTCACAGTCACACTCCCTTCCCAGAGACTATTATCCCACTGTTACTATAGGCACCATCTCTCCCTACTATACCTGCTATCCCAGTCACAGTCCCCTCCCACAAACTTATTATTTCACAACTATTATGGTGATGCACTGTACACACTTTATTTTTTCAGACTGTTATTAGGTCTTTATCACTTGTAGCATTACATTAGAAGAAGGTAAGAAAAATTAGCACACGCAGAGAAAGAATTATACATCCTTTATTTCCCACTGATTTTTGCAGAACTTTTTGCTACATAGTTTATAGGAGATTATACATCGTATTTCCTTTGAATGAATTCCGACATTTTTACACTTTATAGTGATATGTTTGGTAGTGTACCTATAAGATTTTAAAAAGTTTAGAGTTTATTTCTTCTTCTGGAATGTACAGTGTATGAGGTAAAATTAAGTTTACATTAAAAATTTCGTTTTTTTTTTTCCCCTCTCACTGCAGAAACCTGCACTGAGATTAATGGCAAATACACTATTAAATGACATTTACTATCAAAAATAGGAAATAATTTGAGTTTTACTATGAAAAAACATAGGTCACTGGAGTGACACTCCCCTTTTTCTTACTTTTTTAGACATTCAAACGCGAGGAAACTTTTGGGCAATACACACAAACCTCATTTATACTGGCCGAACTTGGCACATTAGAATGCTCTAGAAAAAAACAGATTCATTATCAGTGTGTTCTGTGACAACGTTTTAGCCGATTCATAAAAAGTGAGGAAAAGGAAATGAAATATATATAAATGAAAGAAAAGTAAACACACATCACATTTCAAAGACGGAGCATTTTTACCATCAGAAAAAAACACAAGTTTATAATTTCTTGCAACAAAAAAACATATTCTACATCACAGATTATTTGACACAGGAACGATTACATTACATGCCCACTTCTAATGTAATTACGATTCTTCGGAGATCTTCAAAGCATGATACAGCTGTTTAAACAGACAGAGGTGCTGATTTTTCCATTAAAAATGCAATTCCCAAAAAAACAACTTAAAAAAAAAAGATCAGTGAATCACTATTATGGTACAATAAATTAAAAAGAAAAGGACAAAGGTGAGTAGAACAGACAGTGAGTAAATAGGAGGGACACTTTAGGAAGCTGGCAGTTTGTGGGGACTCACGCAGCTGTTCATACATCAATCCGACCGGCCAATCAACAACTCACAAATGGCAAGCTCACAGAACGAGGAATGATGCAAAGTGCTTCTATGCAACAGTTAACTACATGCAAACAACTTGGTACAGAATCTTGACAGACAATAAACATCAGTTTCTTTTCTCTATTAAGGAATAAAGCAGCTTAAAAGGTTTCTTGGTGCAAAATTACAAAGTTTTTTTTTTTTTTTTGGTGAGAGGGGGAAACAAAAAGAGAGGATAAAAAAAAAGGGCAACGCTCGGGGGTTATTTGCAATGGATACACGACCGCATCCTTTCCTACATATACTTTAGATAAAAGTGCTGGAACATACCTGAATTTCTGCGCTAAAGGCTTAATGATTCACTCCCAAGTTTTCCCAGAACCTGGGGGGAGAAATGTGCTGCAGACAGCCCTGGAAATGATATTGGCGGACCCTTTGGAGAGGCTGGGGAGGGGGCATAGAGCCTAAAAGCAGGGTATGAACACCTGGCCCTTAAACTGCTTCAAAAGATTGGAGACTGTATCCCTTCAGCTGAGAATGCTGGGAACTGCAATGCATAAAGCTTGAAGAGCAGCAGTTCAGGAACCCAAGCCCGATGGGTTTTATTAAAGCAGAAAATGATGCAGGAAATGTTACTCAGCAATCATCTGCGTCATATTTTTCACCTTACTAGGGAATATATACTATTTTGCATCAATTTCATGACCTAATTAGGTTTAAAAAACAAAACAAAAAAAAAAGCCCATATGCAAATGGGTGAAAAAAATCTGCCTTTAATTAGCCCTGATTTCCTTTCTTCCCAGTGTTATTACTTTAAGTAGACATTGAATAGCTAAGTCAATACTTTTCTGACAAAAAAAATTAAAAGCTTTTTTTTTTTTATAACATATTTTATATAATTTTTTTTATTCCAGACTACTCTAGAATTTCCAGTTTTGCCTTAGTTGTTAGCTCAGCCTGCAGGAGTGAGCAACACAGCAGGCAGCAGAAGGGTGAAGTTAAGACACAGAGGAGGTAGCAGTACAGCGCTAAGTTACCTTTCACAGTATCCCCCCCCCCTTTGTAAATGTGTTTTTTGTTTACAGCACTTTGGGTGTCCTTCAAAAATAGCTCTGTAAATATATTACCCTTGTTCGACTGTCATCCTGATCGCATGGAAGGAGCCATTATGATTGTAAGTGATCATCGTGTCAGCAGACTTTGTGCCTTCTTTAGCAGTTACTGGTTTACTATTGTGCATGCTACAGAAGTCTCAATGCTATGCTAATGGTCACCTCTTGTATAGGAACATATCGAACAAACAACTGTAATCTATTTGGGATGTGCAATTAAAAAGGGGGAGAAAAAAAACCAGAGCAGGATGGGATTTAGGTGAAGGAGGATCCTGTCACTTGATAACAAAGTACTGGATGATAAAGGCAATCAGTATGGAGAAGATAGCAAACAGCACAAGGATGACGGCAGCGCACTGCTCGTCACTAAGCGTCCGTGTTGTCCTTGTCGTTTCCACAGTATCTTTGTTGGTGCTGGTTTGTGGTTCACTTCGGTGAGAAATGAAGAGGACGGTGGCACTGTAGGGACCGATGAGATCCTGATGTCCTGCAGAATCTTGGCACTGACGAATGGCACATACACGGAAACGATATTCACAGTTGAGCTGAAGGGCAGAGTGACGGAATGACGTAGTGGGTCCCTTATAAACCTGCAGCGGGAGAAATTACAAACGTTACCAAAAGGTGCTGGGATTGGAACAAAGTTACTGTAGGTTTGGCAAGTAATAATGCATCTCCCAAGTTTTGGAATCTCAAACTGATCATCAAGTCTTTAAATGAAGAACTAGACAGGCAGCTTAGTCCATCTACAGGTGTGGCACCTGTTATCCAGAATATTTGAGACCTGGGGTTTTCTGCATATATTTCCATAGTTTGGATCTTCATACCTTAAAGGGATACTGTCATGGGAAAAAAAATGTTTTCAAAATGAATCGGTTAATATTGCTGCTCCAGCAGAATTCTGCACTGAAATCCATTTCTCAAAAGAGCAAACAGATTTTTTTATATTCAATTTTGAAATCTGACATGGGGCTAGACATTTTGTCAATTTCCCAGCTGCCCCTGGTCATGTGACTTGTGCCTGCACTTTAGGAGAGAAATGCTTGCTGGCAGGCTGCTGTTTTTCCTTCTCAATGTAACTGAATGTGTCTCAGTGGGACATGGGTTTTTACTATTGAGTGTTGTTCTTAGATCTACCAGGCAGCTGTTATCTTGTGTTAGGGAGCTGTTATCTGGTTACCTTCCCATTGTTCTTTTGTTTGGCTGCTAGGGGGAAAAGGGAGGGGGGTGATATCACTCCAACTTGTAGTACAGCAGTAAAGAGTGATTGAAGTTTATCAGAGCACAAGTCACATGACTTGGGGCAGCTGGGAATTTGACAATATGTCTAGCCCCATGTCAGATTTCAAAATTGAATATAAAAAATTCTGTTTGCTCTTTTGAGAAATGGATTTCAGTGCAGAATTCTGCTGGAGCAGCACTATTAACTGATGCATTTTGAAATATTTTTTTTTCCCATGACAGTATCCCTTTAAGTCTACTAGAAAATCATGCAAATATTAAATAAACCCAATAGGCTGGTTTTGCTTCCAATAAGGATTAATTATATCTTAGTTTGGATCAAGAACATGTACTGTTTTAGTAATACAGAGAAAAGGGAAATCATTTTTAAAAAATTGGATTATTTGGAAAAAATGGAGTCTACGGGAGATGGGCTTTCCATAATTCAGAGCATTCTGGATAACAGGTTTTCGATAACGGATCCTATACCTGTATTGAGAATCAACAATTAAATACTATACATAGAAACAATACACATTTAATACTTTTATTGAGAACAATTTAGAGGTAATTGCTGAGACAACAAATGACTCAAAGCATTGCCCCTTTAAAGGAGAACTAACCCCTTAATATGAATATGGCTAAAAATGCCAAATTTTATATAATAACCTTATTGCACCAGCCTAAAGTTTCAGCTTGTCAATAGCAGCAATGATCCAGTACTTCAAACTTGTCACAGAGGGTCACCATCTTGGAAAGTGTCTGTGACACTCACATGCTCAGTGGGCTCTGAGCAGCTGTTGAGAAGCTAAACTTAGGGGTCGTTGCAAATTCTCAAGCAGAAAATGAGGTGGGCTGTAATATAAGCTGATGCTACAGGGCTGATTATTAAATTCTCCTGCTAGTTGCACTGGTTTCTGTGTTGTCATGTACTAATTATATGTATGAATTACAAATCAGCCTTATATTGTGACATTTATATTCTATGTGTACTGTATATTGTGAGTGGGTCCCTAAGCTCAGTAAGTGACAGCAGCACAGGGCATGTGCAGTGAATCAGCAGAAAAGAAGATGGGGAGCTACTGCGGCATCTTTGGAGACACAGATCTTCCCTGCTAAAAGGCTGTGGTTGCCTTGGGCTGGTACAGAAGCCCAAAACATGATGTACAACATGTCTAGCCTATTTCTTTAGTTAGGCTTTAGTTCTCCTTTAAACCAGTGTTGCGGAGCTGTGTGATTTCCATATAATAAGGGTTTTAGCACAGAATGTCCTGTTTGTTAATTAAATGGAAACCTGTGTTTCTTTGCTCAGTTAATAACATTAGCAGTGTTAAAGTTTTTTTCCTAATAGAATTAAAACAATTTACAAAGTTCACAAAAAAATAAAAGGGCTGAAGGAGAGATGGGTGTCGGAGATTGGGTTAATGTAAAACCCTGTACTGATTGCTGAGTAAACTCATTATTCCAATTTCATTATAAGAGTTCAATGCTCATATCTGTCCCATAATGAAGTTACAATTCATTCCTTGACAGAGAACACTGGGAATCATCCACAGCAAAGAACACCACACTAATTCCGCATTTTAATTATTTCTCTATAGAGCTTTACAGAATTTAAGGGAAACCCCAAATAACCTTTTGCAAACTTATTTATACCAAAGTAGTAACAAATGGACCTCTGTGCCTGAGCATTTTTTCTAGAGACGGCATCTGTCACCAGTCCATGCAGCTAGGTTTATGCAATTATTTAAAGGCAAAGGGATCTGCAGTCACATACCTGTTTAAAATCAGAGTCTTTTCCAACCATTATCTGCAAAATGTAGATAATTGGGTCTCCTTTCATTGGTTGTAAGGACTCCCACGTGACATCACAAGTATGTTCATTTATTCGGTCGATCCTTGGAGCTTACAAAGGCAGACAATGAAAAACAAAATAACCCGGGCATTAAATCTGAATTTTAGTTTATCGGTTTCGTAGTATTTCATGATTCAACTACAACCCTGTTTTATTCAAATTTAATTGAAATCCCTCAATTATACTTAAAGAGGTGGTTCAGCTTTAAGTTACCCTTTAGTGTGTTATAGAATGGCCAATTCTAAGCAACTTTTCAATTGGTCTTCGATTTTTACTTTTTAATAGTCTGACTTATTTGCCTTCTTCTTCTGACTCTTTCCAGCTTTCAAATGTGGTCACTGACCCCATCTAAAAAACAAAAACTTTGTAAGGCTACAAATGTATGACTCATCTTTCTATTTAGACCCTGTCCTATTCATATTCCAGTCTCTCATTCAAATCAATGTACGGTTGCTAGGGTAATTTGGACCTGTGCAACCAGATTGCTGAAACTGCAAACTGGTGAGCTGCTGAATAAAAAGCTAAATAACTCAAAAAACACAAATAACAAAAAAAAATGAAAACCAATTACAAATTGTCTCAAAATATCATGATCTACTTCACACTAAAAGTTAATGTAAAGGTGAACAAACCCTTTAAAATGGGTTCCTCCAATTAAAAACTATTTTGCATTGCATATAAAATGTAAAATGTAATTGTAAGCAACATTTCAATATACATTAATTAACAGTTTCCAATAGTTTTACTGACTGATGAAAGCAACTTCTGTCTATATTCTCTGCACTACTGGCTCTGACTCCTGTAACAATGTAGCAGAGGCAATCTGATGAAGAGAAATGAAGGAGAACTGACTTTAACTACATATTGAGCTGTGGCTATGGATGGAAGGGTTCCATTAACTGAGCACAATGGATAGCAGAAGGCTACGCAATTTGCTAAGGAGCATGTATGGACACAATAACCTTTGTGTTGATCTGTTTTCAGTTTTGCATCCATTTTAGCACTCTGTACTTATGTCTTAAATGAGTAAGAACCTATTTGTTGGGTTACATTCTTACTTTTAGCCACCAGGTATATATGTTTAGGACCCCTGATGTACATATTCCTACTTGCATCACCATAAAGCATATGACCTACCTTTCAAGGCAGCTGGAAGTGATTTTGGAGTTGTAAAAACATATTCTGAGGAAAAAGGTCCCTCACCAGCCTCATTACATGCCTGAATATGAAATGTGTACGACGTGGACTCATTGAGCCTTTGTACTTTGTATGTGTGACATGGTCCTCTATATAAGGATACAAATCTGAAAAAGAAAATGTAGGGAGCACTCAGTCTGTATCTTTCTTGGCTATAAGGTTGATGGCAGATGGGGAAATTGCTACTATGGCCAACAAATCTCTTGAAAATGCTTTCCTACAAGCAATAAAGTAAATAGCTGGTGGGAAAACATAAGTGGTGCTTGATTTTCTGATGTGGAAACTTTGGAAAACGGTTTTCCAACTGGCGATTTACATTATTGCCAGACAGAAAGCACTTTCAGGAGATTTGAGGCTTTCGTGTAACATAACAAACACAGCAGTAGCACAGGCTTAATTAGCCAACACTTGAATCTTACACTGCTTAGAGCCATCTGTTAGGGAAGAAGGGAGGTAAAATAATAATAATCATAAAAAGGCAATTTACTGGCAGCAACTAAATAGTAGTAGTAGCAATGTTGTAAATTGGTCAACAGGCACCTTTTATACAAGGTTTCCTAAAGCAAACCTACAGCTCTGACCTTGGGGCACCATGTTAGCAGCCTCACCTTCCATTCTTATCCTCCATTTGAAGGTGATACTGAATGGAATCTGTGGGTAATGCCTTGGATGCTCCGTCCCCCCACTTCAGCTTAAGGTTCTGGTGACTATACACCGCACATTCCAGTCTAGGTGGTTCTGGGGGTAGTGGCTTGGTTTTCAATTTAACAGAATGGCTGAAAGGACCAGCTCCCAGGCTGTTTAGGGCTTGAACCCGTATTCTGAGAAAAGGGGAGAGAAAAAAAAGAGAAATACACAATTATAGAAAAAGAACTTGAAGTCATCTTTGCGAAAAATGAAAAAGAAAATACAAGACAACTGGTCTCTGGCTCTTCTGTTGTTACTGAACGACAAGTCTCAGCATCCTTCCTAAACTGTAATTCAGTAAGAGCTGGCCTGACACAGGTTGAAGATTAAATAAAAAGGGCCACACTGAACAGAATAAACCTGCAGCTGTTTATGTTATACATACAAACTAGACCTTTAAAGGACCAGTAACATCAATTTAAATAAAAAATAAAAAATTGTTAGTATAGAACGAAAAAAAAAACACAAAGACAAATTAACTTTTAAATTGCTAAGTCTTTATTAAGCAATAACTTACCCAAACTCCGCTTGCACTCCTCTTCAGAAAAAGTGATCCAGCGATCCATCGTGCGCCACTCGATTTCTTCCCCCTGCTTTCCTTTTAGGAGAGCCAGGGAGGAGAAATCGAGCGCCCCATGATGGATTGCCGCTGTGTCGCCTTTTCTGAAGAGGAGCGCAAGCAGAGTTTCGGTAAGTTATATCTTAATTTAAAAGTTTAATTTGTCTTTGTTTTTTTCATAATATATTAACAATTAAAAAAAAAAAAAAAAGTTATGTTACTGATCCTTTAAAAGCTAATGCCATTCGTCTCACTATCACAGTCAAAAATATTACAATCAGCAGCAGTTATGGGTTTGACAGTGCAGGACCATCTTTTGTTTGCAATGAAACTGTATTTTGAGGCATTTGCTCCAATACAGAGCAGCTTACCTGTATGTTGTGTCTGGCTGTAAGTGATCTAGAATGTAGCTCGTTGCTTTGTAAACAGCAATTGGCTGCTTGTCCCCGTAGTCTATGCTGTAAGTGGTAATATCGGAACCATGATCACATGGTTTTTCCCACTGTATTGCAAGGCAAGTAGAAGGACAGTAACTTGAACTGTTTATGTCCTCTTCCTTCACTCCCCACAAGCTTGTCACAGCAGCAGGGACTGACGCCGGCGTTAAACACGCAACTACATCACTAAAATGACCCGCGCCAGCAATATTCACAGCCTGGCAACAAGAAAGAAAACAGTACTGCTTTCAATCATATTCTGCTTTAAAAAAGGTGTAATTTTCTGGTGGTGATAACAGAAATAAAGTTGCAACTTGCCTGAACCCTGCAGTAATAAACAATTGCTGGTGAAAGGCCTTTAACTTCATAGTTAAAACCAGGTCCGCAGTAGCAAATCTGCATGCTCCCTTCCATGCCCCCCCATTCAACCCGGTACTCTGTGATCTCAGCACCATTGTTGTTGGGAGCCTGAAAACAAAAAAACAATTCCAGAAGATTTAACTGACCGAGTTCTATAGAGTCAGGTGACAATTATGAATGTAAGTGTGAGAAAAGGTGTAAAATGCTTGCATATATAGGCCTAACCCACATGTGGAAATAAAAATAGCATTAAATAAAACTATAAAGTGACACAGAAGCTTTAAAGGGGTGGTCCACCTTTAAGTTAACTTTTAGTATGTTATAGAATAGCCATTTCTAAGCAACTCTTAAAGTGAACCTGTCACCCAGACATAAAAATCTATATAATAAAAGTCCTTTTCAAATTAAACATGAAATCCAAATTCTTTTTTTATTAAAGTCTTCATAGCTGTTGTAAACTCATTTAAAAATATAAAGGCTGGAGTAACTGGATGTCTAACATAAATAGCCAGAACACTACTTCCTGCTTTTTAGCTCTATAATTATACATTACATTTTTGGCTAAATTAAAAATAGTTTTTATTTTGCGCAGCCTATCTATTTACCCAGTTTGTTTTGTCACACTGAACTGTTCCTTTAAAGGCACAAACATGTGCCAAGTAACCTTTACATGCGGAAAGTAGCCTGGCGATACATAAAATATTCTCTCCAAAAAATGACTGCATAAGAAATTAATGTGTTTGGCAAATGAAATCCCATTCTCAGTGAATCATTTTACCTCCCAGTGTATAAGGACACAGGTTGCAGATCTGCATGTTATTTGAGGAGGTCGGCATTGATCCGGTGGTCCCGGAGCTGTGATAATTTCACACTTTTCAGAACATGGACCAAACTTTAACACACACAAAAAAAGAATAGATGAAAACAGACATCAGGTCACACAGTTACAATGGCAGCTGTTACCTAAAGACATATTGTAGCCCCTGAACACATCTCTAAGGGCACACACAGCAGATCCCTTGCTTTCCTCCACTTGCCTTTTGTAGGAAGGCGAAAGCAAATTGGCTTTAATGACTTACCCTCTGTAGCTTTATAGACAGGCCCGGTGTCTGTGTGGAGCGAATGAAGGCAAGAGCCACTGCCTGTCTACAAAACGCAGGTGGAGAAAAGTTGAGGATTCCCAGTGTGTGTCCTTAGTTACAGGCCTACAGTTTCACATGGCGGCAACCAGACATTCTCTCTAGCTGTTAAGCCATACAAAATGTTAAAACAAACATCCTAATTCTAAACCCAAAACTACATTATTTAATTAAAACTGCCGGCATTGCAGCAAACTGTCAGTTTTAAGAGGAAATTTCCTTTTAACCCATTTTAGGCCAATCTCTCTCACTGCTGTCAATAAATTGCCACTAAATATGTTGCATAGAACAGACGACATGTAAAATTGAAAATGGAGCATCATAAATGCAAAATTTTATTTTATCACAGTAGAACCCCCATTTTGCGTTTTTCAGGGGACCAGAAAAAAATTGGGTAAAATCCAGGAAAATGTAAAATCAGGGAAATGTATTATTTATAATATATAGGTGGGATCACAAAACAACAATGTAAAATGAGGGAAGACTTGGCTATGTAAAATTGAGGTTTCACTGTAATATTATTTTGCTGTACCATATTATTCCTCTAATTCTTTATAGATATATAAAATAATACACAGTGAAATGGAGACAGGTCCTGATATTATCATGGTCAGAGTTAAAGCGAGGAGTTCAGAGTTACAAGGCAGAAATGTTAAAGGAACAGTAACACCACAAAAAGTCTTTTAAAGTTATAAAAATATAATGTACAGCTGCACTGTAAAACTCAAATGTTTGCTTCAGAATTTCTACAATAGTTTATATAAACAAGTTGCCATGGGGGCAGACATTCAAAGCTGAAAAGGAGAAAAGGCACAGGATACACAGCAGATAACAGATAAGTTCTGTATATACAATGGGATTCTTTAGAACTTATCTGGCATCTACAATGTATCCTGTGTTTGAATGGCTGCCCCCGTGACTACATACAAGAGTCCTCTGCACTCAACCCATTATCAATATATTTAAGACAGAGACATTTTGTGCATACTCCTACTGAAAAATGCCTTACCCTGTTTAAAGGGTAACGCATTTCTCAGTAGCAGTATGCACAAAATGTCTGTCTTAAATATATTGATAATGGGTTTAGTGCAGAGGACTCATATATGTGTCTATATGTATTTTGTGGTCACAGCCTCATTGCACCCCCGCCTAATGGTTTCTAAAAATTAGTAGTGAGCACAACTTTTCCTTGTTTGCCCCCATGGCTACACAGCAGCTTGTTTTTATAGTTGTGTTTCTGAAGCAAACACACCAATGCAGGGAAACAGTACATTATATTGGCATTCATTTAAAATACTTTAATTTTTTGATGTTACCGTTTCTTTAAATATGCAGGAAAGCTCTGGCCCTATGTACCTAGTTAAGAGTCGGAGAAGCATTTCGGGAGATTTGCTACCGCAGCTATGCATTTTTGTTGTGCACAACAGATCTTCCTGTCAGCCATTACCCTTGTGTATGTTTCTAAGAGCAGCATTTTCTTTATCTCTTTCATGTATCCTGTATTGTAAAAAATAGTTTTCTGCACTGCACAACATTAAACAATGTAAAACCTATGTATACCTGATGATGCAAAATCTACTTTGCCGCAAACAATTGAGGATTCTATGACAGGGACACAGCCCAATCCTTGCGAAAGTTTCAAGTACAAGAATCCAAACACTGTTGTATACAGTGAAACCTCATCCCCTGATTTTAGGTTTTCCCTCATTTTACATAGCTGTTTTGTGGTCCCACCTATATATTATGCAGAATACATTTCCCTGATTTTACATGATTTTTTTCTGGTCCCCTGAAAAACGCAAAATGGGGATTCTACTGTAATTGGAAACATTATAGCAGCAGCACTATACCCCGGCTTTGTTTGCAGCACGCAGTCGAAAGCTGTATGCCTTGCCCGGAAGAAGACTGGCCACTGTGCATTCCAGATCATGTCCTTGGTAGACTTCTCTATGCTCATTGGCATCAGCAGTCAACATCTCCAGGCTGTAGCAGGTGACCGGAGAACCACCATCCAGCTGTGGTGGTGCTGAAAAAAATCAGTGGTTAAAAGTCAGTAAATGCTAGAAACCCACAGGTGAAAGCTTCAGACATTTTTTTGGTCACTGCACTATGTAAGCGACACAGCACATATGTAAAAAAGATGAAAAATAAGACCATGTTTATACCCCATTTCATTTGCACTTCTCTTGCTCTTGGTCTGCCTTGGAGTCTGGGGGGCTGGCATGGCCCAGGGAACACAGCTGGAGTCTGCACTAACAGGGTGTCGGATACCTAATGCACCATTAAACACAAAAATACACTATAACTGTGATTGCTGTGATAATAAATGATAATTAATCGAAGACATTTTCCATTGTTAAGTTGAGTCAATTGACTTGATTCACTTTCAGCGTGCTCGTTTGGCGACACCAAATGAGTATCTTTACTCAATATGCTGAGCTTGAGGTGGATGAGATCGGTTTCATCCGATTGTTTGGCCCTAGGGCCAACAACAGGGATACTGGATCGCACGAATGAGGCAATGGGGGACATCTACCCTGACGAGATTTTTTTACCTGTCCGGTTGATATCTGGCGGATTTTCTACCAGATATTTGTCAGTGGGCCCATTGTAGTGCCCCATACACAGGCAGGTACGCTACCAACTCACACTGAACGAGTAGAAGAATCTTTTGATAAAGTCAAAGCAAACAAATTTTTTTATATTCAATTTTGAAATCTGACATGGGGCTAGACATAATGTCAATTTCCCAGCTGCCTCAAGTCATGTGACTTGTGCTCTGATAAACTTCACTCTTTACTGCTGTATTGCAAGTTGAAGTGATATCACCCCTCCCTTTTCCCCCCAGCAGCCAAACAAAAGAACAATGGGAAGGTAACCAGATAGCAGTTCCCTAACACAAGATAACAGCTGCCTGGTAGATCTAAGAACAACACTCAATAGTAAAAACCCATGTCCCACTGAGACACATTCAGTTACATTGAGAAGGAAAAACAGCATCCTGCCAGAAAGCATTTCTTTCCTAGTGAAGGCACAAGTCACATGACCAGGGGCAGCTGGGAAATTGACAAAATGTCTAGCCCCATGTCAGATTTCAAAATTGAATATAAAACAATCTGTTGGCTCTTTTGAGAAATGGATTTCAGTGCAGAATTCTGCTGGAGTAGCACTAAGAACTGATGCGTTTTGAAAAAAAAAACATGTTTTCCGATGACAGGATCCCATTAAGCAAATGGAGTACTAAAAAGCAGATGAGGTAAATGCCTTTGGGAAAGATAAAAAAACAACATACTAGAATAGTGTACAATAACTTGGCATTATATTTAGGGATGCACTGAATCCAGGATTCAGTTCGGGATTTGGGCAGGATTCAGGCTTTTTCAACAGGATTCCGCCGAATCCTTCTGCCCCGCCGACCTGAATCCAAATACTAATTAGCATGTGCAAATTAGGATTGGGGAGGGAAATCGTGTGACTTTGTCACAAAACAAGGAAGTAAAAAATGTTTTCACCTTCCCACCCCTAATCTGCATGTGCAAATTAGAATTCGGTTTGGTATTCGGCCGAATCTTTCGCAAAGGATGCGGTGGTTCGGCCGAATCCAAAATTGGGGATTTGGTGCATCCCTAATTATAATTAATGGGAATAGAAATCCTATGGTATGTGTTATGCTGTGAACAAACACACGTGTCATTAGCCCTTTGCTTCTGCAAGCTAGGGACCTTATATTTCAAGGTAAGTGACATTACCGCACTCTTCCCTCCATCACTGATGCAATGGACTTGTAGGCGATAGGTGGAGCCTGGACTCAGATGGTCACACAGGTATTCTCGGATCATTCCACTGTATATCACATCCCACTTGTTTCCTGCAGGATTTAACATTAATGTTTGGTTAGTAAAGATCCCGTTTTTGTCTTTGCTCTGCGCATCTTGGTCTCCTAGTTTTTACATACCAGTCTCCTAGTCATTTGTTTACAGACAAAACATGGAAAGCTTGCTAACAGCTTCCTGCAGTTGATTAAATCAACTCATAAGTACTAAATCGAAAAGCAGCATCTAAGGTCTGCCGGGGTAAAGATCTCAGGCACTTACCGTATGCATTTGTTAACAAAGAAAATAGAGTGACTAATATGTAGACACCGAGAAGATAACACACAATTGAATAGCAATGGCTCTGATGCACCATAACAAGTGCAGATAAGGGGAATCGTAAATGAAAAACAGAGTAGAGAAGCGTATTATGTAGATGTATTGTTGTACCGTGGGGCCAGGCTTCAGAGGGATAGATAACCTTTAATAACATTTCTGGTCACACAATGGACTTTTTTTTTAAAAAAAAAAAAATTATATTTCAATGTGCTGGATACAGTACACCCTAGGAATAATCCCTCCATGGAGGAAAACTAACACCAACAAATGAAAGTGTTTAAAAAGAATGACAACATTAATGTACTGTTGCCCTGCACTGGTAAAATTGGTGTGTTTGCTGCAGAAACTCTACCATAGTTTATATAAACAAGCTGCTGTGTAGCCATGGGGGCAGCCATTCTAGAACAGGATACACAGATGATAACAGATACATTCTAAAGAATCCCATTGTATGCTACAGAGCTCATCTGTTATCTGCTGTGTAGCTGATGCCTTTTCTCCTTTTTCAGCTTTGAATGGCTGCACCCATTGCTACACAGCAGCTTGTTTATATAAACTAATGTAGAGTTTCTGAAGCAAATACACCAGCTTTTCTTGTACAGGGAAACACTATATTAAATTGTCATTCTTTTAAAACACTTTAAATTGTTGGTGTTACTGTCCCTTTAACTCATGCCACTACTTTTTCCCCATATAATGTTCTAAAGGGATAAATTAAAGCATCAAAGTAACATGTACTATATGAAACATTAGCAAAAAAACATTAGGGGCTCTTATTTAAAAAAATCTGCAGAATAAAAGATAAGAAAGGCTGATAACAAAAAAAAAAATGAACAAAATGAGAAACAGTATGGTGATCTACTCCTTCAAACAAGGCCAAAAGACGTTCATTACAAGTACAAATACCATATCGATCTTCATTCCTGATAATATGGGAAAATGGAGAAAAAAAATGTATACCATTGCTGTCTTCAGACATTTCCAGAACATATTTTGTGACTGCTGCTCCTCCGTTGTCTTTAGGTGGATCTATAAAAACAAAAAGCGTTGGGTTCAGGCAACAAACTCTCACTCTAAACACTGCTTCAAGTGTTTCCCTCAGAATGGATTGAACTGAACAAAAAAAACTGCTATTTAGACACCCTCTGGTAGCTTAGATGATGGGAATAGGGGGAGTCGTAACTCCATAATGCTGCAGAGCTGAAGGGTGCTAAATACTGCCCAAGGCTTAGGCCCATGTCACATGGATAAATGCCAGCAGAGAAAATGATAACTATGCTATTGGCCTAAAAGGAGATCTCTGCCCACAAATAGCTTTTTTTTCATAATGAAAGACAATGTAATTAAATCCCAATATCATTTATGTAAGAAGATCAGTGGTTTTAAATTTCCTGTTGGGAGGCGAGACCAGCAGATTCCAGCTGAGCATTCTATCTCACCATTTGATGCAAGGTCCCAGTAACGTAACTAACCCGCTCAGGGCTGGGGTGCAGGCCAGTTAGAAGAAAAGTGTGATATTCAGCTTGGTGAGGTAATGCTTTCAATCTATCAATGCAGTGCCCAGAGGACATTTCTGCAGTAATTTTACTGGCAAGTCTGGTTAATGGAGTGATCATTGGACATATTTGCAGTGGTCTAACGGGCAAGTCTGGGATTTTTTTTTTAAATGTTATACATGTGATTCATTAGTTTTCCGAGGTAGAGGGGGGGGCACCATGTTGTCTGCAGGGGGCCCCAAACTTTAGTTACACCACTGTGCAATCACATCCCACGCACCCCTGGTAGTTACGCCACTACATGGTCCCACGTGAAGGTAAAGGTAGAGGGAAAAGTAATAGAACTAGTCAAACTATCATTCCACAAACAAAGGACTTCCCAGACTTTCCTTCTGTACACTTATAATGACCAGTGACATACAGTGGAATATAGTAGTCAGGAATTTTATTAGCAGCCAATGAAGTATTATGTATGTGGACTTAACGTACCCCATACTATCCTGAAGTTATGTGCATGGACCTTTCCCTTGACAGAAGGCTTTGAGGGTGCTCCTGGTCTGTCCGGACAAGTAACAAACTCCACCACCTCACTTGGGCTGCTCTTGCCTTCACTGTTATATGCAATGACCTATAAGAACAATAACATATATGTGCTCAACTTTGACTACATAAAGGTATTCAGGGTCCACCCTTAACGATTTGATCTGTAAAGAAAACCTGGGACATTAACCCAACTGCCTGTAAATATGATAAATGAGACTATTGTCTTCTCTCAAGATGAGCCAGAGTGTTTTGGATGGACAACATGGATCAGGGGGTTACCTGCGACATTTCCCTTTGTCATAAACATGCTATAACCTCAGATTAACTATAGCAGATAAAAGTAACAGTAAAATAGTTTATGTAAAGCAGTGATCCCCAACCGGTGGCTCATGAGCAATAGGTTGCTCCACAAACCCTTGGATGTTCTTCCCAAAGGCCTCAAAGCAAGTGCTTATTTTGGAATTCCTGGCTTGGGGAAAGTTGTGGCTGCATAAAAAACAGGTGTACTGCCTGTGCGGGTCCATTTTATGAAACCCGCACCCGACCTGTACCTGCAACCCAAACCCGCAATTTGACCAGCATGTTCCCACTACATGACCTGACCCGCAATAGTCCCACTAACCTTCTGACCCAGGGGGCACGTGAAAACGGAAGTGAAGTCACATTTGACAAGAAGTGACATAATTTTGGTGCCGAATCTTCCCAAAAAAATTAAAAACTGGAAGAATCACAAGGGTTGTTGGGAGGGATCAAGTCTGCACCTTTGTTGGGTACCCAGCTGGGTTACACACGGACTGCCTGCATGGCCAAGAATCGGGGACATTTTGCCCAAAACCCGACCATTTTGCGGGTATTCCGCGGGTACGCGACCTGATGCAGGACTCTACCTCCTGTAGGCTGCCAGTCCACATATGGGTTACCAACCACAGCCCATATTTGGCACCCAGGAACTTTTTGCATGATTACGTTGCTCTTCAACTTTTATTTACATTTGAATTTGGCTCACAGGTAAAAAAAAAAAGGTTGGGGATGCCTGAATACAAATACAAATTCTAATAGGAAATTAAAAGTCAGCTAATGATAATTAACATTATGTTACATATTAATTATTTGCAATGCTGATGTTAAACAGACATCTTTTTTTTAATTAGATCTGAAGCTGCTAAGGTAGCACATAGTTCAATACTAACTGATATAATGCAGTATTTAAATGGAAAATGTAATTAAATATAATATCCAACTGAAGCAACATAAATAAATGGCAACATCGTCAAACTGGAGTGCTGGTGCCTGCCATTAATCTGTTGTAAGGAAGTAACTTGTCTACTCATTGGGTAAATAAAGACACATGATGTGTTCTTTGCTCCACTTTACTTTTGAAATGGCATTTTAGTTGTAGCGAGAAGTAACTGCATTGTGCAGTCTGTGTCAAGTGGGAACAATATGCCCAGGTGGTATTCCCACCTATATTGTCCCAGCTCAATATCTCATTGCTGTGAACAGTAACATCAAAGAATAAAAGTGTTTTAAAGTAATAAAAAATATAATGCAGTCAGACAGTACTGTTTGAAAAGTACAGATCTTCTCACTGTTGATGCAAATTAATAAAAAAAACTTCACAAATGAACATGTAAAGCAGGGCTGAGCCATTCACACCACCTGCAAGACAGGAAAAAACAGGCAAAGCCAAGAAAAAAATGCCAACCGTGATTGCAGGCAGCCCACACACAGTCAAGTGAATAGCTCTCCGTGTCATAATTTATCCTAAACAAAACATTACATATGCAGTGAGTAATATTAACCTGGAGGGAGAGACACTAGGGAATAATTACATAAAAGCTTCTATAAACATTATATTTATGCAAGCTGTTCTTGTTTTCTTTTATAAGCACTATGTGTTATGACGCATGTTCAAGGTGAACTTGGTATTTTAAAACAAGTTCAGCAATGGATAAATTGCAGAGAATATGAACAAACTGTGCTGAATAGGACTATATAGCATAACTATTTTTTGCTTGGTAACAATAAGGATATTTGAGGCAGGGTAATTAAGTAATTAAGTAAAATAAGTATTTTTGTCACATGTTTATAGGCTCCTGTATGAGCCCTTGAGAGATATCAATTGGGCAGAAAATCCCGAAAGTCTTTTCACAGGGTTAAACACAGCAGGAAAATGGGATTTCTTTAAAATGCTGCTTAATAAATATACATGTAAGCACACAAGTTATGCTAAATGTAAATTTTTATAAGAGCCATCACATACAGTAGTTATATTTTGTTACGGTTCGTGAGATGGAAAATAATTTGTTGTATAATGTAAAAATAACTTACCCTAAACTTATATTTTGTACTTCTTCTAAGGTTTTTCACTGTAAATGTAAGATCATCCCCATTGTATATTGGCTTAAATCCATAACCCTACAAATAGAAAAGCACAGAATGATTTTTAATAGAAAACAGATTTAAAAGAACAAATACAAAGTTAACTACCACATGTAAAAAGAAAGCCTTGGGAAAACAAGTTCATTATAAATTATACATCTCAAAATAGTTCTTCAAATAAACTGTAATAGACTGTATAAAGAGGTATACTTACTGTTGCACAAGCTTAGCACAAATCTAACATTTACATTATAAACAATGTCAAAGTGCATCCAGGTCAGCAATCAAGCAAATCTGTACAATTTGACAGCCCAAGTTGTAGGTCAAAATGGGAAGATCATAACATCTGGCTCTTGGACCTACTGTTATAAACATAATGGGCCTATGTAATTTACAAAACAAACTGCATTTAGGGCACAAATTGTTTTATAAAAAAAATATAATCTTGTATTGTAAAAATATAAAAACTGAAGACCAGGTGTAAACTGCTTCCATCTGCAACACGCTGAAGGCAGCTAAATTCCCCAATAAACATAGTTTATTTTTATTATTGTTATGTCAGTTATCTGTGCAGCCCTATTTGCCTTGTTGGCTCCTCCATGGCACCATCTCCAAGTCCCTGGCACTGTAAACAAACAGCACCCAAAAACAAGGGCCACAAATGGCTCTATCTTGTGACAGCATGGCTGATTGATAAAAAAATCAGTAGTAGTTATATGCCCTAAATGTATTTTAAATAAACCTTTTTTTGGAGCTTTAGCTGCACTTCAATCTGTAATAGATATAGCATAGCCCCATTCGGTACAGTTTATTAAACATTTATCTACAAACATAACAGAACCTAACTTAGCTCTGGGAGAATCACAGTTTACTAGCCAGATTGAAGGAGGGTCATACATATTAAGAAGAAGTAGTTTAGAGGAAGAAGTATAATGATCACATTGATCAAGTTTTCGACTGTGAAATGGAAGTAACACAATTGCCACAAAATAAATGGATCTGTGTTGGAATGAAACAAGAGTATCTAAGTCAAAAACAGATGAAAGACTTGTTAACAGCACATACCGAAGTTTCGTCTTCCATTTCCAAAATATAAGAAATCCCTTCATCAGATGGTGTACCTGAGGGTTTAGTCCACTGCATAGATAACCAACTTATTCCTGCTTTATTTAGTGTGGGACTTGCTGGCATGGTAGGAGCACTGCCTGAGGTGTAAAACTCAACTTCTTCACTAAAACCACTGTGGAAACAAAAAGACAGATATTACTGGGAGGAACCAGATACCCCTAAGTATTTCTTGATAGACTATAAACAACTTTAAAGGAGAACTAAACACCCATATCAAAAGCCCCTCTAAACTGCCTGCTATTGCCCCTCTCCCACCCCACACTGTGCATTAGTAAAAAAAAAAAAAAAAAAAACCTGACCCTAAAAATCTAACCCTAAAATGCAGAGCAGCAGAGCTCCCGGGCACCATCTTCCGCTGCTTCGTATTCTTTCAGGACTCAATGGCAATTTCAGCATGTGCATTGAAAGCCGATTCCTGGCTTGGTCCAACTGCGCATGTTCCTGCAAGCTTTGTGTAGGCGTTGAGCCCCCGAAAGAATACAAAGAAGTGGAAGATGGTGCCCTGGAGCTTCACTGTGCTGCTCTGCATTTTAGGGTCATTTTTTTTTTTAAAGGGGACCCGTCACCCAAAAAATGATTCCAAATACTATTTTATCATGTTAGTCAAGTAAAATTAACTTTAATAACACTGTATAAATTATTCAAATCTTGTTTCCATCAGTCTGGGAACTCATAATTATAGCAAGCAGGCAGAAGCCATTTTGTGGACACAGTTATTTAGGCAAGCCTTCCATCATCTCAAAATCTTGTTTGTGCGCCAGAATAGAGAACCTGATGTCCATCTCTATGTGCTGGCTGGGGAATGTGGGGAGAGCAGTGACATCTAGGAAGTGCTGAATGGAAAGTGAATTTAATTGCTTGCCACACCTCTATGCCTAAGGCATAGACGGTAATTAATTGCCCCATTATGTCTGCTAAAAATGTGTAAACATTAAACACAATAGCATTTTTGCCACCAATATGAACTCATGCAGATCAGTACAAGTTACTGTTTTAGTATTACAGAGAAAAAGGAAAACATTTCTAAAATGTAGGATTATTTGCCTTAAATGATTATGGGAGATCACAGGATAACGGGTTTCTGGACAAGGGATCCCATACCTGTACAATGGTGCGATTTTGTACTACAATAGTTTCCCTTCAATTGTGTATTTATTTTTCTTTAAATGTACAGTATGGTGTTTGTGGTGGGTTCTAGGGATAGGGACACTTATAAAGGATATTACATAAACACATAAATTGATTACGGTATGTTTTCAAAAATCTGTTTCCCAACAGACCCTGGTTGGACACAGCAATGCCTCTGCCTGAGCTGAGGACTATCTATAGGTAGTGTACTACAGAGAGCCCTTGCTTCCTACACTGTTCATCTCAGCAGAGTACAGATTACTACAGTATAGAGAAAATAAGTGGGGTGACAAAAAAAGGCACTTTACCTCGTGCCCATATCATTTTTTGCTGCAAGTCTGAACGTGTATGCCATAGCTGGTGACAACTTTGTTAACCTAAACTGCTTCTGTGGTCCATCGTAACACTGGCAGAACTCCTTGTTTCCTTTTCCCTGTAGTAATAGTATAGCAAAGGGAAATTTAAATAAGCATTTGCATTAAAAATACACCAGAGAAATGTATAATACACAAATGAATATATTATAGGATAACAATAAAAGTTAAAAAAATGCTAATTATTAATTATTAAGTATTAATTTCCCACATTATATTATTTACAATATGGCCATTCAGTTATAAAAGTGCCAAGTATATACATTGGGCACAGTACAACACAGACTTTTACAAATGAATAGATTCTGTGCATTGAGTCACTGGCTAGCATTAGCATTTAAGGTTGAAACATAGGAGTAACAATCACGTGTATAAAAGTACATATGCATTAAAGGAAATCTCTGTGTTGTTGGTGTGTTGATGGTGAAAAGACATGACTTACTTCATCCCATTCCAGAAGATAACGGTCTATTTTACAGCCATTGTCACATGATGCCTTAAATAAAATTAAAGAGAAAATCGGTTATTAACCAAAGTTTATAATACCTATATAATAGCGCATACTTACAACACAAGTTTAGGAGTAGGAAATTATCAAACCAGCCAATCATTTGAATATACACATCATCGATTGCATACTGTTTACCCAGCTCCTGAAACACTTATTTTACTAGAGAAATAGGAAGAGGGCAAGGGTGCCTTTAGGGAAGCAAACTCCCTTTGTACAGTTTATTTACTTTCAGTACATCAGTTGCTCATGAGCCTCTAACAAGGTTACTGAAAAATACATTATATAACAAAGCATTGCTCTGCAGGAGCATATAAAATTACCAAACACAGCTTGCCACTCAGCCAGTAATAAAAAATTCACTGACGTAAAAGAAACATGTAATCTGCCTATTGCCCATTGCACAGACTTGTTTGAGACAACATCACAGAAATAAAATAAGATAACAGTATGGGCTTCACTTTCATATCAACTCCAGTAATAAAGGCCTCAGAAACAAATTATTTATGGTGCACAACTATTGCACTGATAAGGCCATGTTACGGTTTAGATGAGAAAATCAAAGCACTTTGCTTTAATTACATAACAAGTCATCTGTTTGATCATCCGGCCTGTGGTCATCATTATGATTCAGATGGGATGCAATCAATGACAAAGGAAGAAATGGCCATTGAAAATTCAAATAATTTAAAGTATAAAATAGAGTGCAGAGTAAAAGCAACAGAGCTTGTGGGTGGCATCTTCCGAATCTTTGTTTTTTTTTAAGGTCCTCTTCGGATTTCTTTGGGGCCTCTTTGGTCCTCTTCGGGGCCTCTTGGGTCCTCTTCGGCAATTTGGGTTCTCTTCATCAATTCGAGTCCTCTTTGTCAATTTGATTCCTCTTCTGTAATTTCTGGCATTTTTGGAGCATGCACAGTCAGTACTCTCAGGAAGAATGCTCCAATTGCGCATAAGCCAGTGTGGTGTTCTGTTACAGTGCGTTTAATCTGCGCATACTTAAAGTATAAAATAGAGTGCAGAGTAAGAGCAACAGAGTTTGTGGGCGGCATCTTCCGAATCTTCATTTTTTTCAGGTCCTCTTCGGATTTCTTTGGGGCCTCTTCGGATTTCTTTGGGGCCTCTTCGGATGTCTTTGGGGCCTCTTCGGATGTCTTTGGGGCCTCTTCGGATGTCTTTGGGGCCTCTTCGGGGCCTCTTGGGTCCTCTTCGGGGCCTCTTGGGTCCTCTTCAGCAATTTGGGTTCTCTTCATCAATTCGAGTCCTCTTTGTCAATTTGATTCCTCTTCTGCAATTTCTGGCATTTTTGGAGCATGCACAGTCAGTACTCTCAGGAAGAATGCTCCAATTGCGCATAAGCCAGTGTGGTGTTCTGTTACAGTGCGCTTACTCTGCACTGTTAGGTGGAAAAAATTTAAGGACATTTTGAGACCTATTGAACTATGCGAGGGGAAGCAGGGAGGGGGGACTATCTTGCTTACTAGGTAGGGGCTTTTTTCTTTAATGCACAACATATTAAAATACATAGCTATATTTAAACATACAAAAAGAGTACAGATACAGAGAGGGACTGACAAAGTCATCAGAGCAGTTTGCTTTGCTAAGATTACCTTCCACTGCAGAGTGAGTGAATTTTTGGTCCGATTAGTTATTCGTGGATTATTTGGTGTTTCTGGTTCACAGCTCAGAGTGGTGAAACTGGCCTCTTCCGACAAGCTTCCTTTGACACAGTTAGACTCAGCCTGAACTCTAAAGAGTAACAAACAACAAATAAAGACTTGTGAATTGTAGTATTTTTATATAAAAAAATATAAAGCTAAACTGCAAATCCAGCACAAATGCAATGCAAAAATGTTCCAGGTAAGATGCTGAGATTCAGCAGGGCCAACAGACTGTCAACACTTTACAGCAGTGCTTGGACTATACTGTGCGTGTGAATGCCATTTACACAATTTATACCGCCTCTGGCTTACAAGATGTTAAGCAAACAAAAAAATATATATTTTATCACTGCTTTTAAAAGGTATAAGATATTGATAATAGTTGGCTGTAGCAGTCAATGCAGGAACTTAACAAATGTTTTCTGATAATCAATGTTTCTGAAAAGACCAGCATCAACCCCATAGACCAGAAGGAAGGGCACAAGGGTTGAATATAAAAACAGTCTGTTTTCAGTACAGAACCTTCCCTGAAGGGATACTCTCCAAAATATGTTTCTAGATGTAGCTCTTAATAGGAAGCTCTTTTATTGGAATACAGAACATAGCGTCATATAAGGATCATCACAGTTTACTTTGTACAAGTGTAATTGCTTCAAACGGTTTGTGGGCTATAAGCACTGAAATAGAAACTGAAGGAACCAATATCTCTTTATGCTGAAAAGTCAATTTGTATGAAAGTTTGTGGGCTGCTTCCAGTCTGATGATATTGCTTAAATCACAGAGAGTATGTCTGTGTCTTCATGGGCCCAATTTTGTACAGAAATTAAAATCAACTAGGTTAAAAATAAAATTGGGTTAAAGGGGTTGTTCGCCTTTAAATGAAGAGAGTATGATGTAGAGAGTGATATTCTGAGACAATTTGCCATTGGGTTTTCATGTTTTATTATTTGTGGTTTTTGCATTATTAAGCTTTATATTCAGCACCTCTCCAGTTTACAATTTCCGCAAACTGATTGCTAGGGTCCAATTACCCTAGCAACCATACATTGATTTACATGAGAGACTGGAATATGAATAGGAGAGGGCCTGAATAGAAAGATAAGTAATAAAAAGTAACAATAACAATACATTTATAGCCTTACAGAGCATTTGCTTTTTAGATGGGGTCAGTGACCCCCATTTGAAAGCTGGAAATAGTCAGAAGAAGTAGTATTGAAAACTATACTAAATAAAAATGAATCCCAATTGAAAAAGTTGCTTAGAATTGGACATTCTTCTAGAACATACTGAAAGTTAACTTAAAGGTGAACCACCCCTTTAATAAAGAAACAAAATAGTTTCAATATCAGGCTTATTAATCATTGTACATATAATCTAGAATAATGAACTGTAATTTTACTTGAGTACACTAAAATGTCTTATTTTTCACGACAATCTTCTATTGCTGGGTGTATAGGACCACAATGGACTACCATGCAGCTACATGGGCGGTTGAATTAGTGAAGGTACATTGAATGCTTTAAAAGTATTATAAGAATAGGATGTATGCAAAGGTGTTGCAGCAGTTTGACATGTATTATAATGTCAACACCTGGGTCACAATGGGTGGAGTTTGTTACCCTCCCCTCTTAACTTTCCTTTTTATACACTTTATAAGAACACTTGATGAAGGGGGGTGTCCCCAAAACGTTTGCTACTGTGATCTCACTAAAATAAAATGCTCATTTTTGTAGAAGCAGTAGTGTGGAGTGAGCCTTTGCCCCTATCTCTGGTTACAGAATAAAGATTCAGGGAAACAAATTAACAGGTACAGTGCATAGGGAAATTATCCATAGTCCAAGGGCAAGTCATAGTTACCTTTAAAAAATATAAGTGAGGACACTAGGCACTTTACTGACTTGCCAACATGTTATATGCTCCTGCTGGATCACACAAAGTCACTTTATCATACACAGACATCTATGGACTCCTTATGTGATAATACTTCAGCTAGTTTGTGGGTCTGCAGATGGACAGCCTAAAGATACAACAATCTTACAACTAGGGATGCACCGGATCCAGGATTCGGTTCGGGATTCGGCCTTTTTTAGCAGGATTCGGATTCGGATTCGGCAGAATGCTTATGCCCTGCTGAACCTAATCCTAATTCAAATCCTAATTTGCAATTTGTGCAAAAATCATGCACATGATTTTCTAGTACAAACCTATATGTTAGACCGCACTGATGGAGAATGTCTTTAAAAGCTACTATTATATTGTTAAGTTGGTTGATGTATCTAAAGAACAAAGACCTAAGGGCAAATTTACTAAAGGGCGAAGTGGCTAACGGTAGCGAAAATTCACCAGCATAACGTAATTTTTCCACTTCACCGATTTATTAATAGGTGCTGGTGTAAATTCGCTAGCGAAGTGGACCTACTCTAGCGCTACTTCGCACCCTTATGCCAGACGAAGTTGCGCTATGGCGAAGGGACGTAATTACGCTAATTCACTAACTTGCGGATTTTCGTGAATGTTCCAGACTTTACTTTGCCACCTTGGACCAGGCGAAGTGCAATAGAGTAGATAGGGATGGTTCAAAAAAAAATTGAAATTTTTTCTAAGTCTCAAAAAAAAGCTGGCGTCTTTTACTTTTCATAGGGTGATAGGCTGAAAAAGATTGAATTTTTTTTTAGGGTACCCCCTACATTTGATAACATATAGCACCTAAACTATACTGTGGGCACATGTGTAGGGTATTATAATACATTTACTAAGGTTCC
Source organism: Xenopus petersii (assembly GCA_038501925.1). Lineage (NCBI taxonomy): Eukaryota > Metazoa > Chordata > Amphibia > Anura > Pipidae > Xenopus > Xenopus petersii. The sequence continues at coordinate 36,331,840 of CM076674.1, forward strand.
CTGGCCTTGTGTAGTGTAATGTGTTTTCTTCTGCATATACGGCCATTGTACTTTAACTGCACGCCATATGCAAATTTCCGATCGCTAGCATAACTTCGAACCACTGATCATAACATCGCTGGCGCAACTTCGCAAACTAAATTGTGCACATCTTCGGATCTTTGTGAATTTGCGCAGGCCTGGTTAATCTACGCCTGGGAAGTGCGGCGAAGTCAACACTGGCGCAACTTCGGAGGTAAGTTAATTTGCCCCCTATTCTTTCACTTATGCAGTAAGGATTCCATGACAAAAGATTCATTAAAAAGGGAAGAACTTATGAAAGTACATAATTAAAACAGCAAAATAAATATAGGCCATTCTAGTTTTCTCATGTATCTATTTTACAGGAGGCAAATTGTATCCATACAATACAACAGTGCCATTATGAAGTGTGTAGAAGAAAAATATTTTGATATTTAATTTGTATTGCCTTCCCACTTACTGCTTAACTTATAGAAGGAGTTACAATTTAATAACAGCTAGTAGGTATCTGAAGACTTGAATGTTTTATTATGATGAAGAACCATTCAATCACTAGTGACCTGTCAATATACATCTGCTTTTTAATCAAGTTGTATAGCACACTTTCACCTAAAACTGCACAGACGAGATTTGGGCAGCCCCTTCCTGGCTGCTGCACACAGATACCACATACTGAATAAAGGGGGGGGGGAGGGGATACTTCTGATATGCAGTGCAACAAAAGAATGTAATCAGTACATCCGTGCTATTGTTTCCAGTAAAAGGTTTGAAGCCAATATTTAATTTCTCGCTTTTTTAAGCAAACATTAGATGCGTTTTGTTGTTTGAATGAAAGAGCCATCTGTTTCACTGTAATGATCACAATTTGAAAGAGTGAAACAAGAAGATAAACAAAAGCTTGGATAGCTAAGAAACCCCCGACAAGAACAAACCACAACAGGTTAGCAAACTGAAGTCTATTTGGAGCAGATCTGTCAATTTTCTTTTGAAAATCATATAACACTTTAAGGTCAGGCAACTTGGGCTTTCTAACAGTGGTTAAACTAAAGCTCCCATGAAACCCCCAAGAGTCCCGTACTGTGGTTAAACTACAAGTTCTAGGCAGTGACGGACTGGCCCACCGGGATAACAGGAAAACTCCCGGTGCTTCTAACTATTTTGCCTATGGTCATGCCCTATTTCTTTAAGGGGCTTAATAATGGAAAAAATAGAGTATAGTATATAGAGAAAAAAGACTAGGAGAATAAAGCGGTTGAGTGGAGAGAGAAGGAATAATAGTTGGAAAGTGGGCCCTCAGTCTAAGGTTTTCTGGTGGGCCCCAAGCATCCCAGTCCGACACTGGTTCTAGGATAGTCAGAGCATAGTTAAACCACAGATGGAGTGTTGTAGGGTGGACATTCCTGTCTCGTGGGGTTCACCGTTCCAGAAGGTTGGAGCACATAACTTAAAAAGTATAGCTGGTCAACCCTCTGAGCTTCTTCTATTGTTGGGCAGATCCACCATCAGGGTATAAGGGGTGTTGCAGTAAATGGCACAATGGCAGGTGGAGGGGGAAAGATGGGCAAAAGTTATTCCCAGTCCGCAAAAAATGGTTGGGTTTCTGAAGACTGTGGGTGGAATTTTGCCATAATTAGGGAGTTGTCAATCAGGGGAGTGCATGCACAGGGCTATTTTTTTCCATTGGGGCCCCATTTTACTTGTTGACAGGCCATAACACCCAAAGGGAACAGGCAAACAGTGGGCTAATAAAATAAAGACCCCAATATAGCAGAGCGGGATAAGGGGGATGCATTGATGAGTCCCCCTTATCCTACTCTTGGTAAAATAAGAGACAAAGCTCTCATTTAAAAATGTCTCTTAGCGTTTCCATGATTTTTGGCTGGCCCTGGTAACTTGCCTCATGAAGCAGCACCCCTGCCTACATCTCACCCTACTATACCAAGGGCTGTCTGTTGCACACTCTCCCTGCCAATGTTCTCACAAATTCCTTCTCAGCCATGTGCGCAAACAACTATTCTTTCGTACACACATTTTAAACTTTTGTGTGAAGTTTTTAAACCCTGTGCTCAGGTCAGAAAATGTTGTGTTTTAACAAAAAATTCTTTGTGCGCACCACAATTTGTTGTGTGCACTGGCCACGTATGAGCACCATCCTTAGAAAGAGCATTGCTCCCTGCCCAAAATGACATCTCTGAGTGGAGTCAAGCTCTGGTCCCCTGCTTGGAGCACCCCTTGAAAGCAGTTTTGAAACCCTGTGCTCAGGTCAGAAAATGGTGTGTTTTAACAAAAAATTCTTTGTGCGCACCACAATTTGTTGTGTGCACTGGCCACGTATGAGCACCCCCCTTAGAAAGAGCATTGCAACTGCCTAAAACGACATCTCTGCGTGGAGTCAAGCTCTGGTCCCCTGGTTGGAGCACCCCTTGAAAGCAACTTTTATAAAACATAGCAGGCACATGAGATTTTCAGAAACTTTGTTTGTCATAACATTATGGTTTGCCTAGCACAGGTAGGGCACAGGTAAGATGACCCTGTGCTTAAGCAAATATACCAACATCATTTTCCATGAAAGATACTCTGTTATCAATGAAAAAGTAAAATCAAATTATGCAAGCAGTAGCAATGCCTTACCTTGCATGATAATCTGTTGCAGGTCTCAAGTCCTCCATGGTAACACTAGTCTTTTCTCCACTGCAAAGAAAAGGCAATATTTTATAAGAAATAAATATTTAATTGAGCTATGTCATTCATATATATTCACAGTGTGATATATAAAAGTGACATTTGTTAAATGTAATCATAATATTTTATATAAAAATGTTGAGAAGAGATGAAAGAGTTTATTTTTCTTTGAAGAAGCCTTCAGTTGAATAACGAGTTGAAAACAGCAAAAAAACTGGTCTCAAAATGACTACAATGCTTTATATTTCAGGAAACCCCAACATCAGCTGGACATATTTATGTTCAAGTGCAACTACCAGGGTGTGAGTGTTGTTTATCAGTCAGAAAACACGGATAGTTGTCAAACTTAAGCTGCAAAGTCACAAGTAGAAGAGTCACAAGTAGAAATTGGGCAACAGCACCACCTTCTGTCCATACAGCAACACAAAAGTCAAAGAGACCTAAAATACAATATGCAGTTGCACATAATAATACTAGGTGTTGTAACAAAACTAATAAGTATCTACTCCCTTTATTAGGCTGTTTTTTGCAAGTGACCCAAACACGGCCAGATTTACATAACAGCACCCCTAGGCCCACTGCTGTTCATCATCTTCCTTTGGGCACATGCGGAAACTTTCATTTTATTATCTCCTGCAAATATCCAGTGCTTCTGAACCAATATGGGTGTGGTTGGGCAGCATGCCGCCACCCTAAAATTTTGCTGCCCTAGGCCCGGGCCTTTGTGGCCTTTCCACAACTCCGGTCCTGGACCCAAAGATGTAGATTATAATGAATAATGCATTACAAAGCACCATACACAGGAAGATGGGCAATCTGTTGTAACTAGAACAATAACTTAAGTGTGATGCTGCATTTACATTACTTCTCAGTGTGTTGTCACTTTAAGTTATAAACTGATAAAATGTATAGTATGGGTCATGCACCCCCTATTGTAAAATATAAGGCTATTATAAATCACTAAGATGTCCCACGACCATATAAATCATGAGGCCAAAAGCCTTTTATACTGCTCAAGGAACTCCGGGATGTCTTCAAATATCCTCATATTTTACAAAAGGGTTACATTATTGTGACAAATTCTATCACAATGCACTGATCATTGCGGATGACATTACTAAGCAGCATTTATATATCATATACAGCACAGGGTCTATCCATGCATAATGATGTTGGCTGCTTAATGACCTTTAGTGGTCATGGAACCTCTTGGAAGCTTATAACACCCTTTTCAATTTATAATAGGGTATACATTATTCTCAACACAAACACAAGCACCTCTGGGTATTTCCACTAGTCAGACGAAAGCACAATAAAACTAAACTGGCTTAAAGGGATTATGTCATGATTTTGTTTTTGTTTCTAAATGACACTGTTTACACTGCAAATAATTCACTCTACAATATAAAATGTAATTCCCGAACCAGCAAGTGTATTTTTTTATAGTTGTAATATTGGTGTGTAGGCAGTCATCTCAGGTCATTTTGCCTGGCGTTGTGCTTTCAGAAAGAGCCAGCACTTTAGGATTGAACTGCTTTCTGGCAGGCTGTTGTTTCTCCTACTCAATGAAACTGAATGTGTCGCAGTGGGACCTGGATTTGCTGTTCTTATATCTAGCAGGCAGCTGTTATCTTGTGTTAGGGAGCTGCTATCTGGTTACCTTCCCATTGTTCTATTGTTTGGCTGCTGGAGGGGAAAGGTTGGGGGGTGATATCACTGCAACTTGCAGTACAGCAGTAAAGAGTGACTGAAGTTTATCCAAGCACAAGTCAGATGACTGGGGGCAGCTGGGAAACTGACAATATGTCTAGCCCCATGTCTGATTTCAAAATTAAATATAAAAAAATCTGTTTGCTCTTTTGAGAAACGTGCAGAATTCTGCTAGAGAAGCACTGTTATTTTTTTTCCCATGACAGTATCCCTTTAAAGGACCAGTAACAAATTTTTTTTTAAAAAAAAAAGTTTGTTTCTGTTTAACGAAAAAAAAAAACACCACTAAAACGTTTAATTGGCAAAGCTTTTATTAAGAAATTACTTCCCGATTCTCTGCATGCGCTCCTCATCAGAAACGGCTACAGGGCGATGATCCATCGCGCAGTGCTCAATTTCTCCTCCCTGGCTAACTCTTATAGAAGGCAGGGAGGAGAAATTGAGTGCAGCACGATGGTTTGTCGCCCTGTCGCTGTTTCTGAAGAGGAGCACATGCAGAGAATCTGGAAGTAATTTCTTAATAAAAGCTTTGCGAATTAAAAGTTTTAACTGTCTTGGTGTTTTCTTTTTGTTAAAAAGAAAAAAAAGATTTAAAAAAAAATTTATGTTACTGATCTTTTATTTTAAGTATACAAAAAGATACTTACCTATAGGCAACCTTGTACTTTCCATCTTTCCCACTGCTCGACAGCAGGATTTCATAAGTGTATGCTTCAGGGCTGCATGTCCCATCATTCTCCTCACTGATAAGGCTGGAAGGTGATGACCAAGATAATGTTATAGACCTGGCCTGAATATCTGATGCCTGGAAAAACAAATGGAAGGTCATACTCACACATGGCAAGCAATGAAATAGAAATATAGCAGTGAACAACTGGTATCAGTGTCCATAAAACCATTACTATCTTTCACTATCTGGCTAAAGGATGTCTCATCATTTAACCAATATTTAATCTGGCTACAATCAGTTGGTTGGAAACCTATACGCAAGTATGTTGATCTTTTGGATCACTAGTTAGAAGTGTGACTCCTTCGATTTGAACTGGCTGATCAGCAGCTAAAATTTTATGCCCTGATTTGGCTTAGAAACATTGGAACAATGCCTCAGATTTTAGCAACCAATCTAGTAGGTAGAGGAGTGAAAACAGGTGGAAATGACCAGGGCACTATAGCACCATGTGTACTTGTCTCTGATTGGCTCCAGCAGCAGTAAGTACAAAGCTAGGGCACAGACTTCTGTCATTTCCGGGGTAAGGTCAGCCCAGTAAAATGATACAGACTGGTTGGTTGCTATTGGTTAGAATAGCATATGCAGACACTTTTATTGCATTTTCCCTAAATATTATCCTATATTTAGAATATATAGTGCCAGCAGAGTGCTTCATGGAGATTGTTCATCATTCACACCAGCCACTGCTTATTTTACATAGAGCATAAATCCGTTAGCAACTCTATTAATGTGGTTCTTCTTTAGCAATGGTATGTCGACAAAAGCAACTGACTGTGGGAAAGGCCAAAGAATCCAGAGACCCTTGCAGCCTGTGCATTCATTTGCTATAAGGGATTCTGCGCCACCAGCACTACGGAATGTCGGAATAGCTCTATTCCACTATTGGGCTTTGCTCTCGGCTCAATCTTTCAGGCAAATTACCAGTTCTGAACAGCATTAAGTTACAAAGAACAAAGAATCACAGTGAGAATGCGGATTATAAACCCTGGGAAAGTCCGTGTTTAAGTGAATAAAAAAAGCAGCTCTTCGGAACATCACAGAGATAAAATAGAGCTGACCATATTGATAAAGTTTGCCACAAGAAAATGAACTAGTTAGAATGCAGTAATGCAAATTTATTGCAATATTTAGGTATTATATACAGTGTGAGCAGTTACTTGGCAAATGCTTTTGACAGACACAGGGGTCTTGGGTTGTGCGCAAGCATTTTAAGAATAACAGTGTTTTTTTTTAGTTTGTTAGTCACCCCAAAGAATCGGTTAAGAATTAATTATGCACCTTATTTAATTACTATTGACTACAGAAGCAGTACACTTTGCTTCTATAAATGGGATCATGGAGACTTACCTAAATGTTGGGTTTTGAGCCACAGGTTTTGAAGGATAAATATCTACACAATTACAAATAATTTTTTAAACTTGTACACTTCTCTCTGCAAGTTGGCAAATAGCCACAATGAGGGGCTCCCAAAAAAAGTCTCCAAAACTGTTTTTGCCAATTTTTATTTTTTGCACCCTAAATTCCATCAGTACAGTGTAATTTTCCCAAAAGTGGAATAAAACTAGTTTGATTCCGGCCTGGACAAAATCTGCAACGGGATTGTATCTTCTCCTTGTATCTGTGTGGATTTCCATTGGATACACCGGTTTTCTCCTACACACCAAATCATACAGGCAGGTTAAGTGGCAACTAATACAATTGGATCTACTATGTGTGATACGGAGCTTAGACTGTAACCTCCACACTGGAGCAGAGACTGCTGGACAATCTCTAAGGTGCTGCGTAAATGTATCTAAGGCGAGCGCTAGGCACATGCCCCGTCTATCTGCCCACCCATAGTTAAGTTTTCGAAAATTGCAACAACAGATGCAGTAGTGGGACCAACAAACTGTATGAGATTACTGAGGCAGTGGTCTGTCGGTCCCTGTCATGTCTCATTTCAGCAGTTTTGATTAGGAGTGTTTTGACTCTGTTTCTACCTGATTACAGCAGTATGCGATCGGCTTATAAAACAACAATTTCTACCTTTTTTGTAACTAGACTTTAGTTTAAGTGTCTGTTTAGTTTTCAACAAAGAAACATTGAAACAAAGATAAAAGTAAGAGATGGTTTTAGGTCTTCAGAGAAAGCTTCAAGTGGATCTTCAGACTTCCAAGTAATTTCTAAAGATTTGGATGCTTTGTGTGCTTTACTTTCATGTGTGTTGAGACTCAACCAACGAGGAACTTTCAAAGCTAACAAAAATGCTCCTGACATTTAACTGCATTTCTACTGCTGATGAGATGCAGGGAGCAACTGAGTAAATGAGAGAAAACATAGATTAAAAGCAAGTACTTGAGCACAGGTGTGGTCCCTGAGGTAATGAACATTTAGCAGAATTTAAATATGTATTTCAGCAATGCAGGCTACCACTGGCTGCTTTATTTTAGGGAAATGTATGGAGGCTACTTCCCAGGAATTGTATGTTGAAATGACACATATTGCGACTATTTATTACAGTCAATGTAGCCCTATAACGGCTTTTGTTTACTGAAAACTGCTGTTGGTTACTGGACTGGGGGTTAATCTGTTACATGTTAAAACATATGATACTTTACTGATACATACTATGCCAGTTTTATGGTATGTCCCTCTACTGCAGTGTTCTCCAACCTTTTTTACCCACGAGCCACATTCAAATATAAAAAGATTTGGAGAACAATACATGCATGAAAAAAAGTTCCTGGTGGTGCCAAATACGAGCTACTATTGATAATTGGTAGCCCCTATGGGGACTGGCAGCCTACAGGACGCTCTGTTTGGCTTTGAGGCCACTGGGAGCAACAGCCATGAGGTTGGTGAGAAACATGTTGCGTACAAGACACTGGTTGGGGATTACTGCTCTACTGTATACGAGAAACAGCTGGGAAGTTGTTCAAAGAGCTCCACTAACGTCTCTGTACAGTTGGCCAAATCTCCCTGTTCCCCAGGTACAGTGTGCAATCATAGCACTTTCTGCATCTTTGACCTTATACCTAATAAAGCTCTAAAAAAATTGTTTCCCCATAATTTACGTTGCACTCTAAGCCACCCTACATAAATTATAATACTTTTATATTCAGAAATTATAATTTCAAGTTGACAAAAACGAATTCAAATTTAAAATGATGGAAGTGGCTCTTTAAGGACTTACCACAGGTTTGGAAACTGTTGAGAGCAGTGCTTCTAGTGCCTTTGTTTCATCATCTTTTTCTGGAATGGAAAATAAAATGGGCCTTACTACATTCCTTTTATAGTAGAAACTGACCATAATTCTGGTGCTGTCAAGTATATGCATTAAGAAGAGATAGCAGTGTGGTTCTTGAAAATAAATCATGGAATCATCCATCTTGATGCAAACATCACCTTCAATATCATGAATAAGTGTTACGGAGACCTGTTATGTTATTAGAGTATGGTGAATGAACACCTACATCATTGGCCAAGAGCAATACCAAAGAAAAATGTTGGGTTCTATACCAAAACGTTGGGGAAAATGTTGGTACTGGTGGTGGTATTGCACTTGGCCATTGCTCTAAGTGTTGATTCAATGTAAGCAGTGTCAGTGTCCAACTATCGACTGTGGTGATTGGCTGTGGAAAGGCCACATGGAGTAGATCATGTTGCTAAGAACACCAAGGGACACATTTACTAAGGGTTGAATATCGAGGGTTAATTAACCCCCGAATTCGACCCTCGAAGTAAAATCCTTTCGACTTCAAATATCGAAGTCGAAGGATTTACTGCAAATACTACGATCGATCGAAGGAAAACGATTAAATCCTTTGATTCGAACAATTTGAACGATTTTAATCCATCGATCGAACGATTTTCCTGCGATCAAAAAACCCTTAGAAAAGTAATGGGGAAGGTCCCCATAGGCTAACATTGTAGCTCAGTAGGTTTAAGGTGGCGAAGTATGTAGTCAAAGTATTTTTTAAAGAGACAGTACTTCGACTATCGAATGGTCGAACGATTTTTAGTTTGAATCGAAGTCGAAGTCGCCTATTCAATGGTCGAAGTACCCCCCAAAAAAACTTCGAAATTTTTTACTTCGAATCCTTCACTCAAGCTTAGTAAATGTGCCCCCAAGGTCTTGTTAAGAGAGTGCTGAAGCTTGTAGTGGCTATTGCAATGAGGCAAATGTTTGAACTGAACATTAGAAGCTAATTTAACATACTACGCAGTCTCTGCAAACATCATATATTTCTGTGTACGTTCTATATGAGACCTGCTGATTCTCCCAATATGCTGTAAGATACAATAGATTTTTTGAATAAAATACACTATTTTTAAGCAGAATTTTTCTTGACTGATTTATGGTTTGTGCCAGTCTAACTTTCTACAAGACCTTATTAAAAAAAAAAAATAATCACACTCAATTCTTGTCTAAGAAACAGATGAGTTAATCTGTTAATCGGTCTCATTATCACTTAAATTTTCGTCCCACTGGCAGTTTGATCACCTCTCTACCCATCTACTGCCAAACAAAAATATTTGCTATTATATCCTTCACATTGATATTCACATTTATTTGTGACCCACTTGTATTTGCAGGCTACTCTCCTGCCCATAGGCACACAAATGAATACCATTAATAAAAAATAGCATGTGTATGTGTGGCATTAGCCTTAGAACTGACTGGGGGATACATTTTTCAATAGAAATAAAAATTCTCTTGGACCCATACCTTGTATTTCTGCTTCCACTGGAGAGCCACCTTTTCCTTTGTGCTTGTTCTTTGCCTGTCCTGTATTTAAGCCCGAATTCTGGCCTTTTATAAGTCCATTTGATTCATTTATCGGAGAAGTGCTTTTCTTGGGTGAGAATGGGGGGCTGTTTAGCTTCTCTTTTTGTACTCCGTGTCTGTCTTTAAGTTTTTTCTGTAGTCTCTCATGTATTTTGCTGGATCTTTCATCTCTGAGGTTAGATCTTCCATGTGTAGAAAGAGCATCTGAAATTAACAGAACAAAATCACCAATGATTGCAGCTGATACACTTAAGTTATTTGATGCTGACTATCCCATACCATCTCAGCACTGGACCTTGGTGGACGGAGGATGATGTAATAAAAAAACTTTTAAGTCTTCCCATTCATGAAGATGGCAAGTAACCCATGAAAAAGGGAAAAGCTCCACAGTTATGAAACTGATATTATGTATTATGATGTTATAGGTTTCATTTACATCAATGCGTGCAAATATAGAGGTGTGTGTGTGTTCAAATGTACCTTTGTGAATAGTGTATAATACAGGTATGGGATCTGTTATCTGGAAACCAGTTATTCAGAAAGCTCCGGATTCCTGAAAGGCTGTCTCCCATAGACTCCATTTTATGAAAATAATAAAAATTTTTGACGATTTCCTTTTTCTATGTAATAATAAAACAGTACCTTGTATTTGATCCAAAGTAAGATATACTGTAATTAATGCTTATTGGAAGTAAAACCAGCCTATTGATTTTTTTAAAGTTTACATGATTTTCTAATACGAAGATCCAAATTACGGACAAATCAGTTTTCTGGAAAACCCCAGGTCCCGAGCATTAACAGGTCCCATAACTGTATACACAATTTAGCAAACGATGTTGTGTGTGTGCTTGGGTTTGTAAATGACGCCTTATATTTTATTACATTCCTTTTAGATTTTGATTCAAGGTATAAAGCAAGTAACTGAGCGGTAAAAAAATCAATACCAATTACAGATAAGCTATGAAATACTGTGTGCAAATACAGCAAAACAATTTCACGATCAGCAATTTCAAATTTATCATAAGGAAATTGTAAAAGCTTGAAATAATCTAGTCTTCGTAACATTTATCATAATGAAAGCAATAGGATTTTTTTATTTGGATCTCTTCAATGGAATAAAAACGGATTTATTCAGAAATGAAAATGCTGCAATATGTACTGCATATAAAAAAAAAACATACATAGCACAACAAAATGATTATTAACTTGTGAATATTTAGTGATGCTCACAAAAGATTATGCTTGTATTACTGCTCCAGTTTTGTGCACTGACAAAAATAGACTTTGCCTGATGACGTGGGTGAGTCTCATTTAACCCAGAGGCAAAGTTCTGAGCACATGTTTTGCAAGATTAATATTACCAGGTGGTTTGAGAATTAGAAGGTTACATTAATGAAAACTATATGCGGTTACATTTTCCATCAGTGGAAATTTTCAGAAATTGATATACCTGTAGTTATGGGCTCTATTATCAGAAAATGCCATAATTAAGACAGCTCCACCAGCCTTAAAGGGGTCGCTCACCTTTAAGTTAACTTTTAGTATGTTATAGAATGACTTATTCTAAGCAACTTTTCAATTGGTCTTCATTATTTATTTTTTATAATTTTTAAATTACTTTTCAGCTTTCAAATGGGGGTCACTGACTCTGTAAGGCTACACATTTTTTTTATTGCTACTTTTTATTACTCCTCTTTCTATTCAGACCCTCCCCTATTCATATTCCAGTAAAAAGCTAAATAACTCAAAAACCACAAATAATAAAACATGAAAACCAATTGCAAATTGTCTCAGAATATCATTCTTTACATCATAATAAATGTGAACAACCCCTTTAAATCATGGTGCTCCCAATAACAGGAAGACTCTCTATCCACAATATTCTAGGTCCCAATTAGTCTCAATAATAGATAACATAGATTTTTTTTATAAGTAACTGGCTCTCCTGAAAAGAAAAACAAAAATAAAGCACTAGTTCATAAACAAGACTGCACGAAACAGAATCTGCATTAACAGATGACAGAGGACAGGAATCTGGCTTTTTTCATTGCTAAAATGGAGTAAGTGAAATACCCATTGTGCCAATCAGTGTACATTAGGGCAGCGGTTCCCAAAATATGTGAAGCATGGTGGTGGTAGCATTGCATTGTGGGGATGCTATCATCAGAAGGGACTGGGAAATTAGTCAGGGTAGAGGGCAAAATGCATGAAGCCAAAATTCCTGAGGAAACATATTTTGGTTAGTCGCTGAAGAAAATGCAGGCATTGGGCAAGTTAAGGGTAGGTAATAAAGATTGTGGGTAGTAGCATTGTGAGCAACCTGGTCTGAAGGTCCAGGGCCAGGTCTGGTATAGTATTTTGCTCTACAAAATAGGCTTCTGCAACTGTCCTCGTGTTACCTCCAGGTTTATGATGATATGACCTTGTTGAATGTGTTCAGAGCAGGCAGATTGCAGTGGGAAGGATTTGGGATAAAGCTGTTGTCAGTTGTACAGCTGGTAAAAATTAGTTTTGCAGGCCTGCATCCACCTGATTATATTGTCACATGTACCTAACTTGTTGGTCACTCTAACAGGTTACAGGTTCACTGTATTGGCCAAATATGGAAAATAAAAACAGCAAATACTGTGTGCATCTGAGCAGGTCTAGGGTACATGTTATTGTTTGTTAAAATTAAGCAAGATTTCAACTTATCACTGTTGCAAAGCATATGCATTATTTTTATTCTTCCATTATATTGTTCTACACAGAATATGGGCAAAAGGAATGTGAAATTTGTATAGATATTTGGGATGCACCGAATCCAGTATTTGGGATTCGGCCGAATCCCCGAATCCTTGGTGAAAGATTCGGCCAAATACCGAACCAAATCCGGATCCTAATTTGCATAGGCAAATTAGGGGCAGTAAAGGAAAAAGTGGAAAAAATTCTTCTTTTGTGACGAAAAATCACGTGATTTCCCTACCCACCCCTAATTTACATATGCAAATTAGGATTCGGATTTGGTTCAGCCAGGCACAAGGATTTGGCCGAATCCGAATCCTGCTGAAAAAGGCCGAATCCTGGTTTCGGTGTATCCCTAACAGATTCATATGTGCATGTGAACAATATACAGAGGTGGGTATTTACTATGCCCCGAGAAGTATGGAAAAGCACTAAGGGGCGCAAAAGCGAACCTCTTAGTGCTCATGATTGAAGAACTTCAGACTGAGGGAATGGCTGTGCTCTACACCTTGAATTGGTTAAAATTCAGCATGAGGTGCACAGGCCAACACTGTCTTACAGCCTGTTATACGTCTTCCCCTCCTGTCCCTAATGAATACAGCAGTGTATTCATGAGGACAACCACCAGTCTGTGTGTTCTGAAATGAAAGGCAGAAACATGTAGGGAAAAAGAAAGGCAGTGTGCATAGTGAAATAAAAATAGCTGACCGTGTCCATATTTTATACTTTGACTTGCAGAATGTAGTTAATCACTTTACTACATTTTTAATTTCACATATCTAAAGACGAAAAGTTACGGAAACTACTTACCCAGATCTCCATATACCTGTGCGGGGTGATACTGTGGGGTATACTGTGAGGCTACATCTCCAGTCACTGGTGAGTAGATGTGCCGAGGTGGGGGAGGCATCATAGCTGGCAGAGGAATGAATCCTGGTATTGGAGGAGGAGGCCGATGTATGACTGCATGGCTGCCTGTATGGAACTCAGGGGGCTGTGGAACCACTACAACTCTACGTACACCATTATCCTCAATTACCTATATAGGATACAAAGAAAATAGTTCAAATTGTACTTGAAAGTCAAATACTATGCTATACAATTTACAAAAGGGTGTTTTGTTTCCCACTGGAAATCTCCACTCCTGCAGGTGACAAAGTGCCTGCCATAACCCTTAATCACTGGCTGAGACAATCTCCTCCTCAGGCTCCATTCAGTGGCTTAACTAGTTGTTACTGGGCCCCATAGCAAATTCAATTTAGGGCCCCAAAATATTTATAAGTTGGCCTATTTTACCAAGATTTATTAAAATTGCTAATTAATTAGGGTCTCACTGGGCCCCCTACACTCCTGGGCCCCCTGCAACCGCAGGGTCTGCTTCCTCTATAGTTACGCCCCTGGCTCCATTAAGCCCCAATAATTATTGGCTGTAAACCACTATCCATATGCTAAAAAATGCAGAATGAGCTGAACAAACATTTGGGGAAATTCCATACAGTCCAACGTCAAATAAAAAAAATCATAAAGGGGACAATGTCTAGGACAAAATTAAAGGAACAGTAACACCAAAAAAATAAAAAGTCTTTTAGTGTTTTGAAAAGTAGTGTTTTAAAGTAATGAAAATACCATGTAGTTTTGCCCTGCACTGGTAGAACTGATCTGTTTGCTTCAGAAACACTACAATTGTTCATATAAACCAGCTGCTGTGTAGCAATGGTGGAAATTGAAAAAGGCTATATGGCACAGGTTAAATAATGGATAACAGATAACACCATTATGTTCTACAGAGCTTATCTGCGATCTGCTGTGTAACCTGAGCCTTTTCTCCTTTGAATGGCTGCCCTCATTGCTACACAGCAGCTTATTTATATAAACAATAGTATTGTTTCTGAAGCATACACAGCAGTTTTACCAGTGCAGGGCAAAACTGCATTATATCTTAATTACCTTAAAACACTTTTAGTTTTGATTTTACTGTTCTTTTAAGTAGCTGCTTAGAAAATCCAGGGCACACAAATAAATACATAATCAGACTATGGTGGGCCTTCACGCACATTAGATCAATAGCAGACACAGGAGCTGCACTTATAACCGTGACTAAATTGTAATGTGACATATGAAATGTTGGTTCAATGTCATCAATAGAATGTGCATATTTGTTTTATTTTTTGGCTGTACGAGCCAGCTACAGTTAAGGGAATGACACTGGTACTGCAGCTACATTCTGGTCACCAGAATAACAGCAATGTTTAAGCCCTCCAAAATGGTCTTTAAAATAAATAAATATAAAAACAATGTACAATGTTTTCATACATCTCATGCTCTACTTTAAATGGGGGGGAGCCCCCAATCCTTCACTTAGAAATCACCTTATGCCTTTCTAAAAAATGCTACATTGGTGTTGTCGGCACTACACAGTTGTAGGTGAAAGCACCTTCACACAGGTATTGGGTTCCAGCACATGCACCCAAAACAAAGGGCTCATCTATCAGTTGTGTTTCCAAAACAAGGTCTCTGTTTGCTCATGTCAGAATAAACACTGTTGCTAAAGATTAACCATCCGTCTTTGTACACAGTTTAAAGGTGAATGTTGGACAGTAGAACAAATGTGCTCGCAGGTGTAATTTGAAGATGTTGTTTGTACATATGTTTTATGTAATGGAGTGACAGGACTATTACAATGCTTATATGAGCCATAAAATTAGCTACTTTACACCATGGAATAACACTGCACACAGGCTCTTCGACATATGCTAATAATCTAAATGTTATTCTGGAGGATGAAGGGAGATGTTTATCCCAAATTGTATCAGTTTGTAAACTGTAACGAGTAAGGCCCTTTTTACCTCCTTAATCTGTGAGTAATGGTATGTAATATGCATGTTTGATATATACAACTTTCTATTTTACACCATTCTGAATATTTTAGCAATTTAGAAATACTTGTACAAATGTCAATAGAACAAGTCAAAAAAGCTGGATTAATACAAGCTGGCATTAAGAGCCATAGTTAATACTTACTCAAGATTCCATGTGATCCTATCTCTTGCCCAATTTCAGATTAATTTCATCTTTTGTTTGACAATACAGTGATCAGATTAATTTGAAATCCTGTGCAATTACCATTAAATGGAGATGTATGAATGTTTGTACATGTGACTGGTCCAACAATGATGACCTAAAAATCTGTCAGATGTGTTTGAAAACGATGATCAGAAAATGAACATGTATTCAAGATAAAGGAATACATGTACCTTCCATATCGTGTGAAAAATCTCCTTTAATCTTTTAACAGGTGCAAGTACAAAATGCCTTACTGGGGCAGTATACCTGCTTGTTTAATACAAGTGAAGTGAATAGGGCTTGTGATGAACATACTTTTTGCCTATTGTTTTAATTTTGAAAAATCTATGTTTTTTTGTAATTTCTTGCGCTTAGTGAAAATGATGGTACGCCATGTTTAGCCCCTGTGAGGTAGATATTTGGATTACCTGTAAATAACCCCCACCAATCACCAAATGTTATGACTGAAGTACTGGTAATGAGCTTTAATTTAAAGGGGTTGTTCACCTTAAAAGTAACTGTTGATAATGTAGAGATTGACATTCTAAGACAACTTGTTGTTGGCATTCATTTTATTTGGGGGGGGGGGGAGTTCATTATTTGGCTATTTCTGTAACAGCTTACTAGTTTAGAATTTCAGCAGCTGTGTGGTGGCTTGAATACAAATAGGAGAGGGCCTGAATAGAAAGGTATGTAATAAAAGGGAACAGTACCATAAAATTGTAGCCTCGCAGAGCAATATGTTTTTGGCTTCTGGGGTCAGTGACCCCCATTTGAAAGCTGGAATGGGGCGGCAGAAGAAGGCAAATAATGCAAAAACTATAAAGAATAAAAAAATGAAGACCAACTGAGAAGTTGTTTAGAATTAGCCATTCTAGAACATAAAAAAAAATGTTAACTTGAAGGCGAACAACCTCCTTAAATCAGTTTTCATGCTTGTAAAGTGCTACTATACATGTTTTACATAAAAGCTGTATATGTTTTAATAATGATATCTAATGTGTGTTATTAAGAATGAGTGCTCCTTTAACACGGTCACACAATTGCTACTTGTAGTCCAATTTCCTACAGACTGTGAGTTTAAATATACAGTGACCTCAATTTTCTGTCTCAATATGTCTAATAATATGTATTTATGTAGCAAAGGTCTGTTTCTTGTCTGATCACCATAGATCATGTTGCAGAAAATGCTGGTCCATCATAAATAAAACAATCAGTACAGGCTGCAATTCCATTCAATCCAATCTCCTTTTCAGTCAGCCTCTGGTATGAAAATCAATTTCATGATTCTAAGAGCATTAAACATAGCTGGAAAAAAATAGGTTTGTAGAAAGAAAAGGCACGTCATTTCCAATTATATTATAATGACATCATGTAAACGCTTGCAGAACACACATACCTGCTGAGCGTATCCTGGAGGCACATATATGGGGGGCACAGAGCCATTTGGTGACATCATTGGAACCTGAGCAGGGCCTATCAAAGAGAAGAGAGATTACTTAAATCCAAGGCACAAACTACAAACACTAAACCAAATAAATACAATAACTTGATATTACACACAATACAAAGTAGCCTCTGTGAAAAGTCACCATAGGAAACTGCTGACATACAATGGTCTTTATATAGGTAAAGCAACTCATGCAGTGCAGACAGCAGTTTATATTTGTGGTTTACAACGGAAGGTATAAAAAATGAGGATTACAATAAAGAAATTCCCTTCATTAAAAACAGGACATATAGGTTTATTTGCATAATGGTTGCCAGTTATATTTCCATATATTCTACCTGAAGCAGAGAACCTTAGCCAAGTGCACAGATAATTCTGCGGAGGTATTCTCCATAGATAATACTAACTAGTCATTAAAGAGGCGGTTCACCTTTAAGTTAACTTTAAGTGAGTTATAGAATGGCCAATGCTTAACAACAACAACTTCTTTTCAACTGGTCTTCATTATTTGTTTTTCAGTTTTTGGATTATTTGCCTTTTTTTTCTGACACTTCCTGACTCCAGCTTTCAAATGGGGGTTGCTGACCCCATCTAAAAAGAAATGCTCTGGAAGGCTACAGATGTATTTTTATTGTATTGAAACTTTTTATTACTTGTCTTTCTCTTCAGGCCTCTCCTATTCATATCCCAAATTCAAATCAAATCAATGTATGGTTGCTAGGGGAATTTGGACCCTAGCAACCAGATGGCTGAAATTGCAAATTGGAGAGCAGCTGAATAAAAAGCTAAATACAGTGAAACTTCAATTTTACATTCTCTGATTTTAAGTTTCCCCTCATTTAAACTGTTGTTTTGTGGTCCTCGATATGTATTATGCATAATACATTTCCCTGATTTTACACCATTTTTTTCTAGTCCTCTGAAAAATGTAAAATGTGGAGTTCTACTGTAACGTGAAAACCACAAATAATAATAATAATAATAAATGAAAACCAATTGCAAATTGTATCAGAATATAATTTTTTACGTCATACTAAGATAACTTAAAGGTGAACAACCCCTTTAAGAGGTTCCTTTGCTCTTAAATTCACACTATCAGAAAGTCTTTTTTTTTAAAAAAAAAAAAAAAATTTCTTTGTAAGTAAAAAAGACATGTAAAGACCACTAAACACACCAACCATTCCATATAAATTTTCATATTTCAGTGTTCTGTGCTAAAAAAAACCAACCAACCATTTAACTCATTTAGGTGGCATATAGGGAGAAGAGTAACACATATTAGTTTGAAATAGTTCCAATTGAACGGGTTAATGTAATCCCACCCTAGTATTGACAGTGTTGTGCAGAAGGGTTTAGCACAATCTGTCACAACAAATAAAATGGTAAAACTGCCACCTGACTTTACCCAGGAGTAAAAGCTGACATTTAGCAGAATTCCCGATAAAGGAACACACTGCAGTTTCTTTGATGCAATGCATATCTGAGCACGGGGCTGAGTGATTCAGCAAATGGCTGATTGATTCAGAAGATTCAGAGGGCACATGGCTGCCTGGGAACACTTGCTCACAGCTGGCTCCTGCCTCTGCACAAAGCATCAGCTAAATACACCTATTAATATGCAAAATATACAACACACTGCACAACTAATACAGTTGAAAACTGAGCAATGGCACACAAAGAAGAAATGCCGGTGTTTTCCATCTATGTATACATAACAGGAGAATGTGATAAGGTTCAGATTCCTAGGCAATTTGTGAGTGCACATCCTTTCATAGATCAATCAGCTTGTGTACATGCTGGTGCGTGCAAGCTTCAGCTCTTACCCCTCATGTCTGTGTAACAGCTGTGACACACATCACATCCCAGGGACACACGTAGGAAACACGGTAGCAGGTAATGCAGGCGAATGGAAAGCCTGGGTCACATGACTGAGTCACGTGACATACAGTAAAGGGTGAGCCAGGAGGTGCGGGTGCAATAAAGGAAGGAAACGTAGCAGATTATTGTTTCACAGGGCAAAGTAGCAGCTGCTGCACTTCCCAGGCACCGGCAATCAATTATTTTATTAATTATAGGAACCCAGGCTTCATTAGCGCTGCTACAATTCCATTCCACGTTTGTGTAATATTACACACTTGCTACTGGCCTACTGTTTACCGCTATGTATCTACCGAGTGGCAGCATATTCCCCAGTCATACTCTAAGTTAAAGTACACTATACAGCTATGGGATCCATTATCTGGAAACCCATTATCCAAGAAGCTCCAAATTACAGAAAGGCCGTCTCCCATTGACTCCATTTTATCTTAATAATCCAAATGTTTAAAAAGATTTCCTTTCTCTCTGTAATAATAAAACAGTAGCTTGTATTTGATCCAAACTAAAGGTGGCCATAGACGTAACAGATCGGCAGATATACAGGTAGATATACGGGAAGAAACAATAGAATTCTACCTGTATCTGACGATTCAGCACTAACAAAGGGCGATGTTTGGGTCCCTTCAAAGGCACCCGATCAAAATTTTCCGTCCAGCCCAATTGACGAGCCGACCGATATCCAAGTCTTCTGCCGATATCGGTCGGCTCTTTTTCCACCATACACGCAAGGAATATCGGCCGAAAATTAGTTTCGTACGATATTATCTGTGCATCTATGGCCACCAGATGGAATTAATCATTATTGGAGGCAAAACCAGCATATTGGGTTTATTTAATGTTTTTAAATAAAAAAAAATTATGGAAAGATCTGTTATCCGGAAAACCCCTGGTCCTGAGCATTTTGGATAACAGGTCCCATACCTCTATAAATAAAAACATAAACCAGATAATAGCACTTTTTCAAAACATTTCTATATACAGTAGAACCCCCAGAAAAAAATTGTGTAAAATCTAGGGATGCACCGAATCCAGGATTCGGCCAAATCCTTCTGCACGGCCGAACCGAATCCTAATTTGCATATGCAATTTAGGGCCGAGGAGGTAAATGGTGTGACTTTTTGTCACAAAACAAGGAAGTAAAAAATGTTTTTGCCTTCCTACCCCTAATTTGCACATGCAAATTAGGATTCAGTTCGGTATTCGGCCGAATCTTTCACGAAGGATTCGGGGGTTCGGCTGAATCCAAAATAGTGGATTTGGTGCATTCCTAGTAAAATCCAGATGTTAAAATCAGGGGATGTTAAATTAAAGTTTCACTGTAGTTAAAGTACGATATAAAGAATGATATTCAATTTGCGATTGATCAATTTGAGCAGCCATTTGGTTGCTAGGGTCTAATATACCATAGCAACCAGAAAGCGGTTTGAATGAGAGACTGAAACATGTATAGGAGAAGACATGAACACAGATAGTAATAAAAACAATAGACGTGTAGCTTCATGAAGCCGCTGGGGTCAGTGACCCCTATTTCAAAATAAGAAAGTGGCAGGAGTGGAAGCTACTAATTAAAAAACTATATAAAAAAATGACAACCGAAAAGTTGTCCGCTAAGGGTCAGTGCGCACATATGTGTGAAAGTTACTATGTGCACATTTAAGTAGGTAAACCACTTACAGGGGAATGTAATAAAAGTCGCAAATAGCAAAACAATTCGCACCAATAAGACTAAAAATCCACATCTCGCAATGTAATATTGTTCCTTAAACTGTTATTGAATTGCGAATTTTAATTGCGCATTGCGACTTTTAATTGTGCATTGCGAATGTTAATTGCGCACTCATAAGAAGTGCTTGAAGGTGTCGTAATCTTTTGGAGCAAACATAACGACTTTTTCAGTAAGAAGTTTTATTACATTGACTGCGCATTGGCGCAAACTATAAAATTCGCAAATGGTCTTTCACTGTCGGAAGTGGTCGCTAAACAGTTTCCGGGCTCGCAAAAGCTATATTAAATTCGCACAAAGCAAAATTTGTTCGCGCAAAGGCATAACTTTTCACATTGCGAATAGTTTTTCCGTTAGCGATTTTTATTACATTCCCCCGTTAATGTACTTAAAAGCAATGTATGGACTAATCACAGACCTTCCAGCAATATGTCCAAGAATGAGCAACTGTAAGCATTTGTCAAGTGATAAAAGTTGTAGTTGAACAACATATGAAGGCAATATGCTATACAAAGAGTCTTTAAAGGGGTGTTTCACCTTTAAGTTAAAGTTTAGTATGTTTAAGAATGGCCAATTCTAAGCAACTTTTTAATTGGTTTTTATTATTTATTTTGTATGGTTTTTGTTTTCTTTTTTTAAATTATTTACCTTCTTCTGACTTTTCCAAGCTTTCAAGTGGGGGGAGGGTCTGACCCCATCTAAAGAACAAATGCTCTGTAAGTCTATACTTTTATAGTTATTCCTACTTTATTACTCATTTTTCTATTCAGACCTCTCCTATACATATTCCAGTCTCTTGTTCAAACCTTGTTCAAACCAATGCATGGCTGCTAGGGGAATTTGGACCCTAGCAACCAGATTGTTGATACTGCAAACAGCAGAGCTGCTGAATAAAAAGCTAAATAACTGAAAAACCACAAATAATAAATAAAAAATGAAAACTAATTGCAAATAGTCTCAGATTTCCACTCTCATACTAAAAGTTAACTCAAATATGAACAACCCCTTTAGGATTTGGCATTTTAATGCTAATGAAGAAAGTGAACCCACTGAATGCAATGCCCTATCAGTATCATATGTATGTATTAGTGATAAAGTCTAGGGTTTAATTATTAATGTATTATAGGGTCAGGTAGACTATAGCTACACTGGAAAGCACTCGGCAAAGCACTGTTGTTTAATTGCAGGCCTCTAAAGCTGCCCATAGACGCAACGATACGATTGTACGAATCGTGGATTTGTACGATTTTCGGACCGTGTGTGGAGAGTCCCGACATTTTTTGTCCGGCGGAGATCGGTTGTTTGGTCGGCTGCCGATAATCTCTCTGCGTGTATTGCCGTTTGTGCGATTTTCAGTGGGTCACTATCTTTGTCAGACATAACTATCGCACAATTGCTGTCAGAGGTAGAACATTGGCTGATCTGTTCTTTTACTACTTTATTTGATCTGAATGGTAAGACTTTGATCTTTATGGTTAGTGGAGGGTCGGGAGATGAGAAAGTCCGATCGTACATTGATTCATACGATCGGATCTTTGCGTTTATGGCCAGCTTAAGCGTGTGTACACACTAAACCATTTGATGGTTAAACTTGTTTTTCGCTGTACTTCACTCCCTCCCTGAAGCACAGCTCTATCCTAGGTGGCAGGGTTTACTTTAGGACTTGGTACAAGCTATTTTTTCCTGTGTTTATTAATCCAAGCCTTTTGGCACTCTTAATTTAGCCAGCCGAGATACTAATCCATGCGGATGTGCAGGTCGTGAATGGTTCTATACTTAGCATTGGGCTAATGTGAACAGCAATGAATCACTCTCTGCTTGTTATTCCCAGAGAGGAAACAGTGCTGGAGTTTTACAGCAGCGCATTAGATGAACGGTGTCTCTCTAACTGAACACCCACACTTTGACATCACATCAACACTGATATGTATCACTGACGCAAGCAATGACAGGATCAAACACAAAGGCCACAGCAGCAGAAAGAATAGAGATGCAGGCTGACGCTGTCACACCACCAATCAAGCAGTAACTGCAGTGGATCAATAGCCCTGACTACCAGAAATAGGCACCCAGGCTATTGTTTCCACACCCACGCTGCTACTTCTGGCTGGGTTTTATTTTCATAACAATACAGTGCAGACAAAAATGGATCAAGGTAAGGTGGCTGTATAAAAACATATTAACATAGTAACATTGTGAATTAGGTTGAAAAAAGACACACATCCATCAAGTTCAACCTTTTAAGTCTGTATATAACCTGCCTAACTGCTAGTTGATCCAGAGGAAGGCAGAAATCCCATTTAAAGCCTCTCCAATTTGCCTCAGAGGGGCGAAAATTCTTTCAAGACTCCAAGATGGCAAATGGACGAGTCCCTGGAATTTATACAGGGTCAGCTGGGCCAGAAAAAACCCGGTGGGCCTCGGCCCTCATGATTAACACTCTCTACATCATGCTAAAGGTTAACTCAACGGTGAACAACCCCAACTTGGCCAGTCTTTCCTCGTAGCGTAGCTTAGAGATTTTTCATTCCTTTTACCAGCCTAGTTTCCCTTCTCTAGACCCGCTCCGATTTAATGATGTCCTGTTTGAGAACTGGAAACCGTAAAAACCGTACTGCATATTGTAGATGGGCCTTACCAGTGATCTATACAGTAGAACAGGGGTCCCCAACCTTTTTCACCCGTGAGCAACATTCAGATGTAAAAAGTGTTGGGGAGCAACACAAGCATGAAAAATGTTCCTGGGTGCTGCCAAATAAGGGCTGTGATTGGCTATTGGTAGCCCCTATGTGGACTGGCAGCCTACATGAGGTTCTGGTTGGCAGTACATCTGGTTTTATGCAACCAAAACTTGCTTCCAAGCCTGGAATTAAAAAATAAGCACCTGCTTTGAGGCCACTGAGGGCAACATCCAAGGGGTTGGGGAGCAACATGTTGCTCGCGAGCTACTGGTTGGGGATCACTGCAGTAGAAGAATAACCCCCTTCTTTAAGGAGGAGCACTGCTGCTGTGATCCCACTAATTTGGAGCCTGCTGCATTTATAGTGCAAGGCATAAGAATTATAATTGCATGTTGTAGTTCAGCATCATCTACATGGCCATCGATTGTCCTTTCCTGGTACAAAAATAAAGCTCACAAGTTGTCCAGTTTGTTCTGATAATAAATCAAGAGCAGATATATCGTTAATCCCTCCCAGAATGCTGGGAATGGCTGTTTAGCAGCTGAGAAGCTACAGGTTAAAGATCCTGATAAACAACAATGTTTACAGCAGGAAACCTAAAGGACAATTAAACCGAAATTTGAGCTGCTTTACATGAAACTGGAGCTGGAAAATTATATTTTCCAGGAGCTTGTATTTGACTTCAAGTCTGGAAATCTTATTAAAGGACCAATTTGCAATTGGTCTTTATTTGTTTTAATTAATTAGCTATTTGTTCAGCTCTTCTTCAATTTGGAATACCAGCAAAACTAGTAAATGCGCAAAAAGTGCATGCAATCAACTTTTTAGGGATGCCCCACAAATGGAAATGGCAGTGCTTGCCTCTATCCAGTTGCAACTAAAGCACACCATACACGGCCAGATTTTGTTGTGCAATTTGCCTGATTTTGATTATCTGGGCATCCTGAAAGTCTTCTGAACCAAGGATTCCTTAATCCTTTCTTAAACATTTCTATTGGTTGGCTGAAAGAATGTGGCGTTGCAGCTCATCCTCACTCACTAACTCACTCCTGTTCCAGGTCATTTAGGCCAGAACAAACTAAACACATGCCTGTCCAATTGTATCTAGCTGCCTGTTCATCCCATTGGGAATAATATGTGTGCTTTGCTTATAATTTATTGCCCTATTAACAGAAACTATACAATCACTTTTAAGGAAAATGACAACAAGGTTCACTGTTTTATTTAAATAACTAAAGTGAATATAAAATCTACCTATTATAAGGTTATAATACACAAAAGTTTGGATCAAGTACAAGGTACTGTTTTATTATTACGAAGAAAAAAAAGAATTTTGCAAATTTTGAATTATTTGGATAAATGGAGTCTATGGAAGACAGTCTTTCAGTAATTCAGAGCCTTCAGGATAACGGGTTTCCAGATAAAAGATCCCATACCTGTACATGAAAACTGAACCTATAAGGCAACATAAATAATTAATAGAAAACACTTTTAGACAAATGGCACACAGCTGGTCTGCTGCTTTCTCTCCCGTGTTTGTATGTTCACTTACATTTTTTGCCAGGGAAAAGATAAAATATGCAGAGAAAATTACCCATGTGACATGTTTTCCAGAGTGCTTGGGACCAGGGGTTTTCTACATAAGGGATCTTTCCGTAATTTGAATCTCCATACCTTGAAGGAGACATATAGGATAAATGAAAAACCACTAATTTTATAGGCAATTATGAGTAATATATAGTGTTGTTTAAATGGTGCTAAAAATTAATATTATGTTTAAAAATAACACCTTTATTGGAGCTCCCCATAGATGGGTCCCTGTTTCAAATGAGGGGTGGGTGTGTCCTAACGGTCACTGCCAGAAGCACAATAGGAGGGAGACAACCAATCACAGCAAAGACAGGCTTCGGTTCCCTATCAGTTCCTGCTAGCTGCTGATTGGTTCCTGTCCTTCAGAGCAGGAAGTGGATGAAAAGGAAGGGATTATTAGGGTTTTTGCAGAATTATTCAATAAATCAGCCTGAAACACTACTTTTTTAAAGACAATTCTTTTATATCTATATGAGTATAACGCACTGGTACATTTTTATTTTTTACACAAAATGTCTCCTTTAAGTCTACTAAAAATAAAATAAACAATAAATAAACCCAACAGGCCGGTTTTACTTCTAGTAAGGATTAATTATATCTTAGTTTAGATCAAGTACAGGGTACTGTTTTATTATTACAGAGGAAACAGAAAAAGGACATTTTCAAAAAAAAAAATAAACCATTGATTTACAGGAAGGCCATCTCCCATATATTCCATTTTAATCCGACCTTTCTGGATAATGGGTCTCCAGATAATGGATCCCACGCCTGTATTATAAAAGGGGCAGTTTGACAAATCCAAGGTCCAAGACATTCTGCATAACAGATTCCACAGCCATATGTAAATGTATTCAGGTCATTTTGAATTCCTACTGTTACTGGCTCTTTTAGAAAGATGAAATGTGTTAAGCCAACTTGTATTTCAGTTATAGGTTTCCTTTAACACCATGACAACAACAAATATATCATTCTAACAGCCCTCTTGGAGCACAGTTGTTTATATGGTTCTTTTAACTAACAACTACACCATCCAATTTGCCGGCTCATTTAAGGACAAACAAACGAGGCATGTTATTAGTTCTCTAATAAGTCTGTACTGTGAAATAAAGAGAACAGTCAGGGCTTCTTGGGAGTTCTGTCATATCTAAAGGTTTATCCTCATATAAATGTTTCATTCGTTTATTTCAGACTTTAATTATGGGTGACTCATCCTCATTTGCATTGCACATATTCCATTTCTCCAGGCGTGTGGCAATTTCCTCTCAGCCAGACCATCTCTAATATGGCTTTCCTTGTGATGTCAAGCAGCATTTAATGGTCCTTAGCAGCAGCTTGGGACTGTGCCCTGGATGAGTCATCTTCATTCAGAAATTCTGCAGCACACATTTTTTTCATGAATGGATTATTCAGCTACAAATGGCGCCCATTCATGTGTTCAGCAACTCGGCTCCCTGTCATAGAGCTGACATTTCTATTTCAGGAGCACCGCATAAGAAAAGGATGGGGGGGGGGGTTAGATTTCCCATTTCTTTGTTAGCATGTGAACAAAAAGATCAGCCTTGATTTATTTCCGGGCTACAGACATTATAAAAATATTTCTAATGTATCAAGGACAAACTTTATTCGTGCTTGTTAAAGTGCTCTTAAAGGACCAGTAAAACCACAAAAAGTGAAAGGGATTTTGTATGTATTTAAATATATATAGTTACCCTGCACTTTAAAAAACTATATACTTGCTTCAGAGCCATGGTGGCAGCCACTGAAACAAAGCTTTAGGCCTATGTAACACACAACATTTTTTCCCAGACAGCAGAGAAATGCGAATACCATGCAGTACCATAGGATACACTTTTGGGCAAATCCACCACATACGATCAATGACAATGAGATGTCAGTCTATTTTTACCATTACAGAGGCTAGTTATAGGGCATATAGAAGACTGAAATATCATGGACTTGTTAAAGGGATACGGTCATGGGAAAATAATGGGTTTTTTTATTCTCAAAATGCATCAGTTAATAGAGCTGCGCCATCAGAATTCTGCACTGAAATCTGTTTCTCAAAAGAGCAAACAGATTTGTTTTATATTTAATTTTGAAATCTGACATGGGCCTAGACATATTGTCAGTTTCCCAGTTGCCCCCAGTCACGTGACTTGTGCTCTGATAAACTTCAGTCACTCTTTACTGCTGTACTGCAAGGTGGACTGATATCAACCCCTCCCTCCTCCCAGCAGCCTAACAACAGAACAATGGTAAGGTAACCAGATAACAGTTCCCTGATACAAGACTACAGCTGCCTGGTAGATCTAAGAACAGCACTCAATAGTAAAATCCAGGTCCCACTGCAACACATTCAGTTCCATTGAGGAGGAGAAACAATAGCCTGCCAGAAAGCAGTTCCATCGTAAAGTGCTGGCTCTTTCTGAAAACACATGACAAGGCAAAATGACCTGAGATGGCTGCCTACACACCAATATTCCAATGGAAAAAAATACACTTGGTGGTTCAGAATTGAAATTTTATACTGTAGAGTGAATTATTTGCAGTGTAAACAGTGTAACAGTTTAATCATGACAGAATCCCTTTAAGCTCTTATCACTTCCAGTAGCCCTATACCCACTTATAATGTTGGAATTCCTCTGGTGTGCCCCAACTGCTCCATGTACCCCATTGGAGCATGAACGAAATTGGTACAAGGGTACATTTTACTTTTGAGTCCTAGTAGTAGTAACCCATAGCAACAGACCAATATATTTCCTTCATTAGCATTCAGTGCCTATATTAAAAGTCTGTGCAATAATAAAGGGACTTTCAGGCCTTCAAGTCAATGAGAATTGTAGGTGATCATTTTGTGCGCTTCTCAGTTGCTTGAAAAAAGTCAAATGTGCTTTCAACCTAAATAGCTTAAAAGTGACTAATTGCACTTAATTGCAAAACAAACTAGATTCTCTAAACAGCTGGATTTTTCTAAATGTCAATAAGAGAAGAAGTGAAGTCAATGTTGTTTGTCTTATTCAAACAAAGAAATGGCAATTAAAGGTTGTGTCGTGCAGTTTGTACATTAAGATCCAAGTGACAAAAGATGCAGCAAGGCACTGTAGTCATACATAGGAAAAAGGGGTACATTATTCTGCAAAAAATATTGAGAAATAGCACAAACACTGCAATAAAACTTCCAACATCAAACTGCAGTTTTGTACATGAGGTTATAGAAGTGTAAAATATGTACACAGTCATTCCAGATTCTACTGTGCTCATGCACTTGTAAAAAATTTGCCGCCGGCCAAATGTCACCAACGCCCATTAAAGTCTATGGGCGTCAAAAACATTGACGCACTGCGAAATTTTTTTAACACGTATTTTTTTTTTTTTTGACGCACAATGCCATACAAGTCTATGGGCGTCATTTTCACAGCAAAACAAGGCGAAAGAATTCGCCCATCCCCAATCACCATAAATAATTTCTATAAAAGCTTATACTATGAATATAAAAGAAAATTATGTGTTATCAAAACACAAAGGTCTCCGTTTGGAATAAAACCCCCCACAAAATTAGAACAGCGAGAGTAGGAAAACATAGCTAACCTGTGATGCACTGAAACTGGCCATCTTCTCTTCTTATTGTAAATGCTTCCCCTGGATTAACTTGCACCAGAATAACCTGAAAAGAAATGGAAGAGAGAACATAAATTACTGGTCACCAAGGAACTCTTTTACCAATGCCACAATTCATAAATGCATTAAGCCCAATGACCCCCAGGGGGCATATACATTGGGCTGTTTTTTAGGTTTTTACCCATAGAAAAGGTCTATCTCAGGCATGTCCAAAGTCAGGCCCGGGGGCCAAATGCGGCCCGTTTTCAAATTTACATGGGCCCTCAGCCTCTGTAATGAAGTGAATAATAATAATAATGATCTGCCAGTGGCAGATCATTTCACTAATGTGCCAAATATTACTCCTACAGCTAAGTGATTCCTTGTTTAAATGAGTTAAATGATGTTAATGGTTCAAAGAATGTCAGGCTGAATGGTTGGCCCCCACACATTTTCCCCTCACCAAATCTGGCCCACCTTGCAAAAAGTTTGGACACCCCTGGTCTATCTGATACACCTAGAGATGAAGCATACCACATACGGCTTGATACATCAAGTCCCTAAAGAGGCACATTGGAAATTAACAAAACGTAATCATTTCCATTTACAAGTCACTGAGATTGTCTGTTACAGTAAGGATTGAGGCTTTGTTACAATGATACATAGTATTAACATATTCCTGATGCAGCCAATCAATGAGAGTTTTTGGGGTTTTTTAACCAGAAGGAAGCGAAATATCGACTTTCAGGAAGTATGTTTCAGAGTAAGCAAAAAAATCGATTTTGTACATATATTTCGATACAAAAATGAAGTCTGTTTTATTTAACCAATGCCTTTCAGTAGATCTGCTGTAAATGTTGGAACTAGGAGGTCCATCAGGGGAGATTTATATATGTGACTTTAGCCCCTTGCATGCTCAGAATAACATAGGAGCTGGTTTGAAATCTCAGTTGATCTGCATAAGAGCTTTGATGTGAATTGTGTTCCATTTGTAAACCAAGGGGCTAGAGTAGACAGTAGTCAAATCATCCCAATCTGGGCTACCGTGTCATTGGCCAAATTGGGTAAAGATCCTACCATGTATGGCCAACACACACAGTATGAGCAATATAATCAATAAAATATACAGTGGTGTGAAAAACTATTTGCCCCCTTCCTGATTTCTTATTCTTTTGCATGTTTGTCACACAAAATGTTTCTGATCATCAAACACATTTAACACATTTAATGTGCCAAATATTACTCCTACAGCTAAGTGATTCCTTGTTTAAATGAGTTAAATGATGTTAATGGTTCAAAGAATGTCAGGCTGAATGGTTGGCCCCCACACATTTTCCCCTCACCAAATCTGGCCCACCTTGCAAAAAGTTTGGACACCCCTGGTCTATCTGATACACCTAGAGATGAAGCATACCACATACGGCTTGATACATCAAGTCCCTAAAGAGGTACATTGGAAATTAACAAAACGTAATCATTTCCATTTACAAGTCACTGAGATTGTCTGTTACAGTAAGGATTGAGGCTTTGTTACAATGATACATAGTATTAACATATTCCTGATGCAGCCAATCAATGAGAGTTTTTGGGGTTTTTTAACCAGAAGGAAGCGAAATATCGACTTTCAGGAAGTATGTTTCAGAGTAAGCAAAAAATCGATTTTGTACATATATTTCGATACAAAAATGAAGTCTGTTTTATTTAACCAATGCCTTTCAGTAGATCTGCTGTAAATGTTGGAACTAGGAGGTCCATCAGGGGAGATTTATATATGTGACTTTAGCCCCTTGCATGCTCAGAATAACATAGGAGCTGGTTTGAAATCTCAGTTGATCTGCATAAGAGCTTTGATGTGAATTGTGTTCCATTTGTAAACCAAGGGGCTAGAGTAGACAGTAGTCAAATCATCCCAATCTGGGCTACCGTGTCATTGGCCAAATTGGGTAAAGATCCTACCATGTATGGCCAACACACACAGTATGAGCAATATAATCAATAAAATATACAGTGGTGTGAAAAACTATTTGCCCCCTTCCTGATTTCTTATTCTTTTACATGTTTGTCACACAAAATGTTTCTGATCATCAAACACATTTAACTATTAGTCAAAGATAACACAAGTAAACACAAAATGCAGTTTTTAAATGAGGGTTTTTATTATTTAGGGAGAAAAAAAAATCCAAATCTACATTTTCATGTGTGAAAAAGTAATTGCCCCCTGAACCTAATAACTGGTTGGGCCACCCTTAGCAGCAATAACTGCAATCAAACGTTTGCGATAACTTGCAGCAAGTCTTTTACATCGCTCTGGAGGAATTCTGGCCCACTCAACTTTGCTGAATTGTTGTAATTCAGCTTTATTTGAGGGTTTTCTAGCATGAACTGCCTTTTTAAAGGTCATGCCACAACATCTCAATAGGATTCATTTTGTTTTTCCAAAGTCTTCATTTTGTTTTTCTTCAGCCATTCAGAGGTGGATTGAGGAAATTGAGACGAGCCTTAATGTTCTTTTTGCTTAAAAGTGGTTTGCGCCTTGGAAATCTGCCATGCAGGCCGTTTTTGCCCAGTCTCTTTCTTATGGTGGAGTCGTGAACACTGACCTTAATTGAGGCAAGTGAGGCCTGCAGTTCTTTAGATGTTGTCCTGGGGTCTTTTGTGGCCTCTCGGATGAGTTGTCTCTGCGCTCTTGGGGTAATTTTGGTCGGCCGGCCACTCCTGGGAAGGTTCACCACAGTTTCATGTCACTGTGGTTCGCTGGAGTCCCAAAGCTTTAGAAATGGCTTTATAACCTTTGAAATTGAACTCAGTTGTGATAAACCACAGTTAAGTTATTTTTTAACAAGGGGGGCAATCACTTTTTCACACAGGCCCATGTAGATTTGGAGTTTTTTTTCTCCCTTAATAACGTAAACCTTCATTTAAAAACTGCATTTTGTGTTCAATTATGTTATCTTTGACTAATAGTTAACGGTTTTTGATGAGCAGAAACATTTAAGTGTGACAAACATGCAAAAGAATAAGAAATCAGAAAGGGGGCAAATAGTTTTGCACACCACTAGGAGACTGCCCCATGCCACTCAACATATTCTTGGTACAGGTGTGGGATCCGTTATCCGGAAACCCATTATCCAGTAAGGTCAGAATTACAGAAAGGCCGTCTCCCATAGAGTCAATTATAATAAAATGTAATTAAATTTTTTAATGATTTCCTTTTTCTTTGTAATAATAAAACAATAACTTGTACTTGATCAAAACTAAGATATAATTAATCCATATTGGAAACAAAATCAGTTAATTGGGTTTATTTAATGTTTACATGCTTTTCTAGTGGACTTAAGGTATGAAGATCCAAATTACAGAAAGATCCTTTATCAGGAAAACCCCCAGGTCCTGCGCATTCTGGATAACAGACCCCATATCTGTACAGGTTAATTTTCTGTCTGTTCCTTGCAAGTCATTATACATCTGGGATAGATACAGACCTTCACAAAGATTATGGACTAACTACCCCATGCTTTATACCAGGGATCCCCAACCTTTTTCACCCATGAGCCACATTCAAATGTAAGATGAGTTGGGGAGCAACATAAGCATGAAAATAGTTTCCGAGGATGCCAATGAAGGGCTGTGATTGGCTATTTGGTAGCCCCTATGTGGACTGGCAGCCTACAGAAAGCTTTGGCAATACAACTGTTTTTATGCAACCAAATGTTTCCTCCAAGCCTGGAATTCAAAAATAAGCATCGGCTTTGAGGCCACTGGGAGCAACATTTAAGGGGTTGGGGAGCAACATGTTGGTCATAAGCTACTGGTTGGGGATCACTGCTGTATACAATATGCATAGAGGCAGCCCATTGCTCTATGCTATTAATTATAAAAATAGATGTGGTCACAGCCATTCATGCACTAATGAATTCAGCATCTATCCCCAACATATAAGATTTCTATATACGCAAGCAGAACTCTTTGGAAAGCCATTCTGATCTCCAGTACCTGGAAGAGCAGGAGATAAAGATAAATAATAGCTAATGAATATTAAAGGTCGCAGGAAATCTCCCTGTTGCTTAGGTGACAAAGTACAATAATATGTTTAGTTGATAGACTGCCTAAGTCATGCACTGTGCATGTGTAGTGAGGCTGGATTTTGGCCGTTTGGGACTACTAGCAGTTTAAAACAGCCTAAAAAATACACTCACTACCAATTCAATTAGTAGCTTTACAGGGCGACCAATTAGAGTTCTTGCAGTTGGATCACATACAAAAAAGTTGGCTAAAAGCAGAGGAATTGAAAACACTTTCCATTATCATCAATGAAAATCACTGGGGTATAGCACATGGGTAAGATATATATATATATATATATATATATATATATATATATATATATATATATATATATATATATATATATATATATATATATATATATATAGATAGATAGATAGATAGATAGATAGATAGATAGATACAGGTATATATATATATATATATATATATATATATATATATATATATATATATATATATATATATATATATTTTGGTAGGTAATACCATGGTGGCTGTGATTTGTATAGTTTATAATGGGAAGTGATCTGTGTTTATTACAGGAGTTTTATTTAAACTGCTCAGTTTGGGTATAAAGTTGCAGTGACAAAGCATTGTGCATTTCCCTCACAGCTATTACCTGCATCGAAACAGGGAAGAAAAGCAGAAAATGTGTCCGTGGTAAAATTAATCTCATATTCTCGGAAGTCAGATAAGGATTTTCCACAGATCCTCAGGCTTTCCTTTGTTAACACTACCCTCTTAAACTGCCAGCAGTACATTCTAATAGCATGAGTCTACAGAGTCAATAGATGTGGGTGGTATCACATAATTTACCATCCTTCCATTTTGATGAATGGTCATTAGTATGTTCTCCCTGAGTGGGTCCTATGGGTACACCGGTTTCCTCCAACACTCCAAAAACTTATAGTCAGGTTAACAGGTTCCTGATAAAATTGGCCTTACTGTGTGTGAATGTCATAGGGACCTTAGATTGTAAACTCCAATGGGGTAGGGATTGACTGTAAAATGTGTGCGATCTCTGTAAAGCTTTGTGGAAATATGTCAGCGCTATATAAAAGGAAGTAAATAAAAATCTGAAATGCAAAGTATTTAGTTTAACTAGAACTAAATATATAAATATATTCATTTGGCTTAAATGGGTAGCTCCACAGTGGCAGTGAATGATAAACAATTTATGTAAAGTGCTGTGGAATATATTTGTCCTAAATAAGGGATAATAAATAAAGGATCTTTATTAAATATAAAAGAAAATAATCATGAAATAAAGAATGGTAACCTTGGTAACTGCCAACACATCTATTTGTGTCCCTTTCTTTCTCACCTGTTTTTTCTCTAATCAAAGTTTCATTATTGGTCACAAAACATAAAAAAAAACCTGCTCTAACAAAACTCACCAAAAACTAAAAAAGTTCTCCTAATAAGAACAGTCTCTCCATTCTCTCGGCCTTTGCGGCACTGCTCCATCCTGGTGTTCCTTTTAAATTTGAAGTTGCTCTTTCAGCAGGTCATCAAATGGCAATATGAACTGCTCATTTATTTTTTTATCTCAGGCCATGTAATCTATATACCTTAACTTTGAATAAGATAAAAATAATTCTCTTTTCCTGCTCCAACAGTCTCCTTACAGTTAAGGAGAAGGAAAGGCTTCGTACACTTTGGGGTGCCAAATGTTAGGCATCCCCAAGTGATTGTATTGACTTACCTGAAACCCCAAGCCGGTGCTCCTATCAAAAGAAAACTGCACCGGTCCGGGGTTATCTTCCGTCTTCCGATCTTCGGTCTTGCTCTGTCTTTGTGCGGCTGCGCAATCACAGTAGAACGAAAATCTGAACTTTTAAATAAAAAGTCGGTTATTTAGTTCAACTGCGCATGTGTTTGCCCCGGGAAATTAGAAGCAAGAAGAAGCCTGAAGAGGATCGATCCATGGTGCTCACTGGTATAACCCTGGGCCATTGCAGTTTTCTGTTGATAGGAGAACCGGCCCGGGGTTTCAGGTAAGTCAATACAATCACTTGGGCGTGCCTAACATTTGGTACCCCTAAGTGCACCAAGCCTTTCTTTCTTTAAAGGAATTCTGTCATGATTTTTATGTTTTTTTTTTATTTCTAAATTACACTGTAAATAATTCACTCTACCATATACAATTTTTAATGTTAGTATGTAGTCGGCCATTTTGCCTGGTCATAGTGCAGCACTATGGAACTGCAGTGGGACGTGGATTGAGTGCTGTTCTTAGGGAAAGGTTATCTTGTGTTAGGG
Source organism: Xenopus petersii (assembly GCA_038501925.1). Taxonomy (NCBI): domain Eukaryota; kingdom Metazoa; phylum Chordata; class Amphibia; order Anura; family Pipidae; genus Xenopus; species Xenopus petersii. The sequence goes on from CM076674.1 coordinate 36,366,787, forward strand.
AGCTGCTTTCTAGTTAACTTCCCATTGTTCTGTTGTTAGGCTGCTGGGGAAAGGGGAAGGAAAGGGGTGATATCACTCCAACTTGCAGTACAGCAGTAAAGAGTGACTGAAGTTTATCAGAGCACACGTGACATGACTGGGGTTCCTAGGGAAACTGACAATATGCCTAGTCCCATGTCAGATTTCAAGATTAAAATATAAAAAATATTAGTTTGCTCTTTTGAAAAACAGAAGTCTGCTGGAGCAACACTAACTGATGCATTTTGAAAAAACATGTTTTCCAATGACAGTATCCCTTTAATAATGCCACCACCACCCCCTATACCCAGACAAAGTGCTTGGGGTTATATTTGATTCTGCTCTCTCATTCACTCCTCATATCTAATCAATAACTAAAGCTAATTAGTGAAGACACTAACAACTAAAATGGTCTGACAACCGTGCCTTCGTCTGATCAGTTTAGTCTTTAGAAAAAGTAAAAATAAAATTTCATCAGTGCTAACTGTCACCAGCTGCTAAACAGGCAGTGGATTGATTATGGAATCTATGGAGTCAGAAATTTAGTATTTGTAGACAAATGATACACTTTGAATAAAAAAGATGCACCCTATACTATTCTCAAGACATTCGCAAACTACACTATGGCCTAAACAGACTGCAAAACCGATTGAATCCTGCTTCATGAACACCGGCATGAGATCAGACACTTTCCATTTGGTCCGCAGTTACAAGATCTAAACCTTTATGAAATCTCTAAGACAAGAAAAAAACCGTCCAGTTACTGTAAAACCAAATGGCAGCCAATCTTTGTATTGACACTAATACGGTTTGCTATTTTCACACCACGTGCCTAATAAGATTAGCCTCAGTAAAATAACTAGTTGTTTCTGATCCCTCAAGCAAAATATTTATTCGTATGCCCCCTTTCTTTCCTCAAACAAAGATAAAAATATTTTTTGCACAGAATATCAGATGCATGACAGATTTGGTATGAACTTTTGTCTTGCTTAATAAGGAAACGCTGTTACAGAGAAGGATACTTATGGAGTAGAATATATATAAACAAATAACATTAAATAGAGATCCTAGATTAGACTTTAGTCTTCTTTTGACATGGATTCTGCTGTCTGCTACATTATTGTACATAAAAACACGAGGAAATTAGATCCTAGATGAGTTTGCTTATGACTGGCAGAACAAAAAAGAAAGGAAGAGTAAAAAAAAATTAAAAATGGCAATAATTTTGTAGACTTCCTTTCTGGCTGCTAATCAGGTAAGGCACAAATAAATGTAACTTTATGGTCTGTAGATCTCCAGTTTGGAATTGAAACTGCTAAGCTCCCACATAACCCAATAACTAGGGTGTGAATGGCAAGAAGAATAGGGCATAAATACTTAAATCTATCCTGACGATAGATCTGCTTTCTGGTTTGAATTAACACCCAGCAGACATGATTTTCAAATCTAGGATGTTAAAATGCATAAGTTAAAGGTTAATTATTAATTAGCCATAAAAAGAAAACAAAAACCACAACCAATGTATTTTGTACATTATGGGGCATATTTATCAAGGGTCGAATTGAAAAAACTTTGAAATTCAAATTCAAAAAGACCAACCGAAATTAAGTCAAAGTTGTTTTTTTTGGTCGAATAGGTCCATTTTCGATCGAATAGGTCTGTACCGTACGAATCGAAGAAATAGCACATTCGATCTAATTCGATTCAAAGTTTTTCTCAAAAAAACTTTGATTTTTCAAAATCCACCAATTGACTTCAAATAGGTTCTAGGAGGTCCCCCATAGGCTAAAACAGCAATTCGGCAGGTTTTAGATGGTGAATGGTCGAAGTCGAATTTTTAAAGAGACAGTACATGATAAATTTCGATATCTGAATTTTCAATTTTTTTTCAAATTCAAATCACAAAAAAATAGCTCGAAATTCGATTTTTTTTTTTCATTCGAAAATTCACCTTGACCTTTGATAAATCTGTCCCTAAGTTTTAGGCTTCTATACCAGCCAAAGGCAACGACAGCCTTTTAGCAGGGAAGATCTGTGTCACCAAAGATGCCCCAGTAGCTTCCCATCTACTTTTCTGCTGATTCACTGCACATGTTCTGTGCTGCTCTCACTTACTGAGCTTAAGAGACCCACTCAAAATATACAGTACACATAGAATATAAATGCCACAATATAAAGCTGATTAGTAATTAATTACAGATATTTTCTACATGGCAGCACAGAAACCAGTACAACTAGCCTCAGAATTTAATAACAGCCCTGTAGGATCAGCTTATAAAATATAGTTTTACTCAGAATATTGTCAACAGGTGATGGATCTGGAAATCAAGAAAGTTAAGGAGCTTTTACTAAATGTGAACATGTTAGGCCATGTTCAGATCCAGTATTTTTAGAGCTACATAGCCATCAGGATATATCTTTACTTCCATGTGCTTTTAACAATACTCAATTTTCCATCTCTAGTATTAAAATAACTATAAAATTAACTAGAAACTTGGCTGTCTCTTAAAACACTTTATTGGGTCAGATACACAGTATAGATGAAGACTAGTTGCCTAGCATTGAAAGGGAAATGATTTTACAGTTCCATATTACATATCTCAAAGTCTATTGTTAGAAAATTGCCTTGATCTTTGTTTGCTTATCTCTACTGCACACCAAATGAATAAAGAGCCTAGAGCATACAAACAACAGAAGAAAAATACCCTATGAGACAGGTTAGCTACACGTGATACAGCAAATTCATTCTTAAGGTTACAGAAAGGTTCTGGTAGCTGAACTATAACTTTTATTACTTCCAGTATCCCACTGACAGCTGAAATTGCTGGACGTGGAGAGAAGTAGATCAAGAACTGAAAGGTGGCACGTTCCATACACCTTTTCTCTAAATAAAGCACAAGCAATACAGAATACTGCCAGAAAGAAGAAGATTATAATTTGAATTTATCAGCTATATATGTGCATTATATTTTGTAGTTGGATAATGAATGCCCAGACTGGGACTCTACAGCTGTTTTGGAACACATCCCAGAAGACTTCAAGATGTTTTTTTGTTTTTTTTAATAGTGACAACACCACTAGCAAATAAAGGGGTTAAAAGGCTGCACATCAATCAATCCAGTAAATTAATGAAATCAATAGGATTCCATCTGTATCAAAAGTAATAAAGGGCACTGCAGGGTTTCTCGGGAGATACAATGGGGAAACAGACAAGTGAGCTCAGCCACAATGGAAACCTAACACAAAGAGTGAACATGCCATGCTCTGGTGTCGCTGAAAATTCACCCTCCCGTTGCCGTTGTCTCAAACAAACCCTGGGAGCATGGTAACCTGGCAGCAAGCATGATCTAGCAAAGCATCGGCACTTTCACTTACTGTTGCTCGCATCCTTTGATGTGGCTCATTCGAGAGGCAATAGCAGGCGGACAAAGGCTGCAGGAAGACTCAAGAGTCACCGCTCCCGATGTTCCAGTCTGTCCCATTCACTAGATAATCAGTACTGACGTCTCGGTCATCAGGCCTCCTTCTACTGAACAGGACAGCCTAACCCCTGACTTTAGATAGTATCGTATTTTCCTATGTCCCTTATCTCAAAGTCCATGGATAATGTATGTGCAGGCTGAATGTTAAAAGGTATGACCAATTATCAGTGCAGTCATCAATACCTACCTCAAGACTTGCTTCCTATCAAATCAGCCAATGTGCACGGAGCTTCCTGTGGTAGACGAATGTATCAGGTTTCCATGGAAACTAAATCAACAAATCGCTGCAGCAGCATCTGTTTCTGGATTATCTAACGTCAGCCAGCAGAAGGTTAGGATTTAAGAGAACTGGAGCACAGAAATATACCCCTCTTGTTATGGCATATTATGGTAATGACCACAAAGTGACAGGCAGTCTTGTTTCAACCATCGCATGGGCCAAAGGTTGGATGCCATGGTAACGGCACACTGGAGTTGAGACCTATGAATATACCCAAAAGCGGAGCCATTTGCAGTGTTACCCTTACGGAGTGGATGAGTAGGACTCTGATCGTGGAACAGGCACAACTCCTACTATGCACACATTCCAAAATAAACTAGCACCAAATGAGCTTCTGTGTACCAGTTGTCCCCTTTGGACAGTCATTGATTAGAAGTTGAAGGTAGTACACAGTGCCGGATTTCTCTACTCGGCGCCCCGAGGCCTCGGGTCCTAGCGCCCGCCGTCCACGCGAAAATCCACCTCCCCCCGCAAGCGTGCATGCGTCATAGTGCTGGGGACCGATGTGTTCCCCATGCGATTTATGATGTGGCCAGATGGCATGCCGTCCCTATAAGTTCGCCGCCTTTGTGCCCTTGCTACAAATCCGGGCCTGGTAGTACAAGCTACTGTTTTATCATCACAGAGAAAACAGAAATAATTTAAAAAAAAAAAAAAATCTGAATTCTTTGATTAAACATAGCCTACAGGAGATGGCTTTCCTGTAATTCTGAGCATTCTGGATAATTGACTTCTGGATAACGTTTCCCATAACTGTATATTCATCACTATGAAAGTGAGCCATCATATCTGGAGTCACTTGGATATACAAGAAAAATGGATACACCCAGTGAACTACTCCTGATGTGGCTGTGAACATGGAGTTAGATTCAGACCCATGTTTTTTGACCCAAGTTTCTTTATAGTAGATTGGAGGCAGTGCACTCCTGGGTATCAGACCATAATCACTAATAATTACCAAATTACGGAGCCGGAGTTCTCAGGTTTCTTTATACATGGTTGTAAAACTCTTCCTCCCTCTGCTTTAGAAAAATATACTTTTTTTTAATTTAAAAAAAATATAATTTGATTATTCAGTTCTCTTTTGGAAAGAGAAAAAAAATGGCAGATGTAGGGCAATCATGAAGAGGCAATCTATAAGAAAGGTACTACCAAATAATAGACTGTATCAGGAAACTGGGGGGGGCTCAAAAGCAGGTCCACAGGGATAATCGGTAAGAGATCTGTGGTTAAATACAAGATGAATTTGTAAATAAATAAATAAAAGGTTTGGGTTAACTTAACGTTTTTATTGGAGGAACACCATCTAAAGCCAGCTTTTCCCCCTAATGATAGAGAACCTAATTCTAATCAAGTCTAATATACTCCCCAATGTACAATCATTTACAATTGTCATTAGTTTTGAACTAAGGGTGAGAGCTCTGAAGAAAGGGTTGGATGGCCTTTTAGCAAGTGAGAGACTACAGGGTTATGGAAGATAGCTCATAGTAAAAGTCGATCCAAGGACTAGTCCGATTGTCATTTTGGAGTCAGGAAGGAATTTTTTCCCCCTCTGAGGAAAATTGGAGAGGCTTCAGATGGGTTATTTTGCCTTCCTCTGGATCATCTAGCAGTTAGGCAGGTTATATATAGAGTTAAAAGATTGATGGATGTGTGTCTTTTTTAGCGGATCTTTCCCCCATATGGCCAATAAAGGCAGGGTGATATGGTTTGGCCCTAGGCAGGCAGGTTTCAGGAGCTGCTGCCGCCTGAGGCAGCAGCCCCGATGCCGCCCCCCCCGTCCCGATCCGCGCTTCTAACTTCTAGCATCGGAGACAGGTGGAGGAGGAGCCGCATTGCGAGTGCAGTGAGCGATATTGCACGCTGCACTAGAAGAGCCGAATTTCCGTTTTGAAAAACGGAAATTCGTCTCTTAAAGATATACGGACACCAGAAATTAAACCATTTTACATCTATCATAGTATTGGCTTTGTTTGCTACTTATAATTTTGCCATAAAGTATTTGCTCAAAGCTTTTACATTACCCATCTGACTCCCAGTGCTCGTCTGTGAGGAGGCTGCCATATTTGTGCAGCTAAAGTCCGTTAGCATTAGAAACTTTAACCAACAGGCTGAGATGGGACAGTCAGGTTGGCAAAACAGTCAGGCTTAGGAACATAAACTAAAAATTATTTACAATAACAGACCTCTCAGAAAAAAAATATCAATATGACTTATATGTAACTTCTTATTTTTAAAGTTAATAGAGGCAGCTTTTTGCCACCCCTGGTAACTGGCAGCTCCTTGCCGCCTGAGGCAAAATTCTCACCTTGCCTCATGGCTGGAGCGGCCCTGGCCCTGACAATCGGATTACAACAAAGAGAATGGGCGGCAACAGGTCGTAGGACCGCATCAACTAGCCAATCAAATAAAACCTGCGCAATCTATATCAGGCCAATTTTTGGCCTAATATCAATCTGGGGGACCCGTCAGAAGCCCTCACACACAAGCAAATAAACTGCCGAATCAGTCTAAAGGACCGATATCGGCTGCCATGTATGGCCACCTTTAGACAAGTAAATGAAGTTAAAAGTGGTATTTGTCTCCTCCAGATCTTTATAAGCAGCTGACTTCTGTTAAACAGGCAGGGAGATACTGATTCATTAGGTCCTTCATTAACTATAAATAACTGTAAAACCAATAAAACATTTCATGAATTTATATTGATCTATAAGGCTAGATTTATATTTTTTTACATTGTGGAAACATTTTTGGGTGGAGGAACCCTTTAAGGGATAAAGGCTTCCATGCCTTTCAAGAATATAAGATGCAACAGGAACAAACTGCTTTTCAATGCAATGGAAATTTTCCCAAAATATACACAGACTGCATGACTAACAGGGCTGCTGTGATGTCAAACTCTTTAAGATCATATTGCATTTCAATAACGATGGGAAATTAACAATTAAAAGCAAGTGACTCAGATTACACAACTAGTGGAAATACAATATGGATTTAAATAGTGATGTCAATAAAACACAAGACCACGAGACAAAGTTTGCTTCCAATAAATCTGCAACACGCAAAGTTTATACCAGTATACTATTCTAATACATCCATCATCTTATTCCCTCTATTATAAGAAAACAGAAAGGAGAAAATACAGCAGTTAACTCAGGTTATAAATCAATAGGAGAATGTAGCAAACACTGCAAGTAGAAGCAGGGATGCTCCTGCCATGAGAACCCTGCCTCGGGCAGCAGTGAGCAGCCAGTTACCAGGGGCTACAAATAGCAGCCTCTACTAACTTTAAGAGCCAAATTTCCAACTTTTAAAAAATTCAGAAATTCGGCTCCGCTATTGCAGAGAGCGCTTTATAGCACTGGTGATGCATTCCCCCTTTGACCCGCTCATACACTAAAGTTTTAAGCATGGAGTGGGAGGCAGAAGCCCCAGGATCATCGCAGAGTAGATGCAACCTGAAAAAAAAAACACAACCTGAACAATGTTCAATTTAGTAATGTGTGGGCCGGCCCGATAACCGCAGGTTCGGGCCGACCACAGAACTCCAGTTGCGGGTGTTGGGCATGTCCAGTTTGAGCTCTTCTTCCTGCTCTTCCCGCCCACCACCTCGCACTGCCGGTCTGCACGCTTCAGACTCCAGCCCGCACATCACTAGTACCTATGGATTGGAGGAAAGCTGATGTAATTAAGCTGTAAATAAGATTATGATCTTGGCCTGGCAATTATAGGCTAGTTAATTTGACATCCGTGGTGGGCAAATTATTTGAAAGCTTGTTAAGGGATCACATTCAAAATTTTGCCCTGGTAAATGGCATTATGAGCAGCAATCAGCATGGCTTTATGAAGGATAGGTAATGTCAGACATATTTGATTGATTTTTAAGATGAGGTAAGCAAGATGCTGGACAGTGGGGAGCAGTAGATGTGATCTATTTGGATTTTGCCAAAGCATTTGACACAGTGCTCAACAAAAGACTTTAGTCTTTATTTCTAAACTAAGGTCTGTTGAGCTTCATGAGGACGTTTGCACCTGGATAGGAAACAGGATTTGGCTATAGGATCGGGTACAGAGGGTGGTTGTTAATGCTACATTCTCTACTTGGAGTAAGGTTCTTAGTTTGGTCCCTCAGGGCTCTGTATTGGGTCCACTTTTATTTAACTTGTTTATTAATGGCTTAGGGGAGGGTATTGTAAGTAATGTATCCGTGTTTGTGGACGACTCAAAACTATGTAGCCCAGTTAATTCCATTCAGGATGCAATATCCTTGCAGCAGGATCTTGACAAACTGGCAATCTGAGAAGCTCAGTGGCAGATGAGATTTAGGGGAATGTAAAAATATGCAAGTCACCTATACCCTTAATGGGACTGCACTAGGCAAATCCATAATGGAAAAGGACCTTGGAGTCCTTGTAGATAATAAACTTGACTGAAGCAAGCAATGCCAGTCAGCAGTTTCAAGGGCAAACAAGGTCTTGAGCTGTAATCAAAATGGGGCATGGATTTGTGGAGGGGGTTATTCTTCCACTATACAGAGTGATGTTAATGCCTCATCTAGAATATACCTTACAGTTTGGTCTCCAGTGCAGATATAGGCTACTAAACTGATAAAAGCATAGCATACAAGGAATGACTGGCCAAGTTGGGGTTGTTTATGCTGGACAAGAGGTGCAGGAGGGGTGATATGATAACTATATATATATATATATATATATATATATATATATATATATATATATATATATATATATATATATAAATATATATATATAAATATACAAGGGAATCATGTAATAATCTCTCTAATGCTTTAATTACCAGTATGTCTTTCCAGATGACACATTGGCAAGTAAGGAGATGCCAGATAAATATTCTGTAAGGGTTTTTTTATAGGAGATCTGTGAAGATGTGAAATCAGCCGTGCTGGCTGATACATTAGATTGCTTTAAAGGGGTTGTTCGCCTTTGAATTAACTTTTAGTATGATGTAGAAAGTGATATTCTGAGACGACTTGCAATTGGTTTTCATTTTTTATTATTTGTGGTCTTTGAGTTATTTAGCAGCATTCCAGTTTACAATTACAGCAAACTGGTTGCTAGGGTCCAAATTATTCTAGTAAAAAAAGCATTAATTTGAATAACAGACTGGAATATTAATAGGAAAGTAGCAATAACAATAAATTTGTAGCCATGCAGGGCATTTGTTTTTAGATGACCACCGTTTGAATGCTAGAACGAGTGAGAAGAAGGCAAATAAGTAAAAAGAGACTATAAAAAATAAATAATGAAGACAAATTGAAAAGTTTCTTGAAATTGGCCATTCTATAACATACTAAGGGGCAGATTTACTAAAGGGCTTAGTGGCCATCACTAGCGACAATTTGCCAGAAATCTCATCCACATCACTAATTTACTAACAGGCGTAGACGAAAATTAGCTAGCGAAACAGACCATCACTAGCGCAGTTTCTCATCCTATCACCAGACAAATTTTTGAGAACGATCATTACTCCGCAAATTCACTAAAGTGCGAATTTTACAGCGCATTACATCTTTTACCAGAGTTTCCTTGGCCAGCTTAGACCTGGCGAACTGATAAGATGAAGCTACATCCTCCTCAATCTTATGTCAGTGACATCATATCCTGTAAAAACACTGGCCTTTTTCATATTTTAAAGGGGGATTGCCTTTAAAAGTCCTAACTATTAAAGATGTTTGTGTTGACTTTTTGTGTTTCTTTCCCAACCATTTGGGGCATGCCACATTTGTTTTAGGGTGGGCTCGTGTCTAGGGCATTAGAGGAGCTCTTTTGTCTTTATTATGCTTCCTTCGAAATTTGCATCAACATTACTAATAAAGATGTCCATACAACCTATATGTACACGCCTATTCAAATTGACCTAAGCATAAGAGTACTAACGAAGTTTCATTAGGCAAAAATGAACTGTATCAAAAGTTAGCTATGAAATGCTCGCGTTGACGAATTAACACTAGCGAAGCTTCGCCAGCATTCGGCTACCCAGACGCAACTTCACATTTTAGTGAATTAGTGTAGTGGTATCGGATTTTCGTCTGCCAAAGTGGCGCAAGTGCAGCAGATCACCCTTTACTGAATTTGCCCTAAGAGTTAACCCCTTTAAGAAGGGGTTGGATGGCTTTTTAGCAAGTGAGGGAATAGCAGTGATCCCCAACCAGTAGCTCGTGAGCAACATGTTGCTCTCCAACCCCTTGGATGTTGCTCCCAGTGGCCTCAAAGCAGGAGCTTATTTTTGAATTCCAGGCTTGGAGGCAAGTTTTGGTTGGATAAAAACTAGGGATGCACCGAATCCACTTTTTTGGATTCGGCCGAACCCCCGAATCCTTCGTGAAAGATTCGGCCGAATACCGAACCGAATCCGAACCCTAATTTGCATATGCAAATTAGGGGTGGGAAGGGGAAAACATTTTTTACTTCCTTGTTTTCTGACAAAAAGTCATGCAATTTCCCTCCCGCCCCTAATTTGCATATGCAAATTAGGATTCGGATTCGGTTCGGCTGGGCAGAAGGATTCGGCCGAATCCGAATCCTGCTGAAAAAGGCCGAATCCTGGCCGAATCCCGAACCGAATCCTGGATTCGGTGCATCCCTAATAAAAACCAGGTGCACTGCCAAACAGAGCCTTGGTGTTGGTTGACAATCCACATAGGGGCTACCAAATGGCCAATCACAGCACCCCAAGAACATTTTTTTCATGCATGTGTTGCTCCCCAACTCCTTTTACTTCTGAATGTTGCTCACGAGTTCAAAAGGTTGGTGATCCCTGGAATAGAGGGTTATGGAAGATAGCTCATAATACAAGTTGATCCAGGGGCTCCAAATGGGTTTTTTTGCCTTCCATTGGATTAACTAGCAGTTAGGAAGGTTATATATAGACTTACAAGGTTGAACTTAACAGACGTCTGTGTTTTTTCATCCTAACTTACTTTAATCTTTTTCTTCCTCTTATTTTTTTACTGTAGAACCCCCATTATATGTTTCTTAGGAACCAGAAAAAAATGGTGAAAAAAACAGGAAAACTGAAAAAAAGGGTATAAATTGAGTTATAATTAAAAATCAGTGGATGTAAAATTGAAATTTCACTGTAATATATTTGTTTTCCTGGAATGCACATACAAAGCACAAATGTTTTATATTTATTTTAAATAATCCCAATAATCATAATTATTTTCTAGTAGATATCCCTAGTATATATGAAAGAGCATAATGTTTACCCTGGGCCCACCTGGCCTTGTTTGCCTAATGTCACTTTCCTCTGTTGCACAAAGAAATTCCTGCATTGCAAAAAGAGTATTTCATTATATCTGTTCTTGTCATCGAAAAAGAATTATCCATGCTTTCTAACTATAATCTATTATTTCTTCAGCCCTTAATGGCCATCTGAAGTTTTCAGACAAAGGTGAATGTGCCGGACAGAGATAAGATACCGTATATACTCGTGTATAAGCCGACCCGTGTATAAGCCGAGGTACCTAATTTTACCTACAAAAACTGGGAAAACTTATTGACTCGCGTATAAGCCTAGACACAACTACAGCCCTGTCTCCCAGCAGCGCACATTCTGCCAAAGCGACCCCTCCATCGATCAAGCAGACTTCTTTGCAAAGCTGATGGTGACAGAGAATTGCCAAACGGATTACTGTGTGCATTGTCCCGCTGTCCCACTACCATGTGCAGAGGGTGCTGTTTGATATTGCCATCACTGTTAATCTTTTGTATAACCAACAGAGGGCGCTGTGTGATATTGCAGTCACTGTTATTCTTTCATACAACCAACAGATGGCGCTGTGTGATATTGCAGTCACTGTTAATCTTTCATATAACCAACAGAGGGCGCTGTGTGATATTGCAGTCCCGGTTATTTTTTTATACAACCAACAGATGGCACTGTGTGATATTGCAGTCCCTGTTATTCTTTCATACAACCAACAGATGGTGCTATGTGATATTGCAGTCTCTGTTATTCTTTCATACAACCAACAGATGGCGCTGTGTGATATTGCAGTCCCTGTTATTCTTTCATACAACCAACAGATGGTGCTGTGTGATATTGCAGTCTCTGTTATTCTTTCATACAACCAACAGATGGCAGTGTGATATTGCAGTCCCTGTTATTCTTTCATACAACCAACAGATGGCGCTGTGTGATATTGCAGTCACTGTTAATCTTTCATATAACCAACAGAGGGCGCACTGTTATTCTTTCATATAACCAACAGAGGGCATTGTGGGATATTGCAGTCTCTCCCCAAGTGAACTGTTGGTATAGGAATGATTAAAAGTGACTGCAATCTCAGCTAGTCGGGTTGGGTACCGCTGACCCGCGTATAAGCCAAGGTAGACTTTTTCAGCACATTTTGGATGCTGAAAAACTCGGCTTATACACGGCCGGTAGCTTCCTTCAAATTGCAGTGCTTATAGTGGATATTTTTTGAGGGAAAAAATAATCTGTAATGTATGTACAGTGCTCAAAGGTTTCAAATGCCACACTGTTAACATTATCAGACTGCACAGAAATAAATAATCCAAATTGCGACTTTAACCCTTTAATTGTATGCAAGTAAGTGTTCAGGGAGACACAAGTAGGCTTAGGATTTGGCTGAATCAGAATTTTGCAAAAAGTGTTAGAATTCAGACAAATCTGAAAGCGAATTCCGAATTCTAGTTATTAATAAAATACCCTTTACATGTAATGCTTGCCAGTATATACCAGATAACCTCACTGTGTGCTATCAGAGTTAATGAGCTTGCCTTCACTGTGCCCTGCACTAACGTATTCATAAAATCTAAGCACCAGACATTCCTTCCATCAGCTTCTAAGCCATAACATCACAGGCCATGACCCACAGACGAATAAAAGAGAAAGTGCTATGCAAAAGGTACATTAATAACTGCAGAATGGGATTGCTATGCACACCTCTGAACTGCATAAGCAGCAAGCAGTCAGGAGGACTAATAGATTAGGTACATGAGCCAGTAGAATACAGCAGGCCTATGAGGGTCTCTTGTTATATTATTAAAATAATAATATATGACATTTTGACAAATAGCACAGCCTGCAAACAAGGTCTAGAGAAATCAACAACTTAATGGAATAAGAAAGGTAAAGGGGAAAGGGAGGTTATCCAGGAAAGAATGCACCTCATTCACAGATAAATATATTATATAACACTATTAAAGTTTGATGTAATTCCTACTATGAATAAATGTAACATTACTCTCACTGTCCGATTTATATGGGTAAAAACAAACAGGTATAGCTACTACTGTTGAGTACTGATGAGCGGATTTATTCGCCAGCCATGGAGTCACTGCGAAATTCCAAATTTTGGCATGAGCAAATTTTTTCGTGAAACTGCCACAAAAATGCCCATAAGAAAAAACACCCATTGACTTTAATGCATTTGGAGAAAAAACTCCCCATAACTAAAAAAAATTATGGGAAAATTCTGCATTGTTAGTAAAAAAAAAAAAAAACACTTTGAACACTGTACTTGCGGATCAAAAATGTCTGCATCTTCCTCACTTTTGTTACACAGAAAGAAAAGCCATTTTATTCTAAAGGTTAAAAAAAATCATAGTGTGCTTCCCTTCAAATTTGTGAACGTTTTTCACAAATTGGGAAATTAATCACAGTGAAGACACTGGGGGAAAAGTCTTGTAACGTACAATTCAAATATTTCACTGGTGATTAGATTCAGTTTGAAGATAGAAGTTATCTTGTACTTCCTAATGTGCATGCTCTCTTGACATACCGAAATTATATAAGTAGTTTGACCTTTTATGAATCTGCCCCTTTGGTGAAAATGCTAGGGAACAATAAGGAATATTGGGAATATTATCCTGACTATTTGATTTTTTTTTTTTTTTAAACTAATGACAGTTTGAAAAAGAAAAAACTGTTTGCTCATTATAATATGTGAATTAGCATTTGTATTCAGTTCGGCTGAATCCGAATTCTGCTGAAAAAAGCCAAATCTTGAACCTACGGTAATCCTGGATTTGGTGCATCACTAGTATTTTCGGACTCAAGCTATTTCCAGGGTTGGGGGTATAATAAATACCAAAAAAAATAGTTTAAATTAGTTAAAGGTAGTTTAAAAAATTTCAAAAATATTAGTTTTTTTTAAACCCGAAAATGTGAATCTTGACCAAAAAACAACAACTCTGAAATCTGAATTTTCATGGAAAACACAATTCGATCCTTAATAAATAATCCCCCAAATGTGACGTATACCGTTCCCAGATAAATGACTGTATCAAAAAGGTTCATATGAATATTATTTATAATTCAAATTGGTGCTTACCCATAGAGTAGATGCAGATATGGTCAGGATGAAGGAATCTTTTGTAAGGACAGTGTGGTGTTATGCACCAGTGCACATGCCCATGCCGCACTCATTCACTAATATAGCAACAATCCTATTGGCTACTGCCCAGTGATTGGCATGCACATTGGAGCTTAAAGCCACACTGTCCTTACAGAAGATTATTACCCACTGCCAATCTCTACATTTACATGGAAAAGGAGGGGGTTAGCGACCTTCTTCTCCAGAAGGGGTAGCCCAAATGCACTTTATAAAAAGTGCAAACTTTTATTATTAATACAATTTAAACAATCCATTTTCAACACATTAATGTCCTAAGTCCTACAACTTTTGAACATCCAATTTAACATTGTGTTGCGCTATAGGTCTATAATAAACAGACACTTGGACAAAGGATGACAACAAATGTGCTGACATTTTCCTAAACAAAGTTGGTGCTAAATGAACAACTTCTTCATAAAAGCACAGCCACAAACTGTGCAGCCAATGTAAATGTTCTAAATAAACAGGACTGACATTTAACATCTGACTTTATTGTAACTGAACAAATAATGTCTAGATTTACCAAAGTAGGTTATACTGTGTGATTTAAGCAGCTGTTGCAAGAGGAAGATTTAAAATCTCCTTTTTATTAAGCGGGAAGCAGATAAAATATTTGGGGGGCATTTTTATTACATCATGCATATAATAAAACAAGTCATTTAAATGCACAGAAAAGCTGCCTGCAACTGCTGCATAGACTACAACAATAGAAAACTGATTTGTCTCTACAATTCATTAAATTTGGTTATAAGTAGGGGTTCTGAACCAGCCTTTAGAGAGGCTTTGCATTTGTCATGGTAAACACTTTTTCTACATCCATTTGAAGCAAAAACAAAATAACAAATGTTGCCATGGCATGTGTGGTGTTTTGATTAGGGATGCACTGAATTCACTATTTGGGATTCTGCCGAATACCAGAAACCTTTGTGAAAGATTCAGCCGAATACTGAACATAGTCCTAATTTGCATATGCAAATGAGGGGCAGGAAAGGAAAAGGTGAAAAAAAATATTCTTTTGTGATGAAAAGTCACAGGATTTCACTACCAACCCATAATTTACATATGCAAATTAGGCTTTGGACTCATTTTGCCAGGCACAAGGATTCGGCCTAATCCGAAAACACTGAATCTTGGCCAAATCCTGAATCAAATCCTGGATTTGGTGTATCCCTAGTTTTGGTGTCCCACCTAAGTGCCAGAGCATGGTTTAGAGTGTTGGCAGTGAGTGCCAGGCAACCCATGTTACATGATTTGAATTGTGTGCAAATGTATTCCTCAATAAACCAAGGTCTTGTATCTCAGTGCAGCCTGAGGCTTAATTTGGGCAAGGCATCACACAACAGCAGTAACAGAGTAACAAATGACGGCCCAACAAGTAAGTGTAGAGGGCTCCCTTGCGTTTGATTAGTCATACACACAACATTTTGTGGAAGTATGCACTGTGCTGCCTTGTCATTTGTTTAATATACTGCATTTTGAAACTTGTCACAAATAATGGAGTGCCATGACCATAGGGTCACATGTATCTGAAAACACTAGGGGAATGAAAAATAAAACCTTTTGTACTTGCCATTCTGGGATAAAACCATGCTTTACTGAAAACACTAACTAAAAGAGGGCACTGGCTTTTAAATGTGATTTCTGTGAAGAGTCAGCAAGAACTAGCAGAGATGGGGAACAAGGGTTCAATAGAACAAAGATACCCTCTGAGTCATTTTGAGTATTTCGGACTTTTGCAGGTGAAAACTAATACCAGATTTTTAATAGGGACAAAAAAGGCTAAATTTACAAAATATAATGGGTGAAATAATCCAACAGAAATCTTTAGTTTTTAGTTTTTTTTTCTTTTACAAAGGCATTGGAGGTTCCCAAGAGACACAGTTGGCAAAGTATATATCTATGGGGCTTCTCTTCCTACATTTAGTGCTTTATATTCAACACTGTGGCAAACCGACAACTTTATTTGCTTTGAGGGGATCATTATCACTCTGGTGTGTATATATGTTGTGGGAATTCACTCAAATGTTAGTCTCAACAATACCATGACAACGTAGAAAGGCAAGGACTTCCACGCAACTTTAAAATAAATTTGTACGTTTATTTCACAACAGATTTTTGACTGGAGAATAACTTGTAAGTTTTAACAGAATTAACAGAAATTGTGCTTATTAATCAGAACAGCCTTTTTAACTGGCCCACTAGCAGAGAGCTTCCCTCCTCCCAGATGGTGACATCACTCCCACACATGCAGTGCTAATTAAATGCAGATTGTTCACAGCATCTCTAATTCTCTTTACATTCTGTATATAGAAACATATCTTGCACTAGAATATAAATCAGAGGCCAACAAAAGTGTAAAGACAATAAGAGGGAATGTAATATTGGTCGTAATTGGTTCGCAATGCAAATAAATGTTGGCAAAGTTAAACATTTTTCCTTTGTGAACACTTTGCCCCTGATGTGACAGTAGGATAGCGATTGCGAACTTTAGAGTTTGTGATAGTGCGCAGTGTATGTAATAAAACTTCCCAATCAAGTACAAGCTACTGTTTTATTATTAAAGAGAAAAAGGAATGGATTATTTGGATTATATGGAGTCTATGGGAGATGGCCTTTCCGTAATTCGGAGCTTTCTGGATAATGGATCCCATACCAGTTCACATTTCTTAATCTGTTTAAGCAGAGATGGCAGTTAGTAAAAGCCCCAGCAAGACCATCCAGTAGTTTTCCAGTTTAAGCTTTGGAATCAGGGTTTATTATCTTATCCAGAAGCAGGAATTTACCATTGCAAAGTGCTACGGTGCTGATGAGGGAGAACATGCCCCTGTGTTAATGACACCACTAGAGCAAATCTGTTCCTATTCAATCCACTTGATCTGATTTCCGGCACCCGCGCTAATTATAAGATCATAAGAGAGACCTATGCAGGCCAATAGGGAGAGGGCTGCACAAATGCACCAATATGGTCCCCACTCCATAGGATTTTCGGCCAGATATCTGTTAGGGAAGCTGTCATGAAGCGTTCATTCATGGCCACAGAAGCTGCCGCCTCTATCTGAAGGGGGCAGAATCAGCAGATTAAATCTGTCCATGTATGGTCAGCTTTAGCTTCTGACAGTGAAGGAAATTTATTAAAGAATAAAAAAAAATCATGGACAATTTTTGGCCTGGGAAATTATTCAAAGTACAATGATAACATAATGATACTATTCCTTAACCCAATAATACTTTTCTGTATGAGACTGTCAGTGCAGGCCGCAGTGAGCTCATAAGCAATCTTACCTGATATAATGACGGTTATCTTCAGGATGCTGCGCAACACAGATAACTATTTCAGTGATGCAGGCTAAGATTAAAAGCATGAGTCACCAACTGACAGCATAATGTATGGCAGCACTCAGCCTAGACAACAGGAGAAGTGCTGCACCATTTTCCTCATACAAGAAATATAGGTTTGCATCTGTTATTGTAACAGGTTCCGATTTCTATTGCAAGTTCACAATGCACAATTATTTTACACGGGTAAATCGGTCACCTTAGATGTATAATGGTTCCATTTCAACCCTGAGTAAACATCTGTTCTGGCTCCTCTTTATGGGATTATAACACAATCGAAGGACTATGGGAGGAGATAAACAAGGTTGTGCCTGACAGGCCAAGAGATAAATGTACCATTAACTGGTAGGCACCATGGTATTAGATCATATAGCATGTTTAAGCAAAGACTAACTTTTTTCATTAATTCTGTTAGTGTCTTTTGGAGTTGTTACAAATTTCATATTTATCTCATTTAAAAAAGAAGGAAACTGTTGAAAAGCAACATATTTGTAAATGTTAATGCACAGTTACCTTTTATTTCATGAACTTTAAAACATGGCAACAAAGAAAATAGTTATTATATCTATTTCTGCACTTTTGGTTCTGGCTCATGGAACAATGTAGTAAAGCTCAACTCCCCTCCACAGTCAAGACTCCACTTATCACAACAACTTCTTCAGTTCAACTGAAGTGGTAGGGAATTCCCTGCCATTTAAAGGAAAACTTTACCCCCAAAATGAATATTTCAGCAACAGATAGTTTACATCATATTAAGTGGCATATTAAAGAATCTTATCAAACTGGTATATATATTTAAGTAAATATTGCCCCTTTACATCGCTTGCCTTGAACCACCATTTTGTGATTGTCTGTGTGCTGCCTAAAAAAAACGTCAAACTTCGAATTCAAAAAAACCAACCCAATAGAGGTCGAAGGTTTTTGGGAGTCGAAGTGGTCCGTATTCGGCCTACTTCAAATCGTATGTTAGAAGGAATAGTGCCTTCGATCTACTTCGATTCAAAGTTTTTCCCCCAAAAAAAACTTCAATCTCTCAAACTCCACTAATTGCCTCCATATAGGTTCTATGAGGTCCCCCATAGGCTAAAACAGCACTTCGGCAGCTTTCGGATTATCACCCCTGAAAAGTTGATGCACAGGTGGTCACTTTAAATAAAAGGGGTAAGCTCCCCACCTGCAACATACATGGTGTTGTGCTATTCTCTTAAATCTTCTACGTTGGCTGAAACTCCCACATGTGTGAAAGTGTGATCCAGTCACAATGGTACCATGATTCTCATTGAGGCAGGTGTTAAACTTTCAATACTGGAAGTGTGAATTGTTGTTAAACCGCTGGTGTAAGTATAGCAAAGTGGCATCATACGGTAGAGTCCTGCAGCGGGTTGGGTACCAAAAACCTGCGGTACCCAGTGGGTTGTGGGTAGAAGTTTCGGGTGTGGGTATAGACGAGGGTCAGTGGTTCTGAGGGTCGCGTCACAGGTCTTCTCAATAGCAATATTTACTCCTCTTTTCTAATAATGCCTACTTCCGATGATTTCACGTCCGGTTTGCAATGACAGCACTTCCTGATTCTTGATGGTCAACGGGTCGCAGGTCCGGTTTGCGGATAAGGTACTTGCGGGTCAGGTAGCGGGACCAAGCAGGTAAGAATGCTGGTTGCGGGTTGCAGGTTGCAGGTTGCGTGTACGGGTTACAAAAAATGGACCCACGCAGGACTCTATTGTACGTTACTGCTTTGACATCCTTACCCCCTCTCTAATTTACATAGGCTTTATTTTCTCAGGCTGGGACACCAAAGTTTTTTTTTTTTTTTGATTACGGTCCGCTCTTTTGAATATGTGGCTCTACAAAAACTTCTTTTCTCTGACGTCTCCAGGGGACACAGGAGACCGATGGGGTAAAGCACCATCCTTCAGGAGGCAGGACACTTGATTGACAGATGAAAAGAGGGCGTGCCAGGACTCGGGCTTTACCCCTAGCACTTCCTCTTTTAACTCAGTTTTTCAAGTGTCCTGTCCACAGGAGGATGGACCCATCGGTCTCTAGAGAGACACAACTAGAGAAGCTCCGGTCAGTGGTTAGCACTGACACCCGGGGCCAGACTTGGGTTAGGGTCACCTATACCCAGAATAGTTAACCCCCGACGTGGGAATATTGCAGCCCGGGGCCTAGAGCTCACCTGTAGGGAGCGGCCTTCCAGATCTTAACCTGCCCCCTGAGGGGGGTACAGGGACTCTGGCCGGGACAAACATATGGCGCAGGTAAGAGGAGTTCTTCTCCTGAAGTACGCATTATGCTTTTTCCTAATGCGGGTCACTAAATGTGTGTGCGCACGCGCACAGTGTAAGGCAGCCGCAACTCCTTGTACCAGGCCGCTCGCCTGTTTTCGGCTGACGGAACAGCGCGGTAACAGTGAGGACGGTTAGGGAGCGCAAGTCTCGCGCACCCATGGCGGCCATCTTGGTATAGGAGGCGCGAATCTCGCAGCAGCTTCAAGCGGCGGCCATTTTAGATCACTGAAGTGCGGAGAAGCAGAGCGGCTTTCGCACTAACGGCGCACAGACTTGCCTAGCAGCAGTGTTTTCTCTGGTGGCCACACTCCGACTTCACCCCTAGCACTTCTAGCATGGCTGAAGGTAGGAAAGGGGGACTATTTACCCGGAGTGGAGGACGTGCTGCACTAGCAGCAGGGCTGGCACAGGTTACATATTTGGCGTGTAATAAATGTCAGGCTAAATTTCCCTTGGGACAAACAGACCCGCTTTGTAGGTCATGTTTGCTGGAGTCAGAGGCTCCGCCAGTATCCTTAGAGCTCCCTTCTAATCAAGAGGGACAAGTTTTTCCTCGGGATACGAATGCCCAGAGTTCTGAAACTAGGTCTCAGCCAGAGACAGCAGCTCCCTCATGGGCCTTACAATTGTCTCAGTCACTAGCCTCTCTCCAGCAGTTACCCTCTCTTGCCGACTCTATTACCAATTCTATAGTCGAGACTATTGAGAAGTCTATGTCAAAAATACAGGAAGGAACTAGGGAGAAACGTAAGAGATCTGCTAAACACATACAATCTCGTACACCAGTGTAACTAACTTTACAACCATCAGAATCAGAGTCTGAACAAGAGGGAGAAATTTTTTCCTCTTCTTCTCAGTCTGAGGATGAAGAGGAAGGGGAGATGGATAAGGAGATACACCATGATGTGGAAGCAATTATTAAAGCAGTTATTACTACTTTGAAAATAGATCCACCTGCAGACCAACAAACACAGTCCAAAGGCCTGTTTAAGAGACAACGCAAAACTACGATTGAATTTCCCTCACATGACCAGCTAACAGCAGTGATTCAAGATGAGTGGGACACTCCAGACAAAAAGTTTCAACCGAACAAGAAGTTTGCTAAATTGTATCCATTTCCAAAAGAAACAGTAGATAAGTGGGCAATACCACCGCTGGTGGATGCACCAGTTTCTAGATTGTCCAGGAATACCACACTGCCGGTTACAGACGCAGCTGCCTTTAAAGACCCGACCGATAAGAGAATGGAAGGATTCCTTAAAGCGGTATTCTCAACAGCAGGGTCGGCAATTCGTCCTGCGTTAGCCACAGCATGGGTCGGCAGAGCTATGGAAGCCTGGTCCACATCCATATTGTCAGGTCTTCAAGATGGGACCTCCAGGACAAGTCTCATGGGCATAGCGCGAGACATGGCAGAAGCCAGCGCATATATCAGCGAAGCTGCGCTTGACGCAGCACAACTGACAGCACGTTCATCCGCCCTAGCGGTTGCCGCTCGCCGAGCACTATGGCTCAAAAACTGGTCAGCTGACCTAAGTTCTAAGAAGTCACTAATTGCACTACCGTTTAAAGGCCAGCGCCTATTTGGAGAGGAATTAGAGAAAATAATTTCTCAGGCCACAGGGGGCAAAAGTACCGTCCTCCCCCAGTCGAAGTCACGATCAGCGAATACCTTCCGTAGGGGAAAAATTTTTCGTGGCCAAAGTAATAGAGCCACAAGACGTTCAACCTCTCCACGCAGAAACAATTTTCGCAATAGATTCTCCGACAAATCAACCAGACCAAGTTGGAGACCCAATAAATCTCAGAACAAGCCCGCCCAGGACAAGTCCAATTCGGCATGATCCGGCGAGCCCCTTGGGGCAGCAGGGGGCAATAGGGGGCAGATTACAATTTTTCCGGGAAACGTGGGTTCAACACACTTCCGAATCCTGGATAAGAGAGATAATTACAGAAGGATATCACCTCGATTTTTGGGCCATACCCCCCAGAAAGTTCTTCATGTCAACAATACCCACAGATCCGATCAAAGCACAAGCTTTTTACAACTGTATGACGGCCCTTCAAAGAACAGGAGTAATAATACCAGTACCCCCGCAACAGAAATTTTACGGGTTCTACTCCAATATGTTTGTGGTTCCGAAAAAGGAGGGGACTTTTCGGCCTGTTCTAGACCTAAAGGACTTGAACAAATTTCTCAGAGCCGCAAAGTTCAAGATGGAGACGTTGCGATCAGTCATCAGGGGTATGGAACCAAATCAATTGCTTATGTCTCTGGATATCAAGGACGCTTACCTACATGTCCCAATTTGGCCGGCCCATCAGCGCTATCTGAGGTTTGCGTTCCGCAACCAACACTACCAATTTGTGGCACTACCCTACGGACTGTCGTCAGCCCCAAGGGTATTCACAAAATTGATGGCAGTCACAACAGCATCAATGAGACTCCAGGGAATTTCAGTGACTCCATACCTGGACGATCTTCTCATCAAGGCCAATTCAATGGACCAAGCACAAGCGGCCCTGAAGCGAGCGACAGAGATAATCCAGAAATTTGGTTGGTGGATCAATTGGAAGAAATCACAGATACATCCATCCCATGGGATGATGTATCTGGGGTTGGAATTCGACACGACAGCACTTTCTGCCACGGGACAAGCAGATCAAGTTGAGGAAACAAGTATCCAACTTATATCAATCTCACCGTCCAACTATACATCAGGCCATGAAGGTTCTAGGCTCGATGGTGTCGACCATAGAGGCAGTCCCATTTGCCCAAATTCACCTGCGACCCTTACAGTCAGAAATTCTGCGCTGGTGGAAGAGGGGATCACTAATGCAAACCTTTCCTCTGTCCCACAAGACCATATCCTCTCTGAAGTGGTGGCTTCGCCCGAATACACTGACCGAAGGCCAATCATGGGCAACTCCAGACTGGACGATCCTGACAACAGATGCCAGCCTGTCCGGTTGGGGGGCGACATGGAAAAGATACACAGCACAAGGGAAGTGGTCACTAGAAGAAACCAAGATGCCAATAAATCTGTTAGAACTGAGGGCAATCCGACTGGCTCTACACAATTGGGAGTCGGAACTAAAGGCACAGGCGGTCAGAATACAATGCGACAATGCCACAGCTGTGGCATATATAAACCGTCAAGGAGGCACCAGAAGCAAGGGGGCTCTGAAAGAGGCAGAAAGGATTGTTCATTGGGCGGAGAAACATCTAGTACAGTAGTTGTCAGCCATCCACATTCCGGGAGTATCCAACATCCAGGCGGACTTCCTAAGCCGACACCAAATAGACCCAGGGGAGTGGGAACTGCATCCCGAAGTATTCGAGGAACTAATACAAAAGTGGGGAATCCCACAAATAGACCTCATGGCGTCAAGAACAAATCGCAAGGTCAACCAGTTTTTTGCTCGGTACAGGGATCCACTAGCAGACGGAATAGACGCCATGACCCAGTCGTGGAAGTTCGATCTGGCATATGTGTTTCCACCGATTCCCATGTTACCCAGAGTCCTCAAGAAAATCCGACACTCAGACCTCCTGGCAATTGTAATCGCTCCCTTCTGGCCAAGAAGGACCTGGTTTCATGACCTTCAAGATCTGTCGGCAGACGCATATATCCCTCTACCTCGCAGGGGGGATCTCCTACTACAAGGTCCCATTCACCACCCCAACCCAATGCTCTTCAATTTAACGGCATGGCTCTTGAGGAGTCCATCTGGAGAAAGAAGGGGTTTTCCGAGGAAGTAATTGCTACATTGCTGCAAGCCAGAAAACCAGTTTCGGTGCGAATTTATCACAGAATATGGCGGAGTTACTGGTTATGGTGTCAAGAAACAGGCATTGAGTTTGGAATATTTTCCATACCATCTATCTTGTCCTTCCTACAAAAAGGTCTCGATATGGGACTGCAGCTGAATTCTCTCAAAGTACAAATTTCGGCTCTGTCACTGCTTTTTCAGAATAAGATTGCCTGGGATCACACAGTTCAAGAATTTTTGCAAGGAGTAGCTCACATAGCTCCACCACGTCAAAGGCCAACACCTACCTGGGATCTAAACGTGGTGCTCACAGCACTTGTAGATCCTCCGTTTGAACCTATTTCTTCACTTGACCTGCAATGGCTTACTTGGAAGGTAGTATTCCTGGTAGCAATATCATCTGCACGCAGAGTATCAGAGCTAGCAGCACTTTCATGTGACCCCGAATTCCTAGTATTTCACAAAGACAAAGCGGTACTTCGGACTAAGTCTTCATTTCTTCCCAAGGTGGTATCTTCCTTCCATATCAACCAAGAAATAGTTGTACCGTCTTTTTGTCCGGATCACAAGAACCCTAAGGAGAAAAAACTGCATGGACTAGATGTAGTTCGAGCACTAAGGATGTATACCACACGTACTAAAGAAATCAGACGATCAGATTCTCTTTTTGTGATTCCATCGGGGCCAAGAGCTGGTCAACCAGCATCCAAGTCCACCATTTCTAGATAGATTAGAGAAGCCATTGGGAGAGCTTATATAGCAAAAGGAAAGACTCCACCTTTTCAAATCAAAGCACATTCAACGAGAGCAATGGGAGCCTCTTGGGCCTGGCGAAACTCTGCTTCAGTGGAACAGATCTGCAAGGCAGCGACCTGGTCCACAATTCATACTTTTACAAAATTCTACCGCCTAGATACATTTGCATCGGCTGAGGCGGTATTTGGCCGCAAAGTTCTACATGCAGTGGTGCAAGCCTAAAAGGCAAGCATTCACAAATCTGTTGCCCTCCCTGCTGTTTTGTGGGGCTGCTTTGGTAAGTCCCCATCGGTCTCCTGTGTCCCCCGGAGACGTCAGAGAAAATAGGATTTATTTACTCACCGTTAAATCCGTTTCTCTGATGTCGACAGGGGGACACAGGACATCCCACCCGGTTCATGCTTGTACATAGTTATAAGTTAAATGGTAAACCTGTTCTACCTTGTTTTTTTCTGTTATTTTTGCCTGGTGGCCATTTATTTGGTACCAACTGAGTTAAAAGAGGAAGTGCTAGGGGTAAAGCCCGAGTCCTGGCACGCCCTCTTTTCATCTGTCAATCAAGTGTCCTGCCTCCTGAAGGATGGTGCTTTACCCCATCGGTCTCCTGTGTCCCCCTGTCGACATCAGAGAAACGGATTTAACGGTGAGTAAATAAATCCTATTTATTGACAACAGAAAGGCACTAGAAATACATCTGTTCAGCAGGCAATGCTATTTTTCAGTAGAACCATGACTTCCCTTGTGTTTCATTATGAGCTTTACAGTAATAAACCTAAATATAAATGCCATAGTAAGTACAACCAGATCCCTTAATTGTCTGTTGAATAGAACATATTGTACCCCACAATACACTAAAGTGTTACCTGTTGGCCTCCTTCTCCATTAACAATGGGTGCAGGGAGCAGAGGAATATCTGTGGTTAGGAGTGGTGTGCTGTCCAGTGGAGGAGGCGGATGATCTGCCATTACGGATAAAATATACATTTACAAGATCGTCTTTAAGCCCTGAATGAGACAAAAATACATTGTTTTCATCATTCATTGTGCCTTTAGAATTGTGAAATGCAGTTCTTAATTTTCTACTGACAGCAGAGACACATTTTAAACACTAATTCTAAATGCATACATGGTAAGAACCACTTAATTGCCTCAAACAAGCAATCAGAAGCGGCAACCGGCGCAAGAAAGCTACCAAAGTGAACATATACAGTCACAAATTGAAAATGCTGTGCCATGGTCTCCAGTCAGACGATGGCTGACTATCAGGTTCAAAGCCTTGTGCTTATACTATACACTGGGCAAAGTATATGGGGACAACGCCACATTAATTAAAAGGGGCAGACACCAACAAACATATCTGCAGAGACGAAAGTCTAGGGTACTAGTAGATTACCGACTTGTCCAGTATGGGGCCAGGTAACTTCTACTAGAGGTTAGGGGGTTTGCCAAAATGTAACTGGACACAATATAATAAAGCACCACTGTATAGTATATATTTCCATAATCTGCTGAGAGGCTGCTTTTGAGTTGTAGCTCAGCACCATCAGGAGGGACACAGGCTACCACTCCTGGCATAACTGAAAATATTAACCTTTCCCAAAAGCAGTGATACAGAAATTCAAAAACCATTGAACAGTAGTACTAGGCTGAGCATTCTGTTATACCATCATGTTTTGGCAGATATAGTCACTAATGCACATTCATTATTTATTTTCTTTTCATTCCAAGATATTAAGGGATACATGTACTGTTAATATGAAAGAATTTTATTTCAACAGAACCACCTGCTGGTCAGTTTCTGACCAGTCTGACCACCAAGTAGTCAAGGAAGTGGTCAGGAGAAAGAAAGAGGCTGCTCTGATGTTCTTCTGCCTAGGAAAGATTTAAGAAAAGTTTCTAGTACCAAAATTGCTTCCCCCCAATAGTGTCCTAATTCAAAACATCTTTGTATTAAAAAATTTATATTATTTGCTACAGTAGCAACGTCCTTACTCATGGCAAAACAAAAGTTTTTCATTTTTTTAATTTTTTTTTTAGTAGTCTTAAGGGAAAATCAAAGCCACTTTTATACAAAAGGGACCCACCCTTCTCCTTCCCCAACCCTGCACAGTAGGGTTAGTGGCTGCCATGTTTGGATGTGTCAGAGTCTTCAGTGCAGTCACCATTGAAAAGGAACATGTGCAGTGAAAGCCGGGAGTAGAGTTGCTTTCAGAGAACATGCTCTACCTTGGCAATGACCGCAGTGAAAACTTTGGATGTAATGTGGTCATAAACGATGGGTGTTATGGTCTCTAAACTATCTAGCAAATTATCTAGAAAACCCCATGACCCAAGCATCCAGGATAATGGATCCTACACCTAAAAGATATAGTATAATAATAATAGTTTCTATTAGGGTCTGTTTTTTCATGTCCGAAGACCGGATTATATATAAAATAATTATGTGATACAAAGAATTCTGTGAAGCCCCTGAGCAGACTGAAGGTCTTAAAGGAATTGTTCAGTGTAAAAATAAAAACTGGGTAAATAGATAAGCTGTGCAAAATAAAAAATGTTTCTAATATAGTTAGTTAGCCAAAAATGTAATGTATAAAGGCTGGAGTGATTTGATGTATAACATGTCAGTCAGAACACTACTTCCTGCTTTTTCGCTCTCTTGGTTTACACCGACTGGTAACCCTGGCTACCAGGAAGTAACCAATTAGAGACTTGAGGGGGGGAACATGGGTCATATCTGTTGCTTTAGAATCTGAGCTGAATGCTGAAGATCAATTACAAACTCACTGAACAGAAATGTACCATGTGGCCCCCCCAGCAAGTCGCTGACTAACTCAGAGTAAGGCTAGGGCCACACTAGGCGATAGCGCCGCGATTTGACTCACGGCGACTTTTCGCAGCGACTTTTAATCCGCAATCGCTGGGGAAACTTTTGCGCTGGCGTCTATGGGGAATCGCGGCGTAAAAACACACGCGGCAATCTTTTTTCTACTGTCGCTCGAAATTGCCTCGCTAGGCGATTTCGAGCGACAATAGAAAAAAGATTGCCGCGTGTGTTTTTACGCCGCGATTCCCCATAGACGCCAGCGCAAAAGTTTCCCCAGCGATTGCGGATTAAAAGTCGCGGTCGCGGCGCTATCGCCTAGTGTGGCCTTAGCCTTAAAGAGCTGAAAAGCAGGAAGTTGGATTCTGGCTGTTTTATCAGACATCTGTTCACTCCAGCCTTTATATATTACATTTTTGGCCAACTAACTATATTAGAAACATTTTTTATTTTCCACAGCCTATCTATTTATCTAGTTTTTATTTTCACACTGAACTGTTTCTTTAAAATCCTCTTGGAAGCCCACACACAACCCACCTGAGTGTAACGGTTTTACACGAAAGTTTCATCTTGATAAGGCACTACAAGCTTAACAAGATACTATACAAAAGAAAATAAAAGTTATAGAAATTAAGAACTTTCCACATTAGGGACTTATCAACATTATATATTAAGTTTTCTAGTTAGGTGTAGCCATCAACTTTAACGTCATATTAAACAATTTACTGTCAAAGCCTTAAAAGAAATCTAGCTAGATGTCTATTCTGACACCAGTCCATGCTCAAAACGTTTTCCAGTCTAACTACATTTTTAGATTGCCACCACTAGTGATGGGCAAATCTTTCCCATTTAGTTTCAGAGCAAAATTCGTAAAACTCATAAAAGTCAATAAGCGTCAAAACTATTTTGACGTGCGACATTTTTTACACGTGCAACTTTTTTGTCCAAATGCATTAAAAAGTCAATGGGCATCAAAATTATTTTACTAAACACTAAACTATTGTCCACTTCTGAAAAGCAGATGGTGCTATTCTTTGGAGAATGCCTTCACCGCAGCAACCAATATGTTAAGTCCCAGTAAGGTAAATTTATAAAATCTTGCTTATATGAATAAATAAAGGTCTTATATTGTTCTGAAGGGTCTATTTAAGGGGAAATAAAAATAAAAGAAAGAAAAATCTTTGCATCATAACAATGGTCATCTTTTTTCAACCTGAAGATAAGTTTATCTCCACAGTTTGCTCTGCTATCAAAAGAAGCCCCAACTGACATGTTTGAGGGTACCATATTGGTTTGCTTCAGTGTAAATTGACTTGTGCGATACTGTTGGTGTGCAAGTGAGCTTAAGACACGAAAGCGATCAGAGAACCTTGAAATACTTAAATTATTTTGGAGAAAACGTATGGAAATAGAATTTTTTTTATACAGTGCTTTTCTCTCATGTAATGCAAAATGCTTTATTTTTACAGCAATAAAGGCAGCCATGTGGAAGCACTAAGTATGCAGGGACACCAAGAGATAAAGCGACTCGTCTTTGGTCATAATACAATGAATTTCAACCAGCGTATCTAACATGCTAGTTAGGTTTATTAATTAACATTTAGGCATACTTCTCTTCCTATAGGGATGTGCTCTCTTTTAGGCCCCCCTCCAGGATTGACCAAACAAAGGAATGAAGGGATCAGTATAGGGAAAGTCAGGTGCTGCAACCTCAGGTAACTAAATCATCCCAGGTGACCACAAATAGATTTCAGTGTAAAGTCACTAAAACACAGTATAGTAAGAGCTCCAGGTTACAAAAAGTAGAGGTCAGGGTTTTCAGCAATATAAGGCCATTTCCAGGGTCAAGAAAGAAGTCTTAAATGAGTTAAGGCCAGTATGTGTGTGTACCAGAAATGTACAGTTGAAGAAACACAACTGGGTTCCAAAAACACAAGATCCACTGAGCACTTACAATGAGGACAGAAGCCTACTAAGAAAAATATTACACATGGAAAACCCGTCATGCCCAGGCAGTTATGTCAATGGTATCCACCTGTCATTGCACACATGGGGCACATTTTGGCCTGAAAAAGCCAAAGTGCAATATTATCCAAAGAGTCACTTCTTTGTCTAATAGTGTAGAATTATGCCGCCAGCAACATGGTTCATTTTCTCAACAACTAAATGAGCATCTAGACATAAACTACTCTTGACTTACAAAAAAACAAGGCTAGCCATTATACATTTTAGACTGATTGTATTAGATTTCCTTTTAAAGTGAAACTTAAACGGTGTCACTGCATGCTATATATGTAAGTCATTAACACACCTCACCTTGAGCATAACCAAAAAACTCTCAAAAAAATTTACAAAAAATACTTCATTATGAACACCCTGTACAAATTATGGCTTCTTGATTGTAGTTGCAAAGCATTATGCATCAAAGCCCTAACAAACCATAGACTATATAAAAGACTGATTTATTGTACATTCACTACAGTTGTCTTTGTATTCATTAAACAAGTCATTAAATAAGTTGTTTCAAGAAACCAATAATATTTAAGGGCTATGCATGATTTTGAATTAACTTACCCACTCATTACTCATTCTCGATACTCTCTCAAAGAGCCAGTAAAATTACCAATCAATAGGAACAACCAGTCATGTTCTTGAAAATTACACAACCTGAAAACAAAAGATTCACGATTACAAAAACAAACAAAATGTACTAAGAGCTTATTTGGCAAGGGTGTATCATCTTGTATAAAACTCAAAATGAGACTGTTAAAATTAAGGGAACAAGACCTATATAATTGCACCATATGGCAGATGTAGTTACAGAAGTGTCTATGATAAAGTTCTTCCCAGCACGCAATAGTGAACAAAAAAAGTGAATTACATTTTTTTCAATAGACCCAGCAACAAATCTCATTATATAATAAAAAAGAGAGTCCTAAAAAACAAAGATGTCATAGCTTGAATTGCATACCGATTGCCAGAGCAACGAAATTAGCCGAGACCTTTGGGAATGAAGGGTGACTAGACTTTAATGAATGAAAACTAAGGGGAGGGGAGATCGGAAAGAGCCCTAAATAGAACTTTATTTAAATGCTAATTACTTTACAAGTGTGTGCTGACTAACTCAAACTGAGTACACAGTACTAGCACTTTTAAACAATCCTGGGGCTGGATAACATGGACAACACGGACATGGGTTCTGTTTCTCTTTATCTGGACGAAAATTAAGACAAGAGATCTGCTGCAGTGCTGTTTAGTGCTTACAAGACTAGGGAAAACATTTTTAGTGATGTCTCAGTTTCAAGAGTTATGTTTAATTTGTTTAATATAGATCACGGCTGTCCAACTGGTGCCCCCCCCTCCTGTGGCCCCCAACATGCTGTGTCTTCTTACTATATGTAAGATTTAAAAGGTATCACTACAGAGATTAACAAGAGATTAAACCTCAAATTCAGACGAATCCCCTGTATTGTTCACACTTTTTATCCTCCTGCATTGTTCACACATGTGACACTTCTATTGTGTTTCTCCCAAAGGCCTGTATTGTTCACAACTGAGACCCAGACTGAAACTGCCCACATTGTTCTCCTGTTCACACCTTATTCAAAATGCTAATAGGGCACCAGGACTGTGTCACTGTACATATTAGACTGATAGCTTTCCCTGTCTCCTGCTCTGTTCTGCCTTCCCTCCCTGTGTGTGCCATTCTCTGCTTGCCCAGTGCTGCTTGTGTGTGCCATTCTCTGCTTGCAAATTGCTGCTTGTGTGTGCCATTCTCTTCTAGCCCAGTGCTGCTATTGTGTGCATTTCTCTGCTTGCCCAGTACTGCAATTGCATGACATTCTCTGCTTGCTCAGTGCTGCTATTATGTGCCATTCTCTGCTTGCCCAGTGCTGCTAGTGTGTGCCATTCTCTGCTTGCCCAGTGCTGCTTGTGTGTGCCATTCTCTGCTTGCCCAGTGCTGCTTGTGTGTGCCATTCTCTGCTTGCCCAGTGCTGCTTGTGTGTGCCATTCTCTGCTTGCCCAGTGCTGCTTGTGTGTGCCATTCTCTGCTTGCCCAGTGCTGCTTGTGTGTGCCATTCTCTGCTTGCCCAGTGCTGCTTGTGTGTGCCATTCTCTGCTTGCCCAGTGCTGCTTGTGTGTGCCATTCTCTGCTAGCCCAGTGCTGCTTGTGTGTGCCATTCTCTGCTAGCCCAGTGCTGCTTGTGTGTGCCATTCTCTGCTTGCCCAGTGCTGCTTGTCTGTGCCATTCTCTGCTTGCCCTACACTACCTGTGGAATGTAAGCCTGTTAGGGGTTTGTTCTTGGGGTTTGTTAGCATTTGGAGATTTTTGTTAAGGGCCCCTAAGGTGTTTAATCATGTGTTGGAGGGTTTTTGTATTATCCACATGGATTTAAGGGTATGTTTTAACATGACTTCAATATTTCACATATGTGTGATTTCCCTGCAGTGAGCACCAACCATTTGGTTTTTTGGTGTGCTACCACCGTTAATGTGGATATGATATTAGAAGTTCTTGTGGTAACATGGATGCGGTTTACAGTGGGTGTGGTTTAAAAGGGGGGGTGGCCAACACTGACATCTATTATCGGCCCTCCACTACAAAGGCCAGTAAAATTTTGGCTCTCAGTACCACAGAAGTCGGACAGCACTGATATAGATTATAATCATAGTTTGTGTTGGCATTATTCCTGCAGCCAATGAGATCTGCCTCTCAGCTATGAGTACTAGATTCCAACTGCAATTACCTTTGCAAGAAACATCTCCCAAGATAGGAAGACCCCTCATAGTTATAAGAAATTTCTAATATAAGGCCTGTTTACTGGTTGAATCAAATGCTAATCATATGTTAAACCATTTATAATAGATTCTTTTAAAATGATTTAAACTTGTTCGCTGGCGTTTAAAGGTGGAGACAGAAGACTATGGTTATTGACCAGTTTGGACGTATTCATTGACAATTCCACGGTCTTTCTGTGGAGCCAAAAGCACTAGGTTTTCCAATAAAAAACATTTAGGGATTTTTAGTGGATATGTTAAATCATCTCTTTGATGACAACCCTGTAGTATAAGCTATTGATGCACCAAATCTACAATTTTGGGATTTGGCCAAAGATTTGGGCGAATCCCGAATCGCATCCAAACCCTAATTTGTATATGTAAATTAAGGAAACGAGGGAGGGGAAAGAATCGTGTGGGCATCGCACGGCTAAATACATTTCACTTCCTTGTTTGTGTGATGAAAAGTCGTGATTTTTTGGATTCAGATTCAGTTCGGCCAGGCAGTTGGATTTGGCCAAATCCGAATCCTGTTGAAAAAATCTGAATCTGAACCGAATCCTGGATTAAGATCATCCCTAGTGTAAACAGTGAACTGGCTGCCAGTTCCCAGCGATCTGGTTGTTCAACTTACTATTTAAAGGGATAGTGTCATGGGAAAAACTTTTTTTCAAATTGCATCAGTTAAGCGCTTCTACAGCAGAATTCTGCCCTGACATCCGCTTCTCAAAAGAGCAAACAGATTTTTTTTATATTTAATTTTGAAATCTGACATGGGGCTAGACATATTGTCAGTTTCCAAGCTGTCCCCAGTCATGTGACTTGTGCTCTGATAAACTTCAGTAACTCTTTATTGCTGTACTGCACGTTTGAGTGATATCACTCCACTGCCTTTCTTCCCCCCCTTTCTTCAGCAGAACAATGGGAAGGAAACCAGATAACAGCTTTCTGACACAAGATAACAGCTCCCTGGTTGATCTAAGAAGAGCATTCAATAATTATCTCCAGGTCCCACTGCAACACATTCAGTTACATTGAGTAGGAAAAAAAACAGCCTGCCAGAAAGCAGTTCCATTGTAAAGTGCTGGCTCTTTCTGAAAGCACATGACCAGGCAAGTGACCTGAGACTAAAAAAAATATACTTGCTGGTTCAGGAATTAAAATTTATATTGTAAAGTGAACTATTTGCAGTGTAAACAGTGTAATTTAGAAATAAGAAAAAAAAAAAAACTTCATAAAAAAAAATCATGACAGAATCCCTGGCTCTGATCATGTTCACTTACGTAGCTAAAGAATGGCTGCAAACACAGGGAGTAACTAAAAAATTCACTTCTGCCACTGGATCGGTCTTTCCTCTGTGCAACAGGAGCACTAGTATGACCAGATTTACTAAAAATTTAGACCAAGGACAAGGAAGGAAGGCATCACAAGGTGACCTATGCACAGAAGGAGCAAGGCATAAAACACATGTTTATTTTGAGGGCAATGCACAAGGCATGAGGAATGATGACCTTCCTCAGGCTTAGTACAACTGCATTTACCATGCCCCCTTATGGTCCTTTCTTAAATTTAACGTCAAAATAGTGTCCCATATGGACCCATTTTAAAGAACATTAATTTTTAATTCTGGCTTGCATGTTTATGCATGTGTGCTTTGAAAATTTGATATGACAAAACTTATTGTTGATGCCTCATCCAAGGTAATCAATACGGCAACTCCCACTTAAAAATAAATATTCAGGTAAGCAAGGTTACTTGTTGATTTAAAGAGAACACCTGCTTAGAAAGGGGGTGTATTGCCTCATCTTTTCAAAGCTATGAAGAAAGTCATATTAGGAACGGTAACATTTGTTAAGGACAGAGGATAAAAACCCAGTAATAACCAAATATTTTACAAAAAAGGAGCAAGGATCCGCCTAAACAGAATCAAGGGCTTTAACTTATAGTCCATGCAATAAATTGCCTTCTTTCAGAGTACAGAAAACAGTTTTGAAATGCCTCAAAGGCAACAAGTAGAACAGTAAACACCCAGTCAGCACACATTATAGATAAAAAGTGGCAGCCATGTAAGCGGCAATACAGAGATACAGTCTGAATGTGTTAAAGGACCTGCCGCTGATCTGAACAGAGAATTAGTTCATTATCGTACAGACCTGCATCAATTGCCATCCAACAGGTTCCCCCGTGCAGCAGCCCCAGGTCTTAAAAGACATCCATATGTCAGAGGCAGAGAGAAGCCTTTGTAGCAAATGTTATCTCCTTCCTCTACTAAAAGCTCTCAGCTGGTGTTTGCCTTGCTGAACAGGTTGCCAGACAGGAAGAGACACAGAAATTGGTGAAGCTTTACACTTTATAGCTCCACTCCGACAGCATATTGCATGTGTTCTACCGGATATCTCGACTATATGAACACTTACACTTCACATGTACTACCCTTGCGTATATTTTATTTTTTATATTTTATATATATTTTTTTAATATTTTATATATATTTTTTTTTTATTATATATGTTTTTTTTTTATTTTTTAGGGATTTAGGGATGCACCGAATCCAGGATTCGGTTCAGAATTCCGCCTTTTTCGGCAGGATTCGGATTGGGCTGAATCCTTCTGCCCGGCCAAAGCGAATCCTAAATTGCATATGTAAATTAGGGACGGTTAGGGAAATCACATGACTTTTTTCACAAAACAAGGAAGTAAAAATGTTTTCCCCTTCCCACCCCTAATTTGCATATTCGCCCAAAGTTTTCGCAAAGGATTCAGGGGGTTCGGCTGAATCCAAAATAGTGGATTCGGTGCATCCCTACTTTAAACTCCTACTCAAGATAAAAAGATATCACCTTAATTAATTATAGCATGTAATAAAATTGATTGACCAAACTGTATTCCAATTAATTATAAACACACAATAAATTATAACTAATATTTAGGAAAAGAAAAAAATAATACAAGACTTTAAACTCCTTTAATAACAACAGGGATTATATTATGCATTCTATGCACTTCAAAACACAGGTATGGGATCTATTATCCAGAATGCTCCGGGTCTGAGGTTTTCCAAATAAGGGATCTTTCCATAAATTGGATCTTCACACTAAAAAAATCATTAAAACATTAAATAAACTCAGTAGGATGGTACTATTTTATTATTAGAGGAAAAGGTAATCACTTATAAAATTTAGAATTATCTGATTAGAATGGAGTATATGGGACATGATGGATCCCATACCTGTACATATAAATTCAGAAAACCATAATGCAGAGTACAAATGGTATGAATGGTTTTGGCCCTACAGCTGCCCATCAAAAGACTTGGAAAGGTTTAAATAATTAAATGCTGCTTTCATTTTTTAATTAAAACTCTAGCATCCCTGGACCAAAGAGACAGATATTTGCAAGCAGACCTAGCAATTTTCCAGGGTCCAATTTCTTAAAAGAGAACTATCGCGAAAATGAAAATTTAACGGAAAACTATACCCCTCAAACAATGTAGGTCTCTATAAAAATATATTGCATAAAACAGCTCGTATGTAAAACCCTGCTTTATGTAAATAAACCATTTTCATAATAATATACTTTTTTAGTAGTATGTGCCATTGGGTAATCATAAATAGAAAACAGACATTTTTAAAAATAAGGACGGCCCCCTGGGTTCGTATGATTCACTGTGCACACAAACAAACCCTACATGTTAGGTCACATGAGCTAATTAACAGACAGAGTTCTGTCTTTTGCTTTCACATTTCTTCCTGTTACAGTTAGAGCTGCATGATATCTGGTCAGGTGATCTCTGAGGCAGCACACAGACCGTCACAAAATATGATATAAACTATCTGTTGCTCAAGTATTCATTTTGGGAGTATAGTTTTCCTTTAATATTAACTTCAGCATACTGAAGAAACTTTAGAAATACAAACAATTAAAAATTCTGTACAGTTTCTGAAATAATCAAGTTTATCTTCACTATTCCTCTCTCAACATCTGTTTCTCCTCATTCTGTTTTCATTGGGTGTCAGATGAATGATCCAATATATCTTATAGGGGGCTCATTTTGCCTAGAACAGTGCTGTCCAACGTCTGTGGTACCGAGGCCCAGAATGTTTTCATTTGTAAAAATAAAAACTGGGTAAATATATAGGCTGTAAAAAATAAAAAATGTTTCTAATATAGCCAAAAATGTAATGTATAAAGGCTGGAGTGACTGAATGTGTAACATAATACTGTAGCTAGAACACTACTTCCTGCATTGCAGCTCTCTTGGTTTCCACTGATTGGTTACCAGGCAGTAACCAATCAGTGATTTGATGGGGGCCACATGGGTCATAACTGTTGCTTTTGAATCTGAGCTGCATGCTAAGGATCAATTTCAAACTCACTGAACAGTTATGTCTCATGTGGCCCCCCTTATAGTCACTGACTAACTCAGAGTTAGAGAGCTGAAAAGCAGGAAGTAGTGTTCTGGTGTGTTATGTTAGAATCCAGTCACTCCAGCCTTTATACATTACTTTTTGGCTAACTAACTATATTAGAATTTTTTTTATTTTGCACAGCCTATTTTCCCTGTTTTTAGTTTTACATTGAACTGTTCCTTTAAGACCTATCCTTAAATCCATATACCTCCTCCCCTGTGGATAACACAGCACCCTAACAATTAGGGCCCCCTAACAATTTTCAGATGCAAACAAACATGTCTGCATGGGTTTCTTCTGGGTACTCTGGTGTCCTCTCACATTTAAAAAACATACAGGCAGGTAATCTGGCTTTGATAAAAATGACCAAAATGTGCGTGAATGGGAGAGGGACCTTGTATTGTAAGCTCACTAAAACAGGGGCTGATGTGAATGATGTTTAGTATCTGCAAAGCAAAGAGTAATATATTGGCTATAAAACGAAAAGGAAAAAAAGATACTTTTGGGTGAGAATGTGTTGCTATGAGAAATGGAACTTGAAAATATTTTTATCTGGTTACCTCCACTGGCAGGACACACAATTCATTATAACAATTATGCTACAAAAAATCATTGCAATTTTGCTTCTCGGCATACCACAGATGCTTCCTGTTTATTGTTATGACCAAATAAGTCTTTTCTGTTAAAGCAGGGTACAGAGCACAGTGTTCACCCTTTGGAGATTAAATGTCAATGAGTGAATCCTGAAGAACCAGGACACAAGATGTTTGACTTGGCAAGACTAGAACATTTATGCACAGATAAGAAGTGAAGCACTGTTAGCTCTGCAAGCAATGGGCAATATATTACCCGGGAGAGACTCAAAGTCAGAGGTATTTTACAGTCAGAAATTTGCCTATTTTTGCAAATTTCTAGTTGACTTACAAAAGCAGAGAGCTATGCTATGTTTGTTAAGTAAAAATTTAAACTGCTGTATTATTTCAGTCATCACAGTAGTAAACAATATTTTTATAAACATAAGCCTACAATAGATACAAAACACTTTAAAGGGGACCCGTCACCCAAAAAAAACATTCCAAATCCTATTTTATCACATTATTCAAGCAAAATGAACTTTAATTACACTATATAAATTATTTGAATCTTTTTTCATTCAGTCTGGGAATTCATAATTATAGCAAGCAGGCAACAGCCATTTTGTGGGCACTGTTATTAAGACAAGTCTTGTATCATCTCAGAATCTTGTTTGTGCACCAGAATGGGGGACCTGATGTCCATCCCCATGTCCTGGTTACACAATTAAATCGTAAAGAGAACGGGGGAATGCAGGGAGAGCAGTGACATGTTGGAAGTGCTGAATGGAAAGTGAAAGTAATTGTCTGCCCCGCCTCTATGCCACTGGCATAGAGGAGGGGCAGACAATTTGATTGACAGCTGAGATTTTAAATG
Source organism: Xenopus petersii (assembly GCA_038501925.1). NCBI lineage: Eukaryota > Metazoa > Chordata > Amphibia > Anura > Pipidae > Xenopus > Xenopus petersii. Next base: position 36,404,586 of record CM076674.1, read on the forward strand.
AGTTTACAACAGCTATGAATGCTTTAATAAAAAATAGAAATTGGATTTCATGTTTAATTTGAAAAGGACTTTTATTATACAGATTTTTGTGTCTGGATGACAGGTCCACTTTAAATGCATAATAAGCAATGTATAACACCCAGCTTTGGGATTCGACCTTTTTCAACAGGATTCACCAGAATCCAAATTCCTGGCTGAATCAAATCCAAATCATTAAAATCATGAGACTTTTAGACACACAAACAAAAAAAAATTGTGCTTTATTTTTCACGCACGTGGTTCTTCTTTAACCCTTCCTTGCTCTAATTTGCATATGCAAATTAGGGTTCTGACCCAGTTCTGGATTTGACTGAAACCTTCTTAAAAGATTCAGGATTCCAAAATAGTGGATTCGGATTCATGGTTTTGCTTGACATTAACACCAAGAGCCCACCAGAAAACTTTAGACAAATGGCCCAGTCTCCAAGTAATTTTTCTTCATCCCCTCACTCACCTTCTTGATTCTCCTAGTCTGTTATGCTCACTCATAAATTCTTCCCTTTATTTCTCATTTTTAATTGTATACAAAAAAGGAATGGGCAAGCATACAAGGGTGAGAAGAGGTCCAAACAAAAAGTGCACGTACACCCTTGTCTTCCCATGGACAGTTATTATCAGTGCTCAATGATAGGGAGATCAGCACTTTCACAATTCAGCAATATGAAGAAAAATTCTCCAGTACAGAGCTTCTCCAAGCAAGACATTTGGGGTTCATCCTGCTTAGAGAAGCTCTGTGTGCCAGTTAATTTATCTTTGTATGGGTGAGTAGTAGGGTTGGCACATTTCACACAAATTTTTACCGGCCTGGCTGGGGGGCAAAAAGGGGTGGGTCCTGGCATAACAAGGGGTGGATGATTCAGAGGGGCAAGGCTACTCCACAAAAGGGACCTTGAAGGTGGAGATCCGGGAAGGGAAAGTTCTAGGAGGGCCAAAGGCTTAGGTGGATGGGCCGAGGGCTACTTAAAGGGCATTACAGGTTTACCATCAACTACATTGAAGGTAAATTTGTAATACGGGCCCTGGCCTGGGCGGGGGTGTTTGACCGGCTGGATGGCAACCCTAGTTAGCAGGAAAGCGACCATGGGGATTTCCATTTCCTGGTACCCTGATGGTCAGTCCAGTATTAAGTTAACGGTCCACTGTATTTAGTACATTTTAGTAAGCAACTAATTTGTATGACTTCATTTTGTCTGAGCGATGCTTAGTTTTAATAGTTACCAAAACAAACAAAGCAAGATTTCTAATTTGGTACCAGAATGGGTACTACTTTAACACGACTTAAAATTAAATTTCCTACATAGAACAAGTAGTAATGGCTGCTCTATATAAAGCTTGTAATTAAGTAGCAGATGGCGTAAAGCTTGAAATAAAGATTTTTTTCTACTTTTTAACAAATATTTTTGGTCTGATTTGCATGTTGGTTCCAGAGTTGAGGGTGTGGAGCAGGAGCACCTGGGCCACTGCTCTAATTTGGGGAGTTCTCCACAGGGAATAGATATATCCGTGCTTAGATTTGTACCTTGAATTGCTCTATTCGGTAGCCCAGACCCCCGATCAGTTCAACTGTTATGGCAGTAAAAAAGGGCATTCCCCAAAGAATACTCAAATAACCATGAATTTTAAAACAAAGAACACAAATCAATGATGATGCATATAATAATAATATTTTTACATTCATCAACAATGAGTGACACTGACACACTAGATTACATTCCTATTAGGCAACAAGGCTGATAATACACATAAAAAACAAAGAACAGAAAAGTAAACTTGTGAGCTGAAAACATTTATTTGGTCACCTATGGAACTTGGACTAACTGCTGAGGAGTAGTCGGCCAATGTTACATTCCCAAATTTGGATTTAGTTCTCAAAGGGCAACTGACCCATGTCCATACTACACTCAAAGCAGGCTTGTTTGGCCACACAGGCATCCAATTCTACAACTACAACCTAAAGCTACTTGTTGCTTTTAAGCAAAACAATATTTTATAGCATATAAATTAACATGTGTTTTTATTTAAGATATATCACCTTAAAACGTCAAGTGCGCCTAAGAATTTATATGGCTGTCACTTTAACCCCTGCAAACAAAAACCACTGTCCGGCCCAACACAAATATAGGTGATGGGCCAAATCAGGTTAATCAAATAATTGGCTTCTGGACTATGCAAACCTGTTGGGAGAGGATAAACAGCTTGATGTGGCCCCAGCCCAACAGAATGTATTGATCCATACAAGGTTCCATAAAATTGACTCAAAAATGATTCAGTCCATGATTTTATCTGTTATCATATAACTATTTACTTGGATACAAAAACAAAACAGCCTTAAAACGAATGCCACGGGTGTTGTGAATAGCTGGATAATTCAAATGGATATGAATATTATTACCTAAGCTATGTGGTATGTAGAGGCCCCAAAATATGAACGGTGCATTACAATTTAATGGATAAAGTTTTGGCCCCTGCAAAGAAAAAACAGTCGCTTGTAGATCAATGTTTCAATCTAAATCTCAAACCTTTGTCAAGATACCCCACACTTCAAAAGCAAACCATATATGTTCCCCAGTGTGTGTTTTTTGGTTTTTTTTGCATCACTGATGTCATCCATTGTGTTATAAGAAGATAAGAAAATGTATATAGTAACGTAAATGTATCAACTAATGTATCAATTTAAAGCAGTGTAGAGAGTTGGTGATCCCCTTCCAAAACTGCTTTAGAAAGACATAAGAAGGCGAAAAGTAAACTTTAAACTTCAATATTAGAAAAACCTGTTGCAAATAGAAGGTGATTGAAAAGTCTTTTTTTCTGGTGAACTGTCTGAAACCAACTGAACTGGAAAAAAAGCGTTGTAAGGTGCCCCTTATGGGTATATCTGTGTAACTTCTCCTCAATTTGGCCACCAACACCCTCAACCAAGTCTGAATGATCGAACAGATTGGCCAATTGCCAAAGAACTTCTTTTAATGGGGCCTAGGGTGGCCCACAGGGAAAGGCAGCATCAAATGAGATGATGGGGCCTTTACCAACAGCATTTGCCCAATCGATATAAGGCAGAGTCTGCAGCTTTAAAGGAGAACTATACCCCCCAAACAATGTAGGTCTCTATTAAAAGATACTGAGTAAAACAGCTCATGTGTAAAACCCTGCTTCATGTAAATGAACCCTTATCATAATAATATACTTTTTTAGTAGTATGTGCCATTGGGTAATCATAAATAGAAAATTGCCATTTTAAAAAATAAGGGCCGCCCCCTGAGATCGTAAGATTCACTGTGTACACATACAAACCACATGTAAGGTCACATGAGCCAATTAACAGACAGAGTTCTGCCTTTTGCTTCCTCACTTCTTCCTGTTACAGTTAGTGTTGTAGTATTTCTGGTCAGGTGATCTCTGAGGCAGCACAGATAGAGTCACGAAATGGTGGTTCAAGGCAAGAGATGTAAAAGGGCAATATTTATGTAAATATATATTCCAGTTTGGTAAGATTCTTTAATATGTCATTCAATTTGATATAAACTATCTGTTGCTTAAGTATTCATTTTGGGGGTATAGTTTTCCTTTAATTGGAACATGTATAGCAACCTTAAAGGTGGAAATACAAATTACAATTACGATGTTTTGTTTTCACAACTAACCTTAAAGGAGAATTCAACCTGTGGGGGGAAAATAACCCATACCCCCCACCCCACAGGTTGAATTCTCCTTTAAGAGCTGAATCGTCAGATATGCAGGTAGGAACAAAACAATTCTACCTATAAAGTCAGCATTAAGGGGGTTATTTATCAAAGGTCAAGTTCTTTTTTCTTGAAAAATTCAAGGTTGAATTGAGGGTAGTTTCAGTAAAAACTCAAATTTTTCAGCATTAAAAAAAACTAGAATTTTTCGAGATGTATTATGCCCCAAAGCTTCAACCCTGTCAAGGTCATGTAGACGTCAATGAGAGAGGTAATTTGAAGAAGTTTTTAACCTTCAGGCTTTTTGGGGGGTTTTCAGTGGTTTGCGCTCGAAAACTTGATCAATTTTTAACTCGATCAATTCAAATTTTTCCCCCCAATTGCATTTATTCCAGTTTTTTACATTCGGGTTTCTTCATAAATAAGCAAACATTCGAGTTTATTCCACATAGAAAAAAATCTCACAAACGCAACCATTGATAAAAAAAACCCTCAAAGTCTTGCCAATGTTCAGGTGTTTTCAAAAGGTGCCAGATAAGAATTTTCCATCCTGTCCAATCGATGAGACAACGAATATCCAGGGCTTTTACCAATAGCATTTTCCTCGTCTCCCACCATACACACATGAACCATGCTTTTTACAATTATATTGGTACGTGTATGGCCACCTTCTTTGTTACCTCTTCCCTTATAAGATCGAAAGAAATACTGTGAAAACACTACTGTAAGGGAATGTTCGTTCTCAGTGAGAACAAAGAGTTAATAATGTCAACTATTTCCAGCTCAGAGCATTGTTAGGAGGTTCCTCCCTTATGTTCCCAATTTCTGAAAAATCACATGCCTTGAGGCCTTTCAAAACAATCAGCAATAAACGAAACTGTGGAAGGGGAAAGGCTCAGGTTCTTGGCTAAACCACAAATGTAGCAACATTTTAAACTGATACTTCTATTTAACTGCATTAAACAGAACTTGCCTCCTAGCATTTCTGTGGGTGATGCCCACCCTGCAGTTCCAGCTTTCAGTCACTATATCAACCAACAATGGTGTGGGCTTGCCATGTTCCACTGGAAATGTCAAGTGTGATGAGTACATCCATGTCTAGGGGTCAGTTCTTGACATTTACACCGCAACCAACATCAGATGTTAGTTGGTCTTTTATCAAAGGTCGAATTTTAGAGATTTATATACCTCGAATGAACTCGAATAAACTCACAACTTGAATGATTTTAATTTCTAATTCTAAAAAACTCAAATGGGAATAACTCAAATCAGTGACAACCTGAATAAAAACAACCTGAATTAATCAAGTTTTTATTGGGAAAAAAACTCGAATCGCTCGAATTGATTGTGTTTGAGCAAAACCCACCAAAAAAAACTCGAACATCACTAAGGCTATTAGCATCTTCAAATGGTTCAAGAGACCTTAGCCATTGACTACAACATGATCTCATCAGGTTGTAGATGCTGTATTTTTGTATCCTAGCTATTTCCAGGGTCACAGTATAATAAATCTTGAACAAATTCCAATATTTTTAACCCGAAAAAATGAATTTTGACAAAATAAATTAACTGGAAAACTCGAATTTTCATGGAAAACACAACTCCAACTTTTATAAATCAACACCTTTGTGTAGCTCATTCAAGGTTGCCTAAAGTTCAAACTAAAATGTTTTCACAAGTAAACTTACTTTATATGGTTTATTTTTAAGTTCAGAGAGATGAGAGACCACAAAAGTCCGCTTCCATTGTACGTTAGGTGTGATTTGTCGCAGCTATAAAATAGAATTCATTGCCTAGCCATTTCACATAAAATTGCATAACCGTGCAAAAATATGTTAGTAAGTAGGGGGCGTTTTAGAACAGTCTTTAAAGGAAATAGTCTATGTAGAAAAACCCCAAGTTCCAATTAATGTAGGAGTTTGTGGTCCCAACAGATCTGGTCAAGCCAGGAGTGATCTAAAAATAGATAATAAGAAGGGCGCACTCCCCTTGTGTAAAAGCTTCATGAACTATTTATTAATTGTAGGTAAAATGCACTTACAATATTTGCAGGCATCAATAGTGTATAACACCACAATTGGAAGATTTGATTTCCATTAATGTGCTTTCTAAATATTCAAGTCCAAATACCAACGCGTTTCGTCACTCAAGGTGACTTCTTCAGGGTTAAAAAATAAATATAATGCCTCTTGAAATAAATATTTCTAGAAGCAGAAATGTTGCTCCGTTATCCAGCAGTGAGATCCTGCAATAATATGTATGAAGGCATTTGTTCCAGCATGCAAGCATTGCACCAACAAATGTGCTGATGGCCTTCATCGATTTTTAAGTTTTTGTGGCAGTATTTAATCAGAGATTAGCAAGATCACGGGCTAGAGTGGGTAAAGGTGGCCATAGATGCAAAGATCCGCTCGTTTGGCGATGTTGCCAAATGAGCGGATCTTTCCCCGATATGCCATTAACAGGCATGGCTATATCGGGAGTAATCCGATTGTTCGGCCGTACGGGCGAACGATCAGATTACGATGTGCCATGAGCTCCGGTGGACGAAAGAAGTCAGCACATGCCACACACGATCCGTATAAAAAATCTGTTTGCTCTTTTGAGAAATTAATTTCAGTGCAGAATTCTGCTGGAGTAGCACTATTAACTGATGCGTTTTGAAAAAAAAACATGTTTTTCGATGACAGGATCCCTTTAATGACTAACATTTTACCATGTTACCTTTATTTACATAAAGGGTCAAACACTATTCTTCCTAGCAAGTAACAAATTTGGGGTGGCTTCTATTTGCCTGTTTAGCTAATGAAATAACAGAAACAATTGATTTGATGCAATTCATGCAATAGGCATAAAGTATGTTCAGCACAAGCTCTATTCACTGAACTAATGTTGTTAAAGCGCTGGGGTCTTTGGGTCCAACCAGGGAGCTTCTATTTTCTCCTCATTAATCCGTCTTTCCTTCTGCTGTTCCAGTCTCTACCAACAGCACAAAAACATACTACAAGATCAGTAATGGTACAGGGTACTAATGCAAAGGAGAATGTAAGTGTACCGGTTTAATTGTGAATAAGGAATTAACCGGACAGCAGAAAAACAGATAATGCATGCTTTAACAGCTTTTGTCATAGCAACAAGTACGTCAAATCAGTGTAGCAGACTTTATTATGGCATATGGCATAATTCAAGTATTTGTGGCCCAGATGTTTGAAGCTCCCTGAGCTGGGAGACAATCACCTTTCAAGAAAGTGCACCCCTGCTTTCAAGTGAATGTTGATCCATACCCACAAATGCCGGATAAGCCATTGGCATACATATTGTATTTGTCATTAGACCACTATTACCAACTTATTATAAGATTAATTAATCCTTATTGTAAGCAAAACCAGCCTATTGGGTTTATTTAATGTTTACATGATTTTCTAGTAGATTAAAATATGAAGATCCTAATTACAGAAAGATTCGTTATCCGGAAAGCCCCAGGTCCTGAGCATCTGGATAATAAGACTCGTGTGTATGTATATATATATATATATATATATATATATTCCTATTGGCTTGCCTTCTAAGAATAAACAAGGCATAATAACTTATAATTAGCAGTCAACCCTTGTGTGGCACTTAAAATTATAAAGGGGAGTGGTGCAGTTCAAAAAAAGTTTTGTGCTTTGAAGTTTGAAAATTTGGCCGGATTCCCACGTCACTGCTATGTGAACTTCGGTAGATTTACAATCCAATGCCTTGGGCACCAAAAATTTAAACTGTAAGCAGTAAAAGGCAGGAGGAGTAGTAATTAAAAGTGCCTGTATATTTTATTTGCTTACAATTGTCTCACTTTACATCATACTAACCCAAAGGTGAACAACCCCTTTAAAACAATGTATAGGGATGGCCCAGGCTTTGGCTGACATATGCCTAATGGAACACCAGTTACAGCTCAGAGCTGCCTACTTTTTTTTTTGTTGTTGTTGTCCATATGTTTCCCATCACAATTTAAACAGGTGGTTTACCTTTATTTTACCTTTTACTATGTCATAGAAATTTTCAACAACTTTTCAATTGGTTGTCGTTATTAAATTTTTTAATGGTTTTTAAATTGCCTTCTTCTTCTGACTCTTTCCAGCTTTCAAATGGGGGTCACTGACCCCATCTAAAAAAAAAAACACTCTGTAAAGGTTACAAATGTATGGTTATTGCTACTTTTTATTACTCATCTTTCAATTCAGGGCCTCGCCTATTCATATTCCAGTCTCTTATTCAAATCAGTGCATGGTTGATAGGATGATTAGGACCCTATGACTATGAAGATTTTCATTCATCCAGGTCATAGTATATCTAGTATAGGTCAATCTAAAAACAACTTGCTGAGTAATCAATGAAGACGTTTCACTACTCATCCGAGCAGCTTCTTCAGTTCAACTGACTGGTGTGGGAAGTTCTCGGCATATAAACTCTTCCACTAATCCATTTACAATGGCACATTGTAACGATTAGGACCCTAGTGACTAGTTTGCTGAAATTGCAAACTGAGGAGCTGCTGAACAAAAAGCTAAATAACTTAGAAAACCATAAATCATGAATATCACTCTCTACATCATCAGGGTAGGACTGGGCCGGCGGGGCAACAGAAAAAAACCTGGTGGGCTCTTGTGCCAGATCCGCACTCGGATTTGTAAAATTCTTCCTGCGGCCACCTCCCCTTTGAGGGCGGCATATCATAGTGCGTGCAAATGCACACACGCTGCACGGCAGTGGAGCGCCGGCGCCGCAGCAGTAGGGGCCCTGGACAGCAGCCCCAGTGGGCCCCCCAATCCGACCCTGTACATTACACTAAGAGCTAACTCAAAAGGTGAACATCCCCTTTAAAGGAGTTGTTCACCTTTGAGATAACTTTTAGTGTGATGTAGAGAGTGATATTCTGAGACAATTTGCAATTCGTTTTGATTTTGTATTATTGAAGGTTTTTGCGTTATTTAGCTTTTTATTCAGCAGCTCTTCAATTTGCATCTTAACCAATCTGGTAACTAGGGTCCAAATGACCATAGCAACCATACATTGATTTGAATAAGAGACTGGAACATGAATAGGAGAGGCCTGAATAGAAGGATCAGTAATAAAAAGTAACAATAACAATATATGTGTCGCCTTACTGAGCATTTGTTTTTTTTTAGAAGGGAGTCAGTGAAAGCTGCAAAGATTCAGAAGAAAAAGGCAAATAACTATAAAAAAAATAAAATAACGAAAACCAATTGAGAAGTTGCTTAGAATTGGCCGTTCTATAACATAATAAAAGTTACCTTAAAGGTGAACCCGCCCCTTTAATACAAGCAAAAACACACGATATGCCAAGGCAAAGTATGACAATAGTGACAGAGCTGATAAGACAATAGAAAAAGACGGACCCCACCCCCTTAGCCGTCACATGACTGAAGTCAGTCAGGAATCAACACAGTGTTGCCTTTGCAGTCAGTACATGAATAATGAGGAACACTGACAGACATATACACAGCAAACTGACAGACGAGCACACAAGACGAGGGGTGAGACACAAAGCCATAATAAGTAGGACAGAAGCAACAAGTGCTGCCACTCACCCCCTTATAAATGGTGCGGTCTGTACTTCAGCCCCTCCACCTATTGGCCGACTACGAGCCTTCCCGTCCCTGCAGCCAGCGCTGAGGCAATTGTTTAGTCGCAATTTCCCGGTAGCTCCATCCCCATCTCCCCCACCATTCAGGCCGTGGGGGGCGGGTAAGGAGATGCTTCTACTTTAGCCACTCCTAGTGCCTGTATATTGAGTTCAGGAAGAAAGCTCCGCACAGCCCCCGCTGCAGTATCCGTGATGTTCCTCCGCTCCAGAGGCAGGGCAGCTGTGGCGCATGTGGGCTGTAAGAAGTAGCGCTGCCAGGAACCAGCTGATGCACAGGGTCGCAAGCTGATATGCACAAGCTCCAGCGCAATTCTCAGACACTAGGAGATCCCGTGACGTCAGTGCGCATGACGCAGAGATTCCCCTTCGACGCCGCGCGGTGGGACAGCACCATGAACGCTGAGTGGGCGGCGTGAAGATCCGCTACGCCCACACAAACCGTGTAGGTGTTCCCAAGACTTGACTAGTTGATGGCCGAACTGCTCGACGATCTATTGGAGAGACTTGAACGTCAGTCTGTGTTGGTACAATAATACTTTAACATTCACAAACGCTATCTGGATGGCCTGGCTGGTATTATAATTTACTACTACGTCATTCAAACATGTTATTCCCTTGGTCAGAGCCGGGCCACGGTAGTTTGGCACCCTAGGCAAGGACTTCAATCAGCGTGCCTCCCCGTTTTGTAGGACCATTTACCACATAATCACTTCAGTTTTTTTAATAAAGAAACCTTACAACACATTAATGAATAAAACTTTTCTTTTATATAAATATCTATATGTAATGTTAACAAACAAAAATAAAGTACACTAAAAAAATATCATACAAACCAAAACAGTAGGATAATTTTATCCTTTTAAACAAAGTGCAAATACTAGAATATCCACAACATTTTACTTTTAACACAACTGTGCCAGCTAGCAGCACCCAAAATATTGCCCCAATCTGTACCTTTGCCAGCTAGCAGCACCCAAAATATTGCCCCAAATCTGTACCTGTGCCAGCCAGCAGCACCAAAATATTGCCCCCCTGAAGTCTCTGTACCTGTTGTGCCAAAAAATGCATTGTGCCAATGCCCTCCCCCAAGTCTGTACCTGTTGTGTGCCAAACAGCTCCAACTCCAAAAGCAGCAGTCAGCAGAATAGTCACAGGCAGTCAGGCAGCCACCCACAGTTTTAGACAGGACCCCAGTCTCAGGAGGAGTCAGAAGAGCTCAGCTCAGGAGGAGAGAGCAAAGAATGCCACACGACGCGACAGGCCAGGTCACCTGACCTGGTACCATGACCACACAGACGCACTGCCCCGCACAGCTCCCTCCTGACGTCACCGCGCCCGCCAGCACTCCTCTTGCTGCAGCGTGCAGCCTGCAAGCGCATGATTGGATGCGAATTACGTATGCTGCTGCCTCTGATGAAGGATCCGGATCCAGCCAGCAGGGAAAGTAAGAGACTGGCTGGGTCTCAGGGAGTCGGGGAGGGTGGAAAGCAGAGCGGAACTCTGCTGGGGGCCTGGGGCAGCCCCATTGGGGAAAATGGAGTTAAAAATTAAAGAAATAAAAAAAAAAAAAAATTATTTTCAAATTTGCGCCCCCCTATGACTGAGCCCTAGGCGGGCGCCTACTCTGCCTACCCCTAGTTCTGGCCCTGCCCTTGGTTCATTGAATTCTGAATTAGAATGGCCTATTCTAAGCAAATTTTCAATTGATCTTCACTATTTTTTTTTATTATAGATATTTAATTATTTGCCCTTTTCTTCTGACTCTTTCCAGCTTTCAAATGGGGGTCACTGACCCCAAGTAAAAACAAGTACTCTGTAAGGGTACAGATTTATTATTATTGCTACTTGATATTACTCATCTTTCTATTCGGGTCCTCTCCTATTCATAGTCCAGTCTTTTATTCAAATCAATGCATGGTTGCTAGGGTAAGATTAGGGTTGCCACCTTTTATAAAAAAATTTACCGGCTGCTGGGGGCGGGGCCTCAAAAGGGGCGGGTGTGATGTCAAAAGGGGCGGGACCACACAACGGAGAGGCAAAGAAAAAGGTAAGTTGCAGGGTACTGGGGGCAGGCCGAGGGCTCCTTTTGATCGTATTACAAATTTACCGGCAGCTACATTGCCGGTAAATTTGTAATACTGGCCCCGGCCTTGGCAGGTATTTTACCGGCTAGGCCGGTAAAATACCAGCCGGGTGGCAACCCTAGGTAAGATGGACCCTAGCAATCAGTTTGCTGAAACTGCAAACTGGAGAGTGGGTGAATAAAAAGCTAAATAACTCAAAAACGGCAAATTATAAAAAGAATGAAAATCACTTGCAGCATATCACCCTCTAAATCATATAAAAAAACTATCGTAAAGGTGGACAACCCCTTTAATTTCAAATTACGCTCCAGCCTGCACAGCTAACCCCTAATCCAACACAGTCCCTACCCACTCACAGCAGCTTTCTCCAAAACACCAGGTTACACCTGAAGCTGGTTCACCTGCCAATTTTCATTCCCATTTTACCCCCTTAAACTAGAAAAGGTGGGAACTCTATTATAATAAGTAATTTACTCCTTGTTGCAGACATGTCAACTAGTGATGTGCGGGCCAGCCCGATACCCGCGGGTCAACTTCACACCCCCATTTGCGAGTAGCTAGCAGGTCCAGATCAAGCTCTTCTTCCTGCTTCCCCTGCCCGCCACCTTGAACTGCTGGCTCCTGACTTCTGATTTTATAGTCATGCGCCTGCTCGTCCCGACAATTTTGTGACGTCATTGGCGGCAGAGCCAGATTTACATAGGGGGCGCCCCTTTTATTCACAAATATTTTCAGTATCAGGACAAAGCAATGGGGATTGCCGCATGGGAAATTTTAAAAACTATTATCTCCTGGGTATCCCCAGTGTTTCTGAACCAATGTGGGTGTGTTTGGGTATCATGCTGCCCCCTAAAATCCTGCCACCCTAGGCCCGGGCCTTGGTGGCCTTTCCTCAAATTTGGGCCTGATTGGCGCAGGTCTATAAAAGGAACCCGAAAGGCGAGTGGAGGGAGGGCAGGTTTGGGTCGGGTGTGGGTCCGATTATACCCAACCCGCACATCACTAATGTCAACCCCACAATCTTATCAGAACGTGCCAGTCGCAAAATTGTTAAGATGTCTTAAGTATGACCAATTACCAAAAGGTATCTTATAGTAGAAGTTGTCAGTAAAAAAATGTCATTTGTTCCAAAAAATGTGCAGCTGTCAACATTTCCCCCAGATATTTTTATGTTGGCAGAGACATTTTGCAGAGTGTCCTTTAAAATGTCTAATTACTGACTCTCAGAAATGCTGTACCTATGAAACATAGATCGTCACATCCACTTTTAGTGGCTTGCTGGGTGATTTCCAGCTTTCAGGGTGTCAAAACACAAGGAATCAGCCCTCCATTTGTTTGTAAAATGTCTGGAGCATGCAAATCCACTTATGAGTCAGGTAATTATCATTTGGAAAAGCATTCTACCACATTGTATGTAACCTGACCCCTTAGGTACCCTGGCACAGATCACATGATTGCCATGCAAGCATATGGAGGGGTAATTCTCAATGTTTTTCCTGCCAATCTGGAATTCATGCAACCCAATTCTGATCATTTTTCTTTTCCATGTTTCTTTCGGTGTTTACCTGTTCAGGTAATTTTATAGCCTTCCTGTTTTACATTTTTAATTTTTCACTTAGGTAGGATTTTCTGTCATTTGTTATTTCACTGTAATTGTGTGAAAAAAGGAGGCAATTAAAATATCATTAGCATTTATTGTTATTGCTAATGTAGCTAATAGTGGGCCTCTAATACTTTGTTTTTCTTACCTATTTTGAATGTGACAGGCTGTTTTAGATTTTATCTTGCTTTTGTTTGAAATTAGTTTTTTTGTTCTTTAAAGGAACAGTAACGTCAAAAAATAAAGTAATGAAAATATAATGCAGTGTTGCCCTGCACTGGTAAAACTGATGTGTTTGCTTAAGAAATGCTACTATTGTTTATATAAATAAGCTGCTGTGTAGCAATGGGGGCAGCCATTCAAAGGAGAAAAGGCTCAGGTTACATAGCAGATAGCAAATAAGCTCTGTCTGTACACAGGTTAACTGTTATCCATTAGTTAACCTGTGCCATATAGCCGTTTTTCAATTTCCACCATTGCTCCACAGCAGCTTGTTTATATGAACTATAGTAGTGTTTCTGAAGCAAACACATCAGTTTATCCAGTGCAGGGCAACACTGCATTACTTTAAAACACATTTTTTGGTGTTACTGTTCCTTTAAGTAAAAGCTAAAATTCTTGTATCCTTTATTTTGTATCATTGTTTGATACACATATCACTTTCATTTTCTGTGTATACATTCATATTTTGAGATTCCTTTCTTATGCCCTGTCGTTAAAATTCCATTTTGTTTAATTTTTACATTAGTATTTTTACTGCTTGCACATTCTTGCATATTCCTACAATGCCATCTATTTAACATATTCTTAAAAGATCCCACTGCATGATTGTCCAGCTCTGCCTTTTTCTCAGAATGACCCTGTCTAAAATTATGTGATTCTGCTACTTTTTAGTACCAGAGATGGTGTTTAATGAATCTAACCAAATGTTGAAGGAGCACCAGTGAAAAACGTAGCTATACTCTTTAGCAGCAGATTGTTTTAGTGCTTATACTATGGTTCTTGACCATTTGTTGTAAGATGTCGATATTAAGGGCTCTTATGTACAGGCGTTTTTTTCATAAGTCAGGTTTGTGCGCACCTAAATGCATCGACTAATTGGTTCCATTATATTCTGCCTGGTTGTACTCATGAGCATTCAGAGTTGTGTTTCATTGCATTCTTGGTGTATTGCTGTTTTTTAGACGTAATATGCTACATTTTCTTGCACTTGACACAAGTTCAGAAGACAATAGAATAAAAGGCTGCTTCTGGAGCTTAAAAAGCAAAAACACAAATAAATTCAATACAGAGTTTTTCTATGCTCACTGTGCATTTGTAAAGCCACAACTAAAGCCTGTGTGTAAGTGCCCTAAGAGTTTTAAAGGGGTAGTTCACCTTTAAGCCAACTTTTTAGTATGTTATAGAATGGCCAATACTAAGCAATTTTTTTCAATTGGTTCTTCATCATTTATTTCTATAGTTTTTTACTTATTTGCTTTTTTCTTCTGATTCTCTCCAGCTTTCAAATGGGGTCACTGACCCCATCTAAAAACAAATTCTCTGTATGGCTACAGATTTATTGCTATTACTAATTTTTAATACTCATCTTTCTGTTCAGGCCCTCTCCTATTCATATTCCAGTCTCTTGTTCAAATCATTGCATGGTTGCTAGGATAATTAGGACCCTAGAAACCAGATAGCTGAAATTGCAAACCGGAGAGCTGCTGAATAAAAAGCTAAATAACTCAAAAACTACAAATAATAGAAAAAAAGTGAAAATGAATTGCAAATTGTTGACAGAATATCACTCTCTACATCATACTAAAAGTTAACTCAAAGGTGAACAAGCCCTTTAATAACAGTGTCCACAAAATGTCTCCTGCCTACTTGCTATAATTATGAATTCCCAGACCGAAGTAAACAAGATTCAAATAATTTATATAGTGTAATTAAAGTTTATTTTGCTTGACTGACAACTCTCAGCTGTCAATCAAATATTGTCTGCCCCTCCTCTATGCCTTAGGCATAGAGGCGGAGCAGACAATTACTTTCACTTTCCATTCAGCACTTCCTAGATGTCACTGCTCTCCATACATTGCCCCGTTCTCTTTACTGTTTAACTGGATAGCCAGGGCATGGGGATGAACATTGAGTCCCACATTCTGGTGCACAAAACAAGATTTGAGATGTTGCAAGGCTTGTCTTAATAATAGTGTCCACAAAATGGCTCCTGCCTGCTTGCTATAATTATTAATTCCAAAACTGAAGGAAACAAGATTCAAATAATGTATATAGTGTTATTAAAGTTCATTGTGCTTGACTAATGTGATAAAATAGGATTTTGAATAATTTTTTTGGGTGACGGGTCCCCTTTAAAGGTGAACTACTCCTTAATATTTCTGGTATAAGACACTTTTACTCCAGCCAAGACTCTAATGCTTCTTTACAGGTCTGGCCTATAATGTTAGGGTGAAGACAAAATGGGCTAAAAAATCCTCCACCATTAAGTAATTTTGGTGAAAGCATTTCTCTTCCAACCTGTAGTTTACAGGGTTTGCTAAAATATCAAACAAGAGTTGGGTTTCATAGACCTCTAAAGTATAAGGGGAGGTATCACACTCCCTGGAAGTGAGTAATAATTCTTTCCTAGTGCTTTAGGCCACACGTCCCCACTCTGCAAAGTTTTATGGGAGCAAATACACAGACAAATAAATAAAATTTCTTAGTGACACAAGTGTCCCCTCCACTTAAAGAACCAGTAACATCAAAAAATTAAATTGTTTTAAAGTAATAAAAATATAATGCAGTGTTGACCTGCACTAGTAAAACTGCTGTGTTTGCTTCAGAAACACTACTATTGTTTATATAAATAAGCTGCTGTGTAGCCATAGGCAGGGCCGCTTCTGCCATGAGGCAAGCCGCCTCTTGTAACTTTAAGAGCCGAACTTCCGGGTTTTAATCCGGAAATTCGGCTCAGCTAGTGCAAAGAGCGCTATAGCGCTCAATGCACTAGCGATACTGCCCCCCTGAAACCCGCTCCGACGCTAATTTTTAAGCGCGGAGCGGGAGAGGAGGGGGGCGGCATCTGGGCTGCTGCCTCAGGCGGCAGCAGCCCCAGGATCGGCGCTGGCCATAGGGGCAGCCATTCAAAGGAGAAAAGGCTCAAGTTACACAGCAGACAGCAGATAAGCTCTGTCTGTCTAATGGTGTTATCTGTTATCCTTTATCTATCCTGTGCCATTTAGCCGTTTTTCAATTTCCACCATTGCTACACAGCAGCTTGTTTATATGAACTATAGTAGTGTTTCTGAAGCAAACACATCCGTTTAACCAGTGCAGGGCAACACTACATGATATTTTCATTACTTTAAAACACTTTCAGTTTTTGGTGTTACTGTTCCTTTAAGCTTGGTCACAGGGGTCATCATTTTCCCCCAACTTATTGTCAGGGGTCAGATTTGTTAATAAAATAAAAAGTTTGTAATAACTGGAGACACTTTACCTATGTGACAAAGAGTGATTTGGGACTTTCAGGGTAATGGCACATGGGGCAATTTTGAGCATTTTTGTTAATGGAGAGAGAACATTTTTGAAGTTGCCTCCATTCACTTTCAATGCCAATTGCCACAGCCACCAGTGAATTTTATTAACAGTTAAGGGTAGAACTAAATAGGCGACTTTGGTGCGTTTCCGGCTGCTCCAATGCCCAAAAACACAGGCGTCAAATTGGATGAAAATAAGGTAAGAAATACAGATGCAGATGCGGCATATTCTCCGTTGCATCTGATTTCACGCCTGGGTTTTGGACGCACCATGTAGTTCTACCCTACACAGCAGTCAGTGTTTCTGGATGTGAATCAAAAACGTGGTTGGGTGCTTAAAGGCAATTTATTTCTAACTGAATGAGTGGGAAATGTAAAGCATTTTGTCCCCATAAAAATCATAACTGTAAAAATGCTAAATTGTAGATTCACCTGCATGAACCAAGTTTCATAACAAACAACCAATAATCTTGAACCCCCAAAACAAAGGACTTGCTAAAAATACGTAAACCCTATTTTGACTGAGCCGCTGTTGAGTAAGCACAATGGTATTTAAACCCAGTCTCTGATTAGAGATGTTTTTGTATAAGCGAGTTATCTATTTGATTCTGAACTGGCACTTTTAATAGATTTGCTTCACCTGATCCAGTTGCAGCTGCAGTTAGCAAAGGAACACATAGTAATTAGGTTATGTGCACCAGCTTATTAAGGCGTGGCAGCATGCAATTACAGAGCGCTATTATTGTTATGCTGTTTTTAAAGATGTTTACGGACCTAGCTGATCTATATGAAGCTGCACAAATGTCCCAGACTTGTCTCAGAAAAAGCTGTGAAAGAATCCTAGGAACCCAGGAGCACCCCTTCTGTCCTGGCAAGACACACTTTAGTCTTGCAATTTACTATTTTACCTTTCGTCAATGCTTGTGTCAGTCAAAAATTTGCAGGTGTGGTATCCCTTATCCAAAAACCCATTATCCAGAAAAGCCATCTCCCATAGAGGTTTAGCAAATAATTTTATTTTTTTTAAATAAATTCCTTTTTCTCTGTAATAGTTCGTACTAGATGGTATCTAAGCTGCATGGATCCATATTGGGGTTAACAATCCTATAGAGTTTTTTTAATATTTAAATAATTTAAATCGTTGTTAGGTATGGTGACCCAAATTACAGATAGGCCCCTTATCCGGAAAACCTAAGGTCCCAAGCATTCTGGATAATAGATCATACCTGTAATAAACCCATTTTGCATGCCAAGTAATAGTAGTAGTAGACATATTGGCTGGTGATGTTATATTGATTTCAGATATCAATAAGATTCAAAAATCAAAAATATCATAAAAGGGCACAGCTAAATAGTCATCCATCTTAGCGAGAAACTAAGGAAAAAAGTCACTTTAGCTTTTCATCAGTGACCCAAGGCCACTCTTCCACTGCTGCCTGTACCTTAGATGTCAACATTTTTATGTAAATATTTAAAAATGCTGTTTTGTATTTTATTATGTAAAATCTTACCATTCAAGGCTCCGTCTTCATTCATTGTTTCCTAGAAAACAACGACTCTAGTATTGTAAAAATGTAGCTTTTCAATGATTATAGAATGGAAGCAATACAGGTATGGGACCTGCTAGCCGGACATGTGGTTTTTCCATATAAGGGATCTTTCTGTAATTTGGATCTTCGTACCTTAAGTTTGCTGGAAAATCATGTGTAGCGCTATAATAAATTGAGTGGCACCGTCTCTATTATGAGTTTACTTTCAAATATATTTGTGCACAGATGAGACCTTTCTCTCATTTGCAAGCCCTCGCAACGGTGTGGAGCTTATACTCACAGTACCAAGAACACAGCTTGATCCCTGCAGGCAAGGGAACAGTTACAGTAGTAGTTAAGCAGCAATTGAGAAGGTAACCCAGCTTTCAGCCTGTGCCCTAAATGGAACCTAAGGGAAATTCTACCATCCCTAAATCTATGCACTTCGTCCCTACTTCTGGGTTATTAGTACCAGTGTATTTTTTTTAAGTTGTAATTTGGTGTGTAGGCGCCATCTGAGGTCATTTTGCCTGGTCATGTGCTTTCAGAAAGAGCCAGAACTTTAGTATGGAACTGCTTTCTGGCAGGCTGTTGTTTCTCCTACTCAATGTAAATGAATGTGATGCAGTGGGACCTGGCTTTTTCTATTGAGTGCTGTTCTTAGATCTACCAGGCAGCTGTTATCTTGCTATAGGCTGGGTTTGCTTCTAATAAGGATTAACTATATTTTAGTTTGGATTAAGTACAAGGAACTGGTTTATTATTACAGAGAAACAGGAAATATTTTTTTTTAAACAGAGTCTATGGGAGATGGCCTTTCCATAATTCAGAGCTTTTTGGATAAAGGGTTTCCAGCTAACGGATCCTATATCTGTTATGTACCTTCATACATTAAGTCTACTAGAAAATCGTTGTAAACTGAATTACTGTATATCTAAGTTTGGATCAAGTACTACAATTACTACATAAAAATGAAATCATTTTTAAAAATTTGGATTATTTGGATAAAATGGAGTCTATGGGAAAACGGGTTTCCGAATAACAGATATCATACCTGTAATTTGATCCTTGGGTTCCGGTATTGTTTCATTAGTACAAGGAAAAGAAAATAATTTTAAAAAATTTGGATTATTTGGATAAATTGGAGTCTATGAGATATCGGGTTTCCAGATAACAGATTACATACCTGATAACAGATTACATACCTGTAATAGATCCTAAAACAAAGTGTTGAAAAAAAAAAAACAATTGATGGCATTAAATGTGAGCAAGTAAAAGAACTCACTCTATTTTCTGACTTTGTTTTACCCTAATCTAAAAAGAAGTAGAGGAACAGTATGGGGCCTCCTAGAACCCTTATGGAGTCAATTGGTGGACTTTGAAAATTCAAAGTTTTTTTTTTTTTCGGGAAAAAAAATCGTACAATTCAAATGCGCGATTGCTTCAATTTGTACGATTCTAATTCGAACGAAAAAGTACCTATTTGCCAAAAAAAACCTTTGATTCAATTTCAGTTGGTCTTTTTGAATTAGAATTTTCGAAGTTTTTCAAATTCGGAATTCGACCCTTGATAAATCTGCCCCTGAATGTTGCAAGAATGTTGATATTGGGTGCAGACTTGACTACTCATGACGGCGTTATAGATGCATTTAGCAGCTTATTGGCCCACATATGGGACCATAATGGTTTCCTCAAGCAATATCAGATTGTGGCAATGATCAGTGTTCAAGGATGAAATACTTTGTGGTTTCGTGGATGGGACCCTGACTCAACAAATCTGCCTACTGTGTGATGTTATTGGTAGGCCTGGGGGCCAAACAGTCAGGTTAGCACAAACCAAGAAAAAATAGCTAGCAAGCTGTAGCTGGAGAATTGATGCTACATGTGCAGACTATGATTTTTATGGTGCTGTATTTATCCTTCAAGTTAATGATTTAAGGGACTGTAAGAAAGCAGCCAAATTTTGTATTTACTTTCAAGTAACTATTTACTCTCATGTAAACATATGTTATATTTCCCAAGAAGCAAATAACAGGCTGACACTCCCAACTGTCACGTTTTTTGCGTCAGTCCTGATTTTGACAGCTCAACCTGCAGTCTCGGATTTGTACTGAAATGTCCCAACTTTCTCTTTGTTCTCCTGCACAGAACAACCAGAAAAAGATACAAAGTTTCTAAAACTTAATTGGCTTTTGGGAGAAAGCCCAGAATACGTGGCACTTTAGTGCACTTTAGTGATGTGCGGGCCAGCCCAAAACCCGTCGGGTCAAGCTGACTCGTGCACCAAATCTTCTGGTCTCCCCGCCCGTGACCTAGCACTTCCGGCGCCTAAATTTATAGACTCAAGCCTGCCTCCTCCCCTCCCCTTTTGTGACATCACTGCGGGCGCTGGTCTGCAAATAGGGGAGCAATAGCGGGCCGGACAGGATGTGGATTTGAAGGGGGCAGTTTAGGGTCGGGTTCGGGTCGAAAATGTCTCGACCCGCACATCACTAGTGCACTTAGATACTTTTGTAACAATTTAAGATAAACAGGTCTCTTGGGGAAACTGTGACTTGCAGCTGAAAGGGCAATTCACCTTCATTAGCAAAACTGTAATAACACATAAAAAACACAGAAATGTGTTCATTCTGTCATAACCTGCCAAGTTTTGTAAAATTAACACAGTAATTAGGGGGTGTGGCCACAAAATGTGAATGGCCAAAAACATTTTCAACATTTTCAAATCTTTTTGTCTCTCTTTCTATTTCCAAAATGTTGGGAGGTATGGGCTGATTATCTAATGACATATCCACATTAGAAATAGAGAAATTGTAGAGGTATATAATAGCCTGATTTAGGGCATGGTATTATTAGCATCAGCATTATTATTATTATTACTATGTATTTATATAGTGCCAACATATTCCACAGCGCTGTACAATAAACAGGTGTATACATTAAACATACAAGATTACATACAAATACATCCAGTAACTGATACAAGAAGTAAAGAGTGCCCTCAGGGTCGGACTGGGCAGGCAGGACACCGGGTTAAAAACTCGGTGGATCTCCCCCCTGGCCCTAACTACTCGAGAACATGTGGAGACAGGGTTTTGGTCGGGTTTGCCTGGGGCAGGAGGGGGGTTGTGGCTGGGGGGGGCTGTGGTGGAAGTCGTGGTGGGCCTTGGACCCTCCCATCTGATGCGGCCTGCCTCAAACAGCTTACAATCTTAAACATTTTCCAAAAGAGATACTGTCATGGGAAAACATGTTTTTTCCAAAACGCATCAGTTAATAGTGCTACTCCAGCAGAATTCTGCACTGAAATCCAATACTTAAAAGAGCAAACAGATTTTTTTATATTCAATTTTGAAATCTGTCATGGGGCTAGACATATTGTCAGTTTCCCAGTTGCCCCAGTCATGTGACTTGTGCCTGCACTTTAGGATGGAACTACTTTCTGGCAGGCTGTTATTCCTCCTACTTAATGTAACTGAATCAGTCTCAGTGGGACTTGGCTTTTACTATTGAGTGTTGTTTTTAGGTCTACCAGGATGCTGTTATCTTGTGTTAGGGAGCTGTTATCTGGTTAACTTCCCATTGTTCTTTTCTTAGGCTGCTGGGGGGGCGGAGGGTGTGATGTCACTACAACTTGCAGTACAGAAGTAAAGAGTGACTGAAGTTTATCAGAGCACAAGTCACATGACTGGGGGCAGCTGGGAAACTGACAATATGTCTAGCCCAATGTCAGATTTCAGACAGTATCCCCAAAGTTACAACTAAACATATACCCGAACGTGGCAGCTTATACTTAATAAGATTAGTGTGATCATAAATTTCTAATACAATTTAGCAGTGGGCCATGGCTTCAAATGCCAATAGTTTCAACCATTCTATGCTGGTTACAGGGTTAATAATATATCAGTGGTATTTCTAGCTCATAATTAATAGTGCATGAACCATACAGCAATAGGAGTCAATCAAATATTTTCCTAATGATGTCTTTGGTCAAATATCCCTGATGTAATTACTTTTAGGGCCTTAAGGGCAATCCTGTGTGTAATATAAGGTTAGAACTACACAAGCATCTTCAACGCGAGTTTGTCGGATCTGACACGCTGCGCCAAAATGCTGGCGTCAAGTCGGATGCAAGGGAAAATAAGGTAAGCAATAACAATGTCGGATGGTGTTGCATCGTTCATCCGATGAACGCTGCGTCAAGATCCGACATTTGTATTTCTTATCTTAATTTCCGTTGCATCCTACTTGACGTCAGCATTTTGGCGCTGCGCATCGGATCCGCCAGAATCGCGTTTAGGACGCTCGTGTAGTTCTACCCTATAGACTTGCTACCTTTAGGTGTTGCTGAATGCCAAGGCTTGCTGTTCAACAGGTTACAGGTACTATGTTTTATATTTGTAAGAAATATAATGAATATGTTTAAAGTTTGCCATACATAATGATATATAGGCTAAACTTATTTAGAAAAGAATATATTGGCTGCCACTATATAAATGGTTGCCTATGTATAGTGCCACAACTACAGTATGACGTTGCAAATGTCAACATATGCAAATAAGGATTCGGATTCGGTTCAGCCAGGAACAAGGATTCGGCCGCATCCGAATCCTGCTGAAAAAGGCAGAATTCTGGCCAAATCCCGAACCGAATACTGGATTCGGTGCATCCCTAATCTGAACAGGGCTCTGCCATATACTGTATCTATCACAAAGGCTATAAAATCACTGGCAGAGTGCATCCCACCTGGAAAGTAGAGATCCATTTTTTGGGCAAGGCTATCAGATCATTTGCAAGATTAGCTCCAGTTTTACCCCTCAGGAGCCCCACTGGTTAGAGTCCTGTGCGAGTCCATTTTTTGGAACCCGTACCCGACCCGCAAGTACCTTATCCGCAACCTGGACCCTCAACCTGCTGACCATTAAGAATCAGGAAGTGCTGTCATTGTGAACAGGAAGTGGCATCATCGGAAGTAGGCGTGCTCAGAAAAAAGGGGGTAAACCGGAAGTGACATCATCGGGAGTAGACAGGATCAGAAAAAAAAGCTTAAAAATCACTATTGAGAAGACCCGTGGCCCGAACCGCAAACCGCAAACCCGCAGAACCGCCGACCCTCGTCGATAGTTCTTACATTTTTTTTTTTTTTTAAAAGAATACTTTAATAATTGTGCCTTTGTATAAATATTGGCAATAACACAGAAAACAAACACAACCTGACCTTTCTAAAATGCATCTTTTTAAAACCAATAAAAAGGGCAAAATAATCATGTTTCCTACCCCTTTTTAAAGTATCTCTAAAAATATTTAAATGCATTTTATGTTTTAAGAGCCAATTATATGAGGCTTCAGTGGCCCTTGAACATTGAATTTCTGAGTGGGAGATAATTCACTGGACTTTAGCAGCAAGCAAAAGTAGTGTATAAAAACTCCAGTCCTCTTGCCTTACAGCTGTCTGCCGTGCTTCAGCCTCTTGAGTCAATTGCCCAACAATTAGAGGAATATAATCAACTCTCAAATGAGCGAGCAGAGAAAAACACACACTAATAACACCCATTTCCAATCTAAAAATATAGTTTTGAGTATATGCAGTTTGTTTGCTGTTCTACGTTCTTGTTATTCGGCTTTATAGGTCTCGAGTTTTTTCGGGGATAACTAGATAATAAAAGATGCTTCTAGTGAGGGCAGGAAGGTCATTTATTTGATTTACTTTACCAGCTTGCATGTGTGATAACTTCATACAGTAAGTGCTTGTGCCAATTTTCTCTTATGCCTAGTGTCAGTGTCAGCTGACCTTGTGTCCTTAAAGGAGAACTAAAGCTTAACTAAAGAAGTAGGCTAGAAATGTTGTACATTGTGTTTTGGGCTTCTGTACCAGCCCAAGGCAACCACAGCCCTTTAGCAGTAAAGATCTGTGCCTCCAAAGATGCCCCAGTAGCTCCCCATCTTCTTTTCTGCTGATTCACTGCACATGTTCTGTGCTGCTGTCACTTACTGAGCTTAGGGACCCACTCACAATATACAGTACACATATAATATAAATGTCGCAATATAAGGCTGATTAATAATTAATACAGATAATTACTACAACATACCTCCCAACATTTTGGAAATAAAAAGAGGGACAAAAAAGTTGCTGTGCATAGCGTGGCAATTTTTTTTGACCATGCCCATTTTGTGGCCACACCCCCAATTACCATGTTCATTTTACAAAATTTGGCAGGTTATTAAAGTTTGAACATATTTCTGTGTTTTTTTTTCAGTTATTACAGTTTTGCTAATGAAGGTGAATTGCCCTTTAAGCTTTGAATCTAACTTCTCCCAAGGGACCTGTTATCTTATATTGTTACAATTCCTTATTTGGTTATCTCAAAATTGTTACAAAGGTATCTTATCTGAACCTTGGTGCTGTTCTGGGCTCTCTGTCAAAAGCCAATTAAGTTAGAAACATTGTTTCTTTTTCTGGCTGTTCAGTGCAGAGAAAAACGGGACTTTCCAGTACAAACTAGGGACTGCGGGTTGAGCTGTCAAAAGAGGTACTGACAGTTGGGAGGTATGCTACATGACAGCACAGAAACCAGTGCAACTAGCATCATAATTTAATAATCAGCCCTGTAGCATCATCTTATATTACAGACCAACCTCATTTTCTGCTTAATAATTTATGACAACCCCTAAACTTAGCTTCTCAACAGCTTCTCAGAGCCCACTGAGCATGTGAGTGTCCAGACACTTTCCAAGATAGTGACCCCCTGGGACAAGTCCTGGATATGGTTGCCACTTGGCCGGTGTTTTACCGGCCTTTCCGGTAAAACACCTGCCAAGGCCGGGCTGGTATTACAAATTTACCGGCAATGTAGCTGCCGGTAATTTGTAATACCATTTACAAAATCCCCTGCCCGCCGATGAAAACTTACACTTTCGTCGGCTTCGGGCGGTGGCCCCGCCCCTTTTGTGACGCTACTCCACATGGTCCGTCCCTTTTGTGACGCTACTCCACATGGTCCGCCCCTTTTGTTGCGCCCTCAACGGCTCCGCCCCTTTTTATGTTGCCCCCCCACCATGGCCGGTAATTTTTTTAAAAGGTGGCAACCCTAGTCCTGGATGATTGCTGCAATTGACAAGCTGAAACTTTATGCTGGTGCATTAAGTGCAGCATATAAAATATGGCATTTTTAGTCAAATTCATTTTTTGGGTTTAGTGCTATATTTATATAGTGCTTTTCTCCTGTAGGACTAATGCTTTACAGCAAACAAAGCAGCCATAATCTGAGATCTTCTGATCTACAGCCAGCCAGGGTTGGACTGGGCCGGTTGACACCAGGAAAACCGTGGGGGACCCCACAGCCCAGACCCTGTGTGCTGCTGTGCTGCTCTCTAACCTCCCCCCGACCCGATTGTGGCCCATGAAGAGATACTAAGGTATGTGCTAGTGGGGAGGAGGTTTACGGTGGGGTGGAGGCAGGGCCGCCATCAGGGGGGGACAGGGGGGACAAGCGTACCGGGCCCGGGCATGAAGGGGGGCCCAGCAGCGCTGCATTTTTTGAAGATCCGGGCCCCCCTTACGAGCACCCGAGCCGTACGTCTTGCCTCTTGCGTGCCGAATGCGGAAGTGCCGAAAAGCCGAAGCCGATGCGCCGAAAAGACCCGAAGTCACGGAAAAAGCCGAAGTCACGAAGCGCTGAAAAGACCCGAAGTCACGAAAACAGCCGAAGCCGATGTCCTGAAGCAGCGCAAAGACCCGAAGTCATGAAAACAGCCGAAATTGAAGTCCTGAAGCGGTGAAAAGACCCGAAGTCACGAAAGGAGGCGAAGTTGAAGTACTGAAGCCATGAGTTCAATCCTACTGAACACCAGTTTGTGTTTTTTTTTTTTTTTTAATCCCCTGGCCACCAATGTATTATTTTAATATTCTATAGGGCCCTGCCACCAATCTTTTTTTAAAACTTTTTTTTTGGGGCCCCAATTTTTTTTTTAACTCGTAAGGGGCCCCTTGCCACCATTGTATTTTTTTGTTTATTTTTTTTTTAAAAAAAAATTAATTTTCTTTTTGGTGGCCCCAAATTTTTTTAACTTGTAAGGGGGCCCCTGGCACCAATGTTTGTTTATTTTTTAGTTTTTTTACATTTTTTTTTGTTGGGGCCCCAAGTTTTTTTTAACTTATAAGGGGGCCCCTGCCACCAATGTTTTTTTTAAAAAAAAAAATTTTAATTTTTTTTTTGGGGCCCCAATTTTTTATAAGGGGGCCCTGACCATCAATAGCTTTTTACAACTTGTGTGGGGGGGGTTACTTTTCTGTGGTCTTTTAACTGCGATGTGGAGTAGGCGGGATATGGGGTGGAGCTTGGTTGTCAGCGTGGGCGGGGCCCAGGGGGGCCCCAAAAATTTTGTTGTATGGGGCCCCGTGATTTCTAATGGCGGCCCTGGGTGGAGGGCAAGGGGGGGGGGATGAGCAGGCAGGTGAGCAGGAAAAATGCAACATGCTTTGTCCCAACCTACGTTCGGCACTTACATGCATCTGTGTGAGTACAGCCCCATTGAAAATAATTCAGTGTGTCTACTCCTGCGCTCCCCTGCGGCTGAACGTATGAAGCCCGAACGCAGGGGAGCACAGCTAAAAACGCTCGCCTGAAAGAGCCCTAATAGATGTGGCTTTTCAAACCTGCACAATTGATATGTGCCTATATATTAGCAGACTTATCTCATACACAGGCAGATACAAGCAGAGCTGTCAACCCCCCCCCTATTTTCTCAGGAGTTACCAGATTTTGGGCTTCCATCAGCATCTTAAGCATTCTCCAATTTCTGAAGATTTTGGACAATTTGCAGCGAAAATCCAATGTGCTCATGCACAGAACATTTCAGTGACATCAGCTGGAGCAATGTATGCATGCACAATAATATAATCTTTGGCTTCAGGAAAGCCCTGCGCATAGGGTTGCTACCTGTCCAGATTTTAGCCAGACAGCCCTTCCAAAAACCTCCAAGTGCCTGTCCAGATTTCCAAATTAGGGACAGCACAATGAAGTTAAGGTGGCCATACACGGATACATCCGCTCGTTTGGCGATGTCGCCAAACGAGCGGATCTCCCTCCGATATGCCCACCTTGAAGGTGGGCAATATCGGGCAGATCCGATCGTGGGCCCTAGGGCCCAACGATCGGATCCAGCTCTCACAAACGGGCGGGCGGATCGCAGGACCGCATCAACGAACAGATGCGGCCGCGATCCGACGGGATTTTTAACCCCATCCGATCGAGATCTGCCCGACTTTCGGCCAGATCTCGATCGGGGAAGCCCGTCGGGGGCCCCCATACACGGGCCAATAAGCTGCCGACACGGTCTGTCGGCAGCTTTTATCGGCCCGTGTATGGCCACCTTTAGTGACATCAGCCACGTCATAAGCTCCTCTCCCAACATCATCCGCCCCACCCCCCCACCCGTCTTCTGTAGGGGGAAAGAATAAACATAAAAAAGTTGTCATATAAACATCAGCCAAAGGCTGTATGGGGGATGCTGGGAGTTATAGTTCAATAACAGGAGAAGGCTAATTGCCACTCATAGGGTTGCCACCTGTCCAGGGAAAATGTTCTCTTTTTCAATTGAATAGGGCTTGTGTTGAGTATGCTTTTTGCCTGTTGTTTTAATCACAAGAAATCGTGATTTTTTTTTTAACAAAGGGGAAAATCTAAATTGATAGTAACGTCGCGTTATAATTCCCACATGTACAAGCAAAATCAAAACGAATCACCAATCCTCTGAGATGTCTCTTTATAATGAGTTGTTCCTAACAAAGGCAGCAGCTGGGGTAAAAGAGGGGTTTGTTTATACAGAGGACTTCTCGGTGGACTGTTGATTTGTTTTCACTCTGCTCATGAGGACAGGAAGTAAATTTTGCCATGTTTGGTTCAAGAAATAACAGCTCTTTTTAAATAAAACAACAGGCAAAAAGTTTGCTTAACAAAAGCCCTATTTATTGAACGATATTGAAGGGGGGTTTATTGCCCCTTTAAAGGAAATGTAAACCCTCAAAACAAATGGAAGTAAAATATCTAAGAGTTGTCTTTCCTGCACTTTGGTAATTACATTAATTATTTCCCCCCTCATTTTCAGGCTACATAATTTGCAGTTTTTCTATTTCTAATATGATTCATTTGAAACAACAGCTTCACCTGTTGCTCATTTTGGCCCAATGGCTACAGTTAAAATGATTCTTGTGTGAGAAGGAACATCCTGAAGCAGAAATGATTGTCTGGCCAAAGCATTGATGGAATGAAGCAAACGTACATTGTTGATCTGTGAGTCAGAAGCCCCAGGTAGCTAAACAAAGGCCTTTAAAGCTACTCAGCTCTGCCTGCCCCAGCAACAGCACCCAGGGGTGCTCAAGTGCACTCTCTGTAGCTGAAGTTCCCTTCCATTTGGAATTTAGTGGCTCCAAAATTGGAAAATAATGTCACCAGCTGAGAAAAATGATCAGAGCCAAATGTGAGCCTTTACTTTAGAGCTTTGAAATGGCTTTGCTTCTTATGCTATTGAACTACAACTCCCAGAATCCCATCTTCAGCCAAAGGCTGGCGGAGGGTTGGTCGTAGTAGTAAAACCACAATTGGAGGTCTTCAGGTTCTCCATCCCTGTTGCATAGGGGGATTTCTACATTTTCATACCCGGTTGCTGCTTTAGTGTAAGGAAGGGCAGAAAGGGAATTTCTCCATAAAATCAGACTGGCTTCTGTTAGGGTGGCTGTCTTTTCAGGGAGAAGAATGCCGGCCTTACTATACAGTACATTATCTCTTTTCCCAATTAATAACATTGGCATTAGGCACCATATTTACTGACCTGGTAGCAACCCAAGCTTCTGTAGGGGGAAAGAAAAAACTTAAAAAAGTTAAATCATATAAACATTATCCAAAGGCTGTATAGGGGATGCTGGGAGTTATAGTTCAATAACAAGAGGAAGGATTCAGGATGAACATTGCAAAATAATTACATTTTCCAACTCAGATGGTCCCCAGCCTTTATGCATTGCCAGGTAGAGTCCTGCAGCAGGTCGGGTACCCGCATAAACCTGCAGTAAAATTTGGGTTTTTCGTTGAAGTTCAAGGTGTGGGTATACCCGCGGGTCGGCGGTTCTGCGGGTTGCGGGTCTTCTCAATATCAATATTTGCTCCTTTTGTCTGGTCACGTCCACTTCCAATGATGTCATTTCCGGTACACAATGACAGCACTTCCGGCTTTACTCCCTTTTTTCTGATCATATCTACTTCCGATGATGCCACTTCCGGTTTATAATGACAGCACTTCCTGATTCTTGATGGTCAGCGGGTCGCAGGTCCGGGTTGCAGAGAAGGTACTTGCGGGTCGGGTCGGGTTGCGGGTCCAAGCGGGTAAGAATGCGGTTTGCGGATTGCAGGGTGCGGGTACGGGTCTGGCAGAATTATTTTTATTTTCCTCTAAACAATTAGGGACATAAAGCAGAATGCTGTAACCCTTTCATGCAACACGTTGATTTACACCTTAGCTCATGTAGCCTAAGCTAAATCTATTTATTATCTTATATCTGCTTTCATATGGCTCTATGGTGCTGTAAACACAGCAATCAGCTTGTTTGGTTGCATTTACTAAAAGGGAACAATGTTCTGATCCCTAGGCTGTGCCCACAGTGTGGGTGTTTTATGATGAACAGGGAAAGATGTGCACAAGCACTAAGGGGTGCATGAGTGGGCCCCATTACAGCCTGTGGCCTCCACCACTCCCTAGCTTGCAAAGGAGGGGGGTTGCTTACATGCCCCTACCACCCCTCATCAGGACCGCCATCAGAAATCGCAGGGCCCCGTACGACAAAATCTCCTGGGCCCCCTGGGCTGTGCCCATTGCAAGCCCCACCTACAGGTCAGCCCTCCCCACCACACAGTAAAAAAACTAAAAAAATATTGGTGGCTAGGGTTCCCACATGTTAATAAAAAATAAAAAGATATTGGTGGTCAGGACCCCCCATAAAAAACATTTGTGGCCAGGGCCCCCCATTAAAAAATATTGGTGGCTAGGACCCCATATGAGAAAAAAAAACTGGTGGCCAGGGCCCCCCCCACTATAAGAAAATTGGTGGCCAGGGCCCTTAAACGTCCATGCCTTCCCATAGTCAGCAGCTCTCAGAAAGATGGGGGGCCGGGCTAATCAAGTAAGTGTGTCGTGGCCGGGGCCCCCCTTACCCTCGGGCCCCCTACAACTCACCCCCCTGTCCCCCCCCTGATGGCTGCCTTGCCCCTCATAAATGGAGTGTTGCCATACCCAATTCTACATTGGAGGAAAGTACTGTGTAATGGTGCATGGTGCATCTTTCTCATAGCAAGCAACTCCTATTACGGAGTATTGAAAGCAAATATGGCCAATGCTTCAGCACAAAATTCTGTGAGCATCAGACACATATCAGTAAGCACTTTTGCCATATGGTGGAATGCAGCAACATCCACAAGTACGTAAGTTAAAATGCCAGTGGGTACGTATCTCGAGAATGAAGAAACTAGAATCACTATGTGATTGAGTATGACGCAGTCAGTGGAACACAGATTCTCAGAAAACCTCATCAGAGTTAGATTGTTAGAACCTTATCTTATATAGCTATAGAATGAGCTTTGCTGCCTCCTATTGTTATAAAATAATTAGCAAATGCACTTCCTTTTGAAACCACTATCTGTCTGCTCTTTGCAATTCTCTTCCCTTGTGGTTCTGAATTTTGAAACAATGTAGCAGAAAATAACTGTTTAACAGAGAATTCAAGGCTTCCCTCTGCTAAATTATTTTAAGAGACAGAACCAGCAGTGCAGAAAGGGTTGGAAAAATACTGATTTCAGTTGCAATCAGTGTCAGACTGGCCCATCTGGAGACCAGGAAAAGTACCGGTGGGCTCAGGTGTCAGTGGGCTTCTTGCTTCTAACCATTTGGCCTATTTCATGGCCATTCCCTATTTCTAAAAGAACAAAGAGGCTAAATAGATGAAATAATAGATTATACTATGTAATCTAATACTAATGTATACAAGGAGAATAGAGGTTGAGTGAGGAGAGGAATATTAATAGTACTGAGAGTGGGCCCCTGGTATAAGATTAATTGGTGGGCCCCTGGTCAAAGGTTTTTGGTTGGGCCCCTGGTATCCCAGTTCGACACTGGTCGCAATTACACTTACAAATAAGTCTTTAATGAATGGATATTGAGAAATGGCTCAGAAAGACTTTTATTGGGCAAAATGTTATTTTTAGCTTTACATCCTCTTTAATGAAACTATGGCCCCAAATTATAAGTAATCAACATTTAGGGTAGGACTACATGGACGTTTTTGGCATTATCTGAAACGCTGCAACAAAATGACAGCGTCAAATCGCATGTGACGGAAATAAGGTAAGTGAATGCATTGTCAGATGAAGTTGCGGTGTTGATCCGACATGACTGTCGGATGCAGACGCTGCACGCTGCGTCTGCATCTGACAGTCGGCTCGCGTTGGATCAGTGCTGCGACTTCACCCGACATTTATATCTCTTACCTTATTTCCGTCGCATGCGATTTGACGCCGTTGTTTTGCCGCAGAGCGTCGGATCGCGCCAAAAACGTCCGTGTAGTCCTACCCTTACTGTCTACAAATCACATCAGTGTTGTGCTATACCAATACAGATTACTGATAAAATTACCTTCTTTAGTATATGATGATATATTGTGTTGTAGAGGAAACAGCACCATCCAATGTATAAAGTTAAAAAGCCTTTATGGGGAAAAATGATTTTGAGCTGTAACAACCATAATATTTCATGCCAAATGCTGCCTTTGCTCAAGCTACTGATATAAAATGGTAATCCAGCTTTAGACATTTTAGAATTATGCCATCTTTTGGCACAATTCACAAACTGATAAGTTCATAATAACAAGGAATAAAAAAGATAAGGCCAAACATATTGGAACATAATAAGTCATATTTTTGATTCAGGCCATGGGGTTCCAAAGTTTTCAGGTGGCGTGTCCACCTTCTTTAATAATTCTTTAACTCAAGGACCTCTACAGCTTAATTTTGGAAAACCCATTAATCTATAATATATGCTTTTGTTGCGACCTGCAGCAAGTAGATTTTCTTCAGCGGAATGGCAATGGAAGGCCTTTCCTGTGTAAAGCAAACACCTCACCCGTAATTGTGAAGAATCAGTCAAACTTTATTAAAGAAGCTCCACAAAGGGGGTGGCAGGGCAAGCCGAATACAACTGACCCGATTTCAGCATCTTCTCCGTTACATACAAACAGAATGAAACACGTACTCTTGTCAGGGCTTTCTCACATCCTCACTCTCTTCTCTGAGATCCTCTCACAAAGTCTCCAGAGCCACTGTCATGTGGATGAACTCTGGCAGAGTGCCATTAGCCATTAAAGGACTCTCTTCTCCTTGTTTAAAGGAGTTGTTCAGTATAAAAATAAAAACTGGGTAAATAGACAGGCTGTGCAAAATAAAACATTTTTATATAATATAGTTATTTAGCCAAAAATGTAACGTATAAAGGCTGGAGTGACTGGATATCTAACAGTCCAGTCCTTAAGAGGGATATAAATGAGCTGGAGAGAGTGCAGAGACTAAGTGCAACTAAATTGGTTAGAGGGATGGAAGACTTAAATTATAAGGGTAGACTGTCAAGGTTGGGGTTGTTTTCTCTGGAAAAAAGGCGCTTGCGAGGGGACATGATTACACTTTACAAGTACATTGGAGGACATTATAGACATATAGCAGGGGACCTTTTTACCCATAAAGTGGATCACCGTACCAGAGGCAACGTAGAAGCAACGTAGGTGGTTCTTCACAGTCAGGACATTGAGGTTGTGATGGCTGATTCAGTTAATGCCTTTAAGAATGGCTTGGATGATTTTTTGGACAGACATAATACCAAAGGCTATTGTGATACTAAACTCTATAGTTAGTATAGGTATGGGTTTATAGAATTTATGTGAAAGTAGGGAGGGGTGTGTGTATGGATGCTGGGTTTTCATTTGGCGGGGTTGAACTTGATGGACTTTGTCTTTTTTCAACCCAATCTAACTATGTAACAATGTAACTATAATAGCCAGAACACTACTTCCAGCTTTTCAGCTCTCTTGTTTTCCACTGACTGGTTGCCGTGGTGACCGGGCAGTAACCAATCAGTGACTTGAGGGGAGGCACATGGGCCATAACTGTTGCTTTTGAATCTAAGCTGAATGCAAAGGATCAATTGCAAACTCACTGAACAGATATGTACCATGTGGCCCCCCTTCAAGTCGCAGACTAACTCAGAGTTATAGAGCTGAAAAGCAGGAAGTAGTGTTCTGGCTATTATGTTACACATCCAGTCACTTTATACATTCCATTTTTGACTAACTAACTATATTAGAAACATTTGCTTTTTGCACAGCCTATCTATTTACCCAGTTTTTATTTTTACACTGAACTGGTCCTTTAATACCCATCCCCTTCTCTGTCATGTCAACATACAGTGCACAAGCTTCTCCAGGCTGCCTCACTACAGTCCATAGGTTCCCTACTAACCTACACCTAAGTCCCTATCTAGCGTACATTCGCCCAGGGTACTAACCCCAATCACTACATACTTCTTGGGGCACAGAACTGCCCTTGCAAACTACAGATATATAACTCCCATTCTCCACACCAAATTTCTACTCACACTAGTCCTATCTAAGTACAGTTATCTAAGTACAGTCCTTCTCATGGTCCTGCTTGGCTGCTTGTCCTGCCACCAGATCTTCCTAGGCCAAAGACAGGAAGTGATGCACTCCCTTCCATAAGCTCATGCAGGGGAATTCGCCTCTGGGCTTCCTAAATTTGGCACCCTAGGCCCAGGCATAGGTGGTCTTTCCACAGATCCAGACTTGGATGTAGACTTTGCAACAAATACTGCATTATATCTCATAATTCATTACAAAGCCTGAGAGTTCTCTCACCTAACTGCATGTAAAATACTTGGACCCCCTCTCTCTGTTCAGTGATGTAACTATAACGACTGTGCATCCATCAGTCACTGAGGACTCACAGAAAGAAATGGGACCAGGTAGAAACCATTCCCCCTTCACCTCATGTCTCTGTTTCTATCTGTAGTTCCTTCTGACAAAGCACCTCCCCTCATCCATTACATCCGTGGTTAGGTTCTGTGTGTGATCTATATGGCAGCACTGTGCAGTGAGACACAAAGAGAGCAGGTAGTGGGAATTGTGGGGGGCTGGCCACAAAGCAAGTTTGGCAGACATCAAGCCATTGAGGGATGGGGCATATTTGGACTTTGACAGTCAGTGGGTGCAGTGCAAGGGGTGGCTAGCTGTTGCGTAGTGAGAAGAAGGCAGCATGGGTTTGCAGGGAAATGACTTGCAGAATACTGTGCATGTCTCTTTCAGTTGAAAATACCATGTTCTAGCACCAGAAAACACCATTTATAGGATAAAATGTAAAGTTTGGCCCATAGGGGAATGGTAAAAATGTAAATTATACATAGATAATATTTATGTGTTATACGGTATGAACTTGCATTATGTTGTGCTAATTTAATTTTCAGGTACTTCCATAAGCTTGAATTTGGAGCATATTTAATTAACCACAACAATCTTCAACATCACCCCTGAGGCTAGCCAGGTATAATAAGACATACTGACCTTTCCAAGAAGAACACTCACAAAGCATCTGTGTTATCTTTCACATTCTACAATCTGTAAGAGAGTAATTGTCATTTAGCTGTAGTACTGATGTTTCAACATTAGGTGGTAGAAGTAAGTTTAGTAAAGTTAAAGGAAAAGATGAAAAAAAGTTTTAAATTAAATAAATTATAATTTAGTGTTGTCCTGCATTGGTAAAACTGTTCTGTTTGTTTCAGAAACACTACTATAGTTCATATAACAAGCTGCTGTGTAGCAATGGTGGAAATCGAAAAAAGGGTATGGTACAGGTTTAATAGTGGATAACAGATAACACCATTATGTTCTACAGAGCTTATCTGTTATCTGCTGTGTAACCTGAACATTTTCTCCTTTAAATGGCTACCCCCATTGCTACACAGCAGCTGATTTATATAAACAATAGTAGTGTTTCTGAAGCAAACACTGCAGTTTTACCAGTGCAGAGCAGCACTGCATTATATTTTTATTATATTTTATATTTATATTATATTATTATACTTTAAAACATTAATTTTTTGATGTTACCGTTCCTTTAATGTTGCGCTCACCAAGTTTTGCCACAAGAGGGAAACAGAGGATTAGAATGTGTTCTGCTTTGCTTCTTTTCTGACTACATTGTCCTCAGAAGAGAGAATGTCTTATTCAAGGTCTGAGGAAGAAAGACAGTGAGAGCATATAAGGAAGGCTGAAGTTAGCAAGTGCTTTGTGTCTGTAGTCATGCAGTTACTGGAGTCAGGGTGGGACACCACATATACTGGCTGCAGGTGCTTTCATGCAGGTGTTTCATGCACCCAGTTTATTGAGCAAACAACATTCCATTATGCTTAGGGCCATATAAACAAATGAACAACTATAATTTGGACACTGTAGCAGATGGCTTTAGTTACTTTATTAGAAGGATGAACTTTAGGGCAAGTTCCTGAGAGCTGCAAGGTTTGGCAAGAACAACGGTAAAGGTCATGCCGGCACACAAGTCTTTGGGAAAGACACTCTTTACCTCCATGTACTGGTTTAGATCTTTAAAAATGTCAATGGAGCCCAATTCCAGAAGAAAATCTTTATTGTCTAAATCCAATTACTACTCAAAAACAGTGCTGCATCCATAGCAGGATGTGTCCCAAACCTTATGGATTCACTTACACCTGCCCTGGTGAGGTGAGGCCCTGATTGCCACCATTGTCTTGGAAGCCAAAGCTACTTGGTTTGGCTCTGGGTTGCAGTATATGAATATATATGAATACCCATAATGTTTCTTGCTTTGGTAGTGTTGTATGTATTTAGCATATGTATTAACAGGATGGTTTACCTTTAGGCTAAATTTTAATATGTTATAGAGAGTCTAATTCTACTTAATTTTTTTTTAATTTTCAATTGGCCTTAATTTTTTCTTTTTATAGTTTTTGAATTATTTGCTTTCTACTTCTACTCTTTGCAACTTTTAAATGGGGGTCACTGTCCCATCTAAAAAACAAATGCTCTATAAGGCTACAAATGTACTCTTATTGCTACTTTTTATTTCTCGTCTTTCTATTCAGACATTCTGCTATTTATTTTTCATTCTCTTATTCAAATAAATGCATGGTCGCTAGGATAATTTGGAGCCTAACAACCAGACTGCTGAAACTTGGAATTGGAAACTGGAAAGAGGAACAACCCCTTTAAATACAGATACAGTGAGGAGGAACTAATCCACAAATTTTTAACTTGTAATTGCCTCAGGCCAAATAGCTCTGTTTGTTTACTTACCTTTTATGGTCCAGTGCCAGATAGAGTGGTTGTTGCAGTGTGCAATGCAATAAAGCAATTGTATATGTCCGTCTGCCTTGCAACTTTAAAATGGGAAGATTGAAGCTGGTGGCACTTCCTTGTTCCAGGTGATAATCAAGGGAAAGGTACAATGTGCTGGGTTTACGAACAATTATATGAACAGACAGGTCCCACCTAATGATATCACCCTTATCCAGAGAAAACTAAGTACATACATTTAAAACAAAGTCCATCACTCCCTTGTGCCTCAAACCACACCTTTCCTATTGATACTAAATAGAAAGTGATGTAATTGTAGAAAAACATATTTGCTCAATGTGACAAATACCCATTGTAGCAAAAAACTAAATTTTAGAAGATTTCTTTTGTCATTTACCCAATGCAAGAAGAATCTCTGAAAAGACATAGAATATATAAAGAAAAAGCAGCACTAAAACCCAGTTAATATATGCCATTTGCCGAACACAAGCAGTTGGCGCAGAGACTGAGAGTGCAAGGTTACCATCTTATCTTGAGGTGCAAAGTCTCTGCAGTCTGGCTGATAGGCCTACCCCCCAAACTACTGGCAATTAGTCATCCATGTGTATGTTACAATCACATATGATGAATTGTGTTCAAAACACCTTTATTCAGATTCCATTAGAACAGTGATCCCCAACCAGTTGCTCGCAAGAAAAAATTTGTTCGCCTACCCCTTGAATGTTGCTTCCACTAGCCTCAAAGCAGGTGCTTATTTTTGAATTCCTGGATTGGAGGCAAGTTTTGGTTGCATAAAAACCATGTGTACTGCCGAACAGAGCCTCCTGTAGGCTGCCAGTCACGTAGAGGCTACCTAATAGCCGATCACATCCCCTATTTGGCAACCTCAGAAACATTTCTCACACAGTGGAATGTGGTTCATGTGCAAAAAAAGGTTGGGCACCCCTGCACTAGAACATCAGTCCTAGGTTCTACTTGCCAATTAGTCCTTGGATAATTACTAACACCTGCTAGTAGGAAACTTGTTTTAGCTACATTTTAATTTAATGAGTGAATACAAATAATAAAGTGATCACAGGCCCGGAGTGCCTAGGAGAAAAACTTTGTTGTAACTAGATTATATGGCCAAAAGTATCCAAACATTTGCCTGCCCAACATCTCCAGACGTAACTAGAGGGGGGCGGGCCCTGGCGTGGGACGCACTGCCGGGCCCCCCGCCCCCCTCCGTACACCCGAAACCGCCCGGGAATCGTGGCGCGTGAGCTGCCGGGGGGGCCCTGAGAGGGTGCGGGCCCTGGCCCAATCCCACCCCCTGCTCCCTCGGTAGTTACGCCACTGTCTCCAGGGTTTTAACATAAAGTTGGACTGCCCTTTTGAAGTTATAACCATCTCTACTTTCCTAGAAAGGCTGTCCACTAGATGATGGAACAGTGTTGCTATTTGCTTTGATTCAGCCCCAAGATGGGCACTGATATTGGGTGATCAGGCCAAGCTTCAACTATTAGTAGTAGTAGTACTCCTCACATCCACCAAACCCAGTCTAGTCTGTTAGACTTCCAGATATGAAGCACCATTCCTCACTCCAAGCTTCTGGTGACTAGTTCTTCTGTTGAAGTCCATTCTAGAGACAGTATGAAAGTGAGTGTTCCAAGGAAATTAGATTTCTGGATACATTTGCCAACATAAAGTGTTCCAATATAGTGTACGAGAAGCGTGCTAACCACACATGACCCAATAGTGATCTCCATGTTCCCCTCGTGGGGATAGTGGGAGGCAAAGTTGTTCGAGGTTCCACCATATTGAGATGATTGTCTTTTTTTTTAAGTCCACAAATATACAAGAGGGGGAACTTTGTCAATGACTGCGGCCATTGATGACTTAAAAGACTTGGCTGTGGTCTTTTAAAAGTCATTGGCGGCTGTGCATAGGAAACATGAGAGATGTAATATAATATGTACTCACATGATATAATAATTCTCTAGATAGGGAATGCATGTGAGCTGCTTTTTAGCCCTGTGTGTGGGATACAATGCTTTCCCCATAACTCTGTCTGACAAAAGCCAGCTCTGTAAGCAAATAAACTTGCCATCATAGAGCAATGGGTTGCAACATATCATTCTCTTATTATTGGCTGATACTCCTGTGGATGTACAATAAAGCGCCATGTCATCTGATGTACATAAGGTGCAAGTTGCTACTTGTCATTTGTTGAGGCTGTGCTGCATCTTTCATTCACCAAATGAGCTGAGCATTACATTTTGCAACGTTACACACAGAGCTTGCCTGTCCTGCCAAATGTCGCTACTGATTCTGATTTGACGTAGTGCAGGCAGAGGGCACTTTTAATAACTGCATGTTATTTTCTGCTTTAAGAAGAATATCAGGGTTGGTTCTGAAAGTGTTGATGTCTCATGCAATATTGATTTGTTCTGCATATATTTAAGCACGTCTGAGCCTGCTCATTTCTGCAGGTATGCTTGTACAAATTGTAGACATGAGAATGAACACAGTGGCAGAACCAGAATCTAACTTGGTTATTTATTGTTTTAAAGTAAAATCTCAGAATGGCAAATACAAGAGATTCTGGTGTTTATAGGTAACATTCTTGCGGGGCTTTAAAGGCCCTCCTCTTTTATTCTGCTTGGTACTGATAGAATAGATTTTAATTATTTCCTTTAAAGGAGAACTTAAACAAATATGGCTAGAAGCCAGAGTCAGACGCTAACGAGGCCTCAGTGAAGTGGACCCTGGGTAAGAGTGACACTTCACAGTAAGCCGTAGAGGAAGAAAAGCCGTTGATATGAACATTCACGCTCTAGTGCAGTGGTCCCCAACCAGTGGCCTCAAAGCAGTTTATTTTATAATTTCTGGTTTGGGGAGTTTTTGTTGCTCTCCAATTTTTTTTTTACCATTGAATGTGGCTCACGGGTAAAAAAAGGTTGGGGATCCCTGCTCTAGTGGATCCTTCATAATTTTATTTCACAAATGTTTCTTATAGCTTATGAAATATTAATGGTTTATTGTTGTGCTTCCTCAACCCAACACTTAACTAAAGAGCAGGACCCTCTTTAGCTCCTGTATCGATTATTTGTGTATAATGTGAAGGTTTGATGTGTATATCAGTGAAAAAATCAGTGAGGGCCCACCCTGGAAGAGACCCTATGTTATGTGTGCTTTGCCTGGAGTAGTCAAAGGCTGGCTTTAACATAGTGTTACACATAATTCACTTAAAATAGTTGAATTAAGCCTTGCGTACATGATTGATTGGCCTAGTCACATTACTTGACAGATGAAGGTCTATTTATTTCTTAAAATTTATTTCAGTTTTTATCCTACATTTTTAAGCAGACTAATCTGAAAGTCAGTGGCATGCTCCAATGATGCAAACTACTCATACAAAGGGGTTACTCTTACCCCTTTGGGAGGCTTGTGTGCATGTTAGACTATTTCTATAGGTTGCCAGGCAACATAGCAGATGTCAGTTTAAAAAGAATTATTAGGTAATAAAACAAAAACCAAAAGCCTTGGGAAATATGCACATTTTACAGGATATTATATAAGAGGTAATGTTTCCTTTGCAGTTCTATTATTTTCTGACGACAACAATGGGATTTAAAACCTTAAACAAGAACAAAAGAGGACATTCCATTGTCAGTGACCTAGTAAAGAACACAGGCAGTGTGTCTGCTGCTGGCAACATGAGACGAGGGAGGTCACTACAAGCACAGAGTATAAGGAAAGAGGGACTGGCAGATGGGATGCTTGAATTACTACTTATATACTCAGCAGGGTCAAAC
Source organism: Xenopus petersii (assembly GCA_038501925.1). Taxonomy (NCBI): domain Eukaryota; kingdom Metazoa; phylum Chordata; class Amphibia; order Anura; family Pipidae; genus Xenopus; species Xenopus petersii. The sequence goes on from CM076674.1 coordinate 36,444,922, forward strand.
TACCTGGCCAGCAATAGATCTGGGGGATGGTAAATAGCTGGCCCCTCAAAAAGATACATATTCCCCTAATTGAATCTACAGTACCTAGCAGTGTTGTAATAGAAATAGCTGTAGCACTTGTGAAATCAAATTCAGCTTCCCGTCTGTGGGATTTGATAGGGATCAGTGGGGCCCAGCAAGGGAAGATCTTTCATACAATTTGGTAAAAGAATAGCAGCACAGCAATGGTAAAATAGAGTAAAGCTGGTCATAGATATGCAGATTTTATGCTTTGCGCGACGCACGCTCATTCGTTTCAGTCTGACAATCTATCATTAACCATTCAAATTAAAATAAGTAGGAAAAAGAACAAATCAGATGATGTTGTGGTCATTAATTGACAGATAGCAATCATACAAAAGTTATGTTGGACAAATAGTAGTGAGAGAGGGTCGAACTGTGGGTCCCGGGCCCACTGGGACTGCTGTCCAGGGCCCCCCTCCAGCCCCACCACCCCCTACTGTGATGCACCAATCAGCGCGCATGCATGAAGGCGCCGCTCAAAAAAACATACGAATATCGGGAGAGGGGGTCTGGCCCGGCTAGGGTTGCCACCCTAAAATTTTTTACTGGCGGGAGAGGGGGCGGGAACAAAAGGGGCGGTCTGTGATGCAAAAGGGGTGGAGTCATGCACAGTGATACAAAAGGGGCAGAGCAACACACGGGATGGCCAGAAGCCTGAAAAAAATGGTAAGTGCTGAGCGAATTGGGGGCAGACCAGGGGCTTTTTTTAAGGGTATTACAAATTACCAGCAACTACATTGCCAATAAATTTGTAATACCGGCCCAGGCCTTGACAAGTGTTTTACCGGCTAGACCTGTAAAATACCGGCCAGGTGGCAACTCTAGGCCCGGCCCATGAGGGTCGGGGCCCACCAGGTTTTTTCCTGGTGTCCCGCCGGGCCAGTCTGACCCTGTATAGTCACATAGGCAACACATTCAGAGATATTATCAATAGCCAATATAAATCTTTTAGCCTGTCCAATCGACTGACCGACTGATCAACATGGAAATGAAAAATGTCGGCATGATCCACACACAATCTGAAAATCCTACGAATTTTTGTTTCGTACCACTGTATCTTTGTGTCTATGGCCATCTACAGACACATGGCCTTTATTATTATTATTTTTTTCAAAGTGGAGGAAAATTTAGAATATTCAGACTAAAAAATGTAGGGGTGAAATAAGCAAGTGGGTTAAAAACTATATAGGGGTGATGCCTTCTCTAAAGAACAAAGGAATCTCCTCTAATCTAACTTTTGTTCTCTGTTCTATTAGAGCGCACGCATTTCTGTTGGAGGATGCAAGAAAATACCCCCTGCAAGCGTTATGCCACCCAGAAGGGAGCTCTCAGTGCGGAAGGCCATGTTTTACGGCAGGTATACACATGAGCTCTTCTCCTGACACACTCATTATGCGTATGCATGTGATGTCACATGCGTGCATATAGCAAGCGAAAGCTATGGCCCTATTCTCAGTGCTCAACATGGCTGCCCACTCCACAAGCTTCCTCATATTTGCTCTCGTTGATGCTGTGTGCTAGTTAGGGTGAGACTTTTGGTAAACTCATATTGGTGCTCCTAGATATTCTATTAACTGTAGCTAAATAACACATTTCAAAGTTGCTATAGATCTTTATCTTATTCACATAGTGAATTGGGGCTGAAAAAAGATAATAGCCCCTAGCTATATAGGTGCAAGTCTTTGACCTGGGTGCCAAGGGACAAAAATGTAAAGAAAAAGTTAAAATCTGTCACACTCAGGGTTTGCATAATATGTAAATGAATAAAATTTCTTTTTGCACATTATACAAACCCCAAGGGGCCGATTCACTTAGCTAAAGTGAAGGGTTCAAATGAAAAATACTTCGAATTTCGAAGTATTTTTTGGGTACTTCGACCATCGAATGGGCTACTTCGACCTTCGACTACGACTATCGAAGGATTCGAACTAAAAATCGTTCGACTATTCGACCATTCGATAGTCGAAGTACTTGCCCACTAAAAAAAACCCCCTACTTCGGCAGCTAAAAGCTACCGAAGTCAATGTTAGCCTATGGGGAAGGTCCCCATAGGCTTGCTAACCTTTTTTTGATCGAAGGATTTTCCTTCGATCGATGGATTAAAATCCTTCGAATCGTTCGATTCGAAGGATTTAATCGTTCGATCGAACGATCGCAGGATTTGCGCTAAATCCTTCGACTTCGATATTCGAAGTCGAAGGATTTCAATTCGAGGGTCGAATTTCGAAGTATTTTTAAAAAAAACCCCCTACTTCGGCAGCTAAAAGCTACCGAAGTCAATGTTAGCCTATGGGGAAGGTCCCCATAGGCTTGCTAACCTTTTTTTGATCGAAGGATTTTCCTTCGATCGATGGATTAAAATCCTTCGAATCGTTCGATTCGAAGGATTTAATCGTTCGATCGAACGATCGCAGGATTTGCGCTAAATCCTTCGACTTCGATATTCGAAGTCGAAGGATTTCAATTCGAGGGTCGAATTTCGAAGTATTTTTAACTTCGAAATTCGACCCTTGGGGGCCGATTCACTAAATTCGGGTGAAGGGTTAGAATAAAAAAAACTTCGAATTTCGAAGTTTTTTTTGGGTACGTCGACCATCGAATTGGTTAAATTCGATCGAATTCGATCGAAGTCGAACGAAATCGAATCGAAGTAAAAATAGTTCGACTATTCGACCATTCGATAGTCGAAGTACTTTCCCTTTAAAAAAAACTTCGACCCCCTACTTCGGCAGATAAAACCTACCGAAGTCAATGTTAGCCTATGGGGAAGGTCCCCATAGGCTTGCTCAGCTTTTTTTGATCGAAGGATTTTCCTTCGATCGTTTGATTAAAATCCTTTGAATCGTTCGATCGAACGAAAAATCCTTCGATCGTTCGATCGAATGTTTAGCGCTAAATCCTTCGACTTCGATATTCGAAGTCGAAGGATTTCAATTCGAGGGTCGAATTTCGAAGTATTTTTAACTTCGAAATTCGACCCTTAGTGAATCTGCCCCTAAGTGAATCTGCCCCCAAGTGTGCCAGTTTTTACCTATCTATATACTAACATATTCATATATCCATATGATACTGACTTTAAATCCCAAGGAGAGTCTTACCAAATGTTAGAACTCAAAAGGACATACAAAATATAAATGCCACAAAGCCTACATCAGGTTTACTAAGGAATACATCTGTAGGTAGTACTGGGAACCTGTACACAACCCCACACTATCCCTTTCTTACATGGCAACTCTCCAGTTCTTGCATTGTAATGAAAACAATTTGTCCTTTATTCATCAATAATGAATCTGTTGTCAAAGTAGTGACCACAGTACCCACTCCCACAACCTGGTTACATTAAACAATGAATGGGCAGTGCCTCCTTCTTTTATGTATAAATGCAAATATACCAAAAAGATACCTGGAGCACACACCCAGAACTTAATATGAAACACAAATTTAGATGGAAACACAATAGGATTTTGGCTAAATAAATAGAAGGGATTAAGAGTTTAATATCATGCAAAGAAAGAATAAAAGGATTAAAAGAGTTAAAAAAGGTTATCACTAACAATGGTACACAATGTGAATTGTGTGCAAACCAGCATAACCAGCACCTATAGATTCTATCACACTGCTCTTTGCCTTTTTATCTAAATAAGATGCCTTATAGATGTGCCATCTACCAAAATAATACCCATTATAACTTCTGCTTGAACACACAAATAAGGTTGTACAACAGGGACATACCAATGGGCTCCAACATCATGAAAATACATCTCATATTCTGGCTGTCTTGCCCTTATTCTTCCTATACAGACCCCTGTTTGGCGCCCCACTTCGTTGCACCCCTGTTCTGTTTGAATTATAAATTTCAATCCCTCAGGGCTGTGGGTATATATAGTGAATAAAGTACCCCCTCTTGTAAATTATAAGGATATTATAAGTTACCGAGGAGTTTCATGACCATATAAAAAGACGAGGCCGCGTGGAGCTCTCCGGGGAAGAGACCTAGACAGGCTAGTAGTTGTCTCCAGCAAACTTTGAAAGTCTGGGATGTTTCCAACAAGAAATTACATTTGGGCTCCCCTTTTGCCCTGCAACACCTATATTTGGTAACCCTCAATTTCCCCCGGGCCTCCAGGCCTCACAATTCCGGTGGTGGTTTGACCAAGGAATTTGGGCTATGGGTCACCTATGCTCTCCCTTAGGCCCACTTTCCCTTCAGCAGGTTATTGATAAGCTCTCTGTTCCTACTAGTGAAAGATTTCGGTTGCAACAAATCCTTCAATTTATACGGTTTCAATGGAGTCATGTGGAAAACAAGACTGTTCCCATGACCTTTTTTGAAAGGTGGTGTATTCACTCACCCAGATTGCGCAAATCGGTGTCATGTCTCTATGGAAGGTTTTTTGAATCCCATCTGCCTTTGGAACTACCCTACATACAGGCTTGGCATAGGGACTATCTAAAGAATTATCTCCAGAGCAATGGGAGCGAGTCTGGTCCACAACGAAGAGGTTTTCTAATAACATCTCCTTACAGGAAGCTAATTATAAGGTACTTTTTAGGTGGTACCTAGTCCCAGCGCGTATAGCGAAATTTTCCCCCACTGCTGATCCCAGGTGCTTCAGAGGCTGTGGGGAAATGGGCACGATGTTTCATATATGGTGGACCTGTTCGGGTGCCCGCAGGGCAGGCTTTAGTCCAATTGGACCAATTGGGCCCAATTGGGCCCCGCACCTCTGGGGGCCCCGCACCACAGGGCAGCACAGATAATATTTCCCTCAGCACATGATGCTGCCTGGCCTGCCCCCAACTTTGAGAGTCCAGCCCATCCCCAAATCCATAGGTCCAGCCCACCCTCAACTCTGATAAGCCAGCCTATCCCCCAACTCCATAGGTCTAGCCTGCCCCCAACTCTAATAGGCCCAGCTTTCCTCCAACCTTGATAGGCCCTGCCTGCCCCCAATCCAACCAAGCCTGCTCCCAAGCTGAATCGGCCCAGCCTGCCCCAAACTAATTGGCCCAGTCCACTCTCCTATTTCCTCCCTCTCTCTCTTACCCTGTGTGCCCCTATTTCATCCCTCTCACGATCTTACCTTGTCTGCCCCTTTCCTTTCTATTTTGTGCCTGTATGCCCTTATTTTCCTAAATACTTGCTGTGTCAGTAGCCAGCAACACTTTGTCTAGGGGCCCCGCCAACATGGTCCCAATTGGGCCCCACATTTGATAGGATCAGCCCTGGGTGCCCGGAGGTTTTGGATCAGGGTTTTTAACATGATTTATTCTATCTTTGAGGTTTCCTTGCCCAGAGACCCGGCGATAGCCCTACTTAACGTTAAACCTCAAGAGCTCACCAATACTCAGTTTCGCCTGTTCTCGTTCATAATGTTAGCTGCTAAGAGGACCTTAGCGGGAGCCTGGAAACAGAAGCAAATTCCTATAAACCCAGTTAAATCCAGAGTTGACTGGATTATGTCCCAGGAAAAAATGACTAGCGTACTATTAGATACCCATCAGAAGTTTCTGTTAACCTGGAACCCGTGGATTGAGTACAGATTTGGGACTGATGCTCCCAATATCCTTTTTTCTCTGTAGCCTTCTTAGGGTATATTTGGTTTCAGTGCAGGAGATGTATATTATTTTGTTTTATTATTTTTTGTTTTAATTTTTGTTTCCTTTTTTATTAAAAGATGCTTTTGTACTTTATGTGTTCATTTATGGAAGTACGAACTTTGGTTCACACAACAAATGTACATTTACAGATGATGTATGTCTCATTGCTTATTGTATGTACATGTTGGCATGCTGCTTTGTGTTTTCTGATAGCAATAATTGACTGTACACTAATGTTGTGATAAACAATAAAAGTTTATTGAAGTAAAAAAACACGAGGCCGAAGGCAGAGTGTTTTTATACAGGTCATGGAACTCCAAGGTAACTTCTTATATCCTCATATTGGCAACTGGGGTACTTTAATTATTATAATACACAAATTTCAGTGAGTCATGTGGCAGAAATGACATCAGAACTCACCGTTTATGACTGATGACATCAGAACTCTCCATTTATAAGGATATCATTTACAAGATATTCATAGCTTTTGTGTATTATATACTCATATATACTTATTATATACCCAGAGACAAGTGCAAGGAGAGGTGTCCTGCCAGCCTGATTGAATGCTTCCGTGGTGGGAAAAAAGATGGTATGATAGTCATGCAATAAAGGGGTATGGTGATTGCATTCAAAATTGCACTTTGCTCACTACATTTGCAGTCGTAAATGACCCCTAGTGTCTAATGGCTTTTATGGCTCAATATAAAAAAAATATGCAAAGCACTTTACTTCAGTTGTTATTCTGGTGTAGGGCATTTTATTATTCATACCTGGGAGCTGCTGCACTTTGCACCACAAGCATGGCATGTTACACTTTGTTGTGTATTGGGTCAGTGGCCCCCGCCCCCCTACTATGACGCGCCGAGCATGCATGCATAAAGGCCTGCGTGTATTCGCCGCTTGGCACTCATCAGTGAAAGGTGCGGCGCACGTGCACAGATGGGGCTGCGCGGCACCTATAAAAAAAACTTTTTTTTGTCAAATACGATCGGGACAGGGGACAGGCCCGGCAGGGGGCTCATTAAGGGTCGAGGCCCACCGGGTTTTTTCCCGGTATCCCGCCTGGCCAGTCCGACACTGGATGCAAGGCCAGCCCAGAGCCACTAGAGTGGAACTCAGTCTGCTCCCCACATACAGGCCATTGATCAGGCCCAGACTGGCCATCTGTGAGTTCTGGCAAATGCCAGAAGGGCTGCTGTAAGTTGCTATAGACAGTCACTATTTATTGAGCTGGTGGGGCCTCTGTGTACCTGAAATACCAGGGACTATTTCGATTCTCAATCCTGACCTGCCATTGATCAGATAAACTGGTCAGAAGTCAGAGTGACTGAATTGTATAAGCAACTTGACTTCTCTGTTGGTAAGCCTGACTGCTTGCTTTACTGCAATGCAGTAACTTATGTATTACGGATGAGCTCCAACATTTTCCATTGTTTATAACACACGCAGAGAGAGCAAAGTCACATTAAGGGCTACTGGTGCTTACTATTTTGCTTTTTGTTTCCTTGCTACTTTTCCTGTTATGCCTGAGCATGAGCATCAAATTAGGCGATGGGCACAGGGAGCAGTGGAGCAGTGGTGTAATCAGTCAGGGCCAGAGCTAGGGTTGCCACCTTTTCGTGAAAAAAATACCGGCCTATATTTTTGTGCATTTTCCCTATTAATAACATTGGGATTACCGGCCAGTCCGGTAAAATTTTAGGTAGGTGGCATAGGGTTGCCACCTTTTCCCCCAGTGGAGAACGGGCAGGGGGTGGGGCATGACAGGATGGCATGGAAGGGGCGACATATAGGACATGGTCATGTGGTCAAGAGGCGTGGCTGTGATTCAGTGATTGGCCGATCGCCGTGACCATCATGGGGAATCCTGCCTGGTTTTCCTTATTTGGAGAATTGGGCAGAAAGTTTTGATGTGCGGGCCAACCCAATACCCGCGGGTTGGGTGGGTTGGACCTCGCACTTCCGGGTTGAGTTTTTATAGACGTGCGTCTCTCGCCCCGCCCCTTTTGTGACGTCATCAGCGGTGCAGTGCGGGTCTATCACTATTGGGCAGCCCTTCAAAATACAGGGCTGTCTGGGTGAAAACCAGACAGGTGGCAACCCTAGCCAGAGCGGCCCCTATACTTCACCTCTAGTCATGACATGGGGCCCAGTAGCATCTGGTTAGCCACTGGCTGGTGGGGCTGTTTGGGCCTCTGTGTACCTGAAATGCCAGGGCCTATACCCGCGGGTTGGACCTCGCACACTCTTTTCCAGGTCACGGGCGAGTTGAGCTCTTCTTACTGCTCTCCTCGCCCGCCAGTGTCGGACCGGCCCACCTGGATACCAGGAAAACTCCTGGTGGGCCCAGGCATCAGTGGGCCCTCCTGCTTCTAACCATTTGGCCTATTTCATGGCCATTTCCTATTTCTATGGGAACAAAGAGGCTAAATAGATGGAATAATTTAAAGAAATGTAATGCAATGTAGTATGTAAAGAAAAGAGACTAGGAGAATATAGGTTGAGTGAGGAGATGAAGAATATTAGTACTGAGAGTGGGCCCCTGGTCTAAGGTTTTTGGATGGGCCCCTGGTGTCCTAGTCCGACACTGCCGTCCGCAACCTTCCAAATGCTGGTGTCTGACTTCCGGGTTGAGTTTTTATAGACGTGCGTCTCTCGTCCCGCCCCTTTTGTGACGTCATCAGCGGAGCAGTGCGGGTCTATCTCTATTGGGCAGCCCTTCAAAATACAGGGCTGTCTGGGTGAAACCAGACAGGTGGCAACCCTAGCCAGAGCGGCCCCTATACTTCACCTCTAGTCATGACATGGGGCCCAGTAGCATCTGGTTAGCCACTGGCTGGTGGGGCTGTTTGGGCCTCTGTGTACCTGAAATGCCAGGGCCTATACCCGCGGGTTGGACCTCGCACACTCTTTTCCAGGTCACGGGCGAGTTGAGCTCTTCTTACTGCTCTCCTCGCCCGCCAGTGTCGGACCGGCCCACCTGGATACCAGGAAAACTCCTGGTGGGCCCAGGCATCAGTGGGCCCTCCTGCTTCTAACCATTTGGCCTATTTCATGGCCATTTCCTATTTCTATGGGAACAAAGAGGCTAAATAGATGGAATAATTTAAAGAAATGTAATGCAATGTAGTATGTAAAGAAAAGAGACTAGGAGAATATAGGTTGAGTGAGGAGATGAAGAATATTAGTACTGAGAGTGGGCCCCTGGTCTAAGGTTTTTGGATGGGCCCCTGGTGTCCTAGTCCGACACTGCTGTCCGCAACCTTCCAAATGCTGGTGTCTGACTTCCGGGTTGAGTTTTTATAGACGTGCGTCTCTCGTCCCGCCCCTTTTGTGACGTCATCAGCGGAGCAGTGCGGGTCTATCTCTATTGGGCAGCCCTTCAAAATACAGGGCTGTCTGGGTGAAACCAGACAGGTGGCAACCCTAGCCAGAGCGGCCCCTATACTTCACCTCTAGTCATGACATGGGGCCCAGTAGCATCTGGTTAGCCACTGGCTGGTGGGGCTGTTTGGGCCTCTGTGTACCTGAAATGCCAGGGCCTATTTTGACTCCCAGTCCACACCTGTCTCTACTACCTTATAGGGGAAGTGTCAGTGATCTAGATCCTTGCTGTATGTAGCCCAGGGCTGATAACTCGGGGCTCAGAGAGCAAAGATCGCCCAACTGCGCACATTCACCTCTAGATGGCGCTGCAGAGATTACTGATTTAACGGGCGTTCCTAAGGCACGCCTTGCTGACGTCACCCAGTGGGCGGAGAGTGCAGGTGGAGTGCCGTAGGGCGGTAGCAGGTGAGAGGTGCCAGAGCGAGTGAGCGTCGGAGCGAGAGGCGGCCAGTGGTGTGTCATACAGACTGAGCAGTCGCATCGTTCGGGAAGTGTGCCGGGTTCTGCAGCCAAGTACCTGTGGCGGATCAGTAGAGCGGGTGAGTGGCTGCAGGGAGCAGCAGGTGCCACATGTCTTCCAGGGGATGCTGGGAAGTGGGGGGGATACGGTTACATGTTGATGTGGATCATGTGGGCAGTCAGGGGACAGGGCTAGTGACAGTACCGATACCCCTGGACACTTGTGCCTATAATTATAGTCTGACCAGTCTGAGCTGCGTGTTTGGCTGATGGGAGTTGTAGTTCCACAGACGCGAGGAGCCCGGGGCCGTGCAGTTACTTCCTTTATCTGTGTCCCGTCCCTCTGCCTCTAGGTGACAGTGTCAGAGCGTCAGGAGGCCCAAGTTGTGTGTGTCTGAGGGTAAATAAGGGGTTAACTGGCAGGACCTGCGCTGAGTTGCCTTGGGAGCTGCCAGGGATGCAATATCCTCCGCATTCATATTTAATAAGGTCATTGAATAGTTTATATGCACTCCACTTCCAAGTCTGGCCTATGTATGTACAATCTGATCGCTCATTGGCCCATCATACCATCCCAGCCTTCAGCACAGGTGCAGACAATAGAAGCACTGAGTCTCCCAGGCAATTTGCTATCAGTTATATAGTGACTAAAGTAGCCCCTATTGTCATGTGTAAGGATATTATAAGTCCCAGAGGAGTTCCAGGACCATATAAAAGCACAAGAGTGTATTTATACAGGTCATGGAACTACGAGGTAACTTCTAGTATTCTTATTATAATACACACGTTTCGGTGAGTCATGTGACAGAAATTACATCACTAAGCTCTGAATTTAACCAATGACATCACTTAGCGCCATTTATAAGGATATTATTTACAGGATATTAATGGCTCTTATGTACAATGTAATATTATGGGGTTACATGCAGTTTTATTTTATCATTATGCCATTATCCCAACTCTCTCTCTCTCTCTCTCTCTCTCTCTCTCTCTATGCACCCTCTCCCCTTAACACAATAGTTTTTACCTCGCCTGCATTATTCAGCCTCTCCCTATTTATCAATTTCCCATGAGCCTTTCTTCCCCTCCTTAGCCCATGACTTAGTTGGATCTCTTTGTACAAAAAGATTCCCATGTGACACACTCCCCTTTTGGCCCTGTCCTGTTGTACTAATCTTTGCATTTTATTTCTCTGTGCCAAACTTTTATTATTTTACTCTACACCTCTCCTCCCGCCAGTACTTGCCCATTCTCCTCCTTTGCACTATGTACTGAATTGTATTTGTTTTAATTCTCTGCCAATGAATATGGCAGTCTCTGCTCCCATTTTCCCATTTGCATGTCTCCTGCACTTTGACCCCTCTTGCTGCCACTAATATATATTTATATATCCTTTTTTAGTCTTACCCTGATTTCTAATGATGGCTGGATGCACCTATGTCTAAAAGCAGGGGAAGGAGGAGACAGTGAAGTGTTTGAAATTCTAAAATTAAATTCCTCATCCAGTGACAAATGGCCCTGGAACTCCACCCTTTCTGCATTAACCCCCAGGCATCTGCCTCCCATAACTATCACTATAGCTGGCCCTGCAGCCACAGGACTACCTGTAATTACATTAGCAACTAGGTAAAAAAAAAGTTACAGATCATTCTTCCCTTATCATTTTGTCTCTGTGGGGCTTTTAAATTTATTTTTTATTTATACATATATATTTTCAAGACAAATCCACAAACGTGTTCATATCTCCCGTGTTTGCCTCCCATGGTATGTGTAGTAGCTGCCTGGTTCTTAAGCATATTCTACTGACATTTTCTGGATTACTTTGATTGCTTCTCAAAAACAGGTGACCTCATGGGTTTCCTTTTAGGGAGATGGTAAGAATATCTTATTTTTCTTTGTAGTTTTCAGTAACTTGCATTTAGTTTCTTTTTCTCTCTCTAACCTGGACCTAATAATGTTGTGTTTGCTTGGTCAGGGGCACCCATTAACTCAAACAGATTGTGAGATTAGGTCTTTATTGTTCTTTTTATGATTCTATGAATTGAATTAGTTTCTGTTTTAGACTCTCTCTTAATAATTTTCCAGCCTTTCACGCAAGCCGCTGCCTGGTTGCTAGAGTAAGATCCTAGCAACCAGGTGTATATTTTATAAATTAAATTTTCATACCTGTCTGGTTGCAACAAAACTACAAATATCCACACACTACACAAATCATTGTACAACACTATATATGTGCATGCAACAATACTACCATGTACAAGAATATATATATATATATATATATATATATATATATATATATATATATATATATATATGTATATGTATATATATATATATATATGTATATATATGTATATGTATATGTATATGTATATGTATATGTGTATATATATGTATATGTATATGTATATGTATATGTGTATATATATATATATATGTATATATATGTATATGTGTATATGTATATGTATATGTATATGTATATGTATATATGTATATGTATATATGTATGTATATATATGTATATGTATATATGTATGTATATATATGTATATGTATATATGTATGTATATATATGTATATGTATATATATATATGTATATGTATGTATATATATATATATATATATATATATATATATATATATATATATATATATATATATATATATATATATATATATATATATATATATATATATTATATCACTCACACACACACACACACACATACACAATGCATTTTTATTTATAACACAGCAGTGGGAAATTGTGACTACTAACACTGACTGCCTAACCTGACCTAATGAAAGACCTGTGCTTGGGGAATCTGCTGTGACCCTCCAAAGCCAGCGCAGCAAGGGAATAAGTAGGTGCAAAGGGCAACTTATGCTTTTGTAGCATAGTTTACCTATATAACAATGCTTAGGGTAAAGGCTGAGGGTTTAACGGTCTTGAATATGGAGGTTTCTTTATGGGTTTTTAAAGGCCCAAACAGGATTGGTAAAACAAAAAAAAGTGAGCTGGCAGTTGTAAAGTTATTTACTAGCAAATTTGGTACATGCTTGTAAAATAATGGGCTTCAAGAATGTCTGTGCCAACCATTAGGTTATGTAAAGCATGAAATAAAGTTAAGCATTAATGAAATTGTAGTCTCCCGCCAAGAATGCAAGAGAATGGTGACTTAGATGGGTCAGAGTTCTTAGTCAGGAGTTTCTGGGACAAACTCTTCAGGGGGGAGGTCAGGTTTGTCCTCTGTGCTAGGGACATGGCATGGGACTGGCTGGGGGGAGGGTTAATATTTATCCAAATAACAGTATGAAACAAAACTGGCTTTAAAGGTCAACTAAAATAAGAATAATGTTAGAAATGCTGTATTTTGTATACTAAATATAAACCTGAACTTACTGCACCAGAAGCCCAATTAAACAAATGATTTATACTTTTAAAGTTGGAGCAGGGGGCTTTCATCTTGTAACTTTGTTAAACATCTTTGCAATACCAAGACTAAGCACATGCTCAGTGTGGTCTGGGCTTCAGTTGGGAGTTTAAGGTTAGGGATCGTCATAAATGATCAAAACAGCACAAGTCAAATAATATCTGCCAGAAGCCGATTAATAATCAGAATATACAGACTGCACTGGGTCTGTGGATACAAATCGACACAGTTGTTACAGGGAAACAAACAGAGCTGCTAGAGTTTTGGGAAGTAAGGTGGGGCTCCCTCCTGTCGTTTGAAAGTATGATTGTTTCCCTGCACAGCAGTTAGGGACCGTCTGAAGTTTCCTAACTGCAGCTGTCAGAGCAAGTAAAACGAAGGGTGAATTTAACTGCATACCGTCAGGTTTCTTATAAAAACGGTATATAATTTTTAAAGTATATTGGAGATAGGTTTCTTTTTCCTTTACAGAAATTAAAAATGGGATTTTATTTTTTTGCCTTTACATGCCCTTTAAGCTTTGGAACCGAGGGTGAAATGCAACATTCAGTTTTATTAACCCTGCCTATTCTGCCCCGGCAGCTGTTTTATCACTTAAATTTCAGTTACTTGGAAGACCGGCTCCTGGCAGATGGCAGAGCGTGCCCATGGAATATTGCTGTTGATTGAGGTTATGAGCTCCGAGCTGTTTTGCTGCAAACCAATACCCTTTATTGAGCTTTCCCAACCATATGTATGTCATTCCAGTTCATGGCATTAATAATAATAGAGAGCAAAAGAGGGCACAGGCAGTACAAGTCATTCTATTACTGGTGGTAAAATGACATTTGTTGTACCTATAAGTAGGTCCTGAGCATGTCTGTTTTGTGGCCCCTCTGTGCACCTTTAAGAGTGGAGGGTATCCCGTGTATCACAAGCACCCTACCAGCCTTTAGATTCCAGGGCATTGCTACAGGGAGCCAACTATGTAGTTTAGGGAATTAACCCATGCAGCAGTCTGAGGATGACTGCAGGAGCTGGCAGGGAAAGAAACCACTGAATCGTTGCATCGTTTTGAAATCTTTCATTGGCAGTAAATAACCCCCAGTGTTTAGAGTAACCTGACTGGCTGCAAAACTTGAACGACCCTCAGTGTACTTTCATACTCCCAAAGGAATGGGACCTTATGGGCATTCGTTATTTTACCCTAGTTCCACTGGCAACTGGCATACTTGGCTTTCTACACCTAAACCTTTTGTTCATTTTGACCCATCTTCAATCTATGAGGCAGCTTGATGACATTAAGGGCAGAGACACACGTGGAGATTCAGGGAGATTAGTCGCCTGGCGACAAATCACCTCTTCTTCGGGCAACTAATCTCCCAGGTCTACCTTCCCGCCAGCTAGAATATAAATTACCTGTGGGATGGCAGTCGGTGCGCTTAGTTTTCCGAAGTCTCCTTATAAGTCCAGCGATTTCGATTCTAGCCGGCGGGAGGCACTGCAGGGAGATTAGTCGCCTGAACAAGAGGCAATTTGTGAGGCGACTAATCTCCCCCGAATCTCCACGTGTGTGTCTTCCCTTAATCAGTGCTGTGGGGTCATTATATAAATCCTTCAACTCCGACTCCTCCATTTATGGTATTTCCTCATTTTTTAAAGGAACAGTAACACCGAAAGCGGAGTGTATTAAAGTAATGAATATATAATGTACTGATACAACTGCCCCCATGGCAACAAAGCAGCTTGTTTATATAAACTATAGTTGTCTTTCAGAAGCAAACACACTGCTTTTACCAGTGCCTGCTAACAGTATAATATATGTTAATTACTTTAAAACACTTTCCTTTTTAGTATTACTGTTCCTTTAATATAATATTGTAATTTCCATGTTGATCGAAAGAAGTATACCACATACAAGGCATTTTATTACTGCCAAAGCTAAAACATATAAATCCTTTGGTAATTCTAAAATCAAATCAAAGTTAAACTGTATAAACTAAAAACAATTGAGAAAACCTAAAATAACTTACAGTATATATATGAATTGAACCTGGCATATAGCTGTATTGTTCTGAGAAGCATAATTGCTTCTGCCATATCCTCCTTCATAGACGCTCTTAAATCTGATTGGATTATATACAGTGCTTGTGTTTTTGAGGAGTCAGAGTAGGTACATTTTTGGCGACTCCAAATACCCCAAATTGCTCCCGACTCAACAGCTCTGCATAAAATGTAGTCTACATATTAAATAAAGGTCATTGGATTAGTACCGTAGTAAAAGGTCATGAAAACCCACCTTAAAAAAGCACAGGGCCCAGTTTTGGTCTTGACTAATAGTTTAGGAAATCCAGGTTTAAAGAAATACAATACGTAAAGAACCCAGTTTATGAACTTGTTGTGGAAAAGTGTTCTGCGACAAAAATCCCCAGACAGTAAACAATATGAGTGTGTGTGACTCATCTTCCAGTATTTGTGTCCCCATTCAGATGCATCACAGCGGGACCAACAAATGCTAGGAGATTCTAACACAATGGGAAACCTATGAGAGGTGATGAGCAAGCGAGTGACTAGCTTGTCTGGCACATTGACTGCTTATGCAAGGCTAAACCTGCTAGCCGAGTCAGTTACGTTCTCTGTGGAGCAAGCTCTTGCTCTTATTTCCTACAGAATAACTGTGCTGTCAATAACAGTTAATGGCTTAATTCTCTCCCTTCTCAGAACAGGAAACATTAAACAGCCCGTAGATAGGAAATAACTGGATGTGTGAGTGTGGCAGGTGTCATATCTGCATTCAACCAATGAAGTTTCCTTCTGGGATTAGTAGACTCAAACACTACTTAGACTTTAATGTGCAGGGCAAACAATTCGCTGTACCCTTAGGTCAGTGTTTCAGGAAATTCTAAAGATTTTATACAAATACTGTAACATCGTGTACAGCAGGGGTAGACCTTTAGCTGGTGATCAGTAGATCTCAAGCCACTGTCTACAATCAGCTTGACTATATCATCCTCCTGTTTCATTCAGATATTTATTACATTGTTATATAAGAAATAATTGTTTGTTAAAGGGATTCCTACACTGTTTACACTGCAAATAATTCACGCTACCATGTACAATTTAATTCCTGAACCACCAAGTGTATTTTTTTTCAATTTATAATATTGTCGTTTAGGCAGTCATCTCAGGTCATTTAGCCTGGTCATGTGCTTTCAGAAAGAGCCAGCACTTTAGGATGGAACTGCTTTCTGGTAGGCTGTTGTTTCTCCAGCTCAATGTAACCGAATGTGTCTCAGTGGGACGTGGCTTTTTACTTATGAGAGCTATTCTTAGTTTCCTGATACAAGATTACAGCTGCCTGGTAGATCTGTTATCTGGTTACCTTCCCATTGGCTGCTGGGGGGAGGAAGGGAGGGGTAGGTATCACTACAACTTGCAGTAAAGACTGACTGAAGTTTATCCGAGCACAGTCAAGACTGGGGGCAGCTGGGAAACTGACAATATGTCTAGCCCCATGTCAGATTTCAAAATTAAATATAAAAAATCTGTTTGCTCTTTTAAGAAACAGATTTCAGTGCAGAATTCTGCTGGAGCAGCACTATTAACTGATGCATTTTGAAAAAAAAAAAACATGTTTTCCCATGACCGTATCCCTTTAAATATTGCAATATACATTTTCTCATAAATCAATATTTAAGTAATTTGCCATGTAATTTTCCATGGATCAGAATGCTAACAATGCTTTTGTTGATGTAGATCATAATGGGACATCACGAATAGAAGACCTTGAATTTACAGGATCAAACAGTGGAAGAAAAAATGTTTCTTTATCTAGGGACATTACGTTGGGTATCTTTTGTATAAAGTATTACATGCATGGCTACTGCCCACTGGGTTTTTACAACACTTAATCGATCATCATAGTCTTGGATATTAGGCGCTATTGGGCTAAGGCCACACTGAGCTGTGGCTACACCCAGAGCCACTGTGTCGGCCTGGGTGTACACACATGGAGTAGATTTCAACACCGAAATGCATGTTTTACAGGTTGAGAAACACTCATTACCCTAAAAGGGGTGTGTTTTGTTTTTTTTTTTTAAATTTCAGAGTAGAAAGACATCTGATGGTATCCCTGACCCATATCCAGACCATCTCCTGTTTATCATTCTGTTTTCTATTTAAACATTGCCTGCTTGCTAGGGTTAGTGGATTCCTAACAGTTAGCTAACCATTTAAATCCTAAACTCAAGAGATGAAGTACAAAATATTAATTCAGAAAACTAAAAATAATCAAAAATCCAGACTAACAGCAAGATGTCTTATGAGTTCATGTTTGTCATGCTAAAGATTAACTACCCCCCTTTAATAAATTAATTATGGCTTAATGCGCAGATGGAGAATGGTGCAGCAAGTTATTTCTTTACTTTTCTTTTATCTCTTAAAACCAGCGTGTTAATGTGATGGCACAGCAAATCAAGGCTAACTTGTGGGCTGACTTAGCATGAACTGTATATGTAGCATTTAAGGGTCAGGACACACGCTCAGATTCAGGGAGATTAGTCACCCTGTGGAAAATGAAGTGCACAGCGTCAATTTACATTGTAGCTGGCGGGAGTTCAGGGAGATTAGTCGCCCCGAAGAAGAGGAGATTTGTCGCCGGGCGACTAATCTCCACGAATCTGAGCGTGTGCCCTGACCCTAAGTTTAGTTGAGCTGCATTTCAGATCACAGAACTATCATCAGGTATGAGATCTGTTATCCAGAAACCAGTAATCCAGAAAGCTCTGAATTACAGAAAGGCAGTCTCCCATATACTCTTATTTTATGCAAATAATCCAAAATGACTTTCTTTTTCTCTGTAATAATAAAACAATGCCTTGTATTTCATCCAAACCAAGATCTAATTAATCATTAAAACCAGCCTACTGGGTTTATTTTATGTTTATGGGATATTCTAGTAGGTTTAAAGTATGAAGATCCAAATTCTGGAAATATCTCTTATCCAGAAAACCCCTGGTCCCAGGCATTCTGGATAACATTTCCCATACCTGTATGTATAATAATGCATTTGTTTCTGTAACTTGGTTGTCTTAAATACCGACCAAGAATCACTTTTTTTTTTTTGCTTCTGTCTGCAAATACAAAGTTCCTTGAAAGCCAAAGGTCACAAAAGAATGCAACCAAGCAAAGGAAAGAAGGTGTGCGAGAGGCTTGACACCTGTCTTGTTGTGCAGAAATAATAATGAGCTCCTCCTCGCCTGCTGCACATATGTCACAAGAGCTCCAATTTTTTTTTGTTAACTAGCATAAAGCAACATTGGGATGCTCCAATAACTGACGATACCAAATTAAATTAGCATTGCAGAGTCCAGGACAGTAGAAGTGCATGAAAGTCCAAGGAAACCAAAGAGTCAGGCCAAAGGCATACAAATTGGTGTCTGCAGGAAGAACATATAATGGTGAAAATAGAGGTAACGCAATACGACTACAAAGGCGAATAAAATAAGGATTAGAACTAGTACATAACATCGTAACACAGATATTGCTAAATATGGATGTAGGACGGAAAACGCATCTTTAAAAGGGGACGATTACACCCTGAATCTACTCAACATCATTTTTGTCTATTGGTTTAATCCGTTATAATCCATATTTCTTGCACTTAACAGGAAAACGGAAGCTTCTCTATATTTGGTCCTTGCAAATAGGTTATATCATTACCAGTATAAGACCCGCCTCCCTTCAGCTTTTTTTTAGCAGAACTTCAGTATGCTGAATCTATGCTCTGGTGATCTAATTATGTACCTCGCAAGGACCAAGCATGGAGTAGCTTTAATCTCTCTGTCTGATAACTTCCTGTTTGTAAAACACGGGGAGATTTAGTCGCCTGGCAACTAATTAGGGATGCACCGAATCCACTTTTTTGAATTCGGCCGAATCCTTCGTGAAAGATTCGGCCGAATCCGAACCCTAATTTGCATATGCAAATTAGGGTTCGGTTTGCATATGCAAATTAGGGGTGGGAAGGGGAAAACATTTTTTACTTGTTTTCTGACAAAGTCATGCAATTTCCCCCGCCCCTAATTTGCATATGCAAATTAGGATTCGGTTCGGCTGGGCAGAAGGATTCGGCCGAATCCGAATCCTGCTGAAAAAGGCAGAATCCTGGCCGAATCCCGAACCGAATCCTGGATTGGTGCATCCCTACAACTAATCGCCTCTTCTGCGCGGCGGCACTCGAGGCGTTTTGATTTCCAAAGTCGCCCGAAGTTGCCTCATAAGGAAACTTTGGGTGACTTTGGAAATCGAACCACCGTGAGTGCATTTTTCGCTGACGTTTTCTCATTATAGCAGGCGGAAGGCAGTTCGGGGAGATTGTCGCCCCGCAGTAGAGGCGATTAGTTACCAGGCGACTAAATCTCCCCGATTCTGCCAGTGTGCTCCTGCCTTAGTACTGAGGGTAACAGATCTGGGAAGTTTCTAGATTAGCCCTCAAAAAGAAAGCCACAATGATTGTATTTAACTTAACTTTGTTTGAAGTCAGTGTAGCTGCTTTTGCATTTTATTGTATTGATTTTCAAAATGAAGCAGCAGTAGAACCGTGATAGCCATAGCAACTGTCACTGCTGCTTACTACTTGTTATGCTAGTGTATGACAAGTGTGTATCTGAATGCGCATGGAGTGGTGACAGACAGTCCTCAAAGTCAATCGCTGAAGCATTTTACCTCAAGGGTTTGCTATCAACACTCCATATTCGATCACTAGTGTGGCAGACAATGGTGTGGGGGGGGTTTATCCACCAACCTCGCCTGAGGACCGCAACAGACAAAAATATCCCAAATTCCAAGGGCTTAGGTTCTACACAAGGACGGCATATACTAGCATTATATAGTAAATAAAGTACAATAGGGGGTACATTATTTATTATATAATACACAAAAGCCATGAATATCCTGTAAATGATATCCTTATAAACGTTGAGTTCTGATGTCATCAGTTATAAACGATGAGTTCTGATATCATTTCTGTCACATGACTCATTGAAATTTGTGTATTATAATTAATAAAGTACCCCCAGTTGCAAAATATGAGGATATTATAAGTTACCTCGGAGTTCCATGACCTGTATAAAAACACTCGGCCTTCGGGCCCCATGTTTTTATATGGTCATGAAACTCCTCGGTAACTTATAATATCCTTATATTTTACAAGAAGGGGTACTTTATTCACTATATAAAACACAATATAATATCCCTCTGACATAACACACTTCCAAACATCTGCCCTCCTTTGCAGTTAGGATAAGCACAGTAGCAATCTTCAGCTTTAAAAAACTCCATAAAAGAAGGCCAGATCCCACTGAAATACCGGAGGAGTCAGTCTGACCTGTACTTGCTGTGAGTCCTCTCCGCACCTGTGAGCATAAATGAGGGCCTCTTGTGTAAGTGATTCAGCAGACTGGCTCAACCAGATGCAGGGAACAACCACAAAAAGTTGTTCTTTTATTGGCTCTAGACTCTATTTATGGCTCTCTGTTCTTTACATGCAGAGGCTTTGATGTATGGCAGTGCTTATTGTGTGTTTCTGTTTACTCAGGTATGTCTGGTGCCTATACCACCTAGGGATGTTATCATGTTTAATTGGACATATACAGTTCTGTGGGTGGCTCCAATTTTGTCTTTCAGTCTCTGTTCAATGTTGGAAACAGAGGTGCTTCGTACAAGCAAGTGTAGAAATAACAAGTCTATGAAACTGCAGACTCACATTGGTTGTGAGTATTAGAAGGTAAACACTAACTACAGCACTTTAGCGCAAAAACCCACTACACTGCTTAGGGCAGGGCTTTCCATAAGGGACCACTCCACAGGGCACTTGGGTGCTGTGTATAACCTAAATGAACTACATAACATACAGATATATCCGGCTGTGGGAATCATTGCTCAGCTGTAGCACCCAAAGAATGGCTCTATTGTTCTTCCACAGCTGGTAATTGGGTTTAGTGTTAAACATTATTTTTACCTGTTCTATCCACATACCCTACAAGACTGATTTGATGTTTTAAATACCTTTATACGTAGAACAGGTGCTTAAAGGAGAACTAAAGCCTAACTAAAGAAGTAGCTATAAATGTTGTACATTTATGTTTTGGGCTTCTGTACCAGGGCAAATACAGCGCAGGGAAAATCTGTGTCTCCAACGATGTCCCAGTAGCTCCCCATCTTCTTGTCTGCTGATTCACTGCACATGCTCTGTGCTGCTGTCACTTAGGGACCCACTCACAATATACCGTACACATAGAATAGAAATGTCACACTATAAGGCTGATTAGTAATTAATACAGATACATGGCAGCACAGAGACTAGTGTAATTAGCATCAGAATTTAATAATCAGCCCTGTAGCATCAGCTTATATTACAGGCCAACCTCATTTTCTGCTGGATAATTTGCGACAACCCCTAAGCTTAGCTTCTCAACGGCTGCTCAGAGCCCACTGAGCATGTGAGTGTCACAGACACTTTCCAAGATGGTGACCCCCTGTGACAAGTTTCAAGTCCTGGATCATTGCTGCTATTGACAAGCTGAAACCTTAGGCTGGTGCAGTAAGATCAGTTTGTGAAATATGGCATTTTTAACCATATTCATTTTTAGTGGTTCACTGATGCTGTGGAATTCTTAAAATATCTCACATTATGTTTTTTGTGTATATTTAACTGCTTTGTGACTAATACAGACACAGAGATTGTTCTTTTCTCATGGCAGATATTAATTCAATTGGTTTATCAGGCAACGAGGTGCATCAGCAGGAATGTATTGTTATGCTGTCGTGGCACAATAACACATTTCTATACATTCACTTAAATTGCTTCTTGCGGGTTCTATGTTTAGTTATTTGCTAGAGGTATTTATTGCCTGGGAAGTCTGATTCCCAACAGGGGATTTATTGTCGTTAGTCATGCATATCCACAGCAAAGCCTCACATGCTTCTCACTTGCAAAGGGTATAGTCTTATTCACATTTCTTGTAGTTGTTGCTACCTAATATCTGAAACTTTCGTCTTTATATCTGTCTCTGCATCAATAATGAAATTATATCATTTTTCTAAATATTTTATGAAGCTTTTTACACAAGCGTATCCTTTCTATGTCCATGGGTTATTTATGTGAGTTTTAGGTATGAGCTCCACCATCATTTTGCTCATTTAGACTAGTGAATGTTTTAAAGCAGTCTTCTTTTAATCTCTTGCTTATTTTATAAATATATTCCTATTCTAAATTAGGTTAATAGTTATATATGAGACCTTAAACACACAGTACTGCATATCTGCATTAATGTGTCTGAGGCAACCCCATGTTTCTTCATGCTAGTTATGCATAGCTGCTATTGCATTATATGCAGGGTCCCCAACCTTTTTTTTTTTTTTTTTACCTGGGCAGCAACACAAGCATGAGAAATGTTCCTTTGGGTCCCAAATAAGTGCTGTGGTCGGCTGTTTGCTAGCACAGATTTAACTGGCAGCCTACAGGGGGCTCTGATTGCACCTGGGTTTTATGCAACCAAAACTTGCCTCCAAGCCTGGAAAAATAAGCACCTGCTTTGAAGACACTGGGATTAACATCCAAAGGGCGAGCAACATTACTCACGGGCCAGTGGCTAGGGATCACTGCATTATGTGCAACACACACCAGTGAAATTGCAGGTGGTAATTTGGATCACTGCTACATAATGACAGCTATAACTGAGAAGAACTTGGCCTATTTCACTATGCCTTTCTTGCTCTCTATTTGTAATATTTGTTGAGTTCTGCTCTATTTAGAGTTAAGTGTTAGCAGAATTTATATTAGCTAAACATTCAAAGTAGAAGCTGCTTTAAAAGGCATTTATTTAGATGCGGTACATGGGCAGCTTAAAGGAACAGTAACGTCAAAAAATAAAAGTGTTTTAAAGTAATGAAAATATAATGCAGTGTTGTCCTGCACTGGTAAAACTGCTGTTTGCTTAAGAAACACAACTATTGTTTATATAAATAAGCTGCTGTGTAGCAATGGGGGCAGCCATTCAAAGGAGAAAAAGCTCAAGTTACACAGCAGATAAGCTCTGTCTGTCTAATGGTGTTATCTGTTATCCATTCATTAACCTGTGCCATATAGCCGTTTTTCAATTTCCACCATTGCTAGACAGCAGCTGGTTTATATGAACTATAGTAGTGTTTCTGAAGCAAACACATCAGTTTTACCAGTGCAGGGCAACAGTACAATATATTTTCATTTCTTTAAAACACATACATTTTTTGGTGTTACTGTACCTTTAAAGGGGTGGTTCGCATTTAAGTTACCTTTTTAGTATGTCCTAATTCTAACCAACTTTTTAATTGGGTTTAATTATTTTTTTTTTATATAGTTTTTTTTTTTTCTAATTATTTTCATCTTCTTCTGAAACAAATGCTCTGTAAAGTTAAAGTATAATTATTGCTACTTTTTATTACTCCTCTTTCTATTCAGGCCTCTCCTGTTCATATTTCAGTCTGTTATTCAAATCAGTGCACAGTTGCTAAAGTAATTTGTACCCTAGCAAATGGATTACTGAAATTGCAGACTCGTGAGCTGCTGAATAAAAAGCTAAATAATTCCGAATACTACTCTACATCATACTAAATGTTTATTTTAAGGTGAAGAACCCCTTTAAGTAGTGCTGTGACCTTCTTAGAACTCTTGCAAAGTATTTGTTCTCTGCAACTGGTTGACTTGCAGAATGCTGTACACAAATGCTTAGGAACATAGTTGTTCCTTGATGAATGGAATGTGCTATAGGTGGTGTAAATCAGGTCATTCTTCTGTTCTGTACTGTAAATACTGAGCCGGCTTTTCCTAGGAAAACCTTCTGTGGTTTGCACAGGTATTTGTGAGGAAGTTTGTCATACATCAGATATACAGTAGGTAAGGGTGATGTTGTTCAAATAGAACTTCCTTCTTCCTGATAGTAATTATTCATAACCATTTGTTTCCAGGTAGTGAAGATGGATGCATCTCCCTTTAGAAGGGGGCAGTGGGCCTCCCAGTCTGTCCGAGTCACTGCAAGGGAACTGTCCCTTGTGAAACCAAAGAATGCAGCAATTATGGAGATTTTCTCCAAGTAAGTACCATGACTAATTTATATTCATTATTGCCATTTAAACTGCTTTATAAACTGGGAAACTCTTGACTATATCCTTTTTACTGCCTGATGATTTCCACACTTTCATTCCGGTTAACTGCCAGCAGATTTTTGGAATATTTTGCTCCTTCTCTGTAGGGTCATGTCCTGATGAAAGCTTTAGTTTTCCTAGGAAAACAATGTACTGTCTATTTCCCACAACCTAACACTAACTAGGGATGCACCGAATCCACTATTTTGGATTTGGCCAAACCCTCGAATCGTTTGCCAAAGATTCGGCCGAATACCAACCCGAACCCTAATTTGCATATGTTTTGTGACAAAAAGTCATGCAATTTCCCTCCCCATCCCTAATTTGCATAGGCAAATTAGGATTCAGTTCGGCCGGGAAGAAGGATTCGGCCGAATCCTGCTGAATCCTGGATTCGGTGCATCCCTAACAATAACTATACTTAAAATTACTTTATATTTAAAAAAAGGAAATGCTCTCTATCTCTAGTATAGAAAAATGTTACAAATTATACTTTACAAATATTTATTTGCTCAAAAACACAACTGACTTGGTTCTCCCAAAGCACTCTAATACCAAGTATGTATAGTTCTGTGGAGATTCCTAATACCGTATTGTCAATTTACCATTGTAGAAATACTTTTGATTGCAAGCCAAAAAAGATCCACAGAAAACTCATTTATTTTTGGAATGTACACATTGATTCATTCAGAATGTCTTTCTGCCCCAGCTTACCAAACTGCAAAACTTTTTTTTTTTTCTTTCATTGTAAATCTTTTCAAAACTTCCAATTTTACAGCATCTTTTCCATTCCCAACCCTTACTACATAGGATAAAAACCATCATAAATATATAGTGAATAAAGTACCCCCTCTTGTAAATTATAAGGATACTAGACATTAAGCCCGTTAAATTAACGGGCGCTAGAACATATTTTGTCCTATACCTCCCAACATTTCAGAATGGGTAACATTAGTAGGCAGGACCCCCTTTGTAGCACTGGTGGCCAGGGGGTTAATGCTGGTGCCCAGGGGGTGTTAACATTGGTGGCCAGGGGGGGTGTTAACATTGGTGGCCAGGGGGGGTGTTAACATTGGTGGCCAGGGGGGGTGTTAACATTGGTGGCCGGGGGGGGGTGTTAACATTGGTGGCCAGGGGGGGTGTTAACATTGGTGGCCGGGGGGGGTGTTAACATTGGTGGCCAGGGGGCATTGGCGGCCGGGGGGGGTTAACATTGGTGGCCAGGGGGCATTGGTGGCCGGGGGGGTGTTAACAATGGTGGCCAGGGGGGGTTAACATTGGTGGCCTGTGGGACTTATCTGTCAAGTTCGCCTGGGCCCTTTCACGCAGTTTTTCCTTAGTGACTTCTTCTTCCTCGGCGGTGGCTTCTTCTTCTCCTTTGGCGGCGGTGGATCCTCTCTTCAGACGCCGGCGGTGGATCCTCTCTTCATTTTTTTGTAAATTCTTTATTTTCCAATAGCACAGTCATATATCACTGCCATCACATGCTCGTACATATATGTTCGATTACATCAAATAACTTGACTGAGGCAGATCCAAATATGCAAAAAAGAAAACTACAGTTCAATGTCATGTGCCTACTGAGCTAGGTCAGAAACATAAAAATATATTAATAAAAGAAAACAAAAGGATTATGCCATAAGTGTAACAATATATAGTTCTGTATCAGTTTGCATGGATAAGAAAAAATATAAGAGTCACTGGTGAGCATAGGAGACAAAGTAGAACAGATCTAGGTAATGTAATAAGGCACAGAGGAGGAGGCCCGCCGGGGTCTCAGCAAATCCCCCACCAATAATAAGTAGAGTGATATATAGGCATTAATACTGAAATCAAGACCCGTCTAATGGAGAAGAGCCGCACATTCCGGTGATTCCATAAAGAGAAGCCAGTGGGTCCATTTCTGTCTGAAATTATCTTCCTGGGAACGCTGATCTCTGGGAATTTTTAATTTCTCAAATTGGTAGATTTCCTGAACCTGTAAAATCCAATCTTTGACTGAAGGAGTTTTGTCCGTTCTCCAATACCTGGGGATTAAAGCTTTGGCCACATTAATCAAAGTGGAAACAATTGAGCGTTTATATTGAACCGTAGACATCGTGTTATGATGAAGTAGAAAGAAGGCTGAAGGCTGCTGAATCAACAATCTCGAAATTCGTAAATTTAGACAATAGCTGCTTAATTTTTGACCAGTAAGATTGTAGCCCTGGGCATTCCCACATAATATGGGACAATGTCCCCCCTCCCTCGTCCACATCTCCAGCATGTGTCCGGAAAATCCGGAAAGATTTTTGCTAATTTTACAGGGACCCGATACCAATGAGAGAGTATTTTATAATTATGCTCCTGAAGTTTGGAACTAGTTGCAGTTTGGAATGATCTATCAACAATAGCGGACCACTCTTCCTCAGCAAAAGTAACGTTGAGCTCCCGTTCCCACTTCTCTTTGAAAAGACCCAGTGGTGAGGCCTGAGTATCAGAGAGGATTTTGCGTAATAAAGAGATTTCATGAGGATATCTGCTTGACTTCGTAAACAGTTGTTCAAAGGCGGTATCCCCTCCATTGCCGGTACCCAGCGTGCCTCTCTTCAGACGCCGGCGGTGGATCCTCTCTTCGGACAGGTAATTCCAGCAGCTAACGGTCCGTGGGGCACATGCGCAGTCGCACAATTCCACGGACACAGGGACTGGACGCAGAGACACTTGGACTTTATCATATAGGATTATAAGTTTACCGAGGAGTTTCATGACCATCGGCCTCGTGTTTTTATATAGGTCATGGAACTTCGAGGTAACTTCTAATATCCTCATATTTTACAACGGGGGGTACTTTATTTATTATAATACACAAATTTCAGTGAGTCATGTGACAGAAATGACATCAGAACTCACCGTTTATAACTGATGACATCAGAACTCACCGTTTATAAGGATATAATTTACAAGATATTCATGGCTTTTGTGTATTATAATAATATAAAGTTTCCTTGTGAGGCAACTTCAGGTGACTTTGAAAAAATGAAGCGATCTGAGTGCCGTCCCACCGGCAATTTACATTCTAGCCGGAGGGAAGGCATTCAGGGGAGATTAGTCGCCCAAAGAATAGGCGATTTGTCGCTGGATGACTAATCTCCCCAGAAGCCATGTGTGCCACCACTCTTAAGGAGTGTGCTTTGCCTATATGAACACAACAACGTGTGCGCAGGAAGATTCCTATAGTGATAAGGAAGACTGGTCTCTGTACACACAGGCGTGCCACATCTTGCTTTACCACTCCCAGGGAGGTTAACCAGCTTCCTACAGTACAAACACCTAAACCCTCACCTGTCGCATGGAAACAGCATAGCTGTTAAAGGGGCTTGTGCTGACCATACTTTTGCCTACTATTTAAATCACAATCTGTGGTTGGTTATGTCTTGATCAAAACTGGGAAACTGAAGCTACTTCATGTTTGGCACTTTCACGGTAGATAATTACCAGTTTACAACCCTCTTGCATAATGGACTTCTACTCAAACATTTGGTGAAGAGAGTGGGTTGTGTAATAGTAATCCAATTATGAATGTTAAAAGGACCTAACTTTGAGTACCTTTCAGATTTGCTCACAGTAAATTTTAGATTTGCAGTGCTGTACATTTGTGTGGTTGTTGTATGTCATTAATATATATTCTTGGCTACTGCATCACAGTCCCCTACCACTCCCAAACATTCTCATTATGCCCCTTTTTTATCCTCCCAAGGTATCAGAAAGCTGCTGAAGAGTCAAGTTTTGAAAAGAAGAGATCAGTAAGTACTTGTTGAGTAAAAGCATTTGGTTCCACATGTCACATATAGTTCAGTGCATACATTGATCAGCCATCATTGAAACTGCCATCGCAGATGTACCCCATTGTACTGCGCTAGTATTTAATTTATTGCATAAAAGTAAATAGTTCCTTTCTGTTCATGTATGTGTTATAGATAACCATGCCTCCCAACGGTCCCATTTTTAGAGGGACAGTCCTTTTTTTACAGCTCAGTCCGCAGTCCCTCATTTAGGGCTAGTCCACACGTGGAGATTCGGGGGATTTTATCTCCTGGCGACTAATCGCCTCGTCTTTTGAGCGACTATCTCCCCGAACTGCCTTTGCGTTTTTCCCCATAGGTTACAATGCAAAGTCGCCTGCGCTAATGCACACGTGACGATGTGTTTTCAATAGTCGCCCAAAGTTGCCTCACTGAGGCAACTTCGGGCGTCTATAGAAAACACAGATCGCTTCTAACTTAATTGGCTTTTGGCAGAGCGCCTAGAACAGCCACAGCAGCAGATAAGCTGCTGCCAAATTTTGAAAAATTAATTTGGTAATGGTAAATGGTAATTGGGTGTGGCCACAAAATGGGCGTGGCAAAAATAATTGCCGCGCTACGCGCCAACTTTTTTGGCCTTCTTTTCTTTCCAGAATGTTGGGAGGTATGGATAATTTCAGTAAGTTCAGTAAGCCCCATAGTTGCGAGACTGTGTTTTGGCACCAAGGCAAGTAAAAGGTATATGTGAATACAAGTTGTGGGACATTTTGTTACTCGTGATACAACTTGGCTACCACTGGCTACAAAAATCCCTTATTTCATTACCACCAGCTAAAATGCAAACTGCTTTTGGGGAAACTGAAGTGGAACAGCCTATTTTCTTGCTCTGTGCAATTTTATTAAAGGGATAGACTTTTAAAAGCCCCATTGCATGCCCTGACATTCCTAGTTATTTTCTTTAGTTTTTCACTACCAGGATTGGCATTTGATGTCAACTAACTCCATGTCAGTGGGGTGGTAATGATTAAGTGCTGTCTTTTTTTTAAAACCTAATTCCTCTTCACACCGAGTGGTAATGTGAAATAAGGTGACAAATCAATATGGAGCATTCACTCAAGAAGGCAAAACTTCCACCAGGCAAATGTTCAGATGTGAAGAAGTTTTATTGTGTCAAGCAGCCTGACGCGTTTTGTGTTCCAAACACTTAATCATAGGCTCATGAGCCTGCTCCATATTGATTTGTCTGTTTGTCCGCCCCCTGTGCTGAGGGCTCAGTGCGGTGCACCTGGGCCACTTCCTTGATGTGGTGAGTAACCATTATACTAACTAGAGACCCTACAATACAGAAGCTTCTTTCATATTTATTCAACGTGAAATAATGTGTCAAAAATACATGGAGTGGATCACGATCACTCAAATGACAAAACTTGTAATAGGTACTGACTGGACAGGGCTCCTTAATGCTGTGTGTGACCAAAAGGTATTTATTGTGATATATATGGAGCAATTTAATAAATCACGACACGCCTAGTACACTATAGCAGCCTATCGAATGTTTCCCGCTGACTGGTAAATGTTAGTTGATAACTGGTTACTATGGGCTTCTAGGCCTGATACAAACTTTGCAACTGTTATTACGTTATCCCGCTTTAGGTAATGTTATAAAGTTCTGATGCTTGTAGTCTTGTAGTAACCAATCATCAGAATTTACTGGTCTGCAGTAATTTTAAAATATAAAAGTCAGCATCTCTGGCTGCTATTGGTTACTACACCTGGCCAGAGGTTGCACCTATTCTAGATTCTCCTAATGTTTTGAAATGTTCCTTCGCTTTGGAAACAGGAGATAGTGAATAAAAATGTTCTCTCCCATTTCTAAGTATGTCACAGCAGGTGCTATTTCAAGGAAATCATTGAATGGCACAGGCATTTCTGTGGCGTGTTAGATGGTGTAGATATTAAGGGGTGTGTGTATAAAATTATTCTTATAATAATTTCTCGCATCACTGTACAAATTTTTTAATGTTTTATAGAATTGTATTCTTTTTAAAGTGGAACTAACATCCCCTCCCCTTGTTGCTTTTTATCTGTTCTTCCCTTTTCACAATCCACCTGACCTCTTCCTCGCTGCATCTCCTGCATTGCTAAGCAAAAAGTCAGCTGCTGAAGTGCAGAGCTGTGATGCAGAGTTGATTGCCTCCGTGTTTGACTAAAGGTGGCCATACATGGATAGATCCGCTCGTTTGGCGATGTCGCCAAACGAGCGGATCTCCCTCCGATATGCCCACCTTGAGGTGGGCAATATCGGGCAGATCCGATCGTGGGCCCTAGGGCCCAATGATCGGATCCTAGCTTTCACAAACGGGCGGTCGGATTGCGGGGCCGCATCAACGAACAGATGCGGCCGCGATCCGACTGGATTTTTAACCCCATCCGATAGAGATCTGGCCGACTGGCAGCTTATTGGCCGACACGGTCTGTCGGCAGCTTTTATCGGCCCGTGTATGGCCACCTTAAGTCACTTCCCAGACTCCAGTGTGGCGAATTGCAGGTCATCTCCTTTGTAAATGCTCTTGGTTGTGGGTCGATGTTGGAGAGGCCCAGGGGGTTGGCAGAATACCGTATATACTCGTGTATAAGCCGACCCGTGTATAAGCCGAGGTACCTAATTTACCTAAGAAAACTGGAAAAATGTATTGACTCGTGTATAAGCCTAGGGGCCCCATGTCAGATTTCAAAATGTGAATATCGAGACATAAAAGTCAGCTCATTTTTACATTTAAAAGAAATGATTTAACAGATAAAATCATATTGAGAAGTTTGTAGACAATTTTGAGAAAAAGGAGTAACAAAAACTATGGAACAGAAAACTATGAAATCAGAGGCTGCACACTACCTCCCCACCACCCGCACGGGGCCCCCAGCCACAAATTCCCCTCTGTCCCCCCATCTCCCCCAGTGCTTACCTTCTTCATGTGTATTACAGCTGCTATTGAGTGGGGGAGGTCAGGAAGGAATGAAGGCAAGAAGCAGCTCTGCCAGCCGCAGGAGTGGATCTGGGCTGACGAGGCCCTGGGGGCCCACCTAATGTTCCCTCTTATTCCTTCTCGGCTATACGCTCCTTCCGCGGCCCCAGCAGGACTGTCTGTGACTGACTGTCACGATCGCCGCCCGGAGCAGGTCCAGGAGCTCCGGGCGGCGCGTCCTTCCCTGCCGGCGTTCGCTCCCAAAATGGCGGCGCCCATGGCCGCCACGTGGGTAGCGGCCGGCGCCGCTACCCACGTGGCGGCCATGGGCGCCGCCATTTTGGGAGCGAACGCCGGCAGGGAAGGACGCGCCGCCCGGAGCTCCTGGACCTGCTCCGGGCGGCGATCGTGACAGTCAGTCACAGACAGTCCTGCTGGGGCCGCGGAAGGAGCGTATAGCCGAGAAGGAATAAGAGGGAACATTAGGTGGGCCCCCAGGGCCTCGTCAGCCCAGATCCACTCCTGCGGCCGGCGCCGCTACCCACGTGGCGGCCATGGGCGCCGCCATTTTGGGAGCGAACGCCGGCAGGGAAGGACGCGCCGCCCGGAGCTCCTGGACCTGCTCCGGGCGGCGATCGTGACAGTCAGTCACAGACAGTCCTGCTGGGGCCGCGGAAGGAGCGTATCTACGGTATGACCCGCGTATAAGCCGAGGTTGAACTTTTCAGCACATTTTGGGTGCTGAAAAACTCTGCTTATACGCGAGTATATACGGTACAATCCTATACCTCATCCTCAACTCCCCTTTCTTAGAAACCTTTATTATATACTTCCTGCCAAATTTCACATTGATACACGAGGGCTGGGCTGTAAACTGGGGTTGTAGAGTGATAGAACGATCGATTGTTTAGACATGAATTATATTTTTACTTTGCTATGTGTTGCTTTTGTTTGAAAATCACTGAACTCTATCTGTGGCTGAATTCTATTCGTGATTTCCACTAATGCTCTTTATCTGTCAGCACAAGTATGTGCTCTCCTTTCTGTCTTAAATTAGTGCCCAATTACATCTTTTTCTTGTAAACTTCCATTCATCAACTGAGCGTCTCCTATTCATATTATTCTTGGCAAAGTAACTTCCCTGCATTTTCACACCCAATCTGCATAATAACCTAGTTAGAGAGGTTAATAAGAAAGTTCATGAGGTTGTGTCTGTGTGCTACCAGTTCAACCCCACAAGGGAAATATCTTGACGTGTCCCTGAAACTGTTGATCCCCCACAGCTGAGAGGTGGGTTGCTCACTGTGCTAATCATTACCATTAAAATCTGCATTATAGTGAATTTGCGTAGTTACGTCCATTTTCCAGACTGAAAATTCGCCTGCCGTTAGAGTGCGAAGCAGCGCTACAGTCTTATCTCCTTCGCTAGCAAATTTACACCAGTGGATGTTAGTAATTCAGCAAAGTCCCGAAAGGACGTCACCCTGGCGAATTTTTGCCAGCGTTGGTCACTTTGCCCTTTAGTAAATTTGCCCCTATGGGAGACCGCCCTTCCGTAATGAGGAGCTTTCTGGATAAGGGATTTCCGTATAACGTAAACCATACTGGTATGCACCCAAATCTTTCCACCCTTTCAGAAAAAAAAAGGCAATGGCACAGTTTGTGTGTAGTGACCAGCACATATAGAATCCTCTCTTCACTTTATACACGGAGCGTATTTTGGCAAATGTCATTTTCTGGCCAAGGTCTGCCCCATGTTTGCAGCAACAGATGGATCCATTCATATATGCATGTTACTACACACACTGGGCAACCTCTCAGTGAAAATAACATAAGCTTTGGTGTTCTTTAGCAGGGATATAATTAGATTTTATTATCCATTTAAAACACCTGACCTTCTTAAAACTAGAACAAAGTAGTAAACTCCCTTGTCTATTGAATCATTCCTCCTGTAATCTTCAGTTTAAATGAAATAGATTGTTTTTAATTATCCATATAAACCACTAAACCACTTCTGCTACTATAATCCTATGGGCTGGTGCTCTCTTTATGCAACTATGTAATTTACTTTATTACTATAAAAAATAACCTGGAGGTGAGCATAAATCCACCCATGCTGTGCAAGGACATAACTGAATGAATCCAGCACTCATTGGGTCTGCTGCATGTACCTACAACCAACAGTTTTTGGGACCAATCACTTCTTCCGGTTGCCACTAATGGAATGCTTCAGGGAAATTTGTGTATTCAGGTGCTTTGTAGATAATCTTTGGACAGGTATAGGATCCTTTATCGTAGTACGGGTATAAGATCCTTTATCCAGAAACCTGTTATGCAGAACGCTAAGAAATATGGGACGACCTCTCCCATAGGGGTATATTTATCAGAACCTATACCTGTAATAATAAAACAGTGGCTTGTACTTGATCCCAACTAAGATATAATGAATCCTTATTGGTGGCCAAAAAATCCTATTGGGTTTATTCTATGGTGGTATTATTATTATTTTTTTTTCTAGTAGGCAAATTATGCTGATTCAATTTACGGAAAGATCCCTTATCCAGAAAACCCCAAGCGCTCTAGATAACAGATCCCATACCTGTACAACTACATCAACCTTGGAATCCTTGGAGCCTTTTTGGGTTTTGCATAAGATTATTGGGATAATGGAGTGTGCAAAGGGTATGTTGCCTGTTTTTAGCCTAAAAGTACTGTTGTAAGACTGACCTCATTTGTGCTGCTGCCATCTGGACTACTATCTCATATGTCGGGAGGCCCAGATTCATTTTAGGACCCAATAATTTGGCTATAATTAATGATGTAAGTAATTGTCTATTGAAGAAATGCTTTTTCACTGTAGTTAAGCAGATCATTTGAAACGCGCCCTTAATAGCATGGCTTCCCGTTTTGGGGGGATGCTGCTTAAAAGTTTAAGTGCTAATTCTGTGTAATTTGTCTTTTTGTCTGGCCCATCAAGGAGTTGGAAGGCCTAAACATAAACCAATCATAGCACCTCTAAGGCTGTTTGTAGTTGAAGAGAATAGAATGGGGACAGAGAAGAAAGGAGGGCCACACTGCAGATTTATAAATCTCATTTTAATTAATATTCTGCACACATGAGTAATAAATCTAATCTCTTTGAAAAAAAAAAAAAAAGTAATAGCTGTCTGAGATATGTGTGGTTTGTATGGTGTTGCTGGAGCTTATCTGTGCTGCCAAGCACACTCCTATTTATATAGCTCTGCAGAGGAAAGCCAAAGTTCAGCAACATCAGCCCTTGCCAGATTTCTTCAAATCTGACGCATTTACAGAACTAGGGATGGGTTAAATACAAATCTGAAAGATATCTTGTGTGTTCTGGCCTCTTTTTTTAAAGGGGAAGTCCATTTTTTTATTAACTTTTTTTTTTTTTTTTGCTATGTTGTAGATGGGCCTGTTCTGTTAGATTGGTCCTTATTATTTTGCATGTTCATATATAATTGTATTTCATCTAAAGCAGTTAAGAAATGGAAGAAAGGGATGGTATAGCTGACTTTGGAAAATGAAGGTTGTTTCTTGACCCTTCGTGTGTGAATGAAATTGTGTATGCCAACTAGATTAATTTGTGGAAGTTATTCATTCTGGTGGATTTATAATATGCGTTTAGTTAGTCTGCTCAGCTGTCCATGCAGTTTCTGGACTGTGTTTCATGGCATGTTTGGCAGCTGCATTGAACACTTGGTCATTACCTACACCTATACATACTTAAAGGAGTAGTAATAACGAAATATTTGTGTTTTAAAGTAATGAAAATATGATATATTGTTGCCCTGCACTGGTAAAACTGATGTGTTTGCTTCAGAAACACTACTATAGTTCATATAAACAAGCTGCTGTGTAGCAGTGGCGGAAATTGAAAAAAGACTATATGGCACAGGATAAATAGTGGATAACAGATAACACCATTATGTTCTACAGAGCTTATCTGTTGTGTAACCTGAGCCTTTTCTCCTTGAATGGCTGTCCTAATTGCTACAAAGCAGTTTATTTATATAAACAATAGTAGTGTTTGTGAAGAAAACACAGCAGCTTTAACAGTGCAGGGCAACACTGCATTATATTTTTGCATTACTTGAAAACACTTTTTTCATGTTACTGTCCTTTAAAGTGGCTATGCATGGGCTGCTGCTTATTGGCCTGTGTATATAACCCTCAGACGGGTTTGTTTGTCTAATATCTGGACAAAAACTGGGCAGATATTGATAGAACAGGTTTCAAGAACCTGTTGGGTTGAGGACCTCATTGGCTCGTTAATGTGTTCCTTGCCCCAAAAGCCTGCATTTACCATCATTGAGATCCCATTGTTTGACCCAAGGGCCTCAGGCTCCGGGCCTCTTGTGTGGTTCTGCCAACATATTGGAGATGACAGGCACAGGTGATGACGTAAATTACAAATTTAGACTGACGGGATATGTGTGTTTTTTATGGAGTACTGGATATTGGTAACCGTGGACATGAAATTGGAGGTATTGGAAACAAAAGAACAGGCTAAGCAGCGGGGGCGGTGGCAGGACCAGGAGCCCAATGTCAGTGGTACTTGATCAGGTGTGTTGTTGTTGGTCTTGGGATTGCGGAGCCTGCTGGGAGCTAATAAATTCCTAAGGTTTGGTGCTTTCCTGTATGTGATTAATGGTTTGTCGGGTAGTAGGGGTCCTTAAGTATGGGTCCTGAAGTAGAATTTCCCATCTTTTAAGTATGGATCTGATCCCCTGGTGTTCTTTACTGTATTGAGTAATGAACCGGGGGTGGATTGAATTGGGTATTGATTATGGTAGTGGTATGGGGATCAAGGGGTTGTTGTTTTGCTTGATGACAGATGTCTTTGATTAATTTTCTCGGGTATTTTCTTGCTAAGAATTTTTTCATGAGTATTTGGGATTGTGTGGTATAATCGTGGTGATTGGAACAGTTTCTATAAATGCGTCTAAACTGACTGTAAGGTGTATTCTGAGTCCAGGGTCGTTGATGGAAGCTTTTGAAGTGGATGAAGTTGTTGGAATCTACAGATTTAAAAAAAAGTTTTGGTTTTTATCTGATCATGTTCTGTGGAGATAGTGAGGTCTAAAAAATCAATGGATGTGGGATGGTGTTGTGAGGTGAATTGAAGGCCGCTCTATTAGTATTAAGGAAGTGTATGAAGGATGGGATGAGTGTGATGTTCCCCTTCCAAATGAAGAAGAGATCATCAATATAGCGTTTGTAAAGGACAATGTTCTCGGTGAAGGGATGATTTGAACCAAATAACTGTAATTCGATATAGCCCATGGTGAGGTTCGCATATGATGGTGCGAAAGAGCTCCCCATTGTTGTACCGCTAATCTGATAATTGTCATTAAAAGAAAAAATATTGTTGTTGAGTATAATTTCTGTACATTGTGCAAGAAATTGGTGTTGTAAAGATGGGGGAAGAGTACTGAGAAAGTGTTGTATTGCTAAAAGGCCGAATTGGTGGGGGATGTTGGTGTATAAAGAGGTGATATCACAGGTGAACCAGTGATATTCGGGGGGACCAAGAGATGTGAGATAGTAATTGTATGAGATGTTGTGAATCTTTAGGGTATGATGGAAGGTTTGTTACTAATGGTTGTAAATGTTGGTCCAGAAATCGGGAAATGTTGCTGGTCATAGAATCAATACCTGAGATGATGGGTCGTCCGGGCGGTTTATGGAGGTTATGTATTTTGGGTAGTAAAAAAAGGGTGTTTTGGGGTGAAAATTAAGAATGAAGTTGCGTTCATTTTTGGTGATAATATTCTGCAGAAGAGCTTGGTTAATAAAGTCCTTGAGTATTTTGTTCATTGTAATCGTGGGGTCGGAAGTTAGTTTATTGTAGTGTTTAAGGTCATCTAGGAGTCTGGCCGCTTCTCTTTTTATACAATTTGTAGATTTCAAAGTGTGTTTAGGGTCATTGACTTGTTGGAATATCCAACCCCTGCGTAACTTCAACTTTGTGACTGATGCTTGAACATTATCCTGAAGAATTTATTGATATTGGGTTGAATTCATCCGACCCTCGACTTTAACAAGGGCCCCAGTCCCTGAACTAGCCACACAGCCCCACAGCATGATGGAACCTCCACCAAATTTGACAGTAGGTAGCGGGTGTTTTTCTTGGAATACAGTGTTCTTCTTCCGCCATGCAAAGAGATTTTTGTTATGACCAAATAACTCAATTTTAGTCTCATCAATCCAAAGCACTTAGTTCCAAAATGACTGTGGCTTGTCTAAGATTTTGCATACAAGTTGCTCTGTTTGTGGCGTGAGTGCAGAAAGGGCTTCTTTCTCATCACCCTGCCATACAGATGTTCTTTGTGCAAATTGCATTGAATTGTAGAACGATGTACAGACACACCATCTGCAGCAAGATGTTCTTGCAGGTCTTTGGAAGTGATGTTTGGGTTGTCTGTAACCATTTTCACAATCCTCGGCATATGTCGCTCCTGTATTTTTCTTGGCCTGCCAGACCTGGGTTTTACAGCAACTGTGCCTGTTGCCTTCCATTTTCTGATTCCATTCCTTACAGTTTAAACCTCTGAGATAGCTTTTTGTAGCCTTCCCCTACCTTTTCTCATGATTGGACGCACCTGCCTTTTAAATTTCAAGTAACAAGCAAATCCAACCAATTTGGTGTTGCCAGTAATTTGTATTGATAAGTTACATGCATTCAAATTTGCAAAATGACAAGGGTACACAAATTTTTGCACAGCCAGTTTTTCACATTTGATTTAATTTCATACAACTGAATACTGCTTCACTAAAAATCTTTGTTCAGAAAACACCCCAGTACTCAGATGTCCTGGGAAACGAAAGACATACCCCTGTTATTTTTTTGTTGTTGTTGAAAGTGGAGTAAATTATTATGCAGGCTGAGAGGGGTTCCTAAACTTTTTCATATGACTGTATTTACTTACCTCGTGCCATATACATAGCACTGCCTTAATACCAAAAAGTATTTAGCTCTCGCATAAGGCATTATGGGTGGAGACATGCAAATGACTCCTTTATGTCCTTTTGGCCAACTTTGCATCCAGAAATGCAGGTTTTAAAGCACAGATACAGCCAAATCATTTGGAGTCATGTATTCAAACTTGCAGACAGCCTGTTTCCATCTTGTTAGGTCTCATCAGTTTTGAAACCGAAACCATAAAAAAAAACAAAAAAACATAATTTATTTGTTGTACTGAGCAATGTGCCTGTGGTACTAAAACTACCCAGTTTATGCCTGTGCCGTGTGTCTTTGTACAAGCAGCATGTTAATCTTTCAGCAGTCACATCTTTGGAATTTGCAGGCATCAATCTGGGGAGCTTCCGGTGAAGCTGGGAACAAAAGGGCAGGGGATTTATAGTTCATCTGTCTTTAAGCATCCTCACGTAATTAAAGCACTATTCTTAAAGGAACGGTAACACCAAAAAGTGTTTTAAAATAATTGAAATATAATATGCTGTTGCCCTGCACTGGTAAACGTTGTGGGCTTGCTTCATCAAGGCTACTATAGTTTTCTATAAACAAGCTGCTGTGTAGCCCAGGGGTGCAGCTATTTAGGCTGAAGGAGAAAAGACATAGGTTTGCATAACAGATAAGCTCTGTAGATTACCAGTTTATTCTATTACAGGGAAACCTGAGCCACCTCTGAATTTAATGGCAGACGCCTGTTAAATGCAGTTATTGGACCAAAAATTGCCATTTTAGAATTTTAATGCTGAAAAGCAGCTGCACTAGCGACAGGGCTTTCCAAAAAAAAGTGTATCAAGAACCTAGCCTGGTTAGGGTGAGACGGGCTAAAAGGAGCCAAAAAGCCCTTCACGTGCAAGACATGCAGCATAAGTCCTTCTGAAATTAGAAGATATTTACTTGCCTCGTGCCATATACATAGTACTGCCTTAATACCAAAAATGAAAGTTAAATTTTCACATAAGGTTATTTTCTATACTATGCATTTTAAATATAATGTGCCGTTATCATGCACTAAAAACATACACTACGCGGCCATTCCAGAAAGTTCCTCAGGGTGGTGCTATAGAGCCTCACATTGAAGCAAGCAGCAACAAACCCAGGCAGTTGCAGTGTGCAGGAATCTTCTGCTTGTCTTGTAATTTTCTTTTGATTATTATCACAGTTATGAGGCCATTTTTATCAAGAAGTAAAACTAGAGCTCGTCACAGTTACCCAGAGTAAATTCCACTGCTCTGTGTCATTTTTCAAAGCATATTTATTAAAGTGGCAACCCACTTAAAGAAATACACTCAAAAATCACTGAAAAGAGAGCCGTGGAATTTCACTCTGGGAGACCATGGCAAGATTTAGTTTCACTTCTTTATAAATATGCCCCACTGAGTCAAACTGCCGAGTGGGCTAAAGTGAGCAGTGTAGCTGCTTCTCTATTATACAACATATAATTGCAGTGTGAAACACTGGGTTTTCCCCTTCCAAATTAAATTTTCCTAAATGTCGCCTAAATTTGTAACTTAAAGGGGTGGTTCACCTTCAAGTTAACATTTAGCATGTTATAGAATGGTTAATTCAAAGTAACTTTTTTCAATTGGTCTTCACTTTTTTTTTTTAAATAGTTTTTGAATGATTTGCCGCCTTCTGACTCTTCCCAACTTTCAAATGGGGGTCACTGACCCCTCTCTAAAAACAAATGCTCTGTATGGCTACAGATGTATTGTTATTGCTACTTTTTAATTCTCCTCTTTATGTTCAGGCCTCTCCTATTCATATTTCAGTCTCTTACTCAAAACAGTGCATGGTTGCTAGGGTAATTTGGACCCTAGCTACTAGATTGCCAAAATTGCAAAATGGAGAGCAGGTTAATAAAAAGTTCAATAACTCAAAAACCACAACTAATAAAAAACCTATTGTAAATTGTCTCAGAATATCACGCTCTACATCATACTAAAAGTTAACTCAAAGGTGAACAACCCCTGTTTTTAGAAATATCCAAAGGAACCATGGATTGCAATGGATTCCATGGATTGCAATGGATTCTCTTTTATTTTTTTCACTTTGACAATGCCACCATGTCACCTTGTATTTGTATGTACAGGAGTCCAAATATTGCCTGCTTGCCTTGCTCTCAACTCATTTGAAAAATGTTAAAACATATATTTTTTTTTTAAGTCTTGTGTACTTAGCCAGATAACTGAAAAACAGAAAACAGAAAACTAAAAAGCAGAAATATGCTGTATTTCAACTTTAACTCACGTGGGTATTTAGCTGGTTGCTGTAATGTTTCATTTCCATTCCTCTCCTCCTCCCCCTTACAGAAATTCCTTGTCATGCCAAACATTCTTCTGCTGATTGAATGTGGGGTACATTTTATAGGAGTAGAGTCTGTTTGGATGTTACTTGAGCCCTGGAAGGATAATAAATCTTACAAGGACTGCCTGATATATGCACCCATAGGGCAGGGGCACGTGGGCAGATTCGGGGAGATTTAGTCGCCTGGCCACTAATCACGATAATCTCCCTGCCTGCTATAATGAGAAAACGCAGGCTTCGATTTCCGAAGTCGCCCGAAGTTTCCTCGGGAGGCAACTTCGGGCGACTTCGGAAGGCGAAGTGCCGCGAGTGCATTGGCACAGGCGTTTTCTCATTATAGCAGGGGGAAGGCAGTTTGGGGAGATTGTTGCCCTGCAGGACTGCCTTCCCCCTTCTATAATGAGAAAACGCCTTGCGCCAATGCCAAGAACTCTCCTCTCCTCAGCTTTAAGTTAACGTTTAGTATGTTATAGAATGGTCATTTTAAGTCACTTTTCAGTTGGTCTTCATTATTTCTTTTTTACAGCTTTTAAAATATTCACCTTATTTTGACTCTTTCCAGTTTTTAAATGGGAGTCACTGACCCCATCTAAAAAAACAAATGCTCTGTAAGGCTACAAATTTATTGCTATTGCCATGTGTTATTACTCCTCTTTCTCTTAAGTCTCCTTCCTATTCATAATCCTGTGTCTTGTTCAAATCAGTGCATGGTTGCTGCTAGGTTAATTTGGACCCTAGCAACAATATTGCTTGAATTGCAAACTGGAGAGCTGCTGAATAAAAAGGAAAAAATGCAATAAAACAAAATGACAACCAATTGCAAATGATCTCAGAATATCACCTGCTACATCAGCCGTATAACTGGTCGTGGAATCGTGTGTCTAGTTTCAACTGTCATTTTGGTGTAAGTCGGCTAGCAGGGTGCTGAAGTCTCTGCCATTTAATAAGGCGAGAGACTTATATCCTAATTTAGCTTCTAATACCTTCTAAATCCATAAAACCATAGCAGTTTCCACTCGCCAAGCTGGATTTCCCAGCCGCAGAAGCAGCAGCAAAGCAGAATAAAGAGGTCCGGCTTAATTCTGCCCAATAAAAGTGCCCTGGTAAGCAGACTGCTAATTGTACCCTTGCAGATGCACACCTGCTATTTGTGTTTGTGTATGTATAGCGTGTTTGTACAGTGTATATTTGTGTGTGTAATATAGTAGATCTGGT
The DNA here is from genome assembly GCA_038501925.1 of Xenopus petersii. Taxonomy (NCBI): domain Eukaryota; kingdom Metazoa; phylum Chordata; class Amphibia; order Anura; family Pipidae; genus Xenopus; species Xenopus petersii. The sequence goes on from CM076674.1 coordinate 36,486,303, forward strand.
TTGATGCTTTATCTGGACCTGGGATATTGTATATGAGCAGCTTTGGACATATCCAGTGAATGGAGATTACTGTAGTATTGGACTTGTATTGATCTTGATGTATGTTTGCACTTAAACATGTGAATTTGAGGTGTTTTTATTGCACCCATGGTGGTCTTAAAGGGGATCTATTGCAATAATGAAAATTTACTATAAGCTTCATTTTGCTGGAATAAGAAACTTTCTAAATATAATCAATTAAAAATGATGTATCATTTGTGAAATAATCAAGTTATTCTTCCCCTCTGAGCAGCCGGTTTCTTCATTCTGTCTTCATGCAGTAGGTGGAGTCAGTTTTTGATTGGCAGTTAGGTCTAATACATCTTTAACCCAGGTTCTCACTCTTTAAAAATAAATGACTGATGGAAATCCGTTTTCTCTGAGTGCAGCCTATGTTATTTTGTTTGTGCTGGAGTTGGGTTATTTGAGTTATTCTGCTAAGGAAAGGAGACCCTTCTTAAAGGCTTATTAGACCTACCTGTCCATCAAAACCTAACCCAGACCTCCGCATGAAGAGTGACAGGTTGTGGAGAGTGAGATAGTGAAGGGTAACTTGATTATTTCTTAAAGGAGAAGGAAAGGTTAAAACTAAGTAAGCTTTATCAGAAAGGTCTATAGAAATGCACCAGTAAACCCTCAAAGTAATGCTGCTCTGAGTCCTCTGTCAAAAGAAACACACCATTTAGTTGCTTTTATTGTGTACTCATGGGCTTCTGTATCAGACTTCCTGTTTTCAGCATAAACCTCCAGGGCAGGGCTTGAGCATGCTCAGTTTGCTCCTCTCCCCCTCCCTCCTCCCATCCCTGCTGTAATCTGAGCTCAGAGCTGTAAGTGAGCAGGGAGAGACACAGGCAGGAAGTGATGTCACACCAAGTTTATATGGCAGCTGTATCCTAAACAAACAAGAGACATTGTCTAGAGCTGTTACTCAGGTATGGTAAAGCATACTGCAGAATAAATATAGCGTTCTAGCTTGTACTATTGTAGCTAATCTGTTGGCAATAAACTGCCTTGGAGCTTTCCTTCTCCTTTAAATGGTACAGAATTTGTAATTGGTTGTATGTTGAAAGTGTCTTATTTCAGTGAGAGGAAACTTATATATATATTTTCATTTTCGAGATCGGTCCCCTTTAAGTATTCTTTCTGTTAAACTCTGGAATATGCTTCATGCCTTAAAGCAAAATGGCAGGTTCAACACATGTATAAACAAACATTTTTAACTTATAACGAATAGATAATTTATTGTGTATTATTGTGTCTCGATTCTTATTATAATAACATCACTGCCTTGAAGCACTGGCGTCCTAGGATTGATTCCAGCAATGGCACTGTGTGCAAGGAGTTGGCTTGTGTCGGATTTGTACTCCAGAACATACAACACCAACAGTAACACCAAAAAATAAGTGTTTTAAAGTAAGAAAAATATCAGATACTGTTGCCCTGCACTGGTAAAACTGATCTGATTGCTTCATATAATAAACTATAGTTCATATAAACAAGCTGCTGTGTAGCAATGGCGAAATGGAATAAAAGACTATATGGCACAGGTTAAATAGTGGATAACAGATAACACCATTATGTTCTACAGAGCTTATCTGCTGTGTAACCTGAGCCTTTTCTCCTTTGAATGGCTGCCCCCATTGCTTCACAGCAGCTTATTTATATAAACTGTAGTAGTGTTTGTGAAGCAACTCTGAACTCTGTCAAATGATGCAGAATATGATGGAACAGTATAATTAAAGGATGATAATGGCTGTGTACATGCAGGCGATTTTCCTCTGCCACTGAACTTCCGTTCGTTTCTCCGCACGTGAATGCTGGGAGTGTATGGGGATTACCTGTTGAAAGTTTTTTTTTTTTTGTTTGATACTGGGAATCGTGGGGATTACCTGTTGAAAGTTTCTTTTGATACTAGAAATCCAGGAATAGTGAATCTTCCCTGAATATTTCTATGGGCACTTACTGCTCAGGATGCTAGTGTGTCCTTCTGGGAAAGTGCCAGTTGTGTTAGTCATCATAAAGACTTAATCCAGATGTGTCGACACAGAGGGAACCAGAAACAGGGAAATGGAGACATTTCTTTGTCAGATCATGCCTTTTTCTTTCTTCACTGCCAAACAAATTCTTTCATTCTTAATCATGCTGGTTGCTTTTTTTTCCCCCCTTTTCATGTTTTGACCTTATATGGATTTCCTCCCCCCCCTTAAAAACTTCCTTTTCTCCGCCCTCTAATTCCCTTCTGAGTTGGGATTTTTTTTTTTTTTTACATGTGGCACAGATCAAATTAGCTTCAGAGCTTTCTGTGGACCTCCCTTTCCTAAGACATTTTCCCCTATTCTGCAGGGAGTTTTCCATTTCTCAGGCTATAACTAGTATTCGCTTTCTGTTCCTTTAGAACGCAGAGAATCTGCCCCCCCGTTTTAATCGGGGCTCTCTCAGTGTATTAAGGAAGAGGTGGGAGATCCCTAGTCAAGCAGGTCTGACTGAAGTGAACAGTAGCTCCCATCTGAGGCAGAAGGTGAGCAGCAGCCCAAGGGGTGAGAGTATTTCCTCGGAAGAGCGTTCTGAAGTGGTCAGCGCCAAGGCTCAGTCTCCTGCGCTTCACAGCAATCGATTCCGCTATCCCAGTGCCACAGAACACGGCTCTGGCCACAACGTGGGGGAAAACATGGACCAAGACTTGGAGGTTACAAATCAGGACACCCCAGATCCTTCTCCCAAGGTTGAAAAGTTTAATGTGCCATTGAACAACTTGAAGATGATGTTTGAAAAAGGTGAAGTTGCCAACAAGGTAAGAAACCGTGGAGCAAGCCATGTTTACAAACCTGAGCATCTCCTGTGTAGCATGAAATACTGCCAAATAAACTGGTTTTGCTTCCCTTTCATTCTGCTTTAAATCTCTATTGGCAAATGCATTGTCTGTTCATACAGTTTGTATTCATAGCTTTGCTATTTGTTCTGGAGACAGATGGAATCCACTGGTCCTGCTCTCCAGAGTTGTCTTGGAGGGGAGCAGCGGGTGGTGAGAGGGAGTACATTAAGACCCCGCATTTTCTCATCTTGTACTGTGCAGGCAGTGTAGGAGATCCCATAATAGGCTTCTGGGGAGGGACTGTGAGCAGGTATAGTAGGGAGAGATGGTGCCTATAGTAACAGTGGGATAATAGTCTCTGGGAAGGGACTGTGGCTGTGGGATAGCAGGTATAGCAGGTATAGTAGGGAGAGATGGTGCCTATAGTTAACAGTGAGATAATAGTCTCTGGGAAGGGAGAGTGACTGTGGGATAACAGGTATAGTAGGGAGAGATGGTGCCTATAGTAACAGTGGGATAATAGTCTCTGGGAAGGGAGTGTGACTGTGGGATAGCAGGTATAGTAGGGAGAGATGGTGCCTATAGTAACAGTGGGATAATAGTCTCTGGGAAGGGAGTGTGACTGTGGGATAGCAGGTATAGTAGGGAGAGATGGTGCCTATAGTAGCAGTGGGGTATTGGGGAAATACTTGGCGGGGGAATGACAGTATGTGATGGTAAGATAGAAATATATAATGTTGCTCAGCTTGCAGTTGTTGAGAAACAGAAGAATATTAAGCACTCAATAACAGCTGTAGGCTGGGGAAAGGGCAGAAACATTTGTCCTTGTCTATTCACGGTGTTGGATTTATCGTCCTATAGTCCTCCAGGGATATAAGATTCTCAGACACGATGAGTAAGTCCCTCTTGGGTTTGAATAAATACAGTATATTTTGTGTTATATCACAAGTATGGTCTGTAAATATGTTAAACAGTTCCCTGCATCACACAGCTTGCCTATAAATGCACAAGAAAGTAGTCCCCTAATATCTGCCAGACATCCTATTCTATCCGGTCAAGCATTGGCAGCTGGTGTGCCCAAAAGACTTTTCATTTTATTCTGTATATAGACCTTCTTTAATGTGGTAAAGCAGCTCATTGCAGAAACAGACCAGTCAGCATTTTAAGTATGAATCAGTGCATCTAAGTCTGTCCTTGCCAGGAAACAGCTGCTGGTTTCCTCTCAGTCCTTTCCTGTCCCAGTGTTTGCATCAGTGGAGAGGGGGGCAGAGTGCGTCATTTACTTTTCGTTGGGTGGGCTCTTGGCATCCCTTACCTGGCTGTCTGCTTAGCTTAGTTATTGCTGGGCTCTTCTAGAGTGTCTGTTAGTAAGCACCCCCTGTATGCAGCATGTATTGCTTATAGGGTTGCCATATTTTCTGGAAAAAAATACCGGCCTATATCCTTGCCGTTTTTCCTATTAATAACATTGGCATCATAATTTTTACCGGCCAGAACGGTAGAATACTAGCCAGGTCGCAACCGTAATTGCTTATGTCAGTGATCCCCAACCAGTAGCTTGTGAGCAACATGTTACTCCCCAACCCCTTGGATGTTGCTCCCAGTGGCCTCAAAGCAGGGGCTTATTTTTGAATTCCAGGCTTGGAGGCAAGTTTTGGTTGCTTAAAACCCAGATGTACTGCCAAACAGAGCCTCCTTAGGCTGCCAGTCCACATAGGGGCTATCAAATAGCCAATCACAGCCCTTATTTGGCACCCAGGATCTTGTTTCATGCTTGTGTTGCTCCCCAACTCTTTTTACATCTGAATGTTGGGTGAAAAAGGTTGGGGACCCCTGGCTTATGTAGTGATGTGACACAGAATTGTCCATAACCCTATCAGAAATGCACATTGTTTGCTGTAGTGCAGTTAAAATAACCCTGTTATTGCCCCGATATACTTGGTGTTTGTTTATAAACGCAGTAAAGAAACAACCAAATCCAAATTATACCAATAAGGTTTTTTTTTACACGGTCACAATAATGGCTTCCCATTAACGTGAATAAAAAAAAGCACATGTGGCACGGGACTAAACGCCATAAATACTCAATGCATTCTTTTAGTCAGAGCTGATTCAGAGCTGATTCGGCTGAGAATAGTATGACAGATTTTCTGGTCCTGACCCCAAACTTGAGTCTGAGATGCCCCTGTAGTGAGGACATGGCAGGCCCTGCGGGTTTTCGCTTAAAAATTCCTTGCTCATTTGGCACTTTCGGGGGTGGCACCTAGATTACCCCCCTGATCTTCAGCAACACACTGAATGAGCAGCTGTGAAAAGGTCAGAGGCTAAAGTGGCATGTAGTCTTCCCAGCATGGCTATGTTCTGATAAGCCATTTAGCTGGGCCTGTTTCTGATAGATAAAGTGATTGGGTGTGTCCTTGTTTCCACCCCACAGGAAATCTAATACACTGACTTTTAGTGGTCCTTTGTCCAGCCTTGCAAGCCTCATATACTGTTCTCTCCCAAGCTCTGGTTACAGTTGTTTGCCTCGGGCAGACCATGTGAGGTCATTGACTGTAAATCTTCCTCCCCCTCCCCTCAGCAGCTATATGAGCAGCGCTAAAATCATTAACCCTCTGTAGCCCACACAGCTGGAAATGGCAACCCACCCCAAGCTTAGAAACTGAGCCTCTTATATCTTGCACTGATGCTGGAGATGTACAGAAACTAGAAGTTGCACTTAAGGGGTTGTTCACTGTCAAAACACTTTTTTTTTTTTTCAGTTCAATTGTTTGCCAGAAATAAGGACTTTTTTAAAAAAAATTGCTTTCCATTGTTTATTATTTTAAAATCTTTCCAGAATTACAGTTTAAAATGAACAGTTTAATGGAACTCAGGGATTCTGCTCGGCAGGGACAAAGATTAGAAATGTATCAAAAAAATGTATCAATTTAGAACAGTTACAGAGTCTGTGACCCCCCCCCCACCGAGCGCCTTTAGGGCAGAGACACATACTGCTATTTCGGGAGATTAGTCGCCCAATGACAAATCATTTCTTCCTCCAGCGACTAATGTCTCCGAACTGCTTTCCCGCCAGCTAGAATGTAAATCGTCAGCGGGATAGCACTCGGATCACTTTGGCTTTCCGAAGTTGCCCCGAAGTTTCATCGTGAGGCAACTTCAGGCGTCTTCAGAAAACGAGTGCCACCCAGCAGGCGATTTACATTCTAGCCGGCAGGAAGGCAGTTCAGAGAGATCAGTCACCAGAAGAAGAACTGATTCGTCACTGGGCGACTAATCTCCCAAAATAGCAGCGTGTCTCTGCCCTTAGAAAGACATAAGAAGGTGAAAAATGACATTTTAATCTTCAATATTAGAAAAACAGTCACTAATAGAAAAAAGAAAATAATTGGAAAAAGTCTTTAAATCTGTGAATTAGGCTGAAACCAACTGAATTGAAAAAAAAAAAAAGTGTTGGAAGTTGAAAACTCTTTGTAGAATTAAATAACATGCAGTTGCAACCTTCCAATATACATTCTTCAAACATTTTCACAGTTTCTAAATGTAATTGCAGTTGAAAGCATTATTTGTTTTCCTTTCGTTTTCGGGCTCAGGCTCTTGAAACAATGAAACTCTTAATCAGCTGGCGTCTGTTACATTGTTTCAGGAGTCGGAGACGGGAGTGCAGCGATTAGTGGCTGTTTTCAATAGCAATGACATTTACAAGTAACTTTGAACCAATACATTTATGTATATTGTAATGTTGCTTAGACCTCCATATCTTTGCTTTTGGATGGAGATCCACTGTAATATTGTCTTTAAAGGGATCCTGTCACCGGAAAACATGTTTTTTTTCAAAACGCATCAGTTAATAGTGCTACTCCAGCAGAATTCTGCACTGAAATCCATTTCTCAAAAGCGCAAACAGTTTTGAAATCTGACATGGGGCTAGACATATTGTCGATTTCCCAGCTGCCCCAAGTCATGTGACTTGTGCCTGCACTTTAGGAGAGAAATGCTTTCTGGCAGGCTGCTGTTTTTCCTTCTCAGTGTTAACTGAAGGAGTCTCAGTGGGACATGGGTTTTTACTATTGAGTGTTGTTCTTAGCTCTACCAGGCAGCTGTTATCTGGTTACCTTCCCATTGTTCTTTTGTTTGGCTGCTGGGGGGGAAAGGGAGGGAGGTGATATCACTCCAACTTGCAGTACAGCAGTAAAGAGTGATTGAAGTTTATCAGAGCACACGTCACATGACTTGGGGCAGCTGGGAAATTGACAATATGTCTAGCCCCATGTCAGATTTCAAAATTGAATATAAAAAAATCTGTTTGCTCTTTTGAGAAATGGATTTCAGTGCAAAATTCTGCTGGCGCAGCACTATTAACCGATTCATTTTGAAAAAAAATGTTTTTTCCCATGATAGTATCCCTTTAAGGGTCAGGCCACACGGGCAGATTCGGGGAGATTAGTTGCCAGGCAACAAATATGATAGTATGATGTAGAGAGTTATATTCTCAGACTATTTGCAATATATTATTTGTAGTTTTTGAGCTATTTAGCTTTTTCTTTTTATTCAGCAGCTCTCCAGTTTGTAATGTCAGCAATTTAGTTGCTAGGGTACAAATTACCCTAGTAACCATGCACTGATTTGAATAAGAGACTGGAATATGAATAAGAGATGCCTGAATAGAAAGATGAGTAATAACAAGTAGCAATAACAATAAATGTGTAGCCTTACAGAACATTTGTTTTTTAGATGGGGTCAGTGACCCCCATTTGAAAGCTGGAAAGAGTCAGAAGAAAAAGGCAAATATCTCAAACTATAAAAAAAAAATGACGACAAATTGAAAAGCCCCTTTAAGTACCAATCCATTCAAGTAGCAGAGCAGAAATTCATGTTAAAACATTTGCCACCCCAACCATGACCACTTTAGACGGATATAGAATATTTGACATTATAACTCTCGAAAAGACAAGCGGCCAATTCTGTAATCTTTCTGTCCCACCCAGGAAATATGGGAATGACTTGGCTAACAAGGCCCAATGATGTAACAATTGATGATTCCCATTAGAAACATTCCAGAGTTGGAATCATAACTGCAGCGCATGTGACTTGCTGTATCTTGACATATTGCCTCAATGTGGCCGCAGTCCTTCTGTGTTTATGTGCGTGTAAATGTCAAAGGGAAGATTTTAATAAAGAGGCTGACATATGGCTTAGGCTATGTGTTCCCTCAAATTAACAGTGTTTCATTTAAGCAGCTGGCACACAGTGCCACAGAAGTGTACCAACTAAAGTAAGTTAATTGTATTAATAAAGTAGGGATGTACCAAATCCGGATTTGGCCTTTTTAGCAGGATTCGGCTGAATCCAATGCCTTGTGAGGCCATTTTACATTTGCAAATCTTTCAGGATGGATTCAGCTGAATCCCAAAATAGTGGACTCTGTGCTTTCCTATAATAACAATAATACTGAAATGTGCTTCACTTGCAGATAGTTACGGCTGATTGAACGGAAGCACCAAAGAGATTAGAGTGAGGAGAGCTACAGTAAAATGAGCCAAATATCTTCCACTGAGCAATTAATGTAGCAACATACACATCTCCCGTCAAACCAAATGCGAGCAGCTTTAACTCACTCAAGGAATAATTATAGGAGACTTCCCTCTTGGATTCTTTTTAGCCATCATCACTCTAGTCTCTTTGGTACTCTAGCCCAGTGATCCCCAACCGGTAGCTCGTGAGCAACGTGTTGCTCTCCAAACCCTTGGATGTTGCTCCCAGTGGCCTAAAAGCAGGTGCTTATTTTTGAATTCCTGGATTGGAGGCAAGTTTTGGTTTCATAAAAACCAGATGTACTGCCAAACAGAATCTCAATATAGGTTGACAATCTACACAGGAGCTACCAAATGGCCAATCACAGCACTTATTTGGCAACCCAAGGACATTTTTCATGCTCATGTTGCTCCCCAACTCATTTTACTTCTGAATGTTGCTCACAGGTTCAAAAGGTTGGGGATCCCTGCTCTAGCCCCTCAGAAGCCATGTTCCCTTGCACTGATCAGATCTAACAAGGTCAAAAGAGACTGTCTGCAAGTTGCATTTAAGCCGTTAGACATAATATCCAAGGCTATTGTGATACTAAACTCTATAGTTAGTATAGGTATGGGTATAAAGAATTTTAATTAAAAGTAGGGAGGGGTGTGTGTATGGATGATGGGTTTTCATTTGGAGGGGTTGAACTTGATGGACTTTGTCTTTTTTCAACCCAATTTAACTATGTAACTATGTAACTATGTTACTGTGCTAATACCCCATCAGATCTTAATGCACAGTTGGCCATAGGGACATAAAGGTGGCCATACACAGGGAGATCCACTCATTTGGCGGTGTCGCCAAACAAGCAGATCTCTCCCGATATATCCACATTAGGGTGCCCTAGGGCCCAACGATCGGATCAGAATGGAGGCCATACGGGCGGATGGATCGCGGGGCTGTATCAACAAACAGATGCAGCCGCAATATTGGGGCAGCCCCTCGGAGGGCCCTACACATGGGCCAATAAGCTGCTGACTCGCTCTGTAGGCACCTTTATCAGCCCGTTTATGGGGGCCTTAAGGCTAGTGCCAGACCAAGTGGATCTCGGCCTATGGAGAAATGAAGGCTGCTGCCCATGTCATTATGGATGTCCCTGCCCCCAGAAACATTGTCTCTGCACATGTGCAGGCAGATGCAGCAGATATTGGCAAAAAAACCCGGAGATTTTGCATTTCACACTGAAATCCACTGTGTCTGCCTGTACCCAAGCAGAGACAATGTTTCTGGGTACAGGCAGAGCAGCAGAAAAGGAGGGGAGGAGAAACGTAAGCCAATGTACACTTGCACTGGCACTAGTCATTTGACTGATTTGGAGACATTCAAAGTGGGGAAAAGAAACTCCTTTTAGTTTTGACTATGAAGATTTTCATAGAGAATGCTGTATATGTTTATGTGACATGTTAATTACCTTCTAAGGTTTTTACTCATTTTAAGATGAATTAAAGGCACACTCCTGTTCCAAATCCCAATGTTCCAGGTCTGTCATTCACATTGTGCTTAAAAATGCAGTTATGGAACTTGGAATCGTAAAACCTTGTGTCTTATTACTAGTGATGCACAGAATCCACTTTTTCGGCCGAACCCTTTGCGAAAGATTTGGGCGAATACCAATCCGAACCCTAATTTGCATATGCAAATTAGAGGTGGGAAGGGGAACATTTTTTACTTCCTTGTTTTGTGACAAAAAGTCAAGTGATTTCCCTCCCCGCCCCCTAATTTACATATGCAAATTAGTGTTCGGTCATGCAGAAGGATTCGGCCGAATCCCGAACCGAATCCAGGATTCAGAGCATCTCACCGGAACACTAGTTTATTATACGACTTCATTTGACTGTGTCACCATATTTGAATAATCATCAGTAATGACTTATACTCTGCTTCCCACTAGAGATGCAACGAGTCCAGGATACACAGATTGTTGCCAACAAATTATTAAACGTCTGTCTGTCTGTCTGTCTTTTTCCAAACAGCCTCAACAGGAACCTGGGAAAATCAGTGTGGGAAGAATTATTACAGACAAGTATATCTCCTCTGAAGACTCTGATAGCTGCTTCACTGACAAGAGTGAGTGTTAATATACTAAGGGGGCTGGGTCACTCCTTTGGTCAGTATAGTGTTTATCTTTTCCCCATCTAATGGGGTTGTTATCTGATAAAGTATGTGTTGCTGGGAGCAAGAGAACATGTCTGTGGAAAGACTAGGGCAATACCCATTGAAGTACTGCATCTTTGTAGTTTTGTAACTGTATGTAGTGGGAATCGCAAAAAACTTGTGTTTAAAACATAAGCCTGGTTGCTAGACATCTTTAAAGTTCACAATCCTCTACTTATCTTATTTGTAAAGACTGATCATGTGCCAAGCACCGGAATATTTTAGGCATGTACTAACAAATCAACAGTCAAGCTTTTTGTTCATTTCCTGATCTGCCTGTAATATTGTACAAGCAGTGATTAATAGGGAAATAAAAACAGGATGTTTCAGCTTTTCCATAAACCCAGGGTTTACATCACATCTAAAATCCCACTAGAAACCAAATCCTTAACTGTAAATATAAAAATTGCTGAAATGGAAAATGATCTAGTTAATTTGGCAAGAAAATAAAGACAAAAGTCCATCTGCTGGCAGTGGAAAGGCATTGAATGTGTGCCTTGAAAGAAACTAAATTAAATCTGTCAGCAAGCTTTTAGTTTCCCTTTAAAGGAGTTGTTCACCGTCCAACACTTTATTTCTGGTGAATAATCTGAGACCAATTAAACAAAGATGTTTTCCAATTACTTTCTATTTTCTATAGATAAGACAAAAATAAAAGTAAAGACCGCTTCAGCTCACCGAACCTCCCCTCCTCCAGGTGCTCAGTCAACAGTGTCCCCACTGTAGATACATATAACTCAAACAGGCAGACGGCACTTCTGGAATGTGGTTTATTGGAGTTGCTGCTGTTGGACACCTAACGCGTTTCGGGAATGTATCCCTTAGTCATAGGCTGACTAAAGTCTCACCTTCTAAAGCATCTCTGGGTGGGGGGAGTCGCTGACTGGCGATAAATCTCCTTCTTTGGGGCAGCAATCTCCCTGAACTGCCTTCCCCCTGCCCTTCGCCGGCTAAAATTAAAATCGACTGCGGCAATGCACTCACGGCACTTCGATTTCCGAAGTCGCCTGAAGTTTCCAAGTGAGACGACTTCGGAAAACTAAGTGCCGTATGTGCCTTCCCCCAGGCGATTTTTCATTTTAGCCGGCGGAGGGCAGGGGAAAGGCAGTTCGGAGAGATTTTTGCCCAGAAGAAGAGGAGATTTGTCACTGGGGCGACTAATCGCCCCGAATCTGCTCGTTTGGATAGACCCTAAAGGTCTGGTTCACCTTGAAACAACTAGTCGTTTTCAAGTAGATCATCCGAAATAATGACTTTTTCCAATGATTTTCCATTTTCTATGTGTGATGTTTTTTCTAATATTGAAGTGTCAAGTGTAATTTTTCACCTTCTGAAGCAGCTCTGGAAGGGGGGGTCTCTGACCCTGTAAACTGTTCTAAATTGATACACTTAGTTGATACATTTCTTATCTTTGTCCCTGCTGAGCGGAATCTCTGGGATTCATTACAGGCAGCTGTTAGAATTGATACAATAGTTTCTAATACTCCAGAGATGCTGCTGAGAAATGTATCAACTAAATGTTGCAAAATTGTAACAGTTTAGAGTCTGCGCCTGAATTACCGAGTTGCCAGACTGAAACACCAGAGACATGAACTTTAAACTTAGATTTTGGAAAACCGGTTAAAAAAAATAAAAAAGGGGACCTAGTTAAAAAAAAAAAGTCTTTATTTCTGGTGAAAAATCTGAAAACAACTCCTTTGAAAAAAGTTTTTGGAAGGTGAATAACCCCTTTAAAGGAGAATTCTGCTTATTTTTAAAGAATGTGCTCAGGTATTTGCCTCCCCCCCCTGCCCATCCTTAATCACTGCATTGTCAACATTTGTTCCTGCTTGTATTAACAACATGGGAACATTTTTGCAGCCAAGCTACCATCTTTTTTTTATTTCTTTTATTTTCAGTTGATCCTCACCTGGTGAAAAGTAACAGTCATACAGTGTATATAAAGTAACATTGTAAATAATATTCAACAGTTTGTATTCACAATGGTGTAATGATGCTGTACTGTGTGCAGAAGAAGGGGTTAAATGGTGTTTGTTTCATTGTTGGATTGCCTTGTCCTTTATTTGCTATCATATTTTAGAATACCGGGCCATCCAAAGGTAGAAGGGTGATAGAATGCGGCATGTGTTCTTTTTATGTTGCTAGAAATGTTCATTGCGTGTGTTTGTGTGTATTTGGTCATACATAAAGCCTGTGTGAGAGCCAAAGCTTTCTGCTGCTCTATATAGAACTTTTATTTTCTATGTCCTGTGAGTGCTGTACATTTGCCTTTTCATGTTCCCAATGGGATAATTGCATAGCAAAAATTTCATCTATTCTAGTGTATGTTTATTATTCTTGCAAATACAAAAAACTTTTCTCCAAAGCATGATAATTAGTAAAAAATATATTTTATTCACATCAGTTATTAAAAAACATTAAGCGTATACCCTCTAACGCCTGACGCGTTTCATGCTTACCCAGCACTTAGTTATAGGCACCTTAAGCGTATACCCTCTAACGCCTGACGCGTTTCATGCTTACCCAGCACTTAGTTATAGGCAGATTCTGCCTATGACTAAGTGCTGGGTAAGCATGAAACGCGTCAGGCGTTAGAGGGTATACGCTTAATGTTTTTTAATAACTGATGAGAATAAAATATATTTTTTACTATTTAGCATGCTTTGGAGAAAAGTTTTTTGTATTTGCAGTTTTACCTCTGTTTGGTCACTAGAGGTCTCCAGTATGCGTTTTTATAGCATTTACTGACTCTGCTCCCAATTTGATCTTTATAGTATATTTATTATTCTTACCAGCTATTTTTGCCAATAGGAACAGCTCCATCTGTATCTCTGCTTGGACAGTATGCATGATATGCAACAGATTGAAAAAAAAATTGTATAAAATATTCAAATTCCACATGCGCTATAGAGAATTACAAATACCCTATTTCCTATAGACTCTGTTTTATCCAAATAATCCAGATTTTTTTTTTCCAATTTTTTTTTCTCTGTAATATACAGTAAAAACAGTACCTTGTACTTGATCCAAACTAATTAATCCTTATTGGAAGCAAAACCAGCCTATTGGATTTAGTTAATGTTTGCATAATTTTATAATTTTCTGGTAGACTTAAGGTATGAAGATACAAATAACAGAAATATCCTTTATCCAGAAGACCCCATGTCCCAAGCATTCTGAATAACCGGTCCCATACCTGTAGTTTATCGCAGATCTGAAAGTTATTTGTAGTTGCTACTGAAACCAGAAACTGTCTATTGTTCTCTGTGCTGTTTTTGACTATTGCAACAGTGTAGCTTATAAAATGGCCCATGGAAAAGCATGCGAGGTAGTGATGTGAGGCCGGCCGACCTCGCACTCCCCACGGGACTCGTGGTTCTGGCCGACCTCGCACTCCTCTTCACAGGTGCGGATTGAGCTCTTCTCCTGCTCCGCCCGCCACCGTCAAATGTTGGCTTTCGACTTCCGAGTTCCACTTTTATAGACGCTGTGTCTGCTTGCCCCGCCCCTTTTGTGCCGTCACCGGCGTAGTGGGTCTATAAAAGCAACCCAGAACTCGAATGTGGGCTGGCACGGCCAAGGTAGGACGGGTTAGGGTCGGGTGCAGGTCAGGGAAATCCCAAGGCGCACATCACTAAGCCAAGGCATTGTGTAAAATGTAGTCTTGACTGGTGGAGAGCTGACTTATTTATTGATCCGGAGAGGCTTTTGCAACTGCTACAGTGAATTTTTTTAAAGGGATCCTGTCATCGTTTTTCAAACACATCAGTTAATTGTGCTACTCCAGCAGAATTCTGCACTGAAATCCATTTCTCAAAAGAACAAAATTTTTTTATATTCAATTTTGAAATCTGACATGAGGCTAGACATTTTGTCAAATTTCCCAGCTGCCCCAAGTCATGTGACTTGTGCCTGCACTTTAGGAGAGAAATGCTTTCTGGCAGGCTGCTGTTTTTCCTTCTCAATGTAACTGAATGTGTCTCAGTGGGACATGTGTTTTTACTATTGAGTGTTGTTCTACCAGGCAGCTGTTATCTTGTGTTAGGGAGCTGCTATCTGGTTACCTTCCCATTGTTCTTTTGTTTGGCTGCTGGGGGGGGGGAGGGAGGGGGTGATATCACTCCAACTTGCAGTACAGCAGTAAAGAGTGATTGAAGTTTATCAGAGCACAAGTCACATGACTTGGCAGCTGTGAAATTGACAATATGTCTAGCCCCATGTCAGATTTCAAAATTGAATATAAAAAAATCTGTTTGCTCTTTTGAGCAATGGATTTCAGTGCAGAATTCTGCTGGAGCAGCACTATTAACTGATTCATTTTGAAAAAAATGTTTTTCCCATGACCGTATCCCTTAAAGGAAAACTATACCCCCAAAAGGAACACTTAAGCAACAGATAGTTTATATCATATTAAAGGACCAGTAACATCAAAAAATGTAATTGTTTTAAAGTAATAAAAATATAATGCAGTGTTGCCCTGCACTAGTAAAACTGCTGTGTTTGCTTCAGAAACACTACTATTGTTTATATAAATAAGCTGCTGTGTAGCCATGGGGGCAGCCATTCAAGGAGAAAAGGCTCAAGTTACACAGCAGACAGCAGATAAGCTCTGTCTGTCTAATGGTGTTATCTGTTATCCATTATCTATCCTGTGCCATTTAGCCGTTTTTCAATTTCCGCCATTGCTACACAGCAGCTTGTTTATATGAACTATAGTAGTGTTTCTGAAGCAAACACATCCGTTTTACCAGTGCAGGGCAACACTACATGATATTTTCATTACTTTAAAACACTTTCAGTTTTTGGTGTTACTGTTCCTTTAAGTGACAAATTAAAGAATCTTACCAAACTGGAATATATATATTTACATAAATATTGCCCTTTTACATCTCTTGCCTTGAGCCACCATTTCGTGACTCTATCTGTGCTGCCTCAGAGATCACCTGACCAGAAATACTACAACACTAACTGTAACAGGAAGAAGTGAGGAAGCAAAAGACACAATTCTGTCTGTTAATTGGCTCATGTGACCTAACCGGTATGGTTTGTTGGTATGTTTGTGAGTACAGTGAATCCTACAATCCCAGGGGGCGGCCCTTATTTTTTAAAATGGCAATTTTCTATTTATGATTACCCAATGGCACATACTACTAGAAAAGTATATTATTATGAAAATGGTTTATTTACATGAAGCAGGGTTTTACATATGAGCTGTTTTATGCAATATCTTTTTATAGAGACCTACATTGTTTGGGGGGTATAGTTTTCCTTTAAGGTCTTTTTCAGGGTATTAATAAAAGAAAATTATAGGTGGCCCATTTGAAAGTGGTGCAATGTATGCTGTAATATTAACAATCTTGTTTCTTGTAGGTATTTCTTTATCTTCTGGCTCTCCTGATGGCTCTCCAAGCAAACACACCACTCGCCTGGAAGAGTCTTCCATTCTGCAGGCCACTCCGCTGAGAGACAGGATGGCCAAGTATCAGGCAGCTCTTTCCAAACAGGCATGTCCTCTGCTTCTCGTGTGTTAATGTTGCCTTTGTTACTTTTATAGAAGTAAAGTGAAAGTCATAATTCCTAATGAACAAGTAAAGATTCAGAGAATGCTCTTGGTTCAATAGCCCACAACAGTGAGGATCTCTCTGACATACATGATCATGTGAAAGGTCACTTGCTGCAAATGGTAGTAGCTTATTTGATATTCTGCCCCTTTAAAAACAGAATACTAAGGAAAATGTAACAGGTCTTGCCATAAAAGTAGGCTTGAGGCACATTGTTTACAATAAAACAATAATATTACAATACATATAATATTATAATACAATAGTTAACAATAATGTATCACATTAGATTTCTTCCTGGAACTGCTGTTCCCGCTGAAAAACAAGTCTGTCCTGTTATGGAACCTGACTATTTTCCAGCTGCCTCATCCACTTTTTAAAAAGAGCATTAAAGGGACCGTTCACCTTTAGAAATCTCTTTCAAATAGAATGCCACATGTATTTTTTCAGTTTTCTTTTTTTCTGTTTTTTTTTTTTTTTTTTTTTTAACCAGTTTTCAAAAATGTAAGATTTAAAAATGAATCCTATTCTCTGTGAACACCATAATTTATGTTGGAAGCCTCATTAGAGAAATGTCACTATGGGGCATGTTTACTAACATTGGAGATAAATATTTGGAGAGATTTCTGGAGATGTTGCCCATAGCAACCAATCAGATCTTTGCTGGCTGTTTAAATCTAATTGCTGATTGGTTGCCATGGGCAACATCTCCAGAAATCTCTCCAGATATTTATCTCCAATGTTAGTAAACATGCCCCTAAGTAAGTCGGCAGCTTATTGGCCCGTGTATGGGGCCCTCCGACAGGCTTCCCCAATCGATATCTGTCTGAAAGCTGTTTGTTGATACGGTCCCGTGATCTGACTGCCTGTTTACCCTTTACCCTGGGTGGGCATATAAGCGAGAGATACGCTCTTTTTGCGGTCGCCAAAAGAGCAGATCTCTGTGTTTGACCCTTAAGACTGAAGGATCAGATTATAACAGTTTATAAAGTCAGTGACCTGGCATTCTGAGCTGCTACTGGAAACGGGAAATAATGAAGATAGCAAGTAATGGAAATTAACCGTAACTAATGCTGTGCTTATCAAAATAAGCCTTTTGAAGGTGAACTGCCCTTTGAAGGTTGTGATGGTGAACTGCCCCTTTAATATTAAAATGCATTTTCATTTAGTTGACCTTATTATAGAGGAGTGCAGATGCCTGAAAGGACTTTTCAGCCATGCCCATAGTCCCATCAGAGTATGCCTCACGTTATTCCACATCACCATGTCGGTGTATAGGATTTTCAACTGAGCTTCAGCCTGTGATCAGGGTTTTCATTGGAAAAGAACAATGGCTTCTATTTGCAAGGCAGAGCCTGTAAGCAATCCTCTCTATAGAACTAAAATCTAGGAAAATGTAAAAAAGTAACTCTTTCTTCAAGTATTAAAAGGATATCGGCACAGGAGTCGGTTTTACTTTGAGATGCAATATTCACTGTGTTAAAGGGGTTGTTCACCTTCCAAACACTTTTTTAGTTCAGTTGTTTTTAGATTGTTCCTCAGAAATAAAGATTTTTTTCAGTTACTTTCCATTATTTATTTTTTACTATTTTTCCAAAATCTAAATGTAAAGTTGAATGTTCGTGTCTCTGGCGTTTCAGTCTGGCAGCTCAGTAATTCAGGCGCAGACTCTAAATGGTTAAAATTTTGCAACATTTAGTTGATTCATTTCTCAGCAGCATCTCTGGAGTATTGGCAACTATTTTATCAATTCTAACAGCTGCCTGGAATGAAACTCAGAGATTCTGCTCAGCAGGGACAAAGATAAGAAATGTAGCAACTAAATATATCCATTTAGAACCGTTTACAGGGTCGGCGACCCCCCCCTCCTAGAGCTGCTTCAGAAGGTGAAAAAAGACACTTTACTCTTCAATATTAGAAAAACGGTGACACATATAAAATAGAAAGTCATTGGGAAACGTCGTTATTTCTGGTGATCTATCTGAAACCAACTAGTTGTTTGAAGGTGAACCACCCCTTTAATAACAGGGGTTAAAGGAGAACTAAAGCTTAACTAAAGAAGTAGCTAGAAATGTTGTACATTATGGGGCAGATTTACCAAAGGTCGAAGTGAAAATCTGAATGAAAAAAATTTGAATTTCAAGCTAATTTTTGTGTACTTCGACTAGGGAATAGTCCAAATTGGATTCTAATTTGGAAAGAAAAAAAATCGAACATTTTTAATTTTGAAATGTATCATGTACGGTCGACTTTGACCATTCGCCATCTAAAACCTGCCGAATTGCTGTTTTAGCCTATGGGGGACCTCCTAGAACCTAATTGGAAAAACCTTTGAATCATACGATTTGAATCCGCTATTACTTCGATTCGTACAATTCTATCTAAAACTGACCTATTAGGTTGAAAACTGACTGACCTATTCAGCCAAAAAAAAAAACTTAGATTTAATTTTGGTTGGTCTTTTTGAATTCGAATTTAAAAGTTTTTCAAATTTGAAATTTGACCCTTGAAAAATCTGCTCCCAAGTTTTGTGCTTCTGTACCAGCCAAGGGCAACCACAGCCCTTTAGCAGTAAAGATCTTTGTCTCCAAAGATGCCCCAATAGCTCCCTATCTTCTTTTCTCTGTGCTGCTGTCACTTACTGAGCTTAGGGACCCGCTCACAATATACAGTACACATAGAATAGAAATGTCACAAATGTTACTAATATAATATTTGTAATTAATACACATAATTACTACATGGCAGCACAGAAACCAGTGCAATTAGCATCAGAATTTAATAATCAGCCCTATAGCATCAGCTTATATTACAGACCAACCTCATGTTCTGCTTTATAATTAGTGACGACCCCTAAGCTTAGCTTCTCAACAGCTGCTCAGAGCCCACTGAGCATGTGAGTGTCACAGACACTTCCAAGATGGTGACCCCCTGTGACAAGTTTGAAGTCCTGGATCATTTCTGCTATTGACAAGATGATACTTTAGGCTGATGCAATAAATTCAGTATATAAAATATGGTATTTTTAGCCATAATTATTTTTAGGGTTTTCTTCTCCTTTAAAGGGATCCTGTCATTGGAAAACATGTTTTTTTCCAAAACGCATCAGTTAATAGTGCTACTCCAGTAGAATTCTGCACTGAAATCCATTTCTTAAAAGATTTTTCTTATATTCAATTTTGAAATCTGACATGGGGCTAGACATGTTGTCAATTTCCCAGCTGCCCCTGGTCATGTGACTTGTGCCTGCACTTTAGGAGAGAAATGCTTTCTGGCAGGCTGCTGTTTTTCCTTCTCAATGTAACGGAATGTGTCTCAGTGGGACATGGGTTTTTACTATTGAGTGTTGTTCTTAGATCTACCAGGCAGCTGTTATCTTGTGTTGGGGAGCTGCTATCTGGTTACCTTCCCATTGTTCTTTTGTTTGGCTGCCGTGGGAGGAAAAGGGAGGGAGTGATATCACTCCAACTTGCAGTACAGCAGTAAAGAGTGATTGAAGTTTATCAGAGCACAAGTCACATGACTTGGGGCAGCTGGGAAATTGACAATATGTCTAGCCCCATGTCAGATTTCAAAATTGAATATAAAAAAATCTATTGAGAAATGGATTTCAGTGCAGAATTCTGCTGGAGCAGCACTATTAACTGATTCATTTTGAAAAAATGTTTTTTCCCATGACAGTATCCCTTTAAGCATTGCAGCATTAATGTTACATTATGGGGGGGTATGTACAAGACTCTCGTCAGTCTCATACACAACCTAAAGCAATAAGTGATTGGTGCAGGACTGTATAAATGGCAGACTAATTGGAATTGACCATTTACAGGCAGTACCATGGCAAAATATACATCTGCTAAGTATTTTAAACCTCTTTATTTCACAAATAATAACATTCATAGAGGGGGGAAAAAAGCAGTTTTTGGGAACATCAGGACATAATTTTCATGTACAATCCGGGAAAACATTGAAATGCATTATAAATTGGTGAGACCACAAATAAAAATGAAAATGCGAGAAAACTTGAAATCAGAGAACTTAAAATCAAGGTTTCACTGTATCTGCCTTTTTGTTTTAATAGAATGAGGTGAAAAATCATTCTGACCTTAAAGAAAATGTCCCTCCGACCCACGTGAACAACGGCTCGTCTCCTGACCATGAAAAGGTAAAACAACCACTTCACAAAGAGAAGCAAATGCCTTTCTTCATTCAACTGGCACTGACCAGTCAGACTTCAGCCTGTAGGGAGAATGATTCATTGAAGAAATTTTGTCTGTTTAATTGTTAATTGTTTAATTGTATGACCAGTCTGTGTAGTAGGGCTCATGGCACAACTTTTTGTTATCTCTTCTCCAGAGAATTGTGAACGAGAACAGCCCTGTCATTTCCAGGAACACCTCGGATAACCATGGTAACACCCCCCTTTTTTTTTTCTACATTCCATTCTTTTGTTTTTATTGTCTCTGTCCATAAAGTAGGGGCGTATAAATACCATTTGCATACAAAAGAAAGCTCTCTGAAAGTGTCTGCCGTACAGTATATTTAGAAAAAAGACAAATATTGCAACAACCCAACCAAGACAAGGGATCAGAGGCTGCTATTTAGAGCCTGTATAATCCAAGTAAATTTCATTAAAGGCTTGTTGTAGGTTGGACATAGTATGAACTATTGTAATGTTGCCAAAAACTGTGCAGTACAGGTACAGGACCTATTATCTGGGAAAACACCAGGTCACAAGCATTCTTAAATCATACCTTAAAGGGATACTGTCATGGGAAAAAAAAATGAATCAGTTATGGGAAAACAAAATGAATCCGTTAATAGTGCTGCTCCAGCAGAATTCTGCACTGAAATCCATTTCTCAAAAGAGCAAACAGATTTTTTTTATATTCAATTTTGAAATCTGACATGGGGCTAGACATTTTGTCAATTTCCCAGCTGCCCCAAGTCATGTGACTTGTGCTCTGATAAACTTCACTCTTTACTGCTGTATTGCAAGTTGAAGTGATATCACCCCTCCCTTTTCCCCCCAGCAGCCAAACAAAAGAACAATGGGAAGGTAACCAGATAACAGCTCCCTAACACAAGATAACAGCTGCCTGGTAGATCTAAGAACAACACTCAATAGTAAAAACCCATGTCCCACTGAGACACATTCAGTTACATTGAGAAGGAAAAACAGCAGCCTGCCAGAAAGCATTTCTCTCCTAAAGTGCAGGCACAAGTCACATGACTGGGGGCAGCTGGGAAATTGACAAAATGTCTAGCCCCATGTCAGATTTCAAAATTGAATATAAAAAAATCTGTTTGCTCTTTTGAGAAATGGATTTCAGTGCAGAATTCTACTGGAGTAGCACTATTAACTGATGCGTTTTGAAAAAAACATGTTTTCCGATGACGGTATACCTTTTAAGCCTACTAGAAAATAATTTAGATAAATAAATCCAATGGGATTGTTTTACCTCCATTATATGTTAGTGAGTATCAAGTACAAGGTACTTAAAAGTATAATCCATTTTAAAAAATGTAATTATTTGATTAATATGGAGTCAGTGGGAGATGGCCTTCCTGTAATTCGGAGCTTTCTCTATAAAAGGTTTCCAGATAACATGCCTGTACTTCAAAATGATTTGCTAAAATAATTAAATAAAATTACTTTATACTAGGAAAGCACTATTTGGGATGCGGCCGAATCCTTGGTGAAAGATTCAGCCGAATACCAAATCCAAATCCTAATTTTCATATGCAAATTAGGGGAAGGAAAATGGAAAAAACGTCTTTTTGTAATGAAAAGTCGCATGATTTACCTACCCGCCCCTAATTTACATATGCAAATTCGGATTTGGTTAGGCCAGGCACAAGGATTAGACTGAATCCCAATCCTGGGAAACATGTTTTTTTTCCTTCCAAAGCGCATTAGTTAATAGTGCTGCTTCAGCAGAGTTCTGCTCTTTCAAAAGAGCAAATGGATTTTTTAATATTTGATTTTGAAATCTGACATGGGGATAGACATATTGTCAGGCCCCAGTCATGTGACTTGTGCTCTGATAAACTTCAGTCGCTCTTTAATTCTGCACTGCAAGTTGGAGTGATATCACCCCCTCCCAGCAGCCCATCAGCAAAACTATGGGAAGGAAGCTATCATCTCCCTGGTAGATCTAAGAACAGCACTCAATAGTAAAAAAAATCCATGTCCCACTGCGAGTCATTCAGTTATATTGAGTAGGAGAAACAACAGCCTGTCAGAAAGCAGTTCCATCCTAAAGTGAAGGCTCTTTCTGAAAGCATATATATATATATATATATATATATATATATATGTATATGTATATATATATATGTATATATGTGTATATATATATGTATATATATATATGTATATATGTGTATATATATATGTATATATATATATATGTATGTGTGTGTATATATATATATATATATATATATATATATATATATATATCTATATATATCTATATATATCTATATATATATATATATATATATATATATATATATATATATATATATATATATATATATATATATATACCGTATATACTCGCGTATAAGCCGAGTTTTTCAGCACCCAAAATGTGCTGAAAAACTCGACCTCGGCTTATACGCGGGTCATACGCCAATCCCTCACCGGATCCCTCACCTCCCTCTCCCATAGCGCATCAGGACTCTGTGACTGACGATCGCCGCCCGGAGCAGGTCCAGGAGCTCCGGGCGGCGCGTCCTTCCCTGCCGGCGTCGCTCCCAAAATGGCGGCGCCCATGGCCGCCACGTGGGTAGCGGCGCCGGCGCCTCTACCCACGTGGCGGCCATGGGCGCCGCCATTTTGGAAGGACGCCGGCAGGGAAGGACGCGACGCCCGGAGCTCCTGGACCTGCTCCGGGCGGCGATCGTCAGTCACAGAGTCCTGATGCGGTATGGGAGAGGGAGGTGAGGGATCCGATATTACGCGATTGATGTGAGCTGCTGCTTCCACATAGCAGACAAACTGTTTGGATTCACCATGTTATTAATCTCAAAGCATTTCAAACTCTCAATATATATGTAGTACATTTAATCACTGTCAAACTCACAGTGTGCTTCTTGGGTGTACTGGAGAATCCTGCATTAATATTTTATGGGTCTCATCAGAAATGGATCTGCATCATATTTGAAGTTCATACTGGGCAGTATCTTTTATTATCTGTTTCTTTATTACATTGCTTCAGACTGGCATTCTCATTTATTTTAAAGGTGTAATAATCTAGCCTTACACTTTTCAGAGCATATACAATGGACGCCTTTGGTTTGCTTGGGGAAGTGCAATCCTTATTCTCAGCAGGGCTGTCTATATGACTAGAGGAGCGTTCCTGTACAAAGTACAGATTGATTTTCAATCAGCCCCTAGGCTTATACACGAGTCAATAAATTTTTCCAGTTTTCTTAGGTAAATTAGGTACCTCGGCTTATACACGGGTCGGCTTATACACGAGTATATACGGTATATATATATATATATATATATATATATATATATATATATATATATATATATATATATATATATATATATATATATATATATATATATATATATATATATATATATAAATTTTTTTTTTTTTTTTTTTTTTTTTGCAGTGTAATCAGTAATAAAAAGTACACAATAAAAATAATAACAGAATCCCTTTAACATTTTCTGCCCCTTTCCCAGGCTGTCCACTCATCCCAAACCTCTACCTTTGCTCCTAGAAAAAAATAAACATGTTATAATATTGAAAAAGTTCTAACCAATTTGGTACAAACTTGCAATAGTCTCTTTGGAGTACAGCTCTGCTTGTTCCTCTATGTACTGAATGTTAAATGTACAATTACTAGATCATTTGGCAAATCCGTATAATAAAAAGTGGCTAAACTGCACTCAGATCCGGACTGAGAATCAAAATAGGCCCTGGCATTTCAGGTACACAGATGCCAAAACAGCCCCCATCAGCCCAATACATATAGACTGTCTCTGGCACCTTACAGCAGCCCCTCTGGTATTTGCCACAATCCACTGATTGCCTGGGCCTGCACTAATCATGAACTGATTGTAATAAAATCACTATTTTTTTAGATTGTCCCAAAGTTGTAAGAGCAACTATATGTAGTTATTTTGAGTTGCTGTTTTATCAACTTTGTTTTCCTTGTCAATCTAACAGATAAATCGGAAGAGATTCAGAGATCCGGCAGCTCTTCTGAATACAGTCCCCAAAGAGTGCTAAATCCAGTGGAGGCTTCACCTCCCAAATCTGTAAAGGTCAGTGTGATGTCTTAAGCTAAATAAATTGGCAAATCTGTAATGTGTGATGTGGTTTGGGCACACAGTTATTGGAAGCACTTCGGTACTTTTAGGTGTTTCTAATTCTATCACATTGAGGTTTGTATACCTTCCATTTTCCACTGTAAAAATTGCCCAGTTTGAGATTCTCCTTCTCTTGTATATTTACTATATATGAGTGGGTGCACACAAATCATCACAAGATTAATGGGATCACAGTAAGGCTAATCTCACATGAAGAGTAAAGCCTCCGCTTCTGTCTGGCACACAATACTATGCATTTTCTCGATGGTTTCTACTCCATGTGTCGGCAGACAGGTCAGTTCAGAGACAGTGGAGGGGTGCAAATCGTTTTCTCAATGCCTGTGTTTTATCTGCTCCCCATGTGACATTAGCCTTATAATCACTAGGAGTGGCAACTAGTGAGGAATCTGGGTAATTCCATATATTCATAGCAGTAATATTCTACACATTTGGACACTACACAACAGGCAAGAGCAGCACTCTATGGCTTCTATTTTATATTGAGCCAAAATGTTATAACTCTGGAAAGCACTTTTCTTTTATCTATATATGCCAGCTTCGGTAACGGAACAAACATGTTTGGTTGACAACAGGATCAGGATCCAGTACTGTTAATAGCATTAAAGGAGAAATCACCCTAAAAAACACCTACCCCACCTACCTTACATAGACACCCCTACCTCCTCCCCCGGGCAAATGCCCTTAACGTTTTACTTACCCCTTGGTGCTGATTCAGGCATCAGAGTTCACAGGCGCCATCTTCTTCTCTTCGGAAACCTTTGGAATGAAACCGGCATGGGGTGCATGCGCAGTTGGAGCAATTTTCTGTTTTGCGACAACTGCGCATGTGACGAAACGTACGAAAATTGCTGAAGCGCTGGTCTCATTTAGAAGATTACCGAAGCAGCTGAAGATGACGCTTGTTAACTCCGATGCCTGAATCTGCAACGAGGGGTAATTAAAACTTTGGGCCTTTTTCCCAGGGTAACACTTGGGTTCAGGGGGAGAGGGGTTTATGTAGGGTATAGTTTTTTTTAAAGGAGAAGGAAAGGCATCCTGCACTTGGGGGTGCCAAATGTTAGGCACCCCCAAGTGATTGTATTGACTTATTTGAAACCCCGGTGCTTCTATTAGCAGAAAACTGCACCGATTATACCAGTGAGCACCACGGAGAGATCTTCTTCTACTTTCTCCTGCGGCGGCGCATGCACAGTACGAAACGAAACATAGAACGAAAAGCCGAACTTTTAACAAAAAAGTTGGCTATTTTGTTCAACTGCACATGTGTTTGCCCTGGGAAATTAGAAGCAAGAAGGAGACAGAAGTGGATCTCTCTGTGGTGCTCACTGGTATAACTCTGGGCCAGTGCAGTTTTCTGCTGATAGGAGCACCGGCCTGGCGTTTCAGGTAAGTCAATACAATCACTTGGGCGTGCCTAACATTTGGCACCCCCAAGTGCAGGATGCCTTTCCTTCTCTTTTAACTTTAGGATTGAATTTAAGCTGAAGAGTAAGATTGAGCTAACTGTTTTGCTTTGTGTTTTGTGTTTTTGTGCCTCATGGATCAGTCCATAGTGGTGGTTTATATGTAGTCCGTAAAAACTGTTCCTGGCAAAAAAGGGGTAAATTGCTAACTTGGTGTGGTTTGTGTAGACTAAAGGGGTGCTATTCAGTTCATGTCCTCAGCTTGTTGCTTTTAGTCATAATGATAGTGTGTGTCAGACTGTGCCTCTAGTAAACCATCCAATAGTACTTAGTCATCTTATCTCTTTCTTCCAGCTTCTGTTTCCTGCTTTCCTGGTACCTCTTCTCTGTTCCTGCCTCCCTCTCCCCTTCTAGTATGACTTCTGCGGCCACCTCTCTCCTCTGCTCCCCGCAAGCTGAATTACATGGAGTGCACAGCCACTCTCAATGGCGTTCTTTTCTGTGTGTTCTACATTGGGACCTGACTAGCCTTGCATATCAATATTAATCCTTAAGGTTTGGAAATGCTCTGCAGACGGCTAATCTTCCCTGTATCTTCTTATTTTGAAGCCATTACTTCATTTTGTGACCAGTGATCTAGGGGTTGCTCTGGGCACTTTGATTGCTGCACTCTTTATGGGGGCTTGTTTATAATACTTGTTGCCAGGGGTAACTGCCCTGGTGCAAATCTGCCCAGTGTTTATAACAGATAATAATATTCCTTGTGTGATACTGCATTAAACATTTCCAACAATAAAAAGGAAATTTCATAGATTATTTTTTTAGAACAACATACACTTGTCTGATTATCTTGGCATAGCAGGTTCTGCTCTTTCTGAACTATTTTTTGGACTCAAGCTATTTTGTTGATTAAAGGGGATCTAAACTTTTTAAAACTGAAATGAAAGAACTTGCTCAGCAGCCATTGATCCTGCTATTATCGTACAAATGGAGATTCTTATATTATTTTGGCTTTATTATACTACACCGTACACGCGGTGCTAAAAAAATAAACTGGGGATCATTTATTAACAATAGGCAAAAGATGCTATGATGCAGTAACCCACAGCAACCAGAGTATCCCCTTCAGTATTCTGCCTGATGCAACTGGTTATGCCACATGGGGAGATTTATAGCTCAAGGGAAATCGCCGCAGACGACACATCTGCTAAAAATACCTTTGCATTGGTGTCAGTGGGAATCTCAACCAATTTACCTAAAAGTCCTTAACCTTAAAGGAACAGTAACAACAAAAAATTAAGTGTTTTTTAAAGTAAGTAAAAGATAATGAACTGTTGCCCTGCACTAGTAAAACTGGCGTATTTGCTTCAGAAACATTATTCTAGTTCATATAAACAAGCTGCTGTGTAGCCATGGGGGCAGCAATTCAAGCTGGGAAAAGGGAGAAAAGGCAGAGGATACAAAGTTGTTAACCGAAAAGTTCCCATTGTATTCTACAGAGCTTATCTGTTATCTACTATGTAAACCTGAGCGTTTTTTTCAGCTTGAATGGCTGCCCCCATGGCTACACAGCAACTTATTTATATAAACTATAGTTGTCTTTCTGAAGCAAACACACAATGTTTACCAGTGTAGGACATTGGTACATTATCAATGAATTACTTTAAAAAAAGTTTAATTGTTTGGTGTTACTGTTCCTTTAAGGCAGACAGTTGATGTATACAGGTTAACCCTTTCCCTGTAGTCTCTAGCAGCCAGTGCTGGGAGTTTTTATTTACAGTAGTTATATGGGGGTAGCAAATGGCCTATTACTGGGATACAGTTCTTAGTTGGGGCTCCTTATTTGATGGGTTTAATGGTAGTTGGTAACACGATCTTTCTTTCCCTAGAAGTTCCAGTTGCCGGCCAGAGAAGTCTGCTTTAGCTGTCAGAAAACCGTATATCCGATGGAACGTCTCTTTGCCAATAATCAGGTCTACCACAACAGCTGCTTTCGTTGTTCTCATTGTTCAACCAAGCTTAGGTATGTATCATTGTCACAAACAAATCCCAATTAGTGCAAATGAGTGCGCTACCCGTTGGCATTTGGTACTAGTAATGTCTACGCCAGACTTATGGTTTCCATTTGGGCTGATTGGGTACCAATTGGTTCACAGACCAAACGGATGGAAAGAATATAAGAAGCTACAAACTGGTTGTATTGATGTACTGAATCCATAATGTTTATATTTGTGCATACACCGAATCCTCCAAAAAATATTATATTCAATTAGAACTCTAATGTGCACATAATAATTTTAACCCCCATTTGTAATATAAGGCACTCATTTTGCCCATGAACAGTAAGCCATAGCAACCAATAAAATGTTTGCATTTAAACAGGTGACCAGTAAATTCTCCTGATTGGTTGCTATGGGTTACTGCCCTTGGGCACACTTAGTGCCTTTTATTACATAATCCCCATAGACTCTTGAAACAGGGCAAAATGCAAAATAGAAACTACTCCTGGTTTGGTCCTTGCAATTTCATTATATAAATGGTCCCCCTGCATAATGGGTTTTAGATGATCTGTAAGCCAAAACAGTCACAACCAAGGGTTTCTTGTTTAGAGAAATTCATATGAATCCTGTAAAAATATCTAGTATTTTCATCATGTCCTGAACCAGATCCTGTATGTTGTACATCCCTAATTAGCTCCTTTGTTTAACTGCTGGAAATTTTACTTTTCGTTCTTTCTTGGTGATCTAAATTCTACAATTGTTAACCAATATATTCTCTTGTAACGAGGAGTGGTATAGTAATGTTTCCTTGTTTGTTTTTCTGCAGTCTCGGAACTTTTGCATCACTACATGGTACTGCTTACTGCAAACCCCACTTCAACCAGCTGTTCAAATCCAAGGGGAATTATGATGAAGGTTTTGGGCACAAACCACACAAAGAACTTTGGGTGAACAAAACTGAGACAAGTGAAGCAGAAGAGAGCCCCATGCAGACTTCTGCTAGTGTTTCTAAGGATCCCAACAGCCCTGTTGTGGAAGAAGCTCCCATAGCAAAGGTTGGAGTCCTAGCTGCATCCATGGAAGCTAAAACTGTTAATAGTTTGCAAGATAAAGAAAAGCAAGTGGAGACCAAAAGGCTGAGAATTGCCTGGCCTCCCCCAGCTGAATCCAGTTCCTCTAGTGGTTCTTTGGAGGATAATTTGAAAGTGCTTAGACCAAAGTGGCCACCAACTGAAGAAATTCAAAAAGTAGAAACTGAAGAGGACTTGGACCTTAAAAAGCTCAGGAGAAGTGGATCACTTAGAGAGCGCAGCCGACCTTTTATATTCTCTGTGGCTAAGCATGTGGATAGTGAAAAATCCATGGATAACTTACCCACATCACCTCCAAAATTGAGAAAGTCAAATTCTTTTAAGCTACGCGATACCTGGATAAAGAAGCCAGAAGAAAGGCAATCGGTGGAAGAAGAAAACAAGCCCTCACAAGATAATAAAGCTGTTGCTGAGGAAAAAAAGGAGATTCCCGCTGACCTGGCTGATAAAGTCTTGGCGAGTGAGGATGTTTCTAAAGCGGAAGTTGCCGAACAGCAACATTCCCCAGAAGAGTCCACCGAAATGAACCTCTCGAGTCTGGAAGATCCAGTAGTCCCTAAGAATGCCTCCGCTGAGGAGAACCGCAGGTCCCAAGATGTTGGCTACTGGGAGGGAGAAGAGCTTGAAGAGCTTTCTGTTGAAGATCAGATCAAAAGGAATCGGTACTATGATGAGGATGATGATGTTGATGGTGAAGAGAATGACTAACATGGCTTGTCCAGTGTGTGTGTGTGTGTCTGGGGCTTAATTTTCTCATTTAGTATATCATATAAATGTGTATAAATGTCTTTCCTGTAAAGCTTATTCCTTTTAAAGGACTGCGTGAGGTTGAAAATATGGAATGTTGCAGATACCAAACCAGTGTGTGGGAAATGGAAAGAAAATTCGTAAACTAGTAAATGCAACCTGGTTTAGCTTTCAACTAGCAAGGGACACTCTCATGGGTTTTCCTTAAAGGTGCAGCTGGTCAGATATTGGCACACTTCCGGCTTTTTGGTGGTAAATGCCAATTTCCTATGAAATCTAGAGGTTCATTCCATGGAGTGGCAATTCTGTCTGCCACCTCACATGTGCCCTTATTTCCAGGTAAGACGAGATACTTGCCTGAATGCTGCCTGATCCATGTTTCACATTGCAGAACCTTTGTGCGTCGGATATGTATGTTAAACGCTTCATGTTGGCATCTCTTGCCAGAAACTTATCACTATAAAAATATGCAACTTTGTAAATGTCATAGGGATTGTGAATGTAACTGGCACTGATTGACTTGCCTCAAATCTTATTTGGCTTTGAGAACCTGTATTTGCTGGTAGCCGGTTCTCTCAGTACTGTAATAATTCTGATCAAATGCACCCCCCCCCCATTCCGCAGAAGTGCATTCATTGTGTATGAGAATAATATGCAAACTGGAAACAAAAATCTCTTATCTGGTACAATAGAGCCTTCAGTTGTGGTTGAGTGACCCAGACACCAACCCCTAAACGGGTCTCAATGTGCAATGAGCTGTCGATGTTGTGAACTGGAATGTTATCAGTCGAGCTGACGTACTGGTGTTATTTAATATGCATTATTTTGCACTGGAGGAATTTGTTAGCAAAAGTAGCCGATGACTTCTTCTACATTCCAAGTTTGCTGCTGAAGAATCTCCCTTATCCCGTTTTATTCTGGATATTATCCATTCCGAAGTTTTTTTTTTTTACGCTGAACGCTTAGTGAGCAGTTAGGAGCCAGTCTCAATGTTTTATGTCGGTAAATGACAACGACCTGCATTGTGTGTTCATTCGTTTCACTTATACCTATTTTTCAGTGGATTCTGTAATTAACAGGATTCCAACAGGCGCAACACTAATTTTAGAGGGTAATTTTTAAAATAGTTTTACCCTGTTTTGATTCTTCATATTGATGGATGACGAGACTGTTTTATGTGTGATGCAGCCATCTTAATTGCTGTATGCATGGTATAAAGAGTGTTTGTTTTTTTTTTATATATATATATATAAAAAGGTGTAATATATTTTGCTTTACAACCAATCTGACAATAAAGAATTTTATTCACTGATACTTTGCTTATGGGTTTTTTTTGTTTAATATCTTATTTGATCTTTTAGTTTAAGGTAGGACTACATGGACATTTTTGGCGAGATCCGACTCGCTGCGACAAAAATAAGATACGCGAATGCAGTGTCGCAGCATTGATCCGACACAACTGTTAGATGCAGACGACGGTCGTGTTGCGTCGGATCAACGCTGCGGCAGTGCATTCACTTATCTTATTTTTGTCGCATGTGACTTGTCACAGGCGTTTTGTTGCAGCGCGTCGGATCGCGCCGAAAACATCCATGTAGTCCTACCCTTACATGTAGAATTGTGAACTCCTAGCCCTGTATCATCACAGAATGGCAAGAAAATCATGTTGGATGTTTTTAAGCAGAGTGAAGTTAAAGGAACAGTAACATTAAAAAATTAAATACGTGACAATTTCCCTGCACTGGTAAAAATTGGCGTTTGCTCCAGAAAGAATATTCTAGTTTATATAAATAAGATGCTGTGCAGCCATTCAAGCACAGGATACACAGAAGATAACCTTGGCTCAACTAACAGCGTATCTGTTATCTGCTGTGTATCCTGAGCCTTTTCTCCTTTTTCAGCTTGAATGGCTGCCCCCGTGGCTACACAGCAGCTTGTTTATATATAAACTATAATAGTCTTGGTATATTAACTAAAGCAGAGTTTCTGAAGCAAACACACCAGTTGTACCAGTGCAGAGCAGCAATTTGTTTATTAAACACTAATTTATTTTGACGTTACTGTTCCTTTAAAGGGACAGTATACCCCTTGTTCAATATGAGTGCCTTGAATAAGTTTTATGCTGAATATACCGTTTGCCTGTTTTAAAAACACAAAAAAATCTATGGGTTTCATTTCTTGAGCTAAACAAGAGAATTGAAGCTTCTCCATGTTCAGTCCTTGCAATGTAGATAATTATATTCCCAGTGCACATAATCCCCCCTCCATAATGGACTTCTGTTTATGTGTAAACCAAAAACTGTCCCAGCAAAGGGGTGGGGGGTAGGGATGTTTATACTGAGCTCCTTATCACTAGTGAAACTAATTAGCCTGATAAGTAGTAAGACCGTAAGCTTTAAAGCAAAATATCTCTTAATATTAAAGGTAGGAATATACATTTTAAATTAAAGGAATAGGCAGAATTTTTCTTCAGCAGATGTTCCATTTTCCTCTTGTGTGGTTATAGGGGTATTCTGTCCCTTTAAATGTATGTTATTGCTATGAAGTCAGGCAACTTTATATACAACAGTCGTTCAACTCATCTGGCTATATCTGGTACAGGTATGGGAATATGTTACCTTGAAACCAGTTATCCAGAAAGCTCCGAATTACCGAAAGGACGTCTCCCATAGACTCCATTTTATCTAAATAATCCAGATTTCCTCTGTAATAATAAAACAGTAGCTTGTACTTGATCCCAACTGAGATAAAATTAATCCTTATTGGAAGCAAAACCAGCCTATTTAACGTTTAAATGATTTTCTAGTAGACTTAAGGTATGAAGATCCAAATCACGGAAAGATTCGTTATCAGAAAAAACGCAGGTCCGGATTATCCTGATTAATAGGTCCAATACATGTACATGTATGATGTGAAAGTCGTTTTCTTACAACATGCTTACATAAACTAGAAACCATTCAGTCCAGAGAATAAAGGAACTTCTGGCTCATGCAATAAATATTAAACCCAGCAATTTACTGGAATACTCAAAGATAAGGGCAATTTCAGATGGAGGGGAACAGTGGATTTTCCAGTCTGTTTGTAGTTCCGGTAAATTCCCAAGTAAGTGGCTTGAACAAAGGTCTTGGAATTTCCCTGTTAGTGAATTGTGCCGCATGGAGATTAGGATTAAAGTTCAGGTTTAGCTACGGAAAGATGTGCAGATCCCGCAAGCAGCATATGGTGTGTGTTGCCAGTGAAAAAAAATAACTGTGATGCCCCTGCTCTAGAGACTTGGATGGATGGATAGATGGATGATTGATAGACAGATAGATAGATGTGCTTTTCACTGTGGAATGTCATCCTTTTTATTTCTTTTTTTTTTATTTTCTTAAACTTCTTGGGGTGTATGGCTGGACATCACACTAGAGGCATTTGTAAAACAAATGTCAACTCACCCTAATTTATATGGAGTCTCCTTCATTTGGCCTCTCACCCTGTCAGAGTCCCACGCAGAACCAATTTCTAAGACCCGAAGCCCACAACTGCCTTATCCTCAACCCGCCAACCACCATCAAACAGGAAGTGATGTTGCTGCAAACCGGACGTGACATCAAAAGTGGGCGGGGACAAAGAAGTTTTGGAAAACTTTAAAAGGAGTAAAATATAGACCAGGGGTCAGCAACCTTTACTACCGAAAGAGCCATTTTGCACCTCTTCCACTAAAGAAAAATAGTCTGGAGCCGCAAAACATAACACAGCTTATCAACTTTTTTAACCTTTTTTTTAATTTTAACTGTTACAGCAACAGAATACAACAAACAGAAGTGCAGTGTGTATATGCAGGGCTACTTTGAAATAAATTAAACACTGAATAGCCCTATTAAATGCTAGTGTTCTCATATGTTTAATGTGACTTCTGTTTCTGAAGCTCCATGTTGATCTTCCTTCTCTTGAGTGTATGACCACGGTAAGGACCATGATGAATCATCTTGCTGTGGCTCTGTCTTGCCTGTCACTCCTGGGATGTCTATACAGCCCTCACACCTGCTGGCGGCTTCTTGAGTGTGCGACCATGGTAAGATAACCGTTAGCTTACTGCGGTCACACACTCAAGAAGCCACCAGCAGATGCGAGGGCTGTAAATACGACCTGACAGGCAAAGCCGCAAGACTGAGCCACAGCAAGCAGGATGAAGAGCCGCAGGTTCCCTATATAGACAATTGTACATAACATAAGAAATTAAGATGAGACCCGCAACCTGACCTGCGACCCGCAGACTTGCATCTATACCCGCACCTGAAAATCCTCCCCTCATTCTGGAGGGTGCCTGCTTCTTTTTTTGCGGGTAACCCACGGGTACCCGACCCGCTGCAGGACTCTTCCCTGTCATCCACTGTCAGACTTTTCACCCTAATTTCTCTTTTCAATTATGATTATTGGCATTTTTTTTAATAAAACGAATAAAAGCAGAAAATTATTAGCTCAGCAAGACAAAGGGGTATTACATAACAATTCATTGTGAACAAAACACCAAGGGGCCGATTCACTAAATTCGGGTGAAGGGTTGGAATAAAAAAAACTTCGAATTTCGAAGTTTTTTTTGGGTACTTCGACCATCGAATTGGTTAAATTCGATCGAATTCGATCGAAGTCGAACGAAATCGAACGATTCGAAGTAAAAATCGTTCGACTATTCGACCATTCGATAGTTGAAGTACTTACCCTTTAAAAAAAACTTCGACCCCCTACTTCGGCAGATAAAACCTACCGAAGTCAATGTTAGCCTATGGGGAAGGTCCCCATAGGCTTGCTCAACTTTTTTTGATCGAAGGATTTTCCTTCGATCGTTTGATTAAAATCCTTCGAATCGTTCGATTCGAAGGATTTAATCGTTCGATCGAACAAAAAATCCTTCGATCGTTCGATCGAATGTTTAGCGCTAAATCCTTCGACTTCGATATTCGAAGTCGAAGGATTTCAATTCGAGGGTAGAATTTTGAAGTATTTTTAACTTCGAAATTCGACCCTTAGTGAATCTGCCCCTAAATATCGACGAGAACAATATTCATCAAGAAAAATAAGAATAAAATCAAACAAGAAAATAAAAATAAGATAAGATCATCCTCTCTAACAACCCCCCCCCCCCGTGTGGTGTATAAATGTGAGGACAAGATAGTGTATCACAGGATGTGCGTCTGGTGGATCACGGGTTCTTATTGGGCCCCTTTCTTTGCAGACTCCCCCATGACTATGAGAACTGACTTCCCCTGTAAGTTACACTCCTGGCTCCATATGACTCCTCATGATTACTGCAAAATGTGACCCAGAGAGAAGCTTTGTTTCTGTTCTGCCCGGCAACTACTGTTCAATAAAGAGACGTTCTGTTTTAGGAAAGAGAGCTTCCATTGTTACACATCAATAATCCACTTAATGTACTACTGACATACTGCTGGTAGCAGCTCCCTGTATGTGAGACGGAGACTACACGAGGCAAATACATAGTGTCTGTCCAACTGCCATGGGGCAAGAGGTAATAACTCACTGCTTGTGAGACAGAAAACTGCTGGAGACTAACTCACTGCTGGTGGGCTGACATTGTCGGAGGTAATAACTCATCACTTGTCAACTGATATATTTCTGGAGGCCATTTACACACAATAGGATAGATAGACTGCTGACATACTAGTGGCAACAACTCACTGCTTGAAACAAAGACTTTGTCCAACAAATACTGACCCCAGGAAATAATGACCACCAATACTAATGGCTCTGTAATGCTCAGCAACTCCCTGCATGAAATAAGGGCCCCCAGCATATAATGCCATAGTGACTCCCAGCAACTCCCAAATTAAAATGACACTGTGACCCCACAGAGCCTTCATCAGTATGCCAATAAAGTCATTCTTATCCACATATTACTTTCATGTGTGGCATTTAGAGTTGAAGCCTCGGAAGACCATATCAGTTGCCAATAAAAGCAATCAGATGCAGTACAGGTTTTCTCTGTAATAATAAAACAGTAGCTTGTACTTGGTCCAAACTAAGATATAATTAATCCTTATTGGAAGCAAAACCAGCCTATTGGGTTTATTTCATGTTTACATGATTTTTAGTAGACACAAATTATGGATCCAAATTATGGAAAGGGCCCTTATCCGAAAACCCTGAGCCTTCTGGTCTCATAGCTGTATTTTTATGTGAGCCGTTGGCTGATGTGGTACTTGTTCCGACCAACTGTATTCTCCTCATTGTGATCCGGTCATTGGGCCCTAGAGCCAAAGATTGAATCAGCCCAATATCGCCCATCTCAAGGTGGGCATATCGGGGAGAGATCTGCTCAATTATTGACCTCGCTAAATGAGCGGATCACCGTATGTATATATGACCAGCTTTATACTTTGGGATCCGCTTGTTAGTTGAGGTGTGATGGGATTGATTCTATTGCTGACTTGGGTAACCAAATTGATTGGTTCACGGGGGCCTATGGAGACCTGTCGGGCAAGAAACATGGGCCAGAATTGTCCTTGCCTCAAAGGGATTTTCAAACCTCCTGGATAGATATCTGATTCGGAGCCAGATATCATTCAGGAAAGTCAATATACTGTCCTCTGGTGCAGCCAAGTCATCAGCATTTATCAGCCCCGGTATAGCCAGTTTCTCTGTGCAAGTAGAAAAGCCAGTAATTAACAATAAAGACATTGGACGTGGCTTCTTGCAGTGCAGTAAAACAGATGTACACACCTGACTGATATCATTTCAGTGTAATATGTTCAAAGCTCATCTTTCTCAATAACTCTGGGTATGGGAATGCTCTGCAAATACTATATTTTAGGGATGATAAAGCCTCAGATTTTTTGCAGCATTACTCACTGCACAACATAACACAGGGGTTAAGGTTCATCCTTTTAATGACAGTGTAGACCACAGCAACAACTGAATTTAGCGATGAAGCATCACAGACTATTTCTATAGCAAATGTCAAATTAGCTCTCATATAAAATCTAAGTGTATCACAGGGTTGAGTAATGACATTTCATGCTTTTTTGTTGTTTGCTTTGGGTGCCGCAGCCTTTACTAGCTGTCACTTGCCCTGCACTAGCTGTCACTTGCACATAAATACAAGATCCAGCACATTAGCTGGAGGGAATCCTGCCTGTTACACAATGAGGACGTGACATCATTTCATTGATCAGGAATGTTTAGTGGCACCGGATTTTCCCTGTGTTGCTAATTCATTGCTCATCAATGCAGAAGACTTTATTGTTGGTGCACAAGCTGTGCATAGTTTTGTACAATTACAACTGCTTGTGTTAGGCTTGTGAGCTGCTGATCGCCTGTAAAAGCACAATACTCCCGAAAAATAGTTCTTGTGGGGACGTTGCTTCCAGGGATACTTTGGAACTCAGTGTGAGTGTTCCAAATGAGAAGATGCTATTTTAGAAGAGGTGAATGAATATAGATGGAGTGGCCTGGTAGTGAAACTGGTTAGCCTTTCGGAGAGGACTATAGCAGCTCAAACATATGGACTGATATACTGTAAAAGGCAGTGATCCCCAACCAGTAGCTTTTTAATTTTAATTGCATAAAAACTAAGTATAGTGCCAAGTAGAGCCTCTTGTAGGCTGCGCTGCCAGTCCACATAGTGGCTACCAAATAGCCAATCACAGCCCTTATTTGGCACCCCAAGGGACTTTTTCATTTTCTCTTTTTACATTTGAATATGGCTCACGGGTAAAAAGTTGGGGTCTCCTGGAATAAGGGGTCAGCACAATTGCTGGCACACAAGTGAAACATTAGGTCATTCCTGGCTATAGGATCGGGTACAGCTGGTGGTTGTGAATGGTACAAGTGGAAAATGAGATTCAATGTTGATAAATGTAAAGTCATGCACCTGGGATGTAAGAATATCCAAGCCACTTATACCCTTAATGGGACTGCACTAGGCAAATCCAATATGGAAAAGGACCTTGGAGTCCTTGTAGATGATAAACTTGGCTGTAGCAAGTAATGCCAGTCAGCAGCATCAAGGGCAAATAAGGTCTTGAGCTGTATTAAAAGGGGCATAGAGTCACGGGAGGAGGGAGTCATTGTTCCACTGTATAGAGCACTTGTAAGGCCCCATCTAGAATATGCCGTACAGTTTTGGTCTCCATCACTCAAACAGGACATTATTGTATTAGAGGGGGTACAGAGAAGGGCAACTAAGCTGGTAAAAGGTATTGAAAATCTTAGCTATGAGGAAAGACTGGCCAAATTGGAGATGTTCACGCTGGAGAAGAGGCGCTTAAGGGGTGATATGATAACTATGTATAAATATATAAGGGGATCATATAATAATCTCTCGAATGCTTTATTTAACAGTAGGTCTTTCCAGCTGACGCTTAGCAGAAAAGAGGTTCCGCCTAAATATTGGGAAGGGTTTTTTTACAGTGAGAGCTGTGAAGATGTGGAATTCTCTCC
This sequence comes from Xenopus petersii, assembly GCA_038501925.1. Taxonomy (NCBI): domain Eukaryota; kingdom Metazoa; phylum Chordata; class Amphibia; order Anura; family Pipidae; genus Xenopus; species Xenopus petersii. The sequence continues at coordinate 36,524,488 of CM076674.1, forward strand.
CTGAATCAGTTGTACAGGCTGATACATTAGATAACTTTAAGAAGGGGTTAAATGGCTTTTTAGCAAGTGAGGGAATACAGGGTTATGGGAGATCATAGGAGAGTACATGACTTGGGGCAGCTGGGAAATTGACAATATGTCTAGCCCCATGTCAGATTTCAAAATTGAATATAAAAATCTGTTTGCTCTTTTGAGAAATGGATTTCAGTGCAGAATTCTACTGGAGCAGCACTATTAACTGATTCCTTTTGAAAAAAAATTTTTTCCCATGACAGTATAACCTTTAAGGTTGGATAAATCTCCAAAGTAGGATGAAATATATGAAAGCCCTTTAAAGCCCACTTAAGCCTTTGCCTTGTACTTGGTATTCAGCTGCAGGGCAGCCATCAGGGGGGGGACAGGGGGGACAGTTGTAGGGGGCCCCGAGGGTAAGGGGGCCCTGCCATGCCACACTTACTTGATTAGCTGGGCCCCCAATCTTTCTGAGAGCTGCTGAAGGTATGGACGAAGGTATGGACGTTTAAGGGGCCCTGCCCACCAATTTTTTTTTTTCTAATGTGGGGTCCTAGCCACCAATATTTTTTAATGGGGGCCCTGGCCAAAAATGTTTTTTATGGGGGGCCCTGACCACCAATATCTTTTTATTTTTTATTAACATGTAGGAACCCTAGCCACCAATATTTTTTTTGTTTTTTTACTGTGTGGTGGGGGGCGGACCTGTGGGGTGGGGAGGGCGGACCTGTAGGTGGGGCTTGCGGTGGGCACAGCCCGGGGGCCCAGGAAATTTTGTCGTATGGGGCCCTGTGATTTCTGATGGCGGTCCTGTTCAGCTGCTCCTTCAGTCTGAACTAGTTTCTCATGTTTGCATACACGTATGACTTGTGAGGTTCCACCAGAGACAAATTGCAGTAGGAGTGCTATGAAGTCAAGTGAAGATAGTGGTAGCCCATACTGGAGCAATGACAAGTGTATGGGGGAATGAGGTTGGCATATACGAGATGTCGAGGAGTAAAGCTGCCCATAGACGTGCAGATTTACCTTCGTAATGGACGAACGATCATTTGGTGCCATCTCCCGACCTGCCACTAACCATTCAGATCAAATTACGTAGAAAAGAACAGATCAGCCAATGTTCTGCCCCTGACAACATTCAAACGAATGTTATGTCTGACAAAAGCTGGTGACAGTCTCCCCCTGATATCGTCAGATCAGCAATACATGCAGAGACATTATCGGTTGCCGACAAATATTTTCTAACCTGTCCGATCAACTGAGCGACCGAAAAATGTCAGGACTCTCCACACATGGCCTGAAAATTGTACGAAACGAAAATTCATACGATTGGATCTTTGCATCTATGGTTAGCTTAACTTTTGAAAGGAGCAGCAGAATTAAATGCGACTTGGTCAACATGTTCATGATAGGCTGAGTTGAGGAGGTGAGGAGGCTGCTGAAGCTTAGTTGGGGAGTAAGTCTAGACCTTCCATGCAAAGCTGAAGTGAGAAGAAAAGTAGTCAAGATTATAAGTGTAGGGTACAAATGTGCTACAGCTAATTCATGCTGTAGTTTTAATCATGAACTGGGTTGTTCATTCAGGAAGTGAGGCCTATTTAATTACAAGAAGATGCTGGGAGTTACATTTATGCACTGTTGGGGGGGGGGGTGCAGGTTGGGCGAGCTTGCTATTCACATGATCACCCCTGAAAGGCATACATATATCTTTGATAGCGTAAAGAACTTTATTTGCTTTGCCCTTGATGTAGGATCATTGTTTGCTTCCCAATGCATCTCTGCCCCCGAGGAATGCCTGAAAGCATATAAAGAATATAAAGCATGTATCCTATGTGAGCAGTGAGCTGTTCTGGAATAACACTTTAATCCAGGACTTATTGAAAGAGAAGATAGTACTTGTGTATATGAAATATGATTTCAATATGATTTCAATATCAGGACATTCAGAAGCATACCATTCTCCCTCCTTGCCCCAAAACTCAGACATAGCACATCCCATAAGTTCTCTTTGCACTTTTATCCACCTTACCTTTCCATCACTCCTCTGCTCCTCTACTTCATCCTCAGTCTCTAATACCTTCTCAACAATCTCCATGTCCCCTCCAACATCATTTATCATCTAACAACTCTCACACTTCCAGTCCAAAAATTGATGATTGGAACAGACAAGTCTGAAGGTCCAGGGCCAGAGTGCTATGTTTATACTGGAGACGAAAGGCTGATGGTACGAAGGGGGTGCAGTTTTCAATGATGTTCCAACCAAAAGATTGGGCACTGGGAGCTTGAGTCTTCAGTCTCTGGATAGATTATATAATACATGATATTAGGGGGACCTTCATCAAAATACATTGATTAAATTTAATTTAAAAGGAAAGCAACACAGCATAGTGCTGTTTAAGGGGTTGTTTATGACAGTTAGTGCAGCTGTGGTCACACAAATTTCCCTTCATTGTCTTCATTTTTTATTTTTTTAATAATTTTCAAACTGTCCCATTTTTAGAGGGACAGTCCCTCTTTTGACAGCTCAACCTGCAGTCCCTCATTTGCACTGGAAAGTTCTGTTTTTCTCTGCACTGAACAGCCAGAAAAAGAAACAAAGTTTCTAACTTAATTGGCTTTTGGCAGAGAGCCCAGAACAGAAGATAAGATACATTTGTAACAATTCAAATGTATCTAGATAAGCAAAAAAAGTCCAAGGTCCCTTGGGAAAAGTTAGACTCACAGCTTAAAGGGCAATTCACCTTCATTAGCAAAACTGTAATAACTGGAAAAAAACACAGAAATATGTTCAAACTTTTATAACCTGCGAAATTCTGTAAAATAACCATGGTAATTAGGGGGTGTGGCCACAAAAATGGGCATGGCCAAAACATTTTCACCACGCTTCACACGGTAACTTTTTTGTCTTTTTATTTCCAAAATGTTGGGAGGTATGCACATATTTATCATCATTGCTTTTTTTTATTAATCTATTTCTATTCAGGCCTCTCCTATTCATATTTCAGTCTCTTATTAAAATCAGGTACATTGGACCCTAACAACCAGAATGCTGAAATGCCAAACTGCAGAGCTGCTGAATAAAAAGCTAAATAACTCAAAAACCACAAATAATAAAAAATGAAATCCAGTTGCAAATTATGTCAGAATATCACTCTCTAGGTATTTTAACCTTCATGCGTGCTATGGGATCCAAATATCCCATGTGCCATATACCCCTTAGCCCTCTGTATTTAAATGAGATAATAATACAAGATGCACTAACTCTGGCTCACTGGAATCCAAGTCCTTAAAAATCACGTGGCTGTAAAGCACTCCGCTATCGAAGCTGACAAATTTAATTGGATCATGCATTTATTTTTGCACAGAATTGAATATGTAAATTTGTGTTTGGATGCGATCAGTATTCTGTCAAAGTGTTTATGAAAGATTGGAGATTTCATCCAACTACTAAAACATTACATAAATCCCTTTACCTGTATTTCGATAGCATTTCAGCAGGAACATTGTGTTCTGAGCGGAATATTCCATCTATATATCCGCCAAGAAGGATGTTGAAATTTTTGCGAAAAAAGGGGGAAATGACAAAAACAGATAACGAAGAAATCCAGTGAAATATGAGATAAACAGACAGAAGAAGAAATATAAAAACATGTGAGAACATGTTATAGAATTTTAAAAAAAGGGGGGACCAGGATCACAGAGAAATTATTTTCTTCAAATTGCATCATCTCATGAGTAATTTTAAGCTTGCAACATAAAATAAACATAAAGTGCAGGTAATCGGTCACCGGGAATCCTCCCATGGCCGCCGAAGTGAAGAGTGAGTTTGAGCTCAGGTTTGTGACTCGTTCTTTTGTATTGTTACCCCCCCCAACCCTTCATGCTTAGTGATCACTGCAACCTGCAAAATTTCTTTTGGCCCAAAATATACACCTGTAAACCCTGCACAGAAGCCTAAGCAAACTGTCCCTAAGTGTATACACAAGAGTGTGGCTTATGTACACTGCTAAATTAGGCCAATGCCACACGGGCTGAATCCTGGCCTGCGGTAAGGGTAAGGCCACACGAGGAGATTCGGGGAGATTTTGTCGCCTGGCGACTAATCGCCCTGTCTTTTGAGCGACTATCTCCCCGAACTGCCCATAGGTTGCTATGAAAAGTCGCCTGCGCTAATGCACACGCAGCGATGCGTTCTCTATAGTCACCCGAAGTTGCCTCACCTGAGGCCTCACCAGGTGCAGCCACACACAGCTGATTCCAAAACAAACTCGAGTTTTGGCACCAAAATCTGCCCCGTGTGCCTGCGCCTGACACAATAGTTCTGGGTGCAGGTATGGTAGGCAGATTGTAGCATAGGGGCTGATTCTCCAACAATTGCCCATATTGGTAAGGGTGGTGGCACACAGTAAGATTTGGGGGAGATTAGTTGCCCAGTGAAAAATCTCCTCTTCTTAGGGCGACTAATCTCTCTAAAATGCCTTCCCACCTGAAAAAATGTGAACCACTGGTGGGATGGCATACGGATCGCTTCGGTTTTCCAAAGTCGCCAGAAGTGTTCTTGTGAGGCAAATTCAGAAAGCAAAGCAATCCATATACCATCTCACCGGCGATTCAAATTCTTGCTGAATCTTAGGGTCAGGGGACACAGGCAAATTCAGGGAGATTAGTCGCCCGGAAACAAATCTCCTCTTCTTCGGGGTGACTAATCTCTCCAAACTGCCTGCCCTGTCTTCCCGCCGGCAAAAATGTGAATTGCTGGCAGGATGGCACTTGGCATGATTCGTTTTCCGAAGTCCCCGAAGTTGCCTCACATGGAAACTTCGGAAAATGTGCAGAGTACCATCCTGCCAGTGATTTACATTTTAGTCGGCGGGAAGGCAGTTCAGGGGGGATTAATCGCCTTGAAGAAGCGGAGATTTGTCGCTGGGCGACTAATCTTCCTGAATCTGCCTGTGTGCCCTGACACTTAATGTGTGGCACCACCCTAATGTGCATAGGATTTCCACTGGGTAACATTATTACATTGGCACTACAGGACCGGCTTCAGTTCTTAGCCAATGATTGTATATTGTCCTTTGTTTATTGTCCTTATCTCTTGCGCTCTGCTTGATTGCCTTATCTATGAGCTCGTTTCACAGTCAATTGATACTGACCAATAGGCACAATAAGGTTTACAATGGAGAATAAAACCAATTGACTTTTCCTCCTATTTGCATCTAATAATAAAGAGTAAAAGGCCACACTGACTGCTTCTGAGTAGATAAGAAAAGGAGACTGCAATAAGTAAATAGCGTTTCTATAGAGCGACGATAGGCTCCTGGTGCTGTTAAAAGGATCAAGTGTTACCCAACAGTGTTAATTACTCCTTTTCTAGTAATAATCATTATTTATATGTGATAAATATTAACCAACTATGGGTCTCTTCAATTCTCTTGTTACTAATTAAATAATACTAATGCAGTTGTTGATTTTCATGACATACAGAATGTACACACAATATCATGTGCAATTTCCATGGTAGGATGGATATAGTACACAGCATACATTACAAGACAAATATTTCGGTAGATACTCACTGAGCATATAGTAACTCTCCAGTCAGTAGGCTGTTCAGCAGAGGATGTTGCTTTGAACATTAAATACAATGGGAATGTAGGGCTGGGCTTAGCGCAGGGCAGCAGGGTAGGTTTTAGTGCATTTGTTCTGGGTCGATTTGAATGTGAATAAAAGTGGTACAAAGAGCACATTCTGTTATGCAACTATTGCACCATATTATCAGTTTATCCATACCTTCCCACTGTCCTGTTTTTCGTGGGACAGTCCCGATTTTGACAGCTCAGCCCGCAGTCCCGACTTTCTCTTTGAGCTCCTGCACTGAACGGCCAGAAAAAGGTACAAAGTTTCTAAAAAGATGCGTGAAAACAAGTGCATAAAAAAAGTGCCGTGTGCACATGCTCAAAAAGAATGTGAACGCTGGACAGAGTGGTGAGAGGGGACTGGACTAGGGGTATGAGACAGAGAAAGTGTGTGCCTGGCGCCCCTCCAGCTTTGCTCACTAGACACGTGCCTACTCTGCCTACCTCTAGTTCCAGCCCTGGCTACTGGTATCTTAAAGGAGACATAAAGGATAAATGAAACCCTCCTAATTTTGCAGGCAAACATGTAAACTATATGGTGCTGGTTTTACTTCTGGATGTAAATTAATATTGTCTTTAAAAATTAACCCTTTATTTGAGCTCCTCATAGATGTCCCTATTTTAAATGAAGGGTGGGCGTGTCCTAAGGGTCCCTGCCAGAAGGACAGAAGCATCATGTTTGCCTAGCTGCTGATTGGTTCCTGTCCTACAGTGCAGTGTGCTGAGTGCCACCAGCTCCCCTGCACAGCCTGGGATAGGAGGCAGCAGGAAGTGGAACAGATGGGCGGGACTAGTAGGGTTTTTGCAGAAATTAACAATAAAGTAACCAGAAACAAAACTCTTTAAAGCACATTCTGTCTGTATCAAAAAGAGTTAAGTGATCTGGTGCATTCTGTTTTTTTACATAAAATGTCTCCTTTAACCTCTGGGTGCAAGGCTGCCATTATGGGGGAATAAAAAGTCCTTTCAAGGGCCCATGGCAGAGCGGGCCCCAAGAGATATGATAGCAGGTGATTGGGCAGAATTTGAGTGAAATGTGGGCATGTTCTGGTCTGGGTGTTTATGGGGAGTGACTGGGCATGCAGAATTGTAGCCTACCCTGACATTTTGGCTAAAGCTATACACTGTACATTGTATTCTTCTACTTGTTTGAAAACACACAAAAAAACAAACAATCAAAAAGTTGCTGGATTTGTATCACCCATTCTCTCTTAGGGCAGAGACACACACTCAGATTAGGGGAGATTTACTCGCCCGGTTATTAATTGTCTATTCTTCGGGTGACAAATCTCCCTGACCTGTCTTCCCCTGCCTTCACACTGTCTAGAATGATGTCGCCCGAAGTTTCCTCGTGAGGCAACTTTGGAAAACGAAGCGATCCGAGTGCCATCCCGCCGGTGATTTACATTCTAGCCAGTGAGAAGGCAGTTCAGGGAGATTAGTCGCCTGAAAGAAGAGGAGATTTGTCACTGGGCCCCGAATCTAAGCATGTGTCTCTGCCCTTATATCTACTTAGCTGCCAATCTTCTTTGCTATTCACACACATGCACAAAGTTACATTTAGTACTCTAGCACACTCTGCTGGTAATTTTGGGAAACACATATTCTTCAATACAAATAATTATATATAATCAAAGTATAATGTAGGTCTAGTAGTGCTGGATAGACCCTCCTGTAAAGGATTTGTGAAACGAATCTTCGGGACGTGGGGTGAATCCTGATACTAAAAACTAAGGAAGGTTGTTAGTCTTTCAGGCAAAAGACAGGACAGACTGAAAAGGAAGGAGAGGGTGGAAACAGGACAGATAGGAGCAGGACAGAGGGAAGGGATTCAATAGAAATAACTCAACTGGGATTAGCTGGACCTAACTAGAGACTGCTGGGATCCAACACACAGCAGAGAAAAAAGATAGATTCCGGCCATTTCCTTTTATTTAAGCCACAGATTGAAGAAGGGAAAGTTTGTCTTCCTGAAACATTGAATTTCCAGCACATGTCAATTTGTGGTTTAAATAAGTAAAGTGCCAGAAATTTTGCATGGATGGATTCAGACATGGATAAAAAAGAATCTAGGTGGGAATCCTTTACACGCAAAGGCAGCCTAAAGCCAGGAGGGCCCAGGTTTAAATCTCAGCAAATGATTACATCACAAGGCCTATTCCATTTCCAGGTGACTAATAGCACTAATTGAATGTTCTGGAAAAGATAAGCCTCCCAGGTCTACAGGAATGAACATGATCAGCTTCAGACTAGAAACTGGACAATAAACAGCATCAAGAGCAGATTTAGGAGCTTGCATGGAAACAAGATCAGGGGCAGACTTGGGAGCAGGCATGGAAACAAGTTTAGGAGCAGACTTGGGAGCAGGAATAAAAACAATATCATTAGCAGACTTGGCCGGACCATGGGCAGAGCCATCCACAGTTGTATTGGTTTTAGACTAAGCCTTAGGGCAGAACCATCATCCTGGATGCCCTGACTTTGTAGGTGGGGATCCCCCATATCAGGGGATGTCAGGGATCTGTGGTGGATACAAGGAACCTTTCAAGCAAAATACAGTTCAAATGGGGTCTAGGATTAGACTAGAGCAAGAGGAAGAAGGCACAGTAAAGAACAGACTGGTACAGGATGGAGAATGCATAGAACATTAAATAGTACAGGAGTTGTCATTGTTGGACTGGACAACCATGATGCCAGGGAAAATCCAGAAGGGCCCCCTCCTGCATCTCCATGCCCCATGGTCTGTATTAGCCCTGTGGTCCCTGTCTTGCAACCCAACAGAAGAAAATAAATGTGCTGCTCTCCTTTAGGCTCCAAAGAGTGTGTTGCTCTTCTCTTACAAATGAGCTGAAAACCTATTGGATGTCTCAATCAGCTTCTCCAATAAGTGCACAGTTCACTGCCAAAGAGAAGAAGCTGAAGATCTTGGCCTGACCTATACCTCACTACCAGCAGTTGTAATGCTTCTATCCCAGAGTATGTGCATCAACATTCATCTGCAGGAGGGGGCCCGTAAGGTCCATTTATGGCCCCTGGTACCTCAGTCCTATGCTCACACTCATAGAAAAGAACAGATTGCAACAGGGCAAGGCAGGGGAAGAAGACAAATCAATCTAAGTAAGGCATGGATTCTCAGGCAAAGATAGATTTCCAGACAAGGCAAGTCAAAACAGCAAGAGAGTGGAGCAGGAAAAAAATAGGCATAGAACAAGACAGACTGGAGCAGGGTGAAGAAGGTGCAGAAAAAAACAGACAGATCAAGACAGAGCAGGAATAGGACATAACACACTGATCTAAATAAATTTAGTACAGGTATGGGACTCGTTATCTGGAAACCCGTTTTTCAGAAAGCTCCAAATTACAGAAAGGCCATCTCCCATAGACTGCATTTTATTCAAATAATCAGAATTTTTAAAAATGATTTCCTTTTCCTCTGTAATTATAAAACAGTACCTTGTACTTGATCCCAACTAAGATATAATTAATCCTTAATGGAAGCAAAACCAGCCTATTGGGTTTATTTAATGTTTACATGATTTTCTAGTAAGCTTAAGGTATGAAGATCCAAATTACAGAAAGATCCATTATTTGGAAAACCCCAGGTCCCGAGCATACTGGATAAAAGATCCCATACCTGTACAAGTAAACTGAGGTAAATTAGAGCGTCTTCAGATGGGGTTGTCACGTTCCTCTGAATCAACTAGCCGTTAGTAGGTTTCATGTAGACAAAAAGGTTGTACCTGATGGACTTTCGTCTTTGTTGTGGGGTTCTTTAAACTCTTTAATGATTTTATGTTGCTAATTTGGCAGCATTGTCACTACTTGATAGATTACCATTGTGCTTTCTTTTCTTATCCTCTCATTCAATGAGTATGGGATTGAGTATGGGTTGCTTGAGGTTCAGAGCCATAGAACATGGTTGTGCAACACTGCCCAGGCTAATGACTTGCCTCTATTAATCTGTTTTGCCACCTTTACTCTTAATAGTTTAGGTATTGTGACAACTAGGGTTTACACTGCGGTGAAAACCTTTTCTCAGTCTAATTGTAGAAAACCACTCAATGAGGACATGACTGTGTTAGAAGACTAAGCGAGGGATCTAATTTCTGGCTTGACTCCAGGAATATCGATTCTGGGACTGAAGCCAGCATAGGAAATCTTTCCATATTTTCCAATATCTGAAATGTAACTTTTTGCAACAAATCAGAAAGTTAACCACATTCTCCTATAGACAACAAGCTAAGACATTTCTTCCAGAAGGAACAACCTTTTCCACAACTGAGGTTAGACCTTGTCAACAACTGAGAAACATTCTGCAGACACCAGAGAGGTATGATGGCTAATCTCTGTGGACTAGAACATCATGGCTTTCAGGGTCAAATGGAACAAAAGGAATGGTGTAGTGGTCTTCCCACAAAACTTTTTGTAGCAGCTTTGCAATACAAGTAATTTACAGAAAAGCATAACATTCATGGCCACCAAAACCTAAATAAGAATTCTGGCACTGTAATCCTAAAAGGTAGCCACATCAATAAGTGGGCATTTGAATGTAATCATGTGAAGACAATTTCCGCTAACCAGGATATACAATATGGAGAAAATCATCATGGAAATGTGTTGCCACAAATAGGAATTTCACAAAAGTCATCTATAACTGATCCTTAAAGACTTAAATCTCTTGCCAGAGAACTCTGATATCCAGAACATTGAAACTCATGCTTCCGTCATCTGAAGGCCAAAAACTATTGCCAAGGTCTAAATAAATGATGAAAGCTACGCCAACAATACCCAGAAGCATGTGTAGACAAATCTTCCACAATCCTGGAAAAGGAAAGGCAACTCTCTGGAGAGTACCCTCTGCCACCCAACAACCCTGCCCCACTTAATCCCAGTATCCTTAGAAACTGTTTTAGAAATTTGAGGACTGGGCACACCATTGCTGGAACATTTTCCTCTTCGGAGAGAGGACAAGAGGTAGCAGGATTTTATCTGTCCAAATCTACAGCAGCTATGTATCCTTATTTAGCCACAGCTTGCTTTATCTAGGAAAATGCTTTTTGTTTTGGAGAATAAAACTAAAAAATAAATAAATCATAAAGGCACCACAAGTCTTGACTATTATGAGTTGTGACCCTGGGCCCATTACTACTGAAGAGTGTGAATGCTAAAAGAAAGTAAATATCCCTAATTAAATGTCAGGCCCTAGGGTAGAGAGACCAAATTCCCCCAAGCTTTCGATTTAGACAAATAATACAATTCATGGGAACCCTAACTAAAAAACGAAAACATACATGTATGGGTCCTGTTATCCAGAATGATTGGGACCAGGGGTTTCCTGGATTAAAAGGTTGTTCCATAATTTAAATCAACATACTTAAATTCTACTAAAAACATTTAATTTATTGCTTCCTATAAGGATGCATATATCTTAGTTGGGTTCAAGTACAAGCTACTGTTTTATTATTACAGAGAAAAAGGAAATCGTTTTCAAAAAAATTGAATTGATTAAAATGGACTCAATGGGAGAGCCCTGTAATTCAGCTTAGGGTTTCTGAATAATAGATCCCATACCTGCATTAGGTTCAGCAAAAGGAATCCCTACATACACAGCTGACCATGCCACCTGACATGAAGTGCATCTTCAGCAAAGAGGCACAGACCCGCCAAGATGTGTCTCTCTAATGGTGGCCAGTCTCCGCATTTGTCTTGCCTAAGGGATGTAGAAGGAAGCCTTGGCTGCCAGTTACTAGTGTACATAGCTGTATAAAGCATCATACAAATGGTCAAAGTAGATGCAACCAGTGACATGAACACCAACATCTGTCATCCCTGTGCTTAAATGAACAGTAACATCAAAAAATTAAAGTTTATTAAAGTAGTAAAAATATAATGCAGTGTTGTCCTGCACTGGTAAAACTGGTTTGTTTGCTTCAGAAACACTACTATTGTTTATATAAATAAGCTGCTGTGTAGCAATGGGGATAAACTCTGTAGAACATAATGGTGTTATCTGTTATCCACTATTTAACCTGTGCAATAAAGCATTTTTTCAATTTCTACCATCAGAGCCGAGCCAGGCCAGCCAGGCTGGTCAGGTGCGCATGCACAGACTGGCACTTATGCAAATTGGCAATTGGCGGTCGTGCGCGTATGCACAAATTGGCGTGCAAGTGCAGAAGCGCAAATTGCAGCAACAATCAGGGAGAGAGGGGACCGGACATGGGGTAGGACAGAGAAGATATGTGCCTGGCGCCCCCTAGCTTTGCGCCCTCGACACGTTTAAATGATTTTTTAGTAGCCGTTAAGGGGTTGTTCACCTTTGACTTTTATATGATGCAATCATATTCTGAGACAATTGCCAATTGGTTTTCATTTTTTATTATTTGTGGTTTTTGATTTATTTCGCTTTTAATTCAGCAGCTCAACAGTTTGCAATTTGAGCAATCATGGTTGCTGGGTACAAATAACCCTAGCAACTAGGGATGCAGCGAATCCAGGATTCGGTTCGGGATTCGGCCAGGATTCGGCCTTTTTCTGCAGGATTCGGATTCGGCCGAATCCTTCTGCCCGGACGAACCGAATCCGAATCCTAATTTGCATATACGGGGAGGGAAATTTTGTGACTTTTTGTCAGAAAACAAGGAAGTAAAAAATGTTTTCCGCTTCCCACCCCTAATTTGCATATGCAAATTAGGGTTCGGATTCGGTTCGGTATTCGGCCGAATCCTTCGTGAAGGATTCGGGGGTTCGGCCGAATCCATAAAAGTGGATTCGGTGCATCCCTACTAGCAACCATGCATTGATTTGAGTGAGGGACTGGAATATGAATAGGAAAGAGTCTGAATAGAAAGAGGAGTAATAAAAAAGTACCAATAGTGATACATTTGTAGCCTTACCTGATATTTGTTTTTTTAGATGTGGTCAGTGACCCCCTATTTGAAAACCGGAAAGAGTCAGACGAAGAAACAATTAATGAAAAAACTATAAAAAATAAATAATGAAAGTAGGGATGCACCGAATACAGGATTCAGAAAAGATTTGGCCTTTTTCAGCAGAATTCGTATTTGGTCGAATTCAAGTGCCTGGTCAAACTAAATCCAAATACAAAAAAATTGTGTGACTTTTCACAAACACAAACAAGGAAATCGAAAAATTATAACAAGCGCATGATTCTCTTTCCCCTCATTTTCCTAATTTACAAATGCAAATTAGGATTTGGTTCAGTATTTTGTAGAATAAATGAAAGCCAATTGAAACTTAGGGCAGAGACACACATGGAGATTCGGGGAGATTAGTCGCCTGAAGACAAATCGCCACTTCTTTGGGCGCAGGGGCATTTCAGGGGCTGCTGTCACCCCACCGCTCCATGCTTCTAACTTATAGCGTCAGAGAGGGCCGAGGGGTGGCCACATCGTTAATGCAGTGAGAATTATTGCGCTCGCTGCACTAGCAGAGCCGAATTTCTGTTTTAAAAATTGTAAATTCGGCTCTTAAACTTACCAGGGGTGGGTTTTTGCTGCTCTCTGGTAACTGGCCGCTGTGTGGCGCCTGAGGCAAGATTCTCACCTTGCATCATGGCAGGACGGTCCTGTTCAGGCGACTAATCTCCCCAAACTGCCTTTCTGCCGGCTAGAATGTAAATTGCCGGCGGCATGGCACTGTGAGTGCTTCATTTTCAGAAGTCGCCAGAATGCACTGATTGCCATCCTGTGGGGTGATTTACATTGTAGCCGGCGGCAGACAGTTCGGGGAGACTAGTCACCCTGAAGAAAAGAATCTGCCTGAATCTGAATGTGCGTCTCTGCCCTAAATCGCTGGGGTATGGCACTTGGAGCACTTTGTTTTCTGACGTAGCCCGAAGTTGCCTCACAAGGAAGGCAGTTCGGGGAGATTTGTCACCTGGTGACCCAGAAAAAGAAGTGATTAATCTCTCGAAATAGCAGCGTGTGTCTCTGGCCTAAAAGGGGATAACAGTCCCCATACCTGTACATTACAACTAAACTAAAAATAAATATAACAATGCTCCACAAGAGGGTGCTAACTTGTTAATAAATCACTGAGGGTATCTGGTAGCAAGATGGCTGATAGGAAACAAAAAATCTACGGAGAATGAAAAGCAGGAAACACTGAGGCAGTATGATAAGATGAATAGATTGTATACTTTGATTTTTTGGAAGGAGTAAATTATAGGTCCCTATCTGACTGAGAGTACTAAAATGGCTGCTCCTGAGCTGAGGTGAACCAACATGGCGCAGAGACGATTGGCTGATTCCGGGTGTGGCGTGTGGTAGGGGGCGGGGTTAAGCGCGGAGTTTTCACACCTCCTAGTGGTTTCCGTGTCATACTGAAGAGCGGGGGGCTGAGGTATAATACCTCGCTGCTGTCTTTCCTGCTGCCCCGGGAACATGGCGGCTCTCTCGGCCTGGTTCTGGAATGAGCGCTTCTGGCTACCGCAGAATGTTACTTGGGCGGACCTGGCAGACACTGAGTCCGGGGAACAATACCCGCAAGCAGGACACATCCTCTGCGCACTCCCTGTAGCTCTGGGGATCTTCGCTGTCAGGCTGCTGTTTGAGAGGTGAGTGAGGGATGGGCGAGGGGTCTGGTGGCTGCAGCCTGTTCGCCGATCATTGGGGTCCAACATGTAGGCCAAGGGTCTTCTAAACTACGACTCCCAGAATGCTGAGGGGGCCGCACGCCACATGGAGCAGGAACGTATTAGATAATCCGTATTGTTGGGGCGGGATCGCCTTTTAAACATTGGCTCCAGACGACTGGATTTTAAACCATAGTTGTATTGGTGACCTGCCCGTTATGTGTAGCTGCTGCTCCTCACTTGGTATGGCTACTGGGAGCTGTAGTTTAACAACAGCAGGATACTCTGAAGAATCAGGATTTTACTAAAATGGTTGGCTCGCAAGCCTTGTGTCCGATCAACGCTGCATCTTCATCCGACACTTCTATCTCTTAAGGTGGCCATACACGGGCAGATAAAGCTGCCAATATCGTTTGGACCAATTTGACAGCTTATCTGCCCGTGTATGGGGGCTTCCGACGGGTCTTCCCGATCGATATCTGGCCACGACCTGTCGGAGCCGCTTGGCGCATCGTAATTCGATCGTTCGGCCGAACGATCAAATTACCCCCGATATAGCCACGCAGTTTAGTGGCATATTGGGGAAAGATCCGCTCGTTTGCTGATGTCGCCAAACGAGCGGATCTTTGAGTCTATGGCCACCTTTAAGGTGGCCATACACGGGCAGATAAAGCTGCCGATATCCGTCATTTGGACCGATTTGACAGCTTATCTGCCCGTGTATGGGGGCTTCCGACGGGTCTTCCAGATCGACATCTCGCCACAATATCGATCGGGAAGGTTGGATTTTTGACCGACCCGTCGGAGCGGCTTAGCGCATCGTAATTCGACTGTTCGCCCATACGGCTGAACGTTCGAATTACCCCCGATATAGCCATGAAGTTTAGTGGCATATCGGGAAAACATCCGCTAGTTTGGTGATGTCGCCAAACGAGCGGATCTTGGAGTCTATGGCCATCTTTAAGGTGGCCATACAGGGGCCGATAAAATCTGCCGACAGACCAAGTCAGCAGTTTATTGGACCGTGTATGGGGCCCTCCGACGGGGCTTCCCCGATCGATATCTGCCTGAAAGTCTGCCAGATGTCGACCGGACTAAAAATCCAGTTGGATTGCGGCCGCATCTGTTCATTGATTCTGTCCCGCGATCCGACCGCCCGTTACCCATTATTAGCCCTAGGGCCCACGATCGGATCAGCCCGATATTGCCCACCTTATCGGGGAGAGATCCGCGCGTTTGGAGACATCGTCAAACGAGTGGATCTCTCCGTGTGCGGCCACCTTTACCCTATTTCTGCCACATGCAACTTGTCGTAGGCTTTTTGTCGCAGTGCGTCGGATCGCGCAGAAACCGTCCGTGTAGTCCTACCCTAAAGCACATACATTTAAAGGAATTGTTCAGTGTAAAAATAAAAACTGGGTAAATAGATAGGCTGTGCAAAATAAAAAATGTTTCTAATATAGTTAGTTAGCCAAATATGTAATGTATAAAGGCTGGAGTGATTTGACTTATAACATGTCAGTCTGAACACTACTTCCTGCTTTTCAGCTCTCTTGGTTTACACTGACTGGTTGCCCTGGCTACCAGACAGTAACCAATCAGAGACTTGAGGGGGGGCCACATGGGTCATTTCTGTTGCTTTTGAATCTGAGCTGAATGCTGAGGATCAATTACAAACTCACTGAACAGAAATGTACCATGTGGCCCCCCTTCAAGTCGCTGACTAACTCAGAGTTATAGAGCTGAAAAGCAGGAAGTTGGATTCTGGCTGTTTTATTAGACATCTGTTCACTCCAGCCTTTATATATTACATTTTTGGCTAACTAACTATATTAGAAACATTTTTTATTTTGCACAGTCTATCTATTTACACAGTTTTTATTTGCATACTGAACTGTTCCTTTAAGATAATGGCACATGGGACTGTTTTCATACTTGTGTGTTTTGCTCTGATGTCCAACTATCACTGCCCTATGTACTCCTGCCAGGACACTCACCTTTAAAGGAATCCTAAAGGATAAATAAAAAACCCTATTTTTTAAGGGTTAGAGTACTATATGCTGCTGGTTTTATTTTGAGCGAAAAAATTTATATTTTCTTTAAAAATGTCCCCTTTATTGTAGCTCCCTATAGATTTGCCACAGTCGCTGTCCCTGTTATAAATGGGGTGGGTGTGTCCTAATGATCCCTGCCCAAAGCCCAGTAGTCAGTGGACAGCCAATCACAGCCCTGCAGTCGCACACATGAAGACAGGCTCCAGTTCCCTATCAGGTCCTGCTAGCTGCTGATTGGTTCCTGTCCTACAGTGCAGTGGGCTGAGTGCTACAGCCTGGGAAAGGAGGCAACAGGAACGGAAGTGGAATTTTCCAGAAATTTTAACAAGAAGCTCTGCTTTTTTTCAGCACTTTACTTCTATATTTAAGACTGTATAATGCCCTGGCTCATTCTTGTTTTTCACACAATTTGTCTGCTTTAAGTAATTTTAGGAGCAGTGACAGGAGATCAGGGCATTTTGCTATGTACCACTTAGGGATGCACCGAATCCACTTTTTTGGATTCGGCCGAACCCCCGAATCCTTCACGAAGGATTCGGCCGAATACCGAACCGAATCCGAACCCTAATTTGCATATGCAATTAGGGGTGGGAAGGGGAAAACATTTTTCACTTCCTTGTTTTCTGACAAAAAGTCACGCAATTTCCCTCCCTGCCCCTAATTTGCATATGCAAATTAGGATTCGGTTCGACCAGACAGAAGGATTCGGCCGAATCCTGCTGAAAAAGGCCGAATCCCGAACCGAATCCTGGATTCGGTGCATCCCTAGACTACCACTGGACAACCATGTTGGTCTGAGGGTGATGACACACAGGGTGTCGCCACAGTTGTGACAATTTTCCCCAACAACACCAGATAGCAATATGTAAAGTGTTTTACATTTCCCAGTGTTAGTAAATAGAGAGGTATGTTATCAGATGTGTTGCCTGCAGGCAGATCTGCTGAAAATACCTCTCCATTATTGAACATCCATATGCCATTGCTCTGAAGGTCACTCTCTGCTTGGCTCAGCTGCACCTCACTCCATTCACTGAAATGAGCTTTGTTCATGAATGAAACTCTGTCCTTCAACAATAAAAAGAGGTATTCATCAAGTTTTGGGAAAAAAATGATTGTTCCTGAAGCCATTCTAGACATTTTTTTGTGTTTATGAGGAAGTGTGCTCCTGCTAATTATGTAACTTCCGTTGTTTCCTTTCTGGCGAGATAAAAAACAAAAACTAAAAACAGCAAACCAGTCTTGCTTTATGGTAGGATGACCTATCTCTTTAAAGGGGAACTGTCTTTATGATAAAAAAAAAAAAACAACTAAGCTGTAGTGGTGATTTTATAAATTTGGAGTCTTTTTTGTATTTTCTGCTTGCAAGTATTTTTTTTTCTGGCAGCAAACACTCTTGCTGTAAAAAGAGCTAATTGGGTGCATCAGTACTGCAATAATAATATTTACCCTTTAACTGACAAGCTTTCCATTGTCAATAAGAAAGTGATATGAGAATTGAGCCTTTAAGTTAACTTTCAGTACATCATAGAGTGGCTAATTCTAAGCGACTTTTCAATTGGTCTTCATTATTATTACTTTTTTATATATCATTTTTGAATTATTTGCCTTTTTCTTCTGACTCTTTACAGCTTTCAAATGGGGGTCAATAATCCCCTCTAAAAAAACAAATTCTTTTTAAGGCTACAAATGTATTGTTATTGCTGTTTTTCATTGCCCATCTTTCTGTTCAGGCCTATTCATGTTTCAGTCTCTTACTCAAATCAATAAATGGTTTCTATGGTAATGTCGACCTTAGAAACTAGTTTGCCGAAATTGGAGAGCAGCTGAATAAAAAGCTTAAATAACTCAAAAACCACAAATAATCAATAGTGAAAACCAATTACGAATTATCTCAGAATATCCCTCTCTACATCATACTAAAAGTTAACCCAGCGGTGAACAACCCCTTTAAATTATATCCTTCCATTAACATGGTTGTTAAACAGCACCATCGCAGTTACCCTTAGCAACAAACAGTTCCTGAGTTAAACAGGTATGGGATCTGTTGTCCGGAAACCTGTTATCCAGATATCACCGAATTATGGAAAGCTGTCTCCCATAGACTAAATTTTTTCTAAATAATCCAAATTTTTAGCAATTTAATTCCCTTTTCCTCTGTAATAAAACAGTACCTTGTACTTGATCAAACTAAGATGTAATTAATCCTTATTGGAAGAAAAACAGCCTTTTTTTGGGTTTATTCAATGTTTACATGGTTTTCTACTACACTTAAGGGTAGGACTACACGGACGTTTTCGTCACGATCCGATGCTCTGCGACGGAAATAAGGTCAGAGATAGAAATGACGGATGAAGTTGCAGCGTTGATTTGATGCGACACGACTGATGCAGACGCAGTGTTTGTGTAGTCCTACCCTAAGGCTAGGGCCACACTAGGCGATAGCGCCGCGATTTGACTCGCGGCGACTTTTCGCCGCGACTTTTAATCCGCAATCGCTGGGGAAACTTTTGCGCTGGCGTCTATGGGGAATCGCGAAAAATCGCCAGCGTAAAAACACGCGGCGATCTTTTTTCGCTAGGCGATTTCGAGCGACAATAGAAAAAAGATCGCCGCGTGTGTTTTTACGCCGCGATTCCCCATAGACGCCAGCGCAAAAGTTTCCCCAGCGATTGCGGATTAAAAGTCGCGGCGAAAAGTCGCCGCGAGTCAAATCGCGGCGCTATCGCCTAGTGTGGCCTTAGCCTAAGGGATGAAGACCCAAATTATGAAAAGATCCGTTATCTGGAAAACCCCATGTCCCAAAAATTCTGGATAACAGGTCCCATAGCCAAATTATATCAAAATGCATTTGATTTGGTTGCTGCGGTGGTGCAGTTTAGCATTGTGCTTTGTAAATGAGCCTTTATGTATACTAGGGATGCACCAAATCCACTTTTTTGGATTCGGCTGAACCCCCGAATCCTTTGTGAAAGATTTGGCCGAATACCGAACCGAATCCGAACTCTAATTTGCATATGCAAATTAGGGACGGGAAGGGGAAAACATTTTTTACTTCCTTGTTCTCTGACAAAAAGTCATGCAATTTCCCTCCCCGCTCCTAATTTGCATATGCAAATTAGGATTCGGTTCGGCCGGGTAGAAGGATTCGGCCGAATCCGAATCCTGCTGAAAAAGGCCGAATCCCGAACCGAATCCTGGATACATCCCTAATGTATACAGCTGAATGAAATAAGTCCACTGCTTATCTGTGTATTTATTTGACATGTTAGAAAGTCCTGTTTTGTGAGGACTGTTGTGATCTGATCCAACTCCAATCCAATGTATTTGACCAAATGCCCTACGGGCTGAATGGTTGGATACTGTATAACTGGGGATAAACAGAGGGCGGCAATACTATGATTATTTTTATTATCAGCCTTTATTTATATAGACCTGACAGTCTGCAGTAATTAAGGGGCAGATTTATTAAGGGTTGGGTTGTGTTTTCCACAAAAATTTGAGTTTTCAAGGTTATTTTTTTGGTCAAAAATAGATTTTTCGGTTTTAAAAAAAAATACTCAAATTTTTCTTTAGATTTATTATACCCAGACCCTGGAAATAGCTTGGATCCAAAAATACACCAAATAAAACCCATTGAGGTCATTGTAGAAGTCAATTGCAGAGGTCCCTTGAAACTTTTGAAGATGTTAATATCACTGAATCCAGGATTCCGTTTGGGATTCAGCCTTTTTCAGCAGGATTTGGAAGTAAAAAATATTTTCCTCTTCCCACCCTAATTTGCATATGCAAATTAGGATATACATATACAAATTTGGTTTGGTTTTCGGCCGAATCCTTCTGCTAAGGATTCAGGGGCTTGGCCGAATCCAAAATAGAGGATTCGGTGCATAATAGTTAATTAGCAGGGGTTTGGCCGAAAACTCGATCAATTTGAGCAATATGAATTTCCCCCCTGAAAAGTCAATTAATTTGAGTTTGTTAACCCCGAACTTGCAGAATCTAATTTTTTCTGTTTTATCTTTATTTGGTAACCATTCGAGTTGTGAGTTCATTCATGTTCAAGCGAAGTTTTAAAAGGCTCACATGGCGCTTAAATTTCGACCTTTGATAAATATCCCCCTAGATGTAATTTGCAGTTAATGTTGTAGCTATAGCATCTTTATTTCAATCGGTGTTCTTATTAAAATCATATGAAGAAGATAAGTGTTTCTGGCTTTCACAATTAAAACCGTTCTCATTTCCTGCAGGATGGTTTGTGGTCACCACTCACTGCAGCCTGGGAAGTGATTCATTCTCCTCCTCATCAGGGAAAGGCACTCATTAGCCCATTGTTACTATAACACTTGGTGTGCAGTGAGCGGTCTGTTTATATAATATAAGTTTTAGAGCTGCTACAATAAGTGTAATGTTTTTATAGAACAGTTCAGTTATTCCAAATGATTAGGTAAAATTTTATAGCTGGTTAAACAACTCCATTGGAAGTTTCATTAAGTCTATCCATGTCATCCTAGCATTAATACTTGCTCTATATTTCTTTGTTAGAATTTGTGCTATAAGTACCTTCCAACTTCTGCTCACATTTGATTTACATCTATAAGATAAAACTTTTCGCAGCCTTATGGGGGAGGTTTGAGAAAAAAAAAGACAAACAGCTCAGAGATAAGTTCTCTGACAGTTATAGCTCAGATACAGACAAGCAGGCTGTCCCCAGCCCCACAGCTAAGCTCTACCCCTCCCGTACAATACAAAGTAGAGAAAAGGGGGGCGACGGGGGATGCTGCAGAAGTGCGTCTGACTAAAAACACACAGATTAACTCATAAGGCATACATAGAGCCGTCAGCCTCCCCACTCTATGATGAGTTGTTTTCCCGTAATAGCTAAGAGAAAGAGAGAGGCAGCAAAAGAAGTAAAAGGTCAAGTATGTGCCCTAGAAAGTCAGGAAAGGGCCTGAGAATCAAAGGAAGCTAGAAAGAGAGGAACAAGAACAGTTGATAGCAGAAGGGTTATGTTAGATAATAGAGAACTGTAGAAAAAAAGTTTGAATTTAGCATTTTTAGCCTCATTTTAGTATTTTTCATTTTTACTAAATCTTCATTTTTACATTTTTATCTTACTTAGGATGATTATTACTATGTCTCATTATCTCTATGCAATGATTTCCTTTTATTATCTCTCTGTAATGCTTTATTTTGCTTTATTTTGAAACCTAACTTCACTATAATCATATATTTGTTTAAATCTTAGGCTACATGTTATATTCAGACAGCTCTTGCTTCATTGTGCGGTTCCAGCGGTTCGTAGTCACGTTAGTTCCTCAAAAACAGGAAATACCTGTAGCTCCTTAGCTTCCTGTTTGCTTTGTTTTCATTCATTTCAGCTTTTCAGCTGCACTTCTGTATTGGTGCTGCCACGACAGTTGAACTATAACTCACAACAGCATACACCACTGTCCCATTTATAATAGACCTCCCTTGTTCCTGGGGGTCCTCTCAGCACTCTCCCAGTGCCTGTAATTACTTATGTGAAACATATTTAATGTTTCAAGAGAGGAATGTTTATATAATATAAAAATATCTGGAACAGTCCAATTCCTATGACGGACGAATGGCTAGTGTCAGAGGGTTGATATTTGTCACCCCCGCCCTCTACGACGCCATAACGCTATAGGGCCCAAGGCAGGATGGACGAATGGTCTACTGTGGACAATGGTCACTCATATAGCTTATACTAGGCCATACAAACAAAAGATCATCACTCTGTTACTTAAATTCCAGAGTATCAGTCTAACGCCAGTCTGTCTGTTGGGGCCCCTTACTGCTGAAGTGCGGCTCAGATTACTGGAAATACCACAATGGCCTTGGTTAGCCGATAGCTGATTGCGAGGCTGTGGACCGTTGGAGCTAGACACAGTATGTTACAACATTCCTTTGATAACATGTAAGACTAAGTAAATCATTTAGACATTAATTGTATAAGGAGGAGACAGACTATGTATGGTATTTCCGTGAAACCCTTGTCACAATTATTGTAAAAGCCTTCTGAAAGCTATATAATGCCTGGACCAAGAGGTGGGTCTTTGGTAAGTCCTTGGCTGACATTCTGTGTGTTACTCCAACAGCTTACCCAGACAAAACTGTTATGTTGTATTATGTAAGAATAAATTGCCTGACTATTACTAAAGGTTTTCCTTTACTGAGTTTTGTCTTACACGAGGTCAAAATGGTACTACTAAAAATACCATCAGGTCACACGGCCAGAGGATGCCATGCAGCATAAGCATTACCCTTAGGGGCAGATTTATCAAGGGTCGAATTGAAAATTCAAATTTGAATTTTTATGGTCAAAACTGTCAAATTCGACTAGGGAGTTATTTAAATTCGATTCCAGATTCTCAAAAAATTAGAATTCGATTTTTGAGATTTATCATACTCTGGCCCTTTAAGAACTAAAAGTCAACTATTCGGCACTTAAAACCTGCGAATTGCTGTTTAAGTCAGTGGGATGTGTCCAGGGATCATTTTGGAGTTGTTTGCAGCCTTCCAGATATTCAAGTTTTTTCGGAGATAAAACTCCAATCGAGTGTAAGACGCGCCGGGAGATTTCCTC
This sequence comes from Xenopus petersii, assembly GCA_038501925.1. Classification (NCBI taxonomy): domain Eukaryota; kingdom Metazoa; phylum Chordata; class Amphibia; order Anura; family Pipidae; genus Xenopus; species Xenopus petersii. The sequence goes on from CM076674.1 coordinate 36,547,393, forward strand.
TGTCCCTTACCTCCCGGCGCGTCTCTTCTCACCTTCGTGACACTGGCACTTGACCCCGAGCGCCATGACATCATCTTTTGCGGCGAATACGAATTTTTGCCGCCAAATTGTTTTTAAAAGCCCAATTCTCCATTTTGACAGTGCTCAAGCTGGCTTCTGTTTATAGATCCTGCTGAAGCGTTTATAGGTAAACTATACCCTCAAAATGAATACTTAAGCAACAGATAGTTTACCTCATATTAAGTGGCATATTAAAGAATCTTACCAAACTGGAATATATATTTAAGTAAATCTTGCCTTTTACATCTCTTGCCTTGAGCCACCATTTTCTGATGGTCTGTGTGCTGCCTTAGAGATCCAGAAATACTACAACTCTAACTGTAACAGGAAGAAGTGTTGAAGCAAAAGTCACAACTCTGTCTGTTAATTGGCTCATGTGACCTAACACGTATGGTTTGTGTGCACCGTGAATCCTACTATCCCAGGGGGCGCCCTTATTTTTTAAAATGGCAATTTTCTATTTATGATTACCCAATGGCACATACTACTTAAAAAAGTGTATTTTATGAAAATTGATGAATTACATGAAGCAGGGTTTTACATATGAGCTGTTTTATGCAATATCTTTTTATAGACACCTACATTGTTTGAGGGGTAAAGTTTTCCTTTAAACTGTGTTTGAATTCCTGGTTTTTGTCACCTGCCTGACTTTTTGACTCCGATTCCTGCTGCCTGCCCTGACCTTTTTGCCTGATCTACCTCGTTTTGGACTTGTTACTATTTTGCACTACTCCTTGTTCCTCAGCAGAAGCCCCGGGGCCCCAAAAGGACGTCTGTGAATACCAGAATCCACAGGGGTGCCCTGTGCATCTGAGTGTAACCCGCTGCCTCTAGAGGTTACAACTGACAACGTTACATCGAGTTTTTAAAATTCAAATTATATTCGATTCGAGTTTTTGGTTTGAATTCACTCAAGCTGAAAAATTTAGAGTTTTATAATACATTTTGATTAATCAAATTTCGAGTTCATGGGAGTTTAAGAAACAAAAAAACTTGCATGAATTCGAAATTCGACCTTTGATAAATGAGCCTCCCCATGGGGCTGTGTGCTCTGCTCCAGTGAGAGGTTTGGGAAGGTTTGCCTTTGGTGTGTGCCAGATACTCTCCGCTGAGTTCACTTGTGGATTAGAAAAGGCTTTTTGATGTGGCTGAACATTTCATGTGACACTATAAGATGATCAGGAAATTGCTAAAGTTCTACTCTCTATTTAAGACGCTCTGTGAATTAGCCAAGTGCATCTGATGACTGAATGAGCACTGTTGTCATGAACCAGTCATGTGCGGTTACCATCTGTGAAACCTTAACATCTCATTGGTCGTTGGTGGATTTTTTTTTCCTTTTAAGACAAATTTGCTCTATAAACAAGCTGTCGGTTTTAGCTCTAGTCTTCATTCTTTGTCTTAAAGTGATATTGACTACAAAATTGATGTGATCAAAACGTTGGAATTTCTTTTGTTTGTTACTTTTAACTTTTACTTTTATTTTGTACACATTTTACCTGTACCCAGGCATGCTGTGTTTTTTTTGGTGAGTGGTCCTCCATGATAGATATAGATATATATAATATATATAATTTTCTAATTTACTTTGAAAAAGGCCTCGGAGGGGGCCGAAACGTTAGACCCTTGTGTGTGTATATGTGTGTATTTATATATATGTGTGTGTGTGTGTGTGTGTGTATCTCACACATATATATATTAACGATACGAGTCTGATAACTAATTAATTCAGGTTCACATTACATGGCAGTATAGAAACCAGGGCATTCAATATCAGAATTGATAATTATTCCTGTAGGATCAGCTACCATAAAAGATGCAACGTCTCTTTCTGCTAAATGGTTTAATGATTTCCCAAAGATGAGGAGTTGCTATGGACAGCTTTTGTCACATAGATCTCTATATGTTAATTGAAGCTCTGGGCTGGGACACTAAATTCTGTATATGTATAAACAAAAATAGGGGGCCCGTGGCATTTAGTGATGTTGCTCAACTCATATGGTACTAAGCACAGCTGAAGCTGTTTTTAGTGAATCGGTTCTTTATACAATATTGTATCCTAATGTGCCTCTTTTCTTTGTATTTCAGCTCTGTTAGGTTTGGTGATTGAATAGTAAACCCTGGGCTGCTCATTTTACTTCTGACAGATTGACACTAGTAGTTATCTTGTTAATATAACGCAAAAGATAAATGGTAAATAAAAAAATAAAGGTGATTGACTAGGATACCCTGGGCTTGCTTTACTTCTGACAGATTGACACCAGCAGTCATCTTGATACAACACAAAAGATAAATGAACACGTAAATAAACAGTAAATTAAAAAAAATAAAAAAAAAGGTAAATAAACACGTGTTGTTTTCTGTAGCCATCAGTAGATTTAGATGTCATGATTGTGGGGCGACTGGTAAAGGAAAAAAAATAAAATCCAATTTTTACTTTCTTTAATGAAAGAGAAATCTATCTCCAGTATACTTCATTAAAAAAATGTGTACTGTTTTTATAAGAAACTTGACTGTGTGCAGTGAAATGCCCCCTTCATTTAATTGCTCTGACTGCTGTGGATAGGAAACTTCAGACAGTCCCTAACTGCTCTGCAGGGAAACAATCATACTTTCAAACAGCAGGGAGAGCCCCCTCGCCTTACTTCCCAGAACTCCAGCAGCTTTGTTTGTTTCCCTGTAGAGCAGCCGACGACTGTGTAGAGATTTGTATCCACAGACCCAGTGCAGTCTGCATATTCTGATTATTAATCAGTCTTGCTGTATTGGCTTCTATGGCAGAAATGATTTGACTTGTGCTGTTTTGATCATTTATGATGATCCCTAAGCTTAACCTCCCAACAGCAACCATGTGCAAGGTCTTGGTCTTGCAAAGATGTGTAACAAAATTACGAAATGACCCCCTTCGGCCAACTTTGAAAGCAAAAATCATATGTTTTATTAGGCTTCTGGTGCAGTAAGTTCATGTTTAGTTTAGTATACAAAGTACAGCATTTCTAGCATTATTTAATTTTAGACTTTAGTTCCCCTTTAAGAACCATCTTTCACTCTAACAGACTCCATTGGAGACAAACATCACCGGTGATGATGCCCATAGCAACCAATCAGCAATTGGATCTGAACAGTTACCTACAAGTTATGGTAACCATACACAGGCCAGTAAAAGCTGTTGAAAGACAGAGTCAGCAGGTTATTGGCCAGTGCATGTTGCCCTCCGACGGCATTCCCCAACCGATATCTGGCCGGATGTCGATCAGGCAGGTTTAAAAAAAATCCAGTTAGATTGAGGGACACATTGGTTCGTTGATGCGGTCCTTGCACCAAACGCATGCATTCCTATCCTTAGGGCCCACGATCGTACAAGCCTGATATTTCCTACTCAAGGTGGACATTTTAGGGCCAGATCCACTTGTTTGATGACTTCTCCAAACAATCAGATGGCCATGTATAGCCACCTTTAGAAAACACAAGCAAATATCTGATTGGTTGCCATGGGCAACACCACTGGTTATATTTGTCTCTGATGTTAATAAGTACATCCCTGTATATTTTAAAGCCACAGCCTATTAACAGTAGCTCCAATAATGTTCCATTTCAGAAGAGACTGTTGGTACCCAGATGTTGTGAAGTGATAAGGGAATTCTGATTCATCAGAGATGTGACTTTATTGACATGAGTTGGAAGCCATTTTTGTGGCTGTGAAACAATCGTGTTATGGTTACAAGAGGCAAGGCTTGCTAATGAATGCCAACCAGCACTTCATTAAAGGGGAACCATAGTGAAAATGAAAATGTAATATAAGCTTCCTTGAAGTAAGAAACTTTTTAAATACAATCAATTAAAACATCTGCATTGTTTCTGAAAAAATCAAGTTTATCTCCACTATTCTTCTCTCAACATTTGTTTCTCTTCATTCTCTCTTCATCCAGCAGTTGGGTGTCAGATGAATGATCCAATACTGTATATCTTATAGTGGGGCTCCCGTTCCTAGCAGATGTATTAGAGCTTACTCAAATAACTGATTCCAGTACAAACAAAATCTAACAAAATAACTGCCTTTTGCACAAATTCTGCATGTAGAGAGACATGATTTCTGGTGATTTTAATAGAGTGAGCTCTAATACATCTTCATCTGTGTTGTGGCACACGTATACTACAATTCCCTTGTGATCATGTGCCAAATGCTGGGGAGAGAGCATGTGCCTCTATATCTGTAGCTATCCATCATACCAGGCATCTGTTTGTTTGTAGTCTTATGGCTTGTTACCTTGGCAAACCTGCACGTAGGTAGCTACAACAGATTCTTCACGCCAGCATTGTGCTTAGAAGAGAACCCACAAGGCCTGCAAATAAATGTGAAATAAATAAATATCTTTCTAGAAAAGCATTCTGTAAATGTTGCTTATTATCCACACGTGCAAGTGAGAGACGCCCTTAAAAAATAAGACTACATACAGTAGCTGCAAGATATTCTTTCTCATCTCATAGACTTGGTAATTAAAGGAGAGAACCGTCTACTGCCTGTGTTTTTCCATGAGGTGTGTCTAAATTGGTTCACATCATCTGTAATTATTATTGTTTTGCTCATTTATTTATAAACACCGAACAAATGATGTGGCGCTACAGAAGCATTTGTAAATGGGAGTGCTCTTCCATGATGCAGAGAGTGGTCACATCAGAAGTCGTGAGAAATTCCATATGGTTGGGATAATGGAATGGTGAGATTTCATACAGGAGGCAAACAGCCAGTATTTGCTCATGCACATGCTAAACCCTATTACACTGTTTTTCTAAAATAAAGAGAAGCACTTTGAATCCCTTGTAGGGTGTAATTCTGCAGTTCAACTAGAGCAATTAGTTCTGCAAAGAAGAGATTTTCTCAATGTTAACGATACAGGGGGTATTTAAAGAAAACATTTGCAATGTAAAGCTAATAAGTTTAATATCTCACCAGTACTATGTGGGGGTCTGGGTGCTCATTTCCCTAACTTACAGCTCAGGTTGGAGTTATCCAACCAAAAGAGAAAACCGCAGGCGCTCACAGATCCCACAAAGTCCTGAAGCACGAAAAGACCCGATGTCACGGAAACAGCCGAAATTGAAGTCCGGAAGTAGGAAAAGACCGAAGTCACGGAAACAGACAAAATTGAATTCCTGAGGTGGGAAAAGACCCAAAATCACGAAAGGAGGCGAAGTTGAAGTCCTGAAGCTCTGAACACCAATGTGTGCTTTTTTTAATCCCCTGGTCACCAATGTATTATATTAATACTCAATAGGCCCCTGCCACCAATTTTTTTTATAAAATATTCTTAGGTGCCCCAATTTTTTTTAACTTGTAATGGGGATTCCTAGCACCAGTGCTTTTTTATGGGTGGCCCTGGCACCAATATTTTTGTTTTAACTTATAGGGGGGCCCTGGTCCCCAATAACATGTATGGGGGGGTTACCTTTTTTAGCGTTGGTGTCTGTGTGGTCTTTTAACTGTGATGTGGAGTGGACGGTATCTTGGGAGGGGCTTGGTGGGCAGGCCAAGGAGGCCCCGAAAATGTTGTACTGGGCCCGTGTAACGGCGATCTTGCCTGTACTAGGGATGCCTGGGAATGGCAAGTAACATGGAATGGCACTGCCTTACATTTTTCCTTGGACTGGTGCAATATTTCCTAAAAGAATAAAATGGGTCAATAATTTATTTGTAAAAACGTAATTCTTTTTTTACATGACAGTCCTTTAAATGGAAATAAAAATGACTATATGATATAACTTGCCCCAATCTGCTATCTTTCCACTCTCAAAAACTTTTTAAAGGGTTGGGTCACCTTTAAAGTAACTTTTATGTTATAGAACGGCCAATACTAAGCATCTTTTCAATTGACTTTCATTATTTATTTTTTATAGTTATTTGCCTTTTTCTTCTGACTTCTTCTTTTCAGGCCCTCTCCTATTCATATTCCAGTCTCTTATTCAAATCAATGCATGGTTGCTAGGGTAATTTGGGCCGTAGTTACCAGATTGTTTAAGATGCAAATTGAAGAGCTTAATAACTCAAAAACCTTCAATAATAAAAAATGACAGCAAATTGCAAATTATCTCAGAATATCTCTACATCCTACTAAAAGTTATTTCAAAGGTGAACAACCCATTAAGGCACAAAGTATTTCTATTAGTGAATGAAACATTATTCTTTGCTCAAATGTCCTCTTACAGCAGCTTCATCCAATTATCTGAAGGTCATTGCCTTTTAGCCATAAATGTTACACATGCACTTCCCATAAACCTCAGCTTTTACCTTTTATCCCATTATTGCATGTAATGTTAAGTTATTACTACATAAAGAGTGTTACATCCTTCCTGCAGGTCTTAAAGGGATTCTGTTATTATTTTTAAGGTGTAGTTTTTATTTCTAAATTACATTGTTTACACTGCAAATAATTCATTCTACGATTCCTGAACCAGCAAGTGTATTTTTTATTAAGGTGTATAGGCAGCCATCTCGGGTCATTTTGCCTGGTCATGTGCTTTCAGAAAGAGCCAGCACTTAAGGATGGAACTGCTTTCTGGCATGCTGTTGTTTCTCCTACTCAATGTAACTGAATGTGTTGCAATCCAAAAAACACAAAGTAGTGCTACACACACACTCTCACCGCTCTTTGCAGCGTCGGGTGCCGTCTGTGACCCTGTCTGCCCAGGTCTGGTTCACGTACAAGAAAATACTTCAGCAGCACTCCGATTATGGTGAAAAAAATGGTACTTTATTCGTGCCTCAAGCTAAGCGACTACGATAAAATCATAAATTTGATAAATCATTATGATTTTATCGTAGTCTCTTAGCTTGAGGTACGAATAAAGTACCAATTTTTTCACCATAATCGGAGTGCTGCTGAAGTATTTTCTTGTACGTGAATGTGTTGCAATGGGACCTGGATTTTACTATTGAGTGTTGTTATATCTACCAGGCAGCTGTTATCTTGTGTTTGGAAGCTGCTATCTGGTTACCTTCTCATTGTTCTGGCTGCTGGGGGAAAGGGAGGGGGTGATATCACTGTGAAGTTTATCAGAGCACAAGTCACATGACTGGGGGCAGCTGGGAAACTGACAATATGTCTAGCCCCATGTCCGATTTCAAAATTAAATAAATAAAAAAAAAAATCAGTTTACTCTTTTGAGAAACAAATTTCAGTGCAGAATTCTGCTGAAGCAGCACTATTTAGGGATGTGTTTAAAAAAAAAAAAAATACATGTTTTCCCATAACAGTATCCCTTTAAGCAGCTTTTCTTATCCGCATTGTCCCAAGCAGATATGTTTTTTCTAGCTGTGTCATTTAGGGCAAATTGCATTCATTCAAATCATGAAAGTAAATAAAAAAAAAAAAACCTTTAAAGAGGCAGTAACCACACAAAAATGAAAGGGCTTTGTAACAGCAGAAACATCAACATCAGGGATTTATATGCATTTAAAGATAACGTGCTGGTAAAAATGGTTTGTTTTAGAAACACTGCTACAGTTTATATAAATAAGCTTCTGTGTAGCCATTGGACAGCCATTTGAGTTGAGTAGTGTAAACTGTACATGTTTACATAACATATAAAGGAATGTAAACGTTTGTCAAATGTCTGTACAAAACTATAGAATAAAAGCTGCTCTAATATAGAAAATGACTTGTTGTCATTAGTTTGTAGGTGCTGGATACACATTATAAAGGAAATACATTACATAGGTATAATTTATCATGCAGCCATTAAAGGATAGTCCACCTTAAAATAATTTTTCGTTAACAAAATTATACGACCATCTGCTATAATTTTTTGTGATTTATGAACTATTTACATTTTTTTTTTTTGCTTGGAATTCAACGGTTATCTAGTTGCTAAGGCATTAATTACCATAGTAACCTGGGAACTCTCCTGAAGTTATAATGGAAAGATAAATATCAGAGCCTGAAAAGAAAAATAAGCAATAGAAAATAAGAATATCTCTAAAATTGAAGCCCCATAGTCAGTTTGTTGTTTGCCTGCCAGTGCACAGATAATGCCACTGCATAATGGACTTGTGCTAGAGAAAAACAATCGCAACAAAGGGTGAAGGGCTGTGCATTTATAATCTGATTATTGACCTCGCAAGCATCAGACATGGAGTAGTCGCCGTATCCAAAAAATAAATGTTAGATTAAAGCAATGGGCATAAAGTGTGTTCGGCTCAAGCTCTCTTAATTGAATTGACTGCTGAATCCTCTCAGCATTTTAGAGAATGTGTGCACCACCCACCATGGAATGCAGAGAGACATCAACATGCAACAAGGTGAGGGAGGAGCAGCAGTTCAGATAGTGTTGATACATCCCAACTGAATGAACTCATGTTCCTTTTAAACCTAGAGTTGCACAAGGGGGAAATTACAAAAGGGAATTTAGTCACAGGACAGCAGTTATTTGCATGTGTTTGAAGCTTTTAAAATTTGTGGCACTTGAAGCACTGAATGTGCCTGGCAAGTCTGAAAAATTCTCTTAATTATTCACTTTTTTTTTCAACCATATTTGTTGCCAGGACCAGATACGGATTTCAGATACAGCCTCTTTCTTTTGGCAATTTGTTTTAATAACGATTCTGATTATTTCATATTTGGAACTCTTACAGGTTTATCGCAAAGCCATGTGCGATTCGTGTGGGAATCCAGAGCAGCGGCCCACGCAGGGCTCAGCCCAACGCCATCCTAGAAAAAGTCTTTGTGTCCATTACAAAGGTCAGTGCCCAGTTACATGCCAGAGGATATGGTTTCATGCTTTTCCTTCTTGACACTATGTAGAGGTCAGTGCACCTCTGAATTAAAACATTGGGCAATCTAGTGAAGCAAACGGCTACCGACCAGCATCATTTTCCACCGTAGGGAATTTCTGTTAAAGATTTGCCCAAAAAAAATGAAATGCATACTCCGCTCCAAAATTCACACCTGGTATGCACCCAGGCCAAAGTAGTGACTCTGGTTGGGTCATAACTATTGATTTTGAATCTGAGCTGAAAGCTAAGGATCAATTGTAAACTCACTGAACAGGTTGATCTATGCGGGATAGGGGTTTTTTCTAGTATGGGTGCACTGACCTCTACACAGTGTCAAGAATCAGAACCAGTCAACTGAAATGGATAAACAATTCAGTAGCATAAATATATTGGCATTATGATTTATGTTCGGGTATAGATCCCCTTAAGATTTATGTCATGGCTTGTTAAAGTGGACCTGTCACCTAGACATAAAAAGCTGTGTAATAAATGTTTTTTTCAAATTAAACATGAAACCCAAATTCTTTTATTATTTAAGCATTCATAGCTGTTATATGGGGGGGGGTTCCTATTGGAAGTTTTTCCTGTATAGTCAGTTGATGTTGAGCTAAAATATCAAACATAACCAGTGTGTGGCTGGAATTTCACCTTGTACAGTTGTAGATTTCTCTCTTCACCTGCTTGTTGTGAATAGCATTGGTCTTGTCCTGCAGTGTCCCGTCTTGTCCTGCAGTGTCCCGTCTTGTCCTGCAGTGTCCCATTTCACCCTCATTCTCCTTGGTGTGCATGTGGAATTCACTGTACATACATTTGTTTGTTTATATGTTCATAATAGCAAACAGAAAGTTCACAAGGCAACAGAGATTGATCTCTTTAACACCCATCTCTTGGTCTAATTTCAATTTCCTTTTCCTACCCTTTGATCATTATTTTACAATAATGGATACTGACTGCGAGTGGAGGGTACTTTTTCATGCCAATGTACTTCGTACGCTGCCACTTCTTTTTTGCCAGCTATAAATGACATGAGCCACAATAACTTGAAAACCCTTAAAGGAGAAGAAAAGGTTAAAACTAAGTAAGCCTTATCAGAAAGGTCACCCTAAATATACCAATAAACCCTCAAAGTAATGCTGCTCTGAGTCCTCTGTCACAAGAAACACTGTATTTCTTTCCTGTGTACACATGGGCATCTGTATCAACTTCCTGCCTTCAGCTTAAACCTACTTCCCCCAGCTGTGAGCATGCTCAGTTTGTTCCTCTCCCCCCTTCTCTGCTGTAATCTGAGCCCAGAGCTATACGTGAGCAGGGAGAGTCTCCGGCAGGAAGTGATGTCACACCAAGCTAATACTGCAGCTGCTATCCTAAACAGAGAGCTTCTAGAGCTGGTAAAACATTCTACAGAATAAATATCGCATTCTAGCTTGCACTATTGCAGCTAATCTATTGGCAATAAAATGCCTCCATCACTTTCCTTCTCCTTTAAGGCATAAAAAAGCAATGGGTCTGGTCACAAGCTTTGTATTATGACTCTACCTTGCACCTTGTACACATCATATCTCCTCTGGTTTTGTAATAACAAATGGAGGGAGGAGTGAAATTTAGGGTAAAGTCTAGGGATTTCACATTTCTGTCAATAATTTGCTTGTTTGTTCTTAGGTCAGCCTGTTTGTCACAGCCAGGCACACGGAGAAGGCTTAGTAAAGACATTCAATACAACTTTTATTCTTCACATACTTAAAAGGGACACGTTGAAACTTTTATTGTTTCTGAAATGTGACGTTGTCGCACATTGAAATTCGAGTGCTCGTGTACATTCATTAGCTTTATATGGTATGCCAGCACAACACTGGCTAATGATACCACAGAATGCTTAATGGGTGTTTTTTTTTTTTTTAATGACTGCCAGTGCCTACTGCTAATGTTAAGAAACTAAGTGCTGAATTATGCTGATGATGCTATTTAATAAACTCTTATCTACAGATCCATTAAATATTTAATCATTTGAATTATTCATCTCTATTATGTAGGCATAATTAAAGGAGAGCAAAATCCATTTAAAGGAGAAGGAAAGGCTACAATTAAGAAAGCTTGATCAGAAAAGTCTACATAAATACAACAGTAAACCCTCAAAGTAATGCTGCTGAGTCCTCTGTCAAAAGAAACACTGCATTTCTTTCTGTTGTATACACATGGGCTTCTGTATCAGACTTCCTTCTTTAAGCTTAAACCTCCAGGGCTAGGGCTTGAGCATGCTCAGTTTGCTCCTCTGCCCCTCCCTGCTTTAATCTGAGCCCATAGCTATGAGCAGCAGGGAGAGGCTCAGGCAGGAAGTTATGTTATAGCAGGCTAATATGGCAGCTGCTATCCTTAACAAACAGAGTTTCTAGAGCTGTTTACTCAGGTATGGGAAAGCATTCTGCAGAATAAATATAGTTATATCTTGCACTATTGTGGCTAATCTATTGGCTATAAACTGCTTTGGTAGTGTTCCTTCTCCTTTAAGCAACCTTGGTACCCTGCAGACTCCTCCCAAGTGGCAGATCATTTCACTAATGTGCCCAAATATTACTGCTACAGCTACTCGTTTCCTGTAATTTAATGTTAATGCTTCAAAGAATGTCGGGCTGAATGGTCGGCCCCCACACATTTTCACCTCACCAAATCTGGCCCTCGTTGCAAAAAGTTTGGGCACCCCTGCAGTAGCTCAACATGGTTGGTGCCACTTGACTGCCACCACCAGGCTCTTTGACCAAAAGTATGTGCAATTTAGTCCTGGTTTCAACTGCTCACGAACCTGGTTGGTGATTGATGCCAATGAGCCTGGGAGAAGGCCTCAATAAGGATATCGTGAATTTTTAAGCAGGGAAAGTATCTGTGTGCTCTGCAGGCAAGCAGACAGGCTTTGGCTCTTGTATTCACTACCAGGGTTCAGCACTCAGGGCATTCCTTTAATATCAGAAGAAACAATGACATCACTTAATAATTCCTACTCTTATTTATAGAAGTACATTTTATAATCGCATAAACCTTGGAATTCATTAAGATGCCAATTTTAATTTTTAAAATGTTTTCCCATTAACGTCCTAAAAATAAAATTTAGAGTTGTGCTTGCATTTCAGTGCATATTAGGAATACTGTATTTGAATAGTTTCACTGAAGTTGAAGAGGTTGAAATAAAGGCCGGCAGGTTAAACACTTGGCCAAGTAAATCCTGCCTACGTTGTAGGTGATACAGTAGTAGGCAGGAAAAATCATCCAAACTTTTTATCTACGTCTCCCCCTGAAATCCTTTTGTACTTAGTTGTTGTATTTAACTAGTATGTTTTTGCACAGTCTAAACAAGTAGATCAGGATGCATTTCATGCATGTTGTACCTGTATAACTATGCATGTGACAAATAAAGAATCTTATCTTATTATATAAAAAAAAAATGTCACTATATATATATATATATATATATATATATATATATATATCTATCTCAAAACCACAGCAATGTGGAATTAAACAAAAGTACACATGAACTTGTTGACCTCTCCTGCTGAAGACTGCCATTGCTTATTACAGCTGCTACCTTTTATTAGTAATAAGTACTCCAAAGTTCTTCCTCAAACATTTGTCTGTCTTAGGTTTGTCATGCGTGATTATTTATCCACAACTGTGGGTGACAAATCTCCTGAAAATGCACCTCCATTGGAAATAACGGAAATCTCTGGCAGTAAAAACAACATATCACAAGGTCACCCAAACTGTACTCCAAGGCAACTTCAGGCGACTTCTGCTCTAAAAGGGGTAGTTCACCTTTAACTTCAAGGGGAATATCACTATCTACATCAGGGGTGCCCAAAAGGTAGATGGGGATCTACCAGTAGACCTTTAGCTGGCGATCAGTAGATCTCAAGACACTGTCAATAAACAGCTTTTCCATATAATCCTCCTGTTTCTTGCTTTTCTTTCAGATATTTATGTTAAGGTTACATAAGAAATTGTTGATTTTGAATATAGCAATATACATTTTGAGTATTTAAGTAATATTTACATGGAACAGATGCTAACAATTATTTTATGGATGTGGAGCATAATGGGACAATATCACTAAAAGTAGACCTCATATTAGTAAAGTATGGGCACTCCTGATCTACATTAGTAGATGATAAGGGGCAGATTTATCAAAATAGGAGATTACAGCTCGCCGCAAAAACAAAACTCACTTCATATTCATTCCTATGGAATTTTTTTTTAGAAGTGTGTTTATCACTGGGTGAATGGAACAGTTCCGACAAATACAAGAGTCCTCTGCACTCAACCCATTATCAATATATTTAAGACAGAGACATTTTGTGCATACTGCTACTGAAAAATGCCTTACCCTTTAAACAAAACAGGGATTGTTTGTCCATATATTGCAATATATTTAAGCTGGCCAACTACGTCAAAGTCATCCCATATCTGGCCAGTCCTACGCTCAATTTTCATCTGATTCATTAAGAATTCTATTGCTTCATTATACATTTTACAAAGGGACTAAGTTTTACCTGCAACTTACTATTACTAGCTGCTTTCAAAACTCCCAAACTTGGCTGCCCTTTTATTAGACACCAGTGGGATCACCTGACTATAGCTGTTCCCATTCCCTTGTTTGAATGGAAAAGTTCACCATTTGATAAATACACTTCTAAAAATCCCATGGGAACAAACAGAAAGTGTGCGAGTTATTTTACCCATTTATTGTCACTTTGCGCCATCAGTCCCCACATGCAAAATTCACCAAATGCCTTTTGAATAGCAGTGCTTTCTAATTATTATCTTCAAGTGTAACATGTATTGATCTTCATCTTGATGTGACTGTGTGTTTCTTTCAAAAAGGAGCCGTTGTCATGCTTTAACAGATTTTGGCTATTTTTCTTTATAAAAGAGCATTATATGGTGGACCCTACCTGAAACCAAGCATGAAACAAACTTCCATGGGTTCAGAGAAATGTATGCTCCTTGTGTAATGTAATGCTTTTGTGTTCTACAGTGTCCTGATGGGAAAAGGCTGGAAGGCTTATCCAAACAATTAGACTGGGATGCACGCAAGATCCAGAGATGGTTCAGACATAGGCGGAATCAGGACAAGCCAAGCACATTAACAAAATTTTGTGAGAGCATGTAAGTAAATGTATAAATAGACACACACACATACACTGCAATCATAAACCTTTCCTGCAAGAGTCCTGATGCTCTTTGGCATTTGCTTTTGTTTTGTCACCAGGGCAGGTAAAATACGCTCAAAATTGCTTTGTGATTCAGAAAGCAGACGTGTTGCCACTGGTTAAAGAACTGTTTTAATTCACTGAATGACAAGAGCCTATTTATAAAACTGCCAAAAGACTATAAAATGTATTACAAGTATGGTATCCGTTATCCAGAAATTGCAGAGAGGCCGTCTCCCATAGACTCTAAATAATTCAAATGTTTAAAAATGATTTCATTTTTCTCTGTAATAATAAAATAGTAGCACTTGATTACTTTAAGATATAGCCAGGTAGTACCCAAGTGTGTGGATGTTTTTTTGTTTTTAATTCTTTCTGTTACCAGCTCATTTCTGCCTTTGTTTCCCTGTCAGGTGGAGGTTTACATTTTACCTGTATATATTTTGCTATGGAATACGTTTTCTTTGGTCGGTAAGTAAGATGATTATTTAACTACGTTGCAGGATCCTTGAACACAAAATGCTGTGCTTTATTTTATTTTATTTTTATTAGTCTTTTGTACCCTAGATTTCTATGGTTGGTTCCGTGTTGTAAACATTTCAGGGGTTGAAGCTAATTGTTTCTGGGTTTCTTGCAATATCCCAAAGCTTTTGCGTGAAAATTCTGAAAAAAACGTGGAAATCGGATGGAAAAATCAGAAGAAATCGTGAAAATCTGGGGTTTTTTCCTCAAAAAAAATTTGGCAAAATTTAATAATAAATAAGCCTTAAAACCCTGAGAGGAGTTTGTAGCAGAAGATATTGAGATAAATTCGGACTTATATAAATAACCCCCTAAATGTTCATTGATTTAAAACACTTCCATTTCTTAGTATTACTGTTACTTTACAACCATCACTTTTTTAGAGTAATTGCTTCATGGTAGTGTTGATGGCTGTCATTGGCAGCGTGTTTCATTCACCCTTTGTTACTAGAAAGTTCACTAGCTGAAGATGGATGCTTTTAGTTGCATTTACAGACATGAGACAGGTTATAAAGCCTTTTGTGTTGTTAGGGGTCACTGATCCCAGAAACCACATAGCTGTAAAACTGTTAAAAGTTCAGGGTTCTTTCATGTCTGCAAATCTTGTATAACACGTGATGTTTGTGTGTGTGTTTTACAGCCCTTACAAAGCAGCATGTAATGAGAAAAGCACCAAAGGGAGTGGACTGCAGTAGCTTTATAGAAGAAGAGGGGTGGGAAAAGCTATAGACCTCCAGCTATGGTTGACTCTGCAGTGGCTTTGGGAGGGTGTTGGGATTTGTAGTCCAGCTATAGATACAATCTATCTGAATCTGAATGCTGCTATGGATATTTCTGCATGTCTCCTCCCCACACAGCCGCACACAGATTCCCACATTCCCTAACTGTTCCATAGCAGTGCTCAAAGTTATAGCCTCTGATAAGGTCAATTCACCTTACAGTGCTGTATCCAATCACTCCTCTTCAGCTGAGTTCTTCTGCTTGTTAAATATACAAAGCAACTCTCTAAGCACTAATTGTAATAGTATACTAAGTGTCTTCCCTGTCATTGAGCTGTGTCCTGGTTGTCTCTAATAACCATGGTCATTTATTATTATAATGTATGCTATTGTAGACAGGAGCATTCTAAAGCAATTTGAATTTGTCTACCAGCTCTCCACTTGAATGGCTATATTCTTGCAAGAGGCCCACTTAGAAGATGGCCGGAATGGAAAGATTAGCAATAAGTAATAATAATTATAATTCTTTAGGATTTTAGTTGCCTGGATCCCCTGCAGCCAGATTGCATCTTTAATTTTAGGCTGGAGGAAGGCAGAGCAGAAAGGCGGATGTATTAAAGGAACAGTTCAGTGTAAAAATAAAAACTGGTTTAAATAGGCTGTGCAAAATAAAAAAAATTCTGATATAGTTAGTTAGCCAGAAATGTAATGTATAAAGGCTGGAGCGACTGGATGGCTAACATAATAGCCAGAACACTACTTCCTTCTTTTAAGCTCTCTAACTCTGAGTTAGTCAATGACTTGAAAGGGGCTCCATGGGACATAAATGTTCAGTGAGTTTGCAATGGATCCTTAGCATGCAGGTCAGATTGAAAAGCAACAGTTATGACCCACGTGCGCCCCCCCCCCAAGTCACTGATTGGTTACTGCCTGGTAACCAATCAGTGGAAACCAAGAGAGCTGCAAAGCAGGAAGTAGTGTTCTGGCTATTATGTTAGACATCCAATCACTCCAGCCTTTTTAGATCACATTTTTGCCTAACTAACTATATAAGAAATATTTTTTTATTTTGCACAGCCTATCTATTTACCCAGTTTTTATTTTTACACTGAACAGTTCCTTTAAAAAAAAACTGAAGACCAGTTGTAAATTGTCGTATATTAGCACAGACTGCATCTTTCTTTTAGAAAACATTAACATGAACTTTCCCTTTAATGAGCTAGCATGACTGTTGATTGGATAATAAAGAAGAATGTAGCATTTGATGGAATGACTATATGATACAGGATTCTGGTTATTCCTGGTTCTCGCCTCTCAGTATCAAAGGTGCAGCAGAAAGTTCATATTATTCTTATATCTTATTCAAACATAATGAAGCAACACGCAGGTGTATTTCAGGAATATTGGCCCTTTACCCCAGTGAGTGCATTTACAAACCGACACTCCAAATGTTTGCTGTTCAGTCAGTATATGTAATGCTTTGGAAAGCAACATAGAAACAATTGGCTTTCCTATTCTGAGCAGCTTTTCTTTCTGAATGCCAAGAGCACATATTCTTTCCAGTAACGACAAAACTGCTAATATTTAATGAACTGTTACTATGTGACTACTTTTGTGTTCGCACATCAAACTTGGGCCCTTGATTCACAGCCATCAACTAAGACAAGGACTTTGTCACATGAAAATGTTAACTGTTTCACAAACTATATTGGCCGTTTGCCTTTATTAACCAGGCCATTAGCTTTCTCCTCCGGCGAGAAATTTGAAGGGATCCCAGGACTGTGTGATAACTCTCTAGTACGATAGCAAAAATCCTCATTAATCAACACAAAATATATAGAGTACATATTTACCTTGGAGGGGAGATTTGCCTTAAAATAGGTTTTTGCATAATCTAGGGATGCACTGAATCCAGGATTTGGCCTTTTTCAGCAGGATTTGGCCTTTTTCAGCAGGATTTGGATTCGGCTGAATCCTTCTGCCCCGGCCGAAACCAAATCCTAATTTGCATATGCAAATTAGTGGTGTGGAGCGAAATCACATGACTTTGTCACAAAACAAGGAAGTAAAAAATGGTTTCCCCTTCCCACCCCTAGTTTGCATATGCAAATTAGGATCGGTTCAGTATTCGGCCAGGTCGCAAAAGATTTGGGAGTTCGGCCAAATTCAAAATAGTGGATTCGGTGCATCCCTAGCATAATCAAATGAACTGGAGTTCTAAGCAACCTTCCAATATCCATTAATCACAAATATTCAGTCGTTTTACATTTGTAAATGTAATTGCAGTTACAAGCAGCATCTGTCTGGTGGTTTATATTCACTTCTGGTTCAGACTCCTGAAACTGTTTGGATTGCATTCCTCTTAATTAATGATATCACCTTCGTGCATGCTGATTCAATTCTTAGTTTAGTGCCCCAACATTACCATTTAAGCAGCAACTTTAATAATTTTTTTTTCCTCTTCTATAGATAGATAGATAGATAGATAGATGCAGAAAACCTGCCTTTCTTGCATATTTACTTGAACATATGAATAACATATTAGAATTGAAATATTCCCGGTTATCAGATGTTATTATTATTCATATATGATGAATCATAAATAAGTCCTTACATAAGATTCTGTTTTGTTTTTCTTTTCAGACCACATGGTTCTGGGATACACGACAGTGCTGGTATAATTATCCTTATCAGGTACATTATCTCTAGAGAAGATTTTTTTCTCCACCCTTTTTTTAACTCTTTGCTGAAAAGTATTCCAAAATGTGTTGGTATTATTAAAGGACAAGACAGTAGCTTAAAGGACCAGTAACGGCAAAAATGTTCTTAAAAAAAAAAAATCATATGTTCCGTATAAAGTCGGTAACACAAATTAAACTTTAAAATTGCTAAGTCTTTATTAAGAAACAACTTACCGAAAACTCTGCTTTGCTCTCCTCTTTAGAAAAGGCAACAGGGCGACGATCCATCAGCGCTCGATTTCTCCTCCCTAGCTATCTCCTATAAGGAAGGCAGGGAGGAGAAATGGAGTGCCGCACGATGGATTGCCGATCGCCTTTTCTGAAGAGGAGTGCAAGGGAATTTTCGGGAAGTTATTTCTTACCGGAAATACCGACTTTAAAGTTTAAAATGTGTTGGTGTCTTTTTTTGGTATCTTACTAACATTTTTAGATATAGATAGATATTACAGGGCCCCACAGCAAATTATATTTCAGGCAAGGGAAGCCATCTACACATGTTGCTCCCTTACCAAACCATTCCATCTGCAATCCCCAGTACTGCTACTGTCCATACCTGTTAAAAAAAAAAAAAAAAAAGCCTGACATGGAATTGCAAACCCTGCTGCGCTACTCTGCTTTTATAACTGTTATGGAAGGCACCATATTGGCAATTGCATACTGTGCATTTCATAAGGAGAGACCTGTGCAGGGTATGTATTGTGTACAGATGGCTTTTCCTTGCCCCTTAGCACAATATTATAAAGTGCTGCCTTATTTTCTATATAGAACTAGCAATGGAGACCCCTTATATGTTATACATAGTCCACTCCTTCAGAAAATACTGACCAGAAAAATATTTTTGTTGTCTGTTCATGGAGTCTCTTTGTACTGCTCAGTCAGTGGTCCAGACTGCCATAAAGCCACAGATTTTTGGTTGTAGTTTGCTCTTTTGAATTGCCAGCCCTATAGCCCTAAGCAATATCTTTACAGAAACAGAAGGCAGTCTGTGTAGATAATCCTGTGGGTCAGTTATCCTAATCTGTACTTGTCAAGGTGGGTGATATTATAAAGACATGCCTTGAAATGAAGTGGTGGAACATTGTATATCTATTCATGCCAGTACAATGGCATTATGGGGCAGATTTATTATGTGGTGTAAAAAAAGAGCGCAATAATTCGCCACATGTGTGTAAAATATGGCGTAAAATGTCGTCACAAAAACACTGTTTTTCTTTGAGCAATTTTTGTTGAAATTTACTTACAAAGGCCTGAAGCAGTATAAAATAAAGGCGGCAAATCTGACATTAGCATGGTGTAAAATAATACACACTTTTATAAATTTGCCAATTATTTTACACAGCTTTTTACGCACTTTTTCTGGCGAATTTTGTTTTACACAGCATAGTCCCCTATATTTTCCGTATATACCACATTTCTTTTTTTCTTATTCAACTTTTTATTGAAACAAATGTTTTACATTTCTGTATATGAGACCGTGTTAATCATTTCTCATATAAATATCATTTATACATTTCCATTGAATGTTTTCATTCGTCAAAATGAATCGGTTAATAGTGCTGCTCCAGCAGAATTCTGCACTGAAATCCATTTCTCAAAAGAGCAAACAGATTTTTTTATATTCAATTTGGAAATCTGACATGGGGCTAGACATATTGTCAATTTCCCAGCTGCCCCTGGTCATGTGACTTGTGCCTGCACTTTAGGAGAGAAATGCTTTCTGGCAGGCTGCTGTTTTTCCTTCTCAATGTAACTGAATTTGTCTAAGTGGGACATGGGTTTTTACTATTGAGTGCTGTTCTTAGATCTACCAGGCAGCTGTTATCTTGTGTTAGGGAGCTGTTATCTGGTTACCTTCCCATTGTTCTTTTGTTTGGCTGCTGGGGGGGAAAAGGGAGGGGGTGATATCACTCCAACTTGCAGTACAGCAGTAAAGAGTGATTGAAGTTTATCAAAGCACAAGTCACATGATTTGGGGGCAGCTGGGAAATTGACAATATGTCTAGCCCCATGTCAGATTTCAAAATTGAATATAAAAAATCTGTTTGCTCTTTTGAGAAATGGATTTCAGTGCAGAATTCTTATTTCCTATAAATTGCATCCAGAAAAACCACATAGTTGCAAATTTTCCATGTGTATTATTTATTATACCACATTTCTTGACCATTCAGAGAACTGCTTGGGGGGGGGGCAGAAAGTTATGCCTACAAATTTCATTGCAGACTATAAAGTGCAATTTAATCACAGTGAGACAGTAAATGGTCTTCAGCCTCAAGCTTCAACAGCAAAAAATCTGTGATCTGTCTAGCCAGAGCAGACTGCTTTCATTGTACCCTGTGTGTATGTAAGCCTCCTTATGTAACTCCATTGATAAATGCAAGTGTAAGTTTCTACTGAAAGTCTTGTAATTCGGCAGGCTCATCCTTTCCACCCTCTTTTTTTACAGCCACTCACTTCAGGGTTGTACTATTATTACATCAAGGAGCTGGCATTCTACTGGTCCCTTATGTTCTCCCAGTTTACAGATATTAAGCGAAAGGTAAGTAAAAGTAACATTGACCAGGTTTTAGTGGCACACATTATTGACCTATAGAATAGATTGATTTATCCACAGGCAACCCATAGGTTCAATATTCCATAGCTTGAAGGGGAACTATGATGAAAAGGAAAATTTAATATAAGCTTCCTCATACTGAAATAAGAAACTTTGTAAATACAATCAATTAAATATTCTGCACTGTTTATGAAATAATCAAGTTTATTTTCACTATCCTTCTCTCAGTATCTGTTTCTCTTCATTCAGGAGTTGGGTGTCAGATATTCATTGACAGTTAGATCCAATATATCTAATAGGAGAGGCTTCCTTTCCTAGCAGATGTATTAAAGCTCACTCAAATAACTGATTCCATTACAAACACAATCTAACAAAATAACTGCCTTTTGCACAAATTCTGCATGTAGCAAGACTTGATGTCTGCTGATTTTAATAAAGTGGGTTCTAATAAATCTTATAGGCAAAAGGAGCCCCCTATAATATATATTGGATCTAACTGTAAATGAATATCTGACACCCAACTGCTGCATGAAGAGAGAATGAAGAGAAACAGATGCTGAGCGAGGAATAGTGAACATAAACTTGATTATTTCAACAACAATTCAGAATATTTAACTGATTGCATTTAGAAAGTCTCTTATTTCAGTATGATGAAGCTTATATAAAATTTAAATTTTCGTGATAGTTCCCCTTTAAAGGTGAACTCAAGTCTGATATGAATTTGGCTAGGAATTCTGTATTCTCTTGAATGAACGTGAGGTGGCCATACACTTTATGATTCAAGGTCATCAAACGAGCATCTCTTTCCCTTTTTTCCCCCTTTTTACCCACTTAAAGGGATACTGTCATGGGAAAAATTTTTTTTTCAAAATGAATCAGTTAATAGTGCTGCTCCAGCAGAATTCTGCACTGAAATCCCTTTCTCAAAAGATCAAACAGATTTTTTTATATT
Organism: Xenopus petersii; assembly: GCA_038501925.1. NCBI lineage: Eukaryota > Metazoa > Chordata > Amphibia > Anura > Pipidae > Xenopus > Xenopus petersii. The sequence continues at coordinate 36,568,906 of CM076674.1, forward strand.
CAATTTTGAAATCTGACATGGGGCTAGACATATTGTCAATTTCCCAGCTGCCCCAAGTCACGTGACTTGTACTCAGATAAACTTCAATCACTCTTTACTGCTGTACTGCAAGTTAGAGTGATATCACCCCCCCTCCCTTTTTCCACCCCAGCAGCCAAACAAAAGAACAATGGGAAGGTAACCAGATAGCAGCTCCCTAACACAAGATAACAGCTGTCTGGTAGATCTTAGAACAGCACTCAATAGTAAAAACCCATGTCCCACTGAGACACATTCAGTTACATTGAGAAGGAAAAACAGCAGCCTGCCAGAAAGCATTTCTCTCCTAAAGTGCAGGCACATGTCACATGACTGGAGGCAGCTGGGAAATTGACAAAATGTCTAGCCCCATGTCAGATTCCAAAATTGAATATAAAAAAAATCTGTTTGCTCTTTTGAGAAATGGATTTCAGTGCAGAATTCTGCTGGAGTAACACTATTAACTGACAGGTTTTGAAAAAAAAACATGTTTTCCAATGACAGGATCCCTTTAAGTTGCTAGCTATCGGCTTTTAATTTGATCATTGACCCAGGGGCCAAACTGCCAGATTATCATCAGGCAGGTATAGGAGCTGTCCCCGATCCAATGGGAAAATCAAACCAGCTCGATCCACATTTAGAATTTTTTACCCGATATTGTTCGGATGGACTGGTCAGAGGTCTCCATACACAGACAGATAAACTGATATATTAGTCTAAAGGGCCCAAATCGACAGATTAAACCTGCAATGTATGGCCACCTTAACTGTACCAGCCCAGAGGCTACATGCATTTTTCACAGGAGCTCCCCATACTTTTAGTGTGACGCTGTGCCTGTTCTGTGCTTTGGCTGCTGTTAAAAATCGAAGCTTAGGAGCTGTGAACAATCATCAGGCAAATGTTTGTCTGTCATAGAAGCTGAGTTCCTAAGTTCAGGTAAGTGACAGCCGCGCGGCCAGAGGGTGTGCTGTGTAGAGACTTTCCAGTAAATAAATGAGTTTAAAGAAAACTGTTGGTAGAGTCAAGGGAATTTTCTGAATGCAGAACAGGTAGGTTACACCTATGAGGGAGGAAATAAATAAATTATTTTTATTTACTTAATATAAATAAATTAAATAAGCGAGGTAAAGGTTGTAGTTGTATTGTCCTGTTTCTAATCTACCAGGAAGGGAAAATTATTTTAAAACAAGAATTTTTTTTTTTGTCACATTAGTCAGGTTGCTGTGTAAGGCCGGATGTGATGTTGTGAGTACTACAACATATAACTGCTAAATCATAATTAGGGACAAGCAGGATGAATTCCTAGGGTTCATGGCTGAGAGTAATGAAAGTGCCTAAGAAAACACTGAAAATGTGTTTTATACCCACAAAGGCTTCACTCTCCTTAGTTCATGCAAGCTCTACTCTATTTATTGACAGCTGGCTGGAAGTGAAAGGTGTCTTTTTACACTTTCCAAAATGATTTTCCTTTAATAAGTCTCCTTTGTGTAAACTTACTGTATACTACTAGGTTGTCCTCTGTCTAATATACAGTTAATTATAGTTTAATGTGCAGTAGTCTTAAGAAATTCCAAGGTGCAGTTTCAGAAGTGGCTTGTTCTGCAGGAGCAGTGGTATTGGAGCCCCACCATTACAATGCCCAATGCTGTCTTGTAGTGCATCAGCTGTCTGAGAAGATAAATCTAGGTTTATGCAAGTCTAAAGGAGCAAGCTCAGGTGGCCTTTGCAGCACTAAATCTGTGGCATGTGAGAACTTGCGCTTAAATGAATATATTCTGTTTATGTGCACATGTAGGAAGCCTCCCCTGTCCTTGATGGAGAGGTTAATCTATTTTGCTTGAGCTAAACAGCTGCCTGAGCCCTGATGTGATCCTGTCATTTTTGTCTACATGTGCCCCCTCTCAAAAACTGGTCTATTTTATGCAGACTGGCAGCTAAATGTTTCTTGATATCATCAGTGGGGAAGCATTGTTTTCAGTGTTCACAATCAAAGGCATGTGATTTATGTTACTTACTGTAGGCTCATAGGTTTCCGGGTCCGGACTGAGAATTAAAATAGGCCCTGGCATTTCAGGTACACAGAGGCCCAATCAGCCCACATAGAGGCCCAAACAGCCCCCACCAGCCCACTAAATACTGACTTTCTATGGGGCCTTATAGCAGCCCCTCTGGCATTTGCCAGAACCCACAGATTGCCAGTCCGGGCCTGGGTTTAGCTCATCCAAACCCCCATTTATGATTAATTCCTTATGCATAAACCTGAAGCACATGCAGTTGTTATGGGAAGGGAGGGGCATGTATATACAAAGTTCTTTATGTCTACCAATAAGATCATCCATTCATTTAAACAATGAAACTATAGAACAGAACACAAATTCAGCTAAATTTGGTTTATGTTGGTTGGATTAAGGTGCCCTTTAAGGGCAGAGACGCACGCTGCTATTTCGGGAGATTAGTCACCCAGCGACAAATCGCTTCTTCTTCGGGCTACTAATCTCCCCGAACTGCCTTCCCGCCGGTGGGATGGCATTATAAATGACTGTACCAATTTTCCACCCCTGCTCATAGTCTCATGTATTCCCATTTGCTACTAGACTTTAGACTCATTTGAGCTTGGCCATCCTTACCTGTTGTGCAACAGTAATATCTGCATTTCTCTCGTTGTACTGCACAGTATAATGTGCTGCTCCTTGGCAAATACAGTATAATAATAATCTTTGGAGCCAGCTGTACATAGCATGGTCATAGATTGCATTTAAACATCCTTAGCCAGTATTGTGTTTAAACATGGCTTCCCTGCCTGACGGAGAGCAATGGAATGAACAACAGAAGGATCGCAGCATGACTGCCCTGTACAAAGCCATTATAAGTGTATTCACACACTACATATAATAAGCTCATTATAATTGACATGTATACACAAGACCCACAATATCTTCAAATGTAATCCTTATAATCAGTGCACGCAACTTGTGTATTATTATAATAAATAAAATACCCCCTGTTGTAATGTATGAGGATATTAGAAGTCACAGCGAAGTTCCATGGCCTGTATACAAGCACTGAGCCTTTATATGATGATGGAACACCTCTGTTATTATATCCCTATATTTTACTTAATAGTTGCGTGTTATTCACTGTATAATGCCTATTGTTGCCTGTGTAATTGTCTCTGCCATATAATCACAAAGTGACAATGTGTTCTTAGATTGTTTACAGCTGGCCCCATGTCCTAGACCTACGTTTCAGCTAAATCTGAACTCAAATATTGACACATTCCCGTTGCGCTTGACTTCTGCATTGCACACCTACACCACAAATTTTCCTGTAATTCACTGTAAGTGTGCGCCACCATTCCGGGAGCTTCAGTGATACCGGCAGCTGTTGGCTTTATTCTGCGTGCGATGATGCTCAACTAGAAGAATAGCACATAGTGGCCTGTTAAAGGGATACAGTCATGGGGAATTTTTTTTTTTTTTTTTTTTTTCAAAACACATCAGTTAATAGTGCTGCTCCAGCAGAATTCTGCACTGAAATCCATTTCTCAAAAGAGCAAACAGATATTTTAATATTTAATTTTGAAATCTGACATGGGGCTAGACATATTGTTTGTTTCCCAGCTGCCCCAGTCATGTGACTTGTGCTCTGATAAACTTAAGTCATTCTTTACTGCTGTACTGCAAGTGGAGTGATTTCACCCCAGCAGCCTAACAACAGAACAAAGGGAAAGTAACCAGATAGCCGCTCCCTAAAGGTCCCCCATTCACGGGCCAATAAAACCTGTCGACAGACCGAGTCGAAAGTTTATGGGCCCATGCGTGGGGCCATCCGATGGGCTTCTCTGATCGATCAGTCCGATATCACCCACCTCCACCTATGTGGACATATCAGGGTTAGTCGCCAAACGAGCGGATCTCTACGTCTATGTCCACCTTTACACAAGATAGCTGCCTGGTAGAGCTAAGAAAAGCTCTCAATAGTAAAATCCAGGTCCATTCAGTAGGAAAATCAACAGCCTGCCAGAAAGCAGTTCCATCCTTAAGTGCTGGCTCTTTCTGAAAGCACATGACCAGGCAAAATGACCTGAAATGGCTGCCTACACACCATTATTACAACTAAAAAAAATACACTTGCTGGTTCAGGAATGAAATTTTATATTGTAGAGGGAATTATTTGCAGTGTAAACAGTGTCATTTAGAAATAAAAACTACACCATAAAAATCACGACAGAATCCCTTTAAGTTACTTTGTGGCAGGATGAAGTTGCTGGGCTGTATTGTAATCATGCAGGGAAGCCATATTCATGTCAAACAGTGTTATTGTTGCAAGCCTAAAACCATTGAACCGGGCAACTGAGCTTGTAACCACTCTTGCTGTGTCCTCTAAGCTGAATGAAAGTTAATGGACAAATAACTCTTATCACCACAGCCCAGTGCTCATGTCCAATTAGTAATTGCATTCATTATGCTTCTCATTATAAAAGCATCACTCTTTGACAGAAGTCTGTAATTATCTGCCTGCCTTCTACACGCTCTAATGTAGCTTGTGATTTCTTAGACCACAATTAGTGGCAGATACTAATAATTGCAAGGAACTTTCTGGGCAATCTCTCTGCTTGCTGAATTGCCCTGGATGTGTTACAGTTGTAAAATGTCCTACGTATAAATACAGGTATGGGACCTGTTATCCAGAATGCTCGGAACCTTTTACAGGTCTTTCCGTAATTTGAATTTTCAGATCTTAAGTGTACTGGAAAATCATGTAAACATTAAGGGGCAGATTTATCAAGGGTCGAATTTCGAATTCATGGGAGTTTTTGAAAACTCCCATAACCTTGCAATTCGACCAGTCGAAATTTATTTAATAAAAAAAAAAAAATCAAATTTCTAAACTTGGGTGATTAGAATTGACCTGAAAACTTGAATCAATCCCAGGACATCTCCCATTGATTAAAACAGCAATTCGGCAGGTTTTAGGTGGCAAATAGTCTAATTCGAGTTCTTAAAGGACCGATGATCTAAATCTCTAAAATTGAATTTGAATTTTGTTTATAAAGACTCTAATCGAATTTTAACAATTCCCTAGTTGAATTTAACAGTTTGGGCCAAAAAAAGTGAAAATTTGAATTTTCAATTCAACCCTTAATAAATCTGCCCCTAAATAAACCCAATAGGCTGGTTTTGCTTCCAGTAAAGATTAGTTATATCTTAGTTTGGATCAAGTATAAGGAACGGTTTTATTATTACAGAGAAAAAGGAAATCATTTTTAATGGAGTCTAGGGGAGACAACCTTTCATTAATTCGGAGCATTCTGGATAATGGGTTTTCCGGTTAATGGATCCCATAACTGTATATTAAAAATGCATTGTGTAAATGTTTAGTTAATGGATATACACTGTATCCACATGCAGGACAGTGCTCCGTGCGGCTTTAAGTGTTATTTTGGCTCAGTTCATTACACTGTCTAATGGAATCTTATCCCATTGATGTAGGGAATCTGATTTGTATTATAGGGTAGATTTTCTTTTTTTTTACATTCCAGAAATGTCTTTCTCTCTTGCAGGATTTCCTGGTCATGTTTATTCATCATTTGGCCACAGTTGGCCTAATCTCTTTTTCCTATGTGAATAACATGGTGCGTGTTGGGACCCTGGTCATGTGCTTGCACGATGCTTCTGATTTTTTGCTAGAGGTAAGTTTTCACTAATGAACTATAGAATATGGGAGAAATGAGTGATATGCTGACGGGTATTAATACCCACAGATCAGGCAAGTTTAGGCTGAAGTCAGTGTATCTAGATATGGTTTGGGTCCAGTGTGAGTTACTGTTCACCAGCTGCACAACACATTTGAATTATTTCATTAAAAGGGAGTCGGCCTTTCCATAATTCGGAGCTTTCTGGATAATGGGTTTCCGGATAACTGATCCCATATCTATAGTAAATATGTAGTAGAGAACCTGTGGAGAGAACCTCACCAACCTGAAAAAGTATGTTCAGCACAATTCCTATTCATTGCACTCGTATTGAACAAGGAGGTGTACTGCCCCTTTAAAGGAACAGTTCATTATAAAAATAAAAACTGGGTAAATAGATAGACTGTGCAAAATAAAACATGTTTCTAATATAGTTAGTTAGTCAAAAATGTAATGTATAAAGACTGGAGTGTAACATAATAGCCAGAACACTACTTCCTGCTTAACAGCTCTCTAACTCTGAGTTAGTCAGTGACTAGAAGGGGGGCCACATGGGACATATCTGTTCAGTGAGTTTGCAATTGATCCTCAGCATTCTGCTCAGATTCAAAAGCAACAGATCTGAACCATGTGTCTCCCCCTTAAGTCACTGATTGGTTACTGCCTGGTAACCAGCAGAAACCAAGAGAGCTCAAAAGCAGGAAGTAGTGTTCTGACTATTATGTTAGACATCCAGTCACTCCAGCCTTTATACATTACATTTTTGGCTAACTATATTAGAAACATTATTTATTTTGCACAGCCTATCTATTTACCCAGTTTTTATTTTCACACTGAACTGTTCATTTAAGGCTAATTGCCCATGTGTTGATTCCAGGGTTTTTATCTCCTGAACATTTTTCCTGCATGGCAACTGGATGATAAAACATTTCAGAATCACCCTCCGTTTCAGGGAAATCTCCTGCACCCATGATTTCACCTGTGAAAATGCTCAGAATCACCAATGTGCAATTGCCCTTACTGGTACAGGTATGGGTCCTGTTGTCCAGAATACTCGGGTCCTGTTATCCAGAATGTTTGGGATATGGGTTTTTTTCAGGATACCGTATATACTCGAGTATAAGCCGAGTTTTTCAGCCCCCAAAATATGCTGAAAAACTCTACCTCGGCTTATACTCGGGTCAAGCGCAAAAGCGGTCGCCGGCACCTAAGAATAGTCTCCAAGAATAGTCGCCGGCATCCAAAAACGTGACGCCAGCACCTCCAATGGGAGCAGAAACACTCAATTTTTTGATTGAAACTTACCAGAAGTTGCTGCATTTCTCACCCTAGGCTTATACTCGAGTCAATAAGCTTTCCCAGTTTTTGGAGGTAAAATTAGGTACCTCTGCTTATACTCGGGACGGCTTATACTCGAGTATATACGGTAATGGTTCTTTCTGTGATTTGGATCTTCATATCCTAAGTCTACTTAAAATCATTCAAACATTAAATAAACCCAATAGGTTTGTTTTGCCACCAATAAGGATTCATTAGATCTTAGTTTGGATCAAGTACAAGTTACTGTTTTATTATTACATTATTATTTTTCTTTTTCTCCCCAAAGGCAGCAAAACTGACAAACTATGCAAAATTCCAGCGTTTGTGTGACTCTTTCTTCATGTTCTTCGCACTTGTGTTTGTTACCACACGACTTATTATTTTCCCCTTATGGTAAGTTCTCATGGGTTTGTTGTTTAAAGGGCATGTAAAGGCAAAAAAATAAAATCCCATTTTTACTTTCTTTAATAAAAAAAAAAAAAACCTATTCCCATTATACGTTAATTAAAAAATGTGTACTGTTTTTATAAGAAACCTGACTGTATAAATGAAAATTTCCCTTCATTTACTGCTGTTGATAAGAATTGTCATACGGTCCCTAACTGCTCTGAAGGGAAACAATCATACTAATGAACAGCAGGGGGAGCCGCCACTTTACTTCCCGGCCATGCAGAACTCAAGCAGCTTTGTTTGTTTCCCTGTAGAGCAGTCGGCGACTGTATAGAAATTTGTATTGGATTTTATTTTTGCCTTTACATCCCTTTTACTGTTTCCAACTCCAGCTGCAGAGACAAAGATTATGGAGCCAGGTTTAAACAGATAAACTGGGATTCTATTTGTAGGATTATTTTGCTGCAGCCACTGGTTGGAGTTGGAAAAACTCTGAAATCCACATTAGATTACTTGATAACATTGGACCCAGTGCAGTCTTCATATTCTGATTATTAATCAATCTTGCTGTATCGGCTTCTATGGCAGATATTATTTGACTTGTGCTGTTTTGATTGTTTATGATGACCCCTAAGCAGCCCAGACCACACTGAGCATGTGCACAGTCTTGGTCTTGCAAAGATGTTTAACAAGTTACAAGATGCTGACTTTGAGTAGGATAAATGATTTGTTTGATCAGGCTTGTGGTGCAGTAAGTTCATGTTTATGTTTAGTATACAAAATACAGCATTTCTAGCCTTATTCTATTTTAGTGCCATCTTACTGCAAAAACAGCTTCATATAGCATTCACCTGGAAACACTATGGCTATACTGCTTGTCATGCAGAATCCCTTTTATTACCCCGGAACAAAAATGTGCCACTTGTTTGTATTAAAGAAAATGAAGGGTTCAATTCACTACATTTGTTCTGTTTTTTACCCTTGTGTGGCAGTTTACTTCTTGGGGTTTCACTTGCCTGTGAGTCCTCCTGACTATTTCGTTTGAGGCCCCTTGCAGACCAACATTGGGGAATGAAAACGGCTATAGCTATTAAACGGGCTGTTCACTTTTGAGTTAACTTTTAGTATGATGTAAAGAGTGATTGTAGCCTTACAGAGCATTTGTTTTTAGATGGTATCAGTGACCCCATTTGAAAACTGGAAAGAGTCGGAAGAAGAAGGCAAATGCTATATATATAGTAGTTGCTTACAATTATGATTTCATTCATTATGCGTCTTTGGGGGGTGCCATCTGTGTTTTTTCAGTGCATTAATATTTGTTTTTTTTAATTACAGGATCTTGAACACCACAATGTTCGAGAGCTGGGACCTTATTGGTCCATATCCTTCGTGGTGGCTGTTTAATGGTCTTCTCCTGGTCCTGCAGATTCTTCACATCGTATGGTCTTACCTCATACTTCGCATCGCATACAAGGCTTTGGTTAGGGGAAAGGTAGGTTTCCTGTTCATAGTGGATTCTTTCATTGGTAAACGGACAGACCTATGAAATTTACATGTTAGTTTTCATTTTACATGAGAATGTCTGGCCCTCTCTCTCTCTATCATCTGCATGTTGAGTATTGTACAGCTTTCTTTGTTGACCAGTGTAGCCGAGTGCATTATTGGTGCTTGATGAAGTCGACTTGCTGCTATTCCTTCTGGTGATATTGCTGCTTGCCAACTTCTACCAAAGTGACGGTTGAACTTCTTATGTCTTTGCGCTCTGCACCTCACTCTTTTTCTCCCTCCTTTTCTCTGTGTCAGGTTGGAACTGGAAAATATCAGCCTTTGTCTGTAAGTTTTACCTGCTGCTACAGCCACTGTTCAGTCCTTCTCCTCTACCTCCCTGTGCATGTTCATTGCCTTCATAATTAACTCTGGCCCAGATTTATCTTGGCTGCACTGCAGTAATAATCCCTACAGCAGACAATGGGAATTATTGTACAGTATGCATGGAATGCGATTTTCCGATAAATCTGGTCCTGTGTCTTCCCTGCACCGTCTTCTAAAATATCACATGCTCTAATAGCTGATCTAGTTATGCTCATAACCAGCATCTTCACACACTTATTATTTCAGGAGCCTCTAATAAGGGCATTTAGAAAGCAAAATGCATAGTATTCTAACATAGAATATATGTTTAACATTTAATTGTGCACAGAAAATGTTTGCAGAAAATTTTAATTTGAAGAGAGAGTTCCCCAAAAATGACTTAAAGGAGAACTATATCCTAAAAATGAATATGGTTAAATTTGCAACAGCCTAAAGTTTCAGCTTGTCAATAGCAGCAATGATCCAGGACTTCAAACTTGTCACAGGGGGTCACCATCTTGGAAAGTGTCTGTGACACTCACATGCTCAGTGGGCTCTGAGCAGCTGTTGAGAAGCTAAGCTTAGGGGTCGTCACTAATTATCCAGCAGAAAATGAAGTTGGCCTGTAATATAAGCTGATGCTACAGGGCTGATTATTATATTCTTATGCTGATTGCCCTAGTTTATATCCTGCCATGTAGTAATTATCTGTATTAATTACTAATCAGCCTTATATTGTGACCTTTATATTCTAAGTGTACTGTATATTGTGAGTGGGTCCCTAAGCTCAGTAAGTGACAGCAGCACAGAGCATGTGCAGTGAATCAGCAGAAAAGAACATGGGGAACTACTGGGGCATCTTTGGAAACAGAGATCTTTACTGCTAAAGGGTTGTGGTTGCCTTGGGCTGGTAAAGAAGCAAAAAACATAATGTACAACATTTCTAGCTACATCTATAGTTGAGCTTTAGTTCTCATTTAAGTGTGTTGTAAGTAGTAGTAATTTAAGTAATGTAATTCACCTGTCTTTTTCTGAATCCAACTATTCCTAATTTGGATCTGTGGCCCCAGTGATCATAAGGGGTATGAATAACACACTGGCTTTAAATGGACCTGTCAGCCAGACACAAAAATCTGTATAATAAAAGTCCTTTTCAAATTAAACATGTGATATAAAGTGTTCATGGCTGTTGTAAATGCATTTAAAAGTCGCAGCTGTCAATCAAATATTGCCTGCCCCTCCTTTATGCCTTCGTTATAGAGGTGGGGGCAGACAATTACTTTCACTTTCCATTCAGCACTTCCTAGATGTCACTGCTCTCCCCACATTCCCCCGTTCTCTTCACCATTTAATTGTGTAGCCAGGGCATGCCTTAATAACAGTGTCCACAAAATGGCTCCTGCCTGCTTGCTATAATTATGAGTTCCCAGACCAAAGGAAACAAGATTCAAATAATTTATATAGTTTAATTAAAGTTTATTTTGCTTGACTAACGTGATAAAATAGGATTTGGAACAATTTTTTCGGGGTGACCGGTCCCGTTTAAATACAAAGAAAAGTGTGCACCTCTTTTGGAAGCACCATTTGATTGTAGGGGGTGCACTCAATCCATAATCTACAGAAGATTCATTAGAATACTAAACCAAATCCAAACCTTCATTTTCAGATTTGCAGAAAATAAGCAAATTCCAAATTTTGATCAACGCTGCCATTTACAGTTGTCGAGAAGTTCAGAGTCATGTGCCAAATCCTGCCTTCGACGCATCCCAATTTGATTGTAAAATAATGTATTTAACATGAAATAAGATTTTTTTTTTTTTTGCAAGAGCAAACTTGTTTAGATTACTGCTGTTTTCAACATGGTGAAAGTTATTAAATTTTGGGGAGCTTCTCTTTAAAGGAGGGATGCACCAAATCCACTATTTTGGATTCGGCCGAACCCCTGAATCCTTCGTGAAAGATTCGCCCGAATACCGAACCGAATCCTAATTTACATATGCAAATTAGGGGTGGGTAGTGGAAAACATTTTTTTACTTCCTTGTTTTGTGACAAAAAGTCACATGATTTCCCTCCCCACCCCTAATTTGGATACGCAAACTAGAGTCCTGCGCGGGTCCATTTTTTGTGACCCGTACCTGCAATCCTCAACCTGCATTCTTACCCGCTACCTGACCCGCAAGTACCTTATCCGCGACCCACTGACCCTCAAGAATCAGGACGTGCTGTCATTGTAAACCGGAAGTGACATCATCGTAAACAGTTGGGATCGGGAAAAAAGAGTAAAACAGGAAGTTCTGTCATTGTAAACCGGAAGTGATGTCATCCGGAGGAGCCGTGACCAGAAAAAAGGAGTATATATTGCTATTGAGAAGACCCATGGCCTGACCCGCAGAAGCACGTCTATACCTGCACCCGGAATTTCTATCCACAACCTGCAGGGTACCGCAGGTTTTTGCTGGTAACCCGTGGGTACTTGACCCGCTGCAGGACTCTAATGCAAACTAGGATACGGATTGGGATTCAGAATCCTGTCTGAATCCCGAACAAAATCCTGGATTCGGTGCATCATTACTTTAAAGCTTGATCATGTAGAGCATTCAGAGAACTCCTGCAAGATCCATATGCATCCAGCCATTCAATTTTCTGCCGTTTAGTGCATTGCTACACAAACGTGAGCCTTGTTTGTAGCAAATATTTGATCTCCAAAGATGTTGACGGAGAGCAATACAGTGTCACATGTATCTTGTATAACAGAACTTATTAAACCAGCCTTCAGAATTGCACTTGGGTAGTTGCCATCAGAGCACCATCACCACTGCATGATGCTTTGTCTTATGTCAGATTTGATTGAAGAAAACACAATAGGATGGACTTGCCAGGCTACAGACCTAAAGGTGGCCATAGACACACAGATCATATGGTACGAAACTAATTTTCATACGCTATTTGGCGCGTGTATGGTTGGAAAAGAGCCGACTGATATTGGCAGAAGACTTGGATATTGGTCTGCTCGTCGATTGGGCTGGTCGGAAATTTTTGATCGCCCATTGTTATTGCTGAATCATCAGATACAGGTAGAATTCTATTGTTTCTATATGTATATCTGACAATTCAGCTCTACACGTGTGTATTGAAAGGAACGATCTTTCTTGGAAAGATCTTTTCCAAGAAAGATCATAATTGTTACGTCTATGGCCACCTTAGGCACGTTTAGCTGCCTGTTAGCCTTGTACAAGTGCTTAAGAGCATGCACCTGGACTGTGTGTGTTAAAGGAGTTGAGTTAACTTTTAGTATTATGTAGAGAGTGATATTCTGAGACCATTTGCCATTGGTTTTCATTTTTTATTATTTGTGGTTTTTGAGTTATTTCATTTTTTATTCAGCAGCTCTCCAGTTTGCAAGTTCAGCAGTCTGGTTGCTAGGGTCCCCTGGCAACCATGCACGGATTTGTCGAAGAAACTGGACTATAAATAGGAGAGGGAAGGAATAGAAAAATGAGTAATAAAAAGTAGCAATAACAATACATTTGTAGCCTTACAGAGCATTTGTTTTTTAGATGGGGTCAGTGACTCCCATTTTGAAAGCTGGCAAAGAGTTATAGTTAAAAAAAACTATAGAAAATACCAATTGAAAAGTTGCTTGTAATTAACCATTCTATATCATGCTAAAAGTTAACTTAAAGGTGAACCACCCCTTTCAGCTAATGTCACAGTGGGTGTTTGACTGCTGTTGCTATCAGGTTGTCAAAATTAGGGATTCACTGAATTCAGGATTCGGCCTTTTTTAGCAGTATTCATATTCGGCCGAATCCTTCTGCTCGGCCAAACTGAATCTGAATCCTAATTTGCATATTCAAATTAGTGGCGGGGAGGAAAATTGCATGACTTTTTGTCACAAAACAAGGAAGTAAAAAATGTTTTTTCCCCTTCCCACCCCTAATTTGCATATGCAAATTCGGATTCGGTATTTGGCCGAATCTTTCACAAAGGATTCGGGGGTTTGGCTGAATCCAAAATAGTGGATTTGGTGCATCCCTAGTCAAAATACCCCTCTCTGCTGTTATGGTTTATTATCATAATAATCTATGTGTATATGTATCTAAACAAATGCACATGGTGCAACCTTTTAAATGGATGGTTCACCTTTAAGTTCACTTTTATTATGTTACAGAATGGCTAATTCTAAGCAAGTTTTCCACTGGCCTTCATTTTGTATTTTTTTATGGTTTTTTTTTTTCAATTTATTTGCCTTTTTCGTCCGACTCTTTCCAGCTTTCAAATGGGGGTCACTGACCCCATCTAAAAACAAATGCTTCTTTTTTATTACTCATTTTTATATTCAGACACTTCAGACCCTCTCTTACTCACATCCAGTGTCTTATTTAAATCAATGCACGGTTGGTAGGGTACTTCAGACCCTAGCAACCAAGTTGCCATAATTGCAAAATGGAGAGCTGTTGACTAAAAAGATAAATAACTCAAAAAAAGCATAAATAAAATGAAAACCAATTGCAAATTGTCTCAGAATATCACTCTCTAAAGCATACTAAGGGTTAATTTAAAGGTGAATGACCCCTTTAAATGAATATACCCCACTACCACTTCCTCCTCGGTTACGCTGCATGAGTCAAACTGCTACAAATTGTACAAATCCTCCTGATAAATGCTGAACTGGAACATCCACATTTTCTCTAAGGCCTATGGGATAACGTGTCTTCTCCACCATCAGAGAAAAGGCAAAATCAGTCTGAGACTAGTGGAACTGCAATTATGACCACCAGTCCTACTGTGCAAAATTAGTTTTTTCATTGGTTTTTAGTAATTTTATTGCATTGTGCATGTTTCTGAATAAGTGGCATATGGGCTGGACCTGCCCTAAATCTGCAGGTGATCTGAACTCGGATGGAGGAATTAACCGTTTGCTTAAGTAGTAGCAGGTAGTGGGCCTAACTGTACCCAGGACTGGTGTCAGTCGAGACCTGCCATTTATATTAATAATGCTTTATCTTTGTACAGGTATGAGATCCGTTATCTGGAAACCAATTATCCAGAAAGCTTCAAATTATGGAAAGGCCGTCTCCCATAGACTCCATTTTATTCAAATTTTTAAAAATGATTTCCTTTTTTCTAGGGATGCACCGAATCCACTATTTTTGATTCGGCCAAACCCCCAAATCCTTTACGAAAGATTTGAGTGAATACCGATTCGAATCCTAATTTGCATATGCAAATTAGGGGTGGGAAGAGGAAAACATTGTTTACTTCCTTGTTTTGTGACAAAAAGTCAAACAATTTCCCTCGCCGACCCTAATTTGCATATGCAAATTAGGATTCGGTTCGGCCAGGCAGAAGGATTCTGTTGAATCCCGAGCAGAATCCTGGATTCGGTGCATCCCTACCCTTTTCTCTGTAATAATAAAACAGTAGCTTGTACTTGATCCCAACTAAGATCTAATTAATCCTTATTGGAAGCAAAACCAGCCTATTGGGTTTATTTAAAGGGGTTGTTCACTTTCAAATTAACTTTGAATTTGATACAGAGAGTGATATTCTGAGACAATTTGGAATTGGTTTTCATTTTTTTTTTTATTATTTGTGGTTTTTCAAATATTTAGCTTTTTATTCAGCAGCTCTCCAGTTTGCAATTTCAGCAATCCGGTTGCTATGGTTCCAAATGAACCTAGCAACCATGCACTCATTTCAATAAGAGACTGGGCAAGGCCCTGAATAGAAAGAGGAGTAATAAAAAGTAGCAATAACAATAAATATGTAGCTTTACAGAGAATTTGTTTTTAGATGTGGTCAGTGACCCCCATTTGAAATCTGAGAATAATCCAAAGAAAAAGGCAAATAATGAAAAACCTATAAAAATAAATAAATAATGAAGACCGATTGAAAAGTTGCTTAGAATTTGCCATAACATACTAAAAGTTAATGTAAAGATGAACCACCCCTTTAATGTTTACACGATCTAAGGTATGAAGATCCAAATTCCGTTATGCGGAAAATCCTCGGTCCAGAGCATTCCGGATAACAGGTCCCATACATGTACCATAGATCACGCAGCAGCAAAGATTTTGTTGGAATGCAGACATTTTAATTTTAAATCTATACACAAATAAATATATACACAAAGTTTGATAAATGATTGTGCTCGTGACTTGACAAATATGGAACCTGTTCACATCCAGCGCAATGCTAACAATGCACCCGCTGCCTTTCTAATATTAATACATAGGGGATTATTTATCAAAGTTCCAGTTCTGTTTTCCACGAAAGTCGAGTTTTCTGGGTTATTTTTTGGGTCAAAAATAGATTTTTGGGTTACAAAAAAATCATATTCTTTTGAGATTTATTATACCCTGACCCTGGAAATAGCTGGGATCCGAAAATACACCATCTGAAACCTGTGGAGGACATGAAGGAGTCAATGGCAGAGGTTCCTTGAACCATGTGAAGATGTTAATAGTCTTCATGATGTTTGAGGTTTTTTTTTTCCAGAAGGTTTGACTCGAAAATGCAATCAATTTGAGTGATTCAAGTTTTTTCCCTTTGAGATTTTTCTAAAAGGGGTTGTTCACCCTTGAGTTAACTTTTAGTATGATGTAGAGAGGGATATTCGGAGACAATTTGCAATTGGTTTTCAATTTTTATTATTTGTGGTTTTTGAGTTATTTCGTTTTTTATTCAGCAGCTCTCCTGTTTGCTATGGCAGCAAACTGGTTGCTAGGGTCCAAATTACCATAGCAACCATGCATTGATTGTAATGAGAATATGGAATATTAATAGGGGAGGGTCTGAATAGAAAGATGAGTAATAAAAAGTGGCAATAACAATACATTTGCAGCCTACAGAGTATTTGTTTTTAGACAGGGTCAGTGACCCCCATTTGAAAGCTGGAAAGAGTCAGAAGACTAAGGCAAATCATTCAAAAACTATTCAAAATAAACTATGAAGACCAATTGAAAAGTTGCTTAGAATTGGCCATTTTATAACATACTAAAAGTTAACTTGAAGGTGAACCACCCCTTCAAATTAAAAACCATGCAAGTTATGAGTTAATTCAAGGTCTAAAAAATGTGACATTTGATAAATAAACCCCGTAATGTAATTTACTTGGATCTCTTGGTTGTCTACTTATATCACACATGGATTTTTGCAGCAGTCATAGGTTGAGTCGTTTGCACAGTGAAGAAATTAGAAGCAGCCAATCAGAAATCAGTTTGGATGGATTAAAGAGAACTTTTGTCCTTCATCGACCATCTCCATTAGGGATGGTCGAATTTCGCCAGTTTCGCCAAAAATTTGCCGCAGGCAAAATGTCGCCGACGCCCATTAAAGTCTATGGGTGGCAAAAAATCACGCGCATCTTTTTATTTTGACGCACAACGCCATACAAGTCTATGGGCGTATTTTGTGGCGAAACTAGGCGAAAAAATTCGTCCATACCTATCCTTCATTATAAATATACAGTAGCTCTGTCGCTGTTCCTAGACAGTCAGCTTCTTTGTGTGGCACATGCCTTTGTCTCTCACGGGGGAACCATGTTACATTTTTCTGAAAGTGAAATGAAAGATATAAACAGATTCCACTAAAAGAGGATTACGATGTGGAAGCACCACCCAGTTATGTGTTATTTTACTCTTGTACCTTGTTTCCCTTCCCAGGAATGGGGAAGTAGCCAAGGTTAGGGGTAAGAGCATTTGTAAAATAACCAAAATGGGAGTGTAAGTTTGTTTTTCCAAATCCATTTATTACCAATAGATTAGCCACAATCGTGCAAGCTATAACCCTATATTTTATCTGCAGAGTGCGTTGCTATACCTGAGTAAACAGCTCTAGAAGCACTCTCTTGTTTCTTTAGAATAGTAGCTGCCATATTAGCTTGGTGTGACATCACTTCCTGCCTGAGACTCTCCCTGCTCACTTTGGGCTCAGATTACAGCAGGGAGAGAGGAGCAAACTGAGCATGCTCAAGCCCTAGCCCTGGATGTTTATGCTGAAAACAGGAAGTCTGATACAGAAGCCCATGTGTACACAATAGAAGGCCAGAAATGCTGTGTTTCTTTTGGCAGGGGACACAGAGCAGCATTACTTTGAGGGTTTACTGGTGAATTTATATAGACCTTTCTGATAAAGCTTACTTGGTTTTAGCCTTTCCTTCTCCTTTAAGAATGTGCACACCTTTTCTCTTTTTTTTACTTGCACTTATGTGTATGCAGTTAACTCATGTTCCCATGTAAATCTGTTCCCTTTCATTCTATGATGGTGTCCTCTCCAAAATATAGTGCTGCAGTGGGACACATAATCAAGTAAAACACATTCAATAAGTGAGATGGTACCCTGTATTCCATATTTTATTTAGGGATATAGTCTCAACACCCTGCCAGTGCTATCTCAATGGGTGCAGATCCCACCCAGCTTGTGACTATAGAGAGATGCACCGCCACCTTCCACAGCATTCAGGTTCTGCATAATAAACAGATTTGGGGGCTATGTGTAGGAAAGCATGGGCAGGTTCAGAAATATTTTTAACAATCTCTCATTCTTATGGAGGTATGGAGATCCTTTATCCAGAAAAAAAACAGGTCCTAAGCATTCCATATATTAGCTCCTATATTTATCTATCAAACTATCATCTATCTATCCAAGTATCATCTATATCTCTATCTATCTTAACTCTATCTCACTATCCTATATCTATTCTATATTTGTATGTGTTATCTATCTAGTTATCATCTATATATCTATCATCTATTTGATTAACTACCGTCTGTCTATATACTATACTAACTATAATCTATATAAGTATCATATATCTATTATCTATCTGTATGTCCTATCTATTCTTAATATATCATGCTGTACAATAAACAGTATCAGATTAGCAGAGAAAACTCCCCTTTACCAGCTGCTTATTGATATTGGCCAGGTAGAATAAGGTCACGCTCAGCAGTGACAGTGCCAGGAAGCTAAACAGAGACTTTTGGGATGACATTACACTATTGTAAGGGGCAGCTGCTGGGTAATGTAAAATAAGTAACAGGCTGTTAGAGGCAATGCGATAGCTCACCTCCTTGAACTTGTTTCAGGTGTACATTACACTGAGCTTTAATCCTTCTAATTCCCTTTCAACCACTTTTGGTAGGTACTGAAAGATGATCGCAGCGATGTTGAAAGCAGCTCAGAAGAGGAGGATACCACTTTGAATGGCACCAAAGCAATACACAATAATGGTGCCAACCGAGTGAATGGTCATGCAACATCCAGTAGTCAGTGGGCTGAAGAATAAGTTCTTGGCATACCTCCAGGAGACAGGCTGATGTATCCTAAATGACTTCACATGAGACACGGACTACTTTATTCTGCACACAACCAATCCAGAAGTCTGCCCAACCGGTGGAGCAATCTTATTGGTGGAGCCAGCCCTCATTGTTGGTGGAGCAACCTCTCATTGGTGGAGCACTTGGATTCTCCCTGTACCATATGACAGATTTTACCTTTACTTGATCATTTTTACAATTCTGCCTGGAATAAGAATCTGATCTGGTTTAAAAGAGAAGAATGACTTTGCCGCTACACAGTTTGTTTTCTGTGCACACTTCTCAACTCTCTCTAAAACAGCACAGGCCTTCGTTTTGTGCCGATCTCTCACAGCAGTTCAGCTGCTCCGCAAACCAGACTGCTGTGTGCAAGAGCTGGAGCAGACAGAATAGGAGCAATGGTGACCTGATCAGCTGTGTAACACTTACTGTTTATATCGTGTCACAAGGAGGCGGTGTCTAAAGCGAGCGCAACTTTTTATCGCCAACAGCACCGGGGCTCCCACACAGAGGCGCCAGTTACAGCGGCAAGACCAATGAAAGGCTGTGTGTAGAAACCCTAATCAGAAGTGTGTGCCTTACTATGTTATATTTTATATCGTTGTTTACTTTCTGTGAAAAAAAAAAAAAAAATTTAAAAAATGAAAACCATTGGTCACTTTTTTCTTTTGTTCTATTAAAAATACAGGATCTGAAATGAGTTTTTTTCCCAGCTCAATGGGCAGAGAGGATTGTTCACCAACTGAGTTTTGTGGAATTTAGAGTAAAACTTATTAAATGACCAATATTCTATCCTGTATTTTTAACATGGTTTGATTTGAGCGCTAGCGTCTTCACCTGTGTGTTTTTTAACTGGGCCAGAGCATTTTTTTTTTTTTTTTTAAGGGAGAAGCGGAACTTTCAGCAAAAGTGTTGCAAATTGAATTTTCCAAAAAGGTGAAGAATGCATTTTACAAAAATATGGGCCCCATGCGTTTCAACCGTTAAAGGAATTGTTCAGTGGAAAAATAAAAACTGGGTAAATAGATAGGCTGCGCAAAATAAAAAATGTTTCTAATATAGTTAGTTAGCCAAAAATGTAATGTATAAAGGCTAGAGTGATTTGACGTATAAAATGTCAGTCAGAACACTACTTCCTGCTTTTTATTTTCACACTGAACTGTTCCTTTAAGGTCTTCATCAGGGGAAAAATATACAAGAAAAGAGCCTTTCTTTTTGTATATTTTGCCCCTGATAAAGACCTTAACGGTCGAATCGCGTAGGGCCTATATTTTTGTAAAATGTATTTGATGGAATAAAATTGATAGAATATTCCGAGTGTGCATTCTTCAGCTTTTTGGAACGTTCCTTACCTGTTGGTGACTCCCGTATTGCACCTCACATTTGCTTGATTGAGCGTGTGCTGAGTGAACCCTCATTAAATTAAATTTGGGGCTGCCTTATTTCTGCTGTACTGCTGATAGTAGCATCCTCTCTTTTCTGCATTCAGAAATATTGAATTTGAAGTGTCACAAACAGACTTCGGCTCAAAATGCAGAGACTTGCGGTGCTCACCAAAATCCGCCGAGTCTGTTTGTGCCACTTTCAATTCAATCTTTTTGAATGCAGAAAAGAGAGGATGCTACAGCCCACAGCAGCGGATTTCAGCCCCCGTGGCCCTAGCATTAAAGGAGAAGGAAAGCTACGGAGGAATTTTATTGTGAATAGATTAGCTGCAATAGTGCAAGCTAGAATGCTATATTTATTCTGTAGTATGTTTTACCATACCTGTGTAAAAAGCTCTAGAAACTCTTGTTTGTTTAGGATAGGAGCTGCAGTATTAATGTGGTGTGACATCACTTCCTGCCTGAGTCTCTCCCTGCTCTGGGCTCAGATTACAGCAGAGAAGGGAGGGGGGAGCAAACTGAGCATGCTCTTGCCCAGGGCAATGAGGTTTAAGGTGAAGGCAGGAAGTCTGATACAGTAAAGCACTGCGTATCTTCACAGCGCTATATAAATAAATGATGATGATGATACAGAAGCCCATGTGTACACAATAGAAGGAAAGAACTGCAGTGTTTCCTTTGACAGGGGACTCAGAGGAACATTACTTTGAAGGTTTACTGGTATATTTAGGTGGACCTTTCTGATAAGGCTTACTTAGTTTTAACCTTTCCTTCTCCTTTAAGTATGTCTTTAGTTGCTTGGCCACTTTATCTTTTGGATTTTTATGACGGAATATAATAAGATTGCTATGGGAGTTGTTAAGGTTTTTCACCTTTAAAATAACTTTTAGTATGATTTACAGAGAGACAATTTGTAATTTGTTTTCATTTTCTATTATTTGTGGTTTTCGAGTTGGGTCCAAATTACCCTAGCCACCATTTGATTTTTTTAAATGACCCCCATTTGAAGTCAGCAGAAAAAGGTAAATAATTAATAAAAATAATGAAGACTAACTGAAAAGTTGCTTGGAACTGGCCATTCTATGTTAACTGAAATGGTGAAAAGCAGGAAGTTGTGTTCTGGCTATTATGTTGGACATCCAGTCACTCCAGCCTTTATACATTACATTTTTGTCTAACTATATTAGAAACATTTTATTTATTTTGCAAAGCCTATTTGCCCAGTTTTTATTTTTATACTGAACTGTTCCTTTAAGGAAGATGATGGCCAGCCTCCCATAGGAGGAGAGAATCTCTGTAGAGTTGTAGCCTTAAGGGTAGGGACACACTGGATGATTTGTCGCCAACGTTTTAAAAAAGTAAATCGCAGCGACAAGACGATCGTCTTTTTTGAACAGACGATTCACAGCAACTATTGGCACAGAGCGATTTGTATCCCATTACTCTGTGCGGTACGTGCTCCACCCAAACGCTTTTGCGTTCTTGCGTCATTGCGTTCGCATTGTAATTTGAATACAATTGCTGCTACTTATCTGTATGTGTGTGCGTGTCTAGGAGATTTCAGTGCTTTTCTAAGTACATGCTATTTCTGATAAATCGCTCGGAAACGGGTCTCAGTGCGTTTTGGAGCTACAGGCGATTCACAAACGCGCTGTGGGCACAGGAGCTGGCGTCTTTCATTTGGTTTTGTTCAGAGACAAAACGAGCCGCGATTTGCTTTTTAAAAACGTTGGCGACAAATCGTCCAGTGTGTCCTTACCCTAAAGCTGGTGACAGACGTTTTCTAATTCTCATACAAATTGGCCTAACGTTTCTGCACATGTAGAGCCACACTAAAAATCGAATGTGGTGGTTTAACTGCTGGAGTTTTGATCTTGCTAGACAAATGGTGAAGTGGCACAGATTAAAGAGCAACCCAGAAATGTGAAATCCACTCAGAGTTGGCAGTGTAGATGATATGATCTACAACAGATTAAGCGGCTAAAGCTGGCCATAGATGTAAAGATTTTTAAAAGATCTTTTTGTTAGCGTGAGACCAAGTTTATCTTAAAACGATCGTTTAAATGTACGATTTGTCCATCTAAAAAGACCATTTCAAGCGATGTTGTCTAGTTGAAGCCAGGAAAACAGAGGAGCTGCCTGCTTGGCCCTGCAAACAATTAGACAATGGATACATTTCACTGTGGCCGATGAAAATTTTCTAACCTGGCCAATCAATTTTCTGACTGATGTCGGACGAAAAATCGTAAGATGTACGATCGTTCGATTCCCACTAACCTCAAGATAATTTGTGGGATTGCACTAAAATCTGTCGTTCATCAAAGAAAAATGTTTGCCTCTATGGGGACCTTTAGGCAAGACTGGAGTGTGGATGAGTGTGGATGTGGTGGGAGGAGGGGATATTGAAGAACAATCACATGCAAATAGAGGGATAGTTAATGGGGCCCTGAATAGCACAGGCCTCTTGTATACATGGGGGTGGGGAATAATACAATCGCATTGGAAAAAGTACAAAGGAGCCACCTCCTATGGAAACCTGCTCCCATGCCAATATTCCTAAAGGATTAAAGGACCAGTAACACATTTTTCAAAGTTAAAAATTCACACCCGTTTCCACCTATAGATCTATCCTGCAGAAAGTGTATTATGCTTTGCAAAAAAAATACAAAAACGCTGCTTCCGAAAGTACACTGTCTTTCCCAAAAGGTGACTCCACGATTCCAAGGTGTGGCGGTCATTTATTTCAGTAAAAGCAGATGAGAGGTGAAGAATGCAGCAGCACACTGATCAGCCTAAAAACTAAGACCCCTCCTAAATTAATGAGTGCATTCCTTCACCTCTCATCTGCTCTTACAGAAATAAATGACGCAGAAGAAGAAACACTGCCCGCAGCAAGAACTAACTTCTTTGGGAAAGACAGTATACATCCGGAAGCGGTGTTTTATAATGGTATTTTTTTTTTTAATTTCTGTAAAACGTTAAGCATAACACACTTTATGCAGGATAGATCTGTAGGTGGAAAAGGGTAGAGTGGATTTTAACTTAAAAATTTGTATTACTGGTCCTTTAAAACTGAATTTTAGCCTTCTATATGGGGTGCTTTTGGTGCTGTACACACGACTCCTTCACTGTCATGTATGTGCAATCCCAGTCTGATGTACCTACGCTACATATTCGGGATTATGAATGCAGGACACAGGCCATTTTATTTGCACAACAAAAAATTAAAGTGTTTTGGGCAGGACGATTCCGGCGCAATCCAAGGCGCTATGCAGAAACGCAGGCGTCACGTCGGATGCAACTGAAATAAGGTAATTCTATTGTCGGATCGTGTCACAGAGTTGATGCAACATGACTGTCGGATGCAGACGTTGCGTCTGCATCAGACAGGCGTGTCGCATCAATAATGCGACACGATCCGACAATAGCATTCCTTACCTTATTTCCGTCGCATCAGTCGTGACACTTGCGTTTTTGCGCAGCTCGTCAGATTGCGCCGGAATCGTCCATGGAGTCCTGCTCTAAAGGAAAGACAATATAATGTTGCCCTGCACTGGCAAAACAGGTGTGTTTGCTGTTATGTGCTGTGTATCCTGTGCCTTTCCTCGCTTTGAATAGCTGCATAGAAGCTTGTATATATAAACTATAGTAGTGTTTCTGAAACAAACACCAGTTTTATCAGTGCAGCACAACAGTACATTATATTGTCATTACTTTAGGACACTTTTTTTGGTGTTACTATTCCTTTAACTACTATGGGCTGTTATTGACTGTAAATGGTTCACACAAAGGTTGCAAACCACTGCTTTTGTCTCTTCTGTGAATTCTCCCATTAACTTATTGGGTAAAACCTTCCAATGAAAGCTCAGATACCCCAGTAACATGCATTGTGCCGCCACCACCATACATGGGACATCAGTCCAAACCAGTTTTAAGGTCAAATCCAGCTGATTTCTCTCTACAAAGATCTATTTACACTGTGTGTTTGAGCAAATGTTCTGTATAAAAGTCTATTAAGCCGGAAGGTGTACAGCTTATAAAAAAAAAAAAAATACATTTTATTCAACATCTTACTTGCTGAACATCAGGAAAAGAGGTACATTATCACTTATGCACCAAAGATTGATATTTTCAGTCACAAATCCCAGAAGCACAAGTTGTAATTCTGGAAGAAAAAGCCAATTCATGGTTACGGCCGGATGCTTCACGCAGGGCAGATGAGTGGTGAGTGTGTCCAGGTTGGAGGAATGGATTCAGTCTTTTAGGATTTCATCCGTCTGATTTTCTGCTGCCAAACGCAGTTGTTCTCTACGCTGGAAATATCTATATGCCCGGACACTGCACAAATAACCGCCGTATAGAGTCAGCAGCATCATTGATCCAGAAAAGAGTCTGTAGCCAATATCTGCAAAACGTCTGGGAGATGCCATTGCTTTCCTGGGAAACAGAAAAAAAAGGAAAGAACAGTAAATAGTAATTATCTGGCCAAGAACAAGTCAGTGGGTTATATGTGATGTCTATGAATTGTTACCTACATGCAATACACTGTGTATTGTCCTTTGTAAGCAACTAGTAGAGGTTAGTCTAAAGCAAGTGGACTTCTGATGCCAGTGTATGTGGTGACAAACTCCCAGCGCACACAAATTCACTTTGTCACCAGTAGGGATCATTTTTAATGTGAAATCACCTAAGAGTACCTTCCAGCTCAGCCTAATAATTATAAGAGCAGTTACATAAATCCCACAAGAGGTAAACTAGATGACATCACAGACAATAGGACCTAATAGAGCCCAAACACAAAACATCCATAGGCAATATGCAGAGACAACAGTACATTATATTTTTGTTACTTTAAAAGACAAGTTTGTTGGTGTTACTGTTCCTTTAAGCACCATCTGTATTTTTTTTCTGCTACAGAGAGAAGACAGTATTGCTGCTAATTGCTTTGATTTCTGGAGCTAGGGCACTTGCACCTGACAGGAAGCCTTGAGTTCCCCTTTAAAGTGGCAGTATATGCCTATATACACACTTATTTACAATAGGGAAATAAATAGAATGTGAGCCAAAAAAAAAAATGTATTCTATTCTAATATTAAAATGTTTTACATGTATCAACGTTTCGGTCCAGATAGATAGATATAAAAATATGAATATTTTTTTACATTTAGAAAGACCTAATCGATGATTGTTTTGTTTCATTTAAATAATTATACTGAGCTCTGTATAAACAAAATGGAAACAGGCTAGCAAACGCGTTCCTTCCCAAATCAACATAGCCAAGTTGCTCAGTAGTGGAGGGCACATGGGGCAAGTGCAAGCAGGGTGAAACCATTGCAAGTTTAATACATCAAGAACCAGGAAGTTGGAAAGGGACTTGTTTTTGTTTATTCTTTCGCCCGATTTAGCTAAAAAAAAAAAAATCCATGAATATTTCTTCATGAAAACAATAGGCAAACAGTATAATCGGCACAAACCCTATTCATTGCACTAATGTGTAACAAGTGGCCACGATTTGGAGCTAGAAATTGTTTATTAAAGAAGTTGCTCACATTGGAGCTAAGTTTACAATGATGTTCTGAGAATTTGCAATGGGGTTTCTCTTTTTATTATTTGTGGTTTTTGAGTTATTTAGCTTTTTATTCAGCAGCTCTGCAGTTTCAGTAATGTGGTTGCTAGGGTCCAAACTACCCTAGCAACCATGCACTGATTTGAGTAAGACTGGAAAATGAATAGGAGGGACTGAATAGCAATATATGTAATAACAAGTAGCAATACCAAATTAATTGGTAGCCTTATAGAGCATTTGTTTTTTTTTACTGTGCGCCCCCCCATTTCAACATCACAACCATCTTTCGAAAATAAAAGTCAAACATAGGTCCCCACTTTTAAACTGCACCAAGAACCTTCACTGTAGCAGTGCCTTCCAACCTTTGTCTCTCTTGTAGTTTGCCATAAAGCAAAATGGCCAGACAAGGTCAGCTGCCAGCCTCACATATCTGCGTGTATCACCAGTATGGGGGAGCAGGACTATCTGGGGGTGTCCTTGTTCCAGTTGAGAGCACAAAAGCAGCTTATGGTTTGTTCTCATTCAAAGGGGTAGTTCACCTTTAAACAGGCATCTATTATTTAGGTTTTTGCTCAGCAGCTATCTGGTTGCTGGGGCCCAATTTACCCTAGCAACCCAGGCAGCAGTTTGAGTGAGAGACTGGAAGATGGGTTGTGGGAAAAAAAGGCACCAATAAAATAATAGCTTTTTTGTCTGGAAATAATTCATAGCTATAAAAAAGGGGAAGAGCCAGTGAATATGTGCTGAGAGTCTGGCATTGTATAACACACCAACACTTGACTTACAGGTGAATTACACCTTTCAACTCCCCTATTCTACCCATTTCGTACCAAAGAGGAGCAGTTGGCACTGATGCCTGTAGAAAGAGTTAGTGTAGTTCAACAACATCTCATTCCCTCATTAGACTGACAGGGATGTACAAGAGCCATTTGCTGCTTCACAACACACACACCTCACACCCAGTAGCGACTTCCCCTCACCTTCAGTCAGCAGCTTCCCCCTACTTGTCACTGTCTCCTGCAGGTGAGGAGATTCCGAGCCACAGCGCAAAATGAGCTGCTAAACAAACCACAGCGAAGGTCTTGACTTTCACAGGATTCATGCGTCACTTCCGCCACCCACATGTGATCCACTAACTACGGTGTACGTTATGAGACATCCCTCGCTTATTTCACTGAGCGCCTTACGCCCCATATGAAAAAGAGCTGTTGCTGAGGAAAGTAATATCACATTATACATGCGTATATTGGCAGGAATGTCTTGGTGATTGATGATGCTGTATTAGAATTTTTAAGTCGGATACGTTTTCTTTTTAAAATGCACCTTCCCATGAGCCCTCGCGACTGTCACTACTATTTGTAGTGTAACAAGACGCCGTTATATAAGAAATGTCGTACCAATGTGTGTTTGTTCACCTTTCAGTCGACTTTGATGTAGATGTATGTGTGATGTACAGAGTGATATTCGGTTTTCATGGTTATTTAGCTTTTTATTCAGCAGCTCTCCAGTCATTTTCAGCTATCTGGTTGCTAGGATCCACTTTACCCTAGCAACCATGTATTAATCTGAAGAGAGTGGAATATGCAAAGGAGAGGCCTGAAGAGAAAGTATTTAGTAGCGATAACAATACATTTGTAGAGCATTTGTTTTTTTAGATGGGGTCAGTGACCCCCCATTTGAAAGCTGGAAAGAGTCAGAAGAAAAAGTCAAATAACTACTATAAAAAAAATGAATGCTAAATGAAAAGTTTCTTAGAATTGGCCATTCTATAACACATACCTCCCAGGACCTGCGCAGAGATACTGCTGCTTGAAGTGCATTCCCAAGCCACATACAATTCTTCTGCTCCAGTCAAACAGTGACACCCAGTGGTGTAATATAGTGGATAATGTACCCCCTACTGTAGTTTATAAAGATATTATAAGTCACAGAGGAGTTATGTGACAATATACAGGTCACATAACGCCGACTTCTGATATCTTTATAAATTTCTAGTAGGGGGTACATTATGCATTATAATCTACATTTTGTGGAGGGGTCGGCGTCTAAATTTTGGTCGCCGTTTTCAATGCGCCGGCATCTGTTTTAATGGCGCCGGCGTCCGTTTCGGACGGACGCCTATTATAAATGGCGCGTTCTGACGTCAGAACGCTCCGTTTATAAGGATATAATTTACAGTCTGGTCCAGGCCAGTATTTTACTGGCCTGGCCGGTAAAAATTATGGTTGATCCCAATGTTATTGATAGGGAAAAAATATAAATATATAGGAAGGCCGGTATTTTTTTCCGGAAAAGGTGGCAACCCTAATCACAGGCCATTTGAGTCATTCTAGGAAATGGAGTCTTTACTG
Organism: Xenopus petersii; assembly: GCA_038501925.1. Taxonomy (NCBI): domain Eukaryota; kingdom Metazoa; phylum Chordata; class Amphibia; order Anura; family Pipidae; genus Xenopus; species Xenopus petersii. Next base: position 36,596,806 of record CM076674.1, read on the forward strand.
AAGAAGACCTGATTTCCAAAGTGTATTTGTAGTTGGGCAAACAAATAAGACAATAGCAAATGATAAAGTACTTCTATTGCAGTTTCATTTTCTTTACATTTTTAATTGTTTGGTCCGACATGCCCTTTAACAAGACCTGAGTTAGTTGCTATGACTGTCGCAAGAACCTATTTATGTCTATGTCAGTTGGAAACATCAGTTTCTTGTTCAATGGGCAGACCCTTAGGTGCCCAGGAAAGAACTGGCAACTGCTCTCCTCACTCCCTATATCTGTGATCCAGAATGCAACAGCATATATCCAGGTAATGAAGGTTGTGATGTTATAGGCAGGATGGGTTACTTGCCCTTTAATAATGTGTTAACCTTTCAGTTAACTTTTAGTATTTGTACACAATTATGTTCTAGGTAGGACACAGCACCTTGTCTTTATTTTGGAAATTATTATTGTACTGGAGCTCTCCATTCTGAAATGTAGGTCATTGTTACCCTAACAACCAGGATAGAAAGCCAGAATGAGAGATGTATAGTAGAGCGTCTGAATATAACTGTAAGTTATTTTTGGACTCCAGCAATCAGATAGCATTTTAAACTCCAGGCTAGAGCTAGATGGTTTAAAAACATAAAACTTGTAGACAGTGGCGTAAATAAATATTACTGGGCCCCACAGCAAATGATTTTCCAGGCCCCCAAAATGTCTAGAAGTTGATATGTTTTACCAGTATTTACTGTAATTGTATATGAATTAGGGCCTCGCAGGGCCCCTCTACCTCCTGGGCCCCCTGCAGCTGCAGGGTCTGCTTCCTCTGTAGTAACGCCCCTGCTTGAAGACAACTAGGTTGCTTTAAATAAGTCCATGTATAACACACAAGTTTTTATCCCCTTCTCTGCCATACTTTGTAGAATCTACTAGTGCCAGGGTACCAGCACAATATATCTTCTGTATTACAGTTTATTCAAAAAATAGCTGCCTGGAAAGAGTTAAAATTAAAATGCCCTTTAAAGCAGGGCTGGAAGTAAGGGTTGGCAGAAGAGGCACATTTCTAGGGTGCAACAGTTGGGGGGACAAGCACGTACCCATACCTCCCAACTGTCTCGTTTTGAGCGGGATAGTCCCACTTTTGACAGCTCAACCTGCAATCCCTTGTTAGTACTGGAAAAACCTGACTTTTTCTGCACTGAATCAGAAAGTCCCTATTTCTCTGCACTGAACGGTAAAGTCCCTATTTCTCTGCACTGAATAGCCAAATAAGATTTAATGTTTCTAACGTAATTGGCTCTTGGCAGAGAGCCCAGAAGAGATACTTGATACATTTGTAACAGTTTTGTCCCTTGGGACTCACAGCTTAAAGGACAATTCACCTTCATTAGTAAAACTGTATTAAAACATAAAAACTACAGAAATGTGTTCAAACTTTCATAACCTGGCACATTTTGTAAAATGGGCTTGGTAATTAAGAGGTGTGGCCTCAAAAAAGGGGTATGGTCAAAAAAATTCCACACTCCGTGCCACAAATCTTTTTGTCCCTCTTTCCGTTTCAAAATTGTTGGGAGGTATGCGTGCGTACCTCTTCTGTCGCCTACCCCTAGTCTGGACCCTTGTGTCACCCCACTACTGCTGTTCTTTTATTGTTGTCTCCAATTGTCAGCATACCTGCATGCACACGCAAGGTTGAGGGGGGTAACCTGCCTGGCTGGGTTGCCTAGGGTGCACCCCCAACTTGGCTGCCCCTGCTTTAAAGGATATGTAAACCTTGAAAAAATGAATGTAAGATTGCTCAGGGTACTTTTGTTTCAAAGCTATAACATCGCTTAATAACTGCTAATATAAATATAGGAACAGCGGTGCCACCTGCTTGACAGTTCCTCCAATGTCGGACTGGGACACCAGGGGCCCACCAAAAAAAACTTAGACCAGGGGCCCACTCTCAGTACTATTATTCTCTCTCACTCAACCTCTATAGTCTATTTTCTTTACATATTATAATACTCTAATCTATTATTCCCTCTATTTAGCCTCTTTGTTCTCAATGAAATAGAGAATGGCCATGAAATAGGCCGAATTTTTATCAGCATGAGGGACCACTGACACCTGGGCCCACCGGGAGTTTTCCTGGTATCCTGATGGGCCAATCCGACACTGAGTTCCTCTGACTGTGTGGTTGGAGAGATATATGTTCAGAAGGAAAACAGAGAATTGTTCTCATACTTCTCTGCTCAGGAAAGAGATCAGAAACCTCAAGTGGCCTTTCCCATTTCTCTCTTGAGCAAAGCAACATTAGAACAGTTCTGTTTTTTTTTCTGAACATATATCTCCAACTAAACAGTTAGAAGAACTGACCTGGACAAGTAAATTCATTATGTGAGTCCAAATTCCCTCGACTAAACCCAACAGCCACAATCACTTATCATCATCATCATCATCATCATTTATTTATATAGCGCTGTCAAGATACGCAGTGCTTTACTGCAGTTATAGCAAACGGAATAAATGGTGGATAGCAGACAAGGATTACAGAGTACAATAGGGTTTACAAACTAAAAGGTTAGGGTACAATTGAGACATTAGGATTGTATAAACAATTTGTCATTTTTGATACAGCAATGATTAATTAAGGTACATCGAATAGGCCTCTTTAAACAGATGGGTCTTTAAGGAGCGCTTGAAAGTTTGGAAGGAAGGGGAAAGTCTGACAGCTTGTGGCAGAGAGTTCCAGAGAAAAGCAGAAGCCCGAGAGAAGTCTTGTAGACGAGAATGGGCAGAAGTCACCAGAGGAGAAGTGTGGCGAAGATCAGAAGCAGAGCGTAGGTTTCGTGAAGGAGTGTATTTGGAGATTAGAGATGAAATATAGGGAGGGGTTTCTTTATTAAGGGCGCTCGCCCTGCAATGGCCCAAGGTATCCATGCCCAATGGGATAACCAAATCTTGGATCTTAAAGGTAAATTAAATATAAATGTCAGGAAAACTCACCACTGTTACAGTGCATTTTCCACATCTTCAGTCAACTATTCCACTTTATTTTTTCTAGGGCATAAATATAATATGACATCACCAAGATGACATCAACATTTCATATACAAGTATGGGACCTGGTGTTCAGAATGCTTCTGACCTGGGGGTTTCCGATTAAGGGATCTTTCCGTAATTTAGATCTTCATACCTTAAGTCTACTAGAAAATCATGTAAACATTAAATAAACCCAATAGGCTGGTTTTGCTTCCTATAAGGATTAATTATATCTTAGTTTGGATCAAGTGCAAGGTACTGTTTTATTATTACAGAGAAAAAGAAAATCAGAATTATTTGGATAAAATGGAGTCTATGGGAGATGGGCATTCCGTAGTTCGGAGCATTCTGGATAACGGGTTTACGGATAATGGATCCCATACCTGTACAATAAATATAGGAATCCCCTATTGCCACCAGGGTAATATCAGCATTTCCACTGGTAGCATATACCAGTATCATATACAGATCAGAAAAAGGGGAAAAAACCCTTTGCCAATATATTTATTGATTAGTTGTGTCACAAGAAGGTTAATCCCGTTGAAATGTGAACACATGCATTAAGCATACAGAATTCTAATGAAAGCCACAAGGCCCAGTTTAAAGTACTACCGAAACCTGACATTTTATCAGTGGAGGAACTACCGGGGGAGCAGGGGGTTGCAATTGGGCCTAGGCCCCCCGGCAGCTCGTGCACTGCCGATTTCCAGCCGAAGCGGCCAATTTTTGGGCAGATAATCTGGTATGGAAGGGGGCGGGGGGCCCGGCTGCACATCCCACACCAGGGCTTGCCTCCCTCCACTTACGTTACTGCATTTTACTACTTTGATATCATTTTCATTACTAATTCCACAGTTAAGACTGGCATCCATGGAAAGTTCTGCGATCTTGCAAGATTGCTAGATTATACTGCCCAAAAATGACTCGGGCAGGCTGCTGATATGGCCCCTGCACAGGCCAATAAGTTGCTGACAATTTAACATCTAAGTGGGTGGGTAACACAGATATGAGGATAGTAAGTGCAGCTTTATTTGCTAACAGGAGCACCAGTCCCCTGTGACGGAACCTTTCCTTCTCCTTTATTAGCCTGTACTGAATCAGACAGTATGTGAATGCTGACAGACAGGCAGGAATTTATATGGTTATGGCATTTCTTCACATTTCAGAGGAATCGTTAAAGGAGTTTGTAAATGTTATAAATAGTCTTCCTGCTTCATCATGGCACATACACTTATGACTACAATAAATTTGTGTCACCACAAGAGGGTAGCATTGGAATATGTATATATACTGAAAATATATATGTATATATGTAGCACCATTAAGAGCGTAGTTAATTTACTCTATCTCTTTATAAGTGTGTGCCTTTTATACTGGGATTGTACCTACAGAGCCCCTGATTCAGCTATATTTATAATAATAATAATACATAATAATATATTATTATTATTATCAACATGTATTTATATAGGGCCAACATATTGCATAGCACTGTAAAGTAAATGTGATTATACAACGAAATCACATGAATTATATACATAGAACATATGGAGTTACATACATAATACCGGTACAAAAAGGTGAGGAAGGCCCTATGCATAGGCATACAGTCTAAAGGGGAGTAACACACAAGGTGTGGGAGTGAGCAAGATCAAATGAAGTGGGTGAGAAATGTGGTACTGTATGTGGTATTGCATTTGGTAGTTAAGCAGAGTGAGGGTAGGCTTCTCGAAAGAAATGTGTTTTAAGAGATTTCTTGAAAGCAGAAAGGTTGGGAGAAAGTTGGACAGACCATGGGAGAGGAGGGGTGCAGCCCTTGCAAAGTCTTGAATATGAGCATGTGAGGAGGTAATGAGAGAAGAGTTGAGTAGCAGGTCAGTAGAGGAGCGTAGAAAGCGGATGGGTGAATATATAGAGATGAGTTCAGAGATGTAGGGTGGGGCAGAGTTATGAAGTGCAGGGTCAATAATTTGAATTTGATTCTGAAAGATAACGGAAGTCAGTGCAGGGATTGACAGAATATAGAATTTAAGTTAGGTTTAGTGTGGGCCATCATTTTCAACCATACAGAGCTATCAACCTGGCAGTTGCGGGCCCTGAAAAATTTCACATGGGCACACTGGATTTTTGCCGAAAATTGTCAGAAGTCATCAGAAATCAGGGTAATGTGTTGGAGTGACGGGAGACTGGGGTATAGACTGCAAATTCTGGTAACCAGCGAAAATTCAGAACTATATAACTAACCCCAAGCAACAGGCCCAGACTGACAAATGCTAGACAAGCTGCTGTAACTGCCATTGACATTTGCTTTATTTAAGGCCCCTGAAGGGTTGCTGGGCCTCAGTGTATTTGAATCTCAGTCTCACATGCCAAACAGGGTATGAAAAAATGGCCACCTCAGCTGTAATTCCCGAGATTCCTGAAACATTTGCTCAGCAGTAATAGTGACCTTCAGTCTGGCTCAGCTTTATTCTTCTACACTCCACTGTACACTAAATGGTTCATATACCTGCCAGTTGCTTTGACTAGAGCAGATGTCCCCACATTTACCCTATGACATAGCCAAGTGCTCTGATATTTTTAGGTGGAAATGTTAGTGGGTAGGAAATAAGGAGCATGCAGTATAGGCCCAAACTGGCAATCTGTGGATTCTGGCAAATGCCAAAGGGGCTGCCATCGACAGCCACTATTTATTGGGCCGGTGGAGGTGCAGGCTCAGCTTCTCTCCACATTGCATGCATACAGAGATACTGAGGCTCATTTATAAACACTGGGCAAATTTGCACCTGGGCAGTTACCCATGGCAACCAATCAAATGTTTGATTTTATCGTTCTCCTTGCAGCCGTCTGAAAAAATCTAATCACTGATTGGTTGCTATGGGTTACTGCCCAGGTGCAAATTTGCCCAGTGTTTATAAACAAGCCCCCACTGAGCAGATACTATCACAATAATGCATAGTTTTGTGTTCAGTGCCCTCATCCTTAGCATTGCACCAAAACATTATAAGACTCTCCTTGAGTCAGGGATCTTGGCAGCCACAGTTTGTCTAATCCTGATCAAATACATTGCGGTTTAGTCTCTTTGATGGCAACACAAAGGAAAAGGCAAATGGGAAGAAAAGAATCAGATTATAAATGATCAATGCCCATTCCTGACATTCTCTCTGCTCAGCAGGTAGCCAAGAACGTGACATTAGTCCTCCATCCCCTTTTGATGTGAAAGCAAATAAATTAGTTCAGCAATTGTTGATCAAAACAGCTTGAAGGCTTTTGAACTTAATGTGGATGAATTACAGGGTATTATAAAAAAGGGCGAATTACAGTAGATGTATTTTCTTTCCCAGTATGGCCCGACTGGATGAAAACATGCAAATGCAGCGTAAACATTTGTTCCAAGTGATCTGCAATGTCATTAATTCTGTCCTTAAATAACTGACACTAATGTCAAATGATTCTACTAATTGGCATTTTAATAAGTAAACACAAGTTAATTGGCAATACTTGTGATTTAAAGGTTATGGATCGCCTATTGTTTTACACAGCGTTTATATATTTTAGTGAGGTTGACATGAAATATGTAGGAGGGTGCCCTCAGGGTGTAGAGGAATATTAGTTGCTAAGCAGCCCCCATACCCTATTTGTCTCCTACACTAATGCAGAAAGCTTTTCATGTATACAGTGCATTGATTACTCAGATGGAGTAGTTGAATATATGGACTTCACAGGCCTCCCACGCATTGCTCCAGTCTGACAATCAACACCCTAAAGCTGGCCATAGACGCAAAGATCTGATCGTACGAATCGAGGATTCGTACGATTTTCGAACCGTGTGTGGAGAGTCCCGACATTTTTCGTCCAGCGGAGATCGGTCGTTTGGTCGGACAGGTTAGAAAATTTCTGTCGGCTGCCGATAATATCTCTGTGTGTATTGCCGATCGTACGATTTTCAGTGGGAGACTGTCAGTAGCTTTGGTTGGACATAGATATTGTACGATTGCTGTCAGGGGCAGAACATTGCTGATCTGTTCTTTAACTAATCTGACTGGTAAGACTTTGATCTGAATGGTTAGTGGTGGGTCGGGAGATGGGAAAGTCCGATCGTACGATGATTTGTATGATCGGATCTTTGCATCTATGGCCAGCTTAAGTCATTTCTGCTTTAGCTTAAAAACTTAAATATGCAGCAATGCATTACCATGATGTGGTTTGAAACTTTGAATCAAACACTTCTAAAAATAGAAGTTATTCACATGCCTTAAACACCAAAAATGAGCTGGAGAGCAACAAAATTGAAAAACCAACAAAGTAATGGGGAATAGGACTATAAGGACCCAAAAGAGCCCTTAACAATACAAAATATTCCGTAAAAGCCATCTGAAATTTTTAAACTGATGAACATTCCTAATTATTTAATAGTGACTGTGGTTGGGAAGTTTTGGGAAACTGTGGTTTGGGTGGCTGGCCACTCTGTCGTGGAAGAATGTCTCTAAAACCCAGGTAGGATTCCTTTGGGACCAGGTGCTTATACCAGCATATAGCGAGGGAGCAGGTTCTGCTGTGCCAGAATAACCAGCACCCCTAGTAAACAGGGACAATTTGTGCCTGCTATTCACTAGAATCACATGCATTCCAATTATCACTTTTCAAAGTCATCAGTAGGGGGCGCACTGGACTTGCAGTTATGCCTTGTGCAGCCATTAATAATTAACAATATTCATAGCATTCAGTATGTAAAATAACATTTCACAGAAAGCAGTAAATTGAGGTCAGAAACCAAAACATCTGTTATCTGTGATTCTGAATATGGAGTTCTGTATTCTCTGTTACGGTGTATTTGGTAAGATTAATGTTAGTGTGGGTATAGTCCTGTAGAACAGCCCGAGGCTCAAGGTGCTTATTTCTTGTAGTGAGGACAAAGGGGCTCATAAGTGGTAGGAGGGCATATCAGGATGGGTAGAGCAGATCTTAAAACCTGTTGTAAGGGTACAACAAGCGATTTACAAGATACAACTGATCTGCAGGCATAGGATCACTTCCGGAGGGTACCATTTTGGCAACAATGGATGTTGAATCATTATACACAAACATTCCACACAAGGATGGAATAGATGCCTACAAAACATTTCTGGCATGACCTACCATCCCAAGATGTTGTACAGTTGATTGAGTTTACATGAACACACCACTGCTTCTTTTTGGCCAAGAAAAAAAAACTAGAAGAGGACTTCCTCTCCACCTGCAACACCAAGCCTCCGCTATATATGTAGGATAGACTGGGCAAAGTCTGAGAAAGAGAAATACACACCACTGATTCACTGTAACCAATAAAAAACTGGACACACCAATAGGAAATCATTTCAGTGGCCCTAATCACTCCATAAAGGATTTCATTTTAGTTTAATTTTGGTTCTTAAAGGTTCACCCCTTCTTAAAAAAATACCCCTACCCTATATAGACCCCCTCCCACTTCCCCCCAGCCTAGCTGCTACCCCCTAACTGCCCCTAACTTTTTTTTTTCGTGACCTTCGGCACATGCACAGTGACAAAAACCCGAAGACTGCTCTAACTGCGCATGTGCCGATACGGAACTTATTTCTGAAGAGAAGTTTTTTTAATAAGGGGGTTTACTTCTCCTTTAATGGCAATTTCAAAACAGATAATAAAAGAAAAGTGTACAAACTAACTTTCAATTCTTTGGAGAAGGGATTAAACCTGGGCCTTGGATTTATGGCTAATTATGTGGATTAAGAAAGGACTGCACCAGGTCAGAAATACCAACATGTCTGGATATGGACTAAGAGATCAAATGGAATTCCTTTTATTCCACACTTCAGTAATTCAGCCCTAATTTATATTCGACCTCTTTGACCCACAGTATCTTGTACCTTATCCCCTCCTAAATTACTTTGACACCTTACCAAAAAATGTACTGTATGTGTTATAATTGGATAAATATAATCAGTAGTACAGGTATGGGATCCATTATCTGTAAAGCCGCTATCCAGACTTATAGAAAGGGTGTCTCCCATAGACTCTATTTTTTCAAATAATTCAAATTTATTTTTCTTTATAATAATAATAATAATAATAAAACAGTACCTTGATTCAAACTAAGATATAATTAATCCTTATTGGAAGCAAAACGATCCTATTGGGTTTATTTAATGTTTACATGATTTTTCTAGTAGACTTTAGGCATGAAGATCCAAATTATGGAAAGATCTGTAGTCTGAAAAACCCCAGGTCCTGAGCATAGAAGAGTAGTAAGACAGTTTGGGGTCCCTTATGAGTTATAGGAAGAGTGTACTTGATTGGTTTATGTCTTTATTCAGACTCTTTCTGTGTAACATTGCTCACAAAGGTTTGTCTTTCTAAATTCTAAAATGAAGATCGGTATTAAAACACAAGACTTGTATGGAATGAGTTAGATACACCTTTAAATCTTCCCCTGAATGAAAAGGTCAGTGGTGAGATCCTGTAGCGCACCCTTATTTAGTAACAGCAGAGTAGCTTGATCTGGGTGCTATTCCTGCTATGTGCATACACCATCCATCTTCAGAGGTGCAGCCAGAGCACAGGGTGACAGAGAGCACAGAAGCCTATTGTACTTGCTTACAGCACAGAGAGTGAGTTCTATATAAGAGCAGGCAAATGGAGCTGTGTGCTGCATCTGGGGCCGGCTCAGCAGTCAATGCCTGGGACTTAAAGAGATACTGACACCTGAAATTAAACTTTTTTTTACATCTATTATAATATTGGCTTTGCAAGCTACTTCTAACTTTGCCATAAAGTATTTGCATGATGCTTTTACGTTACCTGTCTGATCCCCCCATGTTCCTGTATGAGGGGGCTGCCATATTTGTGCAACAGGAGTCCGTTAGCATTAGAAACTGTAACTAACAGGCTGAGATGGGACAGTCAGGTTGGCAAAGTCAGAGTGTCAGAGAGTCAGGCTTAGGAACTTCAACTAACAATTATATACAAAAACAAACCTCTCAACAAAAAATGATCAACATGACCTATAGGTAACATTTAATGTACATTCATATGCTAAAATTCATTTTTTAGTGTCAGTATCACTTTAATGTCAATATGCAAGAGTAAAAGATGGGAGCTCTTGTTTAGCTGGAGAAAGGTTACCAGAGCAGTGACATTTAGCACAAACTACCTCCCAGCTCCCTGCTCACTCAGCAGATTAGGATCCTTAGGCCTGTGAGTTGGGGGTGGGAGCTCCAATCATTAGAAGGTCAGAGTCTTCACAGGCCCTCTGCCCAGTCTGATACATAACCAGCTGCATAAAGGGCATTGCATGCACAAATGGTACAGATACAGTTCCATATCACACAGTATAGAGATCATAGCAGGGCACTCACTGTACTGATTAAAGCTACACACGATGCATGATGCTAATACAGAGTGCCCCCCAACAGCAATGTTGTGACAACTGCACATATATATTAAAAAAAACTACCATCTTTCCTATTTGTTTGGAAGTGGTCAGGTGGCAGCAAAGTGTGGGCCTGCAGCTGTATATTGTATATAAGACATCTAAAGGGGCACAAGGGCTTCAGTATGACACTTGCACCTCATGCTGGAACATGGCCAGCCCAGAATTGCAAGGAAGCAAAAATGTTCCCCTTATGAACCGACGTCTGTTTGTCATTGTTCCATTGGTTTCAGCCCGGCCACTTGTCATTTGCTGCATCAGGAGTCATGGCGGGCATTTTGCTTGTCACTGTTTTCCACTTCAACATGAGTGCAATGAATAGGGCTGGTGCCTGGTGCTGAACATCCTTTTTCCTTATTGTTTTAATCACGAAAATTTCTTGAACAGGGAAATTAAAACCACCCATGTTTGGCGCTTGCTCCATCACCCTTTGTTGTAACTGTTTTGTTAGAAGAAGTTCATGCAGGGGGAGTATCTGTGCACTGGGAATCAAATTATCTACCTTGCATGGACCAAACATAAACTAATTAGAACCTGGCAGGCGAAATACCTCTACAATTAGGGACAGCAGTGCTTATTGTCTCTGTACTTAAAACAGGGTCTTTATATATGAGGGATTCACAGAGAATCCAGGATACTGACTTTTTCAGCAGGATTTGTATTCAGCCAAATCCTTTCACATGGCCGAACCGAATCCTAATTTGCATATGCAAATTAGGGACGGGGAGGGAAATCGTGAATTTTTGTCACAAAGCAAGGAAGTAAAAAAAATTTCCGCTTCTCACCCTAATTTGCATATGCAAATTGGGATTCGGTTCGGTATTCATCCAAATCTTTTGCGAAGGATTCGAGGGGTTTGGCCAAATCCAAAATAGTGGATTCGGTGCATCCCTATTATACTGTATATATAATGTATAATACACAAAAGCCATGAATATTTTGCAAATGATATCCTTATAAACGGTGAGTGGTGATGTCATCAGTTATAAACGGTGACTAGTGATGTCATTTTTGTCACATGACTCACTAAAAGTTGTGTATTACAATAAATAAAGTACCCCTTTGGCCTTGTGCTTTTATATGGTCATGGAACTTCTCTGTGACTTACTGTATAATATCCCTATATTTTACAATAGGGGTTACTTTATTCACTATGTATATATATATATATATATATATGGCCGTCAGCATGTGTAAAGCATGTTTTCAGAAAAACAATTACAATTAAACAATTTATATTCAGTGGAGCACATAGAATGTACAAACTTGTAATAGAGATGCCATGAGCAATGATAATGTTATGGTGCTGAGATGAGAGCAGCCTACAACTGTGCTTCTGTATTATATTCCTCCTGTTGTATTGTAATAGCTCCCCATTTGGATGATGTAGCAGTTGTAAGGCATTTGCTGTATCATGTGGGACTGGGACATGTCTGGCTTGTTATGCTGACTCAGGCCTCACTGCATTCATGCTGACTCTTTCCTACTCATACTACTGTATATCAGCAGGAATTCTCCAGGCTCTTGCTGCATATTCACTAATAGCCTTCAGTTCCTGAAAAAGGATGGGAGGGGGGTTGCAGTTCTAAAATGTGGTTTGTAGGAAATTTGAGATAAAGTAGAGTGAAATGGTTGTTTATGGCAGGGAAAGAGGAGCTTCTTTTTTTCTACATAAAAAAGTGTTTCTTTGTTTTCATTTATTTTATTTTTTTTGACTTATTTAGCTTTTTTTCATTCAGCAGCTCACCAGTTTAGAATTTCTCTGGTTGCTATGGTCCAGTTTACCGTAGCAACTGGGAAGTGGTGTGATTGCGACACTGGAGGTATCTGATTAGAATGACAAATAATAAAAGTAACAATATAATAACATTGCAGCTTCACAAGCCTCCTGATACTTTTTTTTTCACTTCCGGGAACAATGAAAGTAGAAAGACGTAGAAGAAAACAGTGAATAATGAGAAAATCGTAACAAATAAAAAATGAAGAGCAATAGAAAAGTCACTAATAGTAGGCCATTCTATAACATAGTAAAAGTGAACTCAAAGGAGAGCAACTACTTTAACACAAGGGAAATTATGTTAATATCACCAAAACTCCAGCCTACCAGATAAGGACCTCAGTTATTTCATGAGGGGTCTCCCTAAGTGAGGCGTGAAATGAAATTTCATGTTCATGTATGACAGTTGAGCTCCGTTGGTGTTTCTTGCCCCAGTCTGACTTGACTTTAGCCAGTGTGAGAGGTCAGTGTGAGTGCAGGTGTCGCTGGGAGATAGACATGCCTAACTGTGTGTGGGGAGGATGGGAGGATTGAGGGTAAAGTTCAGCTTCATGTGTGATTAGTAATGGTGGGGGCAGGGTCTGGTGGTTTTTCTTGTTCTCACAGATTAAAGGTTGCTGAAATAAATCACTTTTTGGGCAGTTTAGTGAATTCCCGTCTGATATTCAGCCAAAAAACAAAGTGAAGCAACACATTCCTGCACTCACATTATTAATTCATAAATTGCTCTGACACGTATATTGCACTGACACAAATACATATTGGGCTGAAAGTTTAACATATGGGCCTTTGGGACATTATAGAAGGATGCCTCTTAGGAGGTACCAAGTGGACCACTCATAGTGAGAAGGCCTCTAACAGCTAGGGTTATTTACTGTATATAGGGTTGCCACCTGGACGGTATTTTACTGGCCTGGCCGGTAAAACTGATTGCTGATCCCAATGTTATTAATAGGGAAAAAAGTTAAATACATAGGAAGGCCGGTATTTTTTTTCCAGAAAAGGTGGCAACCCTAACTGTATAGTTACATGGGGCCAGGTCCAGACTGGGATATAAAACAGGCCTGGGTATATCAAGTACACAGAGGCCCAAACAGCTCCAGCAGGCCAATAAATAGTCTGTGGCATCTTACAGCAGTCCCAGTATGCCAGAATCCACAGATTCCCAGTTCCCCATGGGGCCCCTAGATGGTGGCCTTGATACTTACCCAAATGAAAAACTGCAGTTCAGCTACTTTAAAGGTCATAGGGCTCATCTACAATTGCTAAGTGCAATTATAGTGCAGAGTTTCACACAGTAAAATGCCATTCACAGCATGTCTCATTTATGCTGGAATGATGCACCAATTTGCCGGTTACCCTGTGTGCATGGAGACAACAACGAGTCCAGACTAAGAATTAAAACAGGCATTTCAGGTACACAGAGGCCCAATCAGAACACACAGAGGCCCAACCTGCCTCCACCAGCCCACTAAATACTGTCTTTCTATGGCACCTTATAGCAGCCCCTCTGGCATTTGCCAGAACCCACAGATTGCCAGTCCGGGCCTGGCAACAACTCTTCTGCCTGGGAGCCCAATAATCAGTAACTATGGAGGAAGCAGAACCCCCAGTCACGGGGGAGCCCATGAGTGACCCACAACACACATTAAATCCTGGGTCATCAGCAATATTTTCCATGTTGCAGATGACCTATGATTTTGCCTGGGTAAAAAAATTGTAATTTGTAATTAACATTTGCTTTGTCAAAGAAGTTGAGGATGAAACTTTAGAAGGTTCATTATAAGGCCTGCTGGACCTGTTAGGAAACTATAAAGCAGGGCCCTGAGGGATTCCATGGGTCAAGTGGTGATACTGAGTCCCTGCACATAGCTGGTCACATGTCAGGCTAATAATGAGTTTCACACACTAACTGTAACCTCTCATCTAAAAGGGAGCCATTCTTCTGCTTCTTCCAGAGACAGCTGTTGCAATTTCTTCTGCTTGCACAACTTATGACACAAGAGAAGCTGCTTAACCTCTCTCTTTGTAAAGGGGAAAGTTCACAGTGACCTCATACAGAATTGGCATCCTCTGATCGGTAGGGTAAGGGGCACCCACTGACATTAAGAAATACTGTGAAACTGCAATGAAAGTTGCACCAGCAGGCCGGGACTGGCAATCTGTGGGTTCTGGCAAATGCCAGAGGGGCTGCTATACAGCTGAATAGAAAGTTACCATATAGTGGGCTGGTAGGGGGGTTTTCGGGCTGGTAGGAGGGCTGTTTGGGCCTCTGTGTACTTGGAATGACAGGGCCAATTTTGACTCCCAGTCCAGGCCTGTGCACCAGGTCCAGCAATCGAGCAAAGGCACAGCCGATACAAACATGACAAGAGGCAAATCATTAGATCCACTGTGTGTGGGGATTATCTTGAAGTGTTGTAGTAGTGTTGTAGTCTCATGGCAGCAATATGATTAGACATGTAAAGCTCCCCATAGACGCAATGATTCTTCTTTTGACGAACGACCGATTTTAGGGAAGCCCGACCGATCCTTAGAAATTATCGTGCGGTTAGTGGGATTCGAACGATCGTACATCTTACTATTTTTCGGCCGACATCTGTCAGGAAATTGATCGGCCAGGTCAAAAAATCTTTGTCGGTCCCAGTGCAATCTATCTATGTTTGCAGGGCCAAGCAGGCAGCTCCCCTTTGTTTTCCTGGCAAATTGGTCTTTTTAGTTGATGGTAAATTCGTACGATCGTTCTGAGAAGATCTTTTAAAAATCTCAACATCTATGGCCAGCTTTAGACTAGGGCCAAAAGGGGCCAAAACCAACCTGCTGAAATCCGCAGACAGATTTCAGCCCCTTGCCCCTCTCAGTATCCTCGCAGAAGATAGTGCTAGCCGTGAGGGGCTGAAATTGGTCTGCAGATTTCACCAGGTTGATTTCGACCCCCAAAAAATGTAACAAGAGTCTGTTCTCCTCCATGCATTTTAATCATATTTTAGCAGGCGACATGCAACAGGAGTCAGAGTCAGAATTTTCATTTTCCTTCACTGTCCAAGTAGATTTTGTTGGAGGACCCCTTTAGGTTAGCAGCAGTGAATTGAAAAGCTGCATTATAGGTGAAAGGGAGGAGAGGCGATAATCCCTATGTTTTTCAGAGGGGTAATAGGTAACTCCCCATCTATTCATCACATAAATCCTTGATAGTCTGTATACTGATGCAGTGCAATATCCTGTATCTGCCATTTGAACTGCAATGTCCCAGCTGGACTCTGATTAGTCAGTAGTTGGGCAGAGAATGGCAGTGGGGCTGAGCATGGGGTGAGATGTGCTACTGTTTATTGAGTATCAGCCGTTGCTTGGTGCATTCTGTAGGGCATGTCTAGCTTAATTCACTAGGCCGATAGCCGATAGAGCAAATGATGAGGCCAAACTGCAATAAAAGGATTGATCTGTGCACTTTACACTCCCCTGTGTCTATATGTGCAGTAGTAGCATTGCAGGTAGCCTTGTCCTAAATGAGTTCCGGGATCAGTAAACAGGCAACCTGGATAACCTGCTCTTCCAAATGACATGCAAACATTTATTTAAGCAATACCATTTGCCAAGGAGACTTACACAAGCTTCACATTTCATGGCTGACATCCAGGGTTTTCATGCACTGCTCCAGTTTGTCACTATATTATTGATTTGGAGTTTTCTGCTCCCTGTGTAATGTAAAATGCCTTAGTATCTTTTAAATTAAAAACACAATTAGCCCTGATTCTCTCTAAGGGCAGCTATTTCGGGAGATTAGTCGCCCATCGACAAATCGCCTCTTCCTCGGGCGACTAATCTCCCCGAACTGGCTTCCCCTCTGATTGAATTATTTTGCCCACAGTCTAAATTACATGATCTATTCCTTTTGCTCCTGCACATGGATGCCAGATTGTGTTGATTTATTGCACCATTGAGAAAGGGCATTCAAGGTGTAGATTTCATAATTTCCTGGTCAGCCAATGAGATCCTTCATGTGTTGGCTTAGTTATCACACCCAATCAGATAAGATGTTTTTCACCAGGAATAATCATCTGAAGGGCATGATGCCAGAACTCTGTTGCTCAAGTCAAAATATAAGGTATAAGGCCTTTCAGAGTTAAAGGGATACTGACACTATTTTGAAATTACCGGTACTGCTATATCATCCCTAGGATCCCCATCATGGTGATGGCAACTTTTTCCGGAAGGCCCTATTTTGAGGTCTATGTCAGCCTGAAAATCCAAACCCAATCTACTGAGGAGTGCTGCTCCATGTAGAAATGCAGGCAACAGCTTAACTTCTGATGTCAAACAGTGGCAAAGGCCTAGATGTTCATCGGGTGGGGGTAGAGTGGTTTGGAAAAAGAAAAGTGCCATCCCAAGGATTATTATTATTATTAACATGTATTTATATAGCGCCAACATATTGCGTAGCACTGTAAAGTAAATGTGATTATACAACTACATCACGAGAATTACATATATAGAATATATGGAATAACAAACATCACAATCAATACAGGTACAAAAAGGTGAGGAAGGCCCTATGCATAGGCATACAGTCTAAAGGGAAGGGAGTAATACACAAGGTGTGGGAGTGGGCAAGATCGAATTAAGTGGGTGAGAAATGTGGTACTGTATGTGGTGTTGCGTTTGGTAGTAAAGCAGAGTGAGGGTAGGCTTCTCGAAAGAAGTGCGTTTTCAGAGATTTCTTGAAAGCAGAAAGGTTGGGAGAAAGTTGGACAGATCGTGGGAGAGCGTTCCAGAGGAGGGGTGCAGCCCTTGCAAAGTCTTGAATAATGAGAGAAGAGTTTAGTAGCAGGTCAGTAGAGGAGCGTAGTAAGCGAGTGGGTGAGTATATAGAGATGAGTTCAGAGATGTAGGGTGGAGCAGAGTTGTGAAGTACTTTGAAAGTCAGTGTCATTAATTTGAATTAGATTCTGAAAGGTAACGGAAGGGATTGACAGAATGGCGAGGCAGAGGAGGAGCAGTTGCTGAGGTGTATGAGCCTCGCAGCAGTGTTCATTATGGACTGGAGAGGTGACAGTCTCTGGAGGGGGAGGCCAATTAAAAGAGAGTTACAGTAGTCTAGACGCGATATGATGAGAGAGTGAATAAGAATTTTGGCAGCGTCTTGGGTGATAAATGATCGTATTTTGGATATGTTCCTTAGGTGGAAGTGACATGATAAGTGACTGGATATGAGGAATGAATGACAGGGCAGAATCTAGGCTAACCCCAAGGCACCGGGCCTGGGGAGAGGGGGTGATAGTGGAATTGTTAACTATGATGGATACTTCGTGGGTGCTACTGGTGTTAGTTGGAGGAAAGAGAACCATTTCAGTTTTAGAGAGGTTTAATTTAAGGTAGCGTTGCGACATCCAGGTAGAGATAGCGGACAGGCAGGAGGAGACGCGAGTTAGGAGTTCTGGGTTGAGATCAGGAGATGAGAGATAGATCTGAGTATCGTCAGCATAGAGGTGGTAGTGGAAACCATACGAATTTATTAATTTGCCAAGGGAGGAAGTGTAGAGGGAGAATAGTAATGGTCCCAGGACAGAGCCTTGAGGAACTCCAACAGAAAGAGGTAGGGGAGAAGATGATACTCCATTGTAGGAGACACTGAAGAAACGATTGGTGATGTAAGAAGAGAACCAGGACAGGGCTGTGTCACGAAGGCCAAGCGACTGGAGGGATTGGAGGAGGAGAGGGTGATCTACAGTGTCAAATGCGGCTGAGAGATCAAGCAGTATTAGTAGTGAGAAATGATTGTTGGCTTTAGCGGTTAAAAGGTCATTAGTTAGTCGAGTCAGGGCAGTTTCCGTGGAGTGTTGTGGCTTAAAACCAGATTGTAGGGGGTCCAGCAGGTTATTGTCAGAGAGGAATGAGGTAAGTCGGTTGTAGACTAGGCGCTCAAGTAGTTTAGAGATGAAAGGTAGCAGAGAGATAGGTCGGAGGTTGTCAAGATTGGCGGGATCAAGAGAGGGTTTTTTCAGAATGGGGGTGACAAGAGCATGTTTTAGTTGAGAAGGAAACAGTCCAGTTGAGAGCGAAAGATTAAATAGGTGAGTTAAGGCTTTGATTAGACAAGGATTGGTATTGCGGAGAAGTTTTGAGGGAATTGGATCAAGCGGGCAGGTGGTAAGGTGAGAAGAGGCCAGAAGCTTTGAGACTCATAACTCATGTGAGGGGAACATTTTTCACCCTAAGTCCAAGTTTCAAGCTTACTACAGCCCTTTCTCAAGCTTTGCCTACCCTTGCACATAGTATGAGCCAAGCAATGGCCACCCAGGGGTATGAATACAGGGTTATGTCACAATGTCACATACAGGGGAGGAAGTAGGGGTAAAAGAAGCTGGGGGTCCTTGAGATTGTCAGGGCTGTTAGAGTAGGGGAGAGAGGTCACTTGCCCTGGGACCCCCATATCAGGGTATTTACAGAGGGGCACATTTACTAAGCTCGAGTGAAGGATTTGAAGTAAAGAAACTTAGAATTTCAAAGGTTTTTTTTGGGTACTTCGACCATCGAATAGGCTACTAACGACCTTCGACTACGACTTCGATTCGAACAATTCGAACTAAAAATCGTTTGACTATTCGACCATTCGATAGTCAAAGTACTGTCTCTTTAAAAAAAACTTTGACTACCTAATTCAGTAGTTTAAACCTTCCAAGGTGCAATGCAAGCCGATGGGAACCTTCCCAATTACTTTGCAAAGGTTTTTTGATCGAAGGAAATCCTTCGATTGATGGATTAAAATCCTTAGAATCGTTCGATAAGAAGGATTTCATTGTTCGATCGAACGATTTTTCCGTCGATCGTTTGATGTTCGAATTTGTAGGATTTTACCTCGAGGGTCGAATTTGAGGGTTTATTAAACCCTCGATATTCGACCCTTAGTAAATGTGCCCCTAAGTGTTTCGGTATACAGGTATGGGACCTATAAACCAGAATGCTCGGGACCTGGGGTTTTCTGGATAATGGATCTTTCTGTAATTTGGATCTTCATGCCTCAAGTCCACTAGAAAACCATTTAAACATTAAATAACCCCAATAGGCTGGATTTGCTTCCAAAAAGGATTACTTATATCTAAGTTTGGATCAAGTACCAGCTGCTGTTTTATTTTTACAGGAAAAAGAAAATAATTTTTAAAAATGTATATTATCTGGATAAGATGTAGTCAGCTAGCATTTCAGTAATTCAGAGCTTTTTGGATAACGGTTTCTGGATAACAGGCCCCATACCTGTAGTTATATTTTAGTTTGGATCAAATACAAGGTACTGTTTTATTATAACAGAGAAAAGGAAATTGTTTTTTCAAATTTTATTTATTTGAATAAAATGGAGTCTATGGGAGAATGGCCTTCTCGTAATTTGGAGCTTTGTGGATAACGGGTACCGTATAACAGATACCATACCTGTATACACTAGTGATGTACATCCTGCTGGTCATTGGTTGGTTTGATTGGACACCATGTAAAGTAATAAATACAGTAATATATACAGTATTGCAGACTATTGATTGTAATCCATTAATGACCTTGTGTGGCTGTAATTACCTGCGAGTACTTGTGTATATTTGCCTCATGTTTTATTCCCCAACAAT
Organism: Xenopus petersii; assembly: GCA_038501925.1. Lineage (NCBI taxonomy): Eukaryota > Metazoa > Chordata > Amphibia > Anura > Pipidae > Xenopus > Xenopus petersii. The sequence goes on from CM076674.1 coordinate 36,616,647, forward strand.
GCATCATTTACTTCAACATTGAAGCAATCCTGGTAAAGTTTCCTCGTCATAAAAATGTCCAATTACTTTATTGATTAAATTGTCTGTTATTAAATATTCTCCCACTCGCTCAGGCTTTCCTTCATTACAGCCTGTGTGTCAGTGAGCTTCCCAAAATTCATCCTGTACTGAGCTCATCAGGAAATGACACTAATAAACAACTGAATAAGGTCAACTTCTCTCTCTATATCCAGTGCTATTCCTCTGATAAATACACTATGACCCTTGTTTCACTGTGGCCTGATGGAATAGAGTGCAAGCAGTGAGGCAATAGGCTGATACCAGTATTGACACAGATTATTTGGTCAGTTCAGGAGAATGAATAAGCTCATTACATATTAATGACATAAAATGAATTGTATAATATTGGTTATATATTTCCTGGACTTATATCATAGGGAGTCAACAGGTTGGACATTCATTAAGTTGCAGAGCCCAAGGGCTCCATTGACAAATGAAAAGGGTGTTCTGTTAACTATGGTGGGAAATAAAAAATGCCTTGTACTATATCTCTGCTTTATGTAGAGTTCTACTCCTGCTGTTGGTTACCAGTACAGGTATGGGATCCATTACCCAGAAACCCGATATCCAGAAAGCTCCAAATTACAGGAAGGCCATATCCCATAGACTCCACTTTACACAAATAATCCCCATTTTTAAAAATGATTTTTCTCTGTAATAATAAAACAGGACATTGTACTTGATCCCAACTAAGATATAATTAATCTTTATTGGAAGCAAAACCAGCCTATTGGGTTTATTTACATGATTTTGTAGTAGACTTAAGGTATGAAGATCCAAATTACGGAAAGATTCCTTATCCCGAAAACCCCAGGTCCCAAGCATTCTGGAAAACAGGTCCCATGCCTGTACCCAAAGCAGAGCAACAGTACTTGTGCTGAGTTTCTATCCATACATGTATGTTATCGTCATGTAAAGAAAAAGGAAAGGGTTACTCATGGTGGTGGGGGGGGGGGGGAACACAACGGTCCATGATAGTATTATAGTAAACTCCACTCCATGTTTTTTCCTGTCTTAGAATCTACTGGCCCTGGACTTTGCACATGTGCAGTAGAGTATAAGTTCTGCAAGAGATCCCCAGAATTGTACTCTGGGCCAACACATTTTTAGCAAAGGCAGAGCGCCAGTTCAAGCATCACAAACTAACATTGCCAATGGCATTAATACTCCAAACATTATTTGCTTTAAACATTATAATACAGTAGGTGAAAAATAAGGTTGACATTCATAATGTAAGTCTGCAGTACTATGCAAGTAGAGCTATCATTTATCACTTTTCTGGCAGGACAGGCAACAATGAAGCAGCAAAATGTGGCAAACTATCTGCTATGATATAGGTTCCCAACTGTTGGTGTGGCCCTAATTCAGGGGCCCAATCTAAAGGTCATTATGGTAAAATGTTAGGGTTAGTGCATATTTAGTATCTTGGGTGTCCCTGAACTATAGGGAAGTTATAGGACTGTTAATGGACAAATTTTGGACAATATGGGGCAGCCAGAAGCTAGAATATCAGACCACCTCTGGGGTCATGGAGTTGCCACCTTTGGCAGTTTATAAATACAAATGGTGGTGTCAAGAGGGATGAAGAAATTGGACGGCTATAACAACAGCCCGGTGTAAAACGCGCCGAGAGATCCTCCATGTTCTTGCCTCCTGGAGCGTCTCTTCCCATCTGAGGGGGCGGAGGCATGTCCGGTGCTAGCGTCATGTGCATTGAACTGATGCTGGCATCGGTTTGCTGGCGTATGATGCTGAGCGTCGTGCCGCTCTTTTTTTTTTTACGCCGACCATCATGATGTCATCATTTGGCGTGAAATTTGAATTTCTGTCGCCAAATTCCCTTTAAAAAGCCCAATTCTTCATTTTGACAGTGCCCAGGCTGGCTTCTGTTTACAGATCTTGCTGAAGCGTTTATACTGGTTTTGAATTCCTGTTTTTTTTTACTTCTGCCTGATTATTGACTTTGATTCCTGCCGCCTGCCTCGGCCCTTTTGCCTGATCTTCAACTACGTTTTTACCTAATCCTTGCCTGTGGCTCGTTTTTGGACTACTATTTCTGCACTACTCCTTGTAGGTTCCACAGCAAAAAGGCTGGGGCCCCAAAAGGGTGTCGTGAACAGCGGAATCCACAGGGGCGCCCTGAGCATCTGAGTGTACCCGCTGCCTAGGAGCGCCGAAGAGGAAGATCAGGGCTTGGAGGTTGGGTGATGATGTAGCAGGGTGGGTATTGGGTGGATATTGGGTGGATCAAGGGAAATTATTCTTATGCATTTTGAGTTGTTTTTTAAAAGCAGCACAGAGGAATTGGAAAACAGAAAAGAAAAGAGGCAATTGGTATAATTCCAGCCTCCGCTTTAACCTTAATCCAAGTGAATTCACTCCCATGTACAGTACTCCTTACATTAAATGCACCAACTGCCAGAGGATAGGCCTATATGCACATTGAGCAAATTTTGGAACAGAATTGTAAAAATACACAAAATATCTGCTCCATGTGTACGCACACTTACAGCAAGGAGCATATCCACTTGAATCAGCTTTTTCTCTGCCTGCCTTCTTTCTATGCAGACATAAATACAACCTTTTGTGCCATTAGCCTAGGGCCAAGGACAGACTGAATGTTGGCTCCACTGCTCTCAGCCTGAGAATTTTTTTTAGGCTGAGAAAATTGGATCCGCTGCGTGCCCCATCTCCATTCATTTGAGCCAATTGTGTGCAGTCAGATACAGCAGAGCGGAGCAGAGGTCGGCCTGAAAATGCTTGCTTTCACGTATTTGGGCCGACCTCAAGTGGTAGGCGGGCATACAGGGGGCGCTAGGCCATATAGTATTGTTTTGGGTACTAATACTACTTAGCCTGGCAATGATGTTCAGCACAAGCCCCATTAAACTCATGTTGAACAAGGGGTTACACTGCCCTTTTAAGCTGCAAGCTGAATAACAGAAATGGTTTGTAAACAATAGCAACGTGTTCATGTTGAAAAATTCAGAGACAAATCAAATCTTCCAACCAGTTTTGTGGCTTTTATTGCCCTTTTAATGTTAGAAATACCATCTATTTAATGGTCATATTATCCACTAGTGACAGTCTGGGGCCCCTGGTTCCCTACTCAATGCCTCACTTTCCTATAAAGTAGTGAGACATCACAACTGAACTCTCACAACAGCAATTAATATTCTACCTTTAAATATCTACTACAATCAACCACGCTCCATAAAATACATCTTTCCTGATCTGCAGCCTAAAATCAGCCATTTACGTTTTATGCAGAGAGTGTCACCCATTGATAAGTGATAAGATGAAAAGAAAATGATAGATCACAGGTGTTTTTATTCCCGCAGATAAATATATCTCCTGTAAGCAGCCGTCCCGGCATACGTTAGCTCCCAGGCAGGCTGAGCTGCATGAAATCCCTCTCAAGTGGCTCATAAGAAATTCTCAGGATCAGCAAGGTTTCCTCTGGGGATTTGTATAAACAGCATCTGGTGGTTTGGAGCACCTCACTTTACTTACAGGACCAGGAACGTACCAATAATATCATATAAAGTCTATGTTTTTGTTCAATGGGCATTGGTCAGTTCATCAGTCGGACATGCGCTAAACTTTTAGCTGTCAGCCAACATGTGGTGCGCTGGAAGAGGAGGTGCAGTACAAATGCCGGTGCAGCGCTGCTCTACTTTTTTCCTTGGGACGGTGTGTTTGTTCCCTAAAAGGAGCACCAGATGGCAAAAAAATGTAGCAATTGGATTCACTGGGAATGGCTTATTGGCACCACCACCACAAGTGTATCAGAATTTACTTTTCTTTCATAGCTGGCCACAGAAATGATCAATGCAGCCACAATAGGCCAGCACTGATGCAAATTGAAACTGTTTCTGATCATTGCCAATTGGGTTTATTTACTTGTTCCTTGGGTTTAAGGGCTGGAGGACTAACAGGAAACCTTACTACTCACTTAACTATCAGCAAAATTTGACGTCCTCTGCTGCTCAATAACTTGTGCGTCTGAATTTAGGAGGTGGGTAAGGGGCTGGGACACATGCATGCCTTCCTTCTCCGGTCCATCACCAATAACACACTGGGGCTCATTTATCAACACTGGGCACATTTTCCCATGGGCAGCTACCCATAGCAACCAATCAGTGATTAGCTTTTTAAAGCCAGCTGCAAGTAAAACAATGAAGGCAGTGATTTGATTGGTTGCCGTGGGTTCCCAGTGTTGATAAATGACCCCACTGACTTACACCGTCAGTCTGAAATAGAAAGCAGAGACTGGTGTGGAACAGTAAGCACTTTGCAAAGTTCACTCGGAGTATCTTGCTTGCAAGTGTCCCCTACCAGCTTGTAGTGGGGATCTCTGGAACATTCCTCTTTCTCTCTGTCCATCCACTATATTGGGGGTCAAGCCTTTAAACATGTGGATCACATTCAGAGTTGTGGAGCAACACAAGCATGGTAATAGTTCCAGGGGGTGACAAATTAAGGCTGTGATTGGCTATTTGCTTACCCCTATATGAACTGGCAGAATACAGGAGGATCTGTTTGGATGTACCCCTGATTTTTACACACACCAAAGTGTTATCACTTCCTACGCATCATCTTGTCCCTTATCTTGTGGGTTAAGGGTTCAAATCACCCAGCAAGAGGGAAGTATGGGCCCCTGATTATTGCTTGGGCACTATCTGCAAGGAGTTGGTATGTTCTCTCCGTGTCTGTTTCATCTGGCTACTCTGCTTTCCTCCCACACTCCAGAAACATACAGGCAGGTTAATTGTCTCCTGATAAACAAGTGTGTGTGAATGTGATAGGATAGATTGTAAGCTCCACTGGATCAGGGACTGATGTGAATGATGTATAATCTCTGTAAATGCTCTACATAAATACCTGTCAATAAATAAAGGCCATTTTGTCATGACAGAGGCTCCTGTACATGCTAATGGGTTATATCTACAGACTTGATTTTCATCCCTGATGTTCAGCAAATCCTCCAATGCCCCCCCGCACGTACCTTCTTCATGCCCTTATGTGTGTTATTTAGGCTGTGATCGGTGGGGAGGCTAGGAAGGAGCTTAGGTAAGTGGCCCTACCAGCCATGGGGAATGGTTCTGGGCCATTGTAGCCCACCAGGAAATTGAGTTTTGACCCTGCTGATGTCAGTCTCCAATAGAGACTATTGGCCCAAATCTCCTTAGTTCCCACCCCGGTGCCCCCCTACTGACAAGGATCAAAATTGGGGAAAAATGTTTAACATATCGGTTACAAGAAGTTTTATTTGTGTGCATGTTTGTATTTCCCTGAGTTGAAGCTGCCAGAGTGATTGCTGTGATGAATGAATATACCAATTTCCACTTGGTGTTGGAAAGCTCATTTGGATTTACTTATCATATTTGAACTAAAATCTCCTGCACAGGGGAGCGCCCTGAAAGAAACACTGATCACTTGAATTAGGTCATCAGATTTATTATTAATGCCTAAAACCACTCCAAAAAAGGGGCAGACGGGGGGCACAGGATGATGATTTAGGTGGTATGATCCTTTTTTGGGGACCAACACTTGGTGGCACAATATCAATCATCACAGGTTAATTATTTAGGATAATAAAAACCTGTGAAATACTGAAATCATCTAGTTGAAATAAATAATCTTTTGTGTAAACAAAATATTTTATTAGCTTCTATACTGATGACTGGTGTGAGAATGCCAGGGAGAATACACTGATAATAAACACAGCACACACAGCGCATGAAACCAAGCGTCTCCCACAAACCTCTTTTTAATATAATACATATATTTTTTCTTAAATCGTATGTCCCAATTATGGGACAATTATGTGCTTGATGTGCACGTGGGGTAAATGTTCCCGCTCTAAGATTACCAATTTAAAATGCATAATTACTATCATTTCCCACTACTTATTTACAGTGATCTGCCCGGGCCATTAAAATATAATAATCATTCGGCTAAAAGCATTTAATTGCACATTACTAAGCATATTCTCCCATCAGAGTTCATCTTCTGCAGAAGCCCTGGGTGAATGCGCCACCGTGTATGTAAGCATCTGCTTTAAATTTGAAATAAAAATGATTAGAAACCTGCTATAAATTTGCCTAAACGAAATGAAGTAAATGTGTAGAGTTGGATGTAGCAGCCACTGCAGCCTTTCTCTGCCAACAAGCTCACCCATAAGGCTGCCACTCAGTTCTTCAAATACAAACTAAGCTATACCAGGGTTAAGCAACCACTAACCCTGCTGGTAGGAAGGTTTCTGGGAATTGTAGTTCAGCAGCTAGCACTCCAGCAGATGCCTGTCCCACCTCTATAAATATATATTAAAATATACTCATAGAAACACCGATTTCTAAAAGGCACAAGGTTGAAAGCCAAGGATTGCCGGAGCTGTTCAGCTTTACATGTGCTCAGGATGGTTCTGGAGACACGTTATGAATTCGGTTACTGGCTTTTTCTCGTAGCAGATCTGATAGACCGCAGTGAAGAGAGGGAACCTGGGAAGGAGACAAGAAGACATGAATAGGAATTATAGCCATGTTTCTTATCAGAATCTGAAGGCCACCCTCCCGGAGTTATCATGTGAAAGCTCAAATAGATTACAGACTACTCGCCAGCTACTGTCAATTTTGAGGAGGTGGCAGTAGTGATAACTGGTAATGGAGGGAGAAAGGAGACCTATGGCTTCTTGTCCATGTGACTGATCATTTAGTCGACTGCCCATTCAACACATCTGTCATATTCCACCTCCTATGGAAAAGGACTGGGCCTGTGTGACAATGTAAGACATGACTTCAATTGAACAGAGGGGTTAGGGGAGAACTACGAAATGTTGTACAATATGGGCCTTATTTATCAAAATCTGAATTTTTCTGATTATTTTAATTTAAAAAGTCTGACTAAACTAGAATCCACAATCAGACCTTATTTATTATAAAATAAAAAATTGAGCGTATATCCAAATCGTCCGATTTTTAGTATTTTTTTTTCCCAAAGCGCTCGATTTTTTGAGAAAAATACCGAATTTTTCAAATTTTTTGCCTGAAAAGTCCGAAATAATCGGATTTTTGGGCAATTTCCAGCACAGACCACAGAAACTTCCAAATAGGAAAGGGACCGCTCCCATTGACTTATATACAACCTCGGTAGGTCTGAGGTGCCGGATATATTCGGATTCAGACTTTTTCAATCCTCAGGGTATAATAAATCTCTAAAAATTTGAGATATTATAGTGAAAAAACTAAAGTTTTTCGAGTTTTTGGCATTTGGACTTTAATAAATAACTCCACATGTTTTGGGCTTCTGTACCAGCCCAAGGCAACCACAGCCCTTTAGCAGTAAAGATCTGTGTCTCCAAAGATGCCCCAGTAGCCCCCCATCTTCTTTTCTGCTGATTCAATGCAAATGCACTGTGCTGCTGTCACTTACTGAGCTTAGGGACCGATGTACAATATACTTTATATATCGAATAAAAATGTCACAATAGAAGGTTAATTAGTAATTAATTTAGAAGCACAATACATGGCGGCTCAGAAATAAGTGCAGCTCAGACAGACGTATTATATTTTCTGCTTGAGGATGTTTAGCAAGCCTTAAAGGAAAACTATACCCCCAAAATGAATACTTAAGCAACAGATAGTTTATATCAAATTGAATAACATATTAAAGAATCTTACCAAACTGGAATATATATTTACATAAATATTGCCCTTTTACATCTCTTGCCTTGAACCACCATTTCGTGACTCTATCTGTGCTGCCTCAGAGATCACCTGACCAGAAATACTACAACATTAACTGTAACAGGAAGAAGTGAGGAAGCAAAAGGCAGAACTCTGTCTGTTAATTGGCTCATGTGACCTTACATGTGGTTTGTATGTGTGCACAGTGAATCTTACGATCTCAGGGGGCGGCCCTTATTTTTTAAAATGGCAATTTTCTATTTATGATTACCCAATGGCACATACTACTAAAAAAGTATATTATTATGATAATGGTTCATTTACATGAAGCAGGGTTTTACACATGAGTTGTTTTACTCAGTATCTTTTAATAGAGACCTACATTGTTTGGGGGGTATAGTTTCCCTTTAAGCATAGATTCTCAACAGCCCAGTGCATACTGAGCATGTGCAATGCCACTGACACTCCAAAGAAGGCAAAACAAGATCAAAGATGGTGAGCATCTGTGGCCACATCTGAAGGCCTTGATCATTAATGTTTTATGTCTGCTGAACCTCTGGGATCAGGGGCGCTCCACCAATGAGGCAAGTTTATCCACTCGCCTCAGGCGGCAACGCCTCCTGGTTACCAGGTGCGGCAAAAATGCCGCTCCTGGTAACTAAGAGTCGGATTTCTGGTTTTCAACCCGGAAATTCTTCACTTCTAGTGCAGAGAGCGCATTTGCGCTCTCTGCACTAGCGTGGTGCAGCGCCCCAACCCCAGAAAATGTGAGCGCCGTGAGGAGGGGTCGGGTGGCAATGGAAGGCCGCCTCAGGCGGCATAAAGGCGTGGATCGGCACTGTCTGGGATCGTATATTAAGCACAGAATTTAAAATAGAGCATTTCTAGCCATATTCATATTTAGGCAATTAAACCAAAGGAGAAGGTAGGCTGGAATGGAATTGCATGGAAGAGAGACCAATAAGTGTATACGAAAACAGCTGTGAGATTAGAGGGCAGAGTCAAAGAAATGTAGGAACAAGATAATGCAGGACAAGGTAAAATTAATTCATAGAGAGCAACGAGGATTAAAGGGACAGTGCTGAACTTTTTGCCTATTGTTCTGATAAAGATATACCTATTGTTTCTCTTATCTCTGGTGCTAAACAAGACTATAAAACCAGTTACACTTTTACTACTTTTGTCATTTCCAGTTCCATAGAACTTTAAAGGAGGTGATAAAACGAATTACCAGTGCACGGAGAAGCCCTTGATAATGAGCTGCTCAAAGGCTGCTGCTTAGACAATGCCAAAGCCCTGTTTTTTCAAAGCTTAGAGATTTTTAGCAATGGTGTTTTAGTTGTATACTGCCCCTTTAAAAGAAGGGACTGTAGAAGCCAGTAGGCTGGACAACAGAAGAAGCTCAGCAAGAAACACACAGCAAAACGAGGCTTGAGATTATGGAGCACAGCAGTGTTTTTCACACTTGTTTGAGGTCCAAAAAAAAGGATGAAACAGATGACAGAGAAGGGGAAGCAGAACAAGACAGAATTAGAGGAAGTGAATGTAAGTGGTAGAATATAATGGGAGCAAATGCAAAATAAAGAGATTTGTCAGCAGAAGTAAAGACAGTTTTGTGGCAAGTTGTTTTGTTTTTGTAATATGGAAATAAACAGGTTTTCAAGCATGAAGTCACATAATGTTACAAATATAGGGCTACTGATTATACAATGTAGTTACTCAGGGCCAGTGAGTTGGTGACTAGGGCTCAGGCTGACTTAAGATCTGCTCGTTTGGCAAAGTCCATGTGGTCCTGGATTGCAGGGGAAAATCAAACCAGCCGATTTGTGGCCAGATAATGGTCAGGGAGGCCTGTTGGAACGGCCCATACATATAAGCTGCCGAATCGATTTAAAGACCCAGGGTCAGCAGCTTAAAGGGATCCTGTCATCGGAAAATATGTTTTTTTCAAAACGCATCAGTTAATAGTGCTACTCCAGCAGAATTCTGCACTGGAATCCATTTCTCAAAAGAGCAAACAGATTTTTTTATATTCAATTTTGAAATCTGACATGGGGCTAGACATTTTGTCAATTTCCCAGCTGCCCCTGGTCATGTGACTTGTTCCTGCACTTTAGGAGAGAAATGCTTTCGGGCAGGCTGCTGTTTTTCCTTCTCAATGTAACTGAATGTGTCTCAGTGAGACATGGGTTTTTACTATTGAGTGGTGTTCTTAGATCTACCACTCAGCTGTTATCTTGTGTTAGGGAGCTGTTATGTGGTTACCTTCCCATTGTTCTTTTGTTTGGCTTCTGGGGGGGAAAAGGGGGTGATATCACGGCAGTAAAGAGTGATTGAAGTTTACCAGAGCACAAGTCACATGACTTGGGGCAGCTGGGAAATTGACAATATGTCTAGCCCCATGTCAGATTTCAAAATTGAATATAAAAAAATCTGTTTGCTCTTTTGAGAAATGGATTTCAGTGCCGAATTCTGCTGGAGCAGCACTATTAACTGATTCAGTTTGAAAAAAATGTTTTTTTCCCATGACAGTATCCCTTTAAATTTGCCGGTTTATGGCCACCTTAAACAATTCTTTATTGACCACAACAGAAAGCTATTTTATAGAAGCCTGAAGACCATGTCTATGTTAAAGTATATCACAGCTAATATATATAAAAATATAATATCATATTTTACAAGAGTGGGTACTTATTCACTATATAAACAGCTACATTTTCTCTTTAACAGATAGATGTATGAAGATCACAGGCTAGCCACCATTCATAAGGGCCATGAACCCCCACCAGACCCTCTGCAGGCAATAGTAGTTGAGTTCATATGCAATAGGTCTATATAATATTATACAAAACCAAATAGGTTGACATGAAAATATTTCTGAAACTAAATAATTAGATGCCGAACATTCAGTGCCCCGTTGGAGATTATAAAGTAAGTCTATTATCTAGCCCTGGCCTCAAGGCCAATGACACATTGGTGCAAAAATGCATAGTTTAGCATTTTCATTCTGAAATCTGTGTGTGCGCTGAGAGTCTGATCCCATGCCTTTCAGTGCACACACATTCAGGAAGATGAAGTCAGGGGATTGACTGTTCTCTACTGTAGTTTACACAGGGCATATAGTGCCTAGGTCACAAATAAACAAAATTACACGTGTATGTTAGGTTGTCACACATAGAATTTTAAGATTGACACACATAGAATTTTAAGATTGACACACATAGAATTTTAAGATTGACACACATAGAATTTTAAGATTGGGGGCTCACTATAAGGAGGTTACATGTAAGTGCCAAGAGCATTGTAGTCACAGGAAAAGGGGAACAGGGTACTCCATGATATGAAAAAGAAAACTACACTTTATTTCATATTAAGCATAAGAAAAAACCCACAGGGGAATGGGGTTGAAACACATTGGGTTTTTTTTCTTATCCTTAATATAAATAAAATGTTGTTTATTTTTCATATCATGGGCTGACCTGTTCCCTTCTCCAGAATTACAAACAAAAGACTCTAGAGCAGGAAGGTAACAGTGTGTTAGATGACCCACCGAGACACATTTTATGCATATTATTATTATTTATCAGGACTTGAGTATAATATTTATATATCTAAGCCCAAACATCTGAAAGTTCATAATGTTCATTGTAAGCCACTCTGATTTGCCTGAGTTTCCCTGCACAAGGGGCACTTACTTTTCCACCAAGTTCTTGCTCTTCAGAATGTGATTTAGTTCTGCTGAGGTCTGTGGTCCCTGTAGCTTTTGTCCGTTCAGCATCTCCTGCTCCAGCTGTTCTATAGACTAGAATAAAAAGAACACCCGCCTAAGATTTACATTGACATCACCAAATAAACACAACGCAATCAATAAAGTCTTGGAATAACTGACCGTCCTCACCAGTCAGTGACAAACACGGTTGCCCTTTAAATGTTTAATGAGTCCAGCTACAATCAATACGGCTAAAATTAGAGAAAAGTAACAAATAAAACAAATAATCCCATTAAAAAGCCAGTGATTTCAATTTGTGTGACAGGTGGTCCGTCCTTTTAGCCACTAAGCTGACGGGGAAAGTTCTCTTACAGGGGCCTTTTTTATTTTTACTGAGCTGTAAATTACAGGGGCAATTAACATCTCCTAGTAAATTAAGGTGGAAATGGACATTGGCCAGTGAATTGAAGGGGTAATATATTTCTGCCAGTAAATTAAAAGCCATGTTTGTCTCTCCCACAGGAAGCTCCAGTGAATTCCTGATGCACAGTAAGCAGTAATAGTAGTAGCTGTTTGAACTGTGACTATTAGCAAACCTTATTATAAATTACAAGCCATCCTTTATCATTATAAATAAGGATATTCTGCATTTGTGTTTTTTCACCTCTTGTAGCTTCTATTGTTCACTCCTTTGAGTGAAGGTCTCACAGAGAGAAGCCCTAACAGTGCATTATGGAATACTATATGTAATCCACACAGACCAGTGACTTCAGTAAGACATAAGCATATTACTGGGCCCCACAGCAAATTATTTTTTCAGGCTCCCAAAATGTCTAGAGGTTGACCTATTTTATCAATATTTATTGAAATTGTATATGAATTAGGGCCTCAAAAGGTCCCTATACCTCCTTGGTCCCCCAGCAGCCGCAGTGTCTACTACCTCTGTAGTTACGCCCCTGAAGTCACCCAATTGTTCTGTACCCTGTATATAAGAACTCAGTCTGGTCACTTAGTGATATCTAATATCCTTATAAATGAAGGTAGGGGATACATTATCCACTCTGTGCTGAGCATAGACATGTCTCATCGTTCTTACTTTTCCGGTTCTGGCAAAAGCTTCGCCAACTTTCCTGTTCCTGCCCCCATAGCATGTAGTGATGAGGTCAGCGACCCCGCAGCTCTCTAGGAAAGTTGCAGACGTGACTGTTCCTGTGCAGAAAAGCTTGGAGAAGGCAATCATCTCCATCAGTCCCAGGCGAATTACCGCTGCCTTAGTGTTATCTCCAAATCCAAGCCCATCACAGAAGCCAGCTCCGACGGCAACAATATTCTGTCAAAAAGAAGGATATAAATCAGAATAAATATTTCCTCCATCCAGGCAACCTAATTCATGCTGGTTTTGGAGTTGGAGGGTGGCAGTGCCACTGTGCCAATTGCACTGAGATTCAGGAAGGCATCAGAAACAGCAAAAGGCAAGGCTGGGGCACTTTCTTTTGGAACCAGACACTCTGGCCGCAAGAGATAGATTTAATTACATAAGAATTCTCATTTTGTAAACTGTCCTTTCACCCACCTCCCTCCCCAGTATCTATTTCATTGGTTGAGGTACTGGTTTTGCATGTGCCATGTTTTACACTGTGATTATCAAACATTTGTCATCCATTGTGATCCGGCATTTGGTCAGGGATCCTGTAACATCATAAGACATGTAAAGAGATAAAGAGAAGTCTGTGGTACAGTAAAGAAGACAAGGGGCTAGAAAAATCTCTGGGAGGGAGAATCTGGCCCACTGGTCCTGCACTAAGGAGAAGAACTGGGCTGGAAAGAAGGAGCAAAACTGCAACGGCACATACCCCTGATAATAGATGCAGATGTTTTGTCTTTCGTTGACTTATCTAATATTAAACGTTTCTGTTTCAGCAAGTGCACAGTTATCTGGATTTAGTTGCTGCAGGGTTACTTCCTACTAATATGAAGCTCCATGGATATACAAATATCACACTTAGGGAACGTGCATATGACCCTAAAGCCAAGGAAATCAAGTCAGAGATGCCACTTAAATACTTGTATTCAAAATGAGGGGTTTATGCAATATTACAGGCAATAAGATTTCCATTCATCCAGGTCATGGTATATCTAGTATAGGTAAATCTAAAACAACTGGACTTGCTTAGTAATCATTGAAGACGTTTAACTACTCATCCGAGCAGCTTCTTCAGTTCAACTGACTGGTGTGGGAAGTTCTCGGTATATAAACTCTTCCACTAATCCAATCACAAAGGCCCATTGTAACTCTTCACAGAGGTGACATCTGAAATTTACAGAGGTGTTGATTCTGTGGAGTAGTACAGGCAAACATTTGCTTTGGTTCACTAACTCAGTACTATAAGTCACTAACTACAGGTTATTGTACCCAAAGGCACCCATGCACCCTGTGTACAAGACCCTTCTGATCTCCTGCCCAACATCAAACAACACCCAGGTATCTGTTGAAGTAGGTCTGAAATCATTGGGGGTTAGGTACAACTCAGTGCTGGCTGATGAGATTACATCTAATGCTTATTATATGACTGATCCATACAGGCCATTCATGGAGGATTATTTCTTCTGTGCTTAACCACAGGCCCCGTGCAGAGAAATGAATTCAATGCTTACACAGCAGAATTCCTCTGAACTGATCTGCTGCCTCCCTGCACAGAGACATCTCCTGCAATCACTTAAATCACTTATTTATATAGCACCCTGTATCCCGGGGCTGTGTTTGGTTAGGTAGTAATACATAAAGAACTGTGGGAACTTTCCTTATACAACCCTTTAATATATACAGTATATATATATATAAATGTGCATTTACTGTATATTCCTAATTGGGTAGTTCATGTGCCATCACTGTGAGCAGCTGGGGAATGCAGATAATCTACCATACTGTGGTATAGCCATAACTATATGTGACCTGTAACTGTGTCACACATTTCAAACGATTTGTGTTAAAAGAATGAGTGACAAGATCTGAATCTTGGGTGACTTGACAGACACGTCATTTTGCCCTTTTTAAAATATTAAATGTTATTTTGTGATGTCACAATTCATCTATATACCACATGAACAAACAAGGGCTGTGGTTGCCTTGGACTGGTACTAGGGTTGCCACCTAGCCAGTATTTTCTGGCCAGTAAAAATGATTGACCCCAATGTTGTTAATAGGGAAAAAAAGATAAATAAAGCGTAGGACTGGCCAGATATGGGATGACTTTGACGTAGTTGGCCAGCTTAAATATATTGCAATATATGGACAAACAATCCCTGTGTTGTTTAAAGGGTAAGGCATTTTTCAGTAGCAGTATGCACAAAATGTCTCTGTCTTAAATATATTGATAATGGGTTGAGTGCAGAGGACTCTTGTATTTGTCACCTAAAGGTTAGGCAAGGGTAAGGAGTTTTCGGGTGATTAGAGAGTTTTCAATGTCAGTTGCATACATATCTTTAAATGATTGAAAACGTTTAACTTATTGATATTGGAAAGTTACTTAAAATTATATTTTCTTTCGTTATGCAGAAAAAAACCCAGTTTTTAGGTAGAGGACCTCATAAACCTCCATCTAAAAATGTGATGCTGTAAGTGTAACATATGCAATATTTGGTGCAAGTAGTAGAAACTAGAATGGAAGTGTAAATTTACTTGAGACAAGAATATTAGGCCATTTAGGAGATGGGAGGTAAGTAAAATCATGGAGTGGGAGTAGGGTTGCCACCTGGCTGGTATTTTACCTGCCTGTCCAGTAAAAGTGGTGGTTGATCCCAATGTTATCAATCAGGAAAAGGTGGAAAAACTAGGTGGAATTGTAATAGAGATGTGAGTTTGGCTGGTGAAGGCCAGTGAATGGGAAGGCAGCTCCTTCATTGTCTTTGCTGGTATCACAGGAATGTTCTGCAGATAAGCCGCTACCCATCACACATATATTAGGCATGCCTAGGGCTGCTAGCTGATAATATTCTCACTAGAGTCTCTGCTATGTGCATTTACCCTGAGGGATGGATAAGAGATTAGTGAAGGTGGAAGACTTTCCCTTCCAGATACTAATCTGAAGGGTCTCCCTGGAACCAGTGAGAGGTCCCCGCCTGAGGAGATCAAAGGGCATGGAGGGATCGGACAGCAGCCCCCAGTCAACATTTTCTGATAAAAGCTAAATGCTCTGGATTCCAGAAAGTTCACTTTTATTATTGAAACCATGCTGTGACATCCATAATAAAGTGGTCTGACAGTGAGTGGTATCATTCAAGCAAAGACAAATGTTCCTTGTTGTTCCAGTTCATGTCCCAGTCAGTAGTCGTGCTGTTTGCACTAGATATTAATCTCCTATCAGCTTTCTAATGAGCCTGCACCCAGAGTCAAGGTGTTGTGCAGGTACCAGTGGATATTGGCACCAAATATCCTTTGGAAGGGAATCAACCTCCCTCAAGCCTTCCTTATGGTCTGCATATGAGGTGCAGGTACGGTTGCCACCTGGTCAGTATTTTACCAGCCTGACCGGTAAAAATTATGCTTGACCCCAATGTTATTAATAGGGAAAAATTTTAAATATACGGGAGGACAAACTTTTTAAACTACCACGTGGTATGACCGGGAGCTGCTGCTGGGGACCGATCTTGTCTGTGAGGCGAACCAACTGCTAAGATCCTTGGGAAATCCGCAACATTCAGCTGTTATGGGACCCCCCAGGAGTCATCACCTTAACCAACTACTGTATTTACTACCGCCCTATCTTGATCATACACCTTAATGCTCTGTCTTATCGTCTACAGGTAATAAAATCGTGAGTAACTTTCAATATCTACAATTAGGGGTATACCTACCCATTTCCCCCTTTCCTGATCACTTGACCAGACCTTAGATTACTATTGTCTATCTTGCTTTATTACATTCGAATCTGTACTTGACTGTTTACCTTATTTTATTTTCCTTTCTGTTCCTTATAATTTTTTCTTATATGCATATTGAAAAACGAATAAAAACATTTGTGAAAAAAAAAATATATACGGGAGGGCCGGTATTTTTCTCCAAAAAAGTTGGCAACTCTAGGTGCAGGAGAACTGGGCAAAGATACGTGTCTGTGTCCTACTGCCAGCCTCACCCTTCCTCCTCACTCTGAGATGCTTGAGATGCCAATGCACATGGGAGAAATCACCCTACTCAAAGAATCAGACTACATGCCCCCAACCCAACTCAGCGCCCATTCAAACATTTATCTCAAGCTTAAAACACCATTCAAATGACATTAATAAACTAACCATTTGGGGACAGACTTTACTTTTAGTATCATGTAGAGAGTGATACTCTGAGAGATCAGTTTTCATTTTATATTACTTTTGGATTTTTAATGAATGCACTTTTTGCTCAGCAACTGTCCAGTTTGGAATTGCAGCAGCTATCTGGTTGCTAGGGTCCAAATTGACTTAGCAACCAGGGAGTAGTTTGAATCAGAGACTGAAATATGAATAGAAGAGCATATGAATAGGAAGATATGTAATAAAAAGTAACAATAACAGCAACATTTTAGCCTCACAGAGCAATAGTTTTATGGCTGCTTGGGTCAGTGATCCAATTTGAAAGCTGGAAAGAGTCAGAAGAAGAAGGTAAATGATTAAAAAACTATAATTTTTTTTTTATAAAAAACAATTGAAAAGTTGCGTAGAATTAGCCATTCTATAACATGCTAAAAGTTACCTTAAAGATAAACCACCTCTTTGAAACCTGTTCCAAAGCACTAAAATGCCAGTCTGACCTCTGTGCCTATTTAAAGCTTACAGAGGTGGTTCACCTTCAAACAACTAGTTGGTTTCAGATAGATCACCAGAAATATCGACTTTCTATTTTCTATGTGTGACTATTTTTCTAATAGTAAAGTTTAAAGTGATACTGTCATGGGAAAAATTTTTTTTTCAAAATGAATCAGTTAATAGTGCTGCTCCAGCAGAATTCTGCACTGAAATCCATTTCTCAAAAGAGCAAACAGATTTTTTTATATTCCATTTTGAAATCTGACATGGAGCTAGACATATTGTCAATTTCCCAGCTGCCCCAAGTCATGTGACTTGTGCTCTGATAAACTTCAATCACTCTTTACTGCTGTACTGCAAGTTGGAGTGATATCACCCCCCTCCCTTTTCCCCCCCCAGCAGCCAAACAAAAGAACAATGGGAAGGTAACCAGATAGCAGCTCCCTATCACAAGATCTGCCTGGTAGATCTAAGAACAACACTCAATAGTAAAAACCCATGTCCCACTGAGACACATTCAATTACATTGAGAAGGAAAAACAGCAGCCTGCCAGAAAGCATTTCTCTCCTAAAGTGCAGGCACAAGTCACATGACCAGGGGCAGCTGGGAAATTGACAAAATGTCTAGCCCCATGTCAGATTTCAAAATTGAATATAAAAAAATCTGTTTGCTTATTTGAGAAATGGATTTCAGTGCAGAATTCTGCTGATACAATAGTTGCTAATACTCCAGAGATGCGCTGAGAAATGTATCAACTAAATGTTACAAAATTGTAACAGTTTAGAGTCCGCACCTGAATTACTGAGCTGCCAGACTCAAACACCAGAGACAGGGACATTCAACTTTAAACTTAAGATTTTGAAAAACAGTAAAAAATATATAATGGAAAATAATTGAAAAAAGTCTTTATTTCTGGGGAACAATCTAAAAAGTGTTTGGAAGGTGAACAACCCCTTTAACCAAAGACACAAAACCAGTTATAGCAATGACAAATGTAAATGTAGAAACACTAAGGGAGTTATTTACTAAACTCCAAATGCAAAAATCACGAAGAATTCGTGATTTTTTTAATATAAAATCAGAATTTTTCAGAATTTATTAAACCCCAAGGATGGAAAAGTCTTTATCTGAAAATCCGGCATCTCAGACCTGTCGAGGTCGCAAATATTAGTCAATGGGAGAAGTCCCAATGATTTTTTGATGTGCGCTGGGATTCGGGTAATACTCCGGAGTTTTCGGGTGAAAATTACGAAAAATTTCCGAAAATCCTATGAAAAACTCTGGACAAATTCGTGAAAATCAGATTTTCTCCCGCAAAGCAAATTTTCAGGACAATGTAATAATATATAAGTGTAAAAACCCCCAGCGGAATTGATCGTAGTTTGTTGCAGAAAATATTGAGATAAATTCGGGCTTTATTAAATAACCCTCAAAGTGAAAGGACACGTGTTGTTTCAAACTGATGCCCATTTTACCAAAATAAACACATTTATCAGAGGACGCTTTCTCCAGTCATCATCTCAACAAATTGGAACGAGTTAAATAAAAATTCGACTAGTTGCACTTGTCTGGAAGGGGGAGGCATATGCAAATTAGGGTTCGGATTCGGTTCGGTATTCGGCCGAATCTTTGACAAAGGATTCGGGGGTTCGGCCGAATCCAAAATAGTGTATTCTGTGCATCCCTAATAGTAATATGTGCTTGGAGTAGCAAGACTGACAGACAGCCCTGGGCAGTGCCGGGAAACTGTAGATTAACCTTTTGTCCAAACATTAGCAATGCAGGTACTTAATCCAAAACCAACAAACACACCAGCAGGCCAAACACCGGCCAACATCCACCCTCATTTCCATAAATCATCTCTATAAGAAAAATCCTGGATCCTTTTTCATGTTGAAAGCTCATTGTCATTCAGACCCTGTTCCCTCCGCAGAAACACAAGCCATTAAAGAAGTCAAATAACCGACCCTGCTCAGCTCCTGCACTCAAACATAGTGTGGGTTGAAATGGAAACCTTAGAGGGCATGTCCGTGATCTGCATGGGAGGGGGTAAGTGGATTGGGGTGCAGCTACAGAAGGGGACCCGTGAAAAATGTCTTAAAGGAACAGTAACATCAAAAAATGGAAGTAGTAGTCAGGTTACACAGCAGGTAGCAGATAAACTCTGTAGAACATAATGGTGTTATCTGTTATCCTTTATTTAACCTGTGCCATATAGTCTTTTTTCAATTAAGTTCAACCCCAACAAACAAACTCCTGTGCACATATATATACTGTATATATATATATATATATATATATATATATATATATATATATATATATATATATATACACATGTCCATACACACCTATCAATACACTTGCACATATAAACTATATATACCAATATCTGTACTAACTGTATTTTAAAGGGATACTGTCATGGGAAAAAATGTTTTTTTGCAAAATGAATCAGTTAATAGTGCTGCTCCAGCAGAATTCTGCACTAAAATCCATTTTTCGAAAGAGCAAACAGATGTTGTTATATTCAATTTTGAAATCTGACATGGGGCTAGACATATTGTCAGTTTCCCAACTGCCCCCAGTCATGTGACTTGTGCTCTGATAAACTTCAGTTACACTTTACTGCTGTACTGCAAGTTGGAGTGATATCACCCCTCCCTCCTCCCCCCAGCAGCCTAACAATAGAACAATGGGAAGGTAACCAGATAACAGCTCCCTAACACAAGATAACAGCTCCCTGGTAGATCTAAGAACAGCACTCAATAGTAAAAGCCAAGTCCCACTGAGGCTGTTTCAGTTGCATTAAGTAGGAGAAATAACAGCCTGCCAGAAAGTAGTTCCATCCTAAAGTGCTGGCACAAGTCACATGACTGGGGCAGCTGGGAAACTTACAATATGTCTAGCCCCATGTCAGATTTCAAAATTGAATATAACAAAATCTGTTTGCTCTTTTGAGAAATGGATTTCAGTGCAGTATTCTGCTGGGGCAGCACTATTAACTGATGTGCTTTGGAAATAACATGTTTTCCCATGACAGTGTCCCTTTAAGATCACAATAACCTTTGATATTATGCTTGTTCAAGAAATCATCCAAATCACTCTTAAATGAGTTAACAGTATGTGCCAAAAAACGATTTGCACTAAGTTAAAGAACAAAAAAGATAGATTCATTGACAGATGCCAATATGATCAGCCACCCCCAGTGAATCCTCCTGCTAAGTTTTTTTTTCTCAGGCCGGTGCTCCTTATGGAAAAAGTACCAGTGATATCTTAATACAGCGGGGAGACTCTCTGTTAGTCTTTACCCCATGCAGCAAATTAATTCACTGGGGGGTTCCAAGGGATTTTGGTGGCCCAGGCCTGCCCAAGGGCTCCACAGAACTTCTATGTATGACATTATTGGGTTTATGTAATAAAAGGCACTATGTTTGCCCAGGGGCAGTAACCCATATCAACCAATCAGCAGGTAGCATTCACTGGTCACATGTTTAAAAGCAAATACCTTATGCTACAGGGCAAACTTAGTGTATTTTATTACATATGGGAGTATCAGTTTAATACACTCCTATATACAAACGTATATATACTGTACATGAATACAAATTGTGCTGTTATATATGAATGTACTTAGTACATTTGTATTAAGGACTGAATTGCATCTCATACCTTCAGTGCCCCACAGATTTCCACTGTGTCCTTCTCCTCCACCACTGTGATACGGAAATTAGGGGTCTGGAACAACTCCTTCAGAATTTTGCCTTGCTCTTTATTTTTACAGCCTGAAACAGAGAATGCCTTGTTACTCTCAGTAAGGGGCCAGTCAGAGCTCAGGATCCAGCAATTTACTGCTTCCTACTTTTTGTTGTTCAAGCCTCTTACTTACCGATTGTTGTCTCACAGAATTTCCCATCAGCCACCTCATTGGCTATGTTGGCACCCATCAGGACACTCATCTGGATTCCTAACCTCTCCTGTATAATGTCTGAAATAAGACGCAGACCCTCTGGTCCCTCATCAACACCCTGGAAATTTTTTAGAGAGTTAGTACTGCAGCAACACAGGCTGAGTGAGACACTACAATCAATAAAACTACCCAAGATGTTATGCAACCACCTGCGATGCCTCCTGAGATGCTATAAAAAGTTTTTTTAAATATATTAATAGTAAAAAGATGCAGGTTGAGAGTGTTGCTCCATTAAATAATGGTACCAGTATGGTTGTAACAGATACAGAAAAGGTAAATGTGTTAAATCAGTTCTTTTCTTCAGTGTATACAATAGAGGAGTCTGAGTTCGCAGGCTCACTTTATAGCTGCACTAATGGCTCAGCTCAATCTAGTCAATGGCTGATTCAGGATATGATTCATAAAGTTTTAATAAACATTAATGTAAACAAGGCTCCAGGGCCTGATGGCATACACCCCCGGGTTCTAAGAGAGCTTAGTTCAGTTTTAGACCAGCCCCTATTTCTGATTTTCTCAGATTCACTTTCATCTGGTATGGTGCCTATGGATTGGAGAAAAGCTGATGTTATTCCAATATTTAAAAAGGGATTACGATCTCAGCCTGTCAATTATAGGCCAGTAAGCTTGACATCTGTGGTGAGCAAATTATTTGAAGGCTTGTTAAGGGATGAGATTCAAAATTTTGTCTTAGTGAATTGCATTATGAGCAGCAATCAGCATGGCTTTATGAAGGATAGGTCATGTCAGATGAATTTGATTGCATTTTATGATGAGGTAAGTGAGATGCTGGACAGTGGGGGGGGCAGTAGATGTGATCTATTTGGATTTTGCCAAAGCGTTTGATACTGTGCCCCACAAACGACTGCTTTCTAAACTAAGGTCTGTTGGGCTTAATGAAGTCGTTTGCACGTGGATAGGAAACTGGCTACAGGATCGGGTACAGAGGGTGGTTGTTAATGGTACATTCTCTACTTGGAGTAAGGTTCTTAGTGGGGTCCCTCAGGGCTCAGTATTAGGTCCACTTTTATTTAACTTGTTCATTAATGACTTAGGGGAGGGTGTTGTAAGTAATGTATCAGTGTTTGCAGATGACACAAAACTATCCAGCCCAATTAATTCCATCCAGGATATGGCATCCTTGCAACACGATCTTGACAAACTGGCAATCTGGGCAAATAAGATCCAATGTTGATAAATGTAAAGTCATGCACCTGGGATGTAAAAATATCCAAGCCTCTTATAACCTTAATGGGACTGCACTAGGCAAATCCATTACGGAAAAAGACCTTGGAGTCCTTGTAGATGATAAACTTGGCTGTAACAAGCAATGCCAGTCAGCAGCATCAAGGGAAAATAAGGTCTTGAGCTGTATTAAAGGAATTGTTCAGTGTAAAAATAAAAACTGGGTAAATAGATAGGCTGTGCAATATAAAAAATGTTTCTAATATAGTCAGTTAGCCAAAAATGTAATGTATAAAGGCTGGAATTATTTCATGTATAACAAGTCAGTCAGAGCACTACTTCCTGCTTTTCAGCTCTCTTGGTTTACACTGACTGGTTACCCTGGCTACCAGACAGTAACCAATCAGAGACTTGAGGGGGGGGCACATGGGTCATTTCTGTTGCTTTTGAATCTGAGCTGGATGCTGAGGGTCAATTACAAACTCACTGAACAGAAATGTACCATGTGGCCCCCCTTCAAGAGCTGAAAAGCAGGAAGTTGGATTCTGGCTGTTTTATTAGACATCTGTTCACTCCAGCCTTTATATATTACATTTTTGGCTAACTAACTATATTAGAAACATTTTTTATTTTGCACAGCTTATCTATTTACCCAGTTTTTATTTTCACACTGAACTATTCCTTTAAAAGGGGCATAGAGTCAAGGGAGGGGGTCATTCTTCCACTGTATAGAGCACTGGTACGGCCCCATCTAGAATATGCCTTACAGTTTTGGTCTCCATCACTCAAACAGGACATTATTGTATTAGAGAGGGTACAGAGAAGGGCAACTAAGCTGGTGAAAGGTATTGAAAATCTTAGCTATGAGGAAAGACTGGCCAAATTGGGGATGTTCACGCTGGAGAAGAGGCGCTTAAGGGGTGATATGATGACTATGTATAAATATATAAGGGGATCATATAATAATCTCTCTAATGCTTTATTTACCAGTAGGTCTTTCCAGCAGACACAAGGTCACCCATTCCGATTAGAAGAAAAGTGGTTCCGCCTAAATATTCGGAAGGGTTTTTTTACAGTGAGAGCTGTGAAGATGTGGAATTCTCTCCCTGAATCAGTGGTACAGGCTGATACATTAGATAGCTTTAAGAAGGGGTTGGATAGCTTTTTAGCAAGTGAGGGAATACAGGGTTATGGGAGATAGCTTATAGTACAAGTTGATCCAGGGACTGGTCAGGAAGGATTTTTCCCCCCTCTGAGGCAAATTGAAGAAGCTTCAGATGGGTTTTTGCCTTCCTCTGGATCAACTGGCAGTTAGGCAGATTTAAAAAAAAAAAAAAAAAAGTTGAACTTGATGAACGTGTGTCTTTTTTCAACCTTACTTACTATGTTACTACTTTACTATAAGATACCACCTGAGATGCTATGAGATACCACCTGAGATAGACTAATTTTCATTGCTATGAATAAACTATTATCCATAAGAATTTTTGTGTTGAACTAAATGAAGGTTAATAGTTCCAAGTAGGTAAAAGGTGAACAACGTAAACAGTGAAATAGCTTCAGACAACATCTTTGTGCCTTGAGCCCATGTATCGGCTAATAATTAACCCTACCAACAGGGCAACCGCTGGAAGGAGCTCAATATTTCTGATCGCTGCTGATGACACAGCACAAACAGAACACTCACCTTTATCAGAGACATGCCAAAGGCTTCTTTTTTCACATGTGATTTTAGCTGGTCACATAACTTGCCGATAAACTGATGGGGAACAACAAAGATCAAGATATCTGCCCCCGCAGATGCTTCAAGTAAATCAGGTACAGCCACCTAGAGAGAATGGAACAGTCACATCAGTACACCGAACAATTTAAGTCCCTTTTACTCTGATTTGACTGCAGCTCAATGAGTCTGTAAGCTGAAACTGATGCATTTGGTCAACAGAACTTGTATCCAATGACTTCTACTGAAGCTGGCTGTGAGCGAGGAAGGTGCAGTCATGTGTTAGCATAAGACAGAACCTTCTGTGTTGCTGTCCAAGAAGAATCTCATACTCCAAAGTTGGGCAGGTTTAGTGGGGCACAGACTGATAAGCATTTTCAAAAGATGTCTATGAGAAAAATGTCTTATTCTGGAATAAGGGGCCCATAAAATAATTTTGCTATTGGGCCCTGTACTTTTTGGTTTAACCAGAAACCCCGGCATGCTAGGGCTTTAGCTGGAACAAAGAACCCATATCATAATCAAGGACTACATGGCATCTCATAAAGCTCAGGCCATAAGCAGGCTTAGCCTATAACATTGCATAAAAAGTAGTATCCATACTGTATGTCTAAGATGCCATGTATTTATCTTATGGGTAATGGACAATTATGCTGCAGATGTTCATGATAGGCCTGTTAATGTATAACTGAGGGTATCAGCAGGAAACACAATAGGTGCTTGACACCTGCAGGTAAGTTATGCAAAAAAAATAGTTTATTGATTTCAATATAAATACATTCACCATCAATATACTTCTGGCTGAAATGTAATGCTCTGTTGGGTTCTATGGTACTTTTCCTACTTTATTAGAGGTGGCTTTTAGATCACTGGATTGTTTTGTACAGTAGTTTTTGAAAACAATGTCCTAAAATGTTCATTCAAATACATGTGAGCAAATCCAAAACCTAAAAGAACTATAAAAAGACAGATATGAATTTCCTTTTACATACAATAACCTATATTATTGAAGGACCAGTAACATGAATTTAAAAAAAACAATATATATATCGTTAGTATACAACGAAAAAAAAAAAAAACACAAAGACAAATGAAACTTTGAAATCGCTAAATGTCTTTATTAAGAAATCACTTACCGAAACTCTGCTTGCGCTCCTCTTCAGAAAAAAGGCGACAATCCACGAGTGGTGCTCGATTTCTCCTCCCTGGCTATCTCCTATATGGAAGGGAGTGGGAGAAATCAAGCGCCGCACGATGGATCGCTGGATCGCCTTTTGTAAAGAGAAGCGAAGTGGAGTTTTGATAAGTTATTTGTTAATAAAGACTTAACGATTTCAAAGTTTCATTTGTCTTTGTGTTTTTTTTTTCGTTGTATACTTTTTTTGATCTTACTGGTCCTTTAATAATGGCTTAGAGGTGCTTAGAGGACTTACTGTATAAAGGACTATCACGAAAACAAACAAAAAAAATATAAGTTTCATGTCTTGAAAATAAGCTTTCTATATATAGTCAATTAAATCTTCAGGTCATTTTTCACTATCCCTCTCTCAACAATCTGTCTCTCTACATGCAGAGTCAGCGTGAGACTGTGATTGACAAGCCAAATACATTGGTTGGAGCTCCTTTTGCCTAGACAATGTGCTCGAAATAACTCAGACCCTAGGCTGCATGTAGAGACAGATCACTGCAAGGAAGATAGTGAAGAGTAACTTGATAATTTCAGAAATGGTAAAGAATTTCTAACTGATGACATTAATACAATTTTTTTTCTAACTGGGAATAATGAAGGCAGTAAAGACTGTTGAGAACTAAGATTTGTTCCACCTCAAAGCCCTATTATAACTCATTGCTGGGGAAAGACAAGTCTTGTAGCTCCATAGCTGTTTATGTGCAGCGGGGTCACAGTTTTTGTTACATGAGTGGGTAATGAAGCAACC
Source organism: Xenopus petersii (assembly GCA_038501925.1). Lineage (NCBI taxonomy): Eukaryota > Metazoa > Chordata > Amphibia > Anura > Pipidae > Xenopus > Xenopus petersii. The sequence goes on from CM076674.1 coordinate 36,642,692, forward strand.
TTGTTATTTGATATCAGAAAGAATTGGAATCTCAGCTCATGCATCTGTCCGCCCATACTGTGCAACCTTGGCACAACTTTTTGTTTTGTTTTGTTTGCTGATCTCGGTCCTGATTCACAACTTACTATTTGCAAATTCTTAAGGATAGAAATGGTTCAACTGTGCCTTGTGAAGAAGTAAATAGACAAAAGGGCAGGAGGATGCACAGCTCACTCACCACGTTGGCTGGAAGCTTATGTCCAGGAAGGTATTTGACATTCTCGTGCTCTGAGTTAATGATCTCTGTGAGCTTCTTCCCACCAATTAATTCCTCAAAGACCCACATCTTCACCACGTTGTCAAACTGAGGGAGTCTGGCTGCATTGTCTCCCACGATCTTTGCAATGGCCGATCCCCTGAGGCAACAGAATGAAGTAGACTTTAGTGAAGAGGCACCTAAATTACAGACTGATATTACTAATCTTTATTTATATAGCACCAGCATATTCTGCAGCACTGTACACAGATCATACAGTATAAATCATTCTTGTACAGTTCTGGACTGAGAATCAAAATAGCATACCTCCCAACTGTCCCTTTTTTGGAGGGACAGTCCCTCTTTTTACTGCTCAACCCGCAGTCCCTCATTTGTACTGGAAAGTCCCTCTTTTCTCTGCACTGAACAGCCAGAAAAAGAAACAAAGTTTCTCACTTAATTGGCTTTTAGCAGAGAGCCCAGAACACCTAACAGGTGCAGATAAGATACTTTGTAACAATTTTGAGACACAAAAACACAGTTTAGATAAGGAGAAATATTTTCAGACTTTTAATAACCTGCCAAATTTTGTAAAACAAACATGGTAATTAAGTGTGGCCACAGAAAGGGGTGTGGTCAAAAAAATTGCTGCGTTACGTGCGGAAAATTTTTTTTTTGTCCCTCTTTTTACTTCCAAAATGTTGGGAGGTATGAAATCGGCCCTGCCATTTCACTTACACAGAGGCCCAAACAGCCCACAAAGAGGCCCAAACAGTCCCTCACCAGCCCATTAAGGTGTGACTTTCTATGGCATCTCAGAGCAACCCCTCTGGCATTTGCCTGAACCCACAGATTGGCAGTCCGGGCCTGGTCTTGTGCCACTTAGAATATTACCAGATATAGTGGCTTTGGGGCTTGTCTTCCCATGTAAAGATTTTGGGACACATTTACTTACAGCCCTCAGTGGTTAGTTTGTGCCACTTTGCTGAAGGAGACATACTCAGTTACCTTCCTTCTAATCCGTCACCACCACAGCAAGATCAACAATGCAGGCACAGCAAAATGGACATGGTAGCCACAGCTGCGGTGCACTGGCTATAGCAGTGAAGAATTGCAAGAAATTAAAATGAAATGACTGCCTCTGTCGAGGGACTGAGCCTCCAAAATGAAGGCTCTTGTTCCAGTTCCTGCTAGTTAATCAACACTTAAAGGAAAACTATACCCCCCAAACAATGTAGGTTTCTATTAAAAGATACTGAGTAAAACAGCTCATGTGTAAAACCCTGCTTCATGTAAATGAACCATTATCATAATAATATACTTTTTTAGTAGTATGTGCCATTGGGTAATCATAAATAGAAAATTGCCATTTTAAAAAATAAGGGCCGCCCCCTGAGATCGTAAGATTCACTGTGCACACAAACAAACCACATGTAAGGTCACATGAGCCAATTAACAGACAGAGTTCTGCCTTTTGCTTCCTCACTTCTTCCTGTTACAGTTAGTGTTGTAGTATTTCTGGTCAGGTGATCTCTGAGGCAGCACAGATAGAGTCACGAAATGGTGGTTCAAGGCAAGAGATGTAAAAGGGCAATATTTATGTAAATATATATTCCAGTTTAGTAAGATTCTTTCATATGTCATTCAATTTGATATAAACTATCTGTTGCTTAAGTATTCATTTTGGGGGTATAGTTTTCCTTTAATTGAAGATGCTCGGCCCACAGAGATGTCAGTCCTGCTAATACCAGTCTCTTTAGAAAACAATGACTTGTTTACATCAGGTCTGAAAAGAGATCTCCCAAAAACAACTGTCGAGGAAAAGCGCCCCAAGCACAACTAATTGCTTCCTATGGGGCAAGTCACACAAATAGTTTCTTCTCCTGGGCACTTTGGGGGCGGTGTAAAAACTTAATGGTTCTGCTTTATTATAACATTCCCTGTAGCCAGGCTACTACTGCAACAGCCAAGAAAAACTTGCTAAACTGAACCACTACAAAGGTGCCATGCGGGTAAGTGCTTCAACATGTCATTAACAAAATGTGGGGTTTGAAAATTACTTTACACCCTGAGGGGAATTAGACCAAGAATACAGAACTCATCTTGGTTCCTTAATTTTGTTAAAGGGGTGGTTTACCTTCAAGTTAACTTTTAGGGGCACATTTACTTAGCTCGAGTGAAGGATTCGAAGTAAAAAAAACTTTGAATTTTGAAAGTTTTTTTGGGTACTTCGACCATCGAATAGGCTACTTCGACCATCGAATAGGCTACTTCGACCTTTGACTACGACTTCGAATCGAACGATTCGAACTAAAAATCTTTGACTATTCGACCATTCGATAGTCGAAGTACTGTCTCTTTAAAAAAAATTTGACTACCTACTTCGGCACTTTAAACCTACCGAGCATCAACTTCCTCATAAGCTTTCTAAGCTTTTTTTGATTGAAGGAAAATTGTTTGATCGATTAAAATCCTTTGAATCATTCGATTCAAATGATTTAATCGTCCGATCGAACGATTTGTCCTTCGATCATTCGATCGAAGTATTTGCGGTAAATCCTTCGACTTCAATCCTGCACCCCTGTCCTGGACCAAGCAATAAAAGAGGTAAGTGTAGGTATGTGGGGCACAATTGGATCTGTCTGCTAAAAACTCTGCATTTATTTGTATTGTATTTTATACTTATTTGTATTTATTATAGTAATGATCCTGTGTTTGTTCTACTAATTAATTGTTTTGCTCTACAGTGATTCTTTCACAAGTAGCACTATATATATATATATATATATATATATATATATATATATATATAGAGAGAGAGAGAGAGAGAGAGAGAGAGAGAGAGAGATAGAGAGAGAGAGATAAACAATCATACATTCCTAGTCTCTTTAGTGCTTAGTTCTTGTCCCCAGCTATCCTGTAAGACAGGTAACCACTAGAACTTTATCCTTGGAAATACATTGCTGCAGTCCGGGTCTACACCTTCATGATTAAAATGCATAATGAAACACAGCCATTAAATCATGTAATTACCTACACTGTAAATGATATGTAAATATCCCATCTGGTTTGGCTGTGACCCCAAGAAAATGTTATTTCCGAACCATCTCACCTATTATTGGATGCAGTGCTGTTCAGTAACATGTGCTCATTTACATATGAAGAACAATTACATGTCAGGCTTAATTACAATTTGCAGTGAATCTCTAATCATTTCTTCTTGTTCACCTCTAAACGTACACCCTTCATTAGGCACATGGAACTTGGGCAAGAAATAATAGCCCTCTTTATGCAACGCTCGTTGGATGCTTAAATTGAGAGTACAGGCCAGTATTCACTTTACAAAGCATTTCTCTCCCTAAAATTACAGACACAATTCCAGAATGCTTGGGACCTGGGGGCTTCTGTATTTTGGATCTCCATTTACTTAAAGACTACTACTCATTTAAACAGTTAATAAACTGGTTTTGCTTCCAATAAGGATTAATTATATCATAGTTTGGATAAAGTACAAGGTAATGGGTTTTTTTATTACAGAGAAAAAGGAAATATTTTTAAAAAATTAGAATTGTATGGGAGATTGGACTGGTGACTATGGGCAATAAAAATAAATTGTTATGGGGCCCTGTAACGTATAATGATGTGAGGGGACCCATAGTGTAGGCCTTCAGTTGCTGATTCATCACAGCTCCTTGAATGGCCCCAATGCAGTGCATGCTGGGAGTTGCAGTAGAAATACCTTACAGCCTGGCATGTGTTCATTCACACAAGAGAGCATTGGCCCTAAGGCCCCAGCATCACAGAGAAAACTCTGATTTGGGCATAGTATATTGGGTACCAGTTGTTCCACATTCTCAGTATAAACTGTATGTTAAAGATGCCATGCACGCAGCCTCAAGCTGTAAGAAGATTCTTGGTGCTGCAAACAGCAAAGCTACAGGAATGACCCCTGATTTATATAAAATTCTCACACTCTATAGTCCTGCACTGTAATTGCCCTTCTCACTTACTCCAGAGAAGAGGTTGGCCTATACCCCTAAGAATCCCATAGAAATTAATAGAGATTAGTGGAATTTCTCTCTGGAGGACTGTGGTGAGCTCTAGTTTCATTCTCTGATAATTATGCCCTCTTAGGGCCTTGTTATATGGCAAATAAATGCAAATTCACTATTCTAAGCTTGATGTGCTTTCCATCAAGATATAGGGGCAGATTCATTAACGGGCGAATTTTCGCCAGTGTCCACTTCGCACACCTCGCGCCACTTTGCCAGGTGCAAATTCGCTACCACTACGCTAATTTACTAATATGTGAAGTTGCGTCCTGGAGCGTCGATCGCTGGTGTCTTTTCGCTAGCATTACTTTGGCAGTGCGAGCAGTTCAAAGCGAAGATGCGCTAGCATTCGCTTGTGCCTAGCGAAAAATGCACTAGTGATCTTGCGCTTAGCTCAATTTGCATAGGGTGGATAATTTAAAGTTGAATGGAGGTCTTTATTATAAATGTTGGTGCAAAAGCTTGAAATTACCACTTTTTATTACAAATGTCCAGGGAACCTTATAATGCCTTACACATGAGCCCACTGTAAAATGAATGTTCCATATGTTATAAAATGTCTGGAGAAAACCGGTTACCCAAAAAAAGTTCAAGTCAGGACTTTTGCAGCCAATCCCGCTTTAAAAAAGGAAAAGTCGCCAGCGTTTTTGGAACTTTAATGCATTTCTGTCTCACAGGATATGATGTAAGTGACAGAAGATTGAGGAAGATCTAGCTGCTTTTTAGCACTTTGCCTGGTCTGAGGTGGTGAAGTCAACTCTGGAAGATGTAACAACCATTCGCCAGAGTGAAAAGTCACCTGGCTATAGAGTGCGAACAAACTCTAGCGACGTATTGGCACCTGCAACTGTTAGTGAATTGACAATGTCTCTGCGGATGCTAACGCTGGCGAAAAGTTGCTAGCGTTAGCCACTTTGCCCTTTAGTGAATCTGCCCCATAGTATGGGTCGTATACTTAGGAACAGCTATTCTGTCTTAACAGCCCTATTTAATAACCAGAGACATATAAGGAACCATTTTCATCTCTTAACTCATTAAATCTGAAAGTAATATATATCCTGTCAGTTGTATTAGTATTGAAATAAAGTCATCCTGTATGATATAAATGTGCGTTTGTTCAGCAATACAGACAAGGCCACGTCTCCTCCTTTGAGAACCTCTGTCCCGAAAGGGAGATTTGCAGGTCACAAAGGGAGAGGTGGCAGGGGTTTGGGTGGATAATGGGCAGGGTTTAGGCATAATAGGTATCTATAGGCGACATTTTTCCATTGGGGTCCCATACGACTTGTTGCTGGGCCTTTAGACTAAAGTGATGATAATCTCATTAATTTTACAAGTTGGACAAAAGTCCTGCCAATGCCCCATAGCTTATATAAGAGATTAGTATAGACTCAATATCAAACTTCTGCAACAAGGCCACTCTCCAAACAAAAACACTATCTGCATATAAAAGACAATGTTATTAGTAAATATAATTGCTACTGAAGGCAAGACTTGCTTAACACCTTCTGTTAAAGGGGTTGTTCACCTGGCAAAAACTTTTCAGTTCAGTTGTTTTCCGAAATAAAACTTTTAACATTTAATTCCTATTATTATTTTATTTTTGACTGTTTTTCCAGAATTGAAGTATAAAGTTTAATGTTTGTGTCTCTGGTGTTTGAGTCTGGCAGCTCAGTAATTCAGGGGCAGATTCTGAAGCAATTTTGCAACATTTAGTTGATACATTTCTCAGCAGCATCTCTGGAGTATTAGCAACTATTGTATCAATTATAACAGCTGCCTGTAATGAAACCCAGGGATTCTGCTCAGCAGGGACAAAGATAAGAAATGTATTAACTAAATTGATCAATTCTAACAGCTGCCTTAATGGTCAGGGCACACAGGCAGATTCGGGGAGATTAGTGGCCCGGTGGCAAATCTCCTCTTAGTTGCCCGTGGTACAGCAGATTCATCACGGACGACTAGACATGGCCAAAAAGCATTGCTGTAGTATCGCCCAAGGCACCAGACCCCTGTGTGTGTGATGTCACGCGCACAATGTTTGACGTCACTTCCTCTGACAATCGTAAAACGTGCGCTACTACCCCGTCACCCTCCTCCAGCTTAGTGACTGGGGAGATTTTTTTTAATACAAAAATGTATTTTGTTATATAGGCACCTGAGGGCCACCCTTTTAAAGCTGCCACACTAGGCCCTTGGGTGCCTATAAATAAATACAGCCTTAGTATGTTATAGAATGTAAAGCACTGCATAACTTATTGGTGCTATATAAAAAATCATGGTGATAGAACGGCTAATTCTTAGTTTTCATTTTCAATTTTTTAAAACAGTTACAGAGTTATTTCCTTTCTTCTTCTACCTCTTTCCAGCTTTAAAATGGGGATCACCGACCCCAAGAAACAAATAATGACTGCTTCTCAAGGCTATTCTTTTTCAATTACTTTTATTGCTTTATATTCAGGCCTTTTCTAAGTCATATTCCTGTCTGTCTCTCAGGCTGGTTGCTAGAGTAATTTGGACCCTAGCAACCGGATAGGTGCTGAAATTCAGAAGTGGAGAGCTGCTGCACAAAAGGCTAAATACTATGAAAACCGAAAATAATAAAACATGAAGACCAATAGTAAATTGTCTCAGCATATCCCTCTCTACATCTCACTAAAATATAATTTAAGGGCTATAGGCTGGATATGTAAGGGTTAAAGGAACACACTGGGTGCCATTGCAGCTCAAGGTTACCAGTGGGAGACTTTGCCCGCACTCTCCTGATACAAGATTTTACAAATAGGACTTTGGTTCCCATGTGAAAGTGGCACTGTTTGTATATAGGTGTATGTGTGTATTTGGGTGAATACAGCATATGGGGGGGTGCCTTTGTCCCAATCAGTCCCAGAAGTGCTATAAGCAGGGCTGATATTTGAGGCCATTCTCATGGGCAGTTGTACATGAGCAATCAAGCAGCAGCAGCAGCAGCAGTAATCATTCAGCCATACACTACTATAACTCACATCCTGGTGTCTGTCCTGCTCACAGCCCAACAGCATATCAGGTTACAGACATACAGTATTAGTAGTGGCAGACATTGTACCCCTGTAATAATACAATATACACTTAATGCAGAGGTGTGGAATGTTGCGCACACTACAGCTCCCATCATTCTGCGCAGGGCTTTACTGTCAGCAGCAGCCGTGTATCTGACAGAGAGGGCTGGGGCAAGTACAGTGAGGCTAATCTACAGTGGGGCTAGTTTACAGTGGGGCTAATGTACAGTGGGGCTAGTGTACAGTGAGGCTAATGTAGAGAGAGGCTGTTGTAGAGTGAGGTTAGTGTACAGTGGGGCTAGTGTACAGTGAGGCTGTTGTACAGTGAGGCTAGTGTACAGTGAGGCTGTTGTACAGTGAGGCTAGTGTACAGTGAGGCTAGTGTACAGTGGGGCTAGTGTACAGTGGGGCTAGTGTACAGTGGGGCTAGTGTACAGTGGGGCTAGTGTACAGTGAGGCTAGTGTACAGTGAGGCTAGTGTACAGTGGGGCTAGTGTACAGTGGGGCTAGTGTACAGTGAGGCTAGTGTACAGTGAGGCTAGTGTACAGAGGGGCTAGTGTACAATGGGGCTAGTGTACAATGGGGCTAGTGTACAGTGGGGGCTAGTGTACAGTGAGGCTGTTGTAGAGTAAGGCTAGTGTACAGTGAGGCTAGTGTACAGTGAGGCTAGTGTACAGTGGGGCTAGTGTACAGTGAGGCTAGTGTACAGTGGGGCTAGTGTACAGTGGGGCTAGTGTACAGTGAGGCTGTTGTAGAGTAAGGCTAGTGTACAGTGGGGCTAGTGTACAGTGAGGCTAGTGTACAGTGAGGCTAGTGTACAGTGAGGCTAGTGTACAGTGAGGCTGTTGTAGACTCTACAACAGCCTCACTGTACACTAGCCTTACTCTACAATGTAGAGTAAGGCTAGTGTACAGAGGGGCTAGTGTACAGTGAGGCTGTTGTAGAGTAAGGCTAGTGTACAGTGAGGCTAGTGTACAGTGAGGCTAGTGTACAGTGAGGCTAGTGTACAGTGAGGCTAGTGTACAGTGGGGCTAGTGTACAGTGAGGCTAGTGTACAGTGGGGCTAGTGTACAGTGGGGCTAGTGTACAGTGGGGCTAGTGTACAGTGGGGCTAGTGTACAGTGAGGCTAGTGTACAGTGGGGCTAGTGTACAGTGAGGCTGTTGTAGAGTAAGGCTAGTGTACAGTGGGGCTAGTGTACAGTGAGGCTAGTGTACAGTGGGGCTGTTGTAGAGTAAGGCTAGTGTACAGTGAGGCTAGTGTACAGTGGGGCTGTTGTAGAGTAAGGCTAGTGTACAGAGGGGCTAGTGTACAGTGAGAATGTTGTACAGTGACATTACATGCGGATTATGCGCTGCTCGTAGAACAATAAACAAAGGCTGAGCTGTCCTGTCACTAAAGTCACATGTCACTATAACTCATATGTCTGTGCCTCACAGGGACAGAACCAATGAGACCGTGCCAAAAACGTGCCAGTCTTGCAAATGGGTTTTATAGGGAGTCTCATTACTGACCAGTTGCCAGAGCCGACGATGCAGACTTTCAGAGCCATAATGCCGGGCAGCCGAGTGCTCTTCTGAACGCGCCCCTGCTTCGTGCCAAGCAAATCCTTCAGCAAGTGCCGCACTCCGAGCTCTCCCACTTCTCTTTAACCTCTCTGGACATTTAAGCACGTGCTGTTACTGCCCAAAAACTGGCCACGCCCCCACCCCGGGCCAATAGCAGCGATTGTTTTGCCCACAATGTCACCTGACCGAGTTCTGGAGCAGCCTGTTCAGACTGGTCACATTACTGTTCATGAGGGCTGTGTATTGACACCACTACTAACCACTGGGGTTCACTTTATCCTTATATTAAATACATACTGCGAGTGCGCGTTGGAAATGTCCCAGTGGACCCCACAGAGGTCTCAGGATCTGATTGGAACACGACAAACAGCTTTCAAGTTTGTGTGACACACACTATAAACTCTGTCACTCATTGGCTGCTACCAGTCACTGGGGCTCATTTATCAGCACTGGGCAAAATTGTTACCTATAGCAACCAATCAGTGATTAGCGTTTTATAGCCAGCTGCAAGTAGAACTATGAATGCAGCAATTTGATCGGTTGCCGTGGGTTACTGCCCATGGGCAAATTTGCCTGGTGTTGATAAATGACCCCAACTACTGTCTCCAGTGTCTGCAGCAGCAATAATGGTCCAAATTATCAGTGGCTATTGCACCCGTGCCCACCAGAGCCACAATAAGGCACATCTGGGACAGGTAAAACTATAAGAACATATGAGTTTGTCTGTGGGGGGCTTAGCAGGGGCACTGGGGCAAATCCTGCACCCAGGCCTGAGCGTTTAGTTACACCCCTGCAAGTTACCCTAGCAACCATGCAGCTCTTTGAATAAAAGACTGAAAGATGAATAGGAAAGGGCCGAAAAGAAAGTAGTGATACAAAATAATACGGATTGCACCAAATCCACTATTTTGGCATTCAGCCGCACCCCCAATGCAAAGATTTGGGCAAATATAGAACATAATCCTAATTTGCATATGTAAATTAGGGGCAGTAGGTGTATGAATAGCGTGAAGAAAAAGTCATGTTGGTTTGGTCAGGTGGAAGGATTTAGCAGAATCCAAATCCCGAACCAAATCCTGGATTCGGTGCATCCCTACAAAATAATACAATTTTAGCTTCCCAGAGCAGTTGTTACTTGGAGGACAGGGGTCAGTGACCCCCACGTGAAAGCAATTTACGCCTGTGAGCAAGTGCTAGCTGCAGCATGCAATGCATAAGGCAACATGTATCCCTGTGTTTTGCTAAAGAAATGACCAGCCTGGATTGGAGTTTACCCTTTAGAGTCCCTGCCACATTATGGCATATGAAAGCTGCCAAGGGGCAGAAGGCAAATCAAAATCTAAAACATGAAGACCAATAGGAAAAAAAAAAAAAAAAAAAATAGGACATATTATAGCGTATCAAATGTTATGGGTGAACTACCCCTTTATAAGCGTAAAGCTACACCTTAAACTGGCCTGAATTAAAGAAATCAATCAATTTCCCACCTACCTGTAGGATCCTTTGAGTGTGTCCCGGTCCTCCTGTCAAAGTCATTGGTCAAAAACAGGTTTAAAAATAGAACAACCAAGGAACCCAAACATTTACTGTAATTGGAATTTCCACAAACACAAACCAACCAACCGGATCAGTGGCCTTTCATTTATGAGGCCCAAAGAGACTGCAGTTGAAATTATCAGGCGTCATTATGAAATACCTCTTCAGTCAAAAAGAAAACCTTATGATATGGGGGGGGGGGTGCTAATACATATCAGTCACTTTAACTGCATGCACGTTTAATTACAACAACAATTTAGCAGGCTTGGCCCGATATAGTTTTCAAAACAATTTTACATTTTAAAACTGCAGTGGAGATGTTTCCCTTTGCCCTGCTAAGCTTTCCTGTCTCTGTTTCTGGTGTATCAGTCTGAGAGATCCTTCTACCTCCCACCTTATATAATGCCAAGCACCACAAAATACCAGTAGTGCCAGATCTTCGTCTGAAAAGATTACACTAAAAAAAAAAAATCTCTGGGTTGTAACTGGTGCTTCTGCGTGGTTTGTATTAAGGTGGCCATACACGGAGAGATCCACTCGTTTGGCGATGTCGCCAAACAAGCGGATCTCTCTCCAATATGCCCACCTTGAGGCCCCTAGGGCCCAACAATCGGATCCTAACGCATGGGAAATGGGGGTCAGATCGCGGGACCGCATCAAAGAAAAGATGCAGCCACGATCCGACGGGATTTTTTGTCCCATCCGATCGAGATCTGGCCAACTTTCGGAGAAGCCCGTCGGGGGGCCCCATACACAGGCCAATAAGCTGCCGACTTGGTCTGTCGGCAGCTTTTATCAGCCCGTGTATGGCCACCTTTAGTCAACAGATCTCCATAGGCTCACAGCATGATCTGATTGTTGACCCAACATACGGGTGACAGAACTGAACAAAGATCAGCTTTTATCCAGAAACCTTAGCAAATAAGTCTTTATCTTCTGTGCAAGGCTTGACATACATATAAACAAATGTGACGTGTTTGTTGGTCATGGACCTATCGGCAGGACTGGAGAATAAATCTGCTCTTCTACTAAACAATACAAAGAAGTTACTTTATAGGTACACAGGTTCTGTAGGTCTGTGAGAATGTCACTTTATCAAACCAGGCTGAAAGTTATAAAAAACTCCAGGATGCTTGCTTGGTTTTGCCAAGCTTAAAGGGGAACTAAAGTCTAAAAAGGAATAATGCGAGAAATGCTGTTTTTTGTATAATAAACAAACAGGCTTCTGGTTCAGTAAGCTCATAATTAAACTAGGGATGCACCGAATCCACTTTTTTGGATTCGGCCGAACCCCCGAATCCTTCATGAAAGATTCAGCCGAATACCAAACCCTAATTTGCATATGCAAATTAGGGGTGGTAAGGGGAAAACATTTTTTTACTTCCTTGTTTTCTGACAAAGTCATGCAATTTCCCTCCCGCCCCTAGGATTCGGTTCGGCTGGGCAGAAGTATTCGGCCGAATCCGAATCCTGCTGAAAAAGGCCGAATCCTGGATTCGGTGCATCCCTAAATTAAACAAATGATTTATGTTTTCAAAGTTGGCCGCGGGGGGTGATCATCTTGTAACTTTCTTAAACATCTTTGCAAGACCAAGACGATGCTCAGTGTGGTCTGGGCTGCTGTTGGAAGGGTTAAGCTTAGGGATAGTCATAAGTTATCAAAACGTCACAAGTCAAATAATTTCTGCCATAGAAGCGATTAATAATCAGAATATGCAGACTGCACTGGGTCTCTACACAGTCACCGGCTGCTCTACAGGGAAACAAACAAAGCCGCTGGAGTTCTGGGAAGGCGAGGGGGCTCCCCATGCTGTTTAGAAGTATGATTGTTTCTCTGTGGAGCAGATAGGGACCGTCTGAAGTTTCCTATACACAGCAGTCAGAGCAAGTAAATGAAGGGGGAATTTCACTGCATACAGTCAGGTTTCTTATAAAAACGGTACACAGTTTTTTTAATTCAAGTATATTGGAGATAGATTTCTTTTTCAGTAAAGAAAGTAAAAAAAAAACGGATTTTAGATTATGCCTTTACATCCCCCTACAAAGCGATACTTACACGTTCCTATAAAAATCATAGAACGTGTCGGTATTAAGTAGTTGCTGCACCTGCAATAGCCCCCTTCAAAGTCGCGAACCTTTGCGCAGCCGACCCGCTAACTGATCTTCTGCCTTGCTTCTGTGACGCTGGGGGCGGAGCGATCCATCCATAGGATGAAGTCCTGTTTTCATTCGTAATTAGCCTATGGAAGGATCACGCCGCCCACAGCGCAGAGTCACTGAAACAACACAGATCTTTTAGCAGTGTGGGAGGGTCGGGTCAATGAAGGCTAGCGGGCTTGGGGGGTGGCTTTGAGGGGATATTCTGGGTGCAGCAACTACTTGATACTGACATGTTCCTATGATTTTTATAGGAATGTGTCAGTATCACTTTAAGAGGAATAGGAAAATTAAAGTCAAGGGTGTTTTTAATTTTTAGTAACCGCCAGATTTAATCCACTACTTCATGCTGCTGCCCATTTTAAAAAAAAAAACGGAGCTTAGCAAACTGGCACCACGCAGAGACTTTCCTTGTCCTTTAAGGTTAGAAATGAGCAACATCTCAGTAAATACTAGAACAGACATGGAGATACTTAGAAGTTGCTTTTATTAAAACTTGTTGTCAGCTACAAGATACAAAACAATATTTTGGTCCATCAAAACCATAATTAGTTTTAAAAATAAAAAAAGGCTACATTTTATGAGAATAGAGGTGCTAAAAGCACATTCAGTGAGGGCGTTTGGAGGGGCGCCGGCGGTTTTCCCGAGCAGTCAGTTAAGAGACCATTCCTTAGAATAATTATGCCGTTATAATATAGTATAACTGTACACTCCACTGCGCAGTATGCCTGCCGCCCTCACGAGATTCCTTCATCATTGAAATCTAATGACCTCAATCCTGCACAAAGGAACATGTCACTTGCAAGCAGATGTGCTGGTGCTTAAAACAAATAAAGATCATTTTTACAGCAGCTGTTAACCGTCATGATATTGAGAAATGCAGCTCAGCATCTGAAGTTGCCCCAAGCGATCATGTTCTTGCTGAAGAACAGGCCAAGATTCCCCTTAAAAAAAAATGACTATGTTTGAGCTGCACTCGCTACCTGTTGCAGAACTGCAATTCTCCCAGTCGAGAAATATTGGGAATTGCAGTTGTAACAGTGGCAGGTTGCTCTAAACATTACAGTGAACTGAAGCGAAGTGTAGCACCTTGTGCACTGTGATGGGCCGTGTCAGTAAATAAAAAGTGTACTGGAGAAGACAGTGAAGGGGGGGGGGGTTAGGAAGCCAATGCACTATTAAATAAACTGTTCTGTGGAACAAAGCAATATAAGGCCCCAGGGTAATGAAAGGCTGAATAAGCATAAAAAAGCCTAGAGAGGTGATACTAGGTCCTAAAATAATACATTTACAAAGAAAAATTACACTTGATGAAAATGATGCTAAAACATTGTGTCTTGCAGTGTCAACACTGAAGTCCAGCCCTCACCCCATTGCTGGCAATGCCACAGCATCTAACGTAGGAAGCACTGGCAGCAGGGCTCAAGGCTGCTCTTCCAAACCCCCACTTCAACTCACTAAAGCAGCTTCCTATAACCTTATGCTACAATGTTATTGGCTAGGACAGGACCGCTTGTGTTCAATACGCTGGGGTGGATGAGAGCAGCTGCTGTGTCTCGCTTGGTGGCGCCATATTTATGTATTTCGGATCCCGAGAGCCTGTTCCAGCTCCTGACGTCTTTGCTGCACCTATGTGATGAAAAAACAAAAAATTGGTATCTGATCGTACAATATGAATTATCTGAACATATTACCAAACAACGTCATGCAATGTGTTGGGAGTTCCATGACCTGGAACTTCAGCCCTGTGCTTTTTATATTAAAGGGCACCAATGATAAATAAAATCATTTACCAAGTAAATACACTGTGAGAAAGTTCAAGAAATCTGCAATCTACCTTCTGCAAGATCTCCACTGCAGTTCTAGCTGAGGCAGGCATCTTAGATTTCACTGGCTCCTCCTACCTATTTCTTCACAGCCAACAACAGCTCTAAAATCTCGCACATGCTCAGTTAAAATAAGCTATTTTCAAATCAGCCAAACCTCTGTGTTAGCAGCTGTTCAGTAGTGCGGCCACCTTCTGGAAGTTACTGTGTGCCCTTCATTTGCATAATAACATCACCAGTAGGGGACAAGATAGGGAAATCTCCTGATACTTCTAGTGGAGGAGTTTACTAAGGCTAGGCATTCTGGGTAGAATACTCAAGGCAATGCTACAATCTGAGCATGCTCCTGATATTTGCATGTTATGGTCACTGTTATAGTCACTGTATGGCCTCCCTCAGTGAAAGAACCCATTTGACAAAGTAAGGGATTTTTAAAAACCTGCAGCTAAACTATATATGTAGTTTGATTAAACGTGTTTAGGTTGTACTGGTCAGATTGCTAATGTGTTTGATTTTGGCTGTGATAGGTGCCCTTTGAGGACATTGAAACATTTTGTGCCTTAAAAAGATACGGACATCAGAAAATAACCTTTTTATTATCAATCATAACATTGTCTTTGAATGCGATTGATAATTTTGCCATAAAAGTATTTGCCTGATGCTTTTACATGACCTTTCTTACTACCATGTTCCTCTATGAGGGGGCTGCCATAGAGGAGTCCATTAGCATTAGAAACGCTAACTGACAGACTGAGATGGGACAGTCAGGTTGGCAAAACAGTCAGGTTTCAAATAATTACTTACAAACTTACAAAATCAGAACTTGACATGACCTATAGGTAACTTTTATGTACATTAATATTTTAAAAAGATTTAAAGTATCACTTTAAGCTACTAAAAATGCCTTACCCTTTAAACAAAACAGGGATTGTTTGTTCATATATTGCAATATATTTAAGATGGCCAACTGCAATATATGGACAAACAATTCCTGTTTTGTTTAAAGGGTAAGGCATTTTTTAGTAGCAGTTTGCACAAAATGTTTGAATGTCCTTAATATATTGATAATGGGTCGAGTGCAGAGGACTCTTGTATTTGTCTGTGATTTTTGTGGTCACAACCTCATTGCAGCTGCGCTTTTTTTTTTAAAATTAGTGTTGAGCACGACTTTCCCTTGTCTGTGTTTTTATGTCCACATAACTCCTCGGTAACGGATAAACTCCTTACGTTTTACAAGAGGGGGTACTTTATTCACTATATATTTATTAATTATTCCAACACACTGGGAATGGCAACCTTCTCAACCATACAATATTTGGAATCCATATCTAGAATTACAACTCCATATACATTTCAACCAAAAGGTTGATCTTTAAATAAATAAAAATATTTGCTCTTGGGACAAAAGCCCCACATATATCCTTTATTATAAGTGGTGTAAAAAAAGTTAGTTTGTGTTTCAGAGGGAGAGAGCAGTATGGAAGCCAAGAGAAGCACTGCTCCTACCTTGGAGTAGAAATACCGGCACACAGCCTCATGAGCCCATGGTTGGAAGTAAAAATCAGCTCGACGTTCTTCTTCAGGATTACCCACCACATCAGTCATTGCCTGAAGGATAATAGGCAACAAACGGATTAAAATATGGTTGGAAAATTCGATTATTCAATCACGTGACAAATGTTTAATCCTATAACAACTCACTTTGAGGTCCCGGCACTGTGACTGTAACCAGTCATTAATAAATCCTTGAGGGTCACGGGCAAAGCTCAACATAAATTCCCTCTGAATCTTTAGTTGATTGATAGTTTCAATTGTCTCGTGTATCTGTTAAAGGAAAAAATATATATATTTTACAGTTGTAAAACAGGCAGTTGCAGCTAATCTGGCCCCAACTTCAATTACACATGCTCCAGCTGGAGAGTCAAAAGAAAAGGAACTGAAGCAGCCAAATCTCCTGACCAAGCAAACAAGATGCTGCCCACTGTACCCAGTGAATAAGGGAATTCTTGTATTGTTTCCAGTTCAAACCATTAAGATCTCACCTTGTTATCTAGAGCAGCTATCTCCTGCTGACTTGCGGTGGACAACAGGAAGGAGTTCATCTGAGTTTTTAAAGTATCATCAACTTCTACATCAATGTCATAACAAGCGGTTTTCTTCTGATCATTGGGGTCAACACTGATTAAAACAGAACAATGTTAGGACTTTGTGACGAGTATCGCTGATAAAGAATATTACAACAAATAAAATATAACAAAAGAACATCTTACCTAATGACATGATTGATTATGATTGGTTCTGGAGGCATGAGGAGAGCATGCAATCTCTGAGGGATCTCTGAAAACTTCATCCTTTGAGACTCAAATATCTGAGGGTGGCGGGAAGGAAAGGGAAATAAGTCTTATAGAGGTGCATTAAAGTGGTTTACACTATTTTTGGGTTTCCATGACCTGTATAAAAACACTCGGCCTTCAGCCCTGTGTTTTTATATGGACAAATACAAGATTCCTCTGCACTCAACCCATTATCAATATATTAAGGACATTGAGACAGGTTGTGCCTTTTTTTTTTTTTGGGTTGATGAACACGTGTATGGAAACAAATTTAAATAGTGAATAATGTACCCACTACTGTAAAATAAGGATATAATAAGTCACCGAGGAGTTCTATGATCAAATAAAGGTCGATGGCCAGTGCTTTTCTACAGGCCATGGAATTCCAAGGTGACCAATATCCTCATATTTTTCAACTGGGGGCATTATTATAACACACAAGTTTCAGTGAGCCATGTTACAGAAGATGCATCACAAAGGACTGATTATATAGTGAATAAGATAGTACCCCCTCTTGTAAAGTAAATAAGGATATTATAAGTTACTGTGGAGTTTCATGACCATGTTTTTATACAGGTCATGGAAATCCTCATTTTGCAACAGGAGGTACTTTATTTATTATAATACACAAGTTTCAATGAGTCATGTGACAGAAATTACATCACTACTCACCGATTATAACGGATGACATCAGTACTCACCGTTTATAAAGATATAATTTACAAGATATTCATTGCTTTTGTCTATTATAAAGGATATCACTTAAAGTATATTCATGGCTAGTGTTTTATATAATGCTACTATGCCGTGCTCCACATTTGTGCAATAATAGTGCAAACAGGGTTGACACACAAACTTTGTTACATATAGAGACCAAGTAGGCCCTTAACCTGCAGAGCTTACAATTAAGGACGGACTGGGCAGGTGGCTTTTGATAACTTTATTGCACAATTGTTGAGGGGGTGGAGAATTGATTCTAACACATTTAAGGGTATGGTGGATTGTAGTGAACACCTGACGAAGGGCAGGCACCCGGAAACGTTATCCATTTTGCATTTACGTGCACTGGAGTATATGTTTTACACAGGAAAAAAAAGGCAGTGGGCCCACCGGCCCAGACCGGCTCTCAGCACTGCCCCCCCATGGCTTCCCCAAATTGCAGCCGCAGAGGAGAAAGTCCATGTATGTGCCGGGGCAGATGCTGCAATGGAGGACCTCAACAAATGATAGGGGGCCTGGAAATGGCCCAGAGATAGCAGCCCCAGTGGGCCCTGGACCCCCACAATCAAAACAATGATGTACTTTTCTGGAAGGGGAATTGAAATGCTGCCATTGACAGAGAACACACATTTCCAGGTTTAATGCTATGCTACAGGAAGGGCAACTAAACGTGGCTATATAGGTGTGTGATCAAATTATATTATATTTAATATATAATCTGCAGGAAGGGGTAATTCTTCCACTGTATAGAGCACTAGTAAGGCCCCATCTAGAATATGCCGTACAGTTTTGGTCTCCATCACTCAAACAGGACATTATTGTATTAGAGAGGGTACAGAGAAGGGCAACTAAGCTGGTAAAAGGTATGGAAAATCTTAGCTATGAGGAAAGACTGGCCAAATTGGGGTAGTTCACGCCGGAGAAGAGGTGATATGATAACTATGTATAAATATACAGTATAAGGGGATCATGTAATAATTTCATCTAACCGGTTTCTAGGGTCCATACTGTCCTAGCAACCATGCATTGATTTAAATAAGAAACCAGAATATGAATAGGAGAGGCCTGAATGGAAAGATGAGTAATAAAAGTAGCAACAACAATACATTTGTAGCCTTACAGAAGATTTGTCTTTTTAAATGGGGTCATTGACCCCCATTTGAAAGCTGGATAGTCAGAAGAGGGTAATAATTCAAAAACTATTTAAAAATGTAGTGAAGACCAAATGAAAAGTTGGCTACAATTGGCCACTCTATAAGATACTAAAAGTTAATTCAAAGAGTGTGAATGAAACCAAGTGTTTGCAAATTGCACTAGTCCTTTATGAATTAGTGGTTTCTGTGTTTTAAGAAGTTGCAACAAGCAACATAATAGCCAGAACACTACTTCCTGCTTTGCAGCTCTCTTGGTTTCTACCGATTGGTTACCAGGCAGTAACCAATCGTCGACTTGGGGGGGGGGTCCACATGGGTCATATGTGTTGCTTTTGAATCTGAGCTGAATGCTAAGGATGATTTGCAAACTCACTGAACAGATATGTACCATGTGGCCCCCCTTCGACAGAGTTATAGAGATGAAAAGCAGGAAGTAGTGTTCTGGCTATTTTGTTAGACATCCAGTCACTCCAGCCTTTATACATTACATTTTTGGCCAACTAACTATATTAGAAACATTTTTTATTTTGCACAGCCTATTGACCCAGATTTTATTTTTTTACTGAACTGTTCCTCAGTAATTAATTAAAACATGTAATCAGCTTTTGCTGTGTATGCCAAAGAACCTTTCCTATTATTTCAGGATTCACATTCAGGATTCAGTGTTAAACCTGGAGAAGATAATGGCAACAATACAAACAAGCAAGTAGGACACAATCTTACAGTTACAATTAGGTATAAGGCTTTTAGATTGTAAGCTCTTTTGAGCAGGACATCTTTACCTCTAGTAATGATAGTATTTTTGTAGGTTATCTGTATGTTCAGTGTACACACCGATTAACTGCAAGTGTTAATACAGCTGAACCCTGGTTTTACAGTTTCCCGTAATGGACACCCTTTTTTTTTTTTGCAGTCCCATTCAGATAAGCTGCATTATTTTCCTCTCGGATTTAATGGTTTCCCGACATTTAACCTATTTTCACAAAGTCCTGTGGGAAATGTAAAATTGGGGTTCTGCTGTATACAAAACAAAGAAACAAGGCTTTTAAGTTCAATAGCAGGATATTGGGAATAGACTCTTACCTGATGCAAATATTTGTCACATATTATAAATTCCCGTTCATGAGGATCTTGAAGCTTGTGAGTCTTGATGTACTGCCACAGAGCTTGAATGATGACTGGACGAGTCTGAGTGTGGATCCCAAGGAGGCGAGCCAGTCGGGGATCAAGTTTAAACTGTGGTGGCTACAGATAAACACACAGGACAGAAACACATGCTCTGGGATACAGCATTGGCTTTTTTTATAGCCACATAACTATTCTTTAATACACAAAACACACACCTGATAGTCAAGCATCAGTAACACTGTGCAGCGCACGTTCAAATCCCCTGGGCGCTTCACCTGAAACCCATCAGTCTCCTGTGTGGTAGGGGTTCTGTGCCACTAGGAATAAAAATATTACAGTAACGCTAGTGCAACTTCAAAGAAATAATGTAAATACTGTCAGTCAAAACTAGTTTACAATCAATTGCTCATGGTAGCGGGGGCAGAAAAATACCCTAGGACATTAAGATGGCCAATCCCAGGCCACCATCAGCTCCCAGCACACCCCTTCCAGACCAAGTTGGTTTATTGGACTGTGTACAGGGTCAAGCCAACACCAAACACAATTTATAGAATATATTCTCTTAATTGGTCTCCATAGGCCTCTACTGTGATCTGCTAGTTAGCCTGGGGTCCAAAGAAATGGATCATCTCAGCACATGGGTAGCCAAATTGGGAAAAGACTTAAGATGGCCATAAACTGGCAGATTTTGTCAGCAGCCTGCAAACAATCGTACTGGCTAACCACACATTAAAGCATGGCACACAGAGACAAGAGTATGACTCACACAGGGAGCATAGGGCAGACAGTATGGCACACAAAAGGAACATAGGGCAGGCAGAGTATGACTTGCACACAGAGCATAGGACAGGCAGAGTATGGCGTACACACGCAGCATGTGACAGGCAGAGTATGGCTCACACACAGGCAGCATAGGACAGGCAGAGTATGACGCACACACAGAGAGCATAGGACAGGCAGAGTATGACACACACAGAGAGCATAGGGCAGGCAGAGTATGGCACACAGAGGGAGCATAGGACAGGCAGAATACAGCAGGAGACCGAAAATTATTAGGATCTGGTGCCCCTTTAGCAGTTTGTCTGAAGTGTGAACAGGTGAAAAATGTGGGCACTGTTTGGGATTTATGAACAATAGAGGTATCACAGGTATGAACAATACAGGGGGTTTACATGTGTGAACAATGCAGGAGTTTATAGTCTGAAGAGGTTTAAATACAGGGGCCAGTTAATCTCCGTAGTGATACTTTTTAAATCTTACACAAGTTAAGTAGTCACAGCAGGCAGACTTTTATTTGGGGGCCACTCAAGGAAGGGAGTGGCCAGCGGGCCTCCAGTTGGACAGCACTGCTTTACAACATACTATCTCTTATTCAATGACAGTGCATCTTGTTGGTTTAGTTTTGTTGGCTCTCAGCAAATTCACAGTGCTCACCTCCACCAGGTGATTATCCGGCCCATACAGGTCTTTATCCAACTCAATGACCAGCGACTTAAAAAAGGACGAGAACTTCCTCTTCTGTTTGGTAGCATCATATTTAGATAGTGCCGCCTGCAAATAAAAAAAAAAAAAAAAAAATGTATATATACATGCGATACTTGCAAACTAAAAAATACTAAAAAGTACCAAATATGCAAGTGTACTATAGAACACTCAACACAATGTAGTGTAGACTGTTAAACTGGCTACTTGTCTAGTAACCCATAACAGCCAATCAGTAGCTAGAGTAGCTTTTTGAAACCATATCGGATTGGTTGCTATGGGTTACTAGACACAGGCATTATCCTGTGTGTGTACTATATCAGGTGTTTTTAACTATAAATAAAACATCTATATTAAAAATTCCGGTAGTATTAAAAAGATTATGACATAAGTGTTTGTATCCTGTATATGTAGAACTGGTTGATTTTCAAGTCCTGTTTTTTAATTTCAGCAGTTTTTTGTCCGCACTGCTGTGTTCAGACATCTTTTATCTGTTCTCTAAACAAAGTGCTGCAGGGTCAAAAGTGTTCAATGGAAACTTAGATAGTAAATACTTATGGGCTGCCCCAAAGACCCTGCCAGAACAAATACAGGTATTTTCAAAAACAACCATCATGGTTTCTAGAAATGAGGACACATTTACAAAGTACAGACTAAGTGAATATTGCATATAAATGCTTTTGGGGCATTTACACATGACCTTAACACCTTTTAACATATATTTGACTGGTCGTTGCTTCATTCCAAAGCTTGGATGCCAGTGGGTTATTTTACTATTACTCAATGATCCATTACATTTCAATTTAATGGGACAGTAGACACCCATGTAGTCCTTTGTTTGTGAGCATAATAAATAAGGCTTGTGTGAAAAATGTATTCTGCCTAAGCTTTCACTTAAAGGGATTGTTCAGTGTAAAAATAAAAACTTGGTAAATAGATAGGCTGTGCAAAATAAAACATGTTTTCAATATAGGTAGAGTATTTAGCAAAAAATGTAATGTATAAAGGCTGGAGTGAATGGATGTCTAACATAATAGCCAGAACACTACTTCCTGCTTTGCTGCTCTCTACGTTTCCACTGATTGGTTACTAGGCAGTAACTTGAGGGGGGGGGGCACATGGGTCATAAATGTTGCTTTTGAATCTGAGCTGAATACGGAGGATCAATTGCAAATTCACTGAACAGTTATGTCCCATGTGGCCCCCTTCAAAAGCAGGAAGTAGTGTTCCATGACATTTTAGGCTAAATAACTGTTTTGAATACATTTTTTATTTTGCACATACCATCTATTTACCCAGTTTTTATTTTTACACTGAACTGTTCCTTTAAAAAGGAAAAAATACATTTATTTGTTTGTTTGTGTGACCCTGTAAGCAAGAGAGTGTGCGCGCGTGTACGAGTTTCCTTCAACCGACCCTAACTTTCCCGCTCCCAACCTGGCCCACTCTGTCCCTCTATTTATAGACCCGCGGTGACGTCACGAAAGGGGCGGGGTATGTGCAAGTCTATAAATTCAGGGAACTGAAGCCAGCAGTGTGAGATCACAGGTGGCTTTGGGGCCAGCACTCCCTTCCGCTCTCCCAGCCCTCACACTGGCGGCTTCGGAAGATTTTTTGCGGTAGCCTAAACATAATACAGCGCTGCACGATGGATCGCCTTTTCTGTAGAGGAGTGCAAGTTGAATTTCGGTAAGTTATTTCTTAATAAAGACTTCACGATTTAAAAGATTTGTCTGTTTTTTTCGCTCTATATGAACAAATTGAAAAAAAAATAAAATAATATTGATGTTACTGGTCCTTTAATGCTAGGCACTTTGCTATAGGCAAATGTTTAAACTGCAATATTCCTGTTAAAACTACAGTGTGTCACTATCCCTTTAATTCCCCCAGCTACAACCTTGTTTATAACATCCCAAGCCTTAAAAAGTTTAGCTCAATTATTTCCAAAAGCCACTATGGCACTTGGCCACCGATAAATTGTTCCCAACACTAAAATAAAGCCTTGGCAGGACCTACTTGCAGAGGAAGTAATATTTCAAAGTAAAACATAATAAACCCACAGCATGGAAATCTATTTCTTATCCTTGTCCACTCAATCCATATTCCTCAACAGAGACGGCTTTGTTAGAAGCACAAATATAGGCAGGAAACAGCGGCTGCAGTTTTAACGGTTCCCCTTCTCCACATTAGCGGCTTTAAATGGCCTTTCGGCTTCTTATAAAAACAGAAACAGAATGGCCTTTCTCCCTGAACTTCATTAAATGCCACAGAAAGGATCCGACAGCTTCTATTGGAAATATTTCATCTCATACAGAATTTAATTAAATTAGATTCGGCTCTTCTCCCTCTCGTCAACTTCTATTAAGCTGAGCCCACATCTTGCTGATAAAATTTAGCTCTCAAATGGAAAATGTTAGGGATGTCATTATCATCACTCTTTTTAACCGCAGTTCCCCTTAAACCCCAGCATGAAATAGCCAATAAGCATACCTTGTTTTTTTCTTCTTCTAGAGGTCTTGTCAATTAAACTTTTTTTGTCTTACACATTAATTAAAATGCAGGGAGTGAGACAAATTGCAACTGGTTTTCATTTTGAATTTGTGAATAATTTAAATTATTAAAGGGATACTGTCATGGAAATTTTTTTTTTCCATAATTAATCAGTTAATAGTGCTGCTCATGCAGAATTCTGCACTGTAATCCATTTCTCAAAAGAGCAAACAGATTTTTTTGTATTCAATTTTAAAATCTGACATGGGGCTAGACATTTTGTCAATTTCCCAGCTGCCCCCAGTCATGTGACTTGTGCCTGCACTTTAGGAGAGAAATGCTTTCTGGCAGGCTGCTATTTTTCCTTCTCAATGTAACTGAATGTGTCTCAGTGGGACATGGGTTTTTACTATGGAGTATTGTTCTTAGATCTACAAGACAGCTGTTATCTTGTGTTAGGGAGCTGCTATCTGGTTACCTTCCCATTGTTCTATTGTTTGGCTGCTGGGGGGGAAAAGGGAGGGGGATGATATCACTCCAACTTGCAATACAGCAGTAAAGAGTGATTGAAGTTTATCAGAGCACAAGTGACATGACTTGGGGCAGCTGGGAAATTGACAATATGTCTAGCCCCATGAAAAATTTCAAAATTGAATATAAAAAAATCTGTTTGGTCTTTTGAGAAATGGATTTCAGTGCAGAATTCTGCTGGAGCAGCACTATTAACGGATTCATTTTGAAAAAAATGTTTTCCCATGACAGTATAACTTTAAGCAGTCCACCAGTATGCAATTTTAACAATGTTGTTGCTAGGGTCCAAATTACTCTAGCAACCATGCATTGATTTGAATAAGACTGGAATATAAATAGGAGAGGGTATGAATAGAAAGAGGAGTAATAACAAGTAGCAATAACCATACATTTGTAGCCTTACAGAGCATTTGTTTTTAGATGGGGTCACGGACCCACTTTCGAAAACTGGAAAGAGTCAGAAGGCGGCAAATAATTAAAAAACGTCACAAAATAAAATCTGAAGGCCAAAATAAAAAGTTGCTTAGAATTAGCCATTCTATAACATAATAAGGGGCAGATTTATCAAAATGTGAGTTTACAGCGTAATAAATAAAAAAAAAAAAAAAAAAAAAAAAAAAAACTTACCCATGTTTTCTATTCATACCTATTGGATTTTTAGAATTGTATTTATCAATGGATGAAAGTTATAAGTCACCATTTGATTAATACAGTTCTAAAAATCCCATAGGCATTAAAAAAAAAAAAAGCGAGTTTATTTGTTAAAGGAACAGTAATGTCCAAAAATAAGTGTTTTAAAGTAATGAAAATATAATGCAGTGTTGCCCTGCACTGGTAAAACTGATGTGTTTTGCTTCAGAAACACTATTATTGTTTATATAAATAAGCTGCTGTGTAGCAATGGGGGCAGCCATTCAAAGGAGAAAAAGCTCAAGTTAGACAGCAGATCGCAAATAAGCTCTGTCTGTCTAATGATGTTATCTGTTATCCACTATTTAACCGGTGCCACATAGCTGTTTTTCAATTTCCACCATTGCTACACAGCAGCTTGTTTATATGAACTATAGTAGTGTTTCTGAAGCAAACAAATCAGTTTCAGTGCAGGGTAGCACTACATGATATTTTCATTACTTTAAAATAATTAAATTTTTTGGTGTTACTGTTCCTTTAAGCTCTACATTCACATTTTAATAAACCTGCCCCTAAAAGTTAACTTAAAGGTGAACCACCCGTTTAAAAGGAAATAATTACCCTAAGAAGAAAAAGAACAAGTACAGGTTTTATTCTGTGTTCACAAGAACCATTGGCCAGGGATTCCTAATGCAGTCAGTAAAGAGT
Source organism: Xenopus petersii (assembly GCA_038501925.1). Lineage (NCBI taxonomy): Eukaryota > Metazoa > Chordata > Amphibia > Anura > Pipidae > Xenopus > Xenopus petersii. The sequence continues at coordinate 36,668,281 of CM076674.1, forward strand.
CCCCAAACCCTGGTGCGACTGTAGATTTTGAAGCGGAGATCTTCACCGAGCACTATTTTAACAGGTCTAATGTATTCATGTAATATTGTAGATAAGGTTGGAGTCCATAAAGTTCTACCATTTGGTACAAGTGAAACCAGAGGGGAATACAACCAGCAGAGGTCTCTACAATTATCTTTTGAAGAGGGGGAAAAAACATTCTTCTTCATTCTAAGCAGGCAATTGGATCAGTCCTGGGACAAATCTGTGCTAAGAGTCCATATCAGTAACTTTGCCTTTTTAGCAAGTTCCAAAAACAGGAAATTGTTTATTACTTACCGTAATTTCTGTTTCCTGGTCACCTTCCATGGCAGCATTCACCAATGGGTTAACCGCCCTTCGGGCCAATGGACAGGACTTCCTCCAAAGTTAAAAAGTCAACTCCTCCCCCCACTCACCTGTCTTGGTAATAAGCTTGTCCGTACAGGGTGGGAAATCCCTGGTGAATGCTGCCATGGAAGGTGACCAGGAAACAGAAATTACGGTAAGTAATAAACAATTTCCTGTTTTCCTAGTCACCCATGGCCAGCATTCACCAATGGGAGCTACAAAGCTAAAAACTAGGGAGGGAATACGCTACAAATGCAGTGAAAGAAAAAAATTTATTCAGTGAAATGTACAACTGATTGCAAGACTTTTCTCCCAAATCTTGCGAGGCCAAAACATCTAATCTATAATGCTTTATAAATGTGTTGATTGACGACCACCTGGCAGATCTACAGATCATTTCTGGCGATGCTTTGGCTTCCATCGCCCAGGAACTGGCCAATGCCCTCGTGGAATGGGCTTTAAGTCCCCGGGGAACCTTCCTGCCTGCTGTGTTATACGCTTTGGCAATAGCTGCTATTATCCAAGAGCTCAGGGTCCTCTTGGAGGGAGCTTGGCCCCTCCTAAAGCCACCAGGAATCACAAACAGATGCTCAGATTTCCTCCAGTCTTCTGTCCTTTCCAGATAGACTTTAATTGCTCTGACCAGATCCAGAGTATGCCAACGATTTTCTTTTTCCGTCCTTGGAGATGGACAGAATGAGGGAAGTATCACCTCCAAATCCATATGAAACTTGGACACGACTTTAGGAAGAAACTTGAAAGCAGGCCGCAAGATAACTTTATCTTCAAAGATAGTCGTAAAGGGCTCTTTGGCAGACAATGCTGAGAGTTCACCTACCCTGCAGGCTGACGTCACTGCTACTAGTAGTACCACTTTTAGGGTTAGATTCCACAACGAAGTCTCCTGCAGTGGTTCGAATGGAGCCCGAGATAAAGTGTCCAACACAAATGGAAGATCCCATGGTGGGGAAATATTCTTAATACATGGTTTAATCCTCATCAAAGCATTAAAAAACCTTTGGACTAGTGGATTCAGCGCCCAACTTCTTCCTGACAAAGCTGAAATTGCTGAAACATGCACCCTTAGCGTGTTTATGTGAAGGCCTTTTTGATACCCCGCAAAAAGGAAATCTACCAGCAGAGAAGCCGATACCTCGGAAGGATCTCTACCACCTGCTACCTGCTACTAAAAACTGCACAAATTTCTCCCAGATCTTATAATATTGTGCTGAGGTTGAATTTTTCCTTGATTTCAGAAGAAAATCAATAACTTCATTGCTCAGATTATGAGTCTTGAGCCTCTCCCTTTCAACCTCCAGGCCATCAAGGATAGATGATTTTCTTCCTGACAATGGATCATCCCTTGGGATAACCATCCTGGAAATTCTGGAATCTTCCTGGGCCGAAAGCACGCCAACCTGCGAAGTAGTGGGAACCATGGTCTCCTCGGCCCGAAGGGAATCACCACTATAGCCTCCGATGATTCCTGATCTATTTTCTTCAGAACCTTCCAAATGAGGGGGATCGGAGGGAAGACATAGATCAACCCTATGGACCAATCTTGAGTTAGGCCGTCTAGGGCCGCTGCTCCCTTGCACGGGAACCTTGAAAAAAAGACTTGACACTTCTTGTTTTGATCTGAGGCCATAGCATCTATATCTGGAAGACCCCATGTCTCCACTAGGTCCTGGAAGATGTCTCCGTGTAGGCTCCATTCTCCAGGATCTATCAACACTCGACTCAGAAAATCTGCTTTTCGATTTTCTACTCCTGGCAGATGTACCGCTGTCAGACTCTTTAAACGTGATTCTGCGAACTGAAAGATCCTTTCTGCTTCCCTTAGCAACGCCATACTTCTGGTACCTCCTTGCTTCTGGACATATGCTACTGCTGTCACATTGTCGGACATGATTTTTACATCCTTTCCTTGTAAAAATTCTGTGAAGGAAAAAAGTGCTTCGCCTATTGCCCCCAGCTCTAGAATATTTGCCGGATCTTGATTGCTCTTCCATAAGCCTTGAACGCACTGATCTTGCATATGTGCCCCCCAACCGGTTCCTGAAGCATCGGTCGTTATGACCGTCCACTTGGGTTCTTCCAGGTACGTCCCCTTTCCCAGATTGTCTTGGACGCACCACCAATCTAGACTGTCTTTTACATCTTGTGGTATTCTCAGTCTCTTGTGTAGATTTAACTGGGGATTCCTCACTTTTCTTAATAGGAAGTTTTGCAGGGGTCTCGAGTGCCATCTTGCCCACTTCACCATTTATATAGTTGAAGACATCAAGCCCAGTATCCTCAAACAATGTTTCACTGTTATGATCTCCTGACTCCTGAAAAACATAACTGCTTGGATCATGTTCTCTTGTTTCTCCATTGGTAGGCTTACCAAATTCTGTGTTGTCTGAAATAATGCCCCGAGAAACGTCAGAGATCTTGTGGGGAACAAGTTGCTCTTTTCTATATTGACGACCCATCCGAAAAACTGAAGGAAGTCTAGCACCCTTCTTGTGTGAACTTCGGCTTCCATTTGTGATCTTGCCGTCACCAGAATGTCGTCCAAATAGTGAAAAACTGATATGCCTTCTTTCCTTAACTCTGCTATCAGCACAACCAGAACCTTTGTGAAAACCCTTGGTGATTGCGACAGGCCGAAAGGGAGACACCTGAACTGGACATGTATTTCGCCGACTGCGAATCTTAGGTATTTTCTGTGCTCCGGGCAAATAGGTACATGGAAATATGCATCTTTTAAATCTATATTCGACATCCAATCCCCTACTGAGACGGCTTGAATGATTGAGCCTAGGGACTCCATCTTGAACTTTCTCTTTATTAGGAATCTGTTCAACCTGCGCATATCCAACACTGGTCTCAGAGCCCCTGAAGCTTTTTTTACGAGGAAAAGCCTTGAATAGAACCCCTCGGTTCTTTCGTCTTGCGGTACCATCTCGACCGCTTCCGACCTGAACAATTGGTCTATGTACTCTTGAACTAAAGAATAACTCTCTTCTGAGTTTTGAAAAGAAGAAACTAAAAAATGATGCTTTCTTGGCAGACTTGCAAATTCTAGGCGTAATCCGCCCTGTATTGTACTGCACACCCAGTGATCTTGGATATTTTCGGCCCAGACTTGAGCAAATAAAGCCAACCTGCCTCCTACTGCCGTCTGAGCCAATCCACCCTCATTGTCGTTGTGAGGTAGAGGCTGAGGTGGGAAAAACACTAGTTCTTCTAACATTCCCTCTGGGGATTTGACGACCGGATCTCCATGATGTCTGTCTGGAGAACTCTCTCCCCGGTCTATATTGTCTCGCCCCTCGAAAGAATCTTTCTTTATCTCGCGAGAAAGGGGGCTCAAATCTTCCTCTTTTATTCTTTTTGTCCTGAGGCAGAAAGACACTTTTCCCTCCAGACACTTTCTTTATAATTGCGTCCAACTTCTCTCCAAAGAGCATTTCTCCCTCAAACGGAAGCTGGCACAAATTATACTTGGAAGATGCATCCGCAGCCCAAGGCTTCAGCCACAAGGCCCTTCTTGCCGCTACTGACAGTGCCATGGATCTTGCTGTGAAGCGTACAAGGTCTATTGAAGCTTCTGAGATAAACTCAACAGCCGCCTTACAATCTGCCACCATCTCCAGCAGTCTTTGTCTCTTTACATTGGACGTAACTGCTTCATCAATGTCTGAAAGCCAGAGTTTTAGGGCTCTAGAAACCGATGTCAGCGCCACTGCCGGTCTACACGCGGCCCCTGCTGCGCAATATGATTTCTTCAGATTGAACTCCATTCGTTTTTCCATCGGTTCTTTAAATACAGCCGCATCATCCACGGGTAACGTGGTCCTCTTAGCAAGCCTCACTACTGCCGCATCCACCTTAGGAGTGGCATCCCAGAATTTTGCTTCCCCCTCTTCAAAGGGATATTTCTTTAAGAATTTTCCTGATGTTTGGGGTCTCTTCTCTGTCTTCTTCCATTCCGACTTTACTATTTCTTTAATAGAAGCATGAACTGGAAAACAGGCCGACCTTTTCTTTAATGCTGGAAACAATCTGTCTGCTGAGGATAGCTTCGAGGGTTCTGAAGGAAATGTCAATGTTTGACGGACTGCTTTTATCAATGGCTCTATGATAGCCAGATCCAAACTTGACTCCTCTTCAGAGTCTATCTCCCCCTCCTCTGAACCTCCAAACGAGTGGAACTCAGAAATGTCAGACAATTCGCCTTCTGAAACATCCGAAAAAGATTCTGTTGGCCTTGTATAGGAATGTCTCAGTCTCTTCTTGACATTCGACACTTCTTGGAAACCCTGTACGACTGCTTGTTTTATCACTTCCGCCAAGGAATCCGTAAAAGCTTGGGATGTTGGAACTTGTGACACCCCTGCTTCCTCTTGATTCTGTGTCATAGGACTGGGCTTTTCTGGAGGCTTGTCCTTTTTTTCAGCGGCAGGAAGGCTGCAAAATGACAACAGAAATAAAAAAGTGTTTTACCTCTAAAGCATCACACTCTCTCTCTCTCCCTTTTTTTTTTTTTTTTTTTTACCTTTTCCCCTTGGGGTGAGGTGGTTTGCCCGGCATTCCAGGATCCATACGCGAGCTGCTTGCCACACAGCTTACTTCTCAGAAACAGGAAGGGCACGATCCTACCTGACACACCCCTTATAAAGAGGATGCCTTGTCAAGCATAAAACTCTAAAACTGCAACACAGGACCTTCTATTTATGCTTATGCATACTGCCTGGCCCCGACATTCCCCTGATATTTTTGGCGCCAAGGGCTTTGATTGCCCAGCCCTTACCCAACATGGCGCCCATGGCTTCAGCCCACATCTTCTACAGTATCCTATTTGGATGCACTGTGGACGCAAGGATCGTCTGACTATGCGCCTCTCAGCTTCCCAGCCGTGGCGCCTGTCTCACTCACTCATCGCTTCCTCGTTCAGCGATGCGGCTGGTATCCGAAGCCTGCGCGCCTCCAGTGACGTCATCAGAGCGCGTCCGCCTGGCTTCCGCCGCACCATACAAACAGCGTCGAACGCTGTCCTGTTCCGAATTGTTTTGCGCTCCTGCCACCTAACCCGCTTATGGGGAGGTATGGCTGGCCTCCTGGCACCCCTGCACCAGTTCCGGCCCCCCTTAGCTAACCCCTTAACAGGGGAGCATTTGGGCTTCCAGCAGGCAAACGAGGGGAAAAAGATAGAGGCTGAGAGAAAAAACCCCAGTGCTGGGATAAATGGCCGCATTACCGACGACCTGCATCCATTATCCATTGACCACGGACAGGACAAAAAAAGACAGGTGAGTGGGGGGAGGAGTTGACTTTTTAACTTTGGAGGAAGTCCTGTCCATTGGCCCGAAGGGCGGTTAACCCATTGGTGAATGCTGGCCATGGGTGACTAGGAAACATATTCAACCATTGAGAACCCCTCAAAGCAGATGGGCACCATCCAGTGGGAAAAATGGATTGGTTCTAGTAACTAACAATTTGCCAACCCCATTCAGTCATTTTAGGTTGTTGCCTTAGAGGGGCTGTTCACCTTCCAACCCTTTTTTTCAGTTGTTTTCAAAAATAGTTCACCAGAAATAAAAAAAAAAGACTTTTTCCAGTAACTTATGATTTCCTTGTAGCTGCAAATGAAGCAGCATGTTATTGCACCTGCTCTATTTGCTGAGGCGCAGGACGTTTCTGAGACTGGTCCATGCCTCAATGAAATTTATTTATTTTTTTCAAAATTGAAGTTTAAAGTTTGTGTCTCTGGTTTTTCAGTCTGGCAGCTTATTGATCCAAGTACAGATTCTGAACTGTTACAATTTGCTACATAGTGATACATTTCTAAGCAGCATCTGTGTAATATTAGCAACTATTGTGATTTGTCGAAATACATTTAATTTACCTAGCTAGAAAATAGCAGCAGAACCACCACCCTGACCAATAGTAAAGCAGCTGCTCTATAATGAGGAGGAGCTGTTACTGCCTGTAAACCTGATAACCAAAGAGAGGAAAGATATGGAAATTTGTAGATAAGGTGTGGGCATGTGCAGTACATTTTGAAGCTCCTGCTGCCCACACTCAGCACTACGTAGTATTTCAGCATGCTCCTGCAGTCTTGTGTTTAAATGGGCGGCGACCCCCTCCCCAGGTGCCTCTTCTAACTCGTGCCATAGAAAGAAATGCTGACTGCTCCTGTATTTATCTCAAAAACGGTACACATTTTTCAATATCTATGTATTGCATATATGCTTCAAATTACTTAATCTGCTAGGATAACTGTATGTATGTGAAGGTGAACCACCCCTTTAAATGCATCAGTTATAACTGATACAATAGTTGCCAATATAACGGATACAATAGTTGCCAATATTCCACAGATGCTGCTTAGAAATGTATCACAAATGTTGCAAACTGTACAAGTTCAGAATCTGTACTTGGATCAATGAGTTGCCAGACTGAAAAACCAGAAAGACAAAATTTAAACTTAAATTTTGAAAAAATGTTAAAAAAAAATTAATTGAGGCATTGACCAGTCTCAGAAACGTCCTGCGCCTCAGCAAATAGAGCAGGTGCAATAACATGCTGCTTCATCCGCAGCTCCAAGGAAATCAAGTTCTTCCACTTCTTGGCTCTTCAATTGCCCGAGTCTGGTGCACGCCTCGTAGAATGAAAAAGACTGCTCCGGAAGAGGAGAAAGAAGATGGCGTGCTACTCCTTCAGAAATATACAGGGCTGGTGCAGTTTTCAGTGACCAGGAAAACCAGGGTATCTGGTAAATCAGGGGTGCCCACATTTTTTTGCAACGAGGGCCAGATTTGGTGAGGTGAAAATGTGTGGGGGCCGACCATTCAGCCCAACATTCTTTGAACCATTAACATTAAATTACAGGAATCGAGTAATCGTAGCAGTAATATTTGGGCACATTAGAGAAATGATCTGCCACTTGGTCTATACTGCTGTCTGTGTGCAGAGGGTGTTAGCAATAGACACGTACTGGAATGTAGTGACGTCATACTTATTTAGTTTACTGTACTGGCACATCAGTACATCTATTGACACCTTCAGCCCTAAAGAAGTATGCGAAAACATTGCGTTTCTACATGCCAGAATGTGTCTATTGCTAACACCTTCAGCACACAGGCAGCAGTATAGACCAAGTAGCGGATCATTTTACTAATGTGCCCAAATATTACTACTATGGGATTCCCGGGGGGCCTCATTATTATTAATTTCATGATGGAGGCTGAGGGCCGGTGTAAATTTGAAAAAGGGCCGCACTTCGGTAAGTGATTATAATGATTGGGGGCATCTAATATTGGGCACCCCCAAACTCACATTTGATTCTCCTTTAAACAATTAAAACAAAAAAGTGCTTGTACCACTGAAACGATACACAGATACAGATCACACACACAAGTCACCTGTGACGGCTTTACACAAATGGAAACATTATAGTTTCTCAGTACTCACGTCCTCAAGGAGACGGCCCTCCACCCGCAGCTCCCAGGAAGCAACAGTTCCCTCTCCATCTTCTGCGTCTGATTTTGCAGGGTTGAAAGTATTGGAAATGAATATGCGAAGTTTTCTCTTTTGCTAAAAATGCAGATATTTGTACAAGAACAGATGTCAAGAAAAAAAAAGCATGATAAAACACCCCCTATACACACACAGAGCATTTGTTAGGAATACCTTTATTGGTCTCTTCAAAGCTTCCTGAATATCAAGCCGTTTCCTCATAATTGTCTGATCCAGCTTTCTCTCAAACGCTAGCAGATCCATGTAAGCCTGGGATTCGGGTACCAGTTCCCTAATCTGCGGGGATAAAAAGAATTCTAAAGACTTCTATCATTTCTACAATATCAATTCATTTGCTTTCCACTTATTAGCAAAATAGAATACGGCAACTTCTCATACTTACCCTCTGAGGTAGTATCTTATCAGCCATTTTCTTCTTCTTAGCACTGTACAAAAAACAGAAAATATTCACTTATACCACTTTAGCCTTTGCTAAACTCTGGAATAAAAAGCTAAATTCAAGCTGAACTAAACGGACAGTTGAGAAACAGGGGAGAAAGATCATATTTACTTTTCCAAACCAATAAGATTTCTTGGAAGCATACTAGCCAAGCCTATTGCATACACACATTTGATCAACTACACAGGGAAGATCCACTTGTTTGGCGATGAGCTGGTCTGAAAGTTTGGTCAATGGACCAACAAATGGAATACACAAAGGAAAACTTTAGACCAGGGGTCCCCAACCTTTTTTACCGGTGAGCACCATTCAAATGTAAAAAGAGTTGGGGAGCAACACAAGCATGAAAAAGTCCCTTGGGTGCCAAAAAAGGGCTGTGATTGGCTATTTGGTAGCCTCGATGTGGTCTGGCAGCCTGCAAGAGGCTCTACTTGGCAATATACTTTTTTTATGCAATTAAAACTTGCTTTCAAGCCTGGAATTCAAAAATAAGCACCTGTGTCGAGGATACAGAGCAACATGCAAGGGGGTCGGAGAGCAACATGTTGCTCAAAAGCTACTGGTTGGGGATCACTGCTCTAGGGAAAAAAAGCACAAATGTTGGGATTTTTGAACATGTCTGATTTTCAGGCTATTAAACTCAGTCTGGAGTAACAGTGCGGAGCACTAATGCCCACTGGAATCAATCACTGACGCAAATCGCATGTGGGGATTAATAATCCAAAACTGTAAAATGTTACTGACAGATGATAGATCGGCCTGTTAGAACCTTCTATACTCCCAGAAACAACCCACATCTGACAGGGAAAAAAAAAGAATCCTGCACTAAACAGTAGCCAGGTATTCTCAAACTAAATATTTCACATGAAGAAAAATGGTGAAGCATGTATTTTATAAAACCTGTGGTATACACTATAGGTTCTTCTAAAACAGGAACTGCAGAGGTAGAAATGGTTTAAGTCAAGACATTACCTATGGTTCCTATTCTGAGCAGCCTGTTGTTGCACCTGCTGTATTTGCTGAGGTGCAGGACGTTTCCGAGACTGGTCCATGCCTGACTGGGCTATGCCTGGCCGAGCAGCTGGACTTCCACCATAACCAGGGGGGCCCATCGCTGGTCCCTGAGGAGTCATCCGACTGCCAGGCAGCATTCCGGGTCTCTGCACAGAATTAAAAAAATACATATAAAATCAGGTTCAATTACATAATGAACTGACATCATTAGAGGGATACTGTCAAGGGGAAAAATGTAAATTTAAAAATGCGTTGGTTAATAGTGCTGATCCAGCAGAATTCTGCACTGAAATCCATTTCTCAGATTTTTTTATATTTAATTTTGAAATCTGACACGGGGCTAGACATATTGTCAATTTCCCAGCTGCCCCAGTCATGTGACTTGTGCTGTTATATAAACTTCAGTAACTTTTTACTGCTGTACTGCAAGTAACCCCTCCCCCCAGCAGCCTAACAACAGAACAATTGGAAGGTAACCAGGTAACAGCTCCCTAACACAAGATGACAGCTGCCTAGTAGATCTAAGAACAACACTCAATAGTAAAAATCCAGGTCCCACTGCGACACATTCAGTTACATTGAGTAGGAGAAAACAGCCTTTCAGAAAGCAGTTCCATCCTAAAGTGCTGGCTCTTTCTGAAAGCACATGACCAGGCAAAATGACCTGAGATGGCTGTCTATACACCAATATTATAAATTAAAAAAAAAAAATACACTTGCTGGTTCAGGAATGACATTTTCATATTGTAGAGTGAATTATTTGCAGCTTAAACAGTGTAATTTAGAAAAAATAAACTACACCATAAAAATCATGACAGAATCCCCTTAAACTCCCAAGTCACAAAATGTTTTTATTATAGATTATTGAACATAGTGCTTTATCTTGTAATTTTCGTACTATTGTATATTTATATCGAAATAGTAAAATTCATGGGAGGGATAAAAGTGATAACCATGGGGGGTGGATATCATCTCTCCTTTGGGCGACTTATCTCCCTGAAAAGCAATCCTGCTGGCTAGAATCAAAATTGCTGGCAGGATTGTTTTAAGTAGAATAAATAAGTGACACTTTGGCTACAAAACATCAGTAGTCCACAGAATTGAGAGAATATTTAAAAGATTAACAAAAATCAATATTTCTGCATTTCTGTTCTCAGGTTCCGGTTCTTGAACCAATGTCACAAAGGTCGGGGCTGCTAATGGGCCGGCTCCTAGTCCATTGTTTCAGGAGTCAGAACCCAGAGTGCAGAGAAAGTAATCAGATACTGACATAAACAAATAACTGGAAATACATTACATACGGAGTTTTTTTAAGCATTAAAGTCTCTTTTTAATAAGTAAAACCCAGTATTTGGGAGGAGGGGGAGATATAGAAGTGAACAGGATAAAGTGAATGTGAGCGGCAGGTTAGTATCCGCACCCCTCCCCCATTCCATCCTTTCAGGGAATAGGACTAGCCAGTGATGTCCATCCAGCGTGCGGCCCCGGCTACCCATAAGATACAGACATGGGTATAAGATGCTGCCAAGGAACACCCAACAGCTGGAAGGCGGCCGCTCGCATCCCTAGTTAGTTCCCACTCCGTTATCTCCCCCTCCCCTTTATGATGGCCTTCATAGACACTACATCCCCCATCGCTTTCTCTTACCGGGTAAGCAGCTCCAGGCATTGGAGAACGGTAAATCCCCTGCCCGGGGGCGGGACCCATTCTCACTGCTGGGCCAGGGGTCCCGGGACCCAGTGCAGCCGCCGTTGAACCGGACCCCCCCGGGGTCAATGATTGGAATCCAGCCCGCGCCGCCATCGCTTTGCAACAATGGGGCCGGAACCGGAAGTACCGTGTCACAGAAGGTGGTAGAGGCGCCTAGTGTGGAGTTGGTAAGCCGGCAACAGTGAAAAAGCGGAAACTCTTATCCGCCATTTTAGATGTGGCAACAACTCTGTTCTTATGGCCTTTGAGGTGGTGGAAGGTCACTGTGCCTGAAGCGGCCATTTTAGATTATGGTACATAGCAATATGACAGGACCTACTTTGGTATGCACGTGCCGTTTTCTTGATGTGCATCTGAAGCTGTCAACTATAAGTTTTCCACACTCAAATATGGCGTCGTTTTGCTTTGAATCAACAAAAAAGTCAGGCAATGGGGATGCCTCGTATATTTACAAAGAATCATAAGGTTTCGCGGTGCTTTACAGTGGCGTGACGTGGTTAATATGCATGAAACAAGAAGAATAAATACATACCTGCTATACTACGTTTGAGCGAGGTTCATGTTGTACCTGAACAGTTTACACGCTATGAGGCCGTAGCTGCTCAGTGTAATTAGTGGCTGCCATTTGCATTTCAGAGCAACTTCCAGTAGTTGTTGGCAGTGGTGTATCCAAGACCCCTGAATAAAAGACCCTTTTCATAAACATATATTGAAATGCGTGGGACAATTGCTTTCTTTAAGCATTGTTTGTGATATAGCTATTTCATTACTGAGGCTCTAAACCAGGGCAGCCGCAGGGGTCAGCAACCTTTACTAACAAAAGAGCAATTTTGCCTCCTCGACTGAATAAAAATAGTCTGGAGCCGCAAAACATAACACAGCTTATATAAAATGTTTTAACGTTTCTTTAATTTTAACTGTTACAACAACAAACAGAAGTGCAGTGTGTATGTGTAGCAATGTAATTTCTCCTACCGCACACCTGTAGTTCACCAATCCTGCAACTGGTGGTGCGTTTCTTCCGTTGACCCGGCCGGGTCCCTTAGCAACGTATGTGTATAGAAAACGGATCCGCACGCACGCTGGTTAATGCAGTCGGGGAGTATCCCCTTTTATTTAGCCACCAAACATTCAATGTTGATCTTCCCTCTCTTGTCTTGAGTGTGTGACCACGGTAAGGACCATGATGAATCATCTTGCTGTGGCTCTGTCTTGCCTGTCACTCCTGGGACGTCTATACAGCCCTCGCACCTGCTGGCGGCTTCCTGAGTGTGTAACCACGGTAAGCTAACCATTAGCTTATCGCGGTCGCAGACTCAAGAAGCCACCAGCAGGTGCGAGGGCTGTATAGACGATGTGACAGACAAAGCTGCAAGACCGAGCCGCAGCAAGCTGGATGTAGAGCCACATGAGGCTCTGGAGCTGCGTGTTGCCTACCCCTGCTCTAAACATTGTAATAACTCATCCTCCATATCACACGCAAGCTACTTGTAGCAAAATGTATTCAAACTCCCATGTTTAATAAAGCGCCAAATCTGCCTTGTTATCAGGGCTGCCAGGTCTAAATTTCAAAACCAGCCAAAGTCAGCTACAAAACAAGCCCAAAACTAGCCAAGAAGCACTTCAAAAGTAGCCCAAAAATAGCACAATATGCACAGTGAAAAAAAGGCTAAAAAATAAACGAATATATGTGAAGATTTTCACTGTTTCGCATATTTTCCAGCAAAATGGGACAGACTCACCCATCTACAGTAACTACAGTGCGGGGCCCAGGAGGTATAGGGGCGAGAATGCTTATGAGTGAGGGGACAGGAGACTGGGGTACAGAGCACGAAATCTGGAAACTCCTGGCTTCTACATAAGTCAGTCCCATTGCATGCTGGGTTTTGTAGTCTTACATTAAACTTGACGAATTGTGAAACAAAAAGTACATTACCCAACCTGCATTGGGAGACACAGGCTTGGCACATTAGGGCAAACTTTGGCTGGTTTCCAAAGTACAATCCAGCCAAAGGCCCAAAAAAGTAGCCCAAATCTGTACCTTGGCTAGTTTGTACTTTCAAAACCTGCCTGGGCTTTAAATTAGTAGCCCAAGATGGCTGGAAAACCGCCAACCTGGCAACCTTGCTTGTAATAGGTACTGTCATTCATGCCAGCTTGCAGAGTGACAATTTTAGTGTTATTTTTGGTGAGTAGCAAGTGTTTTGTTGCCCATTTAGGTCAACTTCGTAGTCCGCTATACACCTGAATTTTCTGTTTTTGAGACCATGGCAAAAGACAAAATTTAAGGGATACTGTCATGGGAAAACATATTTTCAAAACCCATCAGCTAATAGTGCTGTTCCAGCAGACTTCTGCGCTGAAATCTGTTTTTCAAAAGAGCAAACAGATGTTTTTATATTTAATTTTGAAACCTGACTTGAGGCTGGACATATTGTCAGTTTCCACGGAGCACCCAGTCATGTAACTTGTGCTCTGATAAACTTAAGTCACTCTTTGCTGCTGTACTGTAAGTTGGAGTTATGTTATCCTCCCCCCGCAGTCCATCAGCAGAAAAATGGAAAATGTCCCACTGTGACACCTTCAGTTACATTGAGTAGGAGAAACAACAGTCTGTCAGCAAGCAGTTCCCTAGTGTAGCACTGGCTCTATCTGAAAGCACATACCGTAACCAGGCAAAATGACTTGAGTTGGCGCCTACACGCCAATATTACAAATAAAAAAATACACTTGTTGATTCAGGAATTAAATGTTATATTGTAGAGTGAATTATTTGCAGTGTAAACAGTGTAATTTAGAAATAAAAATGACACCATAAAAATTATGACAGAATCCCCTTCGCCTCATCGTGCGAAATGCCTTCCCGTCGGCAATAATGTGAATTGCCAGCGAGATGGCATATGGATCACTTCAGTTTTCCAAAGTTTCCTCGTGAGGCAACTTCTGAGAACAAAGCGATCCGAGTGCCATCCTGCCGGCGATTCACATTCTTGCCGGTGGGAAGGGGAGATTAATCGCCCGAAGAAGAGGACATTTGTCGCTGGGTGACTAATCTCCCCTGAATCTTCAGGTTTGCCACCAACCTAATGAGTGCTATGTAAGAACTATCAATTCATTCATTGTATGTATAAAGTCATTATTAGAGATGTGCCACTGGGGCTTATTTATAAATACTGGGCAAATTTGACATGGGCATTACCTATAAGAACCAATTAGCGATCTGCTTTTTTTCTGAACATCATACCTGTGATCTTGTCCTATTTTTCCTGGGAGTTCCCTGGTTTTGTCCCCCTTCACCTGGACTCCTGTCATGCTAAGGTATTTCCCAGGATTCTTTTTTAATTTCCCTGTTCCTGCATGTGGAGTGAGTATTAAGTTACTATTAAAGGGCATGTAAAGTCTAAAATAGAATAAGGCTAGAAATGCTGTATTTTGTATACTAAATATAAACATGAACTTACTGCACCACAAGCCTAATTAAACAAATAATTTATGCTTTCAAAGTTGGCTACAGGGGGTCACCATCTTGTAACTTTGTTAAAGATCTTTGCAAGACTAAGACTGTGCACATGCTCAGTGTGGTCTGGGCTGCTTAGGGATCGTCATAAACAAAGCTGCTTGAGTTCTGCATGGCTAGGAAGTAAGACTGGGGCTCCCCCTGCTGTTCATAAGTATGATTGTTTCCCTGCTCAGCAGTTAGGGACCATCTGACAATTCCTATCCACAGCAGTAAATGAAGGGAGAATTTCACTGCAAACAGTCAGGTTTCTTATAAAAACGGTACACATTTTTTAATTAAAGTATATTGGAGATAGGTTTCTTTTTCATTAAAGAAAGAAAAATGGGATTTCATTTTTTTGCCTTTACATGCCCTTTAAGGGCCTGTGACATTTGGGACTCCCAGGACCAGAACTAGGGGTAGGCAGAAGAGGCACATGCCTAGGGCGCAAAGTTGAATGGGCGCTGAGCATGTACAAGTAGGGTTGCCACCTTTTTAAAATATTCTTACTGGCCAGTGGTGGCGGTGACACACCAAGAGGTGTAAAAGAAACAGATCCGCACACACACCGATTAATGCTGATGAAGGGTGGGTGTTTCCCCCCCCCGAAACGTTGATGTTTGGTGGCTGAATAAAAGGGGATATTCCCCGACTGCATTAATCGGTGTGTGTGCGGATCCGTTTCTTTTACACATTGGTTGCTAAGGGACCCAGCCGGGTCAACGGAAGGAACGCACCACCAGCTTGCAGGATTGGTGAACTACAGCTGTGCGGTAGGAGAATTACATTGACACCAAGAGGTGTGGCAATGGTGTAAAGGGGCGGGATGATGATGGCAAGGGGCAGGGTGATGACATCACCAGACATCCGAGAGAGTCTTTGGGAAGGATGAAGAGTAAGAGACTTGTATGTTTTTACTGGATGAGGGGCTTAAGGGGGTGGGTCGGGGGCAGGCCAGGGGCTGCACTTTGGGGTATTACAAATATAACAGCAACTACATTGGCTGTAACTTTGTAATACCAGCCCCGCAGGTGTTTTGCTGGCTAGGCCGGTAAAATAGCGGTCTGTGGCAACCCTATGTACAAGGGAGGTGTGAGGTGGTCAGCTGGGTTGCCTAGGGTGCCCAACTGGCTTGGCCCTGCTCTGCTAGCTGGGAAAGGTAAGTAAGATGGCGGCATGTCCTCACTTTCTCCTAATCTAGTCATTTTTTCCCCATAAAAGTAGCACTGGACCAGGGGAAAAAAACCTAAGCAACTGGAATTGCTAAGGTTTGTCAAACATATTGCTACCCCTCCAGTGACGCTTCTCCTCTAAACTAATAGGCTAGGAAACAATAATACTGCTGTTTAATTGGCTCCCGATAAAACTGATTACAATGTAATAGTGACCTCTGGGGCAGCAAGTGATTCATAATAGTATAATCTCAGTAAAGTGCTGCAGAACATTTTGTCACTATATAAAGAAAGCATATTAATAGTAGTATTGCAGTGTGAGAAACTGGTTAACAGTCCCAAAACCCAAAGCTTGCCAGTAGATGGAGATATGTTCACCTTCCATTTCTAACCTATAATAATATTATTTGAATTTTCATGGTGCTAGTAATTCCTTGCATTTGATTCAATGGAATTGACTTTACAAGAGACCATGAAATGCTTGACAGAGTTTAAAATAGACTCATAAGTCCCATATCTCATTAGGATCAATGATTAAGGAAATCCAAAAATGTCTATAAACAGTAAAACAATACTCAGTATGGCTGTGCTGAGCTATGAATTATTATTGATTAGACAAAAAACATATGGTATGAAAACACTTTCAAACATACTGTAGGTGCTCCATCTATATATGTACACAAAAGTGACAGAGTATTTAACCCACTAATAAACAGAGGAGGACATCTGTGCTTAATAGATGCTGACAATTTAGAATTGATTGCAGCATTGGATCAGACATTGACAACTGACCATACTGTACATTGACAACATCATGCAAAACTGCAATTACTGGTACATTTATAGGTTTCGAATTTGGGCAGGTTTGAACATTTGATCTGCTGATGCAGATGATGTAGTAAAGAGGAGCCACAGCTCTTCTTCTGCAGTTCCTGCTCTACATGAATGATCTGAACAAAAGGATAGCCATACTGAGTGTAGTTCCTATTCATTCAGCCCATGGTCTGATTGGCCAATAGGTTACGTGGTTGGTAATTAAAATATAAAAAAAATTCACCTTAAGGGTACAAATCGGCTCCTCCTCAGGGTGACAATCTCCCCGAACTGCCTTCCCCTACCTTCCCGCCGGCTATAATGAAACATCAGCAGCAGTATGGCACTCACGGGGCTATCTTTTTTGGAAGTCGGCCGAAGTTGAGGAAACTTCGGGCGACTTTGGAAAATGAGGCACCGTGAGTGCCATACCACTGGCGATTTTTCATTATAGCCGGCGGGAAGGCAGTTCGGGGAGATTGACGCCCCGAGCAAGAGGAGACTTGTCACCGGGGCGACTAATCTCCCCGAATCCGCCCTAAAGGGATGGTTCACCTTTGGGTTAACTTTTAGTATGTTATAAAGTGGCTAATTCTACGCAACTTTTCAATTGGCCTTAATTTTTTCTTTGTTTTTTTTTATAGTTTTTGAATTATTTGCCTTCTTCTTCTGACTCTTTCCATCTTTCAAATGAAAAAAAACGAATTCTCTGCAAGGCTACAGATATATTGTTATTGCTACGTTTCATTACTCCTACCCCTCTCCTTATAAATAATATTAATATAATATATAATATTAATATTCTAGTTCTTTATTGAGATCAGTGCATGGCAATTTATAGCCTAACAACCAGATTGCTGAAATTGCAATCTGGAGAGCTGCTGAATAAAAAGCTAAATAACTCAAAAACCATAAATAATAAAACATTGAAACCAGTTTCAAATTGTCTCAGAATATGCTCTCTACATCATACTAAAACTACATTTAAAGGTGAACAACCCATAAGGGCTAAACTCCACTGGAGATTTTGTAGGATGGTGCCAAATTGACAAAATGCATCCTAGAAGTCGGATGTAGTCACATGGGTCAAAATATAATGGGACTGATACAACAATATTATGTGTAAACTGCACAGATTTTTTTTCATCCAACGCAACGACTGTCAGATGTGAATGCTGAACACTGTGGGGTATATTTATCAAAGAGTGAAGTTAATGGTGAAATTCTGCCACTAGAGTGAAATTCCGCCACTTCCCATTCATTTCTATGGGGTTTTTAAAGACGTATTTATCAAAGGGTGAAATTTCACTTTCACCCATTGATAAATACGCCTTTCAAAATCCCATAGAAATGAATGGAGAGCTGCGGAATTTCACTCTAATGGCGGAACTTCACTCTTTGATAAATTTACCCCTTTGTCTTTATGCAAGATAAAATCTGATGGTGTCTCACTGACTTTTTTCCCCATTGAAATACATTGAACGTCGAATATAGATGCGTGAACAAACCACACCATCCAACTTTATCTGATCCGACTTTACATTCTAGGTATAGAGGTGTAGATTTTGTAAGATCCTGCAAATCTGTTGTGTCCTGTTGCGTGGTAAGGCCACACTGGGCGTTTTGGAGAGATTTAGTTGCCTGGCAACTAATTGACTCGTCTTTGTGGCAACCAATCACTTCAGAAAACGAGTCGTCACGTGTGATTAGCGCTGGCGATTTTTCATTTTAGCCAGCGCAAGGTGAGGGAAGGCATTTGGGGAGATTGGTCGCGCAAAGACGAGGTGACTAAATCTCCCCAAAACGCCCAGTGTGGCCTTACCCTTTGACAGCAAGATCAGATACAATCTGATCTGAACCTGTGTAGTTTGTCTAATAGTATGATAAAAATGTGCAATTTGTCCAACCCTGACTATTTAACACTGAGGGGCACATTTACCAAGGCTCGAAGTGAATTCAAAGTGAATTTTCGAATTCAAATCTTTGAATTTCAAATAATTTTTTGGTACTTCAACCATCGAATAGGCCAAATTGGACTTCGTCTTCGAATCGAATTGGAAAAACTTTGAATATTCGACCATTGAAAAATCGAAGTACTGTCTCTTTAAAAAAAACTTCGACACTTCGCAACCTTAAACCTGCCGAATTGCTATGGTAGCCTATGGCGACCTCCTAGAACCTAAAGCCAACATTTGGCTAAATTTTTAGAAATCAAAGTTATTTTTTAAAAAAAATTGTTTTATTGATCTATTAAATCGTTTGAATCAAAGGATTTAAAGGAACAGTAACACAAAAAAATGTAAGTGTTTTAAAGTAATGAAAATATCATGAAGTGTTGCCCTGCACTGGGAAAAATGATCTGTTTGCTTCAGAAACACTACTATAGTTCATATAAACAAGCTGCTGTGGAGCAATGGCGGAAATTGAAAAACGGCTATATGGCACAGGTTAACTAATGGATAACGGATAACACCATTAGACAGATAGAGCTTATCTGCTGTGTAACTTAAGCTTTTTCTCCTTTGAATGGCTGCCCCCATTGCTACACAGCAGCTTATTTATATAAACAATAGTAGTGTTTCTTAGGCAAACACAGCAGTTTTACCAGTGCAGGGCAACACTGCATTATATTTTCATTACTTTAAAACACTTTCATTTTTTGTTGTTACTGTTCCTTTAATCAAACGATTATACTTCGATCGAATTTGGCCATATTCGATCAAAAAAAAGTTCGACTTCGAATATCGAACTATTGCAATTCATTGGTCGAATTTCGAAGTTTTTTTCACTTCGAAATTCGACCCTTAGTAAATGAGCCCCTGAATGTGATACTACCGTGCTTTTTGTCTTTTTCAGTCAAGTTGTCTTCAGATTTACATATATTTCAACATATGGAAGGGTCCGTAGCAGAACCAAGGAATTACAGATATGGGATCCCTTATCTGGAAACCCGTTATCCAGAAAGGTCCAAATTAAGGGAAGACCATCTCCTGTCCATTTCAAGGAAATAATTCCAATTTTTATTTATAATAATAAAACAGTACCACGGGATCCTTTAATCCCTTATCCAGAAAGCACCGAATTACAGGAAGGTCATTTCCAATAGACTCCGTTCTAAGCAAATAATTAACATTTTTAGAAAGAATGTCGCTTTATATGTAATAATAAAACAGTACCTTGCGCTTGATCTCCAATATAATTAATCCTTATTGGAGGCAAAAACAGCCTATTGGCTTTATTTAATGTTTAAATACCTGTACTATCAGCCAGATTTAAAAGGCAGAGAGGAGCCTTGTGTTAAGATGGCCATAGACGCAAAGATCTAGGGGCACATTTACTATTGGTCGAATATCGATATTCGACCCTCGAAGTTAAATCCTTCAACTTCGAATATCGAAGTTGAAGGATTTAGAGCAATTGGATTTTAATCCATTGATCAAACGATTTTCCTTCAATCCCAAAGTGCCTAGAAAGCCTACGTATGTGGACCTTCCCCATAGGCTAACATTGGTGCTCGGTAGGTTTTAGGTGGCGAAGTAGGTGGTCAAAGTTTTTTTTAAAGAGACAGTACTTCGACTATCGAATGGTCGAATAGTCGAACGATGTTTACTTCGAAACGTTCGATTCGAAGTCAAGGTCGAAGTAGCCAATTCGATGGTCGAAGTAGCGAAATTCCTACCATGCCAATCAGTCGTTTAGTTGATCAGACAGGTTAGAAGATTTCTACATGTATTGCCTATCTGATGATATCAGTGGGAGAGTGTCACTGCTATTTGTCAGACATAACTTTCCTACGATTGCTTTATGTCAGTTAACAGAACATTGTCTGATTTTGTGCTATTCTGCCAGCGATTTAAATTGTAGCCGGCAGGGAAGCCGTTTGGGAAGATTAGTCGCCGGAAGAAGAGGCGTTTTGTCGCCAGGCGACTAAATCTCCCTGAATCTTCTCGTCTGTCTCTGCCCTTACAGAGCATTTGTTTTTTTTTAGATGGGGCCAGTG
This sequence comes from Xenopus petersii, assembly GCA_038501925.1. Taxonomy (NCBI): domain Eukaryota; kingdom Metazoa; phylum Chordata; class Amphibia; order Anura; family Pipidae; genus Xenopus; species Xenopus petersii. Next base: position 36,688,828 of record CM076674.1, read on the forward strand.
ACCCCCATTTGAAAGCTGCAAAGAGTGAAATAATTAAAAAACTGTAAGACCAATTGAAAATTTGCTTAGAATTGTCCATTTTATAACATACTAAAAGCAGTGAACCACCTCTTTCATTTGTCAGATTTGTAGATACAAAATGTTATCTACACACAGTATATGGGTAGATATTTTTTTTACCGTTTTTTCAATTGCTGTGATGCTTTGTACTTATAGTCTCAGGCAATACCTTGTTATTTTCACTAATTGTTTACTTATATGACTGTTGGCAATAGACTGTTCTAAACAAGACCTTTCTACCATACAAAAATAACAATGTCATAAAAAACAACAACAAGCTCATGGCCTTGACAACTCTCTCAACCCAAAGCAAAGAGCAAGAGATTGAAGGATTCCCCGTTCATTAGAGCACATTGTGGCACCAACAGGAGGGAAGATAAGTACACACCATATTGTTCATCCTGCGTGCCACTGTTCACTTTGTTTTTAACTGAATTGTTTTTAACCAGGCACGCTGGAAATACTACACTAATTCCTCATAAATGAATGTAGACTTGCTGAGCAACATAATAGAACCACACTAAAGAGGATTACAGAATATCTTAAAATAAAGTACGAAATTGTAAGTACATTTATGAAATAGTCTTGCTGTGTTTAAAATAAATGCTTTGTACAGTCCCAGATCCATTAAATTCAGCAGTGGGCTGATGAGAACACAGATTAGTGACTCAGAGAGTGAGAGAGAGAGAGAGGAAACAGTCACTTTGGCTCTAGAGAGGATGAGGAATTGTGTGTAGAACTGATCAATCTAAAGGACGGAAGCCAATGCTGATGCATATCATTAGTCAGGAATTCATTCTAGAAGTTAACAAAATGCCTTGTCTATTATTTGGCTCATCCATTTTGTCATACACCTGTTCTTGCAACCTTCACTTCTTCTCTGCTGCAGACTTCTCTTATTTAAGTTTTTCCCAGATGTACTGTTTTTCTTTTTTACCTTTTCTTCATGTTCTAATGCATTTTAATGGGAACATTTCCTGAATTGTAAGTCAGTTTGGCTGCATTTTATGCCATAATTTTGGCCCATTTTGCTTAAAAAACCCATGTTTTTTTCCACGTGAATGTTATTTATCTTTTTAAGTCTTTACTGATAACAAAGTACAGGGAGAAAACAGCTTTAAACTGCAATTTAGTGTCCCTGTTTCACATCTGCCTTCAGTCTGCCTCTATCAACTTGAGAAAATCTCCACAATATTTACACATGGAGTCAACAACAGAGCATGCCGTTTCCAGGTAACATAATGAAAGAAAAAATCCAGTTAGGCATTTTCTAAATACATGTTACAATGTATGAAGATGTTTGCAGGAAAGGATGGTATTAATTGCGAAGTGACAAAATACAAAACAGAGAAAGATTAAATGAGCATTTAGTAAAGCTTTGTGTGTGTGTATGTATGTATGTGTAGAAGAGTCTTCTTAATTTAGCAATTACATCAGGATTTTTAGGACTTAAAAGGGTTGTTCTCCTTTGAGATAACTTTTTTTAGACTGATGTAGAGAGTGTTATTCTGATACAATTTGCAGTTGGTTTTCACTGTTTATTGTTTAAGGTTTTTGAGTAATTTAGCATTTTATTCAGTAGTTCTCCAGTTTGCTTTTTAAGCAGTCTGGTAAAAAGGTACAAATTCCCCTAGCAACCATGCATTGATTTGAATAAGAGACTGGAATACGAATAGGAGAGGGCCTGAATAGAAAAATGAGTAAAAAAGTAACAATAACAATAAATTTATAGCCTTAAGGTGGCCATACATGGATAGATCTGCTCGTTTGGCGATGTCGCCAAACGAGCGGATCTCCCTCCGATAGGGCCCAACGATCGGATCCTAGCATTCGCAAACAGGCGGTCGGATCACGGAACCGCATCAACGAACAGATGCGCCCGCGATCCGACGGGATTTTTAATCCCATCCAATCGAGATCTGGCCGACTTTCGGCCAGATCTCGATCGGGGGCCCCCATACACGGGCCAATAAGCTGCCGACTTGGTCTGTCGGCAGCTTTTATCGGCCCGTGTATGGCCACCTTTACTGAGCATTTGTAGCCTTACTAAGCATTCAGAATGAATGTTCTAATTCTGCGATTTTAATGTATGATATCTGTACAATAACGGGGTTATTTTATTGGCTTCAATGCAAAATTGCTACCGAGAGCATGCAAACTGCAGTTTTCTTTTTTTTAGCAACCTTTTGCAAATTAGAAAAATAACAGCAACGATACAATTGGTTGCTATGGGTAACTGTACTGGTGTAATTTAGCATGTCTTACAAAATCAGCTCAATTGTCTTGTTTTGTAGTACTAATACACGGCAGCATATTGGTAATGCAGCATATTGCAGTGCAACTGGAATAAATGCTTAGTGGTATGTACATTAATACTGTGTATGTGTAGTGTGGACATTATAAGAATAGAATGATAATGATCTGAACAGGAAGTTGTGGTTTCTGTGGCTTCAGGAGGGGTTTGTGGGCATGCACGTGACATCACTTCCTGCTGAGGCCATGTCTGCTTACATCTCAGACCCGGAATAAATTCTCTGAGCATGGGATCAGAGAATCTTGCTTTTTCAGATATTGCCTGTCATCGTTTCAATCCAATAGGCCTTGAGCACCTCTGCATTTTCTGCATGCAACAGTTGCATCTCTGTTATTAAGTGATTTCTGATGCTGTGGCTGCATGCATTTCTTCTTAGCTGCACTAAAGCATTTGTATCAGAACTGTCCAACCACTTCTATACATCCTGCTGAATTCCAAAAAGCAAGTTTTATATATGAACTTTATTCCTTATTCAGATGTACAGTAGCAATGTGTATGCATCTATTCTTCCCTTCCTACAGCCAGTGGTGTAACTAGATGTTACTGGGCCCCACAGCAAAATAATTTTAGGGCTCCTAAAATATCCAGTGGTTGCCCTGTATTAACAATATATATTAAAATTCCTAATTAATTAGAGCCTTATGGGGCCCCCTATGCCTCTTGGGCCCCCCTGCAGCCGCAGGGTCTGCTTCCTCTGTAGTTACGCCCCTGCCTACAGCAATATATTAATGGAAGAGAGGGGGAACATTACAATAATATAATACAAAAACACGATTACATTTTAAGAGCTCATTTAAAAAGCAGAATGCAACATGTCGTGTGCATTTTTTGCACTATGCAACCTGCGTTCCTCTGTCTCCAAATGGCAGCAGGGCTCTGTGCTCTGCTTTGACTGACGGCACGACCTATAGCACTGACTGTTACTCAGCACAGGGAGGTGTCCCCCACTCACCCCTATCTTGCGCGTCATAAAAAGGCAGTTGGTAAGGACAGGGCTGAACTGGTGCTAGAGTCAGGGCTGAACTGGTGCTAGAGTCCTGCAGCTGGTAGGGTACCCAAGGAATATCTGCAAAGCGGTCAGTACTGAATATTCCTTATGTCCCTACCGTGCAGTTGGTCTGTGGGCATTCCATGGGCACCCTTTAGCTGCAGATTTTGGCAGGTACAAAACTGAATATATATATATATATATATATATATATATATACAGTTTCATCTGTAAAACCAGTCGTCATATGATGTCACTCCAGTTTGCGTGATGGCACGTTCAGCTTACCTGACGTGTACGAGGGAGGCGGGGCAGGTGTTCATGGATGGGAAAAAAATACGAGTAAGCAGGTGCAGCAGGCAGGGGGTGCAAGTGCTTAGCAAACGAGCATGCCTTAGTGCTCTTGCACTTGCACCCTCTGGAGTTTAGCCGCGCAACAATTTTTTTGACGCCCATAGGGGCAAATTTACTTACCTCCGTAGATCCGCCAGCGTTGTCTTCACCACACTTTGCCGAACTTCGCCAGGCGTAGATTCGTCAGGACATCGCAAATTCACGAAGATCCAAAGTTCCGCACAAGTTACCGATCGTTTCCGAAGTTGTGCTAGCGAAGTTACGATAAGCGGTCCGAAGTTGCGCTAGTGAAGGCATCCCAAATTTGAATTTCAATGGATGTGTATGCAGCAGCTCATACAGAACACTACACAAGCCCAGGGAAACTTAACAAAAGTTTATTTAGGTGTTCTAATGCCTACACATGTGCCCACAGTATAGTTAAGGTGCCACAAATGTAGAGGGGAAGGTGGGCACCCTAAAAAAAAATTCGATCTTTTTCAGCCTACCACCCAAAAAATGCCAGTGTTTTGGGACTTAGAAAATTTTTCAACTTTTTTTTTTAAAACTCCTATCTACTCTATTGAATTTCGCCTGCTCTAACCTGGCGAAGTAAACTCTGGTGAAGGAGGTCACGTTCAGAAAAAGATCAATGTTAGTAAATTTGCGTATTTTCACCCCCTTCGCCAGAGTGCAACTTCGCCAGCGTTAGGGTGCGAAGTTGCGCTAGGCTATCAGCATCGCTGGCGAATTTTCGCCAGGGTGACTGATAGTAAATTTGCGAAGTTGCGAAATGACTTCACTTCGTTAGTCACTTCGCCCTTTAGTAAATTTGTCCCATTGACTTTAATGGGCGTCGGCCACATTTGCTGGCGGCAAATTTTTGGCGACACGAAACGGGACAAATTCGCCATCCCTATTCCTCATACTGAAGTTAGAAACTTTCTAAATACAGTCAATTAAAAATTCTGCATTGTTTCTGAAATATATTCCTTCCGTAGTATCTGTTTCTCTTCATTCTGTCTCCATGCAGCAGTTGGGTGTCAGATAATCATTGACAGTTAGATCCAATATATCTTATAGAGGGGCTTCTTTTACTAGCAGATGTATTAGAGCTCACTCAAATAGTTGATTCCAGTACAAACAAAATCTAACAAAATAACTGCCTTTTTGCACAAATTCCGCATGTAGAGAGACACGATTTCTGGTGATTTTAATAGAGTGAGCTCTAATACATCTTCTAGGCAAAAGGAGCCCCCTATAAGAAATATTGGATCATTCATCTGACACCCAACTCCTGAATGAAGACAGAGGAGAAAAGAGGAGGATGCTGAGAGAGGGATAGTTAAGATAAACTTGATTATTTCAGAAACAGTACAGAATTTTTAATTGATTGTATTTAGAAAGTTTCTTATTTCAGTATAATGAAGCTTATATTAAATTTTAATTTCTGCGATAGTTTGCCTTTAAGGATTATGAGCCAAGAGGAAGGCCCCATAGAACTTACACTGCAATTCGGGTACATTATTTTTTTGCCAATCAATCATCAAACCACAGATCGATCTGTCCAATCAGCATCTGGGGGGGTTCAACAATGGATCAATGATGATGTATTTTTGTTCAGCTAGAGACTTTTTATGAAAGGCAATGTGTAGAGTAAAAGCAGCCAAAGCCATAAAAGCATTTTTATGGAAGGAAAGGTGCAGAGGTAAAGCACACACAGTGGATAGAGTTTATTTCTAAAAAGTAGATCTGAGTGAATTCCACATGTCCAGGATATTTTTTTCAGGTACAACTAAGGGTAACGTCAAGGTCGCAGAGTGGCAAGACGTGTATGGCAGAGATGCAGCCATCATTAGTCGCAGAGAAGAGAACACAATTGTGTGTCTGCGAGGTTGTTCGGTTCACACGGTTAGGGAAATCAATCAAGGGTTGGGAAAATATGCAATTTTCTTTCAGGCGAGGCTTCTTCTCAGATACAGTATTTCCTTTTTTTTTTCTTTTTTAAAGCATTGGAAAATATAAACCTTTTACACCCTACATAATCATGTAGCCCACAGAGGAATCACATATTGTCTTTGTATTAACCAAAATATATTCCAATGTACTGAGCATAAGGGAAAGCAATATTCATATGGATATAGTGCTGTGTATTGGGTCAATGTTTGAGGGACCTTTCTATTTGCCTCCTGAGATGGACATGTGAGTAGTCTATAAATGTGAACAACAGCATTCAGAATTGGATCAGGAGTCCTTAAACCAGTATTTCTCCAAAGGGGGGGGAAGTAGGAAGGAGGGGTGATGGTTTGGAAACAATGATATATTTATATATTTTTTTTAAATACACATAAATGTTAATTTTATGGTTAATTCAAGTGAGATCTGGGATAACCTTGTTATGCGGTAAGGGGGCCCTTACCAAAGACTGGACCAAAAGGGGATTGAATTGAAGTCAGACCTTGTTTAAATTATCCTTAAGACAATGCAAGGTCATGTTCTTTTCTGCACAGTATCAGAGCACTCCTTTCTAATTCCCATCCATCTTTGAATCCATTTCCCCCAGGGGAATGTTGGTTCTTGTTTTTCAAGCTAGCACAGTGCTTAAGAAGAACGGCCTATAATAAATGTAATCATTGGATTGTTCTGGGAGAGGAACCTCTTTAAACAAAGAAAGAAGGCAAATGTATTAGCATGCAAGCATTGCCACTTTCAATTAAAAACGTGAGGGATTGTGATTGAACATAGATTCTGGCAGCAGAAAAAGAACCAGTGAACCCCTAAGGTGGCTTATTTATCAAGATAAACAAATTACATTTGCCAAAGTTCTCCAGCGTAGAACTCCCACAGCTCTCTGTGTACCTGCATGGGTTTTTAGAGACAAATATTTCAATTGCTCCACCATTTTATATACGCAATATATAGGTCCCAAAAAATCATATGCCAGTAAATATAAAGTGGAGAGAGTTCCCTTTGAGAAAAGTGTTGTTAATACAATTTTATTTTGGAACTTAATCGTTATTAGGTTTTCAAGTTAAAAGGCATTGAAATACAATACAAGGTACAATGATATACACATTATTAATAAGTATACAGAGTCTTTGGCTGAAGATACACACATCTGATATGCCATTAAAGGAACAGTTTTCAGACATGATATTTTCATTACTTTAAAACACTTTCATTTTTTGGTGTTACTGCTCCTTTAACAACAATCTGTCAGCCATATAAATAAAAGAAACATATAACTTCATTCCATTCAGGCAGGTAATAAATACCCGTATATCTTAAGAAATTATGGGGGCTTATGGCTGTCTGTGCAAACGTTCACAACCCTATATCCTATATCCTATATCCTATATATACCCTATATCCCTACTTGTATTTGTTAACCCCAATAACTTTTGTCTGTCAGGCCTATTCTACTTTAGTTCTTTGATAATATCTCAAGCACACATCTGTGTCCACTCCCCCGTGAACAAGAGATATTTTTATAGCCCCAATCCTGGTTCTGGTGTCTGTAAAACTCTGCCCTTTGCTAGCTGTTTAATTGATTAATTGATTAATTAGGCTCTGGTTTTCCCAATCAGCTACATATAAATTCAGACCCAGTATTGGGGATGGCACTCGTGTCTGGGGCATGGCACGAGTGCTAACATTTTCAAGTGCTTAGAAATGACAGTTAAACAAGACAGTTGGACAAGGCTTTGACAAGACAAAAGGAACCGGATTCCCCTGCAATCAACTGTGAACCATCTGGGAGAAGAAGAAAACAGATTTGTTTGTACCTGCTAGTTTGTTACTTCTTACTCAAAACATGCTTTATCCTGCATTTCTCCTTCTTTCATTCTCATGCTTCATAAAGCATTTTTCACTACCTCCTCCGACAAATCCCACTTCTATACAAATCTCAGCCTCTCTTCTCTCCTCTCCTTCCCTCTCCACACATGAAGTATATAAAGTACTCTGTTTAGCTATTCCACAAAACTCCTCTTTTTCATACAAACCAAGGACTTCTAAATCCCACTCTCACTTAGTCTCTTTCCTTTCTATTGCTGGCAGCTGGGGACATTTCCCCAAACCCTGGCCCTTACCCCATCCCAGTTATAACACGGCCACGAGCTCCTTCTCTCCGGAGCAAATTCAAACAGTATAGAACACTTACTCCTATACCCAAAAACCCAGTTAATCTTTCATGTGCTCTCTGGAATGCCAGATCTGTCTGCAACAAGCTCACCGCTTTACACGACCATTTCATTGCAAATTCCTTTAACCTACTCGCACTTACTGAAACCTGGCTCTCTCCTACTGACACTGCCTCACCTGCTGCCCTGTCCTATGGGGGCCTACACCTTACTCATACTCCCAGACCTGGTAACAGACCTGGAGGTGGGGTAGGTTTGCTTCTCTCTCCCCGCTGTACTTTTAAAGTTCTTCCACCTGTTCCCTCTTTATCATTCTCCTCATTTGAGGCTCACTGCATTAGGCTCTTTTCTCCTGTTTCACTCTGCATTGCTGTCATATATCGACCACCAGGACCAACTGCACAATTTATGGACAACTTTGCTGCCTGGCTTCCTTACTTTCTTTCATCTAACATCCCATCCATCATATTAGGTGACTTTAATATACCCGTTAACAACATTAACAACTCTTCTGTCTCTAAACTTCTTTCACTAACCTCCTCCCTAGGCTTATCTTTGTGCTCAGACTCCCCCTCTCACTCCAGTGGTAACACTCTGGATCTCATATTTACCAGACTCTGTTCAACCACCAATTTTACTAACTCACCATTTCCCCTCTCTGATCACAATATGCTCACATTTCAACTCTCACTAACTCCCTCCTCACCCCCTGCTATTCCCCAAACACGTACTTACCGTGACTTGCAAGCTGTAGACGTGTCACATCTCTCTTCTTCCTTTGACTCTCTTCACTCTAATATCTCAGCCATCTCATGTCCTAATGTGGCTACCTCTGTCTACTATAGTACTCTCACCACTGCCCTAAATGAGCTTGCTCCTATAAAAACTAAACGTTCTAGACCCAAACCACTTCAACCTTGGCATACTGCTCATACAAAAGCCCTCCAAAGACACTCACGTGCACTTGAGCGTCGCTGGCGCAAATCCCGTTCAGAATCAGACTTTTGGAGCTACAAATCTGCCCTGCGCTCCTTTAACACCAGCCTCTTCCAAGCCAAACAAACATACTTTACTTCACTCATTAACTCCCTTTCTAAAAAACCAGCACAACTTTTCTCCACCTTTAACACTCTCCTTTCCCCTTCTCCACCCCCTCCATGCACATCTGTCTCTGCTCAAGATATTGCTGAGCACTTCAAAAACAAAATTGACACTATCAGAAGGGACATTACACTACTCAACCCCCCTAGACTTCCACCACCCTCCCTCCACACTCCCCAGTCTCTCCTGTGCTCCTTCACCCCTGTCACTGATGAGGAAGTCTCAAAGCTTCTGGCCTCTTCTCACCTTACCACCTGCCCGCTTGATCCAATTCCCTCAAAACTTCTCCGCAATACCAATCCTGGTCTAATCAAAGCCTTAACTCACCTATTTAATCTTTCGCTCTCAACTGGACTGTTTCCTTCTCAACTAAAACATGCTCTTGTCACCCCCATTCTGAAAAAACCCTCTCTTGATCCCTCCAATCTTGACAACCTCCGACCTATCTCTCTGCTACCTTTCATCTCTAAACTACTTGAGCGCCTAGTCTACAACCGACTTACCTCATTCCTCTCTGACAATAACCTGCTGGACCCCCTACAATCTGGTTTTAAGCCACAACACTCCACGGAAACTGCCCTGACTCGACTAACTAATGACCTTTTAACCGCAAAAGCCAACAATCATTTCTCACTACTAATACTGCTTGATCTCTCAGCCGCATTTGACACTGTAGATCACCCTCTCCTCCTCCAGTCCCTCCAGTCCCTTGGCCTTCGTGACACAGCCCTGTCCTGGTTCTCTTCTTACATCACCAATCGTTCCTTCAGTGTTTCCTAAAATGGAGTATCATCTTCTCCCCTACCTCTTTCTGTTGGAGTTCCTCAAGGCTCTGTCCTAGGACCATTACTATTCTCCCTCTACACTTCCTCCCTTGGCAAATTAATAAATTCGTACGGTTTCCACTACCACCTCTATGCTGACGATACTCAGATTTATCTCTCATCTCCTGATCTCAACCCAGAACTCCTAACTCGCGTCTCCTCCTGCCTGTCCGCTATCTCTACCTGGATGTCGCAACGCTACCTTAAATTAAACCTCTCCAAAACTGAAATGGTTCTCTTTCCTCCAATTAACACCAGTAGCATCCCCGAAGTATCCATCATAGTTAACAATTCCACTATCACCCCCTCTCCCCAGGCCCGGTGCCTTGGGGTTATCCTAGATTCTGCCCTGTCATTCACTCCTCATATCCAGTCACTTATCAAATCATGTCACTTCCACCTAAAGAACATATCCAAAATACGATCATTTATCACCCAAGACGCTGCCAAAATTCTTATTCACTCTCTCATCATATCGCGTCTAGACTACTGTAACTCGCTTTTAATTGGCCTCCCCCTCCAGAGACTGTCACCTCTCCAGTCCATAATGAACACTGCTGCGAGACTCATACACCTCAGCAACCGCTCCTCCTCTGCCTCGCCATTCTGTCAATCCCTGCACTGGCTTCCGTTACCTTTCGTTACCACTTCACAACTCTGCTCCACCCTACATCTCTGAACTCATCTCTATATACTCACCCACTCGCTTACTACGCTCCTCTACTGACCTGCTACTCAACTCTTCTCTCATTACCTCCTCACATGCTCGCATTCAAGACTTTGCAAGGGCTGCACCCCTCCTCTGGAACGCTCTCCCACGGTCTGTCCGACTTTCTCCCAACCTTTCTACTTTCAAAAAATCTCTGAAAACGCACTTCTTTCAAGAAGCCTACCCTCACTCTGCCTAACTACCAAACGCAACACCACATACAATACCACATTTCTCACCCACTTACTTCGATCTTGCCAACTCCCACACCTTGTGTATTACTCCCTCCCCTTTAGACTGTATGCCTATGCATAGGGTCTTCCTCACCTTTTTGTACCTGTATTGATTGTGACGTTTGTTACTCCATATATTCTATATATGTAATTCGTGTGATGTAGTTGTATAATCACATTTACTTTACAGTGCTACGCAATATGTTGGCGCTATATAAATACATGTTAATAATAAAATAATAATAATAACCCCTGGTTTAAATATATAAATTCCATCCAGGCTATACTTTCCCGAATTGTGAGATCAAGCCATGGAGCCTCGCTGTCATACATTCCATCTTTCTTCTTGTGTTCTTCATTTTAGAGATAACCAGGCCTGTATTTGGAAGCCAGGGGCCCCAAGTCCCCCTGAATGGTCCGTCTGCCCCCATGCTCTTGCACAGCTCACAGCTCTGCTCCCTTCCCCGCTAGTTTGCACATGTGTACTCCTACTGACAGCTTGCAGGGGATTTAAATGGAAGAAGAAGGCAAGTAATTCAAAAACTATAAAAAATAAATAATGAAGACCAATTGAACGAAGCTTAGAACTGGGCATTCTATAACATACTAAAAGTTAACTTGAAGGTGAGCCACCCCTTGAATTTAGGGAGGGTCCTGTTTTGGTTTCGCACAATATCCATATGTTTCCTTTCAAATTTCACTCCAACTTTACTAGACTAGAAAACTGCTTCTCTTCTGAATTCTCTTGTCTCCCTTAATGTAATGTGATTGTTTATTATGTCCCACCAGCACCTTTTCTGCACTTCAAAAGAGCAAAAAATTTTTTTATCTTACATGGGGCTAGACATGTTGTTAGTTTCCCAGGTGCCCCCAGTCATGTGACTTGTGCTCTGATAAACTTCAGTCATTCTTACTGCGGCACTGCAAGTTGGAATGATATTATCCTCCACCCACAGCAGCCGATCAGCAGACCTATGGGAATGTCACCAGATAACAGCTCCCTGACACAATATAACAGCTCACTGGTAGATATGAGAATGGCACTCAGTAGTAAAAATCCAAGTATCACTGCAACTTATTTCTTTACACTGAGTCAAATAAACAATAGCTTATCTGAAAGCAGTTCCATTGTGAAATGCTGGATCTTTCTGAAAGCACATAATCAGGCACAATGAGCCAAGAGAACTTCCTTCACATCAATATTACAAATAAAAAAATACACTTATTGGTTCAGGAACAAAATTTTATATGGTTGAGTGAATTATTTCGACCCACCACCATTTGGTGTTGGGTTGAAAGGTAGCCCATCCTAATATCTGGCGTAACTGGGCTGCCTTAAAATAATCAAGTATGTAGCTGAACATCCTTGTGCTTTGCTAGCTAGCATAGCTGTTTTGGAGATTCTATATCTAAAGTTTTCCCCAGTATAACTGAGCAAAAGTTGCTTGTAGGTCTTTCAGAATGACTTTCAGCACTGCTGTTGGGAGGTTTTCAGCTATATAAAGCAGTTTAGGAAGGATTGTCATTTCTATCCACATAGACAAAAATATAGCTGAAGATATTTGTGTTGGAATAGTAAGTTTTTGGTTAAGTTGATCCCAAGATATTTTGGGGTATTGTTTTCCACTTTCTTAATGTTTCTTAATGTCAGGAGAATGTCATCTGCAAAGAGTGAAACAACAAATTCTTGATTTCTGATTTTATGGTCTATTATATCCTTATGTTTTCTTATGACTGAGGCTAAGGGCTGTATACTCAGGGGCAGATTTATCAAGGGTCGAATTCGACGTTTTTTCAACAAATTTGGCAATCCTGTGGTCGAAAAAAAACGTTTGAACGATTCGAACGATTTTAGGGATCGATTGAAGGATTTTTATTCGACCTCTAAAGACTTAGGCTTACATAGCACTTCGGCAGGTTTAATTTGGTGTAGTATTGAAGTCTAAGTTTTTTTTAAAAAAACAGTACTTCGATTATCGAATGCTCAAATATTCAAACGATTTTTACTTCAAATCGAAGTCAAAGTAAATTTGAAGTCGTAGTATCCTATTCGATGGTCGAAGTATCCAAAAAATTATTTTGAATTTTTTTACTTTGAAAATTCCCTCAAATTCACTTCGACCCTTGATAAATCCGCCCCTTAATGTGTATAACAGAGTTGGTAAAAGGCATCACTGCCTGGTACCATTGCAGATGGGGATGTGACTGGTCGATGTTTCAGGTAGCTTGCCATGGGTGAGGAATATAGTTTTTGAATGAACTTGCAAATGAATCCTGTTTTCACCTAATGATAAATATGCCCTTTGGCTTTATAATGTCCTTGGTTGTGTCCTCACCTCAATCAACAGAAGATGTTTATAGTCTAAAAAACTCTTTTGAGACCTTTGATAAACTGGCCTAAAGGTGGCCATAAACATTTATAGTGAATCAGAGACAGAGCTTAAGGCTGTCGCACAGAATAGTTTCCCCGGACTTGGAGACAACTTGGAATTCAATTCAGCTGTCACTGAGCCCATGGGAGAGTTATGGCCCAAAAACTCCTCTGTGCAACATATGGACAGATAACAGTTTATGGAATGAAAATATTGAAGATTATCTGTGCGTTTCTGGTCCCATTGAACCCAGGTTCATGGAGCTGTTTTGCTTCTTTTATCCCTCCTAATCAGAACCTCTCTGGTTGTTTTCACTAGAATTATGCAGCATTAACCAAACTGTGGGCCTTATGGGCCTATACTGACTGCTGGTTAGGGTGATATTTTGGAAGAATGCTCATTTTCTAGACCTGGAAAGCCAGTTTGAAGGTCAGGTAGAGTCAGATTTGGGGATAACACTTATGCACTAGATATTCTTGGAACTGTTGCTGAATGACTGATGAAGCAATATTGTTGTATCCCTGTATCCTTGTTATGAACTTAAAGGGGGCCCTCAAAGTGATCTGAAAACCGTTAAAGGGGTTGGTCACCTTTTAGTATGATGTAGAGAGTAATATTCTGAGACAATTTGCAACTGGTTTTAATTTTTTATTATTTGTGTTTTTTTAGTTATTTAGATTTTTATTCAGCAGCTCTCCAGTTTGCAATGTCAGCAATCTGGTTGCTGGGGTTCAAATTACCCTAGAAACCATGCATTTATTTAAATAAGAGACTGGAATATGAATAGGAGAGGCCTGGATAGAAAGACGAGTAATAAAAAGTACCAATAACAATAAATGTGTAGCCTTACAGAGCATTTGTTCTTAGATGATGTCAGTGACCCCCATGTGAAAGCTGGAAAGAGCTGGAAGACGAAGGCAAATAATTCAAAAACGATAAAAAATAAATAATGAAGACCAATTGAAAAGATGCTTAGAATTGACCATTCTATAACGTACTAAAAGTTAACTTGACGGTGAGCCACCCCTTAAATATAGTGAGGGTCCTGTTTTGGTTCTGCACAATATGTTTCAGTTGTGACACTTGCCTTCTGAAAACTGCTTCTCTTCTGAATTCTTGTCTCCCTTTTAATGTAATGCGGTTTTTTATTGCAGGTGTTCCTAGAAAATGAGTATTACGTCCCACTAGCACACTGTACCTTTTCTGCATACCCAGCCAAAAAATAAGAAAGTGGGGCCCCCTCAGCTCAACTGCGTAGCCCTATACGTATAGCAAATATAAGAAACTCAATAAGTAATCTCAATGACCAGGCCCACACTAAACCAAATGAAATGAGTACAAGGATTCTGTGAGTAACAATTCTCAACAGATGCATTGAGGACTTTCACGACTCTCCACAATCTCAGCACATACTCATGAGCGTTCTATCCCATATTTGCCATCAGCCTCCAGTGTCATTCCAGGGGACTTGTCTTCACATTCCCATCTACAGGGCTGAACCCACTACACAAGTCTTGCCAGGTACTCTCTGATGGGTCTCCAGAATTTCCCTGATCTCATGCCTGAAGCACCCCAGGACCTACCACTACCCTGTCCTACTCACTAGAACTCAACTGGCGTGTTAACTGCTGGGAAGCTGTCCCCACTTACTCCTGGTTTGGGCTGCCCATACTCACTATTATGACCTGACTCAAAGCTAATCCTATACTATGCTACCTATACCTCACACGTCTTACTGGCTGTAGCTCTTCTATCGGGTGGCTTCTCCAGGTAGATGTTTCTGCCCTGATGTACACCCAACCCTGACTTATTTTATATCCTGACTTTCTAGGTCAATGACTCTTCTATCGGGTGGCTTCTCCAGGTAGATGTTTCTGCCCTGATGTACACCCAACCCTGACTTATTTTATATCCTGACTTTCTAGGTCAATGATTCCCACCCAATGGCTCATGTTACTCACCAACCTATTAGATGTTGCTCCCAGTGGCCTCAAAGCAGATGCTTATTTTTGAATTCCTGGTTTAAATGGAAGCTTTCCTTGCATAAAAACCAGGTGTACTGCCAAACAAAACCTCCTATGGGCTGCCAGTCCACATAGGGGTTACCAATAGCCAATCACAGGCCATATTTGGCAAAACCCAGGAACTTTTTTCATGCTTGTGTTTCTCTCCAACTTCCTTTAATTCCGCCCTTTCCGATACCTCCACGGGTACTGGCCCCATGAGCAAATCCCCCTGGGGACCTGTGTTCTAGGTGTTTCTCTACTCCCTACTCCCTTCTAGTGGCCAAACACTATAGTTACTACTAAAATCTTTTTAACTCTGCTGTACCATCTAGTGGCAGGTAATGGTAATTACCCCAAAATAATCTTGGGTGAAACCACTTTCTCCCCCTAACAAGTCAAGTAAAATAGAAACCCTTAGAAAAAACATGAAAAGGAAGTTCACAGTCATCTTAACTTATAGTACTTTCAGTTAAAGTTTGGTAAATTTGGGAGTATCTTCTGTATCTTTCCCTATTAACGAGCTTCATGGATCTAGAACCAATGTTCAACTGATAGTGGGACCTTCATCCCAACAGTTCTATATTTTCCTTGTTGGACATGACAACACATGGGCTGTAAAACATGGTCTTTTTTGTGTGTTTGGGTTCTAATGTAAGATGCAGGTTTAAGTGCACATAAACCCATTCACTAATTGAATCCATTATATTCTGCATGCTTGTATGCATCTGCATTTCAGGTTTTTTTTTGGGTTTCATAATACAATAACATATAGAGATATGTGCTGAACTCACACAAAATATACAGCATTACAGCAGTTGCATTAAAAAATACAATATATGTTTGACAAGCTCACTGTGCATTTTTAGAAGCACAAAAAAACAACCCCTGTGTGTATAGAATAACAGAGAAACTGTTGTGCAATAATTTCATATGTGCACATTTTTCAACAAGAACAATAAATAAATATCAGGCCTTTTTTATCCATGTTTTTTTTTTTTTAAACCCTAATCGATACCTTTCCTTTAACAGAATTAAGAGAATTTCAAAATTCCAGCTGGGTATTAGATTTCCATGAATAACCTCTTTCCCCATTACTTACATTTGCATTTCATTTGCCTTTTATCCATTACAGAGTGCATCTGAAGGCTTTCTCTCCTGAAATAGCCGAGATGCTACACAACATGTAAAGCTTAATACACTGACAAAGAAGCTTCGCGTTTTTGCTCTGCAAGACCTTATCACTTCTGCATCATCCTAATGGAATGCTCATTGACTTGTGTCCCCAAGAGACCAATTCTATGTAATGAATAGTTATTCCATGCAGCTTACTATGCTGACTGGGTGTAAGAGCCTTAACCTCTTCACTGCGTAACATGGAACTGGCTGCATAAATGTTTGCAAACTGATTGGTACAGCTGCATTTTCCTTTTGCAGAATCTTTATTCATTTTGGGGCCCCTCCATTGGGCATTGTTGTATTCATGAGGGGCGGGAGGCATGTAGGAGGGTCACAGCACCGGGGGATGAGGAACCTGTCCTTACTGCCTGCCCTATGTAAGGTGGTCGTTGCTGGGCTGACTTCTGCCCCCTGACACTGTGGTCTTCACCCAGAGCTGGATTTTACTCTTTTGCTTCTGGGTGCAGCAAAGCAGCAGAATAAGATCAGCAGAAGAGAGGATTATTTGTGTTCTTTATCCAGCGAGAGGTGCAGGGTGCAACAAGACTGGAAAATGAGGTGCTGCCTGAATGAGCTCCCAAGGAAGGGTGCACTTCTTCTCCTGGTCATTGTAAATGACCCCTGTTGTGCACAATCACAAGCTTGTTGGCAACCTTGTTGCTCATTGTCGTGATTAGCTTCTCAGTGTGCAGGAAATAGCTTGCCATTCTCCCACTCATCAAGGTATAACACAAACTAGGCCATCTTGTTCTCAAAGGAGTAACACCAAAACAGAAAGTGCTTTAAAGTAATTAACATATAAAGGGAAATGTAATAAAAGTCGCAAAGAGCAAAACAATTCGCACCAATAAGACTAAAAATCCACATCTCGCAATGTAATATTGTTCGTTAAACTGTTATTGCATTGCGAATTTTAATTGCGCATTGCGAATTTTAATTGCGCACTCATAAGAAGTGCTTGAAGGTGTCGTAATCTTTTGGAGCAAACATAACGACTTTTTCAGTAAGAAGTTCATTGACTGCGCATTGGCGCAAACTATAAAATTCGCAAACGGTCTTTCACTGTCGGAAGTGGTCGCTAAACAGTTTCCGGGCTCGCAAAAGCTATATTAAATTCGCACAAAGCAAAATTTGTTTGCGCAAAGGCATAACTTTTCGCATTGCGAATAGTTTTTCCGTTAGCGATTTTTATTACATTCCCCCAATAATATGTTAATAATATTATTATCATTTACAGAGGAGTTCCATGACCATATAAAAACACGAGGCCAAAGGAAGTCATGGGACTCCAAGGTGACTTCTAATATCCTCATATTTTTGAACAGGGGGTACTTTATTTATTATAAGACACAAGTTTCAGTGAGTCATGTGACAAATGACATCACTAAGCGACATCACAGAGCCAAAGAGTCAGAAAAAGAAGGCAAATCATTAAAAAAAACTATAAAAAAGAAAAAAATGAAGGCCAATTGAAAAGTTGCTTAGAATTAGCCATTCTAGAACATATTAAAAGTTAACTTAAGGGAAACCCACTCTTTTAAGGGTAATGTGTCACTTATGTTCACTATGGGCTAGGGATGCACTGAATCCAAGATTCGGGCTTTTTCAGCAGGATTCGCCTGGCTGAACCGAAGCCGAATCCTAATCTGCATATGCAAATAAGACGTGGGGAGGGAAATTGCGTGGCTTTTTGTCACAAAACAAGGAAGTAAAAAATGTTTTCCCCTTTCCACCCCTAATTTGCATATGCAAATTCAGAATTCAGCCGAATCTCTTGCAAAGGATTCGGGGGTTCAGCCGAATCCAAATAGTGGATTCGGCGCATCCCTACTTTGGGCAATCCTAAAGTCACTCCATGACCTATGAATTCCTGGCACACAGTGCATTTTGTTTGCTACAAGTAGTGCCAATCAAAAAAAGGGGGGGCATCTTACAGCAGCCCCTCAAAATCCACAGATCGCCAGCCCGGGCCCGGGTGTATGTTCCCATCCAGAGATCAGCCAGGGGATCTTTTATTAACAGTTGAGACAAAAAACATAAAAACACACTTTCCATAGTAATATCTTCCTTTATATCATTTCTTATGAGTATACATTGTCAATGCCATTTTGTGCTCTGTATGAAATGTACATTAACCTGTTTGAGTAATATCCATCCCACGCATATATACACTAAATATTATACATTAGTACATTTATATATAGAGGTATATACAGCGAGGTTTATCTATTCATATATTTATAGGTGACGGAACAAATATAAAAAGAATTATAAAATAATGGATTATAAACAGACTCTCTCACATGCATGAACACATTTTGCTCCAGCACACAGGGGTTAAAGGGATAATATAGGAAAGCCATGGCGGATTTTTTACAGCAATTCAGGTGCGATGATAGTGGGTGATGCCTTGGGTTCTGCAATGAATTCCCATCAATGCACAATGTTTAAACTGAATCTGCCTTAACAGTCCTGTCTGGGCCTTTTAGAGTTTTAAAGGCAAAATTTGGCATTACAACAATTCTGCTATTAGCGGTTTTATTTTAAAGAGCCCCCTGTATACAAAAACCTTCGTCCTCCCAGTTCCCCTTCCTGCCGCAAAGCAATAAAGTTAAAGCAGCAGAAGAGACTGCTCAGGGCGACTATGATTCGGCAGACTCTCAGCTGTTTGGGCTCCCCCACCACTGGATAAGTTATAAATGTACTTGCTATTGAAAGCAGTATCTGTCCCCTTCTGCACTCCATGGTTCTGCCCCTTGTAAAATAAATGTAGCAGAAATCAGAATTCTTCACGGTCCTGATAATGTCTGGCTTCTGCTACATTGTTTGAAAAGTCAGAACCACCAGTGCAGAGAAAAGACACAAACAGTTTCAACGGCAGTATTTACCAATACTAGTGCACATTTCTATTGAATCCATTTTGGAAAGTTGCTTCGATTTACGTTTTTTTTAACATCCCTCTTAATAATTGTACGTTGCAGTTTGATTTGAAATAACTAGGCAGTAAGTAAACAGTAATGTATATATAAGTATAAAGACAAATATTCTGTTGGAGAAAAAAATCAAAAGTATTCCTTCAATTGAAAGGGGTTGATGATGGAGATGGGTAGCCCACAATTCCATCGGCGTGGAACCTTCCTCCATCAATTCCGCTATCAGTCTAATAACGCATGGACTTTCCAGTGGCAAACACTATCAATAAGATAGACATGTTCCTATAGGTTTTTCTTGTGTTAGAAGGCTACATAGACTATATAATATAATGTGCAGTGATGTAACTTGGGCTCCTCGGGGCCCCCTGTGAAAAAAATCTACAGAGTGGACCTGGTATGAACAAACAGTCCCTCCTCCCCAGGCCCCACTCGTTCTGCACCCCCCAGCTTTCAACTTGCCGATATTTGAGAGGGATTTGGGGAGGACTGGGGACTACAGTGTAGCAGATCCCATAGTCCAGGCCTGTCGACTGGGCCCCTCTGTGACTACAGGGCCTGCTGTTTAGATAGTTACGCCACTGAGTTATTATTTCAATATAATGCAACACCTCGAAACAAATGAATGTAACATTGATCACTGTTCTTCTTAGCACTTTTACACATTTTTTGTTTTGCTAGTCTTCAAGCTATTAGCAATTTTACCCTGTGTGTGTGTGTGTGTATATATATATATATATATATATATATATATATGAATGAAGCAACAGTCAGCTGAAAATTAATTTAGCGATTTTGCTTGCGCAGACATTTCTCTGGTCCTTTTTAAGCAGAGCAACTTCACAAGAGTTAGCAAACTAACTTCAGTTGGCCAAACTAAACAGCAGGTGGTCCTGCTGTTTCAATTTATTCATTGCATTAGCAGTGTAAAAACGGCTTAATATCTTGATTACTAAATAAAAATAATAACGCTCAGAAGAGCACACATTTTACACCAATTTGTTTTGAGGGCCGAGATTTCTTTTAAACCTTTGTTGTATTCCATGGCTGTGCCAATGACATTGTGCAAAACAATGGAATAATTATTCAATACAACGTTCTGTTCCATTTAGCATCATCCTTTTTTCATTAGGTCAACGATCGGAATATGTGCTAAAAACAAACAATGTCATAGTGCCTTTTGTTTTAACATTCTTGCCTCATCTGATAGGGGTGTACTTTCTGGATTAGGCTCCGCTTTCTGCACATGGGTGACTTGCTTCCTACTTTACTCAGTGGGGCTCATTTATCAACACTGGGCAAATTTTCCCATGGGCTGTTGCCGATAGCAACCAATCAGTGATGAATGCAGCAATCTGATTGGTTGCTATAGGTAACAGCCCGGGGCAAATTTGCCCAGTGTTGATAAATGAGCCCCAGTGTAATTTATTCATCTTTGCTACTGTGAACTGACTACTGCTCCAGGGGACAGTGATTTAATTGGAATTATATTATTGTTTTGGCTGCAAGCTGCTGCCAGAGGCTGCTTTACTTACACATGTGGAAGAAGTAGGCAAATAATCCAGTGGTTTGCATGATTACTTGCCCTTCAATATCAAATTTGTTCATTGCTATTAAGACCTGCAGATTGTGACACATGGCCTAAAAGAAGAGAGTATATAATCAGATGAACAGCACTGAAATGAATGTTTGGCACTTTATAAAAATAACTTTTTTTTAGAGAAATACGTCATTGCACATTGTGTTTATGGTCCTGATACATATCTACTAAGCAATAAAATAACCCAAAACAACAAGAACGAAAACATTAGACCCGTATTGAATATCTATATATATATATATATCAGCATGTTTGGTTTAGTTTTTGTTGTGGGGTGATTAGATGTCAGATATGATAATGGTAAAAAGAAAGGCAAAGTAAATTCCTGGTGAGATTAAATTAAGCCCAGGAATATATATGTATCTTCGAGTCCACTGAGTGTAATGAAGTCATAATGAAGTCATAGGCTGCAGCCACAAGTATGTGTGTGTGCGGCTGTTACCAGTTAGTTCAGTGTCTCTTCACATTATGGTCACAGTGATCAAACCTCCTGGGATCAGAGACAGAGTTCCTGGTTCATGAAGTCCCCGACTCCCAAACGGGCACACCCTGACTTCTCAATAGTATAACCAAAGCGGCCATGGATTGTAAACTCTTATAAAGTTCCACAAAACTCTTTTAAGTTCCATTCATTTGAACAACTAAGTGGTAATTCTTTAGCACCCCGTTTCAGGCTCAAAGGCCACTTTGTGGACAATCATTTGCTCTCGAACTGGACAATTAAAGGCGTTGGACTTGTGTGGAATATTCAAATAACCCGCAAGCTCAGAAAGCTCACGTGTTAGGTTCACGTCGATATAGGATTTGAAAATGCCACAAAGATACGACTTGAAGAGAAATAGGTTTCCAGTTCCAGAAGATCAGAAGGGTAAATACCAGGAAATTGAGAAAATGAGGTCAACTCTGAGGTCAAAAGAAGAGAGAGCGAACATGTCATGCACTCAGTAGAAAGAGTACAGTCATCCTAATTAGTAAAGGGATTTCCATAATAAGACATTGGCCATATCCTTGGAAATATATGGAAATTGTTTCAATCTGTGTTAAAGGTATTGTGTGTCCTTTAAACCTGAACAGCTCATGCCACACATCCAGGTATATCTGACTAGAGATCACAGATAAGACAGAAGGAAATGCTCTTAATCTATCAGAGTGAAGACTATAGGCTTCTAGGAGACAAACATAGCCACGGCCAATAAATTGTTGGGAAAGAATAGGTTAAAGGAATTTAGATTTCAGGAGGGGGGAAACCATTCATTTTGGAATTAGTTGCAGTAGATGGTGCAGTTTTATACCATGTGCAGCCTGAACATCAGAGTTAGCTCTTAACACTTACTGCCCAAATTTTCTCATGCCTTTGTTTGCTGTATTTTCATTACTCTGTCTCAGACGTCCATCTGAAGTTCATGGTTCAACACAATGTAAAGTGCAGAATCCTTGGATGTTTTTTTGATCCTTGTAAACTTACTAAATCAGCTTCTTTAGCTACCTTCTGTTGGAATATCAACTTTGTTACATAATAACATTGGCTTCTTTGTATAAGCAGTCCTCAAAATTTATTTTGCTGTACTTGTGAATATACCAAATGTTCTGAGGTTCTGTTGTGGGATATCTTCCCTCGTAAAAGAGACATTGTTTATCTAGATGATGTTATATCCTTCCCATATCATGTACCTCCTAACATGGACCTTCCTAATCTCCTTATTTGCACAGTCATTGTCCTACTTGAATCTTCTTTTCTGTTTCATGGAGCACACTCTTACTCCCCAAGAGCTACTACCCAAGCCTCACTGAGCTACACAATTTTAAGTATTCCTTGTGGATTTGGCACAACTATATTTGTGCTTTTACAGCTTTTGGTTATGCTTGCCTAAGGCATCCCATATTATCTTCCTTTGTATCATCATGCCTCACTAAATACATAGATATTTTGGTTTTGGCAATTTATTAATGGGTTTGGTAAGCCATGCCATAAATGTATGGTTATTATTGTGCCAGACGTTAGGTTTCAACCATGTTCTGAGCTCAACATTTGTTGGAAGTTTGGACTGTCATTAGGTATGTATGCTTAATTGTGCATTTTTTTTAAAAATCATGATCTCCGTTATTCCAAAAGGCTTGCTTTAGGGTATTCTTTTTCAAGTTGTAATCATGAGCACCCATGAAAGCATCTTGTTCAGTAAGGTATTACTTTGAGTCAATTTGTCTCACACTCTCCAGACTGATCAGTTTCCTTCTTTTTGTTCTACAATGGCCAATATGTGTTGTGTAAGCTGTGAGAAAGACTCTTGGGCTCTCTCTCTGTCTTTCATCTGTGATTCATGTTCTTGGTCAATTTTAGAAGAAGACTTTGCTCTCTCGTCTGTCCTCAGATGTGATCTCAGCATGTAAAGTCCTCAAAGGCACCACGCACTGCATGGTGAGGCAGAATGTTGGCTGTGTAACTCATTCCTGCTGGGTGACCTCTTACACCTTCAATTGGCGCCTGAAATTAGATGAGAGTCTTATAGTATTGCGACAAGATAGTAAATATTTCTCCTACTTGATAAACCAACAATATTGAAAAAAATATATATACACATATGTTGCAATTCTGCCCAAATGCTACTAATTTTATCTGCTTTGGCAAGTAGTTTTATGGCATTAGAATGACAAATAAAATGTCGGTCATGGGGCCCTTATGGGTAATTATAAAGAGGGTTTATTTCTTACATGGCGCTTTACATCATCCAAACTCAGCGTTACTCCTTTATCGTTATTGTTGCGTTTTGAGTCCTTCCCGCATTTTGCTCCTCCGCAGAGTTTGTATCTCAGCACCTTAAAAAAAAAAGTCTGTATGAATGGACAATAGTCAAAAAAATATATTATTTTATAGCAACTTGTTCAGTTTTTGGGGGTTTTCATATTTTGTTTTGGAACTCATGGACCCACACCTAAAGGCAGATGGTTTTATAAGATCAAAGTATGTGCCTTGGGTTGAATCTTTGACCTTGTGCTCATGGCTACACGCTTGTACCTCAATCTTAGTAAAAAAAAAAAAATAACTCATACAAGCTCATTTTGAGATCTTTGTCTGTCCTTACACTGCATAAGTAAGAATCGAGAGAGACATTCACTCATGAGCTCGCTTGGATCTCACCAACACTTTTGTGTTACTTCAAAAATGTATCCATCTTAACATAACTTGAATCTTTGACCTTGCAGTGTGCTCATGGCTACATACTTGGATCTCAACCTTAGTAAAAAAACAAAACAAAAAAACAATAACTTATAAATGTTCAACCTGAGATAGTTCCTACACCATATAAGTAAGAATCAAGAGAGACACTCACTCATGAACCCCCTTTGAAGGCACTAACACTTTTAAGTTGCATCAAAGTTTTATTCAACTCACCATAACTTGAATATTGACTTTGCATTGTGCACATGGCTGAAGATTTGGACCCCAATCTTAAAAATAAACTAACACAGGGTTGTCCAACCCTCGGCTGTTAAAGGGGTGTTGTGAGCTGTAGTCCAATAAAAGCTGGAAAGTCACAGGTCAAATGCCCTGATGCAGTTATCATAAATATAATGTCTTTTGTGCTTTTCTCAACATTGTTTTACTTGAAGGGGCCACTCTTATTCTTGGGGCATGGGTAAAGGCCCTGTCTGCCTCACCTTAAAACCAGCCCAGGTGAATGTAAGTAAAATCACAACTGTGTCACGATTTCCAATTCTGTTCTTTTACATTATATAACAACATTATAGTCTAATGTTCTTCTTAAAAGAAAAGAAAGCCCTTGACTCAAACTTGTGAAACATCAAAGTAAAATCAAAAGGACTGGTAGAAGAAGCTTCCTTTTTTCAGGTCAGTAGGTGGCTAGTTATCTTTCATTAGAGTTTCTGCACAACTCAGCATTCTTACCTCGTAGGCATAATCAAAGAGTTCGAGAACAGTCAGAATACTTGCTCCAATAAAC
Organism: Xenopus petersii; assembly: GCA_038501925.1. Lineage (NCBI taxonomy): Eukaryota > Metazoa > Chordata > Amphibia > Anura > Pipidae > Xenopus > Xenopus petersii. The sequence goes on from CM076674.1 coordinate 36,713,575, forward strand.
AGGCCCATCTGTCCTCCAATGTCACCTATCAGAGGAAAAAGCAGCTAGAATGAAAAGGCAGAAAGGGCAGAGCAAGTGTTTTTTGGAGATAATACAGCGGTAATATAAAAAAGATCAGAGGGAGGAAAGTGCAAAAATGCAGAGTAAGGAGCACAGATCGGATCAGTGTAGAATATATATGTAGAGTACAGGTGGAATAAGAAATAGAAATAAGAGCCCCCGTGTTGGGGAGAAAGATAGCAACATTGCTAGTATGTCTTAGGGGGGGGGGAAATGGATAATATTGAATGTTGAAGCGCAGCATGGGAGGGACAGCACAGCAGGAGGAGGGAGGTGGAAACACATGAAGAGAAGGACAATGTTCAGTTTTTGATGGATCAGCAAACGTGGGGGAAAACAAAGCATAATATAAATGTATGAGACAAACACACAGGGGCACATTAATAAAGCTGTCTATGTCATTTTTATGTGAAAAATTTGTAAAATTTAATTAAAAAACTTTTTTTCAAACAAATGGCAAGATTTCCTTTTTTTTTGGTGCAAATTCCATAAGTAAAAGCTCTGGATGCCGTTTTTAAATATAGCGGTTACTAGAATTATATGCCAAAATAACACTGCACTTGAGTAAATGTGGTGTAGTCCATTGATGTGTATGAGAAGCAAGCCACACATGTCTAATAAACTTGTATAGAAATCAGTTTAGTAGAAGTGCTTGGGTTTTAACTTGTTGTTTGACTTGTGCCTTTTCAGCTGCTTGTAGATTAACACCTTTACAAATATGCTCAGCGGTGAAACGTTCCCAATCTGTCAGGTGCAGTTAAGAATTAATAAAGGTAAAGAATCATAAGGCCAGGGAAGTCCAACCTATTACCCTCTAGATATAGAACTACAACTCCTAGCAGCCACTCTATACTCTCTTATATTATTCTGGCAGAACAGAGAGATTTGGCAAAGTGGAGGTACAGTACGTGAAGACAACAGTGTGCCAGGTCATTCATGAAAAACTGAAACTAAAATGTTTAGTTAGGAAGATGCCTCACCCAGAAGTCCAGCCACCTCGTATGCTTTCTTCTGTTCGATGGTTTCATAGTTTAGGGCTTCAAAGAAGATATCCAAAACCAAAATATTCTCCCTATTAGAAAGAGAAACAAACTTCCCTGAGCGTCCAGGTTATAGGTGTCCCATGAATGGCTACTCAGCAGCGGATCTCATCAGCTCCATTAATTGTCCCCTTAGTGGTGTCTCTTACACCCTACTTACCCAGTCACCAACTTTTGGTGGGTGGCCTTCTCTAGGTTATGTTATGTCATATTCTTACCACTTTTGACAATGCTCTGGGGGATTAGGGTTTTAACCTAACTCTCCCCAGTGCTTCCAGTCAGAATTTATTTTGAGTTCATATGACCCTTTAGTTTCAGACAGGTGGACTCTCAATTACAAATGTGCCTTCTGAACGCTTCTAATTTGGTTACTCCAGAGCTTATTTAGGGGTTTCACAGCAAAGGGGGTGACTACAACATGACGTTTGTTTTTTTAATTGTAAATCATTTTGATATTTATGTTGATTCGTTTTACACTTTGATGTTAATGGCTATATTGTGTGGATTGTTAACATAAATTCTCAGTTAAATACATTTTAATTTCAGGTATTAAGACAACAAAATGCAGAAAAATCCAAGGAGGTGAATACTAATGTTAAACATTGCATGCCACCAGTGCTTTCACACACAAACTGAATGATGAATATTCCCCTCAGTAATGATTAAAACAAACGACCTGAGCAGAATTTACAGATACGCTTTGAAAGGGAAAGCCAACCTCTAAATATCCATAACTCCCAACATTCCATGCTTGTAATGAGATGCAGGGAACTGCAGTTTTATAAGAGCTGTATCACCAAAGGTTGCCTTTTCCCGCACTAAGATATGCAGAAATTATATTTATAGCCAATAAGATAATGGCACATCTTAAGGAAACCCATTAAAAAAGCCCTTTATCCAGTGAAGTACTTTCACTGCCTGTTAATTAAATTACGCATAAAGAAACGTCTGCAACATTTAAGATAAAGTATGGCATTTTATTTTTTCACAAGGAACCGAAAATATCCATTTAGCAGCACAGGGCAGAACACGTTTGGCTGGGTTAAAGCACATATGAGTGTACAACACCTGTATCTACTAAGCTATCTGTAACACAACATAAAGCCACTGGACAGGACTGTGGCTGTGGGATAGCAGATATAGTAGGGAGAGATGGTGCCTATAGTAACAGTGGATAATAGTCTCTGGGAAGGGAGTGTGGCTGTGGGATAGCAGGTATAGTAGGGAGAGACGGTGCCTATAGTAACAGTGGGATAATAGTCTCTGGGAAGGGAGTGTGGCTGTGGGATAGCAGGTATAGTAGGGACAGATGGTGCCTATAGTAACAGTGGGATAATAGTCTCTGGGAAGGGAGTGTGACTGTGGGATAGCAGGTATAGTAGGGAGAGATGGTGCCTATAGTAGCAGTGGGATAATAGTCTCTGGGAAGGGAGTGTGACTGTGGGATAACAGGTATAGTAGGGAGAGATGGTGCCTATAGTAACATTGGGATAAGAGTCTCTGGGAAGGGACTGTGGCTGTGGGATAGCAGGTATAGTAGGGACAGATGGTGCCTATAGTAACAGTGGGATAATAGTCTCTGGGAAGGGAGTGTGACTGTGGGGTAGCAGGTATAGTAGGGAGAGATGGTGCCTATAGTAACAGTGGGATAATTGTCTCTGGGAAGGGAGTGTGGCTGTAGGATAGCAGGTATAGTAGGGAGAGATGGTGCCTATAGTAACAGTGGGATAATAGTCTCTGGGAAGGGACTGTGGCTGTGGGATAGCAGGTATAGTAGAGAGAGATGGTGCCTATAGTAACAGTGGATAATAGTCTCTGGGAAGGGAGTGTGGCTGTGGGGTAGCAGGTATAGTAGGGAGAGATGGTGCCTATAGTAACAATGGATAATAGTCTCTGGTAAGGGAGTGTGGCTGTGGGGTAGCAGGTATAGTAGGGAGAGATGGTGCCTATAGTAACAGTGGGATAATAGTCTCTGGGAAGGGACTGTGGCTGTGGGATAGCAGGTATAGTAGGGAGAGATGGTGCCTATAGTAGCAGTGGGATAATAGTCTCTGGGAAAGGAGTGTGACTGTGGGATAGCAGGTATAGTAGTTTTATTGTTTCTTTTATTTATATTTCTGATTTGGCCCTCTACTATTTACTTTCAGTCCCTCATTTAAACCAATGTCTGGTTGGTAGCATAAAGTAGACTCTAGCAGCCAGATCGGTGCTGAAATTCTAACTGCTTTACAAAAAAGAAAAAATGCATATGCATCATATTATAATTCAATTTGAAGTTAAACTACTCATTTAACAAATCAAAAATCAATTGTAGTGTGAATGTGAGGTTTGCTCTAGCATTGCTTGTCTGGCAATTGTTTATATATAGATCCAAGGGAAATACATAACAATCATCCATAGCTTATTTTTAGCATAACATCAAGGCACCACCTGTTTTTGCTTTACAGAATATACACTAGTGCAGTTACCCATAGCAATCACTCATATCTTTGCTTCCGTTTTCTAACTTGTAGCAGACTGTCCCAAGCTAATTGCCGATTGGTTGCTATTGGCAACTGCCCTTGTGCCATTTACCATGTATGTTAGTAAATGTATATAAAGGTTTAGGCCAGTATTTAATAACGTTTGGGAATTATTTAGACTGGAACAGAGATGTGACATTTGATCATTATAATCCCAGGATGCTGCTGGCCCAGATAAAGGTGGCTCAGGGCACCATGCCGCTATACATGGTATGTCTAATTCCTATTCTGTGCATGTTACTTATCCCTTATATACAGTATTTATTTCTCCCGAAGGGAGGAATTGCACTATGGGCACGGGAATATTGATATCATTCTATGTAGAAAAGGAATAGTAAATTGGGCCAATGAATAACTCGAGCCTTGAGTTGCAACCAAATTATCAAATAAGCATTTGTGTCTATTACTGCACAGACCTACATATAAGGGATGCACCATATCCACTATTTCGGATTCGACCAAACCCCCGAATCCTTCACAAAAGATTCAGGCCGAATACCGAACAGAATCCTAATTTCCATGTGCAAATTAGGGGTGGGAAGGAGAAAACACTTTTTACTTCCTTGTTTTGTTACAAAAAGTCATGCGATTTCCCTCCCTGTTCCTAATTTGTATATGGTAATTAGTATTCGGCTTCGGTTCGGCCGGGCAGAAGGCCGAATCCGAATCCTGCTGAAAAAAGCCAAATCCTGCCCGAATCTGAACCGAATCCTGGATTCTGTGCATCCCTACTAAATATATGGCTCACTCTCCTCCCAGTCACTCTCTGGGCAGATCTGCATCCAGAACTGGCACTCAACAACCTGTTGCCCAACTAAAACTCTCAGCAGTCCCCACTAAAAATCAGCTGCTGGGGACTATAATGATGCTAATGATACTGAATGGAAATCCCAAATTGTGCAGCTATGAACTCATTGGACATTCATTTCACAACTGTATTTACTGTATCATGGTTGCCCCTTACATTCATCAGTCATTTGGATGCATGGAATGTCCTTGTGGCTGGTAATAAGTGATCTATCAGCAATTAATTTCCTCTCCTGAGAAACAATCCTTGGCTCTGAATCTAATTCTTGGTAAATGAGAACAAACCAGGCTTGTGGGAACACATGTTGAGGCTTCTTGTGGGAACACATGTTGAGGCTTAGAGAATCCTAATTTAAGATTTCCCATTCTTAGAGGCAGGACCAGCATCTTGTGATGTCTAGGCAAATGGATATTTGCCATGGGGATATTTGCCTTGGGGAAATGCCCAAAACTTATATTATGTCGTATATATATATATATATATATTTGGATGCACCCGTGATATTGTAACAATAAAAGTTTTTTGCGCATTTGAAGAAACTGGAGTGCCGAACTGAATCCGAATCGTAATTTGGTTCGGTATTCGGCCGAATCTTTCACCTAGGATTCAGGGATTCGGCAGAATCCAAGAACACTGTATCACAAAAATGTGAGGGTTTCCAAAAATAAAGAATCAGATATAAAAAATAAAAAGTTTTATTAGGACATGGAGACCTAACGCGTTTTGTGCCAATAGGGGCACTTACTGATAGGCAGAATCCCACATAGTGGATTCAGTGCATCCCTAGTTGCCAGTGGTGTAACTAAATATGGCGGGACATGGGTGCAGAATACACCCCCCCATGGAAACCATTGCTGGTGTGCAGGCAGCAGCTCACAGGAAAATTTCCCTGCCAACCAAGATATAGCTTATTTCGACTGCCCCAAGGGGTGTGTGATGCATGTGTGATTGTACCCGCCGCACCTCCGGTGGTTACGTTAGTTAGTAGTTACGCCACTGTTAGTTGTGTTTAAAACCACTTTCATTAAAGGTAGTTTGGTCAAAATCCATTCCTTGCAATTATTCATAGTGCACTTGGTGCCGCTCAGTCCTTCTTTTCCAAATTGAGAGCTGCTGTGCCAAGTGAAGCATGGGGAACTCTAGATCTACCACCACCCACTGCCCAGACAGTAGCTCCAGGGTTTCCCTTTGTGTCCAGCGTCAGTAGGCACCTAATCAATCAATGACACCTGCCAAAAACTGGAAATGATGCCAGCTGGACTTTTGCAAAATTGTTTTCAATTGCAATAAAATTGCTGCTCAGATGTGCTAATTGTAGCAGATTGGATGCAAATTGCAGCAAGCACATTGTCCCCCCGGATGTGCACAAGCCGTTTTGTGTAATACGGGGAGGTACATTTATCAAAGGTCGAAAAACGAATTCATGTGATTTTTTTCTAACTCACATGAATCCAATTTGACTCGAAATTCAAATATTCGACTAGTTATTAATAAAATCTGACGTGTAAAACTTGGGCAAATTTTACCGACTCGAAAACTCGAATTCGACCAAACTCGATTCAAGTTTTTTCTCTGAAAAAAACTTGAATGTCAGGAAGGCTACAAACAACTCCAAATGTCTCCCATTGACTTATACAGTAATTCAACAGGTTTTAGGTTGTGAATAGTCAAATTCGAAGGGGCGAGAGTATAATTCTCGAAAATGTAATTCAAATTTTTAAAAAAAATCTAAACGAGTCTGCGGAATTGTAGGTGTCACCTCACTTAATTATCCCTTAGATGTGGCCCTCACGTCTGCAATGTCAGGGGCCCTCACATCTCTATCTCCAGCCCTGTTTATAATAAAGTGGGCAACATATGGAAGCAGCATACATTTTAATCTCCAGAGTTTATAATGAACAGAAGCCAAAGTCCACAGATTGCCTCCGAACAGCAGGACTCAAATCAGATGGGATTTTAAACAGAACAAATGGCAGAGCTGTAACAATAGGCTTGAAATATTAACCACACAAATACTGCCTGACCGAGCTTTCAGTATGGCAAGCCATGGTCTCAGATAGTAGGAGTCTTCCAATTGACTTTGTATCTGAACAACCTACAAATAGCACAGAATACATCACGCAGTTATAGGATTAAAGGGGGATCTGTTGTGTTGATTGTGTGAAAGTGTTTTGTATTTGATTACAAATTAATGATCAGTTTTGCATCTGTGTGTATTTACTGTATCTTATAGATGTTTGTTATATATGGGTGCCTTATGACACCTTGAAGAAAACTATAGCGGCTCTGAGCTTTGATTAGAAAGGACCAGCCTGAAAGACAGTTAAGGTGGCCATACACGGGCCGATAAAAGCTGCCGCCAGACAGAGTCGGCTGCTTATTGGCCCATGTATTGGTTCCTCCGACGGGTTTCCTTGATCTGTCCAAAGGTTGGGCAGATGTCGATTGAACAGGACTAAAAATCCCGTTGGATTGCAGACCGCATCTGTTCGTAAATGCATATTAGTTGATCTGACCGCCCACCATTTACCCTTCGTTATGATCCGATCGTTGGGCCCTATTGCCCACGATTGGATCAGCCCGATATCGCCCACATCTAGGTGGGCATATCAGGGAGAGATCCACTCATTTTGTGACATCACTCTCTGTGTATGGCCACCTTTAGGGATAGATTTGGGGAGAATGCCTATTTGCTCCTTTAGAAGCCCATCTTGGAGGTTGATTAGAGCAAGATCTGGGGCGAACACTGTTGTCCTCGGTATTCTTGGGGCTATGGATAAATGGCTGATACAGCATGGTTTTTATACAGGTATGGGATTTTTTGTCCAGAGTGCTTGGGACTTGGGACTTTCTGTAATTCGATCTACATACATTAAGTTTACAAAAAATAAACACAACAATTTTGTTCTGCCTCTAATAAGGATTAATAATATCTTAGTTTGGATCAAGTACTATTATTATTACAGAGAAAAAGGAAATCATTTAAAAAAAATAATAATTATTTGGATAACATTGAGTCTATGGTAGATGGCCTTCCCCTAATTCAGAGCTTTTTGGATAACGAGTTTCCAGATAACGGATCTCATACCTGTATATGTTTAAAACCTTGTTATAAGAGGGGTGCTGTTGAGCTAATTAAGTCAGACTACCACTGCTTTAACTCTTCCAATTTGGAGTATATAACATACACCGGCTCACTCCTCTGCTGCCGAGAGGTGCCCACTAGTTACATTAATCAGATAAAAACATTGCAGTCAACTTGCTCAGTGAATGGGACATTCAGTTGTTCCTACCTGCTGGCAATTGGGTGGGGTTAAATAGAGCGTCTCCGCTACCCCTTTACAGTTGCTCAATGATTTTCGAGTAATATTTGACATCCTTAATTATTTCACAGAAAACGAAAGACTTTAATGTCTAGAGATGCTGGCACAGAGAAAGCCAGAGAGTCTCGCTTAATTACTTTTAGCTGTGAAGGTTAATGGGGATGATGGGAATAAAAAGCTTAGTATATTTTTGGCAGAGTTTCCTACTGTTCCACCTGTCTTTCTCTTTCATAGCCCATAGAAGCACGTCTATATATTCTCTGTCCTACCAGGGATCTCGAAAGATATTTCAATTTACCTTACAAAGCCCTGCATTAGGTGGTCAAAAAATGTTTATAATACAAATGTGTTTGATTCCCCTGTGAGCGTCATGGGTTTTTATTACCCAGATTGGCTCAGTGTCAGTCCGTGTGTCTATGTGCCAATCAGGCTGACTAAGTTCACATAACAACGCTGGATCAAAAATGCTCACTCAATGACCCACAATGGGCCAGGTTGTGGCTCTGTTATTGGCTCACCTGTAGGCAGAGGGGCCACATTTCTCTAGACTGTTTGCTCATAAATTACTTGAGTGGTTTAACCCCCTGGATCAGTGCTATTTGGGTATCTGTGTGTGAGTGGCCAAATTGCATAAATATTCAGTCAGTTGTCTAATCAGATATAAGGAAACTGGGCCTGTGTCATGCCTCCCAACATTTTGGAAATAGAAAGAGGGACAAAAAAGTTGGCGAGCACAGCAAGGCGAACATATTTGACCACACCCAATTTTGAGGCCAGACCCCTAATTACCATGTTCATTTTACAGAATTTGGCAGGTTATGAAAGTTTGAACTTATTTCTGTGTTTTTTATTTCCAGTTATTACAGTTTTGCTAATGAAGGTGAATTGCCCATTAAGCTGTGAGCCTAACTTTTCCCAAGGGACCTGTTGTTACATATTGTTACAATTACTTATTTCCTTATCTCAAAATTGTTACAAAAGTATCTTATAACAGCTGTGGCTGTTCTGGGATCTCTGCCAAAAGCAAATTAAGTTAGAAACGTTGTTACTTTTTCTGGTAGCTCAGTGCAGAGAAAAACGGGACTTTCCAGTACAAAGGAGGGACTGCGGGTTGAGCTGTCAAAAGAGGGACTGTCCCTCTGAAAACAGGACAGTTGGGAGGTATGCTGTGTGGGCTGCTGTATATCCTATTCAAGATAATTAACTGGGCTTCAAGCTGAGGCAGGGGTTAGAGGTGTGGAGGCTCTAGGCATAGCAGAAATGAAGAATATATATATATATATATATATATATATATATATATATATATATATATATATATATATAGCGGTGCTAGGGTGCTGTCTTGTGCAACATAGACTAATATTCGTGTAAGAGACACACTCCTGGACTTCATGATGCAGTTACATATGTCTTGATAAAGTTCCTAACTGTGACCGAAACGTTGACAATTCGGCCGAATCCTTCTGCTTCGCTGAACCGAATCCAAATCCTTATTTATTTGCTTATGCAAATGAGGAGCAGGGAGGGAAATCGGGCGACCTTTTCTCACAAAACAAGGAAGTAAAAAATGTTTTCCCCTTCCCACGCCTAATTTGCATATGCAAATTAGGATTCGGATTCGGTTCGGTATTCGGCCGAATCTTTCGCAAAGTATTCGGCGGTTCAGCTGAATCCAAAATAGTGGATTCGGTGCATCCCTAATTTTCCGTTACTAAATAGACTACAGATTTAAAATCTAAATTGGAGGCTATTTTGTCTTGCTATGTTTTTTAGCCAGTAAAAAGCAAGTAAAATTTTACTGGACTGCATTTTAGAAATAATAGGGACCCAAATATTTTTTTCCATTTTTTTTTTTTTTTGCAAACGTGTAATGAAATTATCCTTAGTGCCTCACGTCATTAGTACTTAAGTTCTTGGGACCCCTAGCTGTCACAGGATCTGCTTCTCTATTCTTATGCCCCAATTATTTTTTTATGACGGTGTGGTTTTAAATAAGGGAGAAATAAAACTGGACAGAAAATTAAGCAACAGATGTTTTGGGCTTCTGTAACAGCCCAAGGCAACCACAGCCCTTTAGCAGTAAAGATCTGTGCCTCCAAAGATGCCCCAGTAGCTCCCCATCTTCTTTTCTGCTGATTCACTGCACATGCTCTGTGTTGCTGTCACTTACTGAGCTTACAATATTCTTAATACAAATATCAGATTTACAATAATCCCCCAAGAAGTAACTCATTTTGTTCAATACTAATTGTTAGCATACAAACCAGTAATCAGTCCTGTACCATCAGCATCTATGGCAGATGTAACCTCACATTCTGCAAGATTTATTGAAAATTTCCAATAGCCCTTAAAGTGATACTGACATTAAAACTTTTCTTTTCAAAATATTAATCTACATTAAAAGTTGCCTATAAGTTATGTTGATCGTTTTTTGCTGATAGTTCTGCTTTTGTAAGTAATAGTCACTTGTAGTTCCTAAACCTGACTGTTTTGCCAACCTGACTGTCCCTTCTCAGTCTGTCAGTTTCTAATGCTAATGGACTCCTGCTGCACAAATATGGCAGCCCCCTCATAGAGGAACAGGATAGTAAGAAAGGTAATGTAAAAGCATCAGGCAATTACTTTTATGGCAAAAATATAAATAGCATTCAAAGACAATGTTATGATAGATAATAAAAAAGGTTATTTTCTGATGTCAGTATCTCTTTAAGCTTAGCTTCTCAACAGCAGCCCAGAGCACACTGAGCATGTGCAGTGCCACTGACACTCATAGAACAGCTTTGTAAGATGAGAAGATGGAGATCTGCAGTGGGCATCTTTGAAGGGACTTTACTGTTCTAGGAATGCTTGTCATATGAGCTGATTCAGGAGTTTCAGTACAGGTATGGGATCGGTTTTCCAGAACGCTCCAAATTACAGGAAAGCCATCTCTCATAGACTCCATTTTGATTAAATAATTCACATTTTAAAAAACGATTTCCCTTTTTTTCTGTGAAAATAAAATCGTGGACCTAGAATATATAATGAATCCACATTGGTGGCAAAACAATCGTATTGGGTTTATTTAATGTTTAAATGATATTTAGCAGACTTAAAATATGGTGATCCAAATTACAGAAAAATCTCTTATCTGGAAAACCCCAGGTTCCAAGCATTCTGGATCCAATCCGATACCTGTATATAAGATACAGCATTTTTACCCATATGCTGTTTCAGACTTTAGTTCTCCTTTAAGCAGCTTCAAGGTGAGTGGGTTCTGTAAGGGAGGTAGAGTAGTCATTCAAGTAAACTGATAGCAACTAATACAAATGAGGCCTAACATTATAAACAGCGTGCAATTATTTACATGTTTTATTCTGTGCTTTCAAGCAAAGTGCGCTAAACATATACTTCAGCAAGCCCAAATTACCCAGCAGCAGTAATACAGACTACAGAATGTAGGCTATACAATACACTGCATGAAAGCCAGCCACCCAGCTTTTATTCACTTGCAATGACTTTTCACTGAATATAATGTTTTGCGGAAAGTCCCCAATATAAATATAAGAATCTAGAGAACAGAGTCTCACGCAGGCTTATTGTACAAACAAAATGAATGGCAAAAAGCAAATGCCATTTACATACTAAGTGCAGCCATCAGATCTAGTTGCTATACTGCAGATAGGTAATGGGGCAGGGGCACATCTATCACAGACCGTGTTTCTTTTTCTTGTTTACATACTGATGGGGTTCAGACTTTCATTTCAAGCCCCCCTGTTCTGATCAGGGTCCCTCCATAGATCTTAACAAGGTTATGATCTGTATTAAATCAGTTGCATACTGTATGTACCTATTATCCAGAAAGCTCTGAATAACTGAACGGGCATCTCCCATAGACTCTCTTTTTAATGATTTCCTTTTTCTCTGTAATAATAAAACAGTAGCATGTATTTGATTCCCAACTAAGATATAATTAATCCTTATTGGAAGCAAAACCGGCATTTTGGGTTTATTAATTGTTGAAATTATTTTTAGCAGACTTATGGTGATCTAAATTATGAAAGGATTCCTTATCTGGATACCCCCAGGTCCAAGCATTTTGGATAACAGATCCCACAACTTTATACCAGTCATTCAGCCATAATGACAAGAAAGGGTCAGACTTAAGTGCCAGACGTCCACCAGAAAACTGTACAACACTGACCCACTGTCCAATTTGTTTTCCTTCTCTCTTCACTCACTTTCTTTATTCTATATATCACTTCTCCATAGATACTGTCATCTATCTATCCTTCCTTTTTTTTTCCAGTGGCTTAACTATTGTGTGCCGTCACCCCCCCACCCCTCAAAAAAAAAATCTTTGGAGGGGTCCGGTGCTCCAATTCCAACTGCCGACCCACTCCCGCCCCCTACTGGTCCAGTCTCTTGCCTCCCTGCATCTAGGGTTGCCACCTGGCCGGTAAAAATTATACTTGATGCCAATGTTATTAATAAGAAAAAACTATTTTTTTCAGAAAAGGTGGCAACCCTACCTGTGTCATGGGTAGGCAAGCAACTGGGGAGAGATTCTTCAGAACTATAGAGGAATCAGACCAAGAATCACGGTACCATGTACTTACACACAAACTCTACGTGGGAATTCTCATGGTTCCTGCCGTACTGTAAAAAGTAGCGTGTGCGAGCATAATAATGACTTGCGCTAAAAGCAACACCAAAATAATTGCCCCACAACCAGTGAGGACTATTTATTACACTTACGTGTTTTAAACTATCCTATCAATGCTACTTAAGCTGGTTTGCAAGGTTTGTGCCTATCTATAGTTTATTCCTAGCACCAAAATGATTACCTAGCTACCCCCAAAATGACACATAGGGGCACATTTACTATGAGTCGAATATAGAGGGTTAATTAACCCTCGATATTCGACCATCGAAGTTAAATCCTTAGATTTTGAATATCGTAGTCGAAGGATTTACCGAAATTTGTTTGATCGAACGATCAAAGGAAAAATCCTTTGATCGAACAATTAAATCCTTCGAATCGAACAATTCAAAGGATTTTAATCCATCGATCGAACGATTTTCCTTTGTTAAAAAATTGCTAGGAAAGCCTATGTGGACCTTCCCCATAGGCTAACATTGGTGCTCGGTAGGTTTTAGGTGGCGAAGTAGGTGGTCAAAGTTTTTTTTAAAGAGACAGTACTTCGAATATTGAATGGTCGAATAGTCCAATGATTTTTAGTTCGATTCGTTCGATTCGAAGTCATAGTGGAAGGTCGAAGTAGCCAATTCGATGGTCGAAGTAGCCAAAAAAAAACATTCGAAATTCGAAGTATTTTTTATTCTAATCCTTCACTCGAGCTTAGTAAATGTGCCCCATAAGTTTCCTAATGTGAAATAACTCCACAAAGTTGTCTGCTGGGTGAGATATGACGTTGTGTTATGTGATGTCCCTAGCAAATCTAAAGGGGAAAGAATGGTACATAAAAATGCCGTATTAGTAAATTCAATATGAGGTTGGATATCTGCAGAGATGCACTGAATCCACATGTTGGAAATCGGTCGAACCCTGAATCCTTTATGAAAGATTGTGTGTTGAAAAGTCACATGATTTGAAGGCTTTTAATTTAGTTCAGCCAGGGTTGAGGATTCAGCCAAATCCTGCTGAAAAAGGCAGAATCCTGGCCACATACTGAGCCGAATTCTGGATTCTGTGCATCCCTAGATATCTGTAAATGTTAAATATATATATAAATATAAATTATCATAGCACAATATCATGTAATTTTATCAAGTGTGCTTTCTAGCCAAGGAGTGCGACTGGCACGCTTATGGGGCCTTGTTTTATAAATGTATTCAGATCCTTTTCCTGGGTCTCCATATTTCGATCACAGCATTTTAAAAACATTTTTGTAATAATTTTTCAAGGCCTCCCAGCTTAGAGCAGAAGGCTAATGCCTGACCCCCACTCTGTGCTCCATGCAGCCATAGCTCCTGCGCTACGAGCCGGCAGTGACCGAGTTTTTACAATCTGAGAATGAATCAAGTGTGACATTTTCATGGCAGATATTGCATGAGATTACATGATGGGATAATAATAAGTAGAAAAGCACCTATAAAAGCCGGATCAGGGGGATCTAGAAAAAATATGCCCAGCTCACAAAATGAAAGGAGCCCCCATGTACCTGTACAATGAATGCCAATGAGCGGGCGCACTGATTAGATCACTTAAATGCCTGGTGCATTGTAAATGTCACCACAAGGAAGGCGGCCTGCGCCATTGATTTCTCTTTCAACAGCAAAACCGAGGGTTTGAGTCAATAAACTCTATGTGGCATAAATCACTGTAGCATAACAGAGTCTTTGTGGGAAAATAAAATTAGAGCCTGATATAACCATTAATGCATATCAGAATTCTGAAGCTTTGATACAAACTGGAGTTAAACATAGGGCCCTGGGGGGGGGGGGAGATTGGAGGCAGAGAAAAAAATGTCCAACCATCCAATCGTAGTTGCTGTTGATGGGATATGAGTGTTGCAGTACAACTACAGCTGCAGGGAGGCAAGAATTCTGAAAATATGCACACTATAATCTGTATCTAGTATAGGTAAATCTAAAAAAAAAAAAACCCAAAACACTATAATCTGTGTTTTAGGCTTTTTATATGGGGTTCCCACCAAGTAGTCCAGTTGGGTAGTAAGACTGTTCAAAAAAGCCCAAAGCCTATTTTTGCTATCTTCTATTAAAGGAAAACTTTCATAGCTATAAACATTTACCCAAACTGGATATTTTGTAAATCTGTTTGATTTGTTTTATTAGACTTTTTACCATAGCAAAGGCTTATATGTGGATATTCTTTTCTCCTGCCGCAAAGTCTCAGTCATGCTGCTTGGCAGTTGGCCAATTGGCCCAGACTTACAGACCTCTCACACAGACAGTTTCTCTGCCAACAGTTTACCACCTCCTTCAGAAGCGGGGGTTCTCCACCAGTAAAATATACCGGGGGATAATCAGCCCCATGTGGCATTAGCCTTTAGATGAGGTGACTCACAGCATGAGTTAGTTATTTGCAGTAGGAAAAAATGTTGCTCAAAACCTCTAGACCAGGGGTCCCCAACCTTTTTCTGCCCATGAGCCATATTCAAATTAAAAAGAGTTGTAGAGCAACACAAGCATGAAAAATGGTCCCTGGGGATGCCAGATAAGGGCTGTGATTGGCTATTAGGAAGACCTTAAATGGACTGGCAGCCTGCAGGAGGCTTTGTTTGGCAGGACACCTGGTTTTTATGTGATTAAAATATGCCTCCAAGCCAAGTATTCAAAAATAAGCACCACTGGGAGCAACATCCAAGGGGTTGATGAGCAACACTGGATGGGGATTACTGCTCTAACCTTTATATCGCTTTAACAGTTCCCCTTTAATGTTCCTGAGAGATAGTTCTTTCTTGCTGCCACTCTGGAAACTCGCCGTGTTATAGCCTGATTTTAAATTACAATATAAAAGCTGTGAATATCACAAAATGGCACTTTAAATAGAAAAGCGCAGTTTGACCTTTAGATATACATGATTGTATTATTCTGTAATCAGACATCCAGGCTTGGGAAAGAACAGCCATTCCCCCTCCCTCCCAGGAATCCTTGCACACAGGGAAGTGCTATTAAGTTACAAAGTAATCAGGTGATATTATGGTACCTGCGTGCGGCGGCTCTGGGGTCAGTATGGCAATCTGTTCTGTAAGTGACACCGATCAATGGAATGGGTGGGTCAGGCGGGTGTTTTTATTAAATCGTACAAATCCTCTATTCGTATGATAGGATCTTTGCGTCTATGGCCCCCTTTACACAGGGGAAGATAAAGGAAAAATGAGAGTTTGGTGGAAAAACATACAGAGTGGGGAAGGTAGGCATGTGAACTCACGTGGATTGTTCAGGTGGCACCTGATTCCCCCATCCCCTCACCTAGTCAACAGTAACTGCCCAGTCACCCACTTTCTCTAATTTGCACTCAGACTAACCCCTTCCATTAAAACACACCTGAAATCCTCAGAGACAGGCAGAGTCTCGACAGAGTGGGGAACATGACTAGGTGCATAGCCATAGGGAGTAACATGTGAGAGCAGAGATACAAATGTCATTACTGGTGGTTCCGCACTACAGTGTTTTTTTCTGGTTGAGAACCTCTTGTACTGATTCTTTCCAACAAACTATGGGTTGGGGACATAGGCAGTGATTCCCAACCAGTTGCTCAGGTTCTAAATGTTGCTCATTAACCCCTTGGATGTTTCTCCCAGTGGCCTCAAGCAGGTGCTTATTTTTGAATTCCAATCTTGGAGGCAAGTTTTGGTTGCATAAAAACCAGGTGTCCTGCCAAATTGAGCCTCCTGTTGCCAGGTGCATAACTATAGAGGAAGCAGACCCTGCAGCATACCCAGGAGTTATAGGGGGTCCCATAAGGCCCTATTTAATATGCAATTTCAATATATTTTGGTAAAACAGAACAACCTGGAGGCCATAAATAGGGGCTACCAAACGGACAATCACAGCACTTGCTTGGCACCCTCAGAAACTTTTTTTCCAGCTTGTGTTGCTCCTCAATACTTTTTACATTTGAATGTGGCTCACAGGTAAAAAAGTTGGGAATCCCTGATCTATAAGCACAATGGGGGGGGGGCATTTTGGGGCCCTTGGCACAAGCTTCTGCTGCCTTGTCTAACTCCAGCCTGGTATTGCAGAATACAACATTGAGCTAGATCAGAGTGGGGGTGGAAGGGCGGAGGGTCAGGCTGGGCATGAGAAAATTAGACTGAATGAGCAGAAGATAGCAACCCTACTGGCCCATATATAAAGACTAGATCTACAGGGTCATTTATAACAATCAAGACTTTGCAAATTTCTTTGCCTGTGGCAGAATTTCTGTGTTAGATAGAGGCAGAGCCCACAGGCTGTAATGGGGTCCTTAACTCTTGCCTGATAGGGCTGGTCTGTACCCCCTTATTTTATTTATCCATTGTGAGGTGCAGACCATTGACAGACTGGGGAAAGAAGTACTTGCTGCATAAGCACTAAGGGATACTAAGGGGTAAATGATCCCTCTAGTCTCCAGTACTCTACTATTCCCACTAAAGCTGGAAGCCCTCTTTGTGTAACAATCACACACACATACTGTATATTAAAAGGGTGCATCAGGCAGCCCCTCAACAGGAATCATCTCTACATCCCTCCACATGCTCCACAAGCTGCTGGATCTCCTGGTTCTTTACCAACACCCGATCATATGGATTACTCCTGGACGCCAAGTGGCATTTCCATGGAGGATATTGTGATTTTATTGCAAGTAGTTTTATTTTCAGTGTGTGCAGTAAGGATTATTATGAAGTACTGAAGGCACAGCTCTAGATGATGTCAGGTTTATTTCTAAAGTGAACAAGAAGCAGTTAACATCAGAGACATCATCTCGTGCTTTATGATTTCTAACAAAACTTTATACAACATTTTCCTGGCTTAATTAGTAAAAGCCCATCATTGTGTACCTGCAGTTAATGTGATGCCACTTGCATAGAGGAGGCAAAAGAATGGTGGGATGCAGACAACCCCCTACACTCATACAGAACTCACGCACAATCACTTTTTTTATCGTTTCATTTCAGAACTGTCCTCGTCCCCCCAGATTGACAAATGAGCCGTTTCTTCAATAAATGCTGAGGGGCAGGAAAATCTCATTGAAAGCAATATGACACCATGTACAAAGCCATCGTTTTTGTCCTCCGATGCAATAAAGTTGAAGTTTTTTTTTGTGACTAGCACGCACAATATTTGCAGGCGGCTACAGAAAAGGCAGAACCATGACAGCATGAAGAATGGTCGCCTTCATATTCCCTTCACTTTAGTTCCTTGGATTTGCCTTAAGAAGCATTACAGCTTATACTCATCACGGCAGAAAGGCCACAGACAGTGGTAAGAACATTATTTCTCATGTATTCACTAGTGACCCTGGGAAAGAAGTCTGCATGGAAAAAAAGTGGGCCATATTAACATAGATTGCTAGCATTTGTGTCTGTATAAACCCCATACATAAGTATACATACATAATGTAACATGTAGCCACTTAATGTAAAATTAGCTTGAGTGCTCACTTGAGATAGAGCAGAGTCACTGTTCTGTCTGACCACCTGTGTATGATATCAGCAGCGAACAACTGCTAATATGATGCAATCTAAAAGAAAAAAATAGCTCATGTATATTGCAAAAGTGCTCCGCAGAACACTGTGAGAAATATTTCATTAAAATATATGGGTGGGTATATGCTCTCTGTAATATTGCTGAAACACACTTGCAACTTATAATAAGGGGAAATAAAATATCAGCCTATAATTCTATATCTGATAACGCAAAGCTGGACTAACAGAGGGAGCAGCTGTGGGAAAATCTGGCTTGCAGGTATGCCCTGAGGCATTAAATAGGAGAATGACACCTAATAATAAAAAACATTTGTAGAATACTGAAAATATATACAACCTGGAATTAACTGGGACACACTGTCCCATCTGGGAACAACAAAACTCTGGTCTACTTGTGAAAACAGACCTTGTGATTTATCTGACATTGCCTTAAGCATCCTCCTTGAGCCCCTCGGGCAACTAAATAGGAGGTCAGAAAGGCAATTCCCACAGCTTTGATGCCTAAGGTTCCAGCTGCCCCTGCAGTAAGAAGTGGCCCAGATGGAACAGTTTATTATGACTTCTGGTTCACGTGGCACACTGAATATAATGTGCTTCATCTGTAGGAGACATATGTGCACAAAACATATCCTGAATCTATGATCTACCTTGTGCTATGATTATACATGACACTTTCTTTTTAGTGCAGAAACAGACATGGAGAGCTTAAGGCCTTGACCTTTGCGGTACCAGGTGCTGTACTGAAGGACCCACACCTGTTACAGGGTCAAGTTATCCAGTCAAAGCAGTTATCAGCCTGGCTTGATAAAGGGCCCGGGTGGCCCGAAACGTTGCCCTGTTTGAAATATTTTGATACAATAAATTTCACGTTTATTCAAATCTACGGTGTGCTGCTGATAGCTGCTTTGACTTTATTTTTAGAGGTGAATTTAAATCTAAGAGAAAGTGGATAAGCACTTGCAGCATCCTCTGGGGAGAAAGTAAATCCCACTTGACCCTGCACAGAACAGTACATTGCCCCTAGCGAAGGGGTTTAACCATCATCACACTGCTACTTGGTGCTACAGAGTGCACTGCTTGCCCAGGGCCTACAACAAAGCTAAATTTGCAAATTGCTCCTTTATATCAGCAAAGAAGCAGAGGAATATGCTGCGGAGGGAATCCAATTGAGGTTAAGAAAAAAGCCCTCCGGTTCCATAACAGTAATTCTATTCAATTGAAGGAGTTTATCACCTTTAAATTAACATTAAGGGGCCGATTCACTAACTTCGAGTGAAGGATTCGAAGGTAAAAAACTTCGAATTTCGAAGTTTTTTTTGGGCTACTACGACTTCGAATTGAAGGATTCGCAGTAAAAATCGTTCGACTGGGGGCGTGGTTAGCCGGCAAGCAGCGTGGACGCGTCTATTAAGCGCTCCCAGGGTCCCTCAATTTCGGCCAGTATCCCCCATAAAATATAGCGGATTCGCTGTCTACCAGATACCTGGAGCTCCACAGCGTCAGCCACTTCAAACCGGACTCGCATCCTCTGGCCCAGCAGCTCCTAGGCTAACGCCGTGGGGCCCACATGGTGACGTGTTGGAGGGGTGAGTGCCAAACTGACCCTCGGTAGGATTCCAGGGCCCGGGACTGTGGGGATTCCTGGCACTCCCTGCAATAAAGGGATAGTGTTCTTGCCTGAGGCCCTAAGTGGACCGGACTCAGGGGAGACCATCCTGTGTGCCACTTTTAAGAAGATCCCCTGACAGCAAAGGAGGCAGTTTTACCAGGTGGCACCGACGAGGTGACGGGAGGGCTCCAGACCGAGCAAAAACAGAGTTCCTGGAACATTCCTTGACATTTACACACCACATGGCTATATTACAACTGCAGCTCTGTGCCCTGTAGTGGAGTACCCATACGAACTCTACAATTATTTCTCTAGCCAGGACAACTGACTAAAGGCCCTTACAGTACTCCCGGCACCATCCTGCCTTCTAGGATAGGTCACACATGGGCACTAATCTAATGTAGAGAACCCAGACGAGCGATCCGTGTACCGCATCCTACCACTGCTTTTGAGATCCTACTCTAGCAACAAGAACAGTACCTACTATAACGACACTACTCTTCCGATGATGGGGGGCAGCAAAACACAAAAACCCAAGTCTGATGTGGCATCTAAACTTGGGCAATTTGCCAGGCAGCCTTCTCAAAATGGCTCTCAGCCGAAGGAACCTCAACCAGCGACTGCGAGCTCCTCACCATCGCAACCTGAAGCGGCAACACAACTGCTGTTGGACGCAATTACAGATTGCAGGACCTCACTGTCCACTAAATTGGAGGAGGTCAAAATCGACCTCTCGCTACTTCAGGCTGACCTACAGAATATGCGGGAGAGAGTGTGTGAGACAGAAAACAGAATCTCAACCCTTGAGGACACCTGCGCTCCAATTCCTGCAGCAATAACACGCATGGAAACTCAACTTAAAGCCTGCACGGACAAGCTGGACGACTATGAAAATAGGCATCGGCGAAATAATGTACGTATTTTGGGGCTCCCAGAAAGAACAGAAGGAAATGACCCAGTGGCCTTTGCAGAAAAATGGCTGAGAGACTTCATCCCCACAGCTGCCTTCTCATCCTTCTATGCTCGAAAGAGCCCATCGGGTGCCAGGTAGGAGTCCCCCCGCCAGGACCACCTCCCAGGCCCTTCTTGGTTCGACTGCTGAACTTCAGAGATCGTGACGCCATACTACAGGCTGCCAGACAAATCCCAGATATTATGGTGGAAGGGAAAAAGGTATCCATCTATCCCGATTATTCTGCAGAGCTTCAAAGACAAAGAGGCACCTTTACGGCAGTCAAGCGTTGCCTGCGAGAAGCCAATTTGAAATATGGCATGCTCTACCCAGCCCAATTGAGGGTACAAGCCGGAGACAGCCAACTTCTTCACCTCAGCTCAAGAGGCAATCGAATGGCTTGATGCGAGGGGTGCTCCGTCCCCTAGAGCCAGCCCTCGCCGTCCCAACTGAAATGTTGATAAGAAACAGATGCTGCAGCAGGTGAGATCGTTCTTGTTTATACCTTTCTGACTGATATAGCCTGAGCCGTATGTAGCAGACTCTATTCACTGGCGATAGGGGGAGGGCATCACTCCACATGTACCCACAATGCTCAGTGAAACATAGATATACCCTCTCCACCTCAGAATAGAACATGGCTGGAACTTTGTTAGCCATAAATATGGATTGGTTGCTACAGACTGTTCTTGCTTGTGCTTTTGAGCTCTCAGAGCCACTCTTGATACCCTACTTATGGAATACTCAAGACAGGAGCCCACACTCTCCTTAATGATTGTGTGCCGATACTACACTTGAGCATATCACAATCAATCCACTGAAGAACTCTCCCATGATATGGACTGGAGTACATCAGAAACCCCCCTCTATTGGGCAGGTGGGAGTAGGTTATACACTGGGATTTACACTGTCTTGGTATTCCTCTGTGATGTGCATATTACCGGTACTGCACCAGTGCTTGATATACTTGGCTACCTCAGTCGGATCCTGCTGCAGTGATGAAACTTAGGATCTCCCCATCATACATATGCTACTTTAGGTACCACGGAGACTCAGACTCTACCCCTGTACCAACGTATATTTTTGTTTTGAGAGTTATTGCCAAGTGCTACCCACTCCCCTGTTGGGATTGTTCGAATTAAGGGAAAATGTATCTCCAGGTTGGGAGGAGGATACCGGGTGGGGGATATAATGTTAATGGGTATACTTTTTGTCTGTCTTTTTTCTCTTTCCCTTTTTCTCTATCTTTGCTTACCTCTGTGAGGGGAGGTTTAAGGACTAACGAATATTGCTGGTGGTACGAGACATTGCTGTTGACAGCTATAGGTACCCAACGAAGCATACCCCACTATCACCTGCAACAGTCACTCTCTTGCTGGGTGACCTCGGGCCCTTAGAGCCACCCTGGCCCCAGTGGAACATAGTTTACCCTAAAAATGACTATGGCTCCTCAAAGTTTTAAACTGCTATCCTGGAATGTGCGTGGGTTTAATGATAAAATCAGAAGGGCAGTGGTTTTAGATACGGCCAGAAAATCTGGGGTGGATGTTATCTTACTCCAGGAGACACATCTAGTGGGCCAGAGGGTTCTTGCTCTGAAATGGAACTGGGTCTCGGTGGCATATCATGCAGACTTCTCAACATACTCCAGGGGAGTTGCTATCCTGGTTAGGAAGTCATTAAATTATCATTTTCACGCACTAACCTCGGATAGAGGTGGAAGATATTTAGGGGCATGTTTACTAACATTGGAGATAAATATCTGGAGAGATTTCTGGAGATGTTGCCCATGGCAACCAATCAGCAATTAGATTTAAACAGCCACAGCCAAGTTAGAAAACAAAAGCAAAGATCTGATTGGTTGCTATGGGCAACATCTCCAGAAATCTCTCCAGATATTTATCTCCAATGTTAGTAAACATGCCCCTTAATCTTGAAAGCCCAAATTGCCGATACCATTTATATAATTGTTAATGTATACTTACCTCCTCCCGCAGATATTCAAATACTAAATGAAATCCTACAAAAAGTAGCTGACATGGGCAACCATCGTATGATATGGGCAGGTGACTTTAACTTGGTCCCTGATCCGGCCCTAGATAGACTACACCCCTCCACCCATGACACCAAAACTTTTACCCGCTGGGTAGAAGCTACAGGCCTGATAGATATCTGGAGATGGCAACACCCCCAGCTTAAACAGTACTTGTGTTACTCTGTGGCCTCTGCAGCAATGTCTCGTATCGATATATGTCTAGGTACAACTGAAATATTACCATATGTTGACTCTATAGAATATTTGACAAGGATGTGTTCTGATCATGCCCCCCTATTATTGTGCCTGGGTGGCGCCAATCTGGTTAGAAGTGATAAGTGGAGACTACCCCCCAAATGGATAGCTAACCCACAGGTTAACGAACATCTCCTCCCTCTGCTGACACAATATTGGGAAATAAACCAAGACACTGCAGCAGAACATATAGTGTGGGACGCCGGTAAGGCCTATATAAGAGGTGCATATATCTTCCTTATTAAATTAGCATGTAGAGAGGGAGACCAGGCCCTCTCTCTGGCTCAAGACACTCTAGCTAAAGCAGAATCAGAGCTGACACAAAAAGAATCTGACGAAAATAAACAGGCTATGCAATCAGCTCATAGGGAGCTGGACTTACTACTAGTGACAAATACTCACAACGGGAGCTTTACAGAGCAGCTTCCTGGTATGACAAGGGTGACAAAAATGGGAAGCTGTTGGCGCTACTGGCCAGGGGGGGGGATGTACCTAAAACTATAATACAGGCCATTACTAATGGAAATGCTCTCATTACAGACCCAACCCTAATGACACAACAATTTGAGACGTATTTTCAATCCACTTACCAATCACCTCCTGATACCTCATCTGACAGGCTTAAGGAATTCCTAGATACAATAGACTTCCCAGAGGTCTCTCCAGATCTAGCCACACAATTAGACCAAGATATTACTTTAGATGAAATTAAAGATGCAATTAACGGGTTTCCTATGGGGAAAACACCTGGTCCAGATGGGATTCCGATAGATTGCCATAAGAAGTATGTAGACTTTCTGGCCCCCAAACTCCTAGCTCTCTTCAATGGAACCAATGGGACAGGGGTATTGCCTGACTCATGCTATGATGCCTTTATTACTCTGATACACAAGGAAGGCAAACCCCCTGATAGATGTGATTCATATAGGCCTATATCCCTCCTTAACTGTGACATTAAGATTCTTGCTAAAATCATAGCCAACAGACTTAAATTGATAGCACCTGATTTGAAACATCCGGACCAGACAGGCTTCATGCCCTCTAAAGCCACGGATATCAATGTGAGACGACTTTTTACTAACCTATCGATCCAACATGATAATGTTGGGAATAGAATTGTAGTGTCCCTCGATACAGCGAAGGCCTTTGACACTGTTCAGTGGCAATACTTATGGGAGGTGTTAACTCGGTATAAGCTGGGTCCTAAACTTCGGAAGTGGATTCAGACTCTATAAGCGCACCCGAGGGCCAAGGTATTGGTCAATGGGCAAATATCCAAAAGCATCTCTCTGGGAAGGGGCACCCGCCAGGGGTGTCCTCTCTTGCCTTTACTTTTTGCCCTGGCTATAGAACCCCTGGCCATTCGGATACGGGCGAATGAGGATATACAGGGCTTATGTATAGTAAACCTGACTGAAAAAATCTCGCTATACGCTGACGATATGCTTGTTTATCTGGCCAACTCGGGTGCAGCCCTTGAAAATCTTCTGACATCTATTTCTGAGTTTGGCCAGTACTTCGGTCTGAAAATTAATCGCACTAAGTCGGTGGTGTTCCCCATAGATCCCCTTCCCCAGGATTCGCTGAACACCTTACTACAACTCAAAGTCGTAAACTCGTTTAAATACCTGG
The DNA here is from genome assembly GCA_038501925.1 of Xenopus petersii. Classification (NCBI taxonomy): domain Eukaryota; kingdom Metazoa; phylum Chordata; class Amphibia; order Anura; family Pipidae; genus Xenopus; species Xenopus petersii. The sequence continues at coordinate 36,737,971 of CM076674.1, forward strand.
GTATAGTGATCCATAAAGACCTTAACAGATATGAACAACTTAATCTGGATCCAGTAGTGCAGACCCTGACTACGAAGTTGCTGTATGGCAAGACCTACCTCTTTCTTTACCAGGCAAAATTAATATGTTTAAAATGATCTTTCTACCCAAATTTCTATATACTCTCCACAACTCTCCCATAACCCCTCAGGCCCATTGGTTCACCAGAATAGACAAAATAATTAGAAGTTTCTTGTGGGCAGGAGAACATCCCCGATTAAACTTTAGGGTGCTACAGGCGCCGGCTTCTGGAGGAGGCCTAGCATTACCTAATCTTAAACTTTACTTCCTTGCGGCCCAGTTGGTTTATGCCCACTGGTGGATTGTCCCGGATAGAAGCAATTCAGCGGTGGTGTTAGAAGCTGCGGTAATAGGCTCATTTGAGGCACTTGCCAAACTCCCTTACCGAGGTGTCTCCCCACATCACGTGACCACTACCCCTATGCACACAGTGGTGAAAGCATTTCAGAAATCTCATGACCTGGTTCGAGGAACCTCTACAGCCTGGTCCCCCCATACCCCGTTATGGGGCAATAATCACCTCCCTCATTTTCGCTCACTCCCTGACATCGCCAGGTGGGCACAGATTGGGATTAAAACTCTTGGTGATATAGTCACTGGGGGTGACTGTAAAACATTTGCCACAATCCAACAGGAACTCCACCCCCACCCAGATATGCTATTTCGTTATTTGCAATTATGCCATGCTTTCAACGTGCAATTCCCAATAAAACCTGTGAATTTAAAGGTGTCCATCCTTGAAACCTACTTGCACAGGTAAGACCTAACAAAACCCCTATCTTGGTTATATACGATACTATATACCGCTGGTCCCTCTCCCCTTAAGAGAGTTAAGGACAAATGGCAGGCAGATATCCCTGACCTGAATGACGAAAAATGGAAGGACGCGCTACAGCTTGTCACAGCGCTATCAATATCTATGAGGGACAGGCTTATACAAATTAAATTTTTAAATAGAGGTTACTTAACCCCCTACCGCCTGGCTAAAATATATGATACTCTGTCGGATTTGTGCCCTAAGTGTAGAGTGGAACCTGGTACCATGTTTCATATATTTTGGACCTGTCCGATAATTCAGAGATTTTGGAGTGCAGTACTCCAATACTTGAATGAAAAGCTTGCACTACCAAGCATTCGTTCCCCAGAAACCTGTCTGTTGGGGATAATAGGGGGTTTGCAGCTATGCCCATATGTTAGTTTATGTTACCTACAGCTCCTGTATTATGCCAAGAAAGCCATATTAATGCACTGGAAATCGCTCAACCCTCCCACAACACAATATTGGAAAAAACTGATAAATGACTCTCTCTCGAATCAGAAATTGACCTATCTTTCAAGAGGATGCCCCGGGAAATTTGAAGCGATATGGGGTACCTGGTTGAATGTGCAATCTGGTTAACTGCCTATACACTAATTTAATGGATACCGTATATACTCGTGTATAAGCCGACCCGTATATAAGCCGAGGTACCTAATTTTACCTACAAAAACTGGGAAAACTTATTGACTCGCGTATAAGCCTAGGGTGAGAAATAAAGCTAAAGACTCTCTGTGTCTCACTTCTGTGTGCTGTGCTCACTGAAACAACACTTCAGTGACAGCTCTCAGAGTCACGTGACTCCCCTCCCCCTCCTCACCTGCAGGTCCTGTACAGAGATCTCCATGTTGGTGAGGTACAGGTAAGGGACTCCACTGCCGGCTCCCTTAAGTATGCTTAAAGTGATTCTGACACGTTCCTATAAAAATCATAGGAACGTGTCAGTATGAAGAAAATGCTGCACATAAAATATTTCCTGCAAATCCGCCCCCAGCCCTGCGCACCTTTCTCAGCCGAATCGGTTCCTGCACTGACTGATCTTCCGGGTTGCTTCACTGATGCAGGGCTGGGGGCGTGTCAGTATGAAGAAAATGCTGCACATAAAATATTTCCTGCAAAGCCCCCCCCTGCAAATCCGCCCCCAGCCCTGCGCACCTTTCTCAGCCGAATCGGTTCCTGCACTGACCGATCTTCCGGGTTGCTTCACTGACGCAGGGCTGGGGGCGGAGCGATCCTTCCATTGTCTGGGGGCGGATTTGCGGGGGGGGGCCTTTGCAGGAAATATTTTATGTGCAGCATTTTCTTCATACTGACACGTTCCTATGATTTTTATAGGAACGTGTCAGAATCGCGGTTTTTTAACTGACCAACGTATAAGCCGAGGCAGCGTTTTTCAGCTTGTTTTGGGTGCTGAAAAACTCGGCTTATACGCGAGTATATACGGTATGTCATTTTATACCTTGCCTCCCCTCCCCCCCTCTCAACTTTCTCCCTTTACTATCTCTTTATTGCTCTTTTAACTGTGTTATGTTTAAAACTTTGAATAAAAAACTTTAAAAAAAAAAAAATCGTTCGACTAGTCGACCATTCAATAGTCGAAGTACTGTCTCTTTAAAAAATACTTCGACCCCCTAGTTCGCCATCTAAAAGCTACCGAAGTCAATGTTAGCCTATGGGGAAGGTCCCCATAGGCTTGGCTAACTTTTTTTGATCGAAGGATATTCCTTCGATTGTTGGATTTAAATCCTTCGAATCGTTCGATTCGAAGGATTTAATCGTTCGATCGAAGGAATTATCCTTCGATCATTCGATCGAACTAAATCCTTCGACTTCCATATTCGAAGTCGAAGGATTTCAATTCCTAGTCGAATATCGAGGGTTAATTAACCCTCGATACTCGACCCTTAGTGAATCAGCCCCTAAGTATGATGTAGAGATTGTTTTTCTGTAACAATTTGCACTTGGTTTTAATTTTTTCTTTACTAGGGGTAAGCAGAGTAGGCATGTGCCTAGTGCGCAAAGCTGGGGGGCGTCAGGCACTTACCTTACCTGCCTTCTAACCCCAGGTCTAGTCCCCTCTCAGTGTGCACGAGCATCAATTCACGCATGTGCGTGTTGATGTGCGCAAACATCAATTCGCGCATACGAACTAGCAGCGATTTGCGCATGTGCACTACCAGTCTACGCCACGACCAGCCAGGTTGCCTAGGGGCCTGGCTCTGCTCTGATTGAGCTTTTTAATTAACAGATCTCCAATTTCAGCAATCTGGTTACTAGGATCCAAATTACTGATTTGAATAAAACACTGGGATATGAATAGGAGAAGGCCTGAATAGAAAGATGAGTAATAAAAACAATAGGGATGAGTTGCTGTAATTTATGTTACATTACGACTGCCACAGTCCATGACCCCCTCATCTAGAGTTGTCACCTTTAATGTCCACAAAAAAAGGGGCAGGATGATGACATCAGGGGTGGAGCAGTGACATATGGGGGTGGGGTTATGACATTTGGGTGTGTTTGTGCCTCGTGTGTACAGTGCTTTGGCATCAGAGACAGTTATTGGCCAGATTATTTTTCAAGAGGCACTTGTGACCGAACAGCAAACTGTTTGGTGGCAACCATACCCTCATCCATGCCTCCAACCCTCGGCACAAAGGCTGTAGGTATGAATAATAGGGTCCTGGGCAATGCAGAAAGTAGGATGCCCCCAAAACTATCATGCCTACACCTGCTATTTTCTGCATTTCAAGTTTCCTCGTTCTTCAGCTAAGGATTCTGGGAGCTACAATCAGCAGTTATGATATAAAAATCCCTTTAGTGTCTACATTGGATGGACATTGTACCTTGCAAGGAAACAATGCAACTAGGACTCGTATAAGCCCACACATTCACATTATCTTTAATTACTTGCTCTTAATATGTTTTATTGATTGATATAGATAACATGCAAAAAATGCATAGAGCTATTGCCATTCTCCTTTGACTATTTACTGACATAGATAACAACAGGATATTTATGTATAGTCTGTTAAACACTGAAAAGTGGCAACTAATGTAACATCAGCTGCACACAAGCTGGAGGGAATGAGCAGTTGCTTCTTTTTGCTACCGTATTACTATACAATAATTGCTTAGTTGTGGATTTATTATCACAAGAGGTAATGGGATCATTATCCGGAAACCCATTATCCAGAAAGCGCAGAGTTACGGAAAGGTCATCTCCCATAGACTGCATATTATCCAGTTAGAACGTTTGGGATGACAACTTTATTTTGTTTGGGTTCTTTTTCCCATTCTGCTCAGAAAGCTAATGCTGCAGTGGAAGCACAAGACAAGGAACATACTCGGCAGCATGAAAAACTGTGCCTACTTCAAATTGATCATTGGATTTGCCTGGAGCGGCTCTATGGCTTAGATTTATCAAATGAAGGAAAGGCTATAAACCGTGATAATAAAATTGTTCTGCGGGATGTTAACACAAGACTCTCCGGTTGCTTACTCTAGCACGCCGAAATGCAATGGCCAATCAGATCCGGATCCCAGGCAGCCTGAATAACCTAAGCAAATAGAATAATGCCTATTGAATTATCTTAGGTTCCAGGGCTTCTACCATGAAGAGGAAAGCACATAGTGAACTCATTAGAGAGCGCTTATATTGCATTCTTGTTTAACACCCAGATATAAAGAGACACAAGGGAAAGAAGCCACTGGCAGGGTTGCACCAAAGTATAGCAATTTATATTGTTCTGCATTTAACCATGTGGCTCCTGTGTTTATGGCACCATCAGGGTAATTCTTATATCACATGCTTGAACATGTTGTGAATGTCAATAAAAACACACAAGGTTATTTCTCAAAGGTCAAATTTTAAGAGTTTTTTATACCTCGATTGAACTCACAACTCGAATGATTTTTTTTTTTTTAGAAAAAAACTCGATTCTGCGAGTTCGAGTTGTGAAACCCCGAAAACTCAAATTTAGTTTTCGGGCAAAACCCTCTGAGAAAATCTCGAACGTCATGCAGGCTATTAACATCTTCAAATGGACCTCTGCCACTGACTCCTACATGACCATGATAGGTTTTAGATGGTGTATTTTTGTATTCAAGCTATTTCCAGGGTCGGAGTATAATAAATCTAAAAAAAATCCAATTTTTAAAAGAAAAATATCCTTAAAAATTCAAATTTCTGTGGAAAATACAACTCCAACCTTAATAAATAACCCCCACAACGTGACACACATACCCTGGATAGATGAGGAGACATCCGTTTGCCAGCAACCTAATTTCTATAAAACAACAAGGGATTTCTTGCTCTACTGCCCCATGATAATAAAACATTCACTTCACCTCATGTCATTACTCCTATAACCCCAGCTATGACTCTCCAATTCATTGTCAGAAGAAACATTGTCCAACAAAGATGAGCTCAAATATAGATTTCATATACAACTATGTTGGGGCGTATTTATCAAAGCTTGTCATAGTTTGTCAGGGGAACATTTCAGGGAAATCTTTAGACACTGACCTCGATAAGCTGGGTTTTATTGCACTGCATAGTAGATTTTTACAGGGAAATATTTTGTTGAAAGAGAAACTTAAAGATGGCCCTTATACATTTGTTACTACCAATTAGGGGGTTATTTATCAAAGTTCGAGTTTGTGAGGTTCTTTTCTAACTCTAATGTTTGCTTATTTATAAAAACACCTGAATGGAAAAAAACTTGATTGAATGGAATCAAGGGATAAAACTCATATACCTCAAATTGATCGAATTATAAGCGAAATATCTCAATTTATCACAAATTCTCAATTTATCTCAAATTTATTGAGTTTTCCAGTGCAACCCACCGTTAAAAACTCGAAAATCATGAAGGCAAAAAACATCTTCAAATGGTTCAAGGGACCTCTGCCATTGAGTTCTACATGACCGCGACAGGTTTTAGCTGGAGTTTTTTCGGATTCGTTAGTTTTTATTAAAACTACCCTAGAAAAACTCAATTAGTGCGTGTATTTATGTTATTTCTACCAAAGCGCATTACCTTGCATTTATCAACATTGAACCTTATTTGCCAATTTGCTGCCCAGTTGTACAATGTAATAAAAATACAAGCATGGAACCTATAGTTCCTATAGCACAAATAGAAACAGTACTTTCAATGCCCACCTCAAGGTCATTAATAAACAAGTTAAAAAGTAAAGTATCAAGGTCAGACCCCTGCAGTACTCCACTAACAACACCAGTCCAATTAGCAATGGCTCCATGTATCCCTACTCTTTGTTATCTATGCTTCAGACAGTCTCTGTCCAAGTACAAGTATTATGCTCCAGGCAAACATTTCTTAATTGAATCAGTAACCTTATGCGTGGTACTGTATTAAGTGCTTTAGTAGACTCTTAGTAAATCACATCCACTGCCACTCCAATGTCTAGGTTCCTGCTTACCTCCTCATAGAAGGCAATTACATTTGTATGGCAAAGCTCTACTGATATAAATGTTTCCAATTCAAGGTAGGAAAACTGAGTTGATATACAAGGATGTATCTTTAGTTCCAAGAAGCAAGACTAAGAATAAAAAGGAAAACTAATTAAACAAAGTTGTGTTGATTTGAGATGTCATGATACTTCTTTATTAAACATTGCTCATTGTATTCATCTGTAAGTACAATGTTTATATTTTCATAGATTCAACCATTTAAGTATTATTAAATTTGCATTTCTTATACTTTATACATTGCAGATGAGTAAATGGGCAGCACTAAGCCTTTTATCAACTGTTATGAAGAATGACAAACCCACATCCTGCCTAAATTCATAAAGTAGGACACGTTTGATTGAAAGACTACGGACCAAACTCGAAACGGCTTCTTTTCTTCAGAGGTTTATTAATTCCAGGCGAATCCACATTGTGTGATTTATGCAGGCTTAATATTCTGCTCTAGATGCATAAGGTAACTACGTGCTTTGCACACTACATTGTTCGCTGATGATAAAAATCTCATAGAAGCCATCCCTTTCGAGCTGGCCATGTAATTGGTGCTTTCTTCCAGCCATGCATGCAGAACAAGGTTTCATTGCAGCATTCGCAGTAATTGAAAAGAGTCAGCCTTGACACATATATTAGCTAAATGAGCATTGATATATTGTAAGTTTCAACCTTTTGGGGCTACTCTACAGGGATACAACTTTTCCACATTGTTATTATTTAAAATTCCTGAGCTTAAATCACAATCCTTGTCAATATCTACCCTGTAACCTGCCTATCCTTATAAATATTATCTTGATTCGGTTCTATTAACACTTCCTGAAGTACAATAAAAAATGATAGTTCTCAAAGCTTTGGCATAAAATATATTATTGGAAATGCATATCAGAAAACAGGGACACAGGCTCTTTTTTATTTTTGTTTTTTCAGGCATCAGCATATCTCATTGGCATCAGGGCATCTTCTTGACTCATTGGCATCTCATGCTCTATACAAGCAAAGAACCAGCCTGGTTAGGGTGAGATGGGCTAAAAGAAGCCAAAAATCCCTTCACGTGCAAGACATGCGACATAAGGCCTTCTGAAAATAGAATACCGCGTTTCATTTGCAGCATTTCGATTCGCCGAAAAATGTGAGAATTTCCTGTGAAATTTGTGAAATGGCGAAAAATTCACGAAACTGCGCCAGCGTCTCATTTTTGACACCGGCGTCCATTTTTTTACGCCGGCGTCCGTTTTTTGGTGAAAATGTGCCTGCGTCCATTTTTTTTTTTGACGCTGGCAAATTTTTGCCAGCGAATTCTGGTGGCCGTTTTGCGAATTGCGCAAATTCGCAACTGTCTAATAAATTCACCCATCACTAGAGGCTATGTCTGGGGGTATTCACCAGGGGAATAAAATATACGAGTATCAGCGCCACCTTCATGTACTCTTTAATAGTGATGGGGGAATTTATTTGGCAGGCTCAAATTCGCCATGAATTTGCCAGTTTCGCCGCCATTTTTGACGCCGTCGACGATAACCGAACGCCCATTGACTTTAATGGGCGCCGACATCAATTTTGACGCCGGCGCCCATTTTGACACCGGCTAATTGTCGCAGTTGTCATAATCGCCATTTCGTGAATTTTTTTCCCCCAGTTTCGTGGGAAGTTTGCGAAATTCATGGTGAAGCTAAACGGGACAAATTCACCCATCACTACTCTTTACTTGCTTATTCTTTAGTGATGATACAGAAGAAGAGTAGTAAATTACATGGGGCACGCAAGCTCTCCACTGGAACACTCATTTATCAAAAGACTACTTTAGTGGTTTACTAGCGGAAATAAAATTTGAAAACCTCTAAGGGGTTATTTATCAAAGATAGAATTTATCTCAATATTTTCTGCTACAAACTCCAATCAAATCCGCTCGTTTTTTTTGTGCTTATTAATTATCACATTTTCCCGAAAATTTGCTTTGTGGGAAAAAATCTGATTTTCAGATTTTTTTCAGGTTTTTCATCTGATTTTCACGTTTTTTTCAGATTTTTCACCCGAAGACTACAGGATATTGCACAAAAACATCAAAATATCATTGGGACTTCTCCCATAGACTTATATGCAACCTTGACGGGTCTGAGATGCCAGATTTTCAGATTCTGACTTTTCCATCCTCTGGGTTTAATACATTCTGAAATATTCGTGATTTTTTTAAGTCAGATTTGATAAAAAGAAAAATCACCAATTTTTGGTGATTTTTGAATTCAGAGTTTGGTAAATAACCCCCTAAAAGTTTAAATCGATTAAAAACTGTCCAATAAGGTTAGCGCAGCTTCCATTGACATCTATAGGACCTTGATAACGTTTACCTGGTGGATTTTAGTATGAATTTTTCGTGGTTTTTACACTTAATGGGGTTGTTCACCTACCAAACACTTTTTTCAGTTGAGTTGTTTTCAGATTGTTTCCCAGAAATAAAGACTTTTTACAATTACTTTCCATTTTTAACGTTTTTCCAAAATCGAAGCTTAAAGTTGAATATTTGTGTGTGTATGTATGTATATATATATATATATATATATATATATATACTGTATATATATATATATATTAAAGTCATCAAGAGAACATCCATATGTTGCTAAACTACAACTCATAAAAATAAGGGGATTATATAGATGGGAGACGCACATGGACCCTGGTGGGAAGGCAACTTCATAACCATATCCTGAAAAAAACCTTTTGGAAACAATACTGCTGACTGCTTCAAATTTTTGTCTTTTCTCATACTAAAAACAACAGAAACAAATTACTTTTTTCTACAGAAGAAAATAGCTACACACAAAAAAATAAAAAGAGAAATCGAAGCAACACCGAGCAAATTATCACAAAACAATATATGAAAACAATTGATGCTCTGCATTATCATTTGGAAAATTCAATAGCAATGGTTCCAGACTTACGCTATATACTGCTCGCTTTTATTGTACTTCTTAGCCAGGTAACGCGCTGAGGCTTTGCTGGGGATTTTCACCATGGACAACTCCTTCCCATAGCGAGTCATGTTACATGGAGTCTCACATACACAGAAGTCATTATCCTTCTCCACCAGGAAATCTGAGATGTAAATGTCATTGATGCAGAGGGACAGGGAGGTCAGAGTGGGGTAAAAGCGATATATATAATATTAATATACGTTAGTAGGTACAAAGGGGCAGAGTAGAGAAGAAGCAGCTCAGGGTTTACATCAGGGTAAATTATTACACTTAGGGGCAGATTTATCATGGGTCGAATTTCAAGGTACAAAAAACTTCGAAATTCGACCATCGAATTAATATACTTCGAATTCGAATATTGAATTCAAAGTTTTTTCAGCAAATTTGGCAATCCTGCGATCGAATAAAACTATTAAATACTTTGAATCGAACGATTTTAGCGTACGATCGAACGATTTTTATTTGATGTGTAAAGACTTAGAAACATGTTGTAGAAGGTCCCCATAGGCTAACATAGCACATCGACAGGTTTAATTTGGCAAAATATTGAAGTTGAAGTTTTTTTAAAGAGACAGTACTTCGATTATCGAATGGTTGAATATTCAAACGATTTTTACTTTGAATCGAAGTCGAAGTAAATTCGAAGTCGTAGTATTCTATTCGATGGTCGAAGTATCCAAAAAAATACTTTGAATTTCAAATTTTTTTACTTCGAAAATTCCCTCGACTTCACTTCGACCCTTAGTAAATCTGCCCCTTACTGATCTACCTATGGTTTGGTGGATATCCTAAATGAATGGATATTTGAAGGGCACCAAGGGCAAATTTAAAATCAGTGAAATATACACATTTAAGAAACAGCATCTCTCTATGGTGCAGATTCACTAAAGGATGAACTGGCTAACGCTAGCTTCACCAGCGCTAGCACCCGCAGGGACATTGCCAATTCACTAACAGGCGCTGGTGCCAATTAGCTAGCGAAAGAGACCGTCGATATCGTTCTTTCTCACTCTATCGCCAGTGCTCTGGCAAAAGGTTGTCACTTCGCAAATTCAGTAAAGTGTGGATTTTACTGAACGTTAGCTCTTTCGCCAGAGTTGACTCGCTACCTCAGACCAAGCAAAGTGCTAAAAAGCAGCTAGATCTTCCTCAATCTTCTGTGACTTACATCATATCCTGTGTGCTGAAATGCATTAGTTACAAAAACGCTGGCGACTTTTCCTTTTTTGAAGCGGGATTGCCTGCAAAAGTCCTAACTTTTTTGGGTAACTGGTTTTCTCCAGACATTTCATAACATATGGAACATTTATTTTACAGTGGGCTCATGTGTAGGGCATAATATTAATTCTCTTGTCTTTAATAAGGTTCCCTGGACATTTTTAATAAAAAACTTCAAGCATTTGCACCAACATTTATAATAAAGACCTCCATACAGGGGCACTCCGCCAATGATGCGAGTTGAGGCACTCGCCTCAGCGGCAGCGCCCCCCTGGTTGCTGCTCCAGGTAACTAAGAGCCGAATTTCCGGTTTTAAACCCGGAAATTCGGCTCTTCTAGTGCAGAGAGCGCAATTGTGCTCTCTGCACTAGCGACGTGGACCCCCCGCCGACCCCCATCTGGCGCTGAAGGTGAGTGCCGTGGGGAGGCCGGCAAAAACGGAGGCCACAAATTGGGTAGGATAGCCCCTGCGTCCACACAACTTTAAATTACCCGCTGTATGCAAATTGACATAAGTGCAAGATCATTAGTGAATTTTCGCTAGGCACAAACGCTAGCGCATCTTCGCTTTGAAATACTTGCACTACCGAAGTAACACTAGCGAAAAGTCGCCAGTGTTCGGTACCCACGGCGCAACTTCGCATATTAGTGAATTAGCGTAGTGGTAGCGAATTTGCGCCTGGCGAGGTGGTGTGACGTGTGTGAATCGGTCGCTGGCGACAATTCGCCCTTTAGTGAATCTGCTAGGGATGCACCGAATCCACTATTTTGGATTCGGCCGAACCCCCGAATCCTTCATGAAAGATTCGGCCGAATACCGAACTGAATCCGAACCCTAATTTGCATATGCAAATTAGGGGTTGGAAGGGGAAAACATTTTTTACTTCCTTGTTTTGTGACAAAAAGTCACGCAATTGCCCTCCCCGCCCCTAATTTGCATATGCAAATTAGGATTCGGATTCGGTTCGGCCGGGCAGAAGGATTCGCCGAATCCAAATCCTGCTGAAAAAGGCCGAGTCCCGAACCGAATCCTGGATTCGGTGCATCCCTAGAATCTGCCCCTATGTGTCTGCCTATTTCTTCACATATCACTGAAACACAATAGGAAATAAATACAGCAAGGCATCACCATAGAGAATTGCATGGACATTAGGACAAACGGAGGCATTAAAGGCATTCACCTTTCTGTTAACTTTTAGTATGTTATACAGAAGAATGGCCAATTCCAAGCAACTTTACAATTGGTCTTCTTTTTTCTTTTTTATAGTTTTTTTTATTTATTTGCCTTCTTCTGACTCATTCCAGCTTTCAAATGGGGGTCAGTGACCCCATCTAAAAACAAATGTTCTTTAAGGCTACACATTTATTGTTATTGCTACTTTTTGTTACTCATCTTTCTATTCAGGCCTCTCCTATTCCAGTCTCTTATTCAAATCAATATGTGGCTGCTAGGGTAATTTGGACCCTAACAACCACATTGCTGAAAATGCAAACTGGAGAGCTGCTGAATAAAAAGCTAAATAACTCAAAAACCACAAATAATAAAAAATTAAAACCAATTGCAAATTGTCTCAGAATATCACTTAATACATCATACTAAAAGTTAACTTAAAGGTGAACATCCCCTTTAAGAGCGTGTTCCACGTGCAGAACTGTCTATGGTCCATACTCCAGTCATGAGCTCCTATAAGGAGAAGTACTTGGGGAAGGTGGGGAAGCAGAACGTACCTAGTGCTGGATCAGCACATTCCTTGTACAGCTCCGGGGTGCAGTACGCAGCATCTCCTGATGAAAGAATAAACCACAGGACAAACACTTTAATTCATAAAATGTATTATTTTAAATATAAATAGCGTACACTTTTTTTTCTGAAAACAGATATTGTAGAGCTTATTTCCAAATATATTCAATTTCCAGCATCACATGTGATGTCAAAGCATAAACCATAGCCTGTGGCGCCATTCTATTGCAGGCTATGGGAATGAATTGCCTCCTGGCAAAGCCCATGAGCATTAATAGGGAGACGAACTGCAAGTGCCAATACTATATTAGAAATCCCTCATTCTAATCAGGTGGAAAAGCCCTATTACTGTTAATAGAAGCCAGACACTAGTCTTAAAAAGAGCCAGTGGAAAGGAAAGCACAATCCTGTAATTAAAACCTAACTTTTATTTTATACATTTAACGTTTGATTAAAAATTAAGGAGTTCGTGAAAAAAAAAAAAAAGGGAAGAGAACGCCAATAAAACAGAAATAGGATATAATAATATCATAATGTGTGCTTGGCATATAAAGAGATAGGGGATAGTAGATCTAGGAGCTATATGCCAATTATCTCCGAACTGACGGCAGGAATGCTAATATTAGGTCTTCCCTGTTGGGCTTTCTGGTATCTTTCTGGAACCTCAGCACATCAGGGAAGGAAAATAGGAACAACCTAAAAGAACTGTATATAGTAATGGAGGTGCCTGGTATCAATGAAAAGACTGCAGGTATGGGATCCATTATCCGGAAACATGTTATCCAGAAAGCTCTGAATTAAGGAAAGGCCAACTCCCATAGACTCCATCTTATCCAAACAATCCAAATTTTAAAGAATGATTTATTTTCCATCTGTAATAATCAGGGTCGGACTGGAGCCTTCGGGGCCCACCAGGGCTGCACAACGAAGGGCCCACCTGGCAGTCCCCAGGGGCCCCCTCTGTACGTTAAATTCCTGGCAAACGCATGCGCAAAAAAAAAGCCGACGCACATTCACAAAAAGCCACAGTGACGGAAGTGTAGTGACGCGCATGTGTGTAAAAATGTATGCGCACAACAAGCCCGAAAAAGCCGAAAGTGCAAAAGTAGGCCAGCAACGGGGGGTCAGGTCTGGGCCGGTGGGGGCCCATGAGGGCCGGGGCCAACCGTTTTTTCTCCCGGTGTCCCGCCGGCCCAGTGCGACCCTGGTAATAATTAAACAGTACCTTGTACTTGATCAATACTAAGATATAATTCATCCTTGTTGGAAGCAAAACCAGCTTATTGGGTTTATTTAATGTTTACATGATTTTCTAGTAGACTTAAGGTATGAAGATCCAAATTATGGAAAGACCTGTTATCTGAAAAACTCCAGGTCCCGACCATTCTGGATAAAAGGTCCCATACATGCACCATCAAAAGAGGATGGAATCAAAATTCCAAACAGGGTGGGGTGGTAAACAGTTATGGCAGTGAGGCTGATTATACATGTATCTCCCAGGTATACTATCTGATAAATACAAATTTATCTGGTTTGTATTTGGTTAAACTTAAGTTTAATTGACAAGCACTCTTGCTGCCAGTCCTGGCCTGTTGTGCCTATTACAAACTGTTTCATTGGCACAGTCACAGATCAGGGTTTAGCTACGGCTGAAATACTATAGTGGTGTTAAGAATTTTGAGAATTTAAAATGGAATGTAATATTTCTGCATAACTATGACCTGAAACTATGAGAACCATATTAAAAACATAAAGTATTTTCATTTATTTATCTAGTGAGGGAAAGGATCCAGAGTGGCATATTCATATGTGAACCATTGCATCCGGTACTGGTGTGCCCCCTTGGGCAATAATAACTGCAACTAAAAGTTTTTGGTAATTGTTGATCAGTCCTGCACGTGGCTGGGAGGGATTTTAGTTCATTCCTCTGTACAGAACAGCTTCAACTCAGGAATGTTGTAGGTTTTCCTTGAAATAACTGCCCGATTCAGCTCCTTCCACAACATTTCTATAGGTCAGGACTTTGACCCATTCCAAAACATTAATTTTATTTTGCTTTAACCATTCTTTGGTAGAGCAACTTGTGTTGTTCTCTTGCTGGATGACCCACTTTCTCTTCAGCTTTGGTTCACAGATGGGTACACTGTTGAACCTTTGCCCTGTTGAATCTTGGGGTATGGCTTGGACCCACTGGGTGGTCTAGGCCCTGCACTAGATGCTTCACATTTTTCTTATTGTACTTGAAAAAGCTCAAAGCATATAATAGATAGAGAATTAATTGCAGTAGCAGTGCCCAATACACTCAATTAGTGATTTTTTCCCCCATTGCAAATTTCTTGTGATTAAGATTTGTTATTAATGTTTCTGTTCTGTGAAGCTGAATACATGCTGGCTCTCATACTGATTTATTTCCAATGTGTTGTCCTTTCTGCACACTGTGCTCTTCCGCCCCCACCCATTCCCTTCCACCCTATGTGCTGCATTCGGAATCGTTTGACTTTCTTACTAAAGAGCAGCTTTTCATCTGTTTTCTAAATCCCTCTCCTGGCTTCCCATCAAATCACGTGCCACCAATAACATTCTCCTTCTCACCTTGAGAACTCTCGACTTGTATTGCTTTTCACTGATTTCTAGCTTCATGTCTGATTGCCGTAGGTGCTCTGCTAAAAACCTTCTGACTTTTAATTCATTCTTTGCTGTTCATTTCCCATAAATCTTTTTCTCCCGATAGCCTATTCCCTTAGAACTCCATTAACCTTGTTTCTTATAGAAAAGTCCCTCACGGGATGAGATGTTCAGCTTGCAGATTCCACTTGTTTGTCTATTGCTTTGTTTACTCTTATTATTCCACTATTATTTCTCTCAAGCTGTGATCCTGGGGCTTTCAGGCCATTTGTTTCAGCCTGCCCTTGTATGGTGCATTGCTTGTTCTTACTATGAGTCTGCATTTGGGCCAGATTTGATATTTCCCACTTCACATGAAATGATTTTCTATTTTAGAAGATCTCTTTTGTTTCCGAATCGTGATTTTTGCTTTTTTTGATTACTTTGTTTATATTGTGTGGCTTTTCTGTAAATGTAACTTCTGGACCATGCAGTTTGAACCTCATAACCTAGCGGTGAGTCGAAGCGGTTATTATCTGTTCTTCTATTTTGCACTTGGGCTGTGCTCTGGACAATGCTATATATCATCCCTCATGCTGACAGATCACCAACACCAGTAACATAACATACCCTGCATAATTTGTATCAACAAAACTATGAAACCAAGCCTCCATCTGCAGCAAAAATCCCATTGAGGTGACAACTCCATTTTTACATTTTACCATTTACCTCTTCTGCTGTCCTTGTGTTTTGAACATGACCCCCATGCTGCACTCCCATTTGTCATGTTATTTCTTTTTTTCAGTTTTTAATTTATCTTTACCTTTTTTACTATTCTGCAAATCTAAACAACTATCTTTAGCTATTATTTATTCCCTACCTCCAGAGGAACACCTTCTGATTTAAGTGTGCCATAAAGCAAGACAGGACCTCTCTTGTTAGAAAAGAAAACAGAAATTCACATGGGTAAATGAAAATGCGGAATGTAAAAGGTACCAATAACTTTTACTAATGTAAACTCTTTCCTTTTCAATAAGACACAATATTACTTAATGTTTTCAGGCAAAAGCAAAGACAGCCTTATTATTCTGACAATATTAGCCCTTCTAAAGAACAACATGGTCATCTTTATATGAATGAAATAGATAAGGCAGCAGGTACCTGGCATGTGCACCATACGGCAGTTACAGTTCTCCACTAAATACCGGGTCTCACAGTCAATCCGACAGGCAGAGATACTATAGGTATCAAAAAACTCGGAGTCCATTGCGCTGGATTTGCAGTCGCCCCATGGAGGGGGCAAGTAGGTTAGCTGAAAGATTCAGAGATTTGGCACAGTTAGAAATTATGAACACAAGCCGTGGAAAATGAAAGAGAAGGAGTCATTACATATACCCAGTGTGAATGTATTTCATTCTTTAATGTTAATATCTCAAATAATTATCTCTAAACTGGACCAGGTATTAATGCCTTAGTTATACACATGATTGGTTATCAGTTGTACTAAAATTACTGGTGTAACTATAGAGGAAGCAGGCCCTATGGTCATGCGGGGGGGGGGTGGTATAGGAGGCCCAGGGGACAGGGGGCGGCGCAGAATGCAGGGTCTGCTTCCTCCATAGTTAATACGTTTAAGAAGAATTACCCCTCCCCAGTGCCTCTGTTACCAGCAGGCAGGGAGCAGAGACCACCAGTGTGCGGGGAGCTGGGTACGAGTGGCCATGCAGAAGTCCAGATAAGAGTGGCAGTGCAGAGGGCCAGGTAATAATGGCCGTGTAAAGCTGCTGTTAACATTGGCCTGATCTGATAGTTTGGCTCCTGGGCCAATGATCATATCATAATGGATGCCTATGCAGGCCCATTGGGAGAGCACCACATCAACATGTTGATGCAATCCTTGCCCAATGGGATTTTTAAATCTGTCAAATAGATATTTGGCAAAATATCTGTCAAGGGTGAAGCCAGGGAAGGCCCAAGCATGATTAAATAAGCTGTGGACTTGGCCTGAATGCCTGAGTATGACCCTCTGAAGTAGGGATGCACCGAACCAAATCCGAACCCTAATTTGCATATGCAAATTAGGGGCGGGAAGGGGAAAACATTTTTTACTTCCTTGTTCTCTGACAAAAAGTCACGCAATTTCCCTCCCCGCTCCTAATTTGCATATGCAAATTAGGATTCGCATTCGGTTCGGCCAGGTAGAAGGATTCGGCCAAATCCGAATCCTGCTGAAAAAGGCCAAATCCTGGCAGAATCCCGAACCGAATCCTGGATTCGGTGCATCCCTACTCTGAAGTTACACTTAAAAATGAGGTGGATCAGGACTTACATGTGTGTGCCTGGGTTGCAAAGAAAGAGTAAAATAAATTTACTGGCAATACAGCTGGTAAATGTACAAATATTGGCTGAAATCCGCTCCGTATCTCCTATGCAGTGACTCCGGGTACAGACACAAAACGCAGCAGATATAAGCAGCTGTTCTCTGGCTGCATTTATACGTCCAATGTGGCATTAGGCTAATACTGCTTGGAATTTTCCAATTACTAAGCCCACGGAGACTCATTACGGATTCAGCAAAGAAAAGTTTTTTTCTATTATAGGGTAATTAATATGTGAAATCCATTAACAAGTGTGAAGTGTTAGCAGATGCAGTCTCCAGACTATTTAAGAAGAGAGCTGATCTGAATGCAGGTATGAAGCCTCATTTATGAACACCAGAGCAAGTGCAAAGAGCCAAAGTGGTTCCAAAATCAAAAGCACATTTGGTTTCCTATTCAAAAAACTTATTCTGTTATTGTTTTTTTTTCTCTGTAATAATAAAACAAATAATTTTGATAGATTTTAACTGATCCTGTATAAATCCATACTGATAGTAAGAAACCTGCTGAGTTTTTCTGTTTTTTAGTACTCGCCTGAAGGTCACATTACCAAAAGACAGATAATAGATTCCATACCTATATGAAGATGTCTTTTGTAACTTTATAACTACCACTTTCCTTAATTCATTGATTTCAGAATTTTGCCACAGTTAAATGTATTTTTGCAGTGCATTACTTTTATAACCCAGACAGATGTTATGGCCCCAGGATGAGAGCCACATTACATTCTTCTAGCACAGAAACTTATATCTCAGAACATTTTTGATTTTATTGTAACATACAATACCATTGTCACTGGGGAGTAAAATTCAGCGGAGGCTTCACAGCAGTGCCTATGGATATAATGTTATCTGCAAAGGCACTATGTCATAGAACATAACGTGGTGAGATGGTGCCCTTTAGTATCTGTGGGATAATAGTCTCTGGGAATAGACTGTGGCTGTGGGATAGCAGGTATAGTAGGGAGAGATGGTGTCTATAGTAACAGTGGGGATAATAGTCTCTGGGAAGGGAGTGTGGCTGTGTGAAGGCATGTATAGTAGGGAGAGATGGTGCCTATAGTAACAGTGGGATAATAGTCTCTGGGAAGGGAGTGTGACGGTGGGATAGCAGGTATAGTAGGGAGAGATGGGGCCTATAGTAGCAGTGGGGTAATAGTCTCTGGGAAGGGACTGTGGCTCTGAGATAGCAGGTATAGTAGGGAGAGATGGTGCCTATAGTATCAGTGGGGTAATATACTCTGGGAAGGAACTGTGTGATAGCAAGTATAGTAGGGAGAGATGGTGCCTATAGTAACAGTGGGGATAATATTCTCTGGGAAGGGAGTGTGACCGTGGGATAGCAGGTATAGTAGGGAGAGATGGGGCCTATAGTAACAGTGGGATAATAGTCTCTGGGAAGGGAGTGTGACTGTAGGATAGCAGGTATAGTAGGGAGAAATGGTGCCTATACTAACAGTGGGATAATAGTCTCTGGGAAGGGAGTGTGACTGTGGGATAGCAGGTATAGTAGGGAGAGATGGTGCCTATAGTAACAGTGGGATAATAGTCTCTGGGAAGGGAGTGTGAATGTGGGATAGCAGGTATAGTAGGGAGAGATGGGGCCTATAGTAGTAGTGGGGTAATAGTCTCTGGGAAGGGACTGTGGCTCTGAGATAGCAGGTATAGTAGGGAGAGATGGTGCCTATAGTATCAGTGGGGTAATATACTCTGGGAAGTAACTGTGTGATAGCAAGTATAGTAGGGAGAGATGGTGCCTATAGTAACAGTGGGGATAATATTCTCTGGGAAGGGAGTGTGACTGTGGGATAGCAGGTATAGTAGGGAGAGATGGTGCCTATAGTAACAGTGGGATAATAGTCTCTGGGAAGAGACTGTGACTCTGGGATAGCAGGTATAGTAGGGAGAGATGGCGCTTATAGTAACAGTGGAATAATAAATAATAATCATGCATTCCTTACCCGTTGTTCTTGGCAGGAGACGAAGGTTTGAAATCCAGGAGCCACACCAAACCCCAGCTGGTCAATGAAAGGAGGTTCATCTTGGCTATGAATCTGAACCTTAATTCCAGCCTCAAAGGATGTTTCATCTGCAGCATAAAAAGCTGAGGTTAGTGCAGAACTGATCCATATCTTAGCTTTTGTCTAGTCCTAATTCATGTAATCTAGAACAAAATAGAAATATGAAGGTCTACTCACCTGTCTCTCCCCAAACAGGCAAATACTCATCTTGCTGAATGTCCAGCATCAGTTCTAATCCATTCCCTGTGCCCCCTTTTGTGGTGACTAAGGGAGGTCCATTGCGCCCAGAGTTAAAAGTATAGCATTTCCCATATCTGGTAAAGACCTATCAGAAGAAGTTATAGTTCAGTTGGAAATGCCTGGAAGAGCATTCATTGTTCAAAATGAAAAAAAAAAAAAGAAATTGTACTATTTTTTTTATATATTTATAATTCTTCCAATGTCTGCATATAGGGGCAAATTCACTAAGCGACGAAGCGCCTAACGCTAGCGTCAATTCGCTAGCGTTGGGCATTTTCGTTACTTCGCAAATTCACTAACGAATGCTGGCGTAAATTCGCTAGTGTTACTTCGCACCCTTACGCCTGGCGAATTTTCGCTACGGATGTAACTACGCAAATTCACTAACGCGCACAGTGTACTGAACGCTACCTTTTACACTAGACTTCCTTCGCCACCTCAGACCAGGTGAAGCGCAATAGAGTAGATAGGGATTGCTTCAAAAAAAAGTTCACATTTTTTCTAAGTCCCAAAAAATGCTGGCGTTTTTTCTATATTATGGGTGATAGGCTGAAAAAGATCGAAATTTTTTTTGGGGCTCCCCTCCTTCCCCCCTACATTTCCTAACTCATGGCAACTTACCTATACAGTGGGCACATGTGTAGGGCAAAAAAAAAATTTTATTTGATGTTTTGAAGGTTTCCCAGGCATTTGTAGTGATTCTACGTATTCCTCCATTGAAATTTGAATTTGGCGCCGTATGCAAATTAACCATCACTAGCGTAACTTCGCTTCGCGAATCAACGCTAGCGCAACTTCGCAACCTTATGCTACCCCTGTGCGCAACTTCGGATTTTAGTGGATTTGCGGAGCGCTGGCGAAACTACGCCTGGCGAAGTGCGGCGAAGTTACGCCTGGCGCAACTACGATTCTTAGTGAATTTGCCCCATAGAGTTTACATATAAAACTGGCAACTAAAAAACATATGATGGCCCCTTAGAAAAGTTTCTGAAGTTTCATGCTGAAACAGAGTAGGGAAGTAATGGGCCAGATTCAAATCAGAGAGAAAAGGTTTATCACGTGAAAACTCATGGACTACATTCAATTTGAGATGCAATTCAATTCAGAAAAACGTATCTCAAGGTTTTTACTCTATTGAAGTCTATGAGAAGAAACTGGAACTGAATTTGGTGAAATATTTTTTTCTACTCGAATTAAAAAAAACCTCGCCCAGGAGTTTTCACGTGATAAACCATGAGATAACTTTTTCTCTCTGTATTGAATCTGGCCCAATGTAGATAGAGAGGACAACATGCAGTCATGCCTGGCCTAGCAACATCAAAATCCTACCAAGGCTATCAGTAAATGTACAATACAAGCGCAATCCTTTTCCAGGTAAGTACATTTAGAACTATAGAAGAACATTGAATACCAATGAACTGATTGATTTGATACCAGTTAATACATATGAAAGATGGGGCTGACCATGAGCCACCATTATGCTCACACCATTAAGCATATTGAATGAAATAGTATTGGCTGTTGCAATGGAGAATGGAATGTATGTTAGCATCAAGGGAGAACATATTCCATGCAGCCAAAGATTCAGTATACGATCCTGACCAAGAATGGACAGACTCAGAAAGAGTAAAGGCTGTGTACTTGAGTCACAAAGACCAGACCATATCCATGAGACAGTCTATTGTAAAACCTGATATCTGTAGTCCATAGATATTAATAGGCAAAATCATAAACATACTGCCATAAAGATATCACCACTTTTACACGAAAGGCATCTTTCCTCAGCAAGGTACTTTTAATGAGCCGAACAAGTTAAAACAATATTTTTATTGCATTAACCTAAAGCTCTAAATGCAATAACAATTGTACCTACTACAGGTAAGGGAACTGTTATCCAGCATGCTCGGAACCTGAGGTTTTCTGGATAAGGGATCTTTTTAAACCTGAGGTTTTCTGGATAAGGGATCTACTTAAAATCATTTAAACATTAAATAAACCCAATTGGATTGTTTTGTTTCCAATAAGGTTAATTATATCTTAGCTGGGATTAAGAATAAAGTTACTTTAAATGTCCTTTAACCATTATGTATATCGCAAAAGTGTTTAGAATAGTGCCCTCATCAGTTTTACATTCATTTATTTTTAAGGGTTACTTATCCTTTAAGATAAGACTCATCATACAATAGGCTCATTTAAATTTACAAAACTGGTCCCATAGAAAAGGCCTATAGAGCATTTTGCTACTGAGTTTAAGAGAAAAGGTGGTTAGAGTAAGCCTGAAATCTGAACTTTTACTATTGGTTATAAAGTGCTAACATATTCCACAGCACTGTACAACAGAAGTGAATACAGTGACCACACAGACTGCATACAAACATACAACTGATAAATGATACAAGAGGTAAAGGGGCCCTGCTGAATGGAGCTTACAATCTAAAAGGAGAAGGGGTATGAGACACAAGGGGGCTAATTTATACAGTGGCATACGTAGGAGTTGTCGGACCCCCCTGCAAAAAAAATGTACAAATGGGCAACATGCATACACCCTGCCTGGCTCGGCAGGCGCATGGATTTTATCAATCCGAAAATGCTGTAGAAGGGGGATTTTTGTGCAGCAGAGCCCATGTCCAGGTCCCCCTGCAGCATCTTCTGGGTCTTACGCCACAGGAACCCAAGGTTACCAATCAATTATTTACTTTTATCGTTCAGCCTGCAGCTGCCTGAAAAAAACTAGTCACTATTTGGTTGCTGTGGGTTACTGCCCACGTACAAATTTGCCCAGGGGTTATACATGAGCTTTGTTAAGTCTGATGTGAGACACAATCATATTGCATACATATATAACTTTATGTTAAAATAGTGACACGCCATAATTAAAAAATGGCAATGTTTGCTCCATTCATTGAATTTCAGAATGAGTTGGGTGCCTCTCTAGCCAAAAGGGCACTTTATTTTTATTATTAACATAGCACAAAATATACAAATCTATATAAAAGCTATGGCATCTCTTACAGAAAGTTGGGAGTGTGACTGTGGAGCCGGAATTGTTCCCAGACAATTTGGCAGTAGCTGCCCTGCCTCCTGATGAATCTCTTCTCTACAGCAGCCTAATGTGCTATGGAACATCTAAAGGATATCTAAAGCCTGAAATACACACGAATGTGTTTGTTTCCAAGTTCTCATAATAGATTTTTTTTCCCCCCGTAAAGTAGAAGATGATAAAATTATATTTTCAGGTTCACAAGTTGAACTGAGCTGCACTGCCAAGCCCAAATAACGGGAAACATTTTTTCACGGAGCTCGGTTAATACACTGGTCTCATTACCGGCACTTGTGACTGAAGAGGTCATTAATGTTTTTAAATAGAATTAGACATGTTCATGCGAGGCAAGTACATAAATAGCTGTTAGCAAGATGGAAGGTTTCCAGGCTCATGCCTGATTCTGCTAATGATTCCTAGCTCTGGTAGCAGGCGGCAGATAATAGGGATCCACCTCCCCATGCCTTTTAGTGGTGTGGTTTAATTTCATGCAGCATATATTGTAAATCAAAGCCTATGCACATGGTCAAATTATAAATAAATACATTTAATTGCAATCAGCCCTGTAAGTATCCTTCTTGAATAGCACCTTCCATTGGGCAATCAGTGTTGCAAGACTGAGCAACAAAGCAGGAAATCATTTATTCCAGTAACACAATATAAATCTCAAAGATGAAACAAGAAGCCTTGTATTGATTTCCACAGCAAGATGCCAATATATATCTAGCCTCATGCCATTCCTGCTTGGCATTGCCATGCATTCTTATTAGCGATATGCTGCTGTAACTACAGCACAGAGGCACATGGAGCTATATTATATGGATGGTAAGAAGAAATTTAAAGACAAGCCTTACTCTGATCGTCCACCCTTCTAGGATGTCAGCTAAGGCCCACTTGCAGAACACAGTATAATATATGTTTATAGTGGCTATAGGGCTTCTTTATGATATCAAGGCAAAGGACTAGGCACACAGAGCAGCGACCCCTTTCAGTACAACTACAACATTCTTAAGGAAGGACCAAGCCTTGGCTTGGCTTGGTCCATCCTTAAGAATGTTGTAGTTGCACTATTAACGTCTGGATGGGATGTGGAAGGAAAAGCCGAATGTAGAGGTATAGCTGTGTATGGGCAAAGTTTTGACCCCTTTCAGTACTTGTGCTCAGGTCTGGACTAGGAGTCAAAATAGGCCCTGGCATTCCAAGTACACAGAGGTCCAAACAGCCCCTACCAGGCCACTAAATAGTGATTTTCTATGGCATCTTACAGCAGCCCCTCTGGCATTTGCCAGAACCAACAGATTGGCAGTCCAGACCTGCTCATCTATACTCGTGCCCAATAAAGCATGAGCAAATACAGTTATTTATGCAGCACTCCAGATTGCAACTTGCACCATAATTACCAAATGTGCACAAAGCTTGAACAGCTTTAATTAAGTTGTGCCTAACAAATCTCAGCAAAATATTTGTAGGGATACAGAGAGTTAATTCCCCTCTGTTCCTGAAAATCTGAACCACAAGTTGGGAAATCCCCTGTTTGTGCAGCTACAGGGTCTCCTAGGGTCTTGGAAGGGGCTGAGCCTTGTCCCTGTGCAGCATGCTAGCAGATACCGGAGGGTGTGACAAGGTGTTGCTGCTGCACCACTTTTCTATAAATAGGAGATGCCATCTACTCATGTGTGGATTTGCTGATTTTACTTCACTGAGGACAGAATAGGAGTACGAATCTGGTCGTCAAGATGTAGAGGCAGGAGGCCTCTGAGGCTGGGGTGCGCAGCCCCAAGCCTGGGAGCTAGACCAGAAGGGTCTGAGGCTCCTGATTTCCAAATCTGGATTTCTATCGTGCTTGCGCTATGGAGAGTTCTTGGAGCTGTAGTTCTGCAGAGGAGGAATTCTGAGTGCTCACGCTATAGACAGCGTTGGGAGCTGGTTGTGAGGAATAAAGAGGGTTTATCGTGCTCACGCTATGGACAGTGCTGGGAGCAACACCCTAAAGGTTTAAAGCAAGTTGTGTGCTCGGCTAGGAGAGCCTGGAGCTTCTAAGGCCTTAATTGCTGTGGATGCCTGTTCATGCTCTGGAGGAGACTACCCATCTGTGTGAATCCCCCGGGTGAGTTGTGCCTAAGGGAGGGTAGAAAAAGAATAAGGATCCAGCATATCTCCTGTTTGTGAAACAGGCTGTTTGTGTGCCTGCCACGTGGGAGCCAATATCTTGTCCAGTGGGAAAGGTATTTGGGGCAGGTAGCGCTACCTGGGGGTACTCTTTTGGGGAAAAGGGACTGAGACTCTTTGTCTGCCAAAGAAGTAGTGTGGGACTTTGTCTGGCAGGCAGGTGTCAGGACTGGACTTGCACAGGTTCCCCAGGGTAGTGGGTCATGCTTTTGAATGCATATTTGTACTGTGAATAGATACTTCCCCTTTAATCTGCACTTTCTTTATTATAAAATTATTGTTATAAAGCAATGTGTGTTTTGAATGTTTTTCCTAATGGGGCCACCCTGATCCCATTAGGTGGAGGCACTGCCAGGAGAGGAACTTCCCAGTACCCTTTCACCTTGCAAAGGGAACTCAGGACCTGAATTGTTAAGACGGTACAACCTTGGCACCAGGGGGGTTGCCAAGAGGGTGTTACATATGTTAGAAGCAATTCTGTGGCAGAGGTATTTATTTTCTTTGCCTTTGCTGACTATTCCCTATAAACCTACAATATGCATAACGCATAATCTTGCAGCAACTGAGCATTTACCCTTGTTTGGTGTAATAATATTCAGGGTATCACTCATTTAGCTCACTAGAGATCTGTAGAACATTGTCTTGTTTCAGCAAGACTTAGACTAGTTATGGCTGATATTTTTGCTTTGGCATAGCCCCCAAACTGTATTTATTTAAACCCCTTTTTCTGTATAACACTCATTTCTTTAAATAGCAACTAACCCTTGGCAATCCAGGGGCCCCGAGTCCTTTTTGTGTATGAAAAGTATTGGGAACTGGGAATTACAGCGCAGTGCCTCCACCTAGTGAACACCGAGGAACACACTTCAGGGGGGGTTCCACTAGGAATAATAATACACACAATTTGCAATTGAACAAATATAAACTTTATATAAAGAGTTTAACACTGGGGCAACTAATACACACTTCACTCCTACACTGGGGACATGTGGGGCACTACCTAAACCATTATTAGGTGCTTAACTGTTGCTTTAAACAGTCCTTGGTAAATATCACAGTCCCAATCCTCCGGAAGGGGTTAATAACCACACAGTTCAAATGATCGTCCCTTCCCCAGAGCTCTTATTCCCCATGTAGCGCTAGCTTAATCTCCCCCGGATTCAACAGTTTCTCTGTACCTTACAGTCTTACAGCTACTCGTGCTGGCTCTATCAGCTCTCTGGGAGACCCCGTGCATTTGGCTCCAAAGTCAGGCACACCCTTTCTCCCAAGGATGCACTGGGGTTCCCAGCCAATTGGGTCGCTATCCAGCATGCAACTGGGCTGGATGATGTCACAGGCAGAAAAACAGGGGAAGGATTCCTCATGTCTCCTACCCCTATGTAACATATTCTTAACTAAACTTGCCATTGATAATACCTAGTATTAAGATTTTATTTTATTATTTCCTCCATGCAAATGTGATTTCATCTTGGAACCCTTTATCCTATTAAGATCAGTTATTTTGCAGAATTGATCTGCATCCTGATATCTAGTAAACATTCTCAGAGAAATTTAGCCCACACTGTCATGGGAAGATTTCAGTGATCCTTCTTCATATTTCACTGATCTAGTAATTTATCTATTTATGGCCCTCACTGTCTGAAAGGGCTTTGCCAACTGACTCTTAGGATTTTTTCAGTACATTCAGGTTGAGTTTTTTGTATACAAATAAAAACAGTAGTTTACCACATGCTCGTAAGCAAATGTACTGAAAAATAAAGCCACAATTTTATTTCGATTATTTTGAAGGAGGAGGATTGTTATGAAAATTAATTTTGCAGTTAGACTACTGGTTATTTTTTTAAAGATATTTTTTCAGTAATGCTACTAAATAGCTTTATCTCATGTTAATAAGAAATGTTCTAAATAAAAATCACTTTAAAAATTGATGGTAATGAAGTTACTCTTTACTATCCCCTCAGTCAGGGCCGCTCCTTCCACGAAGCTAGGTGAGAACCACCTCTGTAACTTTAAGAGCTGAATTCGGCTCCGCTGGTGCAGTGAGTGCTCTGTCTTTAAGGTTTTAAGCACGAAACGGAAGAGGTGGGGGCCCTCGGTATATGTCTCTCTACGTGCAGCTTTGTGTTGGAGACAGTAAGCTCCAATACATAATCTAAGTAAATTGAGCACAAATTAATAAATTTGACTTGTCACTCAAAATTTGACTCTAACTACTGCACGAAGAGAGACAGATGGTGATAATGAAGAGAAGTTTAATTATTTCAGATTCGGTAGAGAAATGTTAATTGGCTATATTTAGAAAGTTCATTATTTTCATGAGAATAACATAAGTGGAGTATTATAAAGCCTAAAGGAGGCTTAGCCGCCCCAAACAGAAAACAGCTACTATATAAACTACTATATGTTCATATCTAAGTATACATTCACCAGTGAAAAGCCATCTATTGGTAGCTCCGTAATCAAAAAAATCATTGTAATTAGGGATGTAGCGAACTGTTCGCCGGCGAACTAGTTCGCGCGAACTTCGACTGTTCGCGTCC
The DNA here is from genome assembly GCA_038501925.1 of Xenopus petersii. Taxonomy (NCBI): domain Eukaryota; kingdom Metazoa; phylum Chordata; class Amphibia; order Anura; family Pipidae; genus Xenopus; species Xenopus petersii. Next base: position 36,765,261 of record CM076674.1, read on the forward strand.
GCCGCAAGTTCGCGAACGTCGCGCGACGTTCGCCAATAGGCGTTCGCGTCAAAATCGTTCGATCGTTCCACCATTCGACCGCTAAAATCGAAGGATTTTCGTTCGAATCGAACGATCGAAGCATTCGATCGAATGAAATCATTCGATCGAAGCATTCGATCGAATGAAATCATTCGATCGAATGGCTTCGATCGTTCGATTCGAACGAAAATCCTTCGATCGAACGATTTCCATCCTTCGATCGAACAATTTCCATCCTTCGATCGTTCGAATCGAACGATTTTCGGATGTTCAAAGTTCGCGAACAGTTCGCGAACTGTTCGCAAATTTTGCCGGTGTTCGCGAACGGCGTTCGCGAACACATCGGCGGCAGTTCGCTACATCCCTGATTGTAATTAAAGGAAATGTATTCAATTTTTATTTTTTTACTTAGAAATGCAAAAATAAATATATTTATTGAATTCATACTTTAGGCCACTGGCTACAAATATGTTTTGCTAACAATTTATTGAGCAGCCTTAAATATAATACTGAAACTAATTTTTTATCCAAGGAAAGTAAGTGCCAATGTACTGTAAAGAAGGAAACCCTCTTAAAACCTGTGATAATGCAACTTGAAGATTTTGCAGCATGAAACCCCTATTATAATTCTATCAACATCTAAAGCTTGGTATTGATGGTTTGGAAGACTCTCCCGCAAATCTTTGAATAAGGGGGTACCATTATGAATTAGATTAAGGCCAAATTAGGGTGGACGTGAGAAAAATATGTCAAAAGGATCTAATAAATGGTGACCAGATATGAAGACCAGAAATACGTTTCTATTTCTTTAGAACAAGTATGGCTTCCTTACCGGAATAAAGTAATCAGCATCACACTCCACTCCTTGGTACCGACACTCCAACATCATGTCACTAAGCTGATGGGAAGTGCGGTCTGTGATCTCATACATGTCAGAGGGGGAATACTTGGAGTCAACACTCGGATTCTGAGTAAATGTTGCTTCTCCATCCTCTGGGGCACCTATAAGAGGAGTGAGGTAAAGCAACTCAGCAGCAGAAAGTTGACTGGGTCGAAAGCGATTGCAGTTACAGAATGTTACTGCTGGGAAAATCATTCTTTTTGCAACCATCTCATCGATTGCAGTAAGTCGGGGGTAGGTTTTGTAATAAGCCACCCTTTCCCACACCTGAGAAAGAAATAGAAAGAGAGAAAGGAGTAACGATATGGTCCAAATTGTGCGACGTGGTCCCCATGGTTCCTCTGTGACTATGTGGTTTAGTCCATGGAGAGTGCAGTTGCTAGCAAAGACAGCAGGCTCTGTGGCAATAAAATAGTTCTCCTTCACCAGCTCAGCCTCTTCAGAATGGATTCCACAGATGTTCTTATGTTTAGAATCCTTTTCCGTGGAAAAAGACAATGTGCAAAATATTTGTATTGGCATTCTGCAACGTTTGATATGTGTGAAGCATTTATCAAAAGTCCAGCTGTCTATACTGCTAAAGAATAGGAGATAAAGTGATAAAAACAGATCTCCGAAGGTTCTGTAGCAATCCTGATCAACATCATTGCCAAACCAATCTCTCAAATTCGCCGGGAATGCATGCCCTGAAGTGATGATCTCTCCCCAACTTTACAATCTCTCTTCCACATCTACACAAAGCTGTACCATGTCCGCCTTAGGCTTTCAAGAGTTGTGCACTGGATGGTTTAAGCTTGTTTTGTAAAGATGGGAATCATATAACTTACAGTGAGCTTTCACTCTGCCAGAGGCAGCAAAATGATCCAATAGTGTCTTCATAAATAATATATGAAGATCCCAGCAGCACAGACGGTAGAATGCAAGCCTGGCAGTGGCAAGGGTAGAAAAAGATGCATAAGATGGAATGCCAAAGTCACTTGTATATTTGCTTCTTCAGTACCAATCCTGTTTCTGTTTGAGGCTACAGCAACATTACCTTTCTAATTAGAGGCTTAAAGGGATCATAAGCCAAAGAACAGGACAAGTGATATGCTTTCCCTTCTTTTTTTTCCATCAAGCAGCAATTACAGTAGGATGTGAAGGTCCTATGGGTTATTTTACATGGTCCCAAGGGACTGATCAAATCACAGCTCTACTGCTGCATTAGTAAACTTAAATCTCAACATCTGAAACAGTGAGGAGTATATATGTAAGGGGAGATAAGATCCTGCAGAAATGCCATTATGAAAAATCTTTAGCAAACTGACTGAAAAAAGGAGACTGAGACAAAATAAAACAGGCAAATATGGGATATACAGTATTACACAATACTAAGCACAGTCGGTGGTCTGCAGAAGAATAGGTGAAACAGTGCTGAACTAGAAGTGATTTATTTTCTTGGATGCAGCTGTATCATTGCATGGGCTGTGGGGATGTGTCTCAGTCAATGATGATGGGTCAGCAATGCTTGCTCACAGTGGGGAACGGATGTATAAATGATGGAGATAGCAAACTGAAAAGGAAATGATGCACAGCAATGTCATTTCACTACAGAAAGTGTGGCCCAAGGTGCTACCCGATGGATTGAAGCTCATTGCAAACTTAGTAAACCATTTTGCTTTTGGAATCATTGGGGATATTTTCCATCAGGGTTATACGAGGTTTCTTACCGGTTCATTTCCTTCAAGAAAGATCATTACATCACTGACTTACACTTTCCTGATGCCAGTTTAATAGAAAGAGACCCAATGCCTTTTATTTATAAGAAATCCTGCTGTTGGCATCACAAGCAGAATGCTGACTCTGTTTGGCACTTACTCATCGGGGCCACATATTAATCTTCACTAAGTGGGATTTACTGCGAGCCAGAGAGTGTACCACCATTAGGCTGGGACAATCTCCTGCAAGATCCATGCAAACTGAATCCACAATTTTTGGATAATTTTAAATATCAAGTCCTTACAAAACATGTGGCTCAATGCTGAACCAAACATGTAATTTGTCCCTGTGACATAAAGGATTTGTATTTGTTTTGACTGAATATTCCCTATACCTGATGATAAGAAGAGCAGGAGATGTGACCCATACAGCATTACCTTTCCCCAATGCTGGAAATGAGACTGGAAAATGAGGAGATATTTGTTTTTATACAAATAGTGCCAACAATAGGTTTGGGACAGTATAGAGAGTGGCAAATTAATTCAGTTTATGGTGGTCCACAATCCCAACTACTGTAATTACATTATAATTCCTGTGTATCTTGGAGCCTATGCTGAACTCCCTTTGCTAGCAGATGGGACTGGGCCCTCTCATTATCCTAAATTTATGCCCTGTAGGTTAATGGGTAAAAACATGTTTTAATTGTAACTCTAACACCAATCACACCTGCAAGTGGGCTAAGCTACATGGGGCATTGCAACTGACTTTATGCAGAAGTCTAAGATATGGGGAAACTAAGGAAGGTCCATGTGTGCCTTGGGTTCCTGTTCCCCTAGCAATGTATAATATAAGGGATTAACTTGAAATCCAGTGTTTGTAGTTTTTTGGATTTATTGCACCTAGGACTATGGGTCATCGAGCTTCATAGGCTGCAAATTGTTTGGGGCGATTGAATTGGGCCTTACATTATTCAATGTATTATTCTAAGATATGTGTAATGACTACTGTGACTTGATCGAACAGAGTGAAATTGTGAATTGATTCATTCAAACTGAAAATAAATCAACACTGTGGTGAAGCAAAAGTTTCTAAATAAAAAAAAAAAAGAAGAAGCTTTTATGGGTAGGGGATTTGTGTGCCTGATTCATGGCCGATTCATGTGTGGCATAAAAGAATGCCTTCATTTTCAGTAGGAGTCGGATTAAGGGTCTCACTGTGACTGTAACTGAAAATAGTAATGGGTTTATTCTCCAGAAGAACATAATCAAAATACTATAAAGGCATAGGCATATAGTTTTGCAGAGACGGCCTGCAGAGAAGCAAAATTAATATATATTTGTGGACTTGCTACAGGCACATTTTCAGTAGTCAGTCACACACTGGGATAAGCACAGAGTTCAGTACAGATCTTGCTACAGGCACACCTTCAATAGTCACTCCGGCAATGAGAAAAGCACACAAATGTCAATGCAAAAATAGCAAAACTAATTTACACAACAGTATTGGTCCAGTATAGTATAACAATCATATTATTATAGGATAGAAAGCTCTGGACCTGGAGTTTTCTAGATAACGGGTCTTTCAGTAATTTGATTCTTCATACCTTAAAGTGATACTGACACTAAAAAAATTTATTTTCAAAATGTTAATCTACATTAAAAGTTACCTATAGGTCATGTTGATTGTTTTTCGTTGCTAGTTCTGCTTTTGTAAGTAATTGTCACTTGAAGTTCCTAAACCTGCCTATTTTGCCACCCTGACTGTCCCTTTTCTGCCTGTCAGTATAGAGTTTCTAATGCTCATAATGCCGTCATAGAGGAACAGGATAGTAAGAAAAAGCATCAGGCAATTACTGTTATGGCAAAATTATAAATAGCATTCAAAGACAATGTTATGATAGATAATAACAAGGTTATTTTCTGATGTCCGTATCTCTTTAAGTCTACTAGAAAAATATAGTTGGTCGCAATTTCTTTTTTTTTTTTTTTTTACACAATATGATAAATAGGCCCCTAAGTGTATTATATTGCATAACCCTTTATGTGATCCATAAGACTAATAATGGGCTGTTTTAATTTTTTTTTGCAAAGGAGCCTTGAGCCCATTTTTAATCTGGCTGTGTATGAAGGAATGCAGGTATTTAATTGAATGGGAGTATACTGTGTGTCAGAATGAAGGTGAGTGGGCTGAAGGGAGAAGCGCCAGTGCTATTACAGAGAAGACTAGTTAGTCCTTTTTTTTGATGATGAGAATCAATGCTGAAATGCAGTCTGTACAGCCTATATTCCCATGTATCCTCCAGGGAGCAGTGCAGCCATGAAAATGTCAATCTTGCCCAAGTAACTGATATTAATCATTATAACAGCCTGTAAGTGTGTGTGTGTGTGTGTGTGTGGGGGGGGGGCTGGGCTACACCATTTTTTGTGGGAATTCTTAGAATTGTCCTTGCTCGGATTAAGGTTGCTAGGAGAGCAACAGGCTTTACAGCAAGATGATGCTTCTCAGTGCAACTGTATAAAATATATGGTTTTAACAAAGGGGTGCCAATTCTAACTAAGGCACTGGGGAGCATTGTAGGGATGCTCCGAATCCAGGATTCGTTTTGGGATTCGGCCATAGTTCGGCCTTTTTCAGCACGATTCGGATTCGGCAGAATCCTTCTGCCCGGCCGAACCGAATCCGGATCCTAATTTGCATATGCAAATTAGGGTCTGGGAGGGAAATCGCGTGACTTTTTGTCACAAAACAAGGAAGTAAAAAATGTTTCCCCTTCCCACTCTTAATTTGCATATACAAATTACGATTCGGTTCGGTATTCAACCAAATCTTTTGTGAAGGATTTGGGGATTCGGCCGAATCCAAAATAGTGGATTCGGCCGAATCCAAAATAGTGGATTCGGCCGAATCCAAAATAGTGGATTCGGTGCATCCCTACATTATGGTAAAAGCGGCAGTGTGCTCTATGCTGCAAGATAGTAAATCAAGCATACATAGTGCTACATCTCGTCCTAGCCAAGATGGCCTTCATGTTGTTTCTACAGTCACTGGCAAACAGCCTGCCTTTTTCTTCAGCCCTGGTGCAGGGACGGGTTAACAGGCTGAATTCCCAAGGCTGAGATTGCAGTGCCAAATTAAATGTACCTGCCTCCCCCTTCCCTCTCAGTTACATGCTCTGAAACTGCCTGAGTCAGCACTAGAAAAAAATTAGAAGTGCCTGGTGCACACACAAGCAGCTTCTCCCCCAGGAGCCTGTCGGCTTTTATATGCACAGATACCAGCCGCTCAGCATCTTAATCGCTGAGATTTGGGGGGGGTCCCTTTAACATTGATGGGAAATGTGGCAGCCAGCCTTTACTTTTCCTGCCAAGACCCCCCCAACACACACTAAGGAAACTGCCAGAGCCGCAGAAAAACCACACTGATTGCCAAGTCACCCTGCTCTTTGCAAAGCTAATGGCACCTAAGGGGTGTGCACAGAGAGAGCTCCTGGCACATAAATGATCCCATGTAGGAACAGGGCAGGGATTTAATAAACAATCACCCCTTCCCAGCACAAGTACAAATTGGCTAATCCAGACTGAGACGTTCCTCTGATCCCTGAAATAGATGCATTTTGAATAAACGCTTGTCAGATTGACATATTGATTTGCGATATCCCACACAACCTCTGCCGCTGGCTCTGTTAGCATCCAAGCATTGCGCTGAGGATCTGCCTAAATAATATCAATCATACAGGTAAAATCACAACCAGACAGTTGGTTCGATATTATCATTATTATTTATTATGGCCTATTCAATAAACCTGGATCCATAAATATTTTCATATTTTTTTCCCATAAAAGTATTTGCCCAATGCTTTTACCATACTATTGGCATATTTGTACAGCAGCAGCCCGGGAAGGGACATTCAGGCTAACAAAATAGTCAGATTTAGGTAACAATTGCTTACAAAAGCAGATCTGTCAGTAAAAAACATGACCTATAGGTAACAATAAATAAACAATAATATTTTAAAGAACAGTTTCTTAGTGTATCACTTTAATTTTAAAACTGTTCACCAGCCAGAAATCGGCATTAGCCATTATACTCAAAGATACTAAAATGATAGTAATTTTTCATTTTCTCTATTAGCTTTTAAAAAAAGTGTTGGTTTGGGCCTGAGAAACAATGGGGGGCAAGTCGAAACAAATGAAATCAGAGGGAAAGAGCTTACATGAGAAATGAAAAAGAACTACGTAACCATTCCGAGAAGGATGCGATGTAGGGAAAGTCTGGGCAGGGACGTGAGCACATAGACAAGAGGAACACTCAGGATTGATCTGGAGGTTAAAAGAAAGAGGCAGGAAAACAAGCATTCTCCCAGTTATAGTCTGATACAGTAACATACAAAGTCAGAACTTGATGTTGCTCACAGCAGAGATATGAACCTCAGGGGACCTGTACAACACACATCCTTATAAACATTTCACAAGAACAAATATACATCATAATCTTTATTGAGCCCCTTGGGGGTACAAAGTAGTTCACTCACAATCCTCCCAACGCCTTTCTAATGCAGTAAAAGGAGACGAGGAAAGGCAGCAGGTATCTGTTATTTCTGGTTAAAGTGGTCTGTATATCAGCAGCAGAAACCAGTGACATCTCAGTTTTACATATCCTGATTTTAAATTTTCCTGCATTTTACATTATTTTTTTTTTGTTGTCCCACCAATTTATAACGCATTTCAATGGGCACCTTTCCCTGTTTTTACATCATGTTTTCCCAGATTTTACACCAAGATTTTGTCCTGTGGTTCCCAATGATGACTCTGTGAATGTTATTATTAGTGAAACTAAGAGGTTTAAAATACTAACCAGATAAATACTATGTCATGATTCTGTCTGCAAATAGTCAGTTCCAATGAGTCTGCACCTCATTCAGCCATGTACATGTACAGAGAGGTCTTGCACCTGCCCCCCATAGTGTAACATTAATGCTGCAATGCTTATCCCTTGTCATTAACACATTAAATATTGTATATAGTTACCTGGTTAAGTTGGGATGAAAAAAAAAAGACCATAGTCCATCAAATTCAACCCCTCCCGGCACACATACCTACACACAACCAATGAAACTATATACACCAATATCTATATTAATTGTAGATTTTAGTATCACTATAGCCTTGGATATTATGCTTGTCCAAGAAATCATCCAAGTCCCTCTTAAAGGTGTTAACAGAATCATCCATCAAAACATCAAACTGCAGGGCATTCCATAACCTCACTGTCCTCACTATGAAGTAAGTTCTTTTTCTCTAGTCTAAAGGGGTACACTCTGGTACGGTGATCCTCTTTATAGGAACAAAGGTCCCCTGCTATTTGTCTATAATGTCCTCTAATGTACTTGTAAAGTGTAATCATGTCCCCTCTCAAGCGTCTCTTCTCCACAGAAAACAATCCCAACCGTGACAATCTACCCTCATAATTTAAATCTTCCATCCCCTAAGGGTCAGGGCACATGCTCAGATTCGGGGAGGTTAGTCATCCGGAAACAAATCTCCTTTTCTTCGGGGCAACTAATCGCCCCGAACTGCCTCCCACCGACTAGAATGTAAATCGTCGGTGGGATGGCACTCGTTGCACTTTGTTTTCCGAAATCACCCGAAGTTGCCTCACGAGTGCCATCCCACCGGCAATTTACAGTGAAATCCAGTTTGGGGAGATTAGTCGCCCACGAAGAAGAGGCGACTAATCTCCACGAATCTGAGCGTGTGCCCTGACCCTAAACCAGTTTAGTTGCACTTAGTCTCTGCACTCTCCCCAGCTCATTTATATCCCTCTTAAGGACTGGAGTCCAAAACTGCACTGCATACTCCAGATGAGGCCTTACCAGGGACCTATAAAGAGGCATAATTATGTTTTCATCCCTTGAGTTAATGCCCTTATTTATGCAAGACAGAACTTTATTTGCTTTAGTAGCCACAGAATGACACTGCCCAGAATTAGACAACTTGTTATCTACAAAGACCCCTAGATCCTTCTCATTTAAGGAAACTCCCAACACACTGCCATTTAGTGTATAACTTGTATTTATATTATTTCTGCCAAAGTGCATAACCTGCATTTATCAACATTGAACCTCATTTTCCAGTTTGCTGCCCAGTTTTTTTTAATTTAGTCAAATCACTCTGCAAAGTGGCAACATTTCAAAGTAAAACTGACTCCTGTGTTTATATCCTTTGGCTACTCGAAGAATAAAATTGCTTTAACGCATTTCCCCAATGTCACATTTTTAGGGATTTTACACTATTTTGTCCTGGTCTGAGTTCGGGAGGTACTTGTTTTGAATTAAGAACAATGGAAGTAACACAATCAACGAGATGGCTTGTGTGAATGATTAGAATAGAGGGTTTGATTCCCTGATTTAACGCTTAAAAAACAAAATGGGATTTGGCATATAAAGAGTGCTCTGTGTACAGAACCATTCTTAGGGCCCGGCACTGTAGCAGGGGGTTAGGCAGGTTCCGTAATGCAGCTTGCCAGCAATCATTCTACTCCCTGCTACTCACTGGCATAATAATTCATGAGCTTTGCTTTCACGGTTTCACTTGACTGGCCTCTGATATCAGATGTCTCTGGGCTCTGGGGAGTTTTACTGGCAAAGCTCTGTACATTAAGCAGTGAGGTATGTCAGGCATGGAGATAATGGCCTCCAGTTTCATCTCTGCCCAACACCGGGGAGCACAGCAAACAGCCACTAACAAAATGGAACAGGAAAGAAAGGATCTTTTTTTTTTTTTTTACTGTTTAAATATTTTACGGTTAGGTTTTAAGATGTACTTGGCAATCTGAAGGACACGGCATTTATGTGGGAAAGGTTTGTTAAGTGTGTATGAGAGCAGCATTTCATACAGGGGTGGATTATATCATTGGGTCATTGACTGACAGTTTTCCTTGAGTACATACAGACAGATTTTTCGGAGCGCTTGCTGAAATGAATTAGAGAGAAACTGCCATTCTTATAAAGCTTTAATGACACCATCTGCCTAATAATATATGCACCAGCTCTCAGTTTCAGCCCCTCACCAGAACACAGGCAAATCACTGGGTCATAAAAGTTTACTTTTGTTCTCCTGACTTTATGGGGCTTGAGCAGTAACCCCATGAACCCCATAACCACTGCTCGGTTGAGTAGTGGGTGAAAAAACGTAAAAATCTTTAAAGATAATGCATACCTTCCAACATTTTGGAAATAGAAAGCGGGACAAAAAGATTTGCTGCGCAGAGCCAGGGAATTTTTTTGACCATGCCCATTTTTGTGGCCATACCCTCTAATTATGGGTTATGAATGTTTTGACCACATTTCTGTGGTTTTTATGTGTTATAACAGTTGTGCTAATGAAGGTGAATTGCCATTTAAGATGCAATTCACAGTTACCCCAAGAGACCCGCTTATCTTAAATTGTTACAATTGCTTCTTTGCTTATCTTAAATTGAGACAAAAGTATCAAAGTGCACCTGCCACATATTCTGGACTCTCTGCCAAAAGCCAATTACATTTTAGAAAATTTGTATCTTTTTCTGGCTGTTCAGTGCAGGAGATCAAAGAGAAAGTCGGGACAATTCAATAACAATCTGGGACTGCAGGTTGAGCTGTCAAAATCGTAACTGTCCTGCGAAAAATGGGACAGATTGGAGGTATGTGTATTGTATTACAGTCATGCATACAGACACACTTGCAGATATGTTCCAAAGCACCTACACAGACACACACACACGCACCCACACATACCACCTCTATTGTTTACACCTCTAAAGCCCTGTATAATTCACACCTGAGACCAAGACTGAAAGTGCCCACATTATTCACCTGTTCACAACTCACACAAACTGCTAATGGGGCACCAGCACCGTGTCACTGTATGTAGTACATATGAGACTGGCCCTGATAGGTTTCCCTGTCTCCTGCTCTATTCTGTCTTCCCAATGCTCCCTATGTGTGCCATACTCTGCCTGCCCCATGCTCCCTGTGTGTGTGCCATACTCTGCCTGTCCTATGTTCTCTATGTGTGTCATACTCTGTCTGCACTGTCCTATGCTCCCTGTGTGTGCCATACTCTGCTTGCCCTATGCTCCCTGTGTGTGTCATACTCTGCCTGTGTGTGCCCTGCTCTGCCTGTGGTATTAGTTCTGGGGGTTTGTTAGCATTTGAAAATTATTGTTAGGGGCCCCTAAGGTGCTGTGTTATCCACAGGGGAGGAGGCATATGGATTAAAGGGTATGGGGTAAATTTATCAAAGAGTGAAGTTCCGCCACTAGAGTGAAATTCCGCAGCTCTCAATTCATTTCTATGGGATTTTGAAAGGCGTATTTATCAATGGGTGAAAGTGAAAGTTCACCGTTTGATAAATACGCCTATAAAAATCCCGTAGAAATGAATGGAGAGTGGTGGAACTTCACTCTAGTGGCGGAACTTCACTCTTTGATAAATATACCCCTATGTCTTTATATGACTTAACTTTTTTCACATATCCCTGCAGTGGGTACCAACCATTTGGTTTTTTGGTGTGCTACCACAATTAATGTGGACATAGTCTTGTGGTAACATGGGTGTGGTTTAAAGTGGGTGTGGTTTAAAACAGGGATTGGTTAACACTGACTTCCGTTATTGGCCCTCCACCACGTAGGCCAGAAAACTTTCGGCCCTCGGTACCACAAAATTTGGACAGCACTGAACTAATAAATAATTAATCCTTATAGGAAGCCAACAGAGGCTATTTGGGTTTATTTAATATCTACATGATTTACATTTACATGATTTTCTAGTAGACTTAAGTTATGAAGATCTAAATTACTGAAAGATTGTTTATCCGGAAATCCCCAGGTCCCAAGCATTCTGGATAACAGGTCCCTTACCTGTACAATGATAGACAGACACACAGCTAATCAGAAGCATACACACACAGGTACGGAAGCCCGGACACACACGCATATAGACAGATACACACAGTTATATACATGAACACCGAGACACACACAGAACTACAGTATAAACAGTGACACCCAGACATACATTTGGTAAATCTAGTAACTTTACTGCTTTTGGAAGAGCAATAACCCGCCAGGGGATGCTGGGATTTGCAGACTGCTCATGCCGGTTCAAGAGCAGCACAGAATTGTTGATTACTGTAATCTTAGCCTCCATCGTTATTTCATTTTAGTCTGCTCCCAGATTTTATTAACATTTCCCTCATGCGCTCTGAATGGATTGATTGTAGCAGGGGAAGTTTGAGGCTATTTCTGGTCTGAGCAAGATGAACATTAAGGTCTGAATCAGCCTGAGAAGCCATCCTTTCAGGTGCTACAGACAGCACGTCTCCCATAATACCCACCAGACCCAATCTTCTACAGCTGAAGGGCTAGCAGCATTTTACAAGCATCCGAGGAGGTAAAAATGTGAGCAGTAAATAGTGTTGATGTGCAACATATGACAGATATAAAGGGCATAAACCAGATTCACAGATATTTAGGTAAATGCTGTCAAATCTAGAAAGAATGAATGTATCTAACACTCAGTCTTATTCAGCTGCCCAAAATAACAATTTTTATGGCTCCTGCTCCTGGCCATCGTAGGTTACAATCGTGCATAAATAATGTGAAGTGTGAAAAATAAAAAAGAATATTCCTTCCCCATCTGCTGGAAAATATTACATCTGTTTTCCTACTTTCCTGCCTGATAAGGACAAGGGTACCCAAGCATATGTCTCTCACATCCTGCCCAATACGGACAAGGGTATCCCACTTATATCATGTCTGATAAGGACAAGGGTACCCAAGCATTTGGGACTGGTATCCTGCCTAAAAGAACAAGGGTACCCTTATCCTGCCTGATAAGGACAAGGGTACCCAATCATTTGGACTGATATTCTGCCTAAAATGTACAAAGGTATCCAAGCATTTGGGACTGATATCCTACCTAAAAAGGACAAGGGTACCCAAGCGTTTGGGACTGCTATCCTGCCTGATAAGGACAAGGGTACCCAAGTGTTTGGGACTGATATTCTGCCTAAAATGTACAAGGTTATCCAAGAAATTGGGACTGATTTCCTACCTTAAAAGTATAAGGGTACCCAAGCATTTGGGACTGGTATCCTGCCAAAAAAGGACAAGGGTACCCAAGCGATTGGGAGTGATATTCTGCCTAAAACGTACAAGGGTATCCAAGTGTTTGGGACGGATATCCTGCCTGATAAGGACAAGGGTACCCAAGGGTTTGGGACTGATATCCTGCCTCGCCTGGTAAGGACAAGGGTACCAAGGGTTTGGGACTGATATCCTACCCGATAAGGATAAGCGTACCCAAGCTTTTGCCACTGATATCCTGCCTGATAAGGACAAGGACGGAGGTACCCAAATTAACCTGGCACACATATTTAAAACAGAATAAGACACAGGGGAAAGGGTTGTTATTTATACATCTATACATTTTATATTTTCTCTTATTACTGTTGACTCCACTGAAAATGAAGGGCTGCCAGTTCAGAATAGGGACTAATTCAAAAATGCCACATCTGTTTCGCAGGAAAAAAATTAAGAAGAACAGAATTGAATTAATTTCATTCATAACTGTGCCTACTGAATTGGATTTATTAATGAATAGATTATTGTGATGCTGGATGCATAGGAGCGGCTGCCTCCAAGGTTATACTGTTCTGAGCACATTGCCTACAGACCTGCCGTTCAATACGTAGAAATCTGTGCAGAGAATATTATGTGTGGATACCGACTTTCATTCCCATGTGTATTGGTGTATTTCACATGGGATTGCCCTTAGGTGGGACCCTGCTCTCTGTAGGGCATAGGGAATGTAATTAAATTCATGAAAAGCAAGATAAGCAATAAAAATGATAATAATTAAATGAAACATTGCAGTAAATTCTTTGTTTGGTTGCCAGGGTCACTGACCTCCAACTTCCAGGCAGTAGTTTCAGATGCAGAACAGGAGCAAGCAGGACTGACCTTACTGGACCCTGCTCTTTGTAGGGGCAACAACAGTTTTATGCATAAAAGAGGCAATTAAATTACACTGAACCCACCAGATTAGCTGGACGGGGAAGCAACTGTGGGCTCAGAGGATGGCACTGATTTGGCAAACCCATGGGAATTTTTTTTATTACCTAAACTCATATGGCTGCCCAACAGTTTTTATATTTATATGTGACTCAAATTGGTACAAAAGGTTGGAAGACTTCTGATGAAGCTTCCCGTGAACACTGAAGGGCCCCACAGAGGGGCAGTTGGTTCCCCAATATTTACACCACTGGTTGTCCCCAAACTCCATGTCTCATGTCACCAAATACTTAAACCCAGACCCTGAAAATAAACATTTAGAGGTAGTTTACCTTTAAGTTACCTTTTAGGGTGTTATAGAGTAGCCAGTTCTAAGTAACTTTTCAATTGGTCTTCATTTTTTATTTTTTTTACAGTTTTTGAACTATTTGCCTTTTTCTAATGATGCTTTTTCAGCTTTCAAATGGGGGTCGCTGACCCCCTGTAAAAACAAATGCTCTGTAAGGCTACAAATGTAATGATGTTGCTACTTTTTATTACTCATCTTTCTATTCATGCCACTCCTATTCATATTCCAGTCTCTTATTCAAAGCAATGCCTGGTTGCTAGGGTCATTTGCACCCTAGCAACCAGATTGCTGAAATTGCAAACTGGAGAGCAGCTGAATAAAAATCAAAATAACTCAAAAACCACAAATAGTTAAAACCAATTGCAAATTGTCTCAGAATATTACTCTCTACATCATACTAAAAGTTCATTCAAAGGTGAACAACCCCTTTAATAAACTTTTTCCTCAGAACATATACTTGTTCTGAGGATCTCTGATTTGGCATTGAAACAATGCACATCTGGCATTGTTATCTGGATGCTTGCGGATAATAACCCTGAGAACTAGGGATTGGTTATAAAATCAAAATGAAAGATACAAATGGCCTAAAAAGCAAAATAAGCAATAAAAAAAGAACATTAAAATACAATTTTGCAGTAAATTCTTTGTTTTAGCCTTTTCAGATGCAGTTCAGGAAAGCTAATAAGAAACAAAGAAACAAAAAAAAAACAAAAACAAAGAAACCATGCAAAAAAATTGAAAAGATCAATTAAAATAATTCCACGATCTACATAATAAAAGCTAATGTAAAGTTTAACTCCCCTTTTTGACCTCTGTGGGTTTAACGTGGGTTGGGAATGTTTTAAACTTCGAATGAGAAACTATGAATTCTTCATGCCCAGTGCAGTTACACCTCCTGCAATAAATATGAAAACAAATACAATGGGGATAACAAAGCTGAAGCCAATTTTAGGTATAACCCTTAATTGCTGTAAAATGCTCAGAGAACCATGTTGGCTTACATAGCAACTGATTTATAAATGTCAGTTAAACAGAGCCCCCAGTCTTAGGAAACTTCACAGAGAAATTGCTATTGTGCAATATAATAGGAAGGGATCAAACACATTCTGTAATTCTAAATCACATCCATACAGCTCTTATTTGAATCTGATTTGGAGAAGAAGACATAAAACAATGTGCATGAGAAGGAATGCATTCTAACAATATGTCTAACCTGCTAAATCTCCAGCTATTTCTTATATTAGGAGCGAGCAGTCAGTCAAATGTTGGATGGAATTCAGTTTAATTTTAAAATGTATGAGAACATTTATCTCCTGTCTTTGACTGTGATGTTGTACAAAATAATATAATAATACAGCCTCCAGCCTAGTCTTTGTTTGTCTTCTGAGTCTCTGACTATTTGTACTCTTCATATTGCACTGGATTTTAAATATGTATATGTGTGTTTGTGTATAAATATATTTATTTATATATATATATATATATATATATATATATATATATATATATTTATATATATATATATATATACATACAGGGGCGATTCTGGCCCATCCGCCGCCTGAGGCGATCCTGCCCCCCCTCCCCCGGAAATTCACTCTTAAAGTACCAGGAGCAGCATTTTTGCTGCCCCTGGTACCTAGTGGGGCGCTGCCGCCTGAGGCGACAGCCTCAACTTGCCTCATTGGGAAGCACCCCCTGTATATATATATATATATATATATATATATATATATATATATATATATATATATATATATATATATATATATATATATATATATATATATATATATTGGAGATAGGTTTCTTTTTCATTAAAGAAAGTAAAAATTGTATTTTATTTTTTTTTGCTTTACATGCACTTTTAAGGGGGGGTTCACATTTGAGTTAACTTTTAGTATGTTATAGACTGGCCAATTCTAAGCAACTTTTCAGTTGGTCTACATTATTTATTTTTTATAGCTTTTTAATTATTTGCGTTCTTCTTCTGACTCTTTCCAGCTTTCAAATAGGGGTCACTGACCCCATCTAAAAAAATACTCTGTAAGGCTACAAATGTATTGTTATTGCTATTTTTTTTGCTCATCCTTCTATTCAGTCCCTCTCCTATTCACATTCCCGTCTCTAATTCAAATCAACGCATGGTTGCTAGGGTGATTTGGACCATAGCAACCAGATTGCCCAAATTGCAATCTTAACCACTACTTAATAAAAAGCTAAATAACTCAAAAAACACAAAAAAATAAAAAACAATTGCAAATTGTCTCAAAATATCACTCTATATTAAACTAAAAGTTGTCTCAAAGGTGAAGAACAATGTCAGTGGCATAATTACTGACCCAAAAATTCACTGTCCTCCCCTCGCCTGCACTCCAGCCACAACCACCCTCCTGAGCTGGTACCCATGCACATACTGTAGAATTTATAAAAGGTCCTTCGCACACCTGTTGTTTCAAACACTGCACTGGTGGTGCTGGCTGTCCACTGACTTGGCTTGGTCCTTGAGTATCTGGGAATATATGGAGCTGCACACACTCAAATTATGCAATTGGGGAGCTTACTCAATTTATTTCTCCTGACGAAGAGAGGCTGTGCCCCCCAAAACGTTGATACCTAGACAATCTCATCCCCGTGAACCCTATAGAGTGTTTAGGCCTGGGTGCAATCGCACCCCCTGACTCCATGGTAGTTACATCATTGGTTAATGTAGGGAAGCTCAGTGGCCAAAGATGCAGGAAAAACTTCTATGGGGAGAAGTATGGGAAGAAGTATGGAACCCTCTGACCCTGTTGGTCTGTTTGAGACGGTTTGTTCAGGGCTGGTTTTGGCATTGCCCACCCTCTTACTCAGTATCGGACTGGGATACCAAGGGTCCACCCAAAAACCTTAGACCAGGGAACCTGAGTACTATTATTCTTACACTCGTCACTCAACCTCTATTCTCCAAGTTTCTTTTCTTCACATACTATAATCTATTCATCCATCTATTTAGCCTCTTAGTTCTCATAGAAATAGGGAATGGCCATGAAATAGTCCAAATGTTTAGCAGCATAAAAAGCCCACTGACACCTGGGCCAACCGGGACTTTTCCTGGTGTCCCGGTGGGCCAGTCCGACACTGCTCTTACTGGTTTATTCAGAGCCTCTTTAAATCACAACTATGGGTGGCAGGGGGGATGCTTGCCATTTGGGGAAAAACTAGCCACCATATCTGGTGAGTGTTTTACCTTGTCCACTTTGTGATATTTACACACTGGGGTCTGTCTCAGAATATTCAAAGATTTATGCTAACCTTATCGATGTATTAATTATAACGTCACTGGCCAGCGGGTTGTATTACATACTAGTTTTCACAACTCCATTAGTTGCTTCTTTAATGTCCTATGAATGATTGTACATTTTTAATTTATTTTTCCCAGACCCATACATAAGTTAGTGCAGCAAAATCCTCATGTATGTATGAATATTTGTATTTTCATACCTCTACTTAAATATGGAGTGCTGTGCATCTTCAATGTTTTTCATCTGCTTTACTATGAATATACATCTAAAATGTACACTAATAAACCCTACCTTATTTGTCCCTGGCAATGAATCCATCTGGTTCTGGAGAACTGATCTCATATTCATCAGAATGCCCAAGGCTCATAGCCTCTCCCATCTGGATTACAGCAACAATCTGCTCACTGGACTCCCTGTTGCTGATATCTCTCTTCTGTCATCTATCCTTGTGCAATTACTGTTCTCTTAAAGCTCTGTGTTCAGACTCATACCAGTACAGGAAAAATAATATTATATTTCATGATGGAATATAAATTTATACAATCCAAGGATAGGCTGGTAAGATGGTGCTTGGTTGAAATATTAATAGCCGGCTGAAATATTAATAGGGTTCATGTATGAAGAATGTTTAACAAGTACCGCATGCCAGGTATTTTACTTGGTACTGTCATTCCCCTTAGTGTGAAGATGCTGTGCATCATCTTCTACTATGTTGGGTAACATGGGGGGTGGAAAAGGGTCATTACCTAAATAAAAATCATTGTACAATATTATACCATATTCTTATATCCACATTCTGTCCCTTTCTTTCTGACCCTTTTTTGATAAGGTCAGCGAACCCCATTTGAAAGGTGGAGTCAGATGATGAAGGCAAATCATTGAAAAAGTATAAAAACTAATAATGAAAATCAATAGAAAAGTTGCTTTTAATTGTTCATTCTAAAACATACTAAACGTTACAATAAAGGGGTTGTTTGCCTTTAAATTAACTTTGAGTATGGTGTTGACAGTGATATTCTGAGACAATCTGCAATTGGTTTTAATTTTTTATTATTTGTATTTTTTGAGCTATTTAGCTTTTTATTTAACACCTCTCCAGCTTGCCATTTTAGCAATCTGGTTGTTAGCGTCCAAATGACCCTAGTAACCATGCATTGATTTGAATAAGAGACTGGAATATGAACAGGAGAGGCCTGAATAGAAAGATGAGGAATAAAAAGTAGCAATAACAATACATGTGTCGCCTTACATAGCATTTATTTTTAGATGGGGTCAGTGACCCCCATTTGAAAGCTAGGAAGAGTCAGAAGAAGAAGGCAAATAATTGAAAAACGATAAAAAATGAAGACCATTTTAAAAGTTGCTTAGAATTAGCCACACTATAACATACTAAAACTTTAAGGTGAACCATCCCTTTAAAATGGCCCTGCTTGAGCTGCACCACTGAGCGTAGCTTCAGTTTGTATCAATGGTGGAAACAGTGGCACATGGCATAATGGATTACTTGTTGTTGTTTTTTTCTTCTAAGAATTAACACCTGCCTGATATACTAAACTATTCTGCAGGGATAGTGATAAGAAGATTCTATAGATCAGTTGATCAAAAGAATATATAATTAGAAGTGCACATATAAAAGTGTTATCCCGCACCCTGCCCTAATTAGAAGCAAAAAAATCCATTTTCGTTCAGTTTTGAGACATGATGTAGTGTCGAATATGATGCTGTCACCTAATAAATATACTACATTGTGGATTGTGCAGCCATCTGTTATATTTCTATTTGGAGAATATATGGCTAGTGAAGACAGACCACTGGTTTTATACAATTAAGGAACATTAAAGATAAGCATACACAATGCATGCACCATGAAGCAAATGTCAATATTTAACGTCTGGTTTTGTGCATCAAATAAATGATAGGTCTTATCAGCTGCAAATCTCTGGGCCAGTAAATGAGAAGCATTAAGCAAAAATTCTTATATGTGACACAGACACGACCAGGAGGGATAATAAATCACAGGCAGGCAGATGTGTTAATACAGAGCGATTGTTATTCCTTATCAAAGAGCCCCATTCTACATTATGGAGTTGTTAAAGCTCAACTAGTGCGGAATTTTGCCTGAGCTGTTGCAAGTAACGAGTAAAACCCTGGTGGGTAGACATGAATCTTTCTGCGAGATTGTTCCCTGCAGGAATCACAGCTGCCACATTTTTGTAACCATTTCAGCAGTTTGCATATACATGAATTAACTGTTATTATAGTATATAATTTAATTCAGCAGCTGAAACGGCAGCCTTGGACTTACAGGTGGTTAGGGAATGAGCTGTGGCACGGGCACCTGAAACTGGAGGGAATGGCAATTGTATACAAGCCGGGCACGGCTGGTTCTAGTCCAGTATCCCATGATAAACAATCAATTGAAAGCTTTCACTGACTAACTGAATTACTACGCGCTCACTGTTGTTTCTATGGGTCATTTAAAGCTAAATTACAACTGCAAGTGCAGTGAGCACGCGTGTTTTTCCATGATTCCACAATTGCATCCAAATAGTACTTGCACTTCGATGTGAATCATATGTTGTACTGAACATTTTAAAATCAAGATGCCGTCTGCATTCAGGGTGGAAGGAACAGGTGCGCCCTATTCTTCTGGTAGTGATGGGCGAATAAATTTACCAGGTGTGAATTTCCGCGTTTCACCTCCGGTGAATACATTTCTGAAACTCCTGAGAAAATTTGGACTCACATCAAAACCATAGAGAGTCAACACTATTCGGACACCCATTGACTTTAACGCCGGCGTTAAAATTGACATGAATTGATGCGGGTGTCAAAATTGAAGCAGGTGGAAAAATCAGAGTTTTGCTAATTCTTTGCAGTTTCGCACAAAAAAACGGGAGAAATTCTCCCACCACTAAACACTGGAGCTAGCACTTGGTTCAGAGGTGTCTGTAGTTCCAGGGTTCCACTAGGTGCAACTGCACTCCATTGTAAACAGGAGGCGGAAAAGACTAAGCAGCACCAAGCACAATTATATGGCAGTGTAACCTTATGATGCAAGTACCTTTAATAAATGTTTTTTTTTCTCATAATTTACTGTTTTCCAAATACACTAGCAGTCCAAAATAATCCCACAAGTGTGCAATTTTGTGTAGGGCTCAGTTTGGCTGAACAGAAACTCACAAACATTTGAATTACCTTCTAGTGTGATGTAGATAATTTTACAACTGTTTTTCATTTTTTTAATATTTGTTTTTTTTTATAGTTATTTAGCATTTTATTCAACAGCTCTCCAGACTGCTATTTCAGCAGCCTGGTTGCTAGGGTCCAAATTACCCTAGCAATCATGCACTGCTTTTAATAACAGAATGGAATATGAATCGGAGAGGACCAGAATAAAAAGATGAGTAATAAAAAGTAGCAATAAAAATACATTTGTAGCCTTAACAGAGCATTTGTTTTTAAGATGGGATCAGTGGCCCCCATTTGAAAGCTGGAACGAGTCAGAAGAAAAAGGCAAATAATTAAAAAACTAAAAAACTATACTGTATATAAAAAATAATAATGAGGACCAATTGAACAGGTGCTTAGATTTGGCCATTCTATAACAAACTAAAAGTTAACTGAATAAGACAGGGGCTGAGTGGAGCCAGGTTGGGGGCAGAATGGAAGCAGTGTCGGACTGGGACACCAGGGGCCCACCCAAAAACCTTAGACCAGGGGCCCACCAAAGAACCATAGACCAGGGGCCACTCTCAGTACTAATATTCTTCTTCTCCTCACTCAAACTCTATTCTCCTAGTCTCTATTCTTTACATACTATAATCTATTAATCTATTTGGCCTCTTTTTTCTCATAGAAATAGGGAATGGCCATGAAATAGGCCAAATCTTTAGCAGCACAAGGGCCCACTGACACCTGGGCCCACTGGGAGTTTTCCTGGTATCCCGGTGGGCCAGTCCGACTTTGAATGGAAGCCGCATTCTAGTATACAAAATGTGACTTTGTCTTGTCTGACTTTCTGCAGACCAGACCCTCTCTCCCCTGGACAAGCAAGCTGCTTTACCCGTGATAATCAATGACCTGCAAGGACTGGGCAGCTCTTCTAAGCATATCTAGATCGATACGGAGCTGCCTTTCAGCAGGCCGAGGAAAGGGAATTATCTTGGCATCATGAAGTTCTCGTGTGACATAGCAGATAGATAACAGCCTTCTGACAAGCAAGTGAAAAGGAATATTCTTGGCTTGAGCCTGATAAGTAAGTGCAAGGGAGATAATGGCCAATCTTTGCTTGCATGAAACAAAGGTACTGCATAAAAGTCCACCAAAAAGGAACCATATTAGAGGAAAACCTTGTTTGAGTTCTTATATAATAAGATAACTGTTTATAACCAATTAGAATTGAATTGTCGAAATCTCAAGGAGAATTTTTAGATAATTATTTTAGATAGATCCCATCTCCAAGGAATAGTAAAGCCAAAAAGTGTATAGGTGGGCAGCAGCCCTAGGTACATTTTTGCTTTTTCAAGGACAAAAGGTGACGTGTATTATGTAATGTTTTCAAATATTGGTAGAGAACATGAAGTGAAGATTTCACCTTTTGTAAAAACTAAAGAATGTGTAATACTATTTTAATAATAAAACCTGAACAAATATGGATGTCTATCTATCTATTGATAATGCAATTTTATATATCTGTCCCCAAATCTCTCTCTCTCTCTCTCTCTCTCTCTCTGTCCTGTCTCTATCTATCTATCTATCTATCTATCTATCTATCTATCTATCTATCTATCTATCTATCTATCTATCTATCTATCTATCTATCTATCTATCTATCTATCTATCTATCTATCTATCTATCTATCATCTCTCTCTCTCTCTCTCTCTCTCTCTCTCTTCCCCTCACCTTCTCTCTCTCTCTCTGTCTGTCCTGTCTCTATCTATCCATCTCTCTATCATCTCTCTCTCTCTCTCTCTCTCTCTCTCGCTATCAATTTTATATATCTGTACCCAAAATATCTATCTATCTATCTATCTATCTATCTATCTATCTATCTATCTATCTATCTATCTATCTATCTATCTATCTATCTATCTATCTATCTATCTATCTATCTATCTATCTATCTATCTATGTATCTATCTATCTATCTATCTATCTGCTATTGTGGTTAATACTAGAGCCAGATTAAGATATTTCTGCTATTTTTGCAGAATCTTCAGCTCCAGTGAGAAGCAGTTAATCAATATTTTATGAATCACAGTAATTTTAGCACAACTTTAAGGGAAATAGGCAAAGGATAAACAAAACAATGCCAGTGCAGCAGGTGTGGAGAGGAGAGATGTAAATTTCAAACAGAGAGTTAAACAGAGTGTAAGCTGGGACAAAGGATTCAAACACAGAGATTCCAGGGGATGGGGGTTATTTACGAAAATCCTGGACAAAGGGTTGTGACAATAACCATTCATGTACTGGGCACTTACTCAGTGTACATTGCTCCAGGTTAAGTAAATGAGCCTCAAACTACCATAAAATGTAATCATTATAATAGAAGTATTAATAATGAAATTAATTCAGCGCAGTAAAATGTAAAAGGAACGAGAACTTTAGGGCTGCTCATTCCTGAAATATAATAAAACAGTCATATGAAGACAAGCCACTCACTTAGGGAAGCCTAATACAAGAGCTCATGTAAGGTAATTATGCTTTCCCTTCCCTCTCCAGGGAAACATTTTGCTTTACTTTATTACTTAGTTTTAAGTCTTTGTCCATCATGCTTTCTGTAATAAAGGGCCAGCAACACCAGGAAATGAAAAGTCTTTATAGGCTGATATATTATTCATTATTATTATAATACATTATTTAACTCTATCAGTTATCTGCAGATGTGCTTTTACTTGCAGCTGTTAGACGGAGAAGAATTGTGATGAGTCAGCTTAACCTGGCATTTGTATAAAATGCTCTGATCAAATTAAAAAATCCAAGCTTTAAATAGCAACAACGTATTAATATGCATATGGTGGTTTATTGTAAATATTACACTTTACACAAATTACACAGAATATTACCCAGTTCCCATTACAGGGCCAGTGGCACCTTGAATTTAAGGAGTATGCAGCCTCCCATTGACCCTGGATTACCAGTGTTTGGAAGGGCTACTGGGATACTAGGAAATCTCCCAGTAGTTCTTGATCATTTGGCCTATTTCATGGTCATGCTCCATTCCCTATTTCAAAGAGGCAATATAGATGGAAAAATAGATTATAGTATAATGTACAAGTATGGGACCTGTTATCCAGAATGCTTGTGACCTGGGATTTTCTGGATAACAGGTCTTTCTCCGTACCGTACGTCTACTAAAAAAATCATGTAAACATTAAATAAACCCAACAGGATGGTTTTTCTTTCAATAAGGATTAATTATATAATCTGACCATATGATGTGGTTCCTGTTTTTTCTGTACCATGTTTTTAATGGCCTGAAAAATTAAAGATGAAATTGTAAAATTTTTTCATGGACCTTACGCTCAATACTTGCTGTACCTGTGTTCCCCGATCCTCTGTTACAGACCTGAATGGAAAAAGTGGACGTATGCGATAGAAGTGCGGTTGGAGCGGTTTAATGTTGCTGATGTGTTAATTATATCCTCATTTGGATCAACTACAAGGTATTGTTTTATTATTACAGATAAAAAAAATAATTTTTAAAAATTTGGATTATTTAGATAAAGTGGAGTCTATGGGAGACAACCTTTCCATAATTCGGAGCTTCTGGAATAATGGATTTCCAGATAACAGATCCCATACCTGTAGTATGGAAAGCATGCAAAGAGACTAGAAGAATAAAGAAAAAAGAGGTTGAATAAGGAGAGGAGGAAAATAGTTTGGAGAGTGGGTCTGTCTAAAAACTACAAACTACAAATGGTGTTGCAACTTTTGCAGGCCGGCACTGATACAGTCAGAAAAGTGAGCTTGGCTTGCAACTTTTGGAGCCAGGTTCTGGTGGCCCAAAGAAATGAGTTGGGGCTGCATGTTTGGAGGCAGGCATTGGTAGGGCCAGAGAAGCTACATAGGGTGGCAGCTAGAAAACAGCAACTGGTGGGAACATAGAATTGAGTTGGCGCTCCTGCTTTTGGAAACCTCGACAAATAGGGACTGTTGGGAATCTGACAGCCTTAAGGTGGTTGACTTTCCTGTGCTTGTAGCATCTATCATTATAAGTGTCCTTCTTGTTGTGATTAACATAAGTACATTGAAAAGCCGGCACTCTCAAAAACTAAGATTAACTTGCCTGGGTGCAGTATCATCACAATTTGAATCACAATCCATCACATAAGATCAGCACTCACAGGTCTTATAAAATTGTAAGATTGTTTATTCATTAAAAGAGGACCTGCTCTGAGGCCTTTCTCACCTTGAGACCCGAAACGTTGGTCCTCTTTTAATAAAAGAGAGATTTTATAAGACCTTTGAGCGGATCTTATGTGATGGATAATATATATACAGTATATATATATTTTTTTTATATATATTTACTTTTTTGAAAATAGCAAAAAATACCACACTCAGCTGACTCAATTAAAGTAAAGGTGGCCATAGATGAAAAGATCTGCTTGTTTGGCGACATCGCCAAACGAGCCTATCTTTCCCCGATATGCCACTAACAGGCATGGCTATATCGGGGTTAAATGATCAGATTTCGATGAGAGCGCAATGGGCTCCAGCGGGATTGGTCGGGACAAAATCAAACCTGTCCGATCGACCAAACGACTAATCTCTGTTGGACGAAAAATGTCGGGACTCTCCACACACGGCCCGAAAATCATAGGAATCCTCGATTCGTACGATAGGATCTTTGCGTCTATGGCCAGCTTAACTGATTTTAATAGACAAACAAAAGAAATTTATTTTGTTTGTCTATTAAAATCAGTTACTCAAACTGGTGGAAATTATAACGTGGCAGTTGATTGTCATCTTAAAAAAGGAGGAGTTCAAATACGTGTCACTGGTGATAGCAGCTTGTATATCATGTAGTACAGAGGGCAAATTCCCATAGCATGTAATTACTATAGCAGAGTCCCCAGTGTGACTTGTCTCTAACAGTACATTACGTTTCAATGCATAGGAAGTGATTTATTTTCTAGGTTATGGGGCCTTAGAGCAGTGTACCTTTTATTCCAGCTGCTAATCCCAATACATCTATAAAAATATATCCATTTTAACAGAAAGGTTCTTACACACTTTTCTTTCCACATGGGATTAGTATCTTTGAAGGTAAAGTAATTGGAGAGAAACTCTTTATTAAAGAACTCTGGAGGGGGAGTGAACGTAACTATTACGTGTTTTATGTGTTGCAGCCTGGGGATTAGTATGCTTTACCTTTAATACATTTTTATTTCATGTTTTAGAATCATTCTTTGATCTATATTTGTGCTAGACTACCGTGAGTGCAGCCAACTGCTAATGTTCTGAAAATAACATACTGTCTTTATTAATTTAAAAAAGAGAAACAACTTTCCCCTTCAAAAGAAAGGTTGTCTTACAGGAGATTTAGAGTCTGCTATTAAAGTCAGTATTAAAAAACCTCAGTGCAATATATTTAATTATAACAGCAGTTATAATTTCCCTTTTGCTACTGGGAATCTGCTAGCTCTAGATGACAGACTAACAGAGACACATGGGAAAACCCAGCCCGACTATTATTTGTCCCTGCAAAGCAAATAAAAGTAATTCTAATGATGATTTGAGCAACTTAAGAGGAAATTAGTTACTATACAACCATCTATAAATACTCCCCGTTCAGCTTTCTTGGATGCATGGACGCAGGAAAACATTGGCATTAACATCAACCTTGACCTGGCAATAATTAACAGTTGCCTTAGAGTACTGGTTCCCTAATTATGAATGTGACCCTCATGGAGGAGCTTGGAACAGTGGTAGGGTGGCTCAGCTTTAAGGCCTGTGAATTGAGGACAATTGCAAATTGCTCTCCTAAATATAGCTGAGAGCCCAGCTTGAAGGTCAGTTAGGGTGACATTTTGGAGTGAATATAGCATATATTTGCCGTCCCAGATATGCTTGAAACTGACTGTACTTATTTTATGTGCTTCAAGTAGTTGAACCGAAGAAGTTTGACAACTGCCTTAGTGAGTTGGATTTACACAAACAACCGACTTGACTCCAGTGAACTGGATGCAAATGATGCTGTATTAAAAGTGTCATGCACTGGAAATAATGCCACATAATTGCTATAATAAAAATGTGCGTCACAAATTATGCAAGCTTCTCCAATGCAGATGCTACTTTGTCTCCATGTTGTTAAGAAGAACAGGTGGGAGCGGACGCACATCCACAACAACCCTTAATCAATGTAGCCCCGTGCTCAGTAATAGAGGCTTCAGCAACCTCCCATATACATAGAGAAACAAATTTACCGGCACACAGGCATATGTTTAGCAAGAAAACCTTGCTTTATTGCAGTATGGAAGTGCAATGTTTCAGGGCCACGCCCCTTTATCAAGCATATAATATGATTATAATATGATTATATATTATAAAGGGGCGTGGCCCGAAACGTTGCACTTCCACACTGCAATAAAGCAAGGCTTTCTTGCTAAACATATGCCTGTGTGCCGGTAAATTTGTTTCTCCATGTTTGTTAAGCTCACTTTTCTAGTCAATGCATAGCAAAAAGCGTTTCTGGATTTTGAATGCCATCACCAATAAACTATGCAGGGCACAACTGGAGATCCAGAGGAGATTAAGGTGGTCACTGTCTTATTAGAATCCAGTGACAAGATTATTCTTCTGATTGACTGGCTAACTTGTGCTGCCCACAAGCATGTGGTATGTTGTGCTATCTCTTATTAATGTTTGTCAGTATGCCGAGTTCCAGATGTCAACCTAATGGCAGGGCAACATCACTGTAAAATGTTCGCTGCTCTAATTCCCATATTCTATGAAAGTCGCTTCTTATACATTGAAATGTAATGTACTGTACTGTTAGAGATAAGTCACACTGGGGACTCCACTATACTAATTACATTCTAAGGGGATTTGCCTCTACACTACACCATATATAAGCTGGTATCATCAGTGGAATATATTTGAAGCCCTCCTTTTTCTCTCTATATATATATGTTAATCACAATGAGAAGGACATTTATATCAATAGACGCTATTAGCTCAGTCAGACACTTGCCAGGATATCAATAGTATTCTTCTTTCTATTCTTCCACGGACATTCTTCTTTCTCCCATTCTGCTTTTCTATTTTCCTTTCAATTAAATGTTCTCTTGTCCATCTAGAACATCCCTGTGCCATACTCTTCTTTTTAATTCCTTATTATATTTTTCCTTTAAAACATCATTTAACTTTGACTTCTTTTTAGTCATTCCTGTCCGCCCCTATCCCAATACACCAGGATATTGCAGTCTGGAAAGGATCCTTGGAAACCCATGTTCATCCAGTCCAATGAAACTACCTAAGTGTGCCCCTAGCAGTAAGAATGCAGGCAGGGAAATCCAGTGTCACCTCAGCAGCCTATTCCAAAACTGATATCAAGTAAACTGTGAATGGCATGTATAGATGCAGCTTTGTGCATGCAGAAAAATAAACTTACTCCATATTGTTCTGCTTTCATAAATAAGAAAGAAGAAATTAACTTGTGTCTTGTTTTCCTATCCTTGCATTGCTGCCCATACAGCATAAAAATACCACCAACACTGGGGTGGCCCAAAACCCTCATGCTAGGGACCTACTGAGTGCTATTTTGGAGGAAACTAATTTATATTTGTTGTATACCCAATGGAGACACAAAGCCTAGTTGTAAGTAATAAATCAGTGTCTTTTTGATAAATTACTTGTAATTTATCAAAAGTAACACACAGTCAAGTAATACATAGTCAAACAGGGATTCAGAATTGTGTCCCTAAAGTTGACATTTACTTCACTTGAGCTAAAAATGCTGGGTAAGCGAATTTGATCAAATAAATGCTGGTCTCTCCTCGCCATGTTTTACGTAGCTTATATATGGAGAGCCACTAATATTTCAAAGGTTTGAATATTTGCTCCAGATATTTGCAGGTGCTTTTTTTAGTTGGAATTATGGGAAAATGTTACATGATCAAATAGAGCACTAATAATTGTTTCCTCCAGTTATTTAGAGAAAATATATGTAGAGAATTTCCTTACAAAAAGTATGTGCCATGTAATAAAACAGCTTGACCCTCTTAGTACAGTTGGTTCATAGGGGGACATTTACTCTGAAAGTGTTCTGGAGTCTGTCTGAATTATATACCTGACACTGGACTGGGGGGAGGGGGTGCCTAAGCACCTGATCCCATCCTCTGAATGTAGGCAGCACTGTATTCATGGAGGGAACAAAGGTCTATTTCGGAGTTATTAGATACTCATATAGGACTGGCACAAACCAGACTTCACTCCAAAGCTTGATGCAATTAGAAATATATTTTATTTAACAAAACCCATCTCAAATGATGTGGCCTTACGTGTTTCATGCCATGATGGCACTTAATCACAGGCTGGACATCTTCTGAACACACGCAAATATTGAAATGAATTTGAAGCAATCAAATGCAAGTTTAGGACAGCCAATCAATTGCAAGTTTAGAACAGGCATTCACAAGGATTGATGCAAAAAGAGTTAGACTATCCAAAGTTATATATAGAAGTACATTTTTTTTTTAAAAGAAGTTTTCACATTAGAGAATTATTTTTTTTAAGAATTTGTACTTCAGTATATAACTTTGGCTAGGCTAACTCTTTTTGCATCAATCCTTGATTGGCTGTCCTAAATTTGCATTTGATTGGCTGTTCTAAATTTGCATTTGATTGGTTCAAATTCATTTCAATATTTGTGTATGTTCAGAAGATGTCAACGTCACAATGCAGGAATAACACTATATGGCACCTGCCTGTCCAACCGCCTCTAATGTTCTGGGAAGTCTTTCCACAAGCTTATGAAACATTGCTGGTGGGATTTGCTTCCATTCAGCCACAAGATCATTAGCAAGATTGGACATTCCAATTCATCCCACTATTAAGCTGGCCATAGATGTAAAGATTTTTAAAAGATCTTTTCGTTATTGTTAGACCAAGCTTATCTTGAAACAATAGTTTAAATGTTTAAATTTGTCCATAAACTAAAAAGACCATTTCGAGTGATGTAGTTGAAGCCAGGAAAACTGAGGGTAGCTGCCTTCTTGTCCCTGCAAACACAGATAGATTTCACTATGACCGATGAAAATTTTTTAACCTGGCCGATCAATTTTCTGACAGATGTCGGACGAAAAATCATGCACGATCATTTGATTTCCACTAACCTCACGATAATTTGACAGATCAGTTGGATTGCACTAAAATCGGTTGTTCACCAAAGAAAAATCTTTGCAACTATGGGGGCGTTAAGAGGTCAGGGCAGGCAAGCAAGTCCATACATTTGTGTTCTGAAGGAGAAAAATAGTCAAGGACAAACCAGTCCGAGAAGATCACTCTATCACCACTAGACTTTACAATTAATGCTACACATTCAGACAGGTTGCATTTATTTTGGCATCATCCACACATAGACTTCATGTCAGAGTCCCGGATGGTAAAGTGCCATTCATTACTCCAGAGAAAGATCTGCTCCATTAATGACTGACACTTGAAATGACAATTGGTGCTATTAGGTTGTGTGGCTTCTCATCCACAAAAAAAAAAACATGCTCTTGGATGAACAATCCTAGTTATGTCCTGGCAGGAAGTCCTCCCACTGAGGGTGTGCAATTTCAGATAGGGTGTCAGGATAGATTTGACCAAATGATGCTACTTTCATGTCCTGCAGTGTGCGATCACTCAGCCTCTCTAAGATCTCAAACTTTTCTTCCCCCTTTTTGCCATTTGCTACTGTCATAATCGCCGCCCGGAGCAGTTCCAGGAGCTCCAGGCGGCGCGCCCTACCCTGCCGGCGTTGCTCCCAAAATGGCGGTGCCCATGGCTGCCACGTGGGTAGCGCGCCGACGTCGGCGTAAGGATGCCAATGACGTCACAATGGCGCCAAATTCAAAATAAAAACGCTACCTAGACGCCAGAATGGCGCCCAAGTATAGGAAAACTTTCCCTGAGTGTTTCCTGGGTTCCCTGTGAGCTGATATTACTAATCTTGTTCCTGATTATTATTCTTGACCCTTGCCTGGACTTTGGACTTTGCTGTTATCTGCCTGCCCCTGAACTCTTGCCTGGATTCTGACTACTCCTTGGATTAACCCTTTGGACACCGTGACTTTTGCTCCCTTGGGAGGGCTTCCTCCTCGATCCTGACTGCCTCCCTGGAGGGAGCTCCCGGCTCCCTGACATTATACTTGGGCCATGGATCCTACTGAGGAAGCTACGTCTGATGTCGGACGAGCGCTCCGCGGACTGGCATCCCGCATGGAGGATTATGAAGCCCAGCAGTATCGCATTGTGCAGGCACTCGATACCCTTCTCTCTCGTATGCCTCCAGCGCCCCCTGCTTCCCAAGCTGCGGTAAATCCTCCCATGGCGGCCGTCTCGTCTACCGCAGGTTCCTCGTCAAGTGAGCCTTGCATTCCGCCTCCGCCTCGCTTCAGTGGGGAGCCACAAGCCTGCAGAGGTTTCGCTACACAGTGCCAGATCCAGTTCGAGTTCCAACCCTCGCACTTCCCCAATGAACGTTCCAAGGTGGGGTATGTGATGTCTCGTTTGGTGGGCAAACCGCTTGAGTGGGCAACATCTCTTTGGGAGAAGAATTGACTTTAGAACTTTGATGGCTGAGACTTCCTGGAACGACGATGCCTATAAGGCCGTATTCTATCAAGGTTTGTCTATTCGTATTAAAGATGATCTTGTCTCCAGGGAGTTCCCTGACCTGCTGGAAGATCTGATTGCGCTATCCATTAAGGTGGACACTCGTCTCAGAGAGCATCTAGTAGAGAAGGAGCGCAGTAAAAAATATCAACCCTTGTTGGCACCCCGCTTCCAAAGACCTCTCTTACCTACTCCAGCTACTCAAGCTTCTACTTCTCCCCTGGAGGAGCCTATGCAAGTTGGAAGAGCTCGTCTCTCTGAGCAAGAAAGACTCCGTAGACGGATGGCTGGCCTATGTCTGTATTGTGGTGGACAATCTCATTTTGCGAACTCTTGTCCGGTGAAGCCTACGAGTTCTGTTCCCCGAGGTATATCTAGGGTAACTCATGTAGGGGGCACTACTCCGAAGTCTCAAGAGAACACTCACAGGTTTCTCCTTCCTTTGCAGATTCGTCTGGCCACTAAGACCATTGTCGGATCAGCATTCATTGATTCTGGAGCTGCTGGGAACTTCATGGACGCTCTATTTGCCAAATATATGGAAGTTCCCTTATTTCCTTTGTCTACTCCTCTTCGTGTCACAGCCATTGACGACAGACCCCTGGAGGCTGAGTTTATTTCCATGACGACTGGGGAATTGCCTGTGCAGGTTGGAACTCTGCATAAAGAAAGACTGTCGTTCCTAATTATTTCCTGCCCCTCCGTTCCAGTTGTTTTGGGTCTTCCTTGGCTGCGCCTGCATAATCCCACCATTGATTGGTCCGCAGGGCAGATTTCACGTTGGAGCCCATTTTGCCAGCAGCACTGTCTTCCTGCTGAACCCCTCCAGAAGATAAATATCTCTACGTCTGATCTGAAGACTCTACCATCCTTCTACAAGGAATTCTCCGATGTTTTCTGTAAGAAGTGTGCAGAATTCCTCCCTCCGCATCGACCCTATGATTGTCCTATCGACCTTCTGCCTGGAACCATGCCCCCTAGAGGCCGCACCTATCCTCTTTCTCCAGCTGAGACTTCCGCTATGAAAGATTATATTCAAGAGAATCTCCAGCGGGGGTTTATCCGCCCTTCTACTTCCCCTGCCGGGGCAGGTTTCTTTTTCGTGGAAAAGAAGGATGGGGGCCTTCGTCCTTGCATAGACTACCGGGGCCTTAACAAGATCACAGTTAAAAACCGGTACCCCTTGCCTCTGATTGCTGAACTCTTTGACCAATTGAAAGGGGCTAACATTTTCACTAAATTAGATCTCCGCGGGGCGTACAACCTCATTCACATCCGTGAAGGGGACGAATGGAAGACGGCATTCAACACTCGGGATGGGCACTATGAATATCTCGTGATGCCCTTTGGCCTCTGTAATGCCCCCGCTGTCTTTCAAGAGCTCGTGAATGACATCTTCCGGGATCTCTTGGGAAAGTCTGTGGTCGTGTACCTGGATGACATCCTGATCTTCTCGAAAGACCTTGTATCTCATCGCTCCCAGGTGAAAGAAGTACTCTCTCGTTTGAGGAAGAACTCTCTCTTCGCCAAGTTGGAGAAATGTGTCTTTGAGGTGTCTAAGATTCCTTTCTTGGGTTATATCATCTCCCCAGAAGGTTTCGAGATGGATCCCGTTAAGGTGTCAGCAATCCAAGAGTGGCCCCTTCCCTTGAGCACCAAGGCTATTCAAAGGTTCATCGGATTTGCCAACTACTACCGGCAATTCATCAGGGGGTTCTCATCCCGTATTGCACCTATCCTTACTCTCATCCGAAAAGGGGGTAATCCCAGGTCTTGGCCTCCAGTTGCGGTAGAAGCTTTTCAGTCCCTAAAGGACGCATTTTCTTCTGCTCCAGTCCTCCGTCATCTGGATCCTAAGTTACCCTTTTGCATTGAGGTGGATGCATCTGAAGTAGGTGCTGGGGCTATTCTATCCCAGAGACATTTTACCGATGGGAAGCTGCACCCCTGTGCCTTTTTCTCCAGAAAGTTTTCTCCTGCAGAACAGAATTACGATGTTGGGAATCGAGAACTTCTGGCAGTCAAGCTTGCTCTTGAAGAGTGGCGTCATCTCCTAGAGGGTTCTTCAATTCCGGTCACGATTTATACTGATCATAAGAACTTGGAGTTCATACATTCTCTCAAGAGACAGAATCCTCATCAGGCCAGGTGGGCCCTGTTCTTCTCCCGCTTTAACTTTGTTCTGACCTATCGTCCTGGCTCCAAGAATCGGAAGGCCGATGCGCTTTCCAGAAGTTTCACTCCGGGTGATCGTCTACCAGAAAGACTTGAACCTATTATTCCTCCCACCAAGATTATTGCATCTCTATTTCCCCAATTTGCCGAACAAATCTTGGCTGGACAGTCTTCTGCTCCTCCGGATACCCCCATTGGGATGGCTTTTGTTCCTTCCGAGTTACGGCTTCCTATTCTTCAACAAACCCACTGCTCCAAGCAAGCAGGACACCCTGGTCCTGAAAAGACTCTTGAGCTCCTTAGACGTTTAGTCTGGTGGCCGACTATTCGTAAGGATGTCAAAGACTTTGTTGCTGCCTGTACCGTGTGTGCCACATCCAAGCCGAGCCATTCTCGTCCCAGTGGGTTATTACAACCATTGCCTATCCCATCTCGTCCATGGACTCATTTAGCAATGGACTTTATTGTAGAACTTCCCCCCTCTAGTGGAAACACTGTGATCTGGGTTGTGATTGACCGCTTTAGCAAGATGGCCCATTTCATTCCCCTGTGGAAGCTTCCCTCTGCTGTGGAGTTGTCTCAGCTCTTCATTCAGTATATTTTCCGTCTGCATGGTTTTCCTGTGGAAATGGTCTCTGACAGAGGTTCTCAGTTTACTGCTAAGTTTTGGCGTTCCCTGTGCAAAGACCTGGGTATTACTCTCCAGTTCTCCTCCGCTTATCATCCCCAGACTAATGGAGCAGCTGAACGAGTAAACCAAGCTTTGGAACAGTTCTTGAGGAATCACGTCTCCCTTTGCCAAGATGACTGGTCTGATCTCCTCCCATGGGCGGAATTTGCTCATAACAATGCATGCCACACTTCTACTGAAAGGTCTCCGTTCATGTCGGTATATGGTCAGCATCCTCAAGCCTTTCCCCAGGACTTTGTGTTGTCTGACGTCCCAGCTGCTGATGACCATGCTGCCCACATGTCTGCTATTTGGGCTGCAACCAAATTGAACTTGGAGAAGAGCGCTCTGGTTCACAAGACGTTTGCAGATCGTAGACGTAGACCCTCTCCTCCCTACAAGGTTGGTGATAAAGTTTGGTTGTCTTCCAGGAACATTCGGTTGAAGGTGCCATCTCCTAAGTTGGGTCCGAAGTTTGTGGGTCCATTCTCCATCTCGGAGGTAATCAATCCTGTGGCTGTCAGACTTCAGCTTCCCCCTGAGATGCGAATTCCCAACGTGTTTCATGTCTCTTTGGTGAAACCCGCTACCTCCAACCGCTTTTCTGTGAACCAGTCTCCCCCTCCTACCATTTCTGTGGATGGTCAACAAGAATATGAGGTGGAAAAGATCCTTGACTCCAGAATCTCCAGGGGCTCTCTTCAGTACCTCATCAAGTGGAAGGGCGTTGGCCCTGAAGAATGCTCCTGGGAAGGACACTCTGATGTGCATGCTCCTCGTCTTGTGAGGGATTTCCACTCCAAATTTCCCCAGAAGCCAAGCCCTGGTGGTCCTGAGGCCCCCCGTGAGGGGGGGGTACTGTCATAATCGCCGCCCGGAGCAGTTCCAGGAGCAGTTCCAGGAGCTCCGGGCGGCACGTCCTACCCTGCCGACGTCGGCGTAAGGACGCCAATGACGTCACAATGGCGCCAAATTCAAAATAAAAACGCTACCTAGACGCCAGAATGGCGCCCAAGTATAGGAAAACATTCCCTGAGTGTTTCCTGGGTTCCCTGTGAGCTGATATTACTAATCTTGTTCCTGATTATTATTCTTGACCCATGCCTGGATTTTGGACTTTGCTGTTATCTGCCTGCCCCTGAACTCTTGCCTGGATTCTGACTACTCCTTGGATTAACCCTTTGGACACCGTGACTTTTGCTCCCTTGGGAGGGCTTCCTCCTCGATCCTGACTGCCTCCCTGGAGTGAGCTCCCGGCTCCCTGACAGCTACATAGCTGCATTTGTGAATTTTAAATTTACAATTCTTTTCTCTTGGAGTAACTCCCGTACAAACTGCTTACTTGACGCTTTATTTAGGTCAGTTACACATCTAGCAACAGGCACACTCCAGTCAGCAAATGCATTACCTTAACCTCATTTTTCATTGACGTTTCAATAATTTGTTCTACTAATAATCAATACCTTTGTCATCTTGCTCTAAAGACCTATAAATTATTCCTGTTTGAAATACATCGCCCTGGTTTCTAGGGTTACTTTCATACTAAACATGTTTTAGTTTCAATTTAGAGTAAAAAAAGAGAAAACCATCTTCTCTCGCTACAACTGGTATATGTCGTAGATATGTCCAAGATAATTCCCCCATCCACTATTGCATCCATATGATTATTTATCAGTGCAAAAAATTAATTACTTTCAAGTTCTAAAATGCGTTAACCATGGGGCTTATTTCCAACAGGATAGCCACAGTAGGGGTGTCCATTTTGCGTTCTGTGGGGCATTCACAGGGAACTGTAATAACTGCTCAGGTTCAGTCTGGATATTAGCAAATGAAAGGTGCTCCATGCTGCCTGTATACAACTTGTACAAACTACAAGAAGTAAATTACTTGGCAAGGTGGGAAATTGAAATTAGGGCACAACTGCAGAGATTTTACTGATAAAGTACTTAGTGATCCCTTGGTGAATCAGCCCCTTATTACCTCTTACCATTTGTTTTTCAAAATGGAGGTTCTGCAGAGCTTTTTAGCAGATTCAAATATTGGATATGCTATTTATGGAAGATGCTTACTGCAAAAGTTATTGCAGTTACTGTAAAACGATTGAAGACTGAGTTAAAAAAAATATTAAACACAGCATCACTTGTACTTTTTTCCCCTCACGGCAAAAAGAGAACCGCACCAAAGACTAAACCCTGCGGCACATAAGAAAACAAGGTTTGAAATGCAATAACTTTTAAAAGAAGAATCTCCCAGAAATCAGTATGAGGAGCCCTTGAAATGGTGATCTAATCCCTCTTAAAAATGGAAGCCGACACATGCCTTTGATCTACACTTTTTTTCTATTCAGTTGTCTTTGGATTGTTCTCTAAAAATAAAGACTTTTTTCAATTGCTTTCAATGTTTTTTTTTTCTTTTACTCATTTTTTTTTTTTTTACAAAATTGAAGTTTCAAGTTTCACAATTTTGTCTCTGTTTTTTCGGTCTGGCAGCTCAGTAATCAAGACTTTGTGTGCTGTTGGCCTTCTGAATCTTTTTGGAGAACATCCCTTCTTCTCCTATGGGAGAAATTAAAATGATACTGTCATGGGAAAAACATTTTTTCAAAATTAAATCAGTTAATAGTGCTGCTCCAGCAGAATTCTGCACTGAAATCCATTTCTCAAAAGAGCAAACAGATTTGTTTATATTCAATTTTGAAATCTGACATGGGGCTAGACATATTGTCAATTTCCCAGCTGCCCCAAGTCATGTGACTTGTGCTCTGATAAACTTCAATCACTCTTTACTGCTGTACTGCAAGTTGGAGTGATATCAATCCCCCCTCCCTTTTTCCCCCCAGCAGCCAAACAAAAGAACAATGGGAAGGTAACCAGATAGCAGCTCCCTAACACAAGATAACAGCTGCCTGGTAGATCTAAGAACAGCACTCAATAGTAAAAACCCATGTCCCACTGAGACACATTCAGTTACATTTAGAAGGAAAAACAGCAGCCTGCCAGAAAGCATTTCTCTCCTAAAGTGCAGGCACAAGTCACATGACTGGAGGCAGCTGGGAAATTGACAAAATGTCTAGCCTCATGTCAGATTTCAAAATTGAATTTAAAAAAATCTGTTTTCTCTTTTGAGAAATGGATTTCAGTGCAGAATTGTGCTGGAGTAGCACTATTAACTGATGCGTTTTGAAAAAACATGTTTTCCGATGATAGGATCCCTTTAACGTCTTCATCTCCTTCATTCACTTGTTGGTATTGAACCAGTATTCTTCCCATGACTTAGATTCACACTTTGCTTGTATAAACTTATCTTTTGGGTGATACTCTATGGGGTTATAGTTCCACTGCACAAATGAATACATTTTCAATGGTAGCTTTTTAGGTCCTCTGCTATAGTCACATCATTTTAATAACCAATTAGGGAGGTGGAGGTCAATTGTTAATCCCTGTGGTGAACAGGAATTACTATTAGAGAGCAATAGACTGCAGGTATCTCCCTGCATGGGTCAATATCACACAAATCAGTTTAAAAGGGGGCTATATATTTCTGTGTTTAAATGAGCCAAACATATAGAGATTGCTGTACTGAGGGGGCTGGCACAGACTGCTGTACTAATGAATATGGCAGAGATTCATTAACTGGAAAAACTTATAGTACTGGCAGAAGAGTTTGATGTACTGGGAGAAGAATTTGCTGCACTGGGAGAAGAGTTTGTTGCACTGGGAGAAGAATTTGCTGCACTGGGAGAAGAGTTTGCTGCACTGGGGTAACAAAGTAGAGATTGCTGTAACAGATGGGTTTCAATGCTAAAGTCCCAATGTTTGTTTATTATAAATATAAGAAGTGCAGTTTAGTTAGTATGATTTGCAATTATAATTTACTTTTACCGGTTTATTTATCAAAATTCAAATTTGTTCAATGTTAGAGGTTTTTTCTACTTTGAATAAACCCTATTTTTTTTAAATGTGAATGTTTGCTTATTTATTAAAAAATCCACATACAAAAAATTAAATTGAAAAAAAAATCAAATACCTAGAATTTCGACTACTGACATTTTCAGTTGCATTGAAAAAACACTTTAAATTTGCCATAGTCGGCTCCCATTGACGTCTAAGTGAACGTTGAATTTTTGTGTGCTTTATAAATATCATATATGACGAGTTTTTGAAAACATAATTAGAATTTCCAAGCTTTAGTGCAAAGAAAATTTAATTTGTGAAAAAACTTTGAATTTGAACGTTGATAACTCACCCCATAGGTTAAGTACACGGCCAAAGTTAACACAACCAACATCTTTAGCAACGAGTTACAAGTGGCACAAACTAAGCCATAACTTGTTTAAAATCTATATCACCTTATCCTAATGCATATTGCATAGAGGCCTCATTACTGTCTAAAAAAATGTTTTGCTTCCACTTTTGGGTAATGATCTTCTAGGGCCATCCCCAACCTTTTTAACCCGTGAGCAACATTCCGAAGTAAAAGGAGTTGGGGAGCAACACATGCATGAAAAATGTTCTTGGGGTGACAAATAAGGGCTGTGATTGGCCATTTGGTAGCCCTTATGTGGATTGTCAACCTACATTGAGGTTCTATTTGGCAGTACACCTGGGTTTTCTACAACCAAAACTTGCCTCCACGCCTGGAATTCAAAAATAAGCTCCTGCTTTGAGGCCACTGGGAGCAACATCCAAGGGGTTGGAGAGCAACATGTTACTCAAGAGCTACTGGTTGGGGATCACTGTTCTAGGGCAACAGCTGACTACAAAATTTCTCTGAGATCCATCCTGAGAGATGTTTAGAAGACAAAAAGCAGACAAATCACCATTGCATGATTTTGGATATAGGAACATCTTACATCCCTTGGTTGTATGTGATACCCACTAAAGCCCTTTGCTCTACTTCTTTAATTTTTTTTTTCTTTTTTAGCTGTAAAAATATTACTAAAACTCAAATATGTTATTTCCATTGTTTATTTCTTAGTTCTACCTTGAAAACTACAAAGTATAGAATGTGGAATAAGTGATGTGACCTCCCAACCTCTCTGCAAGAAGCTGATGTTTTACCTAATGGTGAGGCTGATGGTAGTCCATATGGATAACCACCTCCTGCCCTCGGGGGCTTATTTTGCTGAGGCTACACATGGTTAAAATGAAGGAAAGAAAGGAGGCTCAGCACGTAGCTTTCCAGTGATTACCCAGCACATTATGGGCAGGGCGAACGTGAGAAACTCAGAGAGCATGCAATTATTTTACCGCTGATAAATCCCAGTTTCAGATCACACAGCTTGTCTCTTAGACACACACAAGATGCACAGCCACATCCCACAGCCACACACAGACAGGCCTCTATAACCTCCCAGCCAAGTTATTTGTATTTGGGCTCGATTTGATGCATGGCCTCAATTTCCTCAGTTACACCTGCAGGCAGGAACTATATCAGCTTCAAGCTGATTGGGGGAAATTACAAGCAATCCATCAAGCGAGAGGCCAATGCAGCGCGAAAGAGACATATAGGAGCCAGATTGTGCAAGAACCATATCATAAAGGGTCTGCAGCCTAGGAAAGCCTAGCAAACAGAAATGAATTAAGTTTCAAAACAGACACTGAAAGTCTCAATGACAAGAAAGCACAAAGAGTTCTCTCCGTGTCGCAGTGATTTAAAAGAGCAGAAAGGGAAAAAATCCATAATAACGTTTCTTCTAATAATACCAATGGATAAGAAAAGCCCTCCTGCGCGGAGAAATCTCTCGGCCCCACTAATAACAGCTGTGCCTGTGACGGATTGAGAAAGCTCGGCTGGAAGAGCGGCTTCCAATCATGAAAGACAGACAGCTCTCTGAGTATAGACTTAAAAATACAATGTACTCCATTTAATCATACATCTGCAGGACTCCTGGCTGGGTAATTATGGTAATATGGGCAATCCTGGGAGGAAAAAAGATTCTTCTTTTCATAATGGCTTTGAATGTGACATTTTTGGCATTCATGTGTCTCAAGCTAAAGATGATTTTCAAGATCTTTAACAAAAAAAATAAATCTGTGTTTTTTCAGTGTGAAAACAGTATAAATAGTGATATATAAGAATTGTTATGCTAGGGGTGATTGTCCACCAATAAAAAAAAACATGTATAAATGTATTTTATGTAGAATATCATAGGTGCATTAGCATAGAACACCTAGGGGGGAATGTAATATTCATCTGTAACACAAAAATGTTCGCAAAGTGAAAAATGTTGCCTTTGCAAACACTTTGGGGCAAATTGGGGCAAAGTGACTAACGCTGGTGAAAATTCGCCAGCGTGACGTCATTTCAGAACTTTGGCAATTTACTAAAGGTCGCTGGTCTAACTTTGCTAGTGAAGGACATAGACTCTAGCGGTACTTAGTTCCTTAACGCCAGGCAAATTGGGTAAATGGACGTAACTACGCAAATTCACTAAGATGCGGATTTTACTGAACGTTACCTTTGCTCCAGACTTGCTTTCGCCACCTCAGACCAGGCGAAGTGCAATAGAGTAGATAGGAGTTCCTAAAAAAATTGTTGAAAATTTTTCTAAGTCCCAAAAAACGCTGGCGACTTTTCTTTTTTTCAGGGTGATAGGCTGCAAAAGAGCGTACATTTTTTGGGGGGTAACGGCTTCCCCCCCTACATTTCCTAACATATGGCACATAAACTATATACTGGGCTTATGTGTAGGGCATTATAACAACTCTATTTTCTTTTATTAAGGTTTCCCGGGCTTGTGTATTGTAATGTATTAGCTGCAACATATACGTCCACACGTCCATATGCAAATTAGGCAACGCTATCGCAACTTCACTTCGCTTGGCACAGTAATGCTAGCGCAACTTCGCTTTGCTTGGCGCAGTAACGCTAGCGCAACTTCGCCAGCGTTCAAAGCCCTGGACGCAACTTCGGATTTTAGTGCATTAACATTGTCCTTGCGAATCTACGCCTGGCGAAGTGTTGCTCTGTAAGCGAAGTTGTCACTGGAGAATTTTCGGAGGTTAGGGAATTTGCCCCTTTGTCCCTCATGTGACAGTTGGATATTGATTGCAAATTTTATAGTTAGCGACAGTGTGCTGTATAACAGATCTTTCTGTTATTTAAATGTTCATATCTCAAGTCTACTAGAAAATCATGAAAACATTAAAGGGGAAGTAACTTCTAAAATAGAATAACATGCCTCCCAACTGTCCCTTTTTCAGAGGGACAGTCCCTCTTTTGACAGCTCAACCTGCAGTCCCTCAATTGTACGGGAAAGTCACTATTTTCTCTGCACTTAACAGCCACAAAAAGAAACAAAGTTTCTCACTTAATTGGCTTTTAGCAGAGAGCCCAGAACAGCTAACAGCTGCAAATAAGATACTTTGTAAGAATTTTCAGACACAAAAAAACAGTTTAGATAAGGAGAAATATTTTCAAACTTTCATAACCTGCCAAATTTTGTAAAATTAACCTGGTAATTAGGGGGTGTGGCCACAGAAAGGGTCGTGGTCAAAAAATGTTGATGCGCTACGTGGAGAAAAAATTTTTGTCCCTCGTTTTACTTCCAAAATGTTGGGAGGTATGGCTAAGGCTAGAAATGCTATATTTTGTATACTAAACATAAACATGAACTTACTGCACCACAAGCCTAATCAAACAAATGTTTTATGCTTTCAAAGTTGGCCACAGGGGGTCACCATCTTGTAACTTTGTTAAACATCTTTGCAAGAACAAGACTGTGCACATGCTCAGTGTGGTCTTGGCTTCTTAGGGATCATCATAAATTATCAAAACAGCACTAGTCAAATAATATCTGCCATAGAAGCCGATACAGCAAGACTGATCAAGAATATGCAGACTATACTGGGCCTGTGTTTTCATGTAATCTAATGTGGATTTTATAGTTTTTGAATTGTTTAAAACAAACTTTCTCCAACTTTGCAGAACCAGTGGCTGCAGCAAAATAGAATCCCAGTTTAACTATTTAAATCCAGTTCCATGTTCTTTGTCCCTGCAGCTGTAGTTGGAAACAGTAAAGGGGATGTAAATGCAGAAATAAAATCCAATACAATCTCTACACAGTCGCTGACAGGGAAAAAAACTAAGCTGCTTGAGTTCTGCATGGCTGGGAAGTAAGGTGGGGGCTCCCCCTGCTGTTCATAAGTATGATTGTTTTCCTGCAGAGCAGTTAGGGACCATCTGGCAATTCCTATCCACAGCAGTAAATGAAGGGAGAATTGCACTGCATACAGTCAGTTTTCTTATAAAAACAGTACACATTTTTTTAATTAAAGTATATGGAGATAGGTTTCTTTTTCATTAAAGAAAGTAAAAATGGGATTTTATTACTTTGCCTTTACTTGCCCTTTAAGTAAACTCAATAGGCTGGTTTTGGTTCCAATAAGGATTCATTACATCTTAGTTAGGATCAAATACAAGCTACTTTTTTATTATTACAGAAAAAAAGGAAATAACTTTTTAAAAATTGGATTATTTGGATAAAATGCAGTCTATGGGCGATGGCCTTTCCATAATTCAAAGCTTTCTGGAACGAGTTTCCAGATAATGGATCCATACCTGTACCCATTTAACAAGTAATTTAATATTACTATATTCTGTAACAACTGCGACAATCCTGGTCGTCTTAGCTTGCTGTGACACCAGTACATTATGGGGCATATTTATTAAGGGTCAAATTGAAAATTCTTTATTCAGGGTCGAATTTAAATTTTTTTATGGTCATAACTCTCAAATTCGAATTGCAAATTATCCATACTCAAATCGAGTCAAATTTGATTAGAATTCAATTCGAGTTTACTAGTTTTAGTTATTCGCTTTTTTTATTAAATAACCCCCAATCGAATTTAAAGTATATTCAAATTTATTCGAGTTTAAAAAACTCACATGAATTTGAATTTTGATCTTTGATAAATGTGCCTCTATGTGCCAGGGCTACACATGTGCTCACCCAGGAATTGAGGGTGGTTACAAGGTGCACACGTTTGGTGACCCATGTTGAAAAGATAGAGACAGAATGTATTGATTGAAGACATAAGGGCTCATTTATATCTGCAAGTGCAGTGGGCAGACGTCACTTTTCCCGCGGTGAGTTGTGCCTAAAGATTCAGGCGCAGACAAATGGCGCTAGACAGACTTTGCGCAGTGCAATTGCATCAAGAGAATCAACTGTTTGCATCAGTTGTAATTCTAGGGGAAAAGTGCATAGTCGGAGAAAACATGACGATTGCACTCAATATTGTTCTTTGCTCAATGAGCCTAGGATGTAAGTGATTGCTCTATACAGAGGGCTTGTTTACAGAGGGGTTGTTTCCATACATGCAGTTCATACATGGTCCAGCTGACTGCTGCTTGCCAACATGTGGGCTCCAATTTTTCAGTCTTTAGCAGGCCGTTCCTGGCAATTTTTTCATGCAACCACAGTCCAAACATTGTCTTACTAACTGATTAAGATGCAGGCAGTCCCTGACCACTAGAAGTATGGGCATAGGTTCAAGATGTTGCATCTCTCTTGCAACTGAAGCAAGTATCACAGTAATGTTTCACATTATGACATTTACACCACTCTGCTATGTCAAAAAACACCCAGTAACTAATTCATACCTAGTAATTAAAGGGCGGTTCACCGATTAAAGGGGGTTGTTCACTTTAAGATTATGAATTATTTAGTATGGCGTAGAAAGTGATATTCTGATACCTTTTGCAATTGGTTTTCATTTTATATTATTTGTGGTTTTTGAGTTATTTAGCTTTTTATTCAGCAACGCTCCAGTTTGCAATTTCAGCAATCTGGTTGCTAGGATCCAAATTACCCTAGAAACCATGCATTGATATGAATATATCAGCTGAAATATGAATAAGAGAGGCCTGAATAGAAAGATGAGAAATCAAAAGTAGCAATAACAATACATGGGGTCAGTGACTCCCATTTGAAAGCTGGAAAGAGTCCAAAGAAAAAGGCAAATACTTAAAAAAACTATAAAAAAATAAATAATGAAGACCAATTGAAATGTTGCTTAAAAATGGCCATTCTATAAAATATTAAAAGTTGAATTGAAGGTAAACCACCCCTTTTTAGTTAACGTTTAGCATGTTATAGAACAGAAGTGCCCATACTTTACTAATGCGAGGTCTACGTTTTGGGGCCCATTTACTTAGTTCGAGTGAAGGAATAGAACAAAAAAAATTCGAATTTCGAATGTTTTTGTGGCTACTTCGACCATCGAATTGGCTACTTCAACCTTCGACAAGACTTTGAATCGAACGATTCGAACTA
Source organism: Xenopus petersii (assembly GCA_038501925.1). Taxonomy (NCBI): domain Eukaryota; kingdom Metazoa; phylum Chordata; class Amphibia; order Anura; family Pipidae; genus Xenopus; species Xenopus petersii. The sequence goes on from CM076674.1 coordinate 36,809,521, forward strand.
AAAATCGTTCGACTATTCGACCATTCGATAGTCGAAGTACTGTCTCTTTAAAAAAAACTTCGACCCCCTAGTTTGCCACCTAAAACCTACCGAAGTCAATGTTAGCCTATGGGGAAGGTCCCCATAGGTTTAGTAATCTTCGATCGATGGATTAAAATCGATGGATTAAAATCCCTCGAATCGAACGATTCAAAGGATTTAATCGTTCTATCGAATGATTTCGATCAAACAAATCGCGGTAAATCCTTCGACTTCGATATTCGAAATCGAAGGATTTCCATTCGGCAGTCGGATATCGATATTCCACCATAAGTAAATTTGCCCCTTAGTGATGTTGTCCCATTATGTTCTACATCCATAAAAGCATTGTTAGCATTTTGTTCCATGGAAAATATTTCTTATATATTGATTTGTGGGAAATTTATATTGCTATATTTAACAAACCACTATTTCTTATGCAACCGTAACATAATAAAAGAAAAGCACAAAATAGGAGGTTGATTTAGACAAGCTGTTTGTTGACAGTGTCATGAGATCTACTGATCACCAGCTAAAGGTCTACTGGTAGAACCCCAATCTACCTTTTGGGCACCCTTGTTATAGAATGTCCAATTATTTATTTCTGACTCTTTCCAGCTATCAAATGGGGGTCACTGACCCCATCTTAAAAACAAATTCTCTGTAAGGCTACAAATGTATTGTTATTGCTCCTTTTTATTAATCATCTTTCTATCCTATTCATATTCAAGTCTCTTATTCAAATCAATGCAATCATTTTCTATTATTTGTGTTTTTTGAGTTATTTAGCTCTTTATTCAGCAGCTCTCCAGTTTGCAATTTCAGCCATCTGGTTGTTAGGGTCCAAATTAACCTAGCAACCAGATTGCTAAAATTGGAATCTAGAGAGCTGCTGAATAAAAAGCTAAGTAACTCAAAAACCACAAATAATAAATAATGAATACCAATTGTCTCGGAATATCACACTCTACATCATACTAAAAGTTAATTTAAAGATGAACAACCCCTTTAACTCCACGCTATAGTAAATGGCAAACAATTGCTGCCTATAGTAAATGGACCCTTAAGTCTTATACCAACACCTATTTATCCTGTACATTTTTATATATATCTGTAGGTAACATCCTCTGCTTCTTTATTCCCTTAATTTCTATAAAAATCTTTGGAATGGACCACAGAGAGAGTTCATCTAATTGACTGTGTGAAAGGAAATAGCTGTTGCCTCTGTCTGAAGAGAGACAGTGTCTACTTGAATATTGCTTGTTCTGCCAACAGCACTGTCTGTCCATCAAATTGTAAACTCTCGGTTGCAGAATAAATAAAGAAAAAAAATACAGCGCCAGCTCAAACTGCAACTCTGACTCTGATCATACAGAAATGAAAAAGGTAAGTCTCACTGGCCTGACTACATGGGAGAGGTATGCTGTACATGCAATAAAGAGACATGACACCATAGCTTGAGTGGAGAAAAGGCCGCAGCATTTATTATAACTGAATAAACTTTTAACAGCAGATTCATTAATGCCAAATAAATGAATATGAGCACATAACAGAATCTGAATGTATGCATGGCAATGACACCTAGCCAGCTTCAGTCCATTTAACAGGCCGCCTATTGATTGACCATTTGTGAAAAGGCTCAGCCTTATCCAACTCCTAGCCATGAGCCCTTTGTTTAAACCTCAAATTTTCCTCCATGCTGCGACAATATATATATATATTTTATTTATTTTTATTTATGTATTTTTTTTTTAATTTATTTATTTATTTTTTAATGATAAAATCATATTTTAACATATTTAGGGAGGGTGGGTGGGGGATTCAAGTGAACAAGCTATCCAGCCGCCAGAACAAGAAGAGGTATCTGTTCTTGCACCTCTTTTTATACCCCCGAACTTCCCGCTCTTAAGATCACATGGTTACAGGATCCAATCATGCCCTGAGATAACCTTGCCCTTTGACATCATAACCCCAGCAACAGTGATTTACTGTGGTAACTAACACGTGACAGCTCACCTTCTGTCCCACATTAACCAATGCACTGCCAACAACCCTCCCCTGCACCTCACATTCTGTTTAGCAAGAGCAACAGTCCTCTCCATTCCCCCCAGTGCTAATGAAAAATATAATGTGCAAGAATGCTTTACTTGCTCCTTGCTGCCCCGCAGATACATTTTCAATGCACAATCACGGCTCAAAAAAAGGCTGGTTTTAAAGAAAAAGGAACACCAATCTGGAAAGAAGCAAAGCTAGGACAGTAGTTGGCCTGTGAACCTGAGTACTTAAAGGAGTGGCTAACTTTAATATGTTATAGAATGGCTAATTCTAAGCAATGTTTCAATTGGCCTGCATTTGTTAAGAATATCATTCTCTACATCACATTAACAGTTAATTTAAAGGTGAACAACCCCTTTAATGTATGACACTGTTAATATTAGAAATGTATCCCTAAGGCTAGTAGTCACACAAGACGCTGGACTAGCCAACCAACTGGCATCAAAGGTGTGGACTGTTCTAGTTTGGGAAAGAACTTAATGAGGTGACTGCATACCGCTAAACTGTCCCGTTCGATTTGAGAAAGGTTTCTAATTGTTTTCCTTTTTCCCCCCCTTTTTCCCTAAACAGACGAACATGATAGCAGCCTCTTTCTTTCTTCTGAGAACTTCCTTGACTACTGTCTTGACTACTGGTGGTCAGACTAGTCAGAAAAGGACCAGAAAGTGGTGCTGTTGTAACAAAATGAATTCATGTTTGCAGTACATGTATCCTTTAATATCTTGCAATTAAAAATAAAACATGAATGAATTTACATTGCAAAAGTTCTTAGAATAGCACTCACATCAATTTTACATTCACTTATTTTTAAGGTTTACTCATCCTTTAATTAAAATAAGAGGCTTTTTTGGCACAGAGCCCAGCAGCTGCACTTGAATACTTTTGTAAGAATTTCAGATCAGCAAAGAAACAATTGTAACTATGTAAGATAAGCAGTTTTCTTGGGAGAACTGAGACTAGCAGCTTAAAGGGCAATTCACTTTCATTAGCAAAACAAACAAAACAAACAAAAAAAAACTGCACTAAAACTCCCAGAAATATGTTCATACTTTCATAACACCAAATTTTGTAAAATTTACATGGTTATTAGGGTGTGTGACCATAAAACGGGTGTTCCTCTTTCCGTTTTTTCAAATGTTTGGAGGTATGTGACTTTAGGGGGCCCATTTACATAAGGGTCGAAGTGAATTTTCGAATTCAAAAACTTCAAATTTAGAAGTAATTTTTGGGAACTACGACCATCGAATAGGCCAAAATTCTATTTGAATTGAAAAAACGTCACAAATTTGACCATTCGAAAATCGAAGTATTGTCTCTTTAAAAATTTCGACGTTGACACTTCGCCACCTTAATCCTGTCAAATTGCTGTTTAGCCTATGGGGGACCTCCTAGAACCTCTCTGAGTCTTTGGCTAAGTTTTTTTAAACTGTATTCAATTCGATTATACTCGAAATTTGAATGTAGGGTTATTTGTTAAAAAAATTGAATATCTAAAAATTGAATATCTAAAAAGACGAATATTCCCAAACCAAAAACTCAAATTGAATATGATTAGAATTTGACTAAACTCCAAAAAAAACTTAAATGTCAGAAAGGCTACTAACAGCATAAAAATGGTAACTGGACCTCTCCCATTGACTTACACATGAACTTGGCAGGTTTTAGGTGGCGAATAATCAAATGCAAGTTCTTAAAGGGCCAGAGTTTGATAAATCTTGAAATAGGAATTAAACTCGAATCGAGTTTGCATAATTCACTATTCGAATTTGAGAGTTTTAACCATAAAAAAAAAAAAATCGAAAATTTGAATTTGAATTCTTAATTCAACCCTTAATAAATCTGCCCTTATGTATTGGGCTTGATTATGTTCTCCTTGAATTTGAACAGAAATCACAACGCTGCAGCACCCCTTGTTGCAAAAATGAAAAAGTGAATTTATTAGGTCAGACAGACAGGTAAAGCCATGACCATATAAATTCCCCTTTTCACTTTTACAAAAGGACTGCTGCAGCGTTGTGATTTCTACTATGTTCAATTAAACCCCTGGCAATGGTTTTGGACTTCTCTGTACCCAACGCAAGGGTTTATGAGGTGGTAGTAGCACACACACAAACATTGCTAAGGACTCCTTCAAACTGAATGTCTGCAATCTTATGGGATTGATAAGATGGTCTAACAAACCTGTCCCCAGATGGAGCTCCCACATAAGAGTAGAGGTGAGGTAATGCAGCTGACAATTGCCAATTATTTAAGGCATAGTGGAATTTGCTCAGTAAATGACCAAATTGAGGCTCGTATATGGAGTAGCTGCTACTCTTGGCTGGTTACATAACCAGCTTCACAGTAGCTATGTGCAGGCTGCGCTAAAACCCACAGGTCAGGGGTATTCAGCCTTACTTCCGTAAGAGATTTCTGGGTCTCAGGAGGGTTGAGTTTGAGTTCTTCCTTCCGCTCTCGGGGGGCCAATGACCTTACACAGATGGCTTCCACCTCCGGCAGCTTCTATTTATAGGCACATGCCTGCTCCATACCCTTTTGTGATATCATTGGTTGGGTTTGGGCCGACTGTGGTTCAACATTTTGTCGACCCACAAATCACTACTTCACAGGTCTTCATGCAGTTCATCATCTCTTTAACAGAACCAACGCTACTCAATGGGTAGGGATAATACAAGGCCTAACCTTATTATTTTCATTATGCTATAGAATGGCATATTCTTAGCAGCTTTTTCATTGGTCTTCATTTCTTATAATTCATCATTTTTAAATGATTTGCCTTTATCTTGTTCCTCTTACCAACTCTCCATTGGGGGTTACTGACACCCAGCAGCCAAAAAAATATAGGTCAGTAATGCTTTACTGGTATTGTTTCTTTTTATTACTTAGATTTCTATTCAGGCCCTCTCCTAATCTTCTAACCCACTGCTCGGGTGTTAGGGTAAACTAGATTAAAACAACCAGAGCTGCTGCAATTCAAAACTAGAGCTGCTACAGCTGCTAAATAATTGCCATGAAGTCTTCTTCATACCAAAAAGGTTCATATAAAAAGTAAACAACCCCATTTAAAACCAGATATTTGACAGAACGTCAGATTCTTTTTAAAGGAGAAGGAAAGCTACGGAGGCATTTTATTGCCAATAGATTAGCTGCAATAGTGCAAGCTAGAATGCTATATTTATTCTGTAGAATGTTTTACCATACCTGAGTAAAAAGCTCTAGAAACTCTGTTTAGAATAGGAGCTGCAGTATTAATGTGGTGTGACATCACTTCCTGCCTGAGTCTCTCCCTGCTCTGGGCTCAGATTACAGTAGAGAAGGGAGGGGGGTGGGGGAGAGGAGCAAACTGAGCATGCTCTTGCCCAGGGCAATGAGGTTTAAGCTGAAGGCAGGAAGTCTGATACAGAAGCCCATGTGTACACAATAGAAGGAAAGAAATGCAGTGTTTCTTTTGACAGGGGACTCAGAGCAGCATTAATTTGGGGGTTTACTGGTATATTTAGATGGACCTTTCTGATAAGGCTTACTTAGTTTTAACCTTTCCTTCTCCTTTAAATAGTTCTGTTTTTTTTTCTTGAATTTGGACAGAATTAAATATATTTCAATATTCAGGTTTGTTCTACAGATGAGTAATATGTCTCAAGAATTATTCGTGTCATTTACAAAACACTTTAACCTTAAAAAAAAAGTTTTGCCTAATTGCACCTCGCAATGGGGAACAAGTATTTTATGTTCTAGCTCTGTACGGTCCATAAATATATCCAAAGTATCGGCAATTTCCATAAATGCTCCAGTTGTCAGACATTATGCAGGATTAACAAAAAATGCTTCGATTGACAGGAGCAGATAAGAAGAAATTTGTCAGAGAAATACGCTTCTATAGGCATATCACAATCTGCAAGCAAAGTGGAAATGTCTCAGCAGATGCAAGGAAAAGCCGCACCAGGAATTTAATGATACTCTTTTCTCCTAATAGTTTAGAAATTGCAAAGGGAATATAAAATGGGCATGTGCTTAAAATATCCAAGTGGTGATTGGCTCTAAAATTCTTAAATATTCTCATCAACTCTAGTCCATGGTTTTCTGTAGTTGACAAAGCACATCAACATGAGTTCAGTACTGTCCAGGTACAGGTATGGAATCCAATATCTGGAAAGCTGTTATCCGGAAAGCTCCAAATTACTGGAAGGCTCCAGTAGACTCAATTTTAATTAAATCATTACATATTTTAAAAATTATTTTCTTTTTTTCTGTAATAACGAAGCAGTACCTTGTACTTAATCCCAAGTAAGATATAATTAATTTGGATACCCAAATTACAGAAAGGTCCCTCAGATCCCTTGTATTCTGGATAATAGGTCCTTACACATACAGGTTCACACAAAACATACACCTTTTAATTGTTCTTTGTCAATAAAGACATGCAGTAATCCACAGTCATCAGGTAAAATGAGCAGCATACCATGAAAGACCAGCCAAGGCCGGTTAACATGATGGCCCATTAGATAACTCAAGAACACGAAAAAGAATAGAAATAGTTACACTGGCTTTTCTTCAAGAAACTTTCCCATGAGTGTAAATTGTCATATAATATACGGGTATCGAATCAATTATCCGTAAACCGATTACACAGAAATCTCCTAATTACTGGAAGGCCCTCTCCCATGGACTCCATTTTAATCATTTAAAAATATTATTTACTTTCCATTCAGCACTTCCTAGTTGTCACTGCTCTCCACACATTCCCCAATTCTCTTCACCGTTTAATTGTGTAGCCAGGGCATGGGGATGAACATCAGGTCCCCCATTCTGGTGCACAAACAAGACAAGAGATGATGCAAGGCTTGTGCTATACATGTATATATCCAAGATATAAGTCCCAAGGCTCAATTCTTAGTTAAAAAATACATTTTATTACAAATCACATTAAATAGTACATACTGACCCCGTGTGGCCACCTTACGCGTTTCATACCCTCTGGTACTTAGTCATAGGTGTCTCTGTCAGCAGCATGTTAAGCACAGAATTTAAACCCAGGTGATCCCACCCAATCGTGGTCAGTATGTACTATTTTCAATGTGATTTGTAATAAAATATATATTTTTTTAACTAAGAATGGAGCCTTGGGACGTATATCTTGGATATATACATTTATAGCACATTGTGGGTGCCTTGGAACCGGGGCAAGTCCCCAGCCTTGATTCACAGGAATCAGTCACATAGACTCCCCATCAAGGATAGAAAACGTTTATGATACAAGACTTGCCTTAATAGCAGTGTCCACAAAATGGCTCCTGCCTGCTTGCTATAATTATGAATTCCCAGACTGAAGGAAACAAGATTTAAATAATTTATAGTGTGTAATTATAGTTCATTTTGCTTGTCTAACGAGATAAAATAGGATTTTGAATCATTTTTTTAGGTGACGGTCCCCTATACGGTATGCAGATCCAAATTACAGAAAGATCCCTTATCCGAAATATTCCATGTACCAAGAATTCTGGATAACAGGTCCTTTACCGAAAACATGCTGAATGCTCACAGTGAAGACATGATGACATCTCAACTTGTAATAGCGAACTCTGAAAAATATCCAAAGACCCTCCTTACAATTTCTGGCCAGAGCTAGCATGCCCAAACCACTGCATTTCAACTGATCTCAGTGCAGAGCTCTGGCAAGAGATGTCTGTGAAGCTTAAGGGGGTTATTTACTAAAACTCAAATTTTTCTGGTTGGGCTTTTTGGGGCAAAAACTCGAACTTATCATGGAAAAAAAACCCCTCAAATTTTTCAAGATTTATTATACCCTGATTATAGAAAAATAAAATGAATGTACTTATGTATTTAAACTTAATTTATTAGGACATATTAAACTCCATTAAACCCCACAAAAAAAACCTGATCTATATTTAGGGCTCTTACACACGGGCGTTTTTTGCTGCACTCCCCTGCGTTCTGCTTTCTTCCATTCAGCTGCAGGGGAGCGCAGGAGTAAACGCACTCAATTATTATCAAGGGGCACACAGACGCATGTAAGCACTGAACGTAGGCTGAATGCAACATGCTGCGCCCCACCTGCGTTTGGCACTTACATGTGTCTGTGTGAGTACAGCCCCTTTGACAATAATTGAGTACATTTACTCCTGTGCTCCCCTGCGCTGGGTTTAGCTAGTTTTTTATAAAAAACTGAGCGATTTGGGTTTCATTTGATCTGATTTATTTGGGTTATTTCAATGATAAATAAGGCAAATCATGGATGGAAGTTTTGGCGAGCTTTTTAAAAAAAACAAACCAAAAAAAACAATATAAATACAGATTTTAGTAAATAACCCCATAAATGAATCAGGAGAGCGGTCAGCTTCCAAGAAGTGAAATTAAAATGCTAATCAAGCAAAATTACACTATATCCAATGCATCCACCAGCTCAACCACTTCAGGAAATGAACTTCACAGCTCACCCTTATAAAGATTTGCTATTTAATAAATAACTTTCTTCTTTGCACTTATGTTGCCCATAATTCATGATATAATCATTTTTTAAAGTTATAGTCCCTTCAGCCATTTGATCAGACATGACAGGTACGGGTTCAGGTCAGAGGGAATGTACAGGAGGCACCAGCAGCCTGATGTCCTCAAGATATTGGTTATTATGGGTTACTTTACTGAGTTCTCCCATACCCCACCTTGCCTAAAGAGGAGGTATAAATCAACTGTATTGCAATCAGTTATTAGTGCTGCTCGAGCAGAATTCTGCACTGAAATCCATTTCTCAAAAGAGCAAACAGATTTTTTTTATATTCAATTTTGAAATCTGACATGGGGCTAGACATATTATCAATTTCCCAGCTGCCCCAAGTCATGGGGCAGCTGGGATTCCCATGACAGTATCCCTTTAAGTAACTTCTCTTACGCTTGCACTGCTACAGATCTGTTACTCTGAAGCAGTCCTAGAATGGACGCAACTAATAGCTTATTCTTTTTCCTTGTATTGACATATAAAAGAGGCATTGCACTTGAGCAAATCTAAATGCCAGACTGGAGATTGATTATATGCTTGCAGCAGCATTTTCTGGGGAAACAGTTGGAGGCTTTTTGTAGAAGAATAACAAAATATGAATAATCTTATGTTTTCTTCAATATTTTGGAACCGGGCATAAGAACTCATTTATACTTCATATTTAGGAATACACACCAAGAAGCCTATGAGCAGTAACAAATCATTAACATAAAGGTCACAAAGTTTAAAAAAATCTATCTCCTATTTATTCTCTTCTAAACATACAGCCATGCAAGGACTGGATATTCAGGCAGAATATTAAACTCCGAACTCATTGTCAGTATATCCAATCCTTGCACTGCTCACAGCACACAAATATAAAGCTCCCAAAGGAAGTCGGGGAGGCCCATTTATCAAAGTCCGAATTTATCTCATTATTTTCTGAAAACGACTCTGACCAAATCCGCATGGGTTTTCCCCCTTATTTATCAATACATTTCCTGAAAATTTCCTGTGCGGGAAAAAACGCGAAAAATTCATGAAAAATTGTAATCAGATTTTTCACACAAAGGGGCCGATTCACAAAGGGTCGAATATCGAGGGTTAATTAACCCTCGATATTCGACTGGGAATTAAAATCCTTCGACTTCGAATATCGAAGTCAAAGGATTTTAGCGCAAATAGTGCGATCGAACGATCGAAGGATTTAAATCACACGATCGAAAGGAATATCCTTCGATCAAAAAAACTTAGGAAAGCCTATGGGGACCTTCCCCATAGGCTAACATTGAGTTCGGTAGCTTTTAGATGGCATACTAGGGGGTCGAAGTGTTTTCTTAAAGAGACAGTACTTCGACTATCGAATAGTCGAATAGTCGAATGATTTTTTGAATCCTTCGATTCAAAGTCGTAGTCGAAGGTCGTAGTAGCCCATTCAATGGTCGAAGTAGCCCAAAAAACACTTTCGAAATTCGAAGTTTTTTTACTTCGAATACTTCACTCGAAGTTAGTGAATCGGCCCCCAGAACTCTTGACGTTTTCCGATTTTTGCCTGAAAACCACGAAATCTTTGGATTATTGCATGAAACCCAGCGCAAGATATCAAGATATCTTCGGGACTTCTTCCATTGACCAAAATGCAACCTCGGCAGTTCTGAGATGCCCAGATTTTCGAATTCTGACTTTTTCCATCTTCGGGGTAAAATAACTCTCAAAAAAATCCCACTAAATTTGGATTTTATATAAAAAACAACACATTTTATATAAAAAACAACACAAACTTTTCAGGTTTTTGGCATTCGGACTTTAATAAATAACCCCCTTAGTGTTTACAGATAATGGAAATTATTGGCAGAGGGCAAAACATCAGAAGCAATCCATGTAACCCACACAGAAAATTGCTATGAATATTTAGGAACATTCAACAGTAAGTGCCCCCAGTCTCCATTGGGGGTACTTGCTATGGGGGCTCTTGTCTGAGCTCCCCAAACCAGTAATGCTGAGCTTTACAGAATATAAATTCTGAGATATTAAGAAACACCATGGGGTGATAATGATCCTAATTCTGTTATCATGGTGAATAGTAGCATTAAAGGGGAAGGAAACCTAGTCGGCGCAAACCCCCCACCCCACCACCCGTTTTTTGCCCACCCTCCCACCTCCCCCTGGCCTACCCGTCCCACTGGGCAAATGCCCCAACTTGTTACTTACCCTTCTGCGCAGGTCCAGTCCAGGGAGTTCACAGACGACATCTTCTTCCACGGAATCTTCTTCCTGCTGTGAACGGCGTTTTGGCGCATGCGCAGTAGGATCATTTCGCCGGTACGGATCTACTGCGCATGCACCAAAAGTCACGTGCGTGCGCAGTAGATCGTACCGGCGAAGTGATACTACTGCGCATGCGCCGGTCAAAGCAGGAAGAAGATCGCGTGGAAGAAGATGTCGTCTGTGAACTCCCTGGACTGGACCTGCGCAGAAGGGTAAGTAACAAGTTAGGGGCATTTGCCCAGCGGGAAGGGTAGGCCAGGGGGGAGGAGGGAGGGTGGGCAACAAACGGGTGGGGAGTGGGGGGTTTGCACCGACTAGGTTTCCTTCCCCTTTAAGGGGTCAATTTACTAAAATTCGGATTACATTTTTTTTCACAAATTGTATTGTTTATGTTTATTTCTGTAAAGCGCTAAAAGTTTAAGAGTAAAAACCACAAAAAACGCTAATACAAAACTTCTCAGAGTAAAAGCAATTGGCGTCCCATAGAAGTCATGGGAGCTGTGCTTATCCTATTGCAGTAACGGAACCAAGGAGGGGCAGGCCCGGGTGCAGGCCTTGCAGCCAGGCCCCCCACCCCCTTTTTCTATGCACCTCCACATTGGTGCCAGCGTCTGGAGGGCCCCAAGGGGTGCGATCACACCCCCTGCACCCCTGGTAGCTACTCCCCTGTCCCATTGAACCTTTTTTTAACCATTCATACTTTTAGCAGTTTTCCTTTTTATTTGCAATACACTTACATTTTATATTCTCATTTTTTGTTCAGTGTGTTTTTTTCATTCATACTTTTTCTATTTTGATCTTTTAATAACTTTCATGGCATTCGTGGTTGTAGAGAAACAGAGTTTAATCATGTTTTTTAAAACTACTAAAATTCTACATTTAGAGAGTTATTTACTAAACCTCGGATTTATCTGGTCGGGCTTTTTGGGACAAAAAATCGAATTTTTACCGGTAAAATAACCTTAGATTTATTATATATTTATTATATAAAGGCAGAATCCGAAAATCCTCCATCTCAGACCTGTCATGGTCCTATTTAAGTAAATGGAAGAGTCACCTATGTCAAGTTTTCGTGGTCTGCACTGGGTTTAGCCCAAAAATCTAACGTGTTGGGGGTTTTTGGGCAAAAACTTGCAAAAATTTAGCGATTCAGGAAAAAAGCCAGAAAAAGATTTTTATCAAGTAGTTATCTGATTAATTCTGGTTATTTTATTAATAAATAAGGTCAAATAAATAAATAAAATATGACATAAATTTGGATTTTAGTAAATAACCCCCTTAATAAATGGACCTCCAAGTCTCAAAAATGCCTATAGAGAATAATTATATCCAGAATACACCTCTGTAAATTGGAGACATAACTTATAATGAAAGTAAATGACCAGTGTTTAAAGAATTACTAATTACAAAAATACATTAAAAAGACAAACTCCAGTTGGCTAAAATTTGAGCCACTTAGCAGTATGCAATACCACAGTAACAACATTAAAAAAAAAACAAAAAAAAAAACACTAAAAGAATACAGAAGAAAAGGAAATGGGACACTGAAAGATGAGAATGGGAGAAAGATCAGTTAGGACAGGGAAAGAGCTGATGCACTGAATAAATTCTGTTCTTTAGTATTCATCAAGGCGCATCACTTGACAGGTGATTTACAATGTTTAAATCATTCAGAAACACCTGAAATAAACTCTGGGCTAACACTTAAGAGGTAGAGGAACAATTACAGACAATAAATAAGGCTCTCTAATATTATTCAATCTAAAGTAGCTAACTTAAAGGTAGACACATTCCATGCAAACACTGACTCCATGCTGTAATGTGTGACGACAAACAATTTTCAACTAGGAGGTACCACAAAAAAGGGGTTACGATCACAATCAGGAAATTATCAGCCATTAAATCGGACATGTATACTTGGGCTGCTCACTAGGGTTATTAAGGGATCATAAAAGCAAAATCTGACATACAGATGATAAATACCAAAATCCCCCTGACATCTGATCAATATCACCATCTAAATGGTTGGCTTTTTGTCTTATGCTTGGCTCTTAAATAGCTGTCTGGGGCACGCTGCAGCATGGAACCGAAAATGTTTGGAAAGATGGTGCTCTGGCTTGGTTTTAGCCATTCTGGTTGCCGAGTGCAATACAGACACACTCTGTAATACTGAGGTGGACATGTTGCACCAAAGTGTTGCTGCTAGAATGCCCATCTAAATTCAACAACCCAAGTCCTTCAAAAATGTGTCAGTGACCCTTTTCTGGGTCCACACCAAAGAATTTGTTACACTTGCCAACAGCTTTAACCCATTAACTATGTGCCATTGTACCTTAGTCTTCTCTTTATTCCTGACTCTGGTCAGTCTGGCCCTAACTCGCTCTACATGCCCAATCTAGACACATCTATTCTGCTTTTACCAGTTTATTTTAGACAGTTCATTGGCAATACTTCTTTTACTTTTTTCCATGTTTAGTGGTTGCTTCAGTAGAGAAAGTCTGTGAACCCAGAATCCCTTGCTACTAACTGTTTTTCCATCTGTGCGTCATGATGTCAACCACTTACTTACTTCTCTGAAAACCAAGTGAAGGCAAGATGTTCCAGAAGAAATCCCTGTTCTCCATCTGACCGCAATTAAGTTCAATTTGCCTACCTGTTTGTGCACACTCTGTGCTTCTCCAAAACCCCATTTCAACTTCATTCTCCTTCTCCTGGTGCCGGTCCCGAGCATTACTGCATTGCTACGGCAGCTTAGCTAAGAGCATTTTCTGCCACCTTTTTAGTGAAGAAGCACAACCCAGAAGCTCCCTTGAGTCTACCTCTCTGACATTAGTACATTATCTTTTATTTAAGGATGTCTTTGTGTATGGCAAATGCTATTTGTTTTTGCTTATTTATATAATTGAGGTATCTGAAAGTTTCTATCACATTACCACACTCTCTTCATTATTTATTAGACTACAGAAAGGTGTTGAAAAGCTGCTCTCAGGAGTCATTAAATGTAAGACTTGATATATGTAATGTACTTCTCTCAGTAATACCTACACTTGATACCTGATATCCTACCACAGGGAAATATTTATCACAGAACTATTCCTGCTGAAAAGAATGCCAGTATTTTGGCTATACTTAGCAAGAATACATCAAGAAGCTTGAAGTCAATATTGCACAAGGTCATTTGTACATTCATTAAGGAATTCTGATTTAGATGAATTTACTAGATAAGAGGTAAGAGTAAGGCAAGTTTTTTACCTTTCATGTTAAAAGGCAGTTTAACTTAGGCGGAAAAGCCTTTGATATCCATTTATTGTGAAAGACAAGCTTATCAATGGATCAGAATTACAATGCAGTAACATTATTATAAAATTATGCATGCCTATATTATTATTATGATAACCTATTGTTCAGTAGGGAAATATGTTGGTTGTTTTTCCTTTACTTAGTAATTTAGACACCTACACGTCACATCTGGGAGGCTTCAGAAGGTTTTAACTTCTGCCACTAAAATAGAAGGCTGATCATACAATGTAGACTAGTTAAGTATCACAGAGAACGTTTTTTGAAGATATTTTCCATGTAAGAATTTTGATTCAAGAAGCCTCTTGCATTAAACAGACCTCTGGGCTGCTGGCACTGCAGAACTCACTGAAGGTTTTATTTTCCAATCATTTTAACTAATAACGCTTATTCGTTTATACATAATTATGAATTATCACTGACTGCTTGGGGCCATCTGCTTAGTGCAATGCAGGGTGCAAAGTACAAAAAATTGGAACAATCAGCAATGTTTTCTGTAGTGGGAACCTTTCTTTGTTCTTTGACGTCTGTAGGTCTCTGCACTCCAAAATACAGTCTCGCTATGTACTGTATACAGCTCTTCATTCAGACATGTAAGTCCTGTATTGACCACCTGCCCTAAAGATGGTCATTGCCAAACTGACACTAGACGCAGAGGACAGCCAGACCCCCAACTTTGGTTTTCTTTTAATGAGCATTAAGCGGCACTTGGTGCTCTTGAACTTGAGTCCAAGGTCAAAATAAATGATCCCTAGTGAGCCAAAAATGTACAGGGCAGCCGAGTAAAGGTAACCATACATGGGTCGATAAAAGCTGCCAACAGACCAAGTTGGATTATTGGCTAGTGTATGAGGCCTTCCAATGAGCTTTCACAACAGATATCTGACCAAAATCAGTCAGATTCGATCATAGGGCCTTAGGGCCCACTATTAGATCAGCCTGTTATTACCCACTCAAGTTGGGCATATCGGGTCAAGATCCACTCGTTTTGGAGAGGTTGCACATGAATGATCACCTATTCTATATAAGAGTTTCTGTTTTCACATAAATCAGCTACCAAGCCAATTCCAGTGGCTTTACTAAACCATTCCTCCTGTATTTAAAAGAATATATATATTTCAGCACTATAGAAATGTATACGGTTAGAAAAAAAAGCCCTGTAGAACCAGCCACTAGATTTATAAAGTGGTCAACAATTGCTGCCTTTCAGTCTGGAAATCAGCTTGCCATTGGGCGGGGTCATTTACTGAAAACATATACGGTACATAGGATCTATTGATTCTGTTTCTGTTACTCTCTGTTCCTGGCTTTAATACAAGAATAGCCTAAGGACAGTCATGTATTTTTATTATTCTATTTAATTAATAAAGTGACAACATATGCCGCAGTGCTATACAACCGGGACCAAATACCATGGACAGAATGCACACAGTGCACAGATGTTTACGGATGGAATTGAGTTCTCTTTTGTAGAGCCTGACCTGGAATATCGTCTAATATTGAGAAATATGGTAACAAAAGAAAGATATACTTATTATTGTGTTTTTAATGAGACAAAACAATTTAGTTAATCCTGAAATCATATGCCAGTTTATGGCACAAAATACTCAGAATTCCAAAGCTCCAAATTATTTTTGGTTGCCTTTTTTATGTGCAATTTGTTAGCATATAAAAGAGACAATGAAAGCAAAATAGATGCAGTCCACGGCACACATGCACTGGGCATTCTGAGGGGTATTTACACTGCTAATGCCTCTGATACCATTGTTGTGGAACCGTTACCGGAGAGTGGAGACCACTTGACTTTAGAATATGTTTACTTGCCACAAGCTCTGTGAATTCTGAGCTCACAAAGAGTCACCCTAAACAGAATTAGACTTGTGAATGTAAGACATGAGAACATAGTGGAGTAAAATGGAGTTACTGGTGGGAGAACATAGAGATATCTCTTCACGTCACTGAAAAACAAACAACTGCTCTTAGAGCCAAAAAGGGGCTCTGCCTCAAAACCAGGGTATTAGTGACCAAGGCTAGCTTGAGAACAGACTCCATCCAAGTCAGGGGGGCACCCAGGGGAATCTGCATAAATAAAATTTGGTCCAATCAGCCAGTACTTTATTGCTTGAAACACTATACTGGTTTTGTTGATGTTACCTGAGATAGTTCTCTTGGGTTTGATTCCAGCCTTGGTATATGCATTGAGTTTGAGAGTTCTCTCTGTTTCTGTATTTGTCAGAATTTGCCCAGATTGTTGCAATGCATCTGTGTTTAATTTATAAAGCTACAAGGCAAAATATGTGCTTCGCTTTGCCAAGGTGGATCTTACAGGTATCAGCCTATCTTAATTTTTACTCCCATTACAGCCTTTACAACTCTTTTTATTTTCAGAAGCCATCCTTTCATCTTCTCTACCATTGCTTTGCCACCAGTCAGCTTGCATTGCACCATTCCCTAGAGTCCTGCAGCGGGTCGGGTACTCATGGGTACCAGCGGGTTACCCGCAAAAAAGCAGGTACCCTATGGGATGAGGGTAGGATTTTCGGGTGCAGGTATAGGGTCTGCAGGTTGCGGGTCTCATCTATATTTCTTATCTTATGTTATATTGTCTATATTTTACTTCATTTAAAATTTTACAAAATTCTGTCTCTGCCCTCTTTTTATGATGTCACTTCTGGTTTGCAGCAACATCACTTCCTTTTTAACGGTGGTCAGCGGGTTGTAGATCGTGTTGCAGATAATGCTGTCGTACGTTAGTGAATCCAAGTGGGTAAATATGTGGGTTGTGGTTCGGGTCTCAAAAATTTGTTCCATTCAGGACTATACTGCTGCCATCTTGGTGTAAGCCATAATGAGTGATGAGGGATAAGGATGTTTTTTTCTCATATGGGCACCAAATGCTGGTCCAGTCCACATTTAAATACAGGGTTGATAAAATGTATTTTTCTCACAAATTTCTATTTACCGAGAACCTACAAATTTTCTGCAAAACAATAAATAGTATTTTTAAAAGACTTTTTCTCTTTTAGTACAACAACATGCCTTATTTATAGTGACTGATTCAGATTCAAGGGGTTGTCATGCTTGACAGACGGTCTGTATATATCAGCTCATTGCTTTGATTTCTTTTTAATTATCTCGGATAATCTGTGCAACATTTTATTATTTGGCTTTTAAAAGTTCATATTTAGCATTACAGTCAGAAAGCCATCTGTTAAATAACTTTTTGCTTCTGATGATTCAACATCTAGAAAGCTATAGTTTTGTATGTAAGAGCAAAATAATTGTTGGGTAACAGGAATCATAATAAGATAATATTAACAATCAGAACATCTGGTGGCTCATTCAGTAATTAACAATCATCAGATGCTACAAAGCTTTTTGTCCGTTATTCTATATTTCCACAAAGCAAGTGTTTCCCCGATACTGAACAATTGCTAAACACCATATGTTTTGTTTTAACGCAGTCATCTGAGGAACATATCTGTGTGACATAAAGACTTATTGACAAATGCTAGGTGTGCAAAATTGTGCCTCTTAAAGGAGAAGGAAAGGCTAAAATTAAGTAAGCTTTATCAGAAAGGTCTATATAAATATACCAGTAAACCCTCAAAGTAATGCTGCTCTGAGTCCTCTGTCAAAAGAAACACTGCATTTCTTTCCTTCTATTGTGTACACATGGGCTTCTTTATCAGATTTGGCAAAAATTTGACATTGTCACACCTAAATAAACCGTTTGTGGCGCCAGTTTGTGGAAATAGATAGTTATATAATGTCCCTTTGGGAGCTCCAGAGCCAGAGATGGAGCTCATAAGCTCACGTCAGTTTTATATATTGATATGCTGTTATTTAACTGTATTTACAGCTGAATTTACAAGTGAAAATGAAGGTGACGCCACATAAAATATTAAACCAGAAAAACACCAATGTAAATAAATGGAATAGAGCATAAATGGACACAGCCAAAACTCCTTCTGTTTACTATTAGTATAGGGCAGAACCATAGGTTACTCACGGGAACAAAGTTATCGGCACTGCATTCCTCTCCTCGAAACTTGCAATTCAGAAGCATGTCCCGAATGTCGTGTCCTGTTCGGTCATAAAATTCGCGCATATTAAATGGCTTTGGCTTAAAATTGCGGAAGTTGGCTTTATCCTGTAGTATTTCCATCACTTTCTCATCAGCCAACTGTGAATCAGGGAGTTCATACCTAAGGTTGGGATAGAGAGAGTGTGTGTGTGTGAGAGCTAGTTATAATAGAAATACATAAAATTAACAGATGAAGATAGAGATGTTGGGCCTAGGGTAATGCCACACAAAC
This sequence comes from Xenopus petersii, assembly GCA_038501925.1. Classification (NCBI taxonomy): domain Eukaryota; kingdom Metazoa; phylum Chordata; class Amphibia; order Anura; family Pipidae; genus Xenopus; species Xenopus petersii. The sequence continues at coordinate 36,827,971 of CM076674.1, forward strand.
AAAAGTAATCAAATAATAAATAAATAATCAAAAAATCTCTAAGAAGATAGGTCATTTACCAATAGAAAGAAAGGGTACATCAAATAATTGAATGCTTACATCAAGAGTTTTTTCTGGCCCCGCAAATGAGCCAGAATTTCATGTCTTCTTAATAGCCCAATACTCAGTTGCTATTGGCAACCACCTAGCATGTTCCTAGTGGTGTTAGTGGTAGTCATCTCTATCAACAGCCAGAGCAATATTTTCACATGCACATTAAGGCACATTTATGTAAATATCATATGTTTTTTGTCAAAGCATCGGAAACCGGCCTATGATTCCTTGTACAGGGATGACCTACTGCTGGATTTGGTTGTCCATCAACTACCTCTGTAAAGTTAGTAGATGGATATCAATTACAAGGCAGAGCTTCACCTACTGAGTAAAAAAAAAAAACCCTACATTCCTGAATGTGTTCAACAAAACATTTGTTTTTATAAAACACACTGTGTACAATAAGCAAATGTGGGCATCTCCCTTAAAGGAGAAAGAAAGGCTAAAATTAAGTAAGCTTTATCAGAAAGGTCTATATAAATACGCCAGTAAACCCTCAAAGTAACACTGCTCTGAGTCCTCTGTCAAAAGAAAAAAAGCATTTATTTCCTTCTATTGTGTACACATGGGCTTCTGTATTAGACTTCCTGTTTCAGCATAAACTTCAAGGGCTGGGATTGAGCATGCTCAGATTGCTCCTCTCTCTCCCTCCCTTTCCCCCCCTCCCTGCTGTAATCTGAGCCCAGAGCTATGAGTGAGCAGGGAGAGACTCAGACAGGAAGTGATGTCATACCAAGCTAATATGGCAGCTGCTATCCTAAACAAAGGAGAGCGGTAAATGGTGAATGGTAAAGTATTCTGCAGAATAAATATAGTTTTATAGCTTGCATAATTGTGGCTAATTGTCAATAAACTGCTTCCGTAGCTTTCCTTCTCCTTTAAATTAGAAAAGTTCAATTTGAAGCCCTTGAGTAATTTTGGGACTGCAACTGTGGGGTTCATAGGAACCAATCAGTGATTTTTTTTCAGCCAGCTGCAGGTTGAATAGTACAAGCAATTATCTGATTGGTTGCCATGGAGTACTACCCAGGTCCAAATAACTTCACTGATGTAAACAGAAATTGAAATTATGTCTTCCATGGTTTTAATAGCCAACATGTCTACCCTTAGCCTTTTGAGCCAAGGACCTTTGATCATCTTTGACTGAGTAGGTCAGCTTTATTATAGTGCAATGTATGGACAAACAATCTGCTTTTGTTTTTTGTTTTTTTAAATGGGAGGGCATTTTTCTTAGTAGCTTTGTGTTAATGTGCTTATGTCCTTAACATTTTGATATGTGTACAAGATTTCTAGTCTTTGTCTTTATGAAATCTGGTAACACCCTCATTGCACCACTGCCTAATGGTTTAAAAATATAGAGCACTAATTTCCCATATGCTATACTTCACACTCACTGTTACCAGATGACTCTCAAAAGTCGGCATGCCTATAATCACTGTAATCAGAGTAAACACTGATTACATTTCTACCTGTGAAATGATGTATAAAGTTTATATGCAATGTAACAGGCAAACCAAGTGGAAGAAACCCACGCAAACAAGAGGAGAACAAATAGACTTATTGTAGACAGTTGTCTGGCACAAAACCGGACCTCAGCCAGAGATTTGCTGCTTAAAAAATATTTATTGTAGAAATATTACATCTGTCAAAAAGCCTTATGCATTTTGTGCTGCTCTTGGGCACTTAATCATAGGCTAAGTCCCGGAAAACGAAATGTGTAAGGCTTTTAGACAGATGTAATATTTGTACAATAAATAATTTTTAAGCAGCAACTCTCTGACTGAAGTCCAATTTTTTGCCAGCCCATTTTTATTCAATAATGGACGATGGATTTCTCCCCTAGCTGAAGGTTCTGTGTGTTGAGTTTACTGTGATATCTATAAACGAATTTATACGCTTTTACCTCTTGCATAATCCTTGCAGAAAGTGCCCTAGCTGTAACTGAATCTTGGAACCTTGTGCCAAACATTGTGCCACCATGCTGCCTGCTAAAGAAAAATATGCATTTAATAATTAGCCAGAATTTTCTTTTTATACTTAGAGCAAGGCCTGTCATTTGGTGAGGTGATTGCTTTGCTTCCTGTGGTTTTACTTTGGGGGGGGGGGAGAGCAGTGGAAATAGAATATGGGGAACAATATAAGAAGAAGGTTTGTCAAAGAAAAAGAGAAGGAGCACTCCAGTGCCTATGGATGTTGACATTTCAAGAAAAATACAATACCTTCTGAAATTTGTATCTTTCTTTCCTATTAAGTACATAGGCACTGAGTATCATTTTACCAGCCTGCCCATGTAAAACATCAACCACTTGGCAACCCTGGCAAAGCCTGAGGAAGGTCAGAGGCAATGGAGGCATTCAGCCATTTCTGCCACAGGCATCGGAAATGAGCCAGTTCTCTCTGGGGTGATCTAAAAAAAATATTTGATGTACCTTCATAAATAATGAACATGATTGGAAACACTCATGAATATACAATGGATAGCTATCTCTGAAAATGAATGGATCAATTAATGGATAAAATCCTCTTTGGTTAATAACGCTTCATAATGGTTTGCCTCCGATTAACATAAACCTCTTTTTCTCTCTATGGAAGCCAGTCTTCTGTTGCTCAGAGTATTGATTCTGCCATTTTTCCTTTATCAATCTGCGCAATGCCTATAAATTAATCTTCATCACCTACTAACACACTTACCATTAGGCTAGAATAACATTTTATTAGGCAGACTTGGACTTGGGGGCCTACAGATATTGAGTAAACCTCAAATTGTTCTGGTCGAGTTTTTAAAGGGGAAAACTCGAATTTTTAGAGGAAAAAAAGCTGGAATTTATAGAGATTTATTATACCCCAAAGCTGCTAAAAATCCAAATCCAAAAATACTCCATCTCAAACTTGTTGCACTCATGTAGAAGTCAATGGCAGCTGTCCCTGAATTGTTTCTTAACATTGTGATCTGCGCTGGTTTTTGTCTGATAAATTCAAGTTGTTGCAGAAACAATTCTATAAAGTCAAGTTTTTTAAGAATTATTGAGTTCAATTTGTGGATGGGCATTAGGTTGATTTTGTTTTAATAAAAAAAATTGATTAAGCTGAGTTTTAGTAAAGGCTTTATTTTATCTCCTAGATATCTGGTTGTAATAGCTATGTTTCTCACAATGTACTGGTGAGTATACACCATAATGCATGAGATAAGATGAATTATTTTATTAGGGAACACAAAGGAGATGATGAATAAAACATGTACCAAGAAAGAGAACTGAGATTTACAAGAAACAATGCACCAAGAGAGTTTTTTTCCAGAAATATTAAACTGCCTAGAATAACAGAAACTTGCTCCCCAAGGATGTTAACAAAATACATATAATGGAATCTGCATTCATCTCTGGCTCAGCGACGTAAGTGAACCTTTCAGAAAAAAAAATCAAATTTCCAAGTGAAACAGAATAGGAAAGAAGGAAAAACTGCTGTTGGCATGGAAACTGCACAATGTGAACCAATTATCAAGACGCAAACTGCAACGATCCCTGCAAAACTGAGAAACCAATGGATAAACTTAGTACCATAAAGGCATTAAAGATCGTTTTACAGTTTATTCTATCAAATATATTTAGACAGTAAAAAGATTTCTCACTTACAGAGCCGACCATAAACACTGTATGTTTTTTACAGTATATAGGAGAATGAGATTTTGGCTGGATCCCTACTGTTTATAAAATATATATAAATGTTGCAAAGCACATGCACTTAGACAATTTTATTTTTTTGCCGGGTGCTGGGTCAATAGATGATATACATCAGTTCAAAGTGATTCACACTCCATATTTAGTGAATCATAATTCTGTAATGATCATATACTGTATGTGTTTCCAATGTTTTGGCCAACATTAGGGCTCTTGATACATAAATGATCTGATAAATAATAAAATATAATATGTTTCCAATGTGTGGCAAATATTAAGGCTCTTGATAAATAAATGATATGATAAATAATAACATATAATAAATGCATGATCATGAAAGAATTATTATTCTCTAAATATGGAGTTCAGGTCCTTCTGAATTCAATTGCCTTCATCCCTGTACCTATTCATAGATCACTTAATCCTACTGGGCGATATGAGGTACTAGACCAAACTGAAAGATTGCACCTTTTAATAGCCCCTTTGGTTTCTACATGTTGCTTTCCTGTCCTCAGTGATGAGTTCATTGAACAGCTTTCATTTTTCCAAATGGAATGTTACAAAATATACCAGCAAGGGGCATAAATATGACTCCCAATATGTACAGGAAACGTATCAAGGCTACAATAACTTATTATTATAAACTGACTGAATGATATACATGTTGATCATCTAAAGGAATATTTTGGAGACTGCTGAATAAAGGAAATCACATGAAAGAAAAGTGGGGTTGATGCCTAATACAGCTCTTAGATCTGTTATTCAGAAACCGATTATCGAGAATGCTCAGAATTAAGGGAAGGCCGTCTCCCATAGACCCCATTTTAATAAATTTTTAAAAAACATGTCCCTTTTCCACTTTCCACCCATCTATGAACGATAACTGTATTCATCTCTGCAATTATTAAATGCCCCTGTCTTCCAGAGTATGTGGATGAATAAGAAGTGAGACTACATGCAGGCATAGATATAGAGATATAGTGATATCAGGTGAATGTGGAGAGATTTCTTAATACACATCCATATTAATAATGAACAAAGAGAGCTTGTGATTAACGTGTGATATTTTACTCATGGAAATCCACCAGGGTACCAGCACTCCGATAATTAATTTATAATCCTGATAAGAGACTAAGCGCTGAATAGACATATTAAATGCACTACAATAAACGTGAAGTATTCATGAAAAAAACAGCAAACAATCCCCAGAAGTGTACTGCTTTCAATCTAATTGGGCAGTGAGCTATTTGAAGATAAAAAGGGAATGTGGTGTAGCATTTCTACTGCTGCCGTCACAGGCTTCAAGGGTGGAACAGCTATTTACAATGAAATGATTTGGATTTTCTTAATGCACTTTTAAGTACAATGTGGTGAATTTTCTCCTGGTGAAAATTCTTTGTGAAAATTTGCCAGTATATTTTCCCCATACAATTGTTGTGGGGAAAATTCTCTAGAGAAAAAATGAATTACAGAGAATTAACTCGGAGGGGGTGATGTAGATGAGATTTAAAAGTGGCTGCTTTATCTATAAAATTGTAGTTTGTCAGCCTGAACCTGGAGAAATTTCTGCTGGCGAAAATTTGTTTTTGTGCTTTTAGTAAATTGGAGAATATTCACTTGAGAAATTTCACCTGGAGAAAAGTTATGGATTTATGCCAATGCAAAGAAAATGTTCACTACTGTGAATTTAACTCTCCAAAACTTGTTGTATTCTCCTTTTAGTGTTGATGTTGAGGGGAATCTTAATTTGTTGTGAAATTACTGCAGATTTTCAACCTTTAGTATATATACCAACAACACTAAAGTGGACTAAAGGATATTGGGATAATAAGCAAACCATTACAAAGAATGATATGAGAATATGTTGCCTTAGTTTGTATCGTCAGCACCTTGACGATAAACAGGGTGATAGGGTGCCGGACTTTAGACACTCTTCAAGATAAGGGACTAACAGAGGTGTCAATTAAGTCAATTAATCCCTTGGCATTAGGGTGATAATAATCCACTCTGGCCAGTTTTGAAACCTTGTTTCATGTTTACAGGGCCGGATTTAAAAAGCGGGCACCCCTAGGCTCGCTGTCATTCGTCACCCCTGTCCCCTCCCTTTTATTCGCTCAAATTTTCATCTGGACCAGACCAATGAGGATTGGAGTACAGGAAATTTTAAAAACTATAGTATCTCCTGCATATCCTAGTGTTTCTGAACAATGTGGGTGTGGTTGGGCAGCATGCCACCCCCTAAAATCCTGCTGCCCTAGGCCCGGGCCTTGGTGGCCTCTCCACAAATCCGGGCCTGCATGTTTCAATTGTGTGTGAATAAAGTCTTTAAAATTCAGGACTGGGTCATGCAGGTAGGAGTGTTACCAGTTTTCACTTGGGCTGTCCAGTTCAAAATGGACTGCCCAGGTTTCAGAACTCTGCAGGGACTTATCAAATCTGTCAATTATGACCACGCCATCACTCAGCCTGCCCCTAAATTGATTTACTTTGCACATTGACCTCCTTCCCCTCAATATCATATGTTCACCCCCTCCAATTTGGTTCCTCTACGAACAAAAGTTGTCAAGGCGACACAGCATTAGTTGAAATCTCTGGACCAAGGAGGCAAGCCTAGCATTCCAACGCAATAGGAGTAGAAATTGTGCGTCATGGGAATGTAGGAAATGCAGATGACTGCCCTAGTCTTCCAGATAATTAGATTATAAAACACACATATTCTAAAAAACACACAAAAAAAGAAGAGTTAAGAGGTTGTGTGCCTTAAAGGACATGTAAACCCCCTAAACAAAAATGTAATCACAGAAGAGCCTATTTGAAACCTCTAAATAACTGCCACTCTGGTTTTTCAAAAGTTAATAGTAAGGCTGCAGCATCCCCTTAATCACTTAGGATTCCTTCTGTTCCTCTAACCCACTTTGCCCCTCCCTCAGGAATTTCCTTTGGCTGTTGACTAATGATCATGCTCAGTTTTTCTCAGCTCAGATAAACACACCCTAGTCTAGCAGCCAATGTAGAGATGGCATTGCTGGTTCCCATAGAAACTCTGCTCTAGTTGTCTGATCCTATTTTTAAATCCTAACCCATCTCCTGAGCTCAGAGTCACCATTACAGTGCTCAATCCAAGGAGAACTTGTCATCATAGTAAATTCTGCCTGTGTTAGCCTACATTCTTTAATTGCATGAATTTTACAGATATAAATGCACTGATGATGTGTAAGAGGGAAAATGCCCCCGGGTGAAAACTGCTATTTGTTTTAGGAAAATGTAATGGCGCTGGCAAACGGAGGGGATGTATACAGTACAAATAATGCCATTTGGGTGGGGGAAATGTGCCCAACGTATACATGGTAGGAAAATGTAGGCTTTAAAATGATTCTGGTGTAGCTTGTGATATTTTCAGAGAATGTACAACTGATCTTTTTTATTTGTGTGGTCTTTGAACTTCCCCCTTCTATTCTTTCACATTCCAGTCTGAAAATGAAATACAGTTTAGTTGCAGGTATCCCGGATCCCCAGCAAGCCGAAAGTGGAGTCATTCCAAACAAGGATTTGCAAATGCGAACTGTGTTAAAACACTGCCGTCTGCATTACAGTAAATGTTAGCTTCCGCGTGAATAGCTTTAAGGATTTGCTAACAGAACATCTGGCGCCGAGTATATTGAAATCATTAATGATGGACATTAACCCCAGGAAGAGGGCAAGAGAAACACAGTATCTGCCCCAGAGAAAAATATGGCAGTTTTTTCCCTTTACTCTGTTGGGTACAGATAACACATTTGAACCATATCTTCCTGCAGTTATCTGCAGGGAGATAATTAACTATGAGCACAGTTGGCAAATTAAAAGATGCCCATATGTATAAACACTAACCGGGACGGTAAACATCTACACCGTAAATAAAGTAGGGTATCAATGATCAAAAGTAGAGATAAGCACTGGTACAGGAGGCAGCTGACTTTGCAAGGGTTTTTTTCAATTATTTATTATTTATGCCCTCTTTTTCTCTGAGATGAAAGGCGTTCTAGTGCACTGGTTTTCTATTTAAAGGAAAACTATATCCCAAAAACAATGTAGATCTTAATAAAAAGATATTGCATAAAACAGATCATATGTAAAACCCTGCTTCATGTAAATAAAAAATAAACCATTGGGTAATCATAAATAGAAAATTGCCATTTTAAAAAATAAGGACAGCCCCTGGGATCGTACGATTCACTGTGCACACAAACAAACAAACTATACTTGTTAGGTCACATGAGCCAATTAACAGACAGAATTGTGTCTTTTGCATCAACACTTCTTCCTGTTAAAGTTAGAGCTGCAGTATTTCTGTTCAGGGGATCTCTGAGGCACCACACAGACCATCACAAAATGGTGGCACAAGGCAAGAGATGTAAAAGGGCAATATTTACTTAAATATATATTCCAGTTTGATAAGATTCTATAATATGCCACTTAATATGATATAAACTATCTGTTGCTTAAGTGTTCATTTTGGTGGTATAGTTTTCCTTTAAGTCTTTAGCAAATCCCCTACAGTACAGTTTAAATGAGTCCACTGTTACATATTATTTCTCTATAGCGATCAAGGATTGAGCTAAAGAAGAATAATGGCCCCTGGCAATGCAAGAGTGGGCAATGAGCAATGGAAAAACCATGTAAATCAAAGATTTTCTTACTGTAAGCCTCCAGCTGTTGCTGAACTGAAAGCCTCAGAAGCCCCCAATAGTAAAACCAATAGGTTTTAGCTAGGTTCTCTACCCCAAAATTAACCCTGTGTAGCAGGGGACCAAATGCCCTTTGTATTCTAATACTTCCCCAAATAGTATTGCTTAGTCAGTATGTATCCTGTACAGCAGTGGTTGTTGGATTTTTTAGTTCAAGTTCCCCTTGAGGTTTAGGCTGAGAGCAGCAGAGCCAGTGTTCCATGTGCCATCACCCTTAACCTTTGTTCAGGACCCCCCTTAGCTAATAACAAGGGTACAGATACTGAAAACATCAGTGTTAATTAGGCCAAGTTTCAAAAATATCTTAGACAAAGGGGGGCAGATTTACATAAGGTCGAATATCGAGGGTTAATTAACCCTCGATATTCGACTGCCGGAAGTAAATCCTTCGACTTCGAATATCGAAGTCGAAGGATTTAGCGATATTCCTATGATCGAACGATCGAAGGAATAATCGTTCGATCGAGCGATTAAATCCTTCGAATCGAATGATTCGAAGGATTTTAATCCATCGATCAAAGGTTTTTCCTTTGATCAGAAAATTATTAGGAAGCCTATGGGAACCTTCCCCATAGGCTAACATTGGCCTCGGTAGGTTTTAGGTGGCGAACTAGGGGGTCGAAGAATTTTTTAAAGAGACAGTACTTCGACTATCGAATGGTCGAATAGTCGAACAATTTTTAGATCGTTCGACTCAAAGTCGAAGTCGTAGTCGAAGGTCAAAGTAGCCTATTCGATGGTCGAAGTAGCCATATTCGACCATTCGAAATTCAAAGTATTTTTTCTTCAATTCCTTCACTCGAGCTAAGTAAATGGGCCTCTAGATGTGTTCACCCTAACAGTCCTTGAAGATGGGCTGTGAAGTGTATTTATGAGAGCAATTAGGCATTATCCCCAAATATCATGCTAACTGGCTTTCAGACTGAGCCCCCCCCCAAGCCACTGCTCCAAGCTCCCCCAGGGGGACCTACAGTTTCGGAGCCAGGGCCAGAACTAGGGGTAGGTAGAAGAGGCATGTGCCTAGGGCACAAAGCTTGGGGGCGCTAGGCATGTACTGCATTTGCAACCTACCCCTAGTCCGGCAAGTGTTTTGCAGCGAGCCCTCTGTAGCACACATTAGTGCACGTTTTCAGTTGCGCATGTGCACTGGCGGTAGTGCGTGTCCTCTGTTGCACATAGCCACAGCTGGGGGCAAAGTGGCCTGCTGGGTTGTCTGGGGTGCACAGCTGGCCTGGCCCGGCACTGTTTGGAGCCCCTGCTCTATAGTAAGGATTAGCAACCTGATGCTCTGCAGATACTGGCTGCAAGTTGTCCAGTTTAGAACAGTGATACCCTACCAGTGGTTTGTGGTATCACTGTTCTAAGTGATAGAACTTAGAACAGTGATACCACAAACCACTGGTTTGTGGTATCCAACACCTTGGATGGGACTACCAAATCACAATCACAGTCCTCATTTGGCACCCCCAGGAACTTTTTCATGTTTGCATTGCTCCCCAACTCATTTTACACTTGAATGTGGCTCACAGGTAAAAAAAATGTTGGAGACCTCTGGATTAGAATCTTCTGTTGCCTGACATGGCAAGAGCTAAATACACTTGCTTAGGACACCGAATAGTAAACAGAATTTTCGTTTCCCTGAATCAGAATTCCTCTGGAATCTCTGTGACTCCTCTGCTAAGCCCCTCCACCTCCCATTGCTGGATAATATATTTTCTACTAGCAAACTGTAATGAGTATGGTCACCTTATGACCTCAGGAGACCTCTTTATGAAAGAAGAATAAAGGTCGCGATTCTGTTCTATGGATAGCAGAGACAAATAGTTTTCATCCATAATGCAGAGATAAATAGTTATTGTGCTGTGGCAGAAATTTTAAGTCACAAACAAGGAAGAGACAAGAGGGCATCCACATGTACAATCAGCCATCTATTGACTACTTTCTTGGATCAGATTAGTGAATTGGGACGCAAGAGAAAAGCTACAACTAGAAATGTCACATGCTATAGTTCATGGTTTAATTGCTTCATCTCCATTTGCGTATATACATTTTCTGGATGGTTTACTAACACAGGTGCAATAGCAGCAGAGCATTTATCCTTTGTTTATTTAAATCAGTCTACTAAAATTCTGGAAGCCAAAGAATAGATCTGATTGGTTGCTAGGGGTAAATGTATTGGTACAATTTAGCACCCATATTAGTAAACCAAACATTTTTATGTATTTATATAGGGTGTAATTGGAAGGGTGTATAACTTTTGGCCCTAAGCAGGATATTATGTATTTCAACAGCTATGCCAATAAAATAAAGACTGAGTTGCAATCCTACATGGAGCTGTCACCCAATATATTTACTACATTTAGTACATCTACATGCTCCTTTATCCAGAAAACCCGTTATCCCGCTCTGAATTACAGGAAGGCCATTACCCATATGGCCCACTTTGAGCCTATAATTCTTTTTTTTAAAAATTATTTCATCTTTCTCTGTAATAATACAACAATGCCGTGTACTTGATGTTTGCTAAGCTACATGAATCCACATTGGCTGCAAAACAATCCTGTTGGGTTTATTTAATGTTTAAATTATTTTTAGAACACTTAAGTTATGGTGATTCAAATTACGGAAAGGATGCTTTTCCGTAAAACCCCAGGTCCAAAGCATTTCAAATTAAAGATCCCATACCTGTACTAAACACAATTATATTATGAATAACTTATCTGTTAGCTGCTGCACAAAGTGGAATCTGCTGTGCCCAGCGGTGGAACGCATGAGGGAGTAACCATAGGGGGATGCAGGAACAAACGCCCATGTGTAAGGGCCCTTCGAGTGTTGGAAGGAGCTGCTGCACACGTAAGTGAACTACAAATCAAATCGTTCCATTCCTTCATCTTTACCATGTGACCTACATACTGTACACACACAATATCACTCATGCTGCCATACAAATAAATATTGTAACTTAGACTGGCACAATGAAAGGAATTAAAATTTAACATCAAACTTAGGGCAGAGCACACATTCAAATCTCTTTATATATTAAGTAACTATACCTAAGGTCAGTGATTCCCAGGAAGGCACAGGTTCTGGACAACACTTGAGTTCTATGGATCTACATGCCTTTAAACACAGGTATACATTTGAGACTCTTACTGACGGACACACCCTGTAGCATTGGCAAATCTTTGATCTCTTAGTCCACCCAGATCTTTCCCTCACAGACAGAACACTAATTAAATCTCAGTTAATGAATATGCAACATGCTCCTTTCTGCACCTCGGATGTATAATCCTTGCAAGAAATGTATTTTTCAACCTGTTCCCCCAATTTAATTCCGTCTCTAGGGAAAAACCACCCTGTTGAGTTCAGCACTGAACCTAATATTCACTTATCAGCAAAAACATAAAAACTGCTTGCTATACCAACTTGTACATCATTAGCAGCAAATTGGAATGCGCCTGGAATGGCATGAGGTAATCCCCTTTAAAACTACAAATGCTTGAACATTATGAAGGGACCTGCAAGGTGGGATTGCAGAGATAAGTACATTTGGCATACCCAACTCAGACTCCCCTTGCCCTACGGGTAAGGGGCATAAGCCTCACCTTTCCTTTTCATTCCATGTCTCTTGCAAACTGCTTTGTTGCTTATAGGAATTATTCAGATATATTTACCTTGGATGCTGCCTTTCTTTGAGGGAGAAATAGTCAACCCCTTTTTCTCATCTGTGTTTTTTTGTTGATTTGTAATTGGGCTGGTGAAATTTACATTTTGAGTGACCAGGGCTGCTAGCTTGTGTTGTTCTCAATACCCTATTAATAATGCATTCAGACTTAACCAATGGCAAAACTGTGAGCTGGCCTTGTTTAAATTCACAGCCTTGCTCTGCCAATAATGTTTTTCATGCTTGCACACACTTGGCAGGTCAGTTTGGCTTGTATTCTTAACAAGCTGACTATATATTTATGGGTTGGAACCAATCCTACTGGATCACAGATGTTCTGTACGGACAGGGAATATGATCTGCTGAAGGTGACCATATTCAAGCTGATAAAAGCTGCCAACGTGATCCTCCAGGACAGGGGTCAGCAACCTTTACTATCAAAAGAGCCATTTTGCCCCCTCTTCCACTAAAGAGCCGCAAAACATAACACAGCTTATAAGCTTTTAAAAGTTTTAACCTTTTTTTAATTTTAATTGTTTCAACAACAGAATACAACAAATAGAAGTGCAGTGTGTATATGCAGGGCTACTTTGAAATAAATGAAACACTGAATAGCCCTATTAAATGCTAGTGTTCTCATATGTTTAATGTGATTTCTGTTTCTGAAGCTCCATGCTGATCTTCCCTCTCTTGTCTTGAGAGTGACCACGGTAAGGACCATGATGAATCATCTTGCTGTGGCTCGGTCTTGCCTGTCACTCCTGGGACGTCTATACAGCCTCGCACCTGCTGGCGGCTTCCTGAGTGTGCGACCATGGTAAGATAACCGTTAGCTTACCACGGTCGCACACTAAAGAAGCCGCCACCGGGTGTGAGGGTTGTATAGACAAGACCGAGCCGCAGCAAGCAGGAAGAAGAGCCGCATGAAGCTCCGGAGCCGCAGGTTGCCTACCCCTGCTCCAGGACCATATCAGCAATTTATTGGCCTCTGTACAGGCCTTTCCAACAGATATATGGTTGAAAATCAGACAGATATCAATAGGGCAGTTTTTAAAATCCCAAAGGATGTGGATTTCACTGGCTCATTGATAAGATCTAAGGTGACAGGTCTCTGTAGGCACCACCAGATGATCCAATCGTTGGACTATCATTTGCCCAGCATGTGAGTGGCGAAATCGAGCCCAGATCCACTTGTTTGGCAACCTATAAATGCTACCATAAGTGCATATACTCTATGTGGCCGACCCCTATAACCCTATATTTCCCTAAATTCCCTATTTGGCCATAACACCCGCTCCTCTCGCCTCCTGATGATGAAGCCCCACCCTCCTGCCAAGGTGAGGATTTTAAGTGAGTGCAGATGCCAAAACTGTGCACTTGACTGCATTCTCTCTGCATGCTGTTAAAAAAGTACCTCTGTACCATGAAAAGCTTAGTGTTTTGATTAGTAAGAGCCAGTGTTTCTTTTCTGTTTAATTAAACCAAATAACTAGAGCACCCAAACAATCAGGGTGCACTTTTCCCTTTATAATAAAATTTTTTTTTTACTACAAACTACTATGTAATCTAAGGATGGTTACATGACCCTTTAACAGGGCAGCCATCAGGGGGGGACAGGGGGGAGAGTTGTAGGGGGCCCGAGTGTAAGGGGGGTCCGGCCACGCCGCACTTTCTTGATTAGCTGGGCCCCCCTGCTTTCTGAGAGCTGCTGACTTCGGGAAGGCAGGGCGGGAGCACAAGGGGAGGTATCTTCTGTCCATTACTTCCCCTTATTGGTCACTGAGTTTAAGTCCCGGTTGAGCTGCTCAGGGATTAGATAGCTTATGTTTGAACTTCACCTCCAGCTCATCCAATCACCATGCAGCTTTACCAGGACTTGAAATTCTGTGACCAATAAGGGAAGAAATTGCTGTCACTGGAAGAAGATGTAGCCACCTGTGCTCCCCTCCTCCCTTCTGTAGTTGGCAGCTCACTGACAGCAGGTGGGCCACACTAATGAAGTAATGAAGTAAGTGTAACATGGCTAAGCCCCCCTAAAGGTAACCCTTTGTGGTCCCTGTTGTGTGGTGGGGCCCTGGGAACCAAATTTTTTTTAAACTTCTGGGGGGGGCAAGTTTTTTTTACAAGGACATTTAAGGGGGGCCCTGGCCACCAATTTTCTTATAACGTGGGGGGGGCTGGCCACCAATTTTTTCCCCCATGTGGGGTCCTAGCCACCAATATTTTTTAATGGGGGGTCCTGACCACAAATGTTTTTTTTTAATGGGGGGGGGCCCTGTCCACCAATGTTTTTTTCAATGGGGGGGGCCTGACCACCAATATTTTTTTATTAACATGTGGGAACCGTAGCCACCAATGTTTTTTTTTTTTTTTCAGTGTGTGGTGGGGGGTGGACATGTAGGAGGGGCTTGTGTTGGGCGCAGCCCAGGAAATATTTTCGTATGGGGCCCTGCGATTTCTGATGGCGGCCCTGCCCTTTAATGCCACTTTTTCACATCTCCAGTCTTATATCACATTGTAGTTGAGTCCCTCATGGCAAGTACATATATCTCCAGTTGTAGATGTGGGAGAAATGAAGAGCCTTAATTCTGGGAAATATCACACCTACTTTGCTTGCTAGGAGGCAAATAGGAAGCCCATTGTTGCAAGTCCTACCTGTTGTTGAGCAGGCTGAGCAGCTCCCCTGCGTGATACAGGTCATTTTTCGTCACACGGCTGAAGCGGAATTCATTGAGGTTACAGAAGGTCACCGCTGGGAAGATCATTTTAGGAGTAGAAATCTCATCCAGTTTGGTGACGTGTGGGTACTCAAAGTAATAGATGATCCTCTCTGTGCAGACGAATAGCAGGAGAGATAAGGAGCCCAGGAAGCACAGTATCCAGATAAGCCTTCGACAGGAGAAGCGCTCATATGTGAAGATGTGAGCAAGGCCATGTAGTGTGGATCCACTTGCAAAAGCTTGAATTGCCAATGGCTGGGGGCTGCTCAGCTCTTCTGCTTCTTTCACATCCATCAGGGCTCTGCAAAGACACATAGTCATGTTCATTAGCCAATAAATTCATGGTTACAGATTTAGCATCAGCATGGTAGATGGGGAAGTAGGGATAACGTCTACTTTATTTTACAGAAATATTCAGTAACTCACATAAGCATAGATTATTATGCACAGAGAGCCATTTGTTTTCCTTCACATGTGGGTGCAACAGTGCTCAGCCTGGTTAAATCATCATCAGAAATAGCATCATGTAGCTAGCATCTCCAAGCAAAAAGTAATAATCTATCAGACACGGCACACCCTTGTTATTCTCAGCAACTACTCAGAGGACAAATAAGCACTTATTGTTTACAATAAAATTATTTAAAGGAAAAAAACACCGGGGGAACCAATTTTTTTAGACTGCCATGGCATTGGGGTACTTCTCTGGAGATCACAGCAGCACCATTTTCATCTGCTCCCATGTGCTCTATGTGCAGGTCTGGTTTGGGCACATGCACTGTACAGTAATGTTTGGCAATCGGAGTGAACTGGATATGTACCAAGTAGGGAGCAGAAGAAAAATATTATTGTTGCCCTCCCCAAAGACAACTCCCAAGGTGGTTAGAATTTTTTTTTATAGAAGAGAGCATGGGCACGGGGCAAACGTTTAAATTACTGGCAGCAGGTGAGTTTCCAATTATTACAATGAAAACCATTGCAAATCACTACTTTTACTTTGCAGACAAAGAATATATTGATATATTGGTTAATACACAAAATATTTCCCTTTACAGCCTCACATTTCTCTTTTTATTTTTAACCATATTGTAATAGAAACAAGTAATAAAAAACATGTCATTTTTTTTCAAGACAAATTAACTTAATGTGTTCCTGCCCATTAAAAAACAGCCTGATAAATGTCCTCTAGTCATATGTCATGCGACCGACTGATCCGTCAAGCAGCCACATCCAACATATTATGTTGTAAAGAACTCCCAATACTCATGCCATATATATTTCATATATAATTGTGTTTTGTTTGTTCGTCTGCTGGAAGTCTCAGCAAGCTACTATTTATCTACATTTCTATCAAATTCAGTATTTTTGTGGCTGAATCTGTAGTATTCATCAAGCTGAATCTGAAGCCATTCTTTCTCTGCACAGCTGTGGAGATATTTTTCCAGAAAATGAAAAATAAGGCATAGTTAGGCTACAGTCAGACCAAGCTGTTTCTTGACCTCCTGGGCATGAAGCCGATTTTGGCTCCGAAATGCCTACTCAAAGGTGAGTGGTCAGCTGTTGGCCTATGTTTATCCTCAGGGTGAGAAACAGCCTGGTCTAACTGTAGCTTTAGGAGTGTGCTTAGCACTACTAAAATAATATAACACAAGATGGCAATAAATGATTGAATTGTATGCCTTATCTAGTCTGGTATTTCCATCAGGAAATATGAAACTTCAAAATGTCCCTGTTAGGTAATAATAGTATTAGTCATCTAATAGTTCTGGTAAAAGTCTTTGCTACACTGCCTTAGAATTTGGATTCATCCGTTGATGACCAACGGGAATTATCTTGTAATTAGCCCACTTGGACATTCATTCTGATACTGTTGCGATTGTAGCATGACTTGCTGCCTTGTGAAATTATGGTTCTTATGCTCCATCCAAGTCAGACTGTGATGCTTAATTGTTTTGTTGTTAAAGAGATACTGACACCAGAGATTAAACTTTTTTTTACTTCTATCATAACAATGTCTTTGCATACTATTTATAATTTTGCCATAAAAGTATTTCCCCTATGTGTTTACATTACCTATCTGATCCCCTATGTTCCTCTATGAGGGAGCTGCCATATTTGTGCAGCAATGGGGGCAGCCATTCAAAGGAGAAAAGGCTCAGGTTACACAGCAGATTAGCTCTGTAGAACATAATGGAGTTATCTGTTATCCACTATTTAACCTGTGTCATATAGCCTTTTTAAACATTTCTGCCATAGCTACACAGCATGTTTATATGAACTATAGTAGTGTTGCAGGGCAACATTACTTTATATTTTCATTACTTACTTTTAAAAAAGTGCTACTGTTCCTTTAATACAGAGGCTCACATTTAGAAGACTCGAAAACATGACCATTTTACCCAGATCGCGTTTTTCATTTATGGGGTTGCCTAAGTCTTCAATTGTTGTTTTGAATGTATATCTCCATGCCCTGTCATTTTCAGGACAATCACCAACGTCTTTGAGCCCAGTTCTTGTAAGCTTGCGGTGGATCATGTACTTGGCAGCCAGACATATCTGACCTTTACACTTTAATGGTCTAACGAGATTGGTTTGGCCTGATGTTTGGCATTGTAAAACTGGAGGTTGCAGGAATATATGAAGATGCAAAGGCATACAGTACTGAAGGAGGTTTAATGAGCAATGTTCGCAGTTGTTGCAGCTGCAAAGCAGCCATAGTACTTAGAAGGGTTTGTGCTAGGATAAAAGCTTGAGTGCAACCATGTGTATCCATACTTGTAGTAATCTGGTCTTTGTTGCTGGACAAAATGTCTACTTTTTGCTGAAACTGCACCTGAACATTTTTTTGTAAACTCATGATTTTTTGATGCACTTTGCTCTCTATGTCTCAGACCCACTTTATAGTCAATAATATGCTTCACTGGATCCTCTGGGGCACATGAAGCTGCAATGCTTTGCAGGTCCACCGAGTCTCACCCTTCTACATCTGTCTTATATACTTGCAGCCTTGCCAAAGCTGCAGCATCTTCCCTTACCTTCTTCAGAATTTCTGATCCGGCCAGTTTACAATGTTCTGCTTGAATGTGTGCCTGTTTGTAAGATTGTTCTGCCTGCATCTTAGCTTGCAACTGTGTCTGCACTGCCTTAAGCATAACCTCCTTTACAGATGAGTTTGTTATTGATTTTGCAGCCTCTGCATCTGCACGTGCTTAAATAAGTCCACTACAAGGCAGTCATTTGATCGCCGTAACAAGCATAAACAAGCTGCATTGCCAGATTGAAAACAACCTTCCATTAACAGGTTCCAAAAAAATCTTAAGACGAATCAATCTTTTCGAGATAGATGAAACTCCACATATTTATAACAGTTTTTAGAAATTATACCAGTTTATCAAATAATGCAGAACTGAGCAAATCATTGGCCAAGTTGCATTCTGACTCATACTCAAAAAGGTTGATTAACAGTTCTGCAACAGTTACTTGAGCATCAATGAAAAAAGAAGCAATAATATATAACGGAGGGCAGGTGATAAGTCTTTGTTTAACCAAAGATAAGCAGAATTGTAACCTTTACTTTCAAGTAAGTTTTATGTTGTTGCAGATTGCTTTACATTGAAAACCCAGTTACTTCAGATAGGAGTCTCTCATTAGCTTTGGGATAAGCCTGAGACAGTTTATGACTAGCTCCAGGGTGTTAAAGCACAGGAGTGCACTGCAGATGTTAAACTCATGCAGGAAAGAGAAGGTTTTATGGCGTAGGGAAAAAGGTACTTTTTCAACGATTCCGCCTTCAGTATTTGATAGTAAGGAAATGTAAAGTAAAAAAGCACTTTCAGCAGTCACTTACTCACAAAGGAAAGGGGCGTTTCGATGATTAATTCCTTGATCTTTAGGGCTCTTACTCACAAACGTTTTTACCTGCGCTCCCCTGCGTTCCGTTTTTCGACGTTCAGCCGCAGGGGAGCGCAGGAATAGACGCATTTCATTATTTCAAATGGGGCTGTACTCACACAGGCGCATGTAGGCGCCGAACGCAGGTTGAGACGCAACATGCTGCATTTTCCCTGCGTTCGTCGCCTACACGCGCCTGTGTGAATACAGCCCCATTTGAAATAATGAAATGCGTCTATTCCTGCGCTCCCCTGTGGCTGAACGCCGAAAAACGGAACGCAGGGGAGCGCAGGTAAAAACGCTCGTGAGTAAGAGCCCTTAATAAAAGATTGATCCCAGTAAATGTAATCTGAAGGATACTGTATTTCAAAATTAACTTCACACCCTAGACTAAACAAATAATAATGGAAATATATACAGGTACAGGAGCTGTTTTCCAAAATCCTCAGAACCTGGGGTTTTCTGGATAACGTATAATAATAATCCATAATTTGGACCTTCATACCTACTAGAAAATCATGTAAACATTAAATAAACCGAATAGGTATGGATTAACTATTTCCTGGTCCTTCACATGGCAGTGGGCAAGACTTAGTGCCCACTGCCATGTTACAGTCCAGGAAAAGAAAATCACGGTAAGTATGATAAGATTTTCCTCAATCTTAGTTTGGATCAAGTACAAGCTACTGTTTTATCATTACAGAGGAAAAGGAAATCATTTTTAAAAATTTGCATTATTTGGATTAAATGTGGGAGACAGCCTTTCCATAATTTGGAGCTTTCTGTATAATGGCTGTCCGGTTAACGGATCCCATACCTGTATATCCCACACTGAGCTCGAATGCAAAAGTCACTTCAATATCAGGGTCCAATGTCTGATTAAACATTAGTGACCTCAGTTGTGAGTAAACCTGTTGCACTATGTTGTAACATGCCGCAAAATGGCTCTACACTAAATCAAGTAAAAAAACAAAAACCGTAGTTAATGTAAGACTGTTAACGAACAACATAAATGATTGCATGTAAAAAACAATATATGACCAGTATGGCAGCACAATCAGAATGCAGTATGCAGAATAGTTTCAAACGTGTGAAGATAGTTGAAAGATTCTCTTTCACATTTAAACCAAGTTCATGGTCATTATGAAGCTGTATAACACCTAATACATTATACATAATCAAATCACTTTCAATCAGGCCCAGACTAGCAAGACTAGTCATTATTTAGTGAATAGTAGGGGGTTGTTTGGACTTCTGTGCTCCTGAAATGCCAGGGCAGGGGTGCTTCACCAATGAGGCGAGTTGAGGCTGTCGCCTCAGGCGGCAGCGCCCCACTAGGTACCAGGGGCAGCAAAAATGCTGCTCCTGGTACTTTAAGAGGGAATTTCCGGGGGAGGGGGGGGCAGAAGCAACTGCTGCTGCCTCAGGCAGCGGAGGGGCCAGGATCGCCCCTGTGCCAGGGTCTATTTTGAATCTCAATTTGGGCCTTTTTTTCAATTAAAAAGTATCTGGAATACTTTTTCGCACCATAATATGCTATGGGAAGCTAGTAGGAATACACATAGGCCGAAACCCCTGATTCATTCGAGAAAGATTTGGCCAACTACCGAACTGAATCTGAATCCTAATTTGCAAATGCAAATTAATGGTGGGAAGGTGAAAACATTTTTTACTTTACGTGATTTCCCTCTCTGCCCCTAATTTGAATATGCAATTCCTGCTGAAAAAGGCCGAATCCTGGCCGAATCCCAAACCAAATCCTGTATTCGGTGCATCCCTAGAAGATAGTGACATAGCAAGTTAAAGGGGGTTTTCACCTTCTTACACTCTTTTCAGTTCAGTTGGTTTCAGATAAGTCACTAGAAATTAAGACTTTTTCCAATTACTTTCTATTTTCTATGTGTAACTGTTTTTCTAATAGTGTCAAAGTGTCATTTTTCACCTACTAAAGCAGCTCTGTGAGGGGGGGGTCTCTGACCCTGTAAACTGTTCTAAACTTATATATTTAGTTGATACGTTTCATATATTTGGCCTGCTGAGCAAAATCCCTGAGTTTTATTAAAAAGCTGTTAGAATTGATATAGTTGCTAATACTCCAGAGATGGAGACAGTTTAGTGTCTGCACCTGAAATGACTGATCTGCCAGACTCAAACACCAGAGACACGAACATTAAACTTTAAACTTAGATTTGGAAAAAATGGTAGAAAATAAAAATGGAAAGTAAATGAAAAAAGACTTTATTTGTGGTGAACAATCTGAAAACAACTGAACTTAAAAAAGTCTTTGGAAAGTGAACAACTCCTTTAAATTGAAAGACACACGTCCATCAAGTACAAACTTTTAAGTCTATATACAGTAAAACCTGCCTAACTGCGACTTGATCCAGAGGAAGACAAAAAAAACCCCATCTGAAGTCTTTCCAATTTAAGGGGAAAAAAATCCTTCCTGACTCCAAAATGGCAATCGGACCAGTCCCTGGATCAACTTGTACTATGAGCTATTTCCCATGACCCTGTATTCCCTTAATTACTAAAAAGCCACCCAACCCCTTCTTAAAGCTATCTAATGTATCAGCCAAATTATTATTATTTTACAAATTCAATAGCAGACAGAAAAACAGAAACTTCATTTTTTATTTAATTGTGTTCAGATGGAATTTCAGAAAGAATTTAAAAAAGGCCAAGGGAAAGGGATAAGTGATGATAGGCTGTAACACACATGGCTGGTGACCAATTAGAGAGACATCCCTATACCTCTACTGTTACTCTACACATCCAGACTGTTACAGAGAAACCTTCTTAAAACCATGTACTCACAGTGCTTGGTAAATAGAAATGATTTAGTAACAGCAACACAAGAGTGGCATTGGCTAATAAACATGCCATACACATCCAGCCAGCAATTGCAGATTTACATATTCCCAGCACATGTAAATATCCCATATACACTCAGCTACAATTGAAAACTCATCACTAGGTCGTTTTCCTTGTCTTTAAGATGCTATTAGCATTAGCATCCCTACAGCAATAGCATTTTTGTATTGATGTTTGAACTGTAATATTTTTTTTCCCTCTGAAATCATGGCATCACAGTGCCCATAACCACCCTCTACTGCCACCCATGGATGGCACTGGGCAATTGTTTTGCAATTCCTGTCTGAATACAAGTACTTGCTTAGAAAAACAGTTCTTTTTTCCAGTTTTGCCAGAGAGATATTGCCCAGGGATTGGCTATTTTATTCTGGAACCTGTAGCATGCTGTATTCATGAGGCTGGTATCTGAACTGGTACTGCCTCATCTCCTTTTTTCCCTAGAGAGCAGGATGTCAAACTAGGGTAGAACTCATATAAAAGTGCCATTAGTGATCCCCAACCAGTGGCTTGTGAGCATATAAGCAGGTGTCTATTTTTTAATTCCTTGGTTGCATAAAAAACAGAAGTACTGCCAAACATAGCCTCCTTTAGACTGCCAGTTCATCAAATGGCCAATCACAGCCTTTATTTGGCATCCCAAAGATAATTTGCATGCTTGTGTTGCTCCCCATCCTTTTACAATTGAATGTGGCTCAAAGGGAAAAAAAGGTTTGAGCAGCTGGGTGAAAGAGATAACAAAGGCCAAGTAAACAAAAGCCAACAGTGACACCATCAGTTAGCAGTCTGCTTCTATGAAGCAAAGCTAGTGATGTCATAAGGGGTCTTAAAGTAACCACTGCAGAGATCAGTGCAAGCACATGGTGTTAGTAGAATCAATACAATGTGTTTTAGGCCGTGTTTTTTGAAAGCTTGGGGCCAACAAGCTTGTAGTCCCTAGATGCGACGTTTTAGCTAGCTGGACTAATGTCTGGAAGTCTCTTGTATGGAGTCCAGGAGTCTAATTCTCTATCTCACTGATCACGGTTACTTAAAATTAGGATGCACCGAATCCAGGCATATGCAAATTAGGATTCGGATTCGGTTCCATATTTGGCCATATCTTTAACTAAGGAGTTTGGCCGAATCTAAAATAGTGGATTTGTTGCATCCATTCCTGAAATGACACAATGTCACTGGCAGCAGGTTAATTTCTACTGCATTGTTTTACTGTAGCAATCATTTGGCAGCTCCAGCAGTTGCACTAAGGAAACAATTCCAGACCACTACTTTTACTTCCAAAAAACAGATTTAATGCTTAACATGGACGACCAATTTACCTTTACATGAAAATATTTTATTTACAGTACTTCTTCATGTATCTAAACTTAGAGAAGGCAATGGAAATGATTAATGAAGGATAGAGAATAGCAGATATCAGCTTCGTGTGTTGCTGCCCATGAACACTGGTTCACAATTTTACTGTAGTCACTGTGTTGATCTCACAACATGGAGAGAATATGCTTCTTAACCAGTGTGAGATTAATAGTGCTAAAGACAGTCTGCTTACCATGCTAGTTTCAATGCACAGACTGCAAGACGCAACCGATATAAATTAGTAGTCACATGCACACTTAACAACTGACTCTGAATAGACAGGAATCTGGTCCAAATGAACCAAACACAATACCAATAATTGACGCCCAAAACACAGGTTAAAAATGGTTCAAAAATGTCTTTATTCAAAGTTCTTGTTACTGTATGCCATGTGCCAAACTGATCAGTTCAGCAGCCATGTCTAACAAACTGTATTGTATAGCAATAATGATTTGTTCATAGCTGATTCAGCTGCACTTGCGTTTTTTCCTTTCCAGTCAACAAATGATTTTAAGGGTACTGGTAAATGAGGACATCAGTCGTCCTCATGATTAATCTCCTTTTCTGCAGACTAGTCTCCTATTAAAGCTTTCCCACTGGCAATAATGTAAATCCCAGGTGGGAAAACATACAGAGTTTCATTTTCTGAAATCGCCTGAAGTTGCCTCGCAAGGAAAATGAAGTTGTGTGTATGTTTTACCACTGGCAATTTACTTTATTGATGGTAAAAAAGCATTTTCTGGAGCTATGTCACCCGCTGTATCGCAGGGTGTCTGCCATAGCCCTAAAGTAGTCTTCCCAATCTGTGGGGCTGGGAACCATGGGAGCTTGGAGAAGTCAGGGGGCACTCAACCAGAAGGCAAGTTAAGGTGAGATATAAAGAAAATGCCTATTTGCTTTCCTGAAGGTGAATAAGGGTGATATCTGAGGTGAAAACACATTTGCTGTCCCAGAACTTCTTGGAACTAAGACTGAATGAAGGAAGTACAAAAGGAGAGGTATTGGGCACTCAGAAAGACTCGACAAGGGCCGCCAAAAATAAAGTTAAAGTTTAATATTTATTGTAGAGAACAGTATTTCCATGGGCCCTACGCGTTTTGTGCCCCCTAGGGTACTTATCTGTGACCAAGTTATGAGCCAGTGGGGGCCTGCCTTTGAACCAGGCTTGTCCTCAAAGGGGAGTGAAACCACTGGTTTAATGTGTCTACTTTCAGTGTCATCTCAGACATTAGTGTGCAGATGAAGTTGGGCAGGAGAAAGGTAATGTGTAAGGACTACGGGATAATGAAAGTCAAGGGAGACTTAGTTCCCCCTAAAGTGACCAACTGCAATATATTGGCATAGAACCTTAGCCCGGACTAAAAAACAGCAAGGATGATATTTTTGAGACAGTCTATATTCTCTCCTAGATAATTCTGAAAGCTCAGCCTGAAGGTCAGTTAGGGTGAGACTTGTGTATGAATTCCTATTTGCTGTCCTAGATATTACTGGAAATCTAGTTATGTATCTGTAACCTTGCAATGAGCTCAGGGGCCCTGACAAAGTGCTAAACTTGAACCACAAGTCAGGAACACACTGGCAGTAACATCAGGCCATTATCAATCTTCTTCTCTGGTTGGGTAGGGCATATGTACTTGGATTCTCTGGTAGGGTCATTGCCATTGGTTTTGACAAATGAAAATGAAATCACATATCACCTAGGGCAGCTTCATGCTGAGGTTTAAATACGGACATACATTGTCTAAAATGTTTATAGAGTAAGCATCAGCTTAGACAATGGTTTGAAGTGTGAAACTTGCCTAGTAACTCATAGGAACCAATCAGTAGGTAACATTTATTGGTCAGCTATTTGAACACAAACACCAGATTGGTTGCTATGAGTTACTAGATGTGGCATCTAGTAACCCATAGCAACCAGCCAGATAGTTTGAAGTCTCTAACCCCTATTTAGCTACATATATCTATAGAATGCAACACCTTCTGCAGCCAAATTCATAGTGTTCATTCTACTTGAAACTTAAAGCCACAACATTTTAAAGCTTTATGACCACCATGCATTGGGCAAAGTGCAATTTTTGGTTATGTCAATATGTACACAAACTTGTGCCCATTTAAATGTACTTTCAGTTGTAAATAATGCTTCACTTTTCTGGTCAACTGCAATTTTGGGGCATTTTCTCATATTTTAAATATAAAATTTGTGTGCAGATTTGTTTTGTATTTAGTGAAAAGTTCAGAATTTGTCTGAATCCAAAAACGGATCGCTGCTGAGCCTTGGCATCTTCCTGACCCCCACCACATGAATAAATAATGCGCATTGAAGAAGATACAAGCTGTCATGGAGAGACAGAGGGCTCAGCACTAAGGGGTATTTGTAGCGGGGGCCCATGCTCGTGGCGGAGGGGAGTCGAGGCCCAGGGGGTGTGTGGTAGCGGTGTGCAGTGGGTGTGCACAAAACCGCACCCAACCCTAATCCGCCCCCCAGCCAATCCTTTCCCTCTATTTATAAATCCACGTCCCACAGTGATGTCACAATAGGGGCGGAAGCAAGTCCATAAATCTGGGGGCTGGAAGTCAGCAGGTCGCAGGATTTTGTGCAGGAACCGGCCTGAACTGCCTGACCTGCGGGGTTTCATGCTGTGGCAGCACATAATTCTGGGCTCCAATGGGCACCCATGGGCACCCTCCCAGCTCCTGAGACTCCTGACCCTATCAACAGCCCTGTGAGATGACTCTAAGCAAGACAAAGCCCCCAGGGAGCCTTCATATATTGCTGAACGTCAACATGAAAAACATCACACAGACAGACAAAGACAATACTGATAATAAAACATTACTAAATCAACAAATATTGACATGTCCATGTAAAAGGAGGTATTTGTGCATAGCAGGTAAATTTGAAAATCAGACATTATTCATACCAAGATGATAAAACAAGTTACATTCTCATTATACTTATCGTCTTCTTTTCTTTTTGCATTACCTTTAATCACCAATATAGATTATGAATTGCCATAAATACAGCATCACATACACCATACAGTTAATAGCCTATTGATCGGCATGAGGAATCTGACAGCTCCTAAAAACTCTCTGAAGTACCGATTCCTTAGGATCCTGGCCTAACGGCCATTGTTTACATTGGAAACAGATCACAAAGGGGAGTATTTACTAAAACTCGAGTTTATCTCTGTCAAGAAACATCTGCCGTTGACTTATACACGACTTCGACAGGTTTTTCGGATTCAGATTTTTAGAAACTTTGATTTTTTTTTTCTCTAAAAATTCAAGTTTCCCCTTTAAAAACGTGACCAAAAAAAGTTGAGGTTTAATAAATGGGCCCTAAAAAGTTATATGGGATTAATCAACTACTGCAGGATTACAGCTCCTAGTATTCCTCCCTGCCAGTATTAGCAACTCAGATGTACTACTTCCAGTTCTGCAATTACCTAGTACAAGTATTTCATTCATTACCACTGCCTTCAAACCTGTATATGTGTCTTGTGGCATGGCATGATGCATAACTGTTGTTAGGAATATTGGGCCAGAATCAAATCAATGAGAAAAGGCTTTATCAAGTGAAAAGTCATGGACGAGATTCAATTTGAGATGTAATTCAATTCAAAAAAACTTATCATGTGAAAACTCTATTGAAGTCTATAGGGAAAAACTGGAACTGGATTTGGAGACAAGTTTTTTCTCCTCGAATTGAATCTCGTCCTTGACTTTTCACGTGATAAACCGTGAGAAAACTTTTACTCACTGAATTAAATCTGGCCCATTATGTCATAATTATACAGATACATACACAGTTATGATTGGGTGTACAAATTAAGCAAATAAATTAAAATGTCACTGTAATCTGCACACAGGGCACACCCAGTGGTGACTACTGTACATAATCAGCTGTATGCAGAATGCCTCTGGAATGTTAGCTGTTGTTGAACTTCACCAATATCTAAAGAGCCACAGCCTGAGGATGCCCTACTTATATCTGCTGCTCCAGGCCACAAAGTCTAGTCCCTTGCCAGCTGCTGCTATCCTGAAACATATAGACACTAATGGCCCAAGTCATTCCTGTGTCACAATTCATCTCATATGTACTATCCCACAGAAACACTCCCTTCCCAGAGACTATTATCCCACTGTTACTATAGGCACCATCTCTCCCTACTATACCTGCTATCCCACAGAAACACTCCCTTCCCAGAGACTATTATCCCCACTGTTACTATAGGCAGTATCTCTCCCTACTATACCTGCTATCCCACAGTCACACTCCCTTCCCAGAGACTAGTATCCCACTGTTACTATAGGCACCATCTCTCCCTACTATACCTGCTATCACACAGTCACTCTCCCTTCCCAGAGACTATTATCTCACTGCTTCTATAGGCACCATCTCTCCCTACTATACCTGCTATCCCACAGTCACACTCCCTTCCCAGAGACTAGTATCCCACTGTTACTATAGGCACCATCTCTCCCTACTATACCTGCTATCACACAGTCACTCT
Source organism: Xenopus petersii (assembly GCA_038501925.1). Classification (NCBI taxonomy): domain Eukaryota; kingdom Metazoa; phylum Chordata; class Amphibia; order Anura; family Pipidae; genus Xenopus; species Xenopus petersii. Next base: position 36,855,484 of record CM076674.1, read on the forward strand.
CCCTTCCCAGAGACTATTATCTCACTGCTTCTATAGGCACCATCTCTCCCTACTATACCTGGTATACCACAGTCACACTCCCTTCCCAGAGACTATTATCCACTGTTACTATAGACACCATCTCTCTCTACTATACCTGCTATCCCACAGAAACACTCCCTTCCCAGAGACTATTATCCCCACTGTTACTATAGGCACCATCTCTCCCTACTATACCTGCTATCCCACAGAAACACTCCCTTCCCAGAGACTATTATCCCCACTGTTACTATAGGCACCATCTCTCCCTACTATACCTGCTATCCCACAGTCACTCTCCCTTCCCAGAGACTATTATCCCACTGCTTCTATAGGCACCATCTCTCCCTACTATACCTGCTATACCACAGCCACACTCCCTTCCCAGAGACTATTATCCCACTGCTACTATAGGCACCATCTCTTCCTACTATACCTGCTCCAGGTGCACTCTGTCAATGAGGCAAGCTGAGCCGCTCGCCTCAGGCGGCAGCGCCAGAAAGGATTCCAGGGGTGGCAAAAAGCCGCTCCTGCACCATTAAGAGCCGAATTTCTGTTTTTTAAACCAGAAATTCAGCTGTACTATTGCGAGAGAGCGCAATTGCGCTCTCCGCAATAGTATTCCTGCCTCCCCTCCCGACAGGTAAGCCGGTGAGGGGGGCGGCATTGCAGGAGCCGCCTCAGGCGGCTCCTTAGTCAGAATCGGCGCTGACCTGCTCCCACAGCCAGAGTCCCTTCCCAGAGACTATTATCCCCACTTCTTCTGAGGGTGCTGCCAGCACAGTAATGAGCTGTGTTGCTGAGCTTTCCAGCATATTATTGCTCCCACTCTGCAGAGCTCCGGCCATTCCACCCAACTAAAGACAGCTGCTCTAGTGAGAGCTGCAGAAACATCTGCTCTGTGTTTCACAAACTAGTTGGAAAACTACTCAAAGAACGTGATAAGGGAAACAAGCTGACAATATAAATGAAGAGAGGAAGTCATGGGGTTATAAATGTATTATTTATCTGCAAATATTATCTGTGTGTGTTTGAAAGGCAGAATGTTTACCAATAGATTTAGCACTAATTCACAGTATGGAAGGGAACCCTCTCGCTTTGAATGGGACCTTCTACTTAAGACACATCTGCCTCCTTTACTACCAAATAAACCCACTTTGTACCACACATGGCTGATGCCCAATTAGAGCGGCACGCCTCCACACTTCTACTGTTACACACACAATGAGAAGCGCTACACACCCAGACGGTTACAGGGAAACACTTTGTAAATCCATATACAGCAGGTGCTGCTCTACCCATTACAGACACAGCGCTTGCTGGGCTCACTGTGCCCGCCACATAGGAATAGTCCCAGACACACAAGAGTGGCATTCGCTAATAAACATGCCATACACATCCAGCCAGCAAGTGCAGATTTACATATTCCACGGCGGTGCATGTAAATAATCCATATACAAATGCAAACTCATCACGGGCTCATCACAGACCCCAGCGCCAACTCTACATACAGAATATTGCCATTTATATGCAGCTATATGTCAGTGTACAAGTCAATAGCATCACAGAGCTGAAATACAGTATATGTTCATTTTGGAAGTGGAGCAGATCCAGGGACTTGCAGGCAGGTGAATGGGGCATGGCAGCTATACAGGCATGCTGTGGGCACACTTGCACAGATTCTACTTGGAGCATCTTGTATATACACACACAGCACAGTGACACATATGTGCAGTCACACACACACACACAGGGACAAACAGACACACACACATTGCAACATGGACATACACAGTATATAGCGGTTGTACAACATGTGGGAGACATGAGAGCTCCATTACCGGCACCACTCACCTGCAGGCAGGGCCAGTCTGACAAGACTCTGCACTGATGAGACGGCTCACATACAGCTCCCCCGCTCACCGCAGAGACACACAAGCGAAGCCCCCCACACCTCAGTACCGCAGAGTGTGACAGGAGACAGCACACAGTCTCTCAGTATCAGTCTCTCAGTATCAGTATGTCAGTATCAGTATGTCAGTATCAGTATGTCAGTATCAGTATGTCAGTGAGTATCAGTGTGTGTGTGTCAGTGAGCGCCTGTGTGTGTGCTGCTGCTGCTGCTCGTGCTGGAGATGCTGCTGCTGCTGCTGCTGCTTCTACCCCTCATGTCTCTCCTCCACTGTGACTGCTGTGTGTGTGTGTGAGAGAGTCTGTCCCCTCTGTGCGTCTGCATCTCTCCTGCTCACCATGGCTGTAAGTGTGTGAGTGTGTCTGTGAGCCCGGCTCCCTTCCCCCAAAGCCAGCTGCTCCCCCATAGCTCTCTTTCAGGAATCATATTAGGACAAACACCACAGCCATTAACCATTCCCTCCCTGGCACCACAGCGGCGGAACCCAACTGCAGGCTACTGCTTCCATTCACTTACACAGACCTGCACTCACCTCACTTGTTTAATGGGCCCCCAATAAGTCACTGTGGTACAGTCCCCAAATGTACTTGTGCCTGAAATCTTTCTGCTACGTGGCACACCCACTGCAATGCACTTGAGATGCCCACAATGCCATGTGTTGCTGGTAGACTATCAGAACATCTATTTCTGTGGAAACTTTAGATGACAACAAAAATGAATTTATGCATAAACCTATGGGGAAGTTTGATTAAGAATTCAGGAACAAAATTTAGTTGTTACTCCATTCACGTAATTGTTAAATTCTATTTACTAATTGACTCTATCTGGATTTTCAAATCCATGTGTTTGAGCAGTAGTGAATAATAAATAAATGAGAAACAGGTCAAAATGGTTAACAATATCAGTTTATTGTTCATGTAAAAGTCTGAATGTTATTTATTTGGAACATGAAATTGCACACACAGTATGTACATGCTGTAAAACAGTCAACTTGTTTTATTGTAAAATTTCAATAAAAAGAATTTGAAAAGGTGAAAGGAGTATCAGAAAAAAGGCAGAATCCACTCTTACCACCCAGACTGTCATACATTGCTTAGTGCCAGTATCCCCACCCCACATAACTCATATAAGGGCCAGTTCAGCAATGGAAAAGGGCTGGAAAACAAAAACTGGTGCAAAGATTAGGCAACTTAAGACCCCCGATCTGTTGTTGACTATAAATTTCTTAATTGCCAGTACCTCAAACATAAAGCTGGCCATAGACATCACCAAATGAGCGGATCTTTCCCTGATATACCACTAACGGCATGGCTATATCGGGGGTAATCCGAACGTTCAGGTGTATGGTCAAACGATCGGTTTACGATACACCAAGGGGCTCCGACGGGTCGGTCGGGTAAAAATCAAACCTTCCTGATCGATATCGTGGCCAGATATCGATTGAGAAGACCTGTTGGAAACTGTCAAATAGGTCTAAACTACTGATATCGGCAGTTTTATCTGCCCGTGTATGGCCATCTTAACTACAGAGAAAGCAGACCCTGAGGCTGCAGGGGGGTCGGAGGTATAGGCGGTCCCATGAGGACCAAATAAAGAGCTATTTCAACATATATTGGTAAAACCAGACAACCTCTGGATATGTTGGGGGCCCTAAAATGAATTTGCTGTGGGACCCAGTCAGGGTGATACTGGCCCCTGCCGCCTCATTGCTACAGCACCCCTGAGCCCTGTATCATGTAGTTACGCCACTGGTTATATGTATCTCATCCACAGAATAGGCTTCTTAATCCCTGACAAACATTGATCTAATCCAACATTGACTTAAAGGGGTTGTTCACCTTTAATTCAACTTTTAAAAAGATGCAAAGAGCTATTCTGAGACAATTTTTGTGTTATGTAGCTTTTTTCAGTGGCTCTCCAATTTGCAATTTTAGCAATCTAGTTACTAGGGTCCAAATCACTCTGAATAGTAAGATGAGCAATATAAAGTAGCAATAACAATACATTTTTAACCTTACAAAGCACTTGTTTTAGATGGGGTCAATGACCCCCGTTTGAGAGTCGGAAAGTGTCAGAAGAAGAAGTATAAAAGTAAAAAGAAAAAAATGAAGGCCAATTGAAAAGTTGCTTAGAATTATCCATTCCATAACATACTAAAAGTTAACTGAAAGGTGAACCGCCCCTTTTTTAGGGTTCCCCTAATTTTAGTAGTGCTGGCTAACAATTTCCATAGGGTGCACTGGTATTTCTCTGTCGTCTCAGGGGGACACAGGGAACAGCTGGGGTTAAGCTCCACCCTCCGGAGGCAGGACACTTGTATGAATAATCAAAAGGGGGCGTGACCTAGGGACTGGCTTAACCCGGATGCTACGCCAACCTATCCAGTTTTTAAGTGTCCTGCTAGGAGGTTGGACATTATCCGTTTCAGGAAGAAAAGATTATTCTACATATCTCAGACCAGCCCAGGCTGGCAGCAAGGGGTCTCCCAGGAACAGGGCTACTTGTATCCTGAGGGGACTCCCTTCGTGGGAATCCATACCGGGGTCTTTTCCTAGCCATCTTGCTATATCCGACCATCCATACGTCCCTGCTCCTGATAAGGATGCAGAAGGTTTGGCCGGTGTGTGTGTGTGAGGTGATATAAATAGTTGGACTATGGGGGAATTCCCTGGCTCCACTAGCGCTGCTTGTTGGTATTGCCTAGGCTTGTCTGCCGTTTTTTCCTCCTCCCTTCTCCCCCTCAGTGCACCCGCAGTTACCGTTACTGTTCTTGTTTCCCAGGGCTCTCTATCCTGGGTTCCGGGGGAGAGAGGAGAGAGGTGCACGAGCAGGACAGGATTCTCCCTCCTCTCTGTTTGGCAGCCGTCTGTGGTGTGCGCATTGTCAGTACGCAGTCAGGAGGATGCGTTCCAGGCACCATCTTGGTTTTTCACGCGCTTCAGGTGGAACGCATCGCTCCGTTCAGTCTCTGCTGCGTTCCAGGCGCCATCTTAAGTTGGTTCGCGCCGGTTTACAAGCGCAACGCCGCAAGAGGATTTCTTATCCTCGCAAAACAGGCATTTTCAGCAGCAACTGTTAGTCAGGCCAACTCCTCACCCCTATTACTGGTTAGGAGTTCTTTAACAACAAACTACAGCAGCAGCTTCTGGCCAGCAGACATAAAGGTTTTGCCAGGGTCAGCTTATCCCTCACATCTACTCAATCTGCTCAGTGAGTACCTCAGACACTGCTATGGCAGAAGGTAAGTCAGGGGGTTTATTCCCCAGACCGGGGGGAGAGCAGCAGTGGCAGCAGCACAGGTCACTTACTTTATGTGTACAAAGTGCAATGCAAAAATTCCAGGGGGTCAAGGTGAGCCTCTCTGCAGAACTTGTTCAGGGGGGCAGGGAGTTACACCAATTCCAGGGGCCTCATCCAGTCCAACGGATTTTCAAGCCGGGATTTACAATTTAGATGACATTTCTCCAAATGGAGTACCTGGAACTCCCTCAGACCCGCCAGCCCCTTTCTGGGCTATCCAGTTGTCTCAATCACTGGCATCCCTACAGAGTTTACCCTCCATTGCAAATAATTTGGGTAAAGCTTTAGCCAAACTGGGTCAGAAATCCAGTGGGAAACGCAAACGAGTAGGCAGTTCAAGGGGAGAAGCTAGTAATCATACCCCTTCAGAGGGATCATCAGCTGAAGCTGACTCTTCCCAATCAGAGGGTGAACTACCTCCATCCGAGGTGTCGTCTGGGGAGGAAGAGGAAGATTGCGAAGACCAAAAAGGTCGTGAACCGCAACACGACATCGATAGTATCATTAAAGGGGTACTAGAAGTACTAAAAATTACTTCCTCAACAGAACAACAAGCTCAGACTACTAGTCTATTCAAAAGACAGCACAAATCCGCAACAGTCTTTCCTCCTCATGATCAACTCCTCGCCATCATACAAGAGGAGTGGAATTCTCCAGAACGAAAATTCCAGGCGACCCGTAAATTCTCCAAGTCCTATCCCTTTTCCAAGGAATTGGTAGATAAGTGGTCCATGCCACCAACAGTGGATGCGCCAGTCTCCAGATTGTCTAAAGCTACAGCACTACCAGTCACAGACTCCGCAGCTTTTAAAGATCCATCTGACAGACGTCTAGAGGGATTTTTGAGGGCACTGTACTCATCCGCAGGTTCTACTCTTCGTCCGGTACTAGCCTCTTCCTGGGTAGCAAGGGCCATACAAACATGGTCCGATTCCCTAATCAAAGACATTCAACATGGAGTCTCTAGATCTGAGCTTCTTGCCACGGCACAGTTGATAGCTGAGTCTTCCGCTTATTTATGTGACGCTACCTTGGATGCGGTCCAGATCACTGCCCGCACCTCAGCCTTGTCGGTAGCTGCCCGTAGAACTCTCTGGCTTAAGAGTTGGACAGCTGACATTAGTTCGAAGAAGTCACTAACCTCACTTCCTTTCAAGGGGCAGCGACTTTTTGGCGAAGAATTAGAAAAAATCATATCACAGGCCACAGGGGGAAAAAGTACATTTCTTCCCCAGAGCAAAAGCAAAACCAATTCTTCCTACAGACGCGGAAAATTTTTTCGTGGCCAAAGTGGACGTTACAACAGACGCAGTAGTCCTCCCCAACGTTCCCATTTTAGAACAAAGAACAGTGACAAGGGACGCCCTGCATGGAAGACTAACAAGTTTCACAACAAGCCCACAACTGATAAGTCCACATCAGGTTGACGGGGCAGCCCCTCCGGAGTCACAGCATCCGATAGGGGGCAGGTTGCTTCAATTCCGGGAGGTGTGGAACCGACATTCGTCAGACAATTGGGTCAACGAAATAATTTCAGAGGGCTACCATTTGGACTTTTCTTCTATCCCCCCCAGAAAATTCCTTATGTCCAGAATCCCGGTCAAACCAGCCAAGGCTCAGGCCTTTTTGGAATGCATATCCAACATGGAACAGAACGGAGTGATTGTACCCGTGCCCCCGCTGGAGAAATTCTCCGGGTTTTACTCCAATCTATTCCTAGTGCCCAAGAGGGACGGATCCTTCAGACCTGTTCTCGACCTGAAATTCCTCAACAAGCACATACGCTCGGTACGATTCAAAATGATTACCCTGCGCTCTGTGATTCGGGGAATGGAACCAGAGCAACTATTGATGTCCCTAGACATCAAGGATGCGTACCTTCATGTACCGATTTGGCAACCTCACCATCGTTTCCTGAGATTTGCCTTCAAGAATTTCCACTACCAGTTCGTAGCCCTCCCCTTCGGCTTGTCATCGGCCCCTCGGGTATTCACCAAACTCATGGCGGTTACGGCTGCCTCCTTGAGACTCCAGGGTGTATCGGTGATGCCCTACTTGGACGACCTTCTTCTGAAGTCAAGGACAATAGAGAAGGGCAGAGCAGATCTTCAGACGGCGATCCGATTACTCCAGGACTTTGGCTGGACAATCAACTGGGAGAAGTCCAGTCTATTTCCCAGCCACCAGATGACATTCCTGGGTCTCGAATTCAACACCCTCACCCAACGGGTGACCTTACCTTTGGACAAACAAATGAGGATCAGAGACCAAGTTTCCAAACTATCTCTCTGCCAGATTCCGACTATACACATGGCCATGAGGGTTCTAGGATCAATGGTTTCGGTCATAGAAGCAGTCCCATTCGCACAAATTCATCTACGTCCTCTTCAAGCCAACATTCTGTTGGGATGGAAGAGAGGTCCTCTTTCCCAGAAGATCAAACTTCTTCAAGCAACGAGGGAATCTCTACAATGGTGGATGCGACAAGACAATCTGTCAAAGGGCCAATCCTGGGCGATTCCAGATTGGAAGGCAATCACGACAGACGCCAGCCTCCAAGGCTGGGGAGCAACATGGGACAATCTATCTGTGCAGGGTACATGGTCTCTCCCAGAATCCAAACTTCACATAAACATACTGGAGCTTCGGGCAGTGCGACTAGCTCTTCATCATTGGTCAAGCCGTTTGCAGACAAAATCAGTGAGAGTTCAAAGCGACAATTCTACCACTGTGGCTTACATCAACAGACAGGGTGGAACCCGCAGCAAAGCGGCACTAGCAGAAACTCAGGAGATTCTGAGATGGGCGGAACGCAACCTTGTACGACTGTCGGCTATCCATATCCCAGGAGTGAACAACACAAAGGCAGACTTCCTCAGTCGAAACAATCTGGATCCAGGGGAATGGGAACTTCATCCGGAAGTTTTCTCAGATCTTGTCAGTCAATGGGGACTTCCCCAAATAGACCTAATGGCTTCCAGAACCAATCGCAAGGTGAAGAGATTCTTCTCCTGCTCCCGAGACCCTCTTGCAGTAGGGGTGGATGCCATGACCCAGATTTGGAAATTCTATCTAGCCTACATTTTTCCACCACTACCCATGTTGCCTCGGGTCCTCAAAAAGATCAAGCTATCACATTCCACAGTGATTGTGATAGCTCCCTTCTGGCCCAGGAGGACCTGGTTCTCCGATCTCCAAGAAATGTCGGCAGCACAACCAGTTCGCCTTCCATCCAGATTGGATCTCCTGTGTCAGGGACCCATAGCCCATCACAACCCGGGATTATTTGCTTTGATGGCATGGCTATTGAGGCCGACATATGGCGAAGACAGGGCATAGCTGAAGAGGTTATTGACACAATGTTGAAGTCACGCAAATCTACATCGTCCAAAGCCTATAACAGGGTATGGCGCAGTTACTGGAACTGGTGCAAGGAAGCACAACTACCTTTTTTCGAGTTTAATATTCCAAGAATCCAATCCTTTCTACGGCGAGGATTCAAGCTGGGCCTCAAATTGAGTTCTTTGAAGGTGCAGGTTTCTGCATTGTCAGCTCTATTTCACTCACGCCTAGCTCTGGAAGATTCTGTGCACACCTTTCTGCAAGGAGTAGCCCATTTAGCTCCTCCATTTCGTCCCCCGATTCCTGGTTGGGATCTCAATCTAGTCTTGGAAGCCTTACTGGATTCACCTTTCGAACCGTTAGGCACAGTTACTGAGAAGTGGCTCACCTGGAAAACAGTGTTTCTAGTGGCGATTACTTCAACCAGAAGAGTTTCAGAACTGAGTGCACTTTCATGTGATCCAGCTTATCTAGTATTCCACAAGGATAAAGCAGTTTTACGCACAGTACCATCCTTCCTACCCAAGGTTGTGTCCTCATTTCACATAAACCAGGAAATTGTGGTACCGTCCCTATGCCCTGAACCTAAGAACTCTAAGGAGAAGCGACTTCACAGTTTAGATGTCGTCAGAGCTCTTCGCTGGTACGTGGAAAAGTCTAAGTCCTTTCGACGTTCTCAAAGACTGTTTGTAGTTCCTAATGGGCCTCGAGACGACAGAGAAAATAGGATTTTTGATACTCACCGTTAAATCCTTTTCTCTGTAGTCGATAGGGGGACACAGGGCTTCCCGCCCCGCGGCGAGATGTTGACCACGTTGGTCCATGAGGGAATACTCCCTGAGTTACCAGTTCTGCTAGTTAAGTTTTATTCCTATTGTTTAGCAGTCTCTTTGGTACAAACTGAATAGGTTGGCGTAGCATCCGGGTTAAGCCAGTCCCTAGGTCACGCCCCCTTTTGATTATTCATACAAGTGTCCTGCCTCCGGAGGGTGGAGCTTAACCCCAGCTGTTCCCTGTGTCCCCCTATCGACTACAGAGAAAAGGATTTAACGGTGAGTATCAAAAATCCTATTTTACTAGACATGATTTTAATATAATCATGACATGTCCAAAGAGCATGGTCGCTAGGGTAATTTGAACCCTAGCAACCAGATCCCTAAAATTGCAAACCGGAGAGCTGCTGAATAAAAAGCTAAATAACTCAAAATCAAATAATAAAAGTAAGTTTAAAGTTGAACAAGCTCTTTGATAGCAAATGTCCCTGTTGCAACAATAAATGCTGTATCCCCTGTGATATTTTCCTACAGGGTGCATTTTGCCCTGCATGGCTCTGGGTAACTGTCAAAGATATGATTTAAATTAAGCCCTAAACCTTTCTGCGTGTTTCTACAATTACTGCTCCATGGCACTCTGTATACTGTATTTGTAATTTATATACAGTGTATATATTTTTATTCCTGATCCTCCAGTCACCTATTTCACAGGTATGGAGTCTATTATCTGGAAACCCATTATCCAGAAAGCCCCAAATTACAGAATGGCCGTCTCCCTGTTATCCAGAATACTTGGGACCTGGGGTTTTCCGAATAATGGATCTTTCCAGAATTTGGATCTTCATACCATAAGTGTACTAGAAAATCATGTAAACATTAAATAAACCCAATAGGCTGGTTTTGCTTCCAATAAGGAATAATTATATCTTAGTTTGGATCAAATTCAAGATACTGTTTTATTACTACAGAGAAAAAGAAAATCATTTTTAAAAATATGGATTATTTGGAAATCTGGAGTCTATGGGAGATGGGCTTTCCATAATTCTGAGCTTTCTGGATAACAGGTTTCTGGATAACGGATCCTATACCTTTAATCCAAATTTTTTAAAATGATTTTCTTTTTCTCTTTAGTAATAATATAGTACATTGTACACCAGTAAGTGCTCCCATGTTTATTCATTGTAAGATCCAGCATTAGCTCTGTTCTGTTGTGTTTTTTGCTGTACTTAGCACTCATACGCTGGAGCCTTTCAAAAGGTTACAAAAGCATTTAAATATACATTGTCCAACCACAAGACAAGATACCAGATCCAATCCGAAAAAGTTGTAAGTTAGTGAGTAGTAGTGTTTGCAAGAGTCCTGCAGTGGGCTGGGTACCTGTGGGTAAAGGAACAGTAACATCAAAAAATGAAAGTGTTTTAAAATCATGAATATATAATGTACTGTTGTGCTGCACTGGTAAAACAGACGCATTTGCTTCAGAAACTCTTTATAGTTTTTATATAAACAAGCTGCTGTGTAGCCATAGGGCAACCATTCAAAGCTAACAAAGGAGAAAAGGCACAGTATATGCACAGATAAGCTCTGTAGTAGACTATGGGATTCTTCAGAACATATTTGTCATCTACTGTGTTTCCTGTGCTTGAATGGCTGCCCCCATGGCTACACAGCAGCTTGTTCATATAAACTGTAGTAGCCTTTCTGAAGCAAACAAAACTGCTTTACCAACGCAGGGCAACAGTACATTATTTTGTTATTCCTTTAAGACACATTTTTTGGTGTTAATGTTCCTTTAACTGCAAAAAAACAGATGACCTGCAGGTTTGCAGGTAGGACTTTTGGTTGCAGGTTTGCAGGTCTTATCTATAGTTTTACTCCTTTTACACATTTTAAACAATTTTATGCACTACTGACTTCTGATGATGTAATTTGTGGTTTGCAGCAACAACACTTCGTGTTTAAAGGTGGTCAGCAGGACATGTTTCGGCTTGCGGGAAAAGGCAGTTGCAGGTTGGAGGTTGGGTCTCAGAAAGTAAAAATATGGGTTTCTGATCCCAGTTGGGTCCGGGTTTCATTAATTGGTTCTGTGCATGCAAGTCACAAAATGTCCCCATCTGTACAACTTGCTGGCTCGTTTGAGCTTGCTGATGATGTGCTCTGCAACTTGTGCCATATTTATTATATGGTGCAAGGCAGAGTGCAGCCAGACCCAGGTCAGAAGTGCTCTGGGAATGAGGACTAAGCCAAGTGATCCCCAACCAGTGGCTCGTGAGTAACGTTGCTCACCAACCATTTGGGTGTTGCTCTCGTTGACCTCAAAGCAGGTGCTTATTTTATAATTCCTGGCTTGAAGTGAAGTTTTGGTTGAAATATAACCCAGGCATAATGCCAAATAGAGCCTCCCGTAGGCTGCATAGGGCTACCAAATGACCATCACAGCACTTATTTTGCACCACTGAGGAACATTGTTCATGCTTGCGTTGCCCCCCAACTCTTTTTCCATCTGAATGTTGCTCACAGGGACCCCTAGACTAAGGGGTGTGCATTTGCACTTCTGCCCTGGCATGCACTTCTATATTATTTTCTATGATGTATTTCTGTTTACGGAAATATAGTTCCATGCATACAGGCATCACATGTATAATAAGATGTATAAAACAAGATATTAATGAAGGAATTATATATGAACAAAGCAATCCTTGTTGAAAGAACTCAGTATTTTCTTAGGTATTTGCTCCAATTTTTTTTATTCGTCCTTAATATATTGATGGGCAGAAAATATATTTTTCTGTCTTTCTATATATACAATATAAATATATTCAGCTGAGGATAGTGCACTATATATAATAATGAGACCTGGGTGCCTGAGCACAAACCAAAATGTACGCAAACAGAATGTCAGCACGGGATTTCTATAATAAAACAAGAAAAATGTTATTTGTTGCAACTATTCAGTCCTCCACAGTGAAAGTGAAAATGTGCGAAATAATATAAATAAATATATGGATATCTAATAAAACAACATAATATATCCACACTCACTATACCATTAGACAGATATATGCATAATTAAAGTCATAAATTGACACATTCATTTGAATCGACAGCAATAAAACTCCGTTGGACACTGTCCCATTAAGCACTTTAGCCCCACTCCAGCCTTTTGCACACACTCTATAATAACTTTCAGCACTGGAATGACTACACTCACACCTTTTAGCGCATCACCTGATGGACTTCAATGTGCTTAGTGGATAAAAGATCCTGTGTGGCTCTGTGGAAAATAGAAGATCGAATAAACACTTTCAGTTAAGATACAATCCAGTTTTTTCAATACTGGATTGGGTACTTAATATTTCTCATTGGTTGTATGTTTTATTTATAGTCCAAGTGGCAATTTACATCTATATACATCTTTGTTCAGAATGAGCAACACCAAATTATTAAAATTTTTAATTCCCCCCAAAACAGCTATAAAAACTTTGATTTTTCAAAGTCTGCCAATTGACTCCAAATATGTTCTAGGAGGTCCCGCATAGGCTAAAACAGCAATTCGGCAGGTTTTAGATGGCGAATGGTCAAAGTCGAATTTTTAGAGACAGTACATGATAAATTTCGATATTCAATTTTTTTTCAAGTTAGAATCGAATTTGGACTAAAAATAGCTCGAAATTTGAATTTTTTTAATTCGAAAACGAAACACGAAAACTGCATCAGAATGGCAGAGCAGTTAAATTCGCCCCAGTGTCCTTGTTCAACAGGATTTTCCAACCCGCTCAGTTTTTGGCAGGCCAGTTGGGCAAGAGCTCATGAGGCCCTATGGACAGGCCAATAAAATGTCTACTTAGTCTGAGACAGGATTGGAAGAATATATCGACCCATGTAAGACCATCTCAAGAAACTATTATTTCATTTATTTAAGAGACCTGGGAACCTATAAACTACTTAAAGGAAAACTGTACCCCCAAAATAGAAATAGAAAGAGTATGTCTGCTACATACAATGCTGTTCTAACATCTGGTCCCCAGCGGTTTCAGAACACTTCACACATCCATTAATGCAAATCTCACAAGTAACACCTCTTTCTAGGAGTTGCATGACACAATGAATAATCCTATCACCACTACACAGAATCTACACCTCTGTGAATTTCTTCAGATGTCACCTCTTTGAAGAGTTACAATGTGCCATTCTGATTGGATTAGTGGAAGAGTTTATATGCCGAGAATTTCCCACACCAGTCAGTTGAACTGAAGAAGCTGCTCGGATGAGTAGTGAAACATCTTCAAGATTACTCAGCAAGTCCAGTAGATTTTTTGATTTACCTATACTAGATTTAAGCAGAACAGAATATCAGAAACAGTTAGAAGCTGTTGGGGATCCGAGAGAATAGAAGACACTGGCATTGCCACAACTTAAAAAGATTTGCCCTATTGAATGTAGCAAATACTGCACTGTGGCATCTGATGGATGATGGTACAACCATATTGTGTTTTTTTAAATGGGAAGGTGTGATGAAAGAATTCAGAATCCTATACTATGCATTGCTGGGCACTGTGGATTTGCAACAATAAAGGAACCCTAAATCCTACAATCATAGAACACTGTGCTGTGAGATTGAATAATTGTTTAATTTATTAGTGTAAAATGCTCCAGAATTTTAATACTCCATATTAATATCTGAATGTAATTACGATGGAGTAGATTCAGATGTGGAGACAAGCGTGAAATTGAGAAGGGAAATTATTTTTGTAAAATAGCTGTCACCGTGTGGAACACACTATCGTGTGTCTGGCTTTTATCCTTAAAGGGATACTATTATGAATCAAAAACAAACAAATACCCTTGAATGAATTGAATTAATTACCACTAAAAAACATGATTTATATATTTTTTAATCTTAAAGGCTATAGACAAGGTCCCTTCTTTAGGCACCAGACCTGATGCACCCCCCCTGAAACCTGAATATACTCTCTACACTATAAAAGTCAAATTTACAGTTAGAACATTGAGAAAACGGATATTCTTAAAGGTACAAGTATGGCATATTTTTGCCACATCTGGGAAAGTGGCACCTGAGGGGAGGTCCTACAAAAAAAAGTCAAATGTTTTTATGTTTACTTTCCAGATGGAGAAATGCAGACAGTAAAGCTGTCAATCCATACTCTGCTCAGTAATCATTGCCCCAGCTCGACTTATGTCAGTGCTTACAGTGTGTGAATTTTGTTCCAAAAAGGGGCAAGGGTATATCCACCAAAATCAGGGTCGGACTGGAGTGGTCCGGGGCCCACCAGGGCTGCCAACTTAAGGGTCTCCCACACCCCCTTAGTGGCCCCTGCTCCCAGTGTTGCCTCGTCCAATGGCTGCAACCTCTACCCCAGCACACAAACCTTCTCACTGTTGAACTTTAGGTGCAACAATCGGGGTGAGGCCAGGGGAGTGTGATGAGCTTCCACGGTTTTTTTATCAGAGACACTGGGGAGAAGGTCTGGGTTAGCAGTACCTGCCATGTTTTATCCTAGTGTCCTGCTGGCCCAGTCCGACCCTGATTGAAAATTGGCCCATGTGGGCACTAACAAACATTTGCTTTGCGGTGTCAGTTCTTATTGAACAAGAATTAGGTGTTATTCTCACTGAAAAAAAGCCACATGTGACATAGGACTAAGGGAATATATTTTAGATCTGTGCTCCTTATCCAATTCCTTGAAAATTGCTTGAGAGCCCATGGCGAAAACTTTTAAGGATAGTATAATCATATGCTTTTATTGATTTAGTCAGCTGGCTGCTTTGATATAGGATAGCTACATTTTGCAGCTGGACCGATCTCTATCTGATCCCTGATAAGATATAAGTTTAGAAGCATTATACATATTGTAGGTCAGGTTGGGGGGCAATTTCACAGATGATGGATGAAAATTGTATCTGTACGTCAGCAAGTGCATCCTGCCTTGGCAAATGAGGAAGCAAAGAGAAGCTGCACCTCCTATTATTTTCCTGCAGTGCTAATAATTAAGGCTTGTTGGCACCAATGAATGGTATTAGGAAGGTGGCTCTGTCACTAAACCATGAACATTGTTTTTAGGTAAAAATGCAACACTTTTTATTTTGTTATTTTTCCTTTTGGGCAATGTCAGATGGGGATGGTACAAGCACTTGACGGGTGCAGCGTCGATTCTGTACCTATGGGGGTGGGGTGTCTGTACCCAAACTGCCAAGATAGGTTCCTGTTCCATTCTCCTAACCCTAAACCGGGCTGCATATCATACCATGAGGACCCAGGCCTACCAGGCTACTTCAACTCACTATGAAATACCCCCTTTTAACTTCCCCTGGGGGTCCTTGCAAAGGTACCCTCCGCAACTGCGACTAACACACATATTACAGGGAGGGAGGGTGGGATGCTGCGTCCTTCTTCCTCCACGTCCCGGCCCCGAATGGTAAGTATTACCGCTGTTCCTTCCTCTGCTCCTTCGCCTGGGACCCACCAGCCAATCAGCGCACTTGTAATAGAAAAAAGGGGGAGGGCGGGGATAGCTGCACTCCTAAGGCCCCGTCAAGACCCTGTTGCCCCTATTCAGGCCATGGGGTCCCCTGCCAGGTGATTTCGGTGTTATCCTATTGGTGCTTTAATGCCACTATTTGTGCCTATTTAAACATGTCTCTTAAAACAACTGAAGCCTCCTCATCTGATATTGCCCTTAATTAAAGGTAGTCACTAGTAACTAGATAAACAAGTGGCACAGTAACACTATGGACAGCACATGGAACTGTTTTTTCCATATTAGCACAAGCAGGCCGACGCATAGAGCAGCAGGTTTGGGGAGGGGGGAGCAAGAAATAAAGAATAAAAATATGGTCAGTGGAGAAGAAAGAATTTAGTTATATTTCCATAATTGCATATTATCTGCTGGAAAACTTACTCCATAAAATTATCATAACTGTTTCCATGACAATAAGAAATGCTTCAAGTAAATCCCTTGATTCCTTCTCCACCTACTTCACCGTCTATTCTTACAGTCCTTTTTCTATGAGTGACAGTGGTGGCAGGGGACTGGCGGATGCCGGCTTTGAAGCAGTGGGCGTATAGATGCTGAGAAGGTAATGGAAATAGCGATTCAGTTCTTCAATGAAAAGCTGTCCTTCCATTTCAGCCCCTTGTTTATGTTTATTTTTTATCATGCCAAGGACCATGAGAAAGAGAGAGCAATGAATTCGTAACCCTGACTTTGAGTGAAAGTGTCAGTTCTCTAGGTAGCTTCATATTATGACAACGGCTGAAATATACATAAGTGTAGCTATACATTCTCATATTGACTAGTAATTTCCAGACTGCTTTTACTGAGGGGCAACAACTCCCATCACCCTTTGCCAGTCAGTAAGTTGTAAGTGTAGTCTAACATGGGTGGGGGGAGCAGGCTATACATTTCTGCAATTAAGACTTGGGTCTTGGTGGTGTTCATATTACATAAAGACTTTGAGTTTACAGTACTGTATATGTGGGATTATCAAGGATTATGTGGTTGATAGAACTGGTGATGCTGCCTATTTAGGACCAGAGCTCCAGGACACAACACTGATCCCTGACCAAAGAGAGAGAGAAATATGACTGAAAGGTGTGGTGTTTATACAAATGGCCTGTAGATGTCACTGTGCCCAGGGTTATACTGTGCATACTTCCTGACATCTTAAAAGTGAAAGTAAAAGTTACTGTTGTGTAATGCCTGCATGAGCCTGCTAATAAAGCATTGTTATACTCTACTCATCCTCGGCTACCCAAAACATAACAAGAGGGGGCAAGAGAAGCAAGAGGAAGTATGGTTAGTGCCTGGTTGTCCTATTCAAACAGGCAGAATATCTGTGACTAAATCAAGTTGGGCCTAGAAGTACAGCTGAATATCATATACTTTCCCCAGGTAAAGGGTCCTGGTGTTGATATGGATGAGATTAGTTTGATTGTGTCAGTAAGGGATGTGTGGGGGTCTACAGTCCTGGCTATTGATACTATTCAAAGTAATTTGTGCTGATCTGTACTTAAGAAGATGAACACGCCATATAAGACCAATGCCTGGCCCATTAGACGGGGGTCCCCAATATTTTTTACCCACAAGCCACATTCAGATGTAAAAAGGGTAGCGACACAAGCATGAAAACAGTTCCAGTGGTGCCAAATAAATGCTGTGATTGGATATTTGGCAGCCTATATGTGGACTGACAGCCTACAGGAGGCTCTTTTTAGTTGTACACTTTGTTTTTATGCCTCCAAATCAAGATTTAAAAAATTAGCACCTGCTTTGATGCCACTGGGGCAACATCAATAAGTTGGTGAGCAACATGCTGCTCACGAGCCACTGGTTGGGGAACATTGCAGAAGAACTTGCAATCTAAGGATCTTATCACATTCACACACATAGGTCAGTTTTATCAGAAGGCAATTAAACTGCACTGCATGTTTTAGGGTTCGTCTAATTCTGTACAACTATAGGAACATCATACCACTGTTACTGCTGCAGAGCGCTGATCAAAGCATTCTTGGAGTCTGGTAAGTTAATATCAATGTATCGGCTTTATTTTGCGCTTTTTAAAATTACAAAGGAGGGGATTTACATCTAACGCGTTTCGTGTCAGAAGACGATGAAGTGTCAGTGAATTTTAAAAAGCACAAAATAAAGCTGATACATTGATATTAACTTACCAGACTCCAAGAATGCTTTGATCAGTGCTCTGCAGCGGTAACAGAGGTATGATGTTGTAGCCGGTCAGAAGGAGCCGATACATTGCGAGAGCTGCGGCTTGGCAGGAGCTGGCGTGCATGGGAAGCGCTCCGCCATTGCCACATCACCTTTTCGTTTGTACAACTATAGGAACACCCTACGCTGATTTCTCTCCAACAGACTTAGTGCAATGGGGTCTGAGAACTAAAGTTTAAAAGCTTAAAGGAGGCTAGAAATGGTGCACATAATGTTTTTTCGTAACACATGCTCTGTGCTGCTGTCAGTTAACTGATTAGAATAGATAATCAGCCCTGTATCATCAGCTATGATAGGTAACCCCTCATTTTCTGCTTGATTTGTGTTGACCGATAAGCTTAGTTTCTCAACACCTTCCAGACCACATTGAGCATGTGTAGAGTCAATGACACTTGTAACAGAACCCAAGATAGTGACCCCCTTTGCAATTTTAAGGCCTGGCTCATTCATGTTATAGACATTCTGAAACTTTAGTTTGGTGCAATAAATTCAGTATATACAATGAACAGAAGAAACATCAGTTATCACTAGTTAAGGAAAAATTATGTTGTGTTTATTGTATCAGAAGCTACAATATATACATGTTAGGCTTGAATCTGCCAAGTTATACAAAACCCTGGAAACAACAGTTATTCTACCAAATATTTTGATGCAAGGTCTTGACTGCCATATAATTCTGACCCATAACCTTTTTTTCTGCACAGAATTTTGCGGTGTCATATTGTGTTGGATGTTCAGGTCTCTTAGCTAGCATTTCATTTATTCATCTCTGTGTAAATAGATAGAGAGAAAAGCAGAGAGAGTTGTCACAAGTCACATCTTTCATAAGAAGGGACAACCGTGCTGACTCTGCTCAACCCTATGCTATGGTATGTAAATAGTTAACAGAAATAAATTTGTTGCATTGATTTTTGCAATAAAGTTTGTCAGACAAAATTACTTGCACAAACTGGTCCAAATAAGCTTCTAGCTGCAGAACTGTAAAGAGAAATGGTTAGAAATTACATTTAGTGGCAGATTTTAACAATCCAGCGTTATTTGGGTTTTTGCCAAATCTCAGCACTTTTTACTTAGAGGTAGACTTATTCATTCTTGTCACCTTAAACCTGCTGAGAGTTCAGGTATGTACTGAATCCCATTATCCAGAAAGCTCCAAATTATGGGATGGCCAAAGACTCCATTTTATCCAAATAAGCTACATTTTTAAAACAGTACCTTGTACTTGATCCAAACTAAGATATAAATAATCCTTATTGGAAGCAAAACCAGCTGTTATGTTTTGGGTAGCCGATGATGAGTAGAGTATAACAGTGCTTTATTAGCAGAGTCATGCAGTCATTACACAACAGTAAGCTTTCACTTTTAAGCTACAGGAAGTATGCACAGTATGTCTGAGCACAGTGACATCTACAGGCCATTTGTATAAACACCACATATTCACCCTATAGTAAGAAAACATTAGGACAACTATAATAAACAGCAACAATTAAACAGTATGCATTTAAAAACAATATTATACATTCTTCACATCACAAAGTCCTTGATCCATGCAGGTAGTTTTCTAATTTTATCAGCACGCCTTATAGGTTCACTTTCTTCAGGCCTATTGCAGTTGACATCAGGAGTAGGAAAATGTCCTTCATCAAATGGTACTTCTCCAACGTAATATCTAATAGGCATCTCACTTCAAGTGGTGTAGTAAATTTAGATTGTCTTTGTTTCAGTATTCCTGGTTTCTTAATTCTGACAAAAGATCCAGGCTGAAAGTGTACTTCTCGTGCACCACGTTTTCTGTCAGTATGAGCCTTGCATTTGGCTTGTTGACGTTTCACAATGTCAGCAGGCGGGTCAGATTATGGAAGCTTATGGAAGCCTTGCAACAAATAATCTTGCTTCTGCTCCTGGTCTTCCAAGCGCTGTAGCAGAGTAGTGAGGAGCACTTCCATAGTGGAAGGAGTAGCAGCAGCATGACCTTCTTCGTCCATGGCCCGTTATAATGTAACGGTTGGCACCATAAACCCAGAACCAATGCCAAGCACCCTGGTCTCGGCTCATAAGGAGAAGGGTTATGGACAAACAATGGGGCACAACTGTAAAGCAAAAGTCTTTGGGCAGAAGGTCGCAGTACAAGGCGTTAGACAGAATCGTTGTCAGATCAAGCCGGGTCGGGGCAGGCAAAGTACAAACTAAGTCAGGCAGGCAGGCAAGGGTCAAAACCAGGAAGTCAATCAGAGGGTTAAGCAGAATCGGAGTCGGTAATCAGGCAAGGGTCAGGATACAGAATGTAGAATCGTCAAAAGCCAGGCAGGGGTCAAAACAGGTAATCAGAATCAGGTTCAGAACAGAATAGCAACAGCTAACAGCACCAGGAAACAAGTCCTATAACGGGCAATGTGAAAATCCAAACTGTGCCTTTAAATACTTTTAAATTTCGCGTCACTGCGCGCTGATGTCACACGCCAGCACGCATGAGCAAATAAATCAGGAAGCGACGTGCCGCGCGCCCTAACCATTCCCCTTTTGCGATCCAGAGGAGCAGCGTGTTGGGTGTCCCCGCCGAGGGGATTGCAGGCGTCCCTGCAGACTCCCTCCCGCTAGACCCCTAAGTACAGTTGTTACAGATCCCTTATCTGGAAAACCCCAAGTCCCTAGAATTCTGGATAACAGGTCCCATACCTGTATTGTTTTTGAAAAAATGCAACTGCAGAAAAATAAACTCCATGAATTGCAGCAAAAACATGAACACAAAAATGAATAAATCTCGCCATAATAAGGGTTCAGCAAAGTCGAACCCCAAGGCTCTGAACAACTGAAAGGAAATGTTTTTTGTGATACAAAGTTCATCGAAAATTATTGATTTGGTGCATCCTTAGCAGATATATTAAAAAAAGTTTAACAATGTGATATAAAGGAGAACAAAAGCTTTTCAAATCATTCTACAAGAAATGCTAATATTTTATGCGGTAACGTGCTATCAAAATACTTCTCTTCTGCATCAATATATATTTTAAGGAAGGTGGAATATTATATAAGAATATAAACAATATACAAAATGTCGCCTTATACAGTTTTTAGTAGTGGTGATCCAGATTAAGGAAAGATCCCTTTCTTGGAAAATCCTGGGTGCAAGCATTGTATATAATAGGTCCTATACATCCACTGCTGTAATAACTGTGTCTCTTTATTCCTATTTAAATAACATGAAACTGGCCACAAACCCCGACTGTCTCTAATTGATGAGTACATCCAACTTTCCTAAATATAATATATTCCTAAACGTATGCCCACTGACTATCCTGTAATAACTGTATAACCTGTGCTGAATCATGTAGCTGTCTGGGTAAATAAATCACATAGTTCTGGATTATTTAATCTAAATGCTCTGATAAATATCTGGATAGTCAGATATTAGTGGTCTTCCAGAGGGATTTTTACTATTCTTATGTATTTTTGTGATGCAGTAAAATATTTGGGCATCTTGCTTTCTTTAAAATATATTATTCCTCTTATTCATGTTCCTTTCTTCCGTAGCTTCATGTAACAATTTCTGTATTTTACTATTAAAAAATAATTAGGATTAATTTGGATTAACAGTCTTTATGTAGTTTCTTTCTCTAATTATGTTTTACTCATGAATAAATTGTTAGTTTTGTTTGGAACCATTACCGCCGCTGTTATACGCTGGCTTTATAGCAATTGATTTATCTTTATAAGTGTCTCCAATCCTGTTTCTTATTGCAAGTGAGATTACATTTCTGTTTAGGAAGTTGTTTTCTCACTTTTTCTCACAGTTTACTTTTACAATTTACAGTTTACAGTTTACAATTTTTTTTTACCAAATTTCCTGTAAATCTCATGTAGTGTATTCTCCATTTTCTATATCTATAAGTAGATTTTGATTTTAATTTAGTATAGTATCATGAAGATGGGTGGTAACATCTGGGTTAGCAGGTTGGAAGTTTCTTTATAGAATACTTTTAGCAAAAGGTATGTGCTCAGAAATAGGATATGTTCTTTGAATGGAAATGCAGTACCACTATCGGTAATAATGCCATCAATATGCTATCTCTGTTATGTAGCCTGGAGCAGGGCCTCCATTAGGGGGGCACAGGGGGTACCGTACAACTGTACCGGTCCCGGGCCTGAAGGGGGGCTGTGCTGCACTTTTTGAAAGAGCCGGGCCCCCTTGACAGCGCTGAAGCCGTGCCTCCCTTCCGAAGTCCTGAACCGCCGAAAAGCCAGTCCTGAAGCAGCAAAATGACCCGACTTCACGAAAGGAGGAGAAGTTGAAATACTAAAGCCACGAGTTCAATTCTACTGAACACCACCAATCTTTTATTAAAAATGTTTTTCCTTATAGGGGTGCTCTGGTCACCATATATTTTTTTTTAACTTGTAGGGGGGCCCTGACCAACAGTTTTTTAAAAAACCTTTTAGAATGGGGGCCCTGGGACCACAGTTTTTTTTAACTTATAAGGGGGCCCTGACCATCAATAGCTTTTTATAACTTGTGTGTGTGTGTGGGGGGGGTTAACTTTTTTAGCACTGATGTCTGTGTGGTCCTTTAACCATGGTGTGGAGTGGGCAGGATCTGGGGTGGGGCTTGTGGGCTGGGGTGGGCGGGTTCCCACGGCACCCCACAAAAATTTTGTTGTACGAGGCCCAGTGATTTCTAATGGTGGCCCTGGCCTGGAGTGATATTTCTAAGGACAGTCACTGTGGATTGAATCTTTCTAAAGTGATATGTCTTTACTCTCACTCTTAAGCTCTATATAGACGCAACGATTCTTCTTGCCGAACGACCGATTTTATTGAAGTCCGACCAATCCTTCAAAATTATCGTGCGGTTAGTGGGATTCGAATGATCGTACATCTTACGATTTTTCACCCGACATCTGTCAGGAAATTGATCGGCCAGGTTAAAAAATCTTTGTACGTCCCAGTGCAATCTATCTATGTTTGCAGGGCCAAGCAGGCAGCTCCCCTTTGTTTTCCTGGCAAATTGGTCTTTTTAGTTGATGGTCAAATCGTACGATCGTTCCGAGAAAATCGTGGTCTCACGATGAGGATCGGATCTTTAAAAAACCTCAACATCTATGGCCAGCTTTAAGAGCTGTGGAAATGCAATAATGTTACTTAACCATTCAAGTGGAAAATAAAACTCATTGGCATTTTATGGCTTTTATGGATTTCACAATTAAAGTAGAAGACAGTAAAAAAAAGAAAAAAGGAAAAGACCCTCTAATCCATTACTGTGACGTTATCAGCAATGCAGAAGATAATTCTGTTAAGACTAAGCAAGATAATTAAATGTCATCATTGAAAATGTTATGTAAATTACACTGTTATGATACGGTAGAGCTGTCTTTGGGACCCTTTAAACAGTTCTGGAAAGTGTGGTAAAGGAAAACAATGTATCACATAATAATCTCTTGCCTGTGCAGTCAGCACAGCAGTGGGGATATTGGCCTCTGGGAAGGGACTGTGGGACAAGAGGTATAGTAGGGAGAGATGGTGCCTATATTAACAGTGGGATAATAGTCTCTGGGAAGGGAGTGTGACTGTGGGATAGCAGGTATAGTAGGGAGAGATGGTGCAAACAGTTATTTTTTTGCTCTAATTCCTCCTGCTTTTGGCGGGCCCTGTCCTGTCCCCCCCTCTGGCAGCTGTTGTAGAGGCAAAGACCAGGGAACAACGTTTCAACGTGGCCAAGTAACAAGTTGCAACCTTCTCTGCATTTGCATGCTGCGGTATTGGGGATGGGGCCGCTTGCACCATGGCACTGGTGCAAGGGGATCAGCATGGAAGGGGCCATAGAACTAACATGGAAAAAGGACAGGGAGCCTTGGGGATCAAAAGTTATACCCGTGGTCCCTCAGATATCAAACTAATAAATCCTAGTTAATAATGTTTTATTCATTAAGGAGAGACATTTTGTTCTTTAAAGTAATACTATCAGGGGGAAAACTAATCTTATTAAATTATAAATTACACTGCAAATAATTCACTCTACAATATAAAATTTCATTCCTAAACCAGTAAGTGTGTAGGCAGCCATCTCGGGTCATTTTGCCTGGTCATGCGCATTCAGAAAGAGCCAGCACTTTAGGATTGAACTGCTTTCTGGCAGGCTGTTGTTTCTCCTACTCAATGTAACTAAATGTGTCGCATTGGGACCTGGATTTCACTATTGAGTGTTGTTCTTATATACCAGGGAGCTGTTATCTTGTGTTAGGGAGCTGCTATCTGGTTACATTCACATTGTTCTGTTGTTAGACTGCTGGGGGAAAAAGGGAGGGGGTGACATCACTCCAATTTGCAGTACAGCAGTAAAGAGTGACTGTTGTTTATCAGAGCACAAGTCACATGACTGGGGCACATGGGAAACTGACAATATGTCTAGCCCCATGTCATATTTCAAAATTAAATATAAAAAATGGTGAATTCTGCTGTAGCAGCACTAGTAACTGATGATTTTTTTCCTATGCCAGTATCCCTTTAATCCCCACGTTGTTGCCAGAAAGAGTAGATAGCAGTAGGGTATAATTTCCCATTAAATCAGAGCAAAATCAATTTACAATATTAACGTGACAATTATTGAATCTGCTATCAGTGCAATGTGACATAATGACAAAGAGATGTAATCCGCGGTGCCCACTTTTCTGCGCAAACAGTTTTTTTTTTTTTACTCCAAATGCTCCTGGTTTTGGCGGACCCTGCCCTGTCCCCCCTCTCTGGCAGCTGTTGTACAGGCAGAGACCAGGGAGCAACTTTCCAACGTGGCTATTCTGCCCAATGGGGTTCCAGGATAAAGCCAGGAGGCGGGGCAACACTGCATAAGAACTGACATTAGGCCATTAATGCTGTGTTCCAGCCCAATACATGAGGGTGGGGGGCAGCGGGGGTTAAGGGGGCCCAGTTGCCAATTTCTGTACCAGGGCCCTAAGGGGTCTAGTTACGCCACTGTGCCCAGACATAATAGTATTTTTTACAATTTCTTTACAATTGTAATGTTTGGAATTACAAATGTAACAGAAGCGTTACCTGAATTACTGCTACATACACAGAATGATAAGACCTGCCAATCTAGGTCCATCTAGACTGAGCTAGACAGTAACTTATAGCAACTAATAAGTGATAAACTTTGCTCAGACAGCTGCAGGTAGAACTATGAAAATGAAAATTTAACAGCCACCTTTCACCTCGGGAGGAACCCTTGGCTAATTGGATGTCGCCAGGTCTTATTAAGTGAGGAGCAAAGCTACAGGTTCTGGACGAGCAAAGGGGCACGATCGTCTCACCTGGATAAAAGAACACCACTAGGAAGGCAAGCAAGACAACACAGCGTGGAACAGGCAGGACGGGCCAGCACAAGCAGAGGAAGAATACTCAGACAGGCCAGAATCAGGATTGGAGAGAGTAGAATAGTCAGGCAAGGCAAGGGTCAATAACCAGAAGATCAACAGGAATCACTTAAAAGTAGCACCAGGAACAACCTTAATTGAACCTTACAATGGGCATTGTGTTTAATTACAAAGCCCCTTTAAATAGTTCGAATTTTGCTCCATTGCGCTATGATGCCGGCGCATATAACCCAGCAGAACCGCGCTAGAAGGAATCAGACGCAGGCGGTGGGCGTCCCCCCCCGAAGACATGACGGGCGCCCCCGAATGCCAATGGGTAAGCCACTAGACCATCAGGGAAACTATTCATCACAATTATGTTCTTTTTCTCTGTAATAATAAAACATTGGCTTGTACTTGATCCAAAGTAAGATATAATTAATCCTTATTGGAAGAAAAAAAAGCCTATTGGGTTTATTTATCGTTCATATTATTTTCTAGTAGACTTAAGGTATGGAGATCCAAATTAAGGTTTTCCGTTATCCAGAAAACGCCAGGTCATGAGCATTCTGGATAACAGGTCCCATACCTAGTAAATTAAGTACTGAATGGAGTTGGCAGAGTAACTAAAAACTTCATGTTTAGGACTGTGATCCAATAGTCTGCAAGTCACATTGCATGCTCACTCCTATCCACCCCTATTTGTTGGGACAGCCTAATTCATGGACCTGAAAAAGAGTATGTTGTGGGAATTTGAGAGGATGGCAGGGTACAACTGGTGTGGGAATATTGGGAGGAACAACAGAGGGATGACTGAATCTTATACACATTGAATCAGCATAATGGAAATCTGTATGAAAAAAAAAATAGGATTGTAGGCAGGGGAATTTGGTAATGATGGTATCCTTTTAATGGCAGCTACAATCTAACAGAAAGCCTAAATAGTCACTGTGTTGATCCAGCTAATTTATTATTTCTGTACTAGGTTGGGCTGCTAAGATGTGTTCTCTAGAGAAAACCACTTAAGGACGTATAGAAAGGTCACCGTAGCAAATACAAAGGCTTGCCTGATTGCTCTCTAGAGGAGATACAATGGAACCATCGATGATCACATTTCCTTAGAATAAAAAAAAAAATAGAAAGGTTGTATTTAAGGTCATCCAGACAAGCATGACCACAAGGGCCTGTCAATCTTTACTTGTATATTGGTTGATACAATTGTCTTGTCATTAGCAAATACAAGCAGTGGCATTTACTCTGACCATTAAGATGGAAAAAGCAAACCTTGAATTTAAAAACAACATATTGTGAAATTTAGAGGAAACATGGAAGATTACAACTTGCAATTTATTATTATTATTATTAGTAGTAGCATAAATAACGTAGTATTACATACCGAATACAACCAAACAAATTAAACCAAAACTAGGGATGATTTTCTAAAATTTGGAAAATTATTTTGCAAATATTGATATTTTTCAGTGTTGTTGTCACAAGAATTTTTTTTATACATATAAAAAAAATATATATATATATATATATATATATATATAAATATGTGTGTGTGTGTAGAGTAGGGATGCACCGAATCCAGGATTCGGCCAGGATTCGGCCTTTTTCAGCAGGATTCGGATTCGGCCGAATCCTTCTGCCCGGCCGAACCGAATCCGAATCCTAATTTGCATATGCAAATTAGGGGCGGGGAGGGCAATCGCGTGACTTTTTGTCACAAAACAAGGAAGTAAAAAAATGTTTTCCCCTTACAACCCCTAATTTGCATATGCAAATTAGGGTTCGGATTCGGTTCGGTATTCGGCCAAATCTTTCACGAAGGATTCGGGGGTTCGGCCGAATCCAAAATAGTGGATTCGGTGCATCCCTAGTGTAGAGATTATCGGCACTCACCATTCACATAATCATTTGCCGGGTGCTAACCAAAAATAATTGTAGCAGTCCACGAAAGCACTCACAGCAGTCGCTTACATGAAGTGTGTATCAAAAAGTAATTTATTGGTGCATGGTATATCAACGCGTTTCGGCTCACAGAGAGCCGTTGTCAGGATCGACGGCTCTCTGTGAGCCGAAACGCGTTGATATACCATGCACCAATGAATTACTTTTTGATACACGCTTGATGGCGACTGCTGTGAGTGAACTGATATATAGTGCTGCTACAGCAGAATTCACCATTTTTTATATTTCATTTTGAATTCTGACATGGGGCTAGATATATTGTCAGTTTCCCAGCTGCCCCCAGTCATGTAACTTGTGCTCTGATAAACTTCAGTCACTCTTTACTACTAACAACAGAAAAATGGGAAGGTAACCAAATAACAGCTCCCTAACAAAAGATAACAGCTGCCTGGTAGATCTAAAGCTGGCCATAGATGTAAAGATTTTTAAAAGATCTTTTCGTTATCGTGACACCATCTCAAAGCGATCATTTAAATGTACTATTTGTCCATCAACTAAAAAGACCATTTCAAGCAATATTGCCAGGAAAACTGAGGCTAGCTACCTGCTTGCCCCTGCAAACATAGATAGATTGCACTGGGACCGGTAAACATTTTTTAACCTGGCCGATCAATTTTCTGACAGATGTCGGACGAAAAATCATAAAATGCACGATCGTTCAATACCCACTAACCTCCCAATAATTTGATGGATTGGTCGGATTGCACTGAAATCGATCGTTCACCAATGAAAAATCTTTGCATCTATGGGGACCTTAAGAACAGCACTCGATAGTAAAATCCAGGTCCCACTGCGACACATTCAGTTACATTGAGTAGGAGAAACAACAGCCTGCCAGAAAGCAGTTCCACCCTAAAGTGCTGACTCTTTCTGAAAGCTCATGACCAGGCAAATTGACCTGAGATAGCAGACTACACACCAATATTACAAACAAAAAAAATACACTTGTTGGTTCAGGAATGAAATTTTATGTTGTAGAGTGAATTATTTGCAGTGTAAACAGTGTTATTTAGAAACAAAAACTACACCATAAATATCATGACAGAATCCCTTAAAAAAATCCAAGGGAAGTATACATTTTTAGTTACTTTTTTATTTGATATTTTAACAGAATGATGAAAAATGTCATATAATTTGGCCATGTGTTATACTGTTGTCATCTCAGAGCAGTCAGGCCATGTCCTAGGACTGGTAGCAAGGAGCACAGTCAAGCAGAGGTCAATCCAGAAGTGTCAGTAGTAATCAAACGCAGTACTAGGAGAAATCCAAAATCGAAGTCAAGAACAATATGAAAATAGATAAGAAGAAGGGCGCACTCACCTCGTGTAAAATCTTCATAAATAATTTATTAATTGTAGATATAATGCACTAACAATATTTGCAGGCATTAATAGCGTATAACAACACAATTGGAAAATTTAATTTCCATCAATGTGCTTTCCAAAGATTCAAGTCCAAATACCAATGCGTTTCGTCACTCAAGGTGACTTCTTCAAAGTTATAAAATAAATATAATGCCTCTTGAAATAAAAATTTCTTGAGGCAGAAAAGTCACTCCGCTATCCAACAGTGAGATCAGAGTCACACGGTGGATTCTGTATAAATAGTGCTCCAATTACCATCAATCAGGTGAATTTTGCCCACAAGTAAAATGGCTTCTGTCTCTGCTTCAATTTGGCAAATGCCACAAATTACAACCAATCAGGTTGATTTCCAAATGTTCAAGTCACAGGAAGTTTCTCAGTGCTGTGGAGGCCGGGCAACGCTTCCTCGTCATTACGTTGCTGCCTGCAAATACAATGGTCCTTAACGCTTCTATTTGGCAAATGTGCATGTGCCAAAATTTATTTATTTTTTTAAGCTCATTTGGCTTAATTAAAACTGCGCATGTCTAAAGTTTTTAAGCATTACTATAGAGGCGGTGTACTTCTTCCTGATCATCGTGTTGTTATGGTTACTATTTCGTAGTTTAGACCACAAATGTGTATGTCTATGTATATTAGCATTACTATAGATGCCTAGCAACGCTTTCCTATCAGTCATGGAGCATATATTCTATCCATATATTCTAACCATAGTAATCAATTTTTTGGAAGTTTAAATCGCCTATCTTAGTAATAATTAGACTCTGATATTCACCAACAGTGGACCGTTTACAATAAACAATATTTGAATATTCATTGCATAATTTCACTAAAATTTGCAATAAAATATATATTCTTATATAATAAGAAAACAATAAAACCTGTTTATTTATTGTTTATATATACACACTAACTATTTAGGAAATTGATGAATGAAGATCTAAAACAACTACAAAATCAGATAATTCATTAAGACCACAAGGTTTTTAGGTGTGTATTTTATAAACCCAATAATTTTCTCACTTATATTATTCATTTGATGGATTAAATTTAGCCATACTCTCCAGTGGTGTAACTACCGGGGGAGCAGGGGGCTGGGGTTGGCGGCCCCCTCTAGTTACATTACTGATACTCTCAGTTCATTTCTCAATGCCTAAAACTTGTAGGCTAGAAGGGTCCCCTCTAGGAAGGTCATAAAAATGTTTAGAGAGTCCATAAGATCTGTCCAAATTTAGAATTTTTCTCCTATGATCCCTAAATCTATCTTTTAATTTCCTCTTGGTCTGTCCTATGTATTGTAATTTACAGCCACAGGTAAGTACTGCAGATGAATAACAAAGTGAAAAAGAAGAAAAAGATGAAAGGTGTTACCATTAGTAGAAGAAGTAATCTCCTTACAGCAATGTACAAATTTTCAAGTGATACAACTTTTTCTCCCACATCTATATATATACCTGTGATATGTGAGATATAGGGTTGGAGATTTATTTTGGGGATCTTCTCCCAATTTGCTAGGGGCTAATATATTTTTTATACTGTATTACGTGACCTCCTAAACGAAACTTATGGATATTTGTCTAGAAAGCAATCAAAAATGGGGTCCAATTTTTCAATGTTTCAATGTTTTCCAGTGTTTATTCAATAAAGATTTAATTTCTTTATGGTGGGGATTATAAGTGGTTCAAAAAATGGGATGGTATTTATGCCATCTTTGTATTTTCACTCCATTTTTCTCAACTCCACCCTTCTCATACCTATCTTTCGAGGAATTGTGTTGCCCGCCTACTCTATTGGTATATTCTTGAATGCCTAGAAGTGATTTCCAATCCTTGAGAAATGCCTGGATGTTTGCTCTAATAATGACAGCTTTATCATATCACTTTTCCAGGAATCAGGAAGTAAGAATATTTGCTTCCCTGTCATAATCCTTTAGAGATGAACGATTTGAAGTCAGCAAATAATTCACAAAAGAACTCGGGAACAGAACTGTACAAGTAAAATGGCAAAATGATGTCCAAGCATCACACCAAAAGCAGAACTGGCTTAAATAGCGTCCTTGTGCCATGATGCACTAATGGTGGCAGCATCACTATGTATAGCGAAAGGTGCCATTGCACTATTTGGGCTGTAACATTTTTAGCCAATAGTGTCTGGACATTAAAGGTGGCCATACAGAGGGAGATCCGCACCAAACTAGCAGATCTCTCCCCTATATTCACACGATCGGATCAGAATGGAGGCAACATGGGCGGTCAGATCGCGGGACCGCATCAATGAACAGATGCACCATGATCTGAATTTCGGCCAGATATCGATCGGGGACGGCAGTCGGATGGCCCCACACACAGACCAATAGGCTACCAACTCGGCCTGTCGGCAGGTTTTATCGGCCCGTGTATGGAGGCCTTTACATGTTGTTACAATCTGTAGAATAGAAACCCTTGAGACTGCTTGAGGGTTAAGGCCAAGGCCAGATGTGGTGTTTTTATGTTGCATCTTAAAAAAAGCTCCGTCAGGTGTAAATACGCATAAACTGCCCTATCACTGAAACTAATGAAAAATGCGCTATGATAATTCTCACAGGGTGCTTGCAAGCCGAAATCCGCAACGGGACGCCAGTATTGGGGTTTTTCAGCAGTAACATCAATACGTCAAGAAACTACCAAATCAATAGACTCTATGGGATCTGCAAGTTTGAAACCACACTTTATGTAAGTACACAGAGTATTTTAAATATGGCGTCCAAATTCTCACAAGATAAATGACGCGTATACGTTTTTATGGCGTATTAGGCTGGTGACATGACAATTATTCCTGCTCCATTTTGCATGTAAATAGCTTTTTTATTTTCTATTTCCAGCCAGAGGAATATGGGGAATGAGAACAATGAGAAGTGCATGTTGGGAAAAGAAACCTTTGTGCTGAAAAACTCATGAAAAACACATATATTTACGGTCGCGTGTGGTTTCGGTGGCGTATTTACGCCGGACAGAGCTTTTTTAAAAACGCAACGTAAAAACGCCACGTCTGGCCTTGCCCTAACACTCTTTAGCACCAGGAGAGCCCTACCAGGACAAGTCTTCACAGATGCCCTTTTGGGGCCCTGGAACTTTCTGCTGTAGACTGACAGGGAGAACCTGACACTGAAGAATTGGAATGAGAAATGCGGTACAGAAAAGCCAAAAAGGCAAAGGTCTTGGGCAGGCAGCAAGATTATGTAGTCAGAAAACAGGCAGGAGTCAAAAACCAGGCAAACAGGAAAAATTACAAAGGCTTAGGCAGGAACTGTATCACCAGAGCCATCTTGGGCATAGAAAACAGCAAGAAGTTTTTTATCTTGAATCTTGGCACCAAGAGTGACGCCAGCGTGTCCACTGACATCATGACACGGTGCTGATTGTGGCAGACATCAGTGAGCATATGTGCACCTGAACGCATATTGTGTCTGCCCGCGAGCTTCAGAAGACAGGTCTGGGAGCCGCGCAATTGGGAGAAAGAGGGCAACGATGTCCGGGCCCCGTAACACATGTTCTCAGTGGAAACTTAGTTCAAAACTGTCTCCAGAAACAAGGTCAGCACAAGAACTATTAATAGGGGGCGTTGGCTGTTTACGGGTGTTCAGAAACAAGCGGGCCTAATATCATCATGTTCATATGCCTAGCATCAGCTGCAGTGGTGTCAAAGGTCACTGCCAGTGGACTCTGGAGCAGTGGAAACTTCTCCTCTGGAAAGATAAACAGAATTTCACCATAGGGTAGTCTGGGTAAGGCAGATGCCAGGGGAACGATACCTGCCTGATTGTATCATACCAACAGAAAAGATTGGAACAGGAGCAATAATGGTATGGCGCTGTTTTCCATGGTTTGGGCTGAGAACCCTGGTCCCAGTAAAGTCAAACCTTGAGGCTACATCATACAATGACATTCTTGACAATTCTGTCATTTATGGCCACAGTTTGTATACCCCATGCACACAGTGAGGTCTATACAAAATGGGTTTGAAGAACTTCACTGGTCTACAGCGAGCCCTGACCTCAACCCAATGTATCACTTGTTGACATCAAGCCAGGTCTGAGCCCTAATATCAGTGTCCAACCTCATTAACAATGTTCTTGTTGCCGAATGGAAACATCTTCATATTAATTGGTTTGGAAATGAAGAATATAGCAGAAGCCAGTAGATAAGTCAATATAGACCACAACAGCAATGCCAATTCTCTAGAAGACAGGGATATTCTCAGTATTTCTATTTCTGCACAAATTAAATAGCTCATTCATTTGATAGAAGGAGCTAAAGGTAACAGTACTGACAGCTAGCACTCCAGGGAGAAGGCCTAATGCACCTGGAACTATATATAAATTAATTCTAGTTAGTTTTGTTTTACCAGAATTCAGATGTTGTTACTATACAATGGAGGAGATTAGTCCATTTTGATTGATAGCTACTGCAGTGTTGGTTATAGGAACATGACACATCTGAGTAAAGCAAAAAAGTGAGGATTATAGGAGGATTCACTGATATGTCACGTCTGTGTGCTATATATGTCTGGGTATACTGAGGAAGAGGCAATTATATATGACATTTATTTGCAATGTATGTCCTCTTCTAGGAACCTTGAAAAGCTTCAATACAAAAATGACTTGCCATAACATTACATTTGTTCCCAGGGCTATTTTAGTTGTTTCCTTGCCACAGAATAGGCTTATTAAAGCAGCTAGTATAATCCGTGAAATGTACGTGCCTGTATGTATTTCTATATTAGTCGTACATGCAAAGAATGTTTAAAAATTCTTTTTGAAATATCCTATGTTATTGCAACAATAACAAGTGAGAAAAATACTACACCTCGCATAATAATATATAGGTTGTATAGGTTGTACCCCAAGGAAAAATCAGCTCAGTGCTCTAGGAACCAAAACCCTTTCTTCCTACACCAAGACTTGAGCCACGCATTTAGCTCCCTAAACTCCCGCTGTTTTCCTAAACTTGCATGTGGCACGGGCAAAATTTCAGAAAAGATGACATTGGAAGACCTTTCCTTGATGGTCATGCCCAGCCCCACCCAATAATTTGTCTATCCGATCAACCACATGCTGAACCTTGGCACCAGGTAGACAGCAAACTGTTCGGTTGTAGCGATCCGGACGACAAATTACCCTATCCACTTTCCTAATAATTGAGTCCCCTACAAGCACAATCTGCTTAGGCCTGACTCTACTCTCCTCCCCACCACTAATAGAGAAACTGGTCTCCCGGCTGTTAGAGAGATCAGCCCCATCTAGAATTTCCAATCCAGAGTTCATACTCCCATCATCTTCACACAATCTGGAAAATTTGTTGAGATGTATAAGCTCTGGAGCAGCCTCCATTTTTCTTTTGCCCACCTTAGATTTTCTAACTGTCACCCAGCTAGCTGCCTCAACATCCTGCTGCTGTTCCCCCCAAACTATCTGACCCCGCTCAGTGAGCAAAAGACTCCTTTCAAGATTGTCAATTGACCGCAGTGTTGCAATTTGTTGCTCTAGTGCTCTAACTCGAGCCTCCAAAGTGGCAATTTGCTCACAACCACCACAGAGGTAAGCATTTTGGATCTCTTGTTCCAAATCTGCATACATATGGCAGACTGTGCACTGAGTCAGACCTTCAATCTTGCTAGCACTCATTATCCCAGTTACAGATCAAAACAGGAATAAAAAAATAAATAAATAAAATAAAATTAGGGTTTAGAACAAACTTTTGACCTAGTTTGAACCTCCTTTAGTTTGAAACTCCTGTATTTGTAACTCCACTTACAGTTCCCCCACTTAACTCCTGTATTTGTAACTCCACTTACAGATCCCCTACTTAACGAGCAAACACTTGAGAGAAGCTAAACACTAGAGCAAGCTCCACTGGAGTCCCAGGGGTTCTATTTATACAGTCTGTTCAGATACAACTAATCAAACCCCACCCCCTCAAATGGAGGGAAAACTAACTGCAAAGTAAAGCAGGTTGTGACAAACTTGCTGTAAGCACACTAGCACACCAAACTTTGCTGTTTAGCACCCAAGACAGAAAAAAAACCTTTAAAAAATAAAACCACAGTAGTTAAATATAAACCTTAATATAAAATATCAGTTAATAACAAATACTTATCCTTTTCAGTTGATTTGTTTGCTTTAAGTTGCTTTTTGCCAGTCAGCAGCCTGTTTCAAAGGAAGCATAGAAAATCAACGGAGAGTTTCTTCAAATGCCGAGACGTCTAACTTGGGGCCTGATATCCATAAAGAACTGAAAACTCCTAATAAATGAGATTGTGGTATAGCTGTAGCTGACAAAAGATTAACAGTTGCTTTTTCAGTTATACTATATAGCTGAAAACATAGAAAGTTAATGATAATGATACAGACCAGACATTCCCAACCTGCTTGGCTGTGTCCCCAAAAAGTGGATATGGAGGCCTTATGGCCAGTGATATGTAGAAACAATTTTCTGCTCTCCTTGATACCCCTGTAACTATAGAAGTGTGACTTAGCCTGCATTGTTTTACTTTGTTCTACACTAAGGAAACCTGGCCAAATATTGAGGGTCTTGAAGCCAAAAAACTTCTGAACACACTTTCATAGTCCATAAAATAAAATGTTTATAAAGAGTTCTTTTCATTCATAAGTATATTGACAAAATGGGTTATTTCTACATTTTCTGCAGAACCGCACATGGATTATTTTAGGGTGGGGGTGGTATGAGTCCCCATTAGAGCTAACAGGTCAACTCTTTAGTCTCAGAGGTATAGATATGGCAAAATAATTTGGAATTTGAACCAGGGAAGGGTTTGGGTATGTATTAAAGACAGTGGTATATAGATGGCCATGTCTGATCTGTTTACTTGGTTTCCAACTCATTTGTTCTCCATCCTATTGCTCTCCATTCCTACTCAATATATCAGCTTCCAGTAAGATCAGAATGATGTGGGGTTCTTAGCCAACCTGATGGGATTGGTATGTGTCATCCCGTTTTGCATTAGCTTGTTCATCCAATAATGGACATGGACACCTATGTGTGTGCGTTGACAATCTTCATATTATAAGGTTGTATGCCATGAAGGCTAAACACTTTGATTGCTGGGCAATTTGGTAGGTAATGGACAGCTTTAGGCCCTTTACTGGCTCCCATGTATGTGCCACTGTATTACAGATTAAATAATTGAAATGACAGGAGGTCACTGCACTTGGATATCTCTGTATAGGGTTGATCCAATCCATTGGTGCACAACAATAATAACAATATTATATTATTGGCATTTCTGTGATGGATGAACTGGCTACATTACTTAGCCGCATACAAGAGAAGGGGATGAAATACAACACTTTCCCCCCATTTCATTATTAAAAGAAACATGATTTAAATGGAAATGAGACAATTGGTAAGATTGCTGTGAAAGGAACAAACAAATTTTCAGATAGTAATGTAATGATTTCTATTCAGCTTGCTCAAGGGCAACTTACTGATACCTTTTGTATTCTTGTATGCAGTTAGTGTCAATTACTGTACCTAGAGCTCTAATGCTTGGGACAAATGCAAGTTACACTACTGGCTGCAAAATTCCACCAGTGGGTAATACATATATGTGTATATGTGCTATCAGTAGATATGACAAACCTAATATATACCGCAGGGGTCATTCACAACTGCACAGTGCAATACCGGCCAGAGGTTGTCATGTTTTTCACAATACAGCGATTTTCCCCACAATTCAAGCTTACAGTAATTGTGGCCACAAAGTAGTGATGTGGGCAATATTACACCCAAAGTTGCAAGTGTTCTTCAATGTTAGTTGGCGTTATTAGAAATCTTAGTTGTTCAGGTGTTGTCATTTCTTGCACTTGGTGTCAAAATGCCATCTGTGCCTGATTCATTGGTGCAAGTTTGCTGCACCAATTAACACAGGCCGCTGTGGAAACCTTGGAGCCACCAGCAACTTTGAGGGTTCCCCTGCATCACTAGACGCACTGTGCATGATTTGCAAGAGCAGGTGGTATGAGCAAAAGTGCAAGGAGCAGCTTAAGACCAAGTACCCTTTATCAATTGCATTTTTTCACGTAATGACTGCGGCAAGGCATGCGCATTTATGAGTATTCATAAATAGGCCCTCTCATCTTTGACAAATAACTGGACACAATGGCAACCTGCCCCCACGCATGTTTTACCTGGAACTGACACGTTAAATCCATTATCTTCACTGCCAACTCCACGCAACCTATTTCTGTAATATTGTGGCATATGGGGCCTTTATTTAGCCTTTCCCCATTTGAGAGGAACTACAGGAAAATTTATAGGAAATATGTCTTAGAAACTTGTGTGGTATACATGGGATTGTACGCCCCATACACAAAGTTACATATAGATAAAATAATTTGAGGTTTAGATTATAAGACACACACTAAGCCTGTCATAGATCTCTACAAACTACTACCAAATGAAGAAGCAGAAGCTCTTATAGAAAATCCTTTGATATTTTGCAATTTATGGCCTATTTACCATCATGTTTAAGTACATTTCCATTATTAATGGAAAATATAAAAAGCCAGTTTGAGTATTTTGTCTCTGTATCAAATGTCAAGTTGGGAAGGAAATATTTTTCCTCACATTTTTTCATACTTGACTATTTTGTTTCCCAAAAGTTTGAGGTTACTGCTCTGAGATTCTCTGTAGTAAATGTGGCACAGTGTCTGGGAAGGTAGAAATCTCCCAGAATGCTCTGTGAGATCAACTAGCCCATGACTTATCACCTGGAGGAAAGGAGCAGGTAGCATGAAGTGTGTGAGGTACTTGTCAGGACTTACCCTGGTGGTCTAGTGGGCAGCGGGGTCCATCGCCGCTCCTTCGGTGTGGACGCCTGCTGCGCAGCTCCTCCTCTCTTCCTGGTGCCAGTTTCCCCTAAGGCGCGCACACTCGTTTCTTAAAGGCGCAGTGACGCTGGCGTGTGACGTCAGCGCGCAATGGCGCCAAATTCAAATGTATTTAAGGGGAATTTAGGTTGCAGCAAGTTGCCCGTTGTTAGGTTCAAATTAGCTTGTTCCTGGGTGCTTATTCCTTGAGATTCCTGATTTATCTACTGTGTTTGACCCTTGCCTGCCTGATTTACTACGCTGATCTCTCTAATCCTGACCTTTGCCTGTCTGTTAACTCCGAACTCTCCGATCTTGATCCTGCCAGTCTGTGACTATTCTGACATCTCCAATCCTGACCTCTGCCTGTCCATTGACCATTCTACGCTATCTCTATCCTGATTTTGGCCAGTCTGATTATTCTACCTGCTTGTGCTGGCCCGGCCTGCCAGTTCCTAGTGGCTTCCTATCTTCCAGTATCCTTGTAAACAGTCGTGCCCCATTGCCTGCCAGATGGCATCTGAGTAAGCTGAGGGCTCCTCCCGAGGCCAAAGGCGGTCACTTAACTGGTGAAGTCGAGCCGAGACCAGGGTGCTTGGCTTCTGTTCTGGTGTAGGGTGCCGACCGTGACAGTATCTTCTTGCTGAAGCGGGGAGATATGAAAATTATATGGAGAGCCAGATATGTGTTTATTTGGAATAAACAGCCTAAGGGTGGCTAAAGCTTAACCAAATAGACCTTTGTATACAGTCAGGAAGGTCTCCAGTCTTTATAGTTACAGTGCATTAATCTCTGAGTTTCTATCTTTGCTATGTACTGTTGCCCTGTTACAAAACTCTGTTGTGAATAAAACAGATTTCTGTTTAAAGTTACCCTGGATGTTGCTGCCTTTTAATTTTGAGACGTTATTGGGAGGAAACTATTTGAGAAAATGTTTCAATATATTTTTAATCCTAGGACAAAGTCTTTCTTTTCTTATTTCTTTTTTTCAATTCCCCTCCCTCTGTCTATAGGAGAGATATATTCAAGACAGAAGAGAATTTTTTGATAAAAATTGAACATTAGTAAATTTTTTTCTTCAGTATCATTGGAAAATATAAAGCTGTCAAAAAATAAAATTATATTAGTAGTAAGTAAACCGAGCATCCCACAACCATATAAATGAACAATGCTGCAGGACAACTGTTTCTGTTTAGGTCCAGGAATGGGCAATTGCTCATATCCTCAGTTACACTGAAAGTGAAAGGTGCATATGTCACTCTCTTCTGAATGGCGGAAATTATGCCAGCCAGACTTGGAACCTTTTCAGCGCAATTGTGTCCAATTCATGTTTAAGTTAGAGCACAATTGCGCTAATCTCAGTGCACTGGCCACAACTGCATCGGCTCAACCTGACATGCAATGTGGCCCATGTGAACACAATTTAAAAACCAGTAAGTTTTTTTTCCAAGTTTCATTTTGTCCAACCAGCACTGACACAGAAGCTATGTCTTGGCAATGTATGTCCTATTTTCATATGAGAAAGGTTTACATTCTATAGTTCTACATGAATCATGAATCACATAAGTTTATCTCCTTGGTTAAGTACTAAAACCATTGTATTGTACACAGCTTGCCTGTTATTTGCTATGGAAAGATGTACCCAAATGCCCTATTTCAAGTTTAGAAAGAAAAAGCAGTGGCATTCAAATAACATATACATTCAATGTCAGTAAATGCTGGATAATGTGCAAAACAAATGTGCATGCTGCATTAATTTTGTTTTATAATTGGCTTTTTAAATAGATAGGCCTGAATGGTGACAAAATAGCATCCTGAGAACAGTATCATTGTGAATCTTATATTTTCTGGACACTGAACCCTGCGGCTTCTGATGTATATAAAGTAAATTGTCACTATAGAAGATGAAATGCTACCTCTCCAGCACAAACCAAATGAAATACTATCGTTCCTTTCATGCTTTTATCCTTCAACCTGAGGAAGCTCTTCAAGGACAACAAGGTCACATGGCGACATATAGAATGTTATAGCTATTTTTCCAAGGAACATGCTCCATTGGTGATGACAGAAGCCGCTTAAAGTGTATTTTACTAAGTTCCAGTTATTAAGGAACTAGTGGGTAGTCATGGTTCAAGAGAAAGCTCAAACAACTTCTGGGAAATGTCCCATGTAGCGATGGGCAAATTTGCGCCGTTTCACTTTAAAAATTTGAAAAACGGATGCCGGCATCCATTTTTTTTTACTCGAATTTTCGCGGCCGTTTCGCAAATCGCACAAATTCGCACCTGCCGAATAAATTCGCCCATCACTAGTCCCAAGCCTCCGATGAGGCCCATGCATACATAGTGCATAAATGTAGGGTCCTTGTTAACTTTAGGCTTGAGATTATTGTTCAATATTTCCTTTTCTAACATTTTGGTCTGACCTGGTGTGGTTTCCAGTGTGCCCTACACACTTTTTTGTTTTGTTGTTATACAGTCCATGTTCACTTCAACAATTGAAGGTTTTGACCATCTTGGGGGTGCAGTGAAGAAGAAGTAGGTCGACACCTGTCTGGTGTTGAACTGGACGATCTTTATCTCACATGGGCTGTTCGGTTCAAAACTGCCTGTCCAAGTTTCAGAGACACTGTAAAAAAAAACACTGCCACAACAGTCCAATCTCCACCTTCAAGCTCCCAAAGTTCAGTGTTTCAGTAATAAACTTAAAATCAATAAAAATCATAAAAAACCACCAGGAAGTCTCATAATAACTGCAATGGACAGTATTTCATGCACATTATCTAAATGTATTGATTACTACCTTAAAGTTGTGGTTTCTACATTACCCTCATACTATAAGAAACAAGAGACCAGTTAGCAGAGACGCTCTCTGTACGGAGGTTTAGACATGAGAAACACTAGCTGAAACATTGCTAGATATAAGTACAGGTATGGAATCCGTTATCCAGAAAGATCCAATCAACTTTTTCTCTGTAATAATAAAATAGTACCTTGTATTTGATGGCAACTAAGATATAATCAATCCTTATTGGAGGCAAAACAATCATATTGGATGTATTTAATGTTTGAATTTTTTTTAAAACTTTTTTTTAGTAGGCATAAGGTATGGCGATCCAAATTACAGAAAGAACACTTATCTGGAAAACCCCAGGTCCCGAGCATTTTAGATAACAGGTTCCATACCTGTACTATGAACGTATTTCCTTTGTGG
The DNA here is from genome assembly GCA_038501925.1 of Xenopus petersii. NCBI lineage: Eukaryota > Metazoa > Chordata > Amphibia > Anura > Pipidae > Xenopus > Xenopus petersii. The sequence continues at coordinate 36,896,336 of CM076674.1, forward strand.
ACAAAAAAGGATGCCAAATAAGCAGCTTGATTTTATAAAGTAATCAATACAATTTACGTATTTATTTTTGTTTTAAAGATATGTATTTACAACAGGGCCATTAGTCAAACGGTGAATCTGTTTTTGTGAAAATAGTGTACATAGTTTGGTGAACTAAATGAAAACTGAACTCTATAACTTTGCACCCTTGTTTATGAACAGTACTTCCCCAAAATTCGTATCCAGTTAGTTAGCCCCGACAGAGGAAGGGCTGTTCACCTTTAAATTAACTTTTAGTATGATGTTGTGAGTGATAGTCTGACACAGTTGGTGCAGGACGCGCAGAGGGGCCAGCTCCCCCCTCCGTACACCCGGAATCAGCCCGGAACCGCCCGGAATTCATGGCGCGCGAGCTGCCAGGGGGCCCTGAGGGGGTGCGGACCCTGGCCCAATCGCACCCCCTGCTCCCCCGGTAGTTACGCCACTGGTTATCCTGCAAGGGTATCCTGTGTCCACACCCCAAGTCACTTGATAAAGGGCCTAGCCCGAAACATGTAGTGGAGCAATTTTCCCCAATAAACTACTTTGCAGCCGAAGATTACTGCCATGGATTTGTCCTGCATTCTACTATATACTTCTTGATTGGGTCCAAATTATCCTAGCAAACAAGTAGTGGTGTGATTAAAAACTGGAAGATGAATAGTAAAGGGCTGAACAGAGATAACTTAAAGGTGAACTACCCAGTAAAGGCCCTCGGTGTCCCCTTTTTAAGCCAATACTGAATGTGATATCCAGCCTTTTTTTTATAATATATATATATATATATAGTTATTTACGGTGTATTATGTGTTTGTTTTATTTCTCCTAATTGGGTGCTGTTGGTGTATTTTGGGATCCAGCTAGCTGGATACTGTGTCCAGGGCTGTATTTTTTATATAGTCGGGTAGGTGCCCACTATGGCTGCCACCTTTTCTGGAAAAAAATACCAGCCTTCCTATATATTTATCTTTTTTCCTTATTAATAACATTGGGATCAGCCATCATTTTTACAGGACAGGCCGGTAAAATACTGACCAGGTGGCAATCCCAGTGTCCACACCTAGGGAGGCAGCTTTAGAGGGGTGTCCCTTGGGTGACTTTATAGAAAGAAAATGCTGCTGTGTAAACCTTCCATCAGCCATTGCTGGACACTTAAGGCAAAATCTGGTGGCAGAGCTGAAGGGCAAGGAGTACTTCTCTATTCTGCAACCTGCATATACTGTCCCACATATGAACTGGTTAAAGACGGGATGGGCAGAGGGCTGGTGCCCAGGGCAGTGCTGGACATAACTAAAGAACTGACTATTCCATAGTCCAGCAAGTACTCTGGGTCTCCCCATGTCACGGCAGAGAATCTCAGGTTTGTGCCCAAACCAAGGTATGATTCTTGGTGTATAATAACCCATGGCAAAAGTGGGTTATATTTTCACTTTAAGGGGCAGATTTATCAAGGGTCGGATTTTGAGGGTTAAAAAACCCTCGATTTCGACCCTCGAAGTAAAATCCTTCGAATATCGAATTCGAAGGATTTTAGTGCAAAAGCTTCGAACGATCGAACGATTTTAAGCGATCGGTCTAAGAATTTTTATTCGACCCAAAAAAATTTGCTGGGGAAGGTCCCCATAGGCTAACATTAGACTTCGGTAGGTTTAAAGTGGCGAAGTATGAAGTCGAATTTTTTTTTAAAGAGACAGCACTTCGATTATCGATTGGTCGAACGATTTTTATTTCAAATCTTTCGAATCATTCGATTCGATCGAATTCGATCGACTATGACCAATTCGATGGTCGAAGTACCCAAAAAATTACTTTGAAATCCGAATATTTTTTCATTCAAATTATTCAATTGAGCTTAGTAAATCTGCCCCTAATTGTTGTGCAATGTTTTGCCACAATATGGTTTCACATGATACCTAGTACACATATAGCTCTGCCTGAAAAAACATCTATAAAACTAAGTGTTCTTCTTGTAGAAACAGAATTCTTTTAGGTCTTCCCTGAAACATTTGTTTTTACTATTCATTTACCATACATTTTGCAGCGGTAATGAAGTTTAAGATGGGTGCCCAGAAACACGGAGAAATTACCATGGCCCCATCTGTTAAGGTTTCCCATCACACAGATACCACTAGGAATTAATCTGCTCTGGCACACAAAAAACCCTCCATCCCAACCTGCAGACAAAGCACTCTCACAAGCACACTAATTGCCCATTATAACATCAACACTGAACTGCTAATGACAACAACTCTTGAGAGTGTTAAATGAGGGATAAGAGAAAGTGCTAAAACTCTTAGAGCATTAGTTCATTTAAAGACAGGCTACATGGTTTCTATCTAACTTATCTGTGATGTCATCCCAATGCCCTCTCTGCAGTCCCTATGGTTTGTCCTGCCAAGCTTCCCTTCATCAGTTTCCCTGTAGTATTAGTATATGTTTGTGCCTGATTTTGCACTTACTAAAGAAATTACAGAAGCCTTTTCTAACGATGCAGCATTTTACAAAACTTCTGAGATTCTTTAAGGCCACACAGGTACAAAACCATATAAGAGAAAACAGGTCCAGGTTTGTTTTTTTGTGAAAACAAAGGAGTCTGGAAACCCTGGCATCAGAACCAGTATCTCTGGTTAATTCTGGTAATCTGATGACAGTAACGAAAGTAGGGATGCACCGAATCCAGGATTCGGTTCGGGATTCGGCCAGGATTCGGCCTTTTTCAGCTGGATTCGGATTCGGCCGAATCCTTCTGCCTGGCCGAACCGAATCCGAATCCTAATTTGCATATGGAAATTAGGGGTGGGAGGGAAATTGCGTGACTTTTTGTCAGAAAACAAGGAAGTAAAAAATGTTTTCCCCTTCCCACCCCTAATTTGCATATGCAAATTAGGGTTCGGATTCGGTTCGGTATTCGGCCGAATCTTTCGTGAAGGATTCGGGGGTTCGGCCGAATCCAAAAAAGTGGATTCGGTGCATCCCTAAACGAAAGTAACTGAAACACAAAAGCAAGAAAGAAGTCAAAGTATTGAGAAATAGGGATGTCTTTTCTGATCTTCAAGTTGGCCCAGATCTCATTCAGCACGATATTGTTAATGAAACTCATGTAAAAGGAAAGGTTAAGTCATGCAGAACATCTAAAGCACAAAGACAGGGAGTCCCTGAAGAAGTAAAGAAGTCTTCCATAAATGATTTAGCTCTCAAGGTTTGATGCCTACCCCATGTAGAGGAACTAATAAACGACTCTCACTGAAGATTATTGGCAGGTACCTTTAAGGAGCTAGGAGAAGACAGCTTTTTCTACTCATGAGGGTGTTTTTTAATACACTATGCTGCCATTTGGTTTATGTATGGATCCAACTACTTTTTAAAGGTTTATGAACAGCATTCAACTCCATAATCAATATGCCTCAGACTTGGATGATGTGGTTAAGATTGGAGTTTCCCCAGTGTCAGACTGGGGGGGTCCGGCCCGCCGGAGCTGCCACACCAGGGGCCCAACCCCCAAACAGAATACATGCAGGCTAAATGCAACATTGCTTTGCTTGTTTGGCCCAACAGCCCCATGGACAGAACAGCAAGAAGGATGTAAAAAGGAACTGCATCTTCTCTTTACGTACTTACCTGCTGATGCACAATACCCTGCTGATAAGGTTACATTATTTAAACCTGCTGACCTATATTAAGGCCTGGTGCTGCCCTAGGCACCAAACCTCAGCCCACCCCTTCTCCTACAATTGCCACCTGCATAGACAGTCCATCTATGTACATATCCATTTCTGCACATGCACAGAGAGCAGGAGCTACAGTTGAGCTCTAGGTACCTCCTTCCGATCAGCTCTGCCACAGGATATAGTCAAGTATTTGCCAGCGAGCTGTGGCAATTGTTTTACATTTTTTTAATTGTTTAATTTAAAATCTACCATATAGTTACCCATGTCTCCCCTGCCCCATGCTGCTACCCTAGACATGGGTGCCTATATTATAGATACGGTCCTAGTAAACTGATCTTAGAGAGGGCAGCTGGTAGGTTTCTCTGGATGAAATTGACAATACAGGTGACTACTTCTTGTTGGCATTCCTCTCTACTACTATAACATCCCAGAGCATTACATGGTGTTCTCAAAAAGTTTTCTTTGAGAAAGAAACAGCCGTTTTCAGACCTGCGCAAACACTTTGATTTAATGCTGACAATTAAAAAAAATCATTATTCCGAATGTCTGTGCCGTACCTGGAGGACATGATTCAGTGGCACAAACAGTGGTCTGCAATCACATTGTGCCATTTGAGGAAATGATCACATTTTAATTGTGTCAATAAATAATACGTATCCTTCTTTTGATTCTCTTCGATCTGGCACAAAATCGTAATATGCCTCATACAAACCGTATAATTCTACTTTGCTTGTGCTGCACTAAGTGGCAATGCATCTTAGTCTGAATTCCCAGTCCTTCAATTCACCTTATTTGCCTATCGTCCTTAGTCTTAAAACAAAGCTGCATATCTTTGCCACATTCGTACTGATTTTTTTCCCCCACAGCTTTCTGCCTAAAAGCAATTCTAAAAATAGGACGGTTCAAAACAGCAGACTTGTGATGTAGTATTTAATTAATTGTAATCTGAATTTTCCTGTATTTTCTGTACAAGCAATTCCAATAACTAAGCAGGTGGATTGCCTCCTACTGGTTCTAGACTTGCTCTTATATCTGTAACGGAAAGAAATTGGGATTTGCTCCATCAGTCACCTAGATACTAACATTAATCTATATTGCTACCTTTAAACAAATTCAAAGCACAGCAACCCAAAGCTTAACCCTTTAGCTGGTCAGCTATTCCTGTACTGTGTTTATAAATACTTTACTGCTTACAATTAAATGTGCATGAAGCCTGTCTCACACACAAGCCAGTCTTTAGAATGCACCTGCCCAGCTTGCTCTGATAAACTATAGAACATGCAAGAATGTAATTGCACATTGGTGCAAAGCAGGGGTATAACTACAGAGGAAGAAGACCCTACAGCTGCAGGGCCGCCAAGCAGGTATAGGGGCCCCATGAGTAGTGATGGGTGAATTTGTCCCATTTCACCATGAATTTTCCACGAAACTCACGTAACGGTCGAATCATTCACAAAACACGATTTTGATGCCGGTGACTATAATTGTCGCCAGCGGTGAAACGCGCAAATTCATTGCGAAATCATGCCTGGCCAATAAATCCACCCATCACTACCCATGATGCCCTAATTCATATACAGTTTCAATAAATATTAAATATATTGCTTGTAATTCCATTGTTCTTTTGGTGGGTTGTGACAATAATTCGAAGAGACTTGCGACAATTTAACCATATGCCATTGCCATTAACAACTCTGGGTGCCAGAAGTGACACCATTTGCAACCTCAAAATCTTCCAGCTGGCTTCCTAAAGGCATCCTAAAGTGGTAATTGTATGTATGCAAGTATATATGTACAGGTATGGGATCCATTATTCGGAAAACCTTCCCTTCCAGAAAGCTCCAAATAAGGCTGTTGCCTATAGACTCCATTTTATCCAAATAATCCAAATTTTTTAAAATGATTTCCTTTTTCTCTGTAATAATAAAACAGTACCTTGTACTTGATCCAAACTAAGATATAACTAATCCTTACTGGAAGCTAAACGAGCCTACTGGGTTTATTTAATATGTTCATGATTTTCTAGTAGACTTAAGGTATGAAGAATCCGATTTGGGAAATATTTGTTTACTGGAAAACCCCAAGTCCTGAGCATTCTGGATAACAGATCCTGTACCTGTATATCTTTATTCATATAGTGCTATTTGTAGGGAGCAGCAGGCAGGATCAGAAATGCATTCTCCAGTGTTTAAGTAGAAAAGTTATAATCCCTATGGGTTGATTATGATCGCTCCAGCCGATAATGCGTCGGAGAAAGTACCACAAAGAGATCTTTCCCCTTCTTCATTCTTCATATTGGGTGTTCATGCACAGTAGAATGAAAAGCAGAACTTTAAGCAAAAATACATCTTTCTCACTCTACTGCTCATGGGCCGCCCCCTGGCCATTGAAAAATGAAAAAGTAGAAGATGATCGCTCTGTGATACTTGCTCAGAAGTACCCCAGGCCGGAGAATTTTCCTGCTAACAGGAGCACCAGCTGGGGTATCAGGTAAGTGATTATCACTGGGGGGTGCCTATTCCAGAGGCATGATCATAACTTTGCTTGTCCTTCCCCTTTACAAAGCACTGGTAAGGCCCAGTCTAAAATATGCCATGCAATTTTGGTTCCATGTGCTCAGAAGGGATGTTAAAACACAGAAAAAGTCCAGAGAGGAGGGACTGAAGGGAAATGTAAGTTTTACCAAGTTGGGGGTTTTTACACTGGAAAAGAGACACTTAAGGGGAGATATGATAACTATGTATAAACAGCGCCGGATTTATTTTCCGGCCACCCCTAGGCCGCGCGGTCTGACCAGGCGACCGCGCGGTCCTAGCGCCCACCTTCCCAGCGCGCCGGCGAAAAAACGCCGGCACAGCTGGTGTAGTTGAACAGGGATGCAAACGTCCCCATAATGCGGCTGGTCTGCATGCCACCCCTATTTTTTGCCGCCCTAGGCCCGGGCCTATGCGGCCTTGCCGCAAATCCGGGCCTGTGTATAAATATATGGAGTTGGAGTTGGGATTTGGGTATCTGGAGTCGGAGCCAAAAATATACCGACACCTAATATCTAATTCAGTGCTTAAATACAAGCACTGAAAATAATCAAATCAGATTTAAAGGGATCCTGTCATCGGAAAACATGTTTTTTTCAAAACACATCAGTTAATAGTGCTACTCCAGCAGAATTCTGCACTGAAATCCTTTTCTCAAAAGAGCAAACAGATTTTTTTTATATTCAGTTTTGAAATCTGACATGGGGCTAGACATATTGGCAGTTTCCCAGCTGCCCCTGGTCATGTGACTTGTGCCTGCACTTTAGGAGAGAAATGCTTTCTGGCAGGCTGCTGTTTTTCCTTCTCAATGTAACTGAATGTGTCTCAGTGAGACATGGGTTTTTACTATTGAGTGTTGTTCTTAAATCTACCAGGCAGCTGTTATCTTGTGTTAGGGAGCTGTTATCTGGTTACCTTCCCATTGTTCTTTTGTTTGGCTGCTGGGGGGGAAAAGGGAGGGGGGTGATTTCACTCCAACTTGCAGTACAGCAGTAAAGAGTGATTGAAGTTTATCAGAGCACAAGTCACATGACTTGGGGCAGCTGGGAAATTGACAATATGTCTAGCCCCATGTCAGATTTCAAAATTGAATATAAAAAAAATCTGTTTGCTCTTTTGAGAAATGGATTTCAGTGCAGAATTCTGCTGGAGCAGCACTATTAACTGATTCATTTTGAAATAATTTTTTTTTTCCCATGACAGTATCCCTTTAAGAGCTTCTGTGAAGGAGGATATGGCAGAAGCAATTCTGTTTCTAAGAACAATACTTAATTTTGGATTGTATTCTACAGCTATATGCCAGGTTCAATTAATATATTCATTGTTTTAGGTTTTCCAATTGTGTTTGGTTTATGTTGGGTGCCGACTTCACAGCCCTGATAAATATATGATAAGAAGATGTTTTAATTGGGGTTCTATGAGTCTCTCGGAAGTAATTCAAACACACCAGCTACGTATAAGCAAAGGTTTATTACATACATAGAATGAAGAAGATATACATTACCGAGTGAGCAAAGTATGCAAGCCCCCCTCTCTGCCTATACGACTGGGAGATCCCTGAACAGTCCGCAGATCGAGGCTCAAACGGTCTCCAGAAGACCCTGCGCGGGCACGCGTTATCCCCACAGGTGAATCTCAAATGACCGAATGGAGACCCCCAGTTTATATAGGCTTAGCAAACAATGAGCTCATATAGTAATTTAGTAAGAAGATACAATGATTTAGTTAATAACAGATCTTGCTTCCCATGTGCTCATCAGGATCTGGCCAGACTCCCAACAAGCACATCCGAAGCAGAGATCTTATCTTAGCTAACTGGTAGCTGAATAGCATATTGTGCCCTATCTATAATAAAGAAGAGTCTTATAAGGGCTTCAGAAATCATAAGACATAATACATATGAGAATAATGAACAAGTATTAGGTCATCAAGTTGATTAGTTCCCATGATTCCTCTTGCACAACGCTTCATTATACAGGATTATAGATTATAAAGCCGCCTTGTATACTATGATACAAAGCTTTGTTGTACACAATTATAAGTCATAAAGCTGTCTTTTTAAACTATATTGGGCTCAACATACGACATTGTGTTCAACAGTAGAACAGTTCTTTGTGTTATATTTTATACAGTTCTTTATCAAAGTATTGCGATGAGCTATTGGGTTTAATCAGAGTATTACCATGAGCCATTATTGAAAAAAACTCCTATTAATACAGGAGACCATACTTAAGATCTGTTTCATTCAATGATAGATACTTACAGTAGCAACAAGGGCATCTATTCAGAAAAGAATAAAGGAGGTTCCATCATATGGTGCAAAAAGGATTTTTTAGATGAGAACTGCAAAGTTGTGGAAGTGATTGTACTGGCAGATACATTAGATAGCTACAATATATTTGACAGCTTCAAGATAGCAGATACATAGTTAAATAGGAAGCAGAACTGTATTTATGAGCGTTGCCCATCAGCATTAGTGATAAAACGGCCCCAGTTGCAAACGACTGAGCAGAAATCCCTCAAACATGGAGGTGTGATTAAACTTTCTAACGGGCAAGAATTGATTTACATTCCCTGCTCCATTAATATTAATACCACAGCTAAAATTTGTTCTCTGTTACACATTAGATTTTCTGTGTTCCCTGGAATATACCAAGTCTGAATGCAACATATTTTCATTTACATATTGACAGTTTTGAAAGAGCAGAGGAGATATGTGTGATTGAATTCTCTTTATTCCATCCTTTCAGTGCCAAGCAGAACTGAAGCTGCGACTAAGCCCCCGGGGCTCCGCTTGCACTGGGTGCTCCCCTTGTTGTTATTCAGGTCTCTCAAGCAAGGAAAAGTGGATTGACTCACTAGAGATGGGGACAATTCTCATGGGAGCCTTAGGCAGTGGAGGATTTATGGTGCACTGTGATATGGCTTCGACATGGCTTAGGAGTGAAAACTATACATTCATAGATGAATTTAACTTTTTATATAAGTCATAGAGGTATTTGCAGTATTATTATATTAACATTGGCAAAGTATGCCCCAGAACAGTAACATTAACCTATAAGATATACATTTATTGTTGATTGTTTGCAAACTATGGGGGAAATTAAAATGTAATATGAGCTTTGTCATACTAAAATGAGACATTTTCTAAATATAATCAATTAAAAATTCGGACCTGTTTCTGAAATAATCTAATCTTTGCTCTCCCCATCTCAGCGTCTCTCTTTATGCAGCCTTTGGGGGGGGGGGGCTCCTTTTGATTAGTAGATGTATTAGAGCTCATTCTATTATAATCACCATTCACCTTCACATGCAGGATTTGTGCCAAAGTCAGTTACTTTATTAGATTTTACTGGAGTCTGTTATTTGAAGAAGTTCTAACACATCTGCTAGGAAAGAAAGTCCCCCATAAGATATATTGATCTAACTGTCAACAGGGTCAGATTTACTATCCAGGCACCCCTAGGCCGGGTCCGCTTGCCCACCCGTCTCCCTTTTCTCCCCCTCCCCTGTCTCCTTCTCCCCCCTGTCCCTACCACTTCACTCCCCTTCCCCTCTATGTCTCCTACCCGTCCACTTCCTTTACGGGCATATGTGCACCAGTCTCCAGTGCTCATATTTGGTTGTGCCTGGGCGGCATGCCGCCCCGGAAATTCTGCTGCCCCAGGCCCAGGCCTTTATGGCCTTGCCACAAATCCGGGCCTGACTATCAATGAAAAGCTAACACTCAATTCCTGCATAAAGACAGAATAAAGATAAACAGATTCTGAGAGTGAAGTGGTGAAGTTCCCCTTTAACCAGCATAGGTTACACCAGTGATCCTATAAATAAAGCTGTTTTAAAGGCACCTATCATAGGAAAATAGTTGCCTCCATTAGATGTTGAGGCTAAGGGCAATGGCCCACTAAGGGGCAGATTTATCAAGGGTGGAAATGAAAATTTGAAGTAAAAAAAAAAAATTTTAATTATAAGCTATTTTTGTGTACTTCGACTATCGAATAGGCCAAAATTCGATTTTAATTTGAAAAAAATTATCAAAATTTATCATGTACTGTCTCTTTAAAACTTCGACTTCGACCATTCGCCATCAAAAACCTGCCGAAATTGCTGTTTTAGCTTATGGGGGGCCTCCTACAACCTACTTGGAGTCATTTGGTGGACTTTGTAAAATCAAAGTTTTTGGGGGCAAATACTTTGATTCGAATTTGATCGAATGCTCTAAAACTTTGATTCTAACGATTCGTATACAGCCTATTCACCCGAAGTTAAAACGTTGATTGTTTTAATAAATTTAGATTGGTCTTTTTTTATTTGAATTCGAAGTTATGGGAGTTCAAAAAAACTCCCATTACTTCGAAATCTGACCCTTGATAAATCTGTCCCTTGAGATTAGTTGCTAACAGCTCCCTGACATCTGTATTACAAAAAAGGCCACCACTTCGTGGTATATATGAGAATATATGAGAATAGCATTCAAGAGTAAACAAACAATAATTTATCTGAAAACAGTTCCATCACGAAGTGCTGGCTATTTCTGAAAATACATGACCAGGCAAAATGACCGGAGATGGCTGCCTACAAACTAATATTTAGGGATGCGCAGTATCCACTTTTTTGGATTCGGCTGAACCCCCGAATCCTTCATTGGCGAATGACAAACCGAATCCGAACCCTAATTCGCATATGCAAATTTATCAAGGGTCGAAGTGAATTCGAGGGAATTTTCGAAGTAAAAAAATTCGAAATTCAAAGTCATGTTTTGGATACTTTGACCATCGAATAGGATACAACGACTTAGAATTTACTTTGACTTAGATTCGAAGCAAAAATCGTTCGAATATTCGACCATTCGATAATCAAAGTACTGAAAAAAACTTCAATACTTCACCAAATTAAACCTGCTGAAGTGCTATGTTAGCCTATGGGGACCTTCTACAGCAGTTTTCTAAGTCTTTAAAAGTTGAAGGAAAATCCTTCGATCGATCACTGAAATCGTTCGAACCATTCGATTGAACGATTTTACTTCGATCGTTCAATTGCCAAATTCGGTAAAAAATCATTCGACTACGATATTCTAAGTATTTTAATTCGATGGTCGAATTTCAAAGTATTTTTTACTTCGAAATTCGACCCTTGATAAATCTGCCCCTAAGACTGGGAAGGGGAAACATTTTTTAGTTCCTTGTTATGTGACGAAAAGTCACGCGATTTCTCTCCCCAACCCTAATTGCAAATTAGGATCAGAATCCGAATCCTGCTGAAAAAGGCCGAACCCTAGCCGAATCCCGAACCCAATCCTGGATTCAGTGCATCCCTACTAATATTACAACTAAAAAAAAATAAATGTATTAGTTCAAGAATGCAAATTTATATGTGTAGTATATCTGAAGTATATCCTGTGCCACAACACAGAGAAAATCTTCCACATAAGCAATGGCTTCCTCATCGATGAGAAGGATATGAGTGAGTTTTTTGGAGTCTGTACTACACCAGGTATGGAGGAAGCCTTTTTGTTCAAAAACACACTGCACAATATTTCTTTGTCATTGCTGAAAATAAAGCTCAGATGAGTTATAAAGGAAAATGATGTGAGAACATAAAGCAATTAAGGATATAGAACTCTGCAAACTCCATTCATAGAAATATGACCTCTGGGGTGTTAATGGATGCCCTCTGACCTTATTTTATTGATTCCAATGATTTCTTCATCATCCATCGGAAGCTAAAAACAGTGTTCCAGACATATCTCAGGTTTCATGTTCTCTGGAGATGGGTACAGGCAGTATCCCATTTCTGTCTGATGGTTGAATTAACAAGAAACAATCCTGTCATAATAACACAGTGTTCTCCGCAGGCTATAGCCCCAGCAAGGTACGGGCAGGGATATTAGGAGACTCTGATATAAATATTATATTGTGATTATGGTGTGTGTGAAGTGTAGAATGGCTTTTTGTTCAAAAGATGAAAGGTACTGAGGAGGTTGGAGGTTTGGGTAGACGTTTTTGCAAATCTGTATTCAATATATTACATATTAAAGGGGTGGTTTGCCTTTAAGTTAGCTATTAGTATGTTATAGAAAGTCTAATTCTAAGCAACTTTTCATTGGCCTTCATTTTTTCTCCTTTCCGGTTTTTGAATTATTTGCCCTGTTCTTTAGCTGTTTCAGCTTTCAAATGGGTTACAGACCCCATCTAAAAACAAATGCTCTGTAAGGCTACAAATGTATTGTTTAGGGATGCACCGAATCTAGGATTCGGTTCGGGATTCAGCCTTTTTCAGCAGGATTCGGATTCAGCCGAATCCTTCTGCTCGGCCAAACCGAATCCGGGAGGGAAATTATTTGACTTTTTGTCAGAAAACAAGGAAGGAGAAAATGTTTTTCCCTTCCCACCCCTAATTTGCATATGCAAGTTAGGGTTCGGATTCAGTTCGGTATGCGGCCGAAATCTTTTGTGATGGATTCGGGGGTTCGGCCGAATCCAAAAAAGTGGATTCGGTGCACCCCTAGTATTGTTATTGCTACTGTTTGTTACTCATGTTACTAATCAGGCCTCTCCTATTCAGTCTCTTATTCAAATCAACGCATGGTTGCTATTGTAATTTGGAGAGCAGCTCAATAAAAAGCTGAATAACTCTATAATAGTGATGGGCGAATCAGTCCCGTTTCACTTCGCCGAAAAAATGTGTAACTATTACACTATAAAAGGCAAATAATGTTGGATTTCCACCTTTTTTCTTCATCCGTGGAAAGGAAAAGAGAGAATTTCTTCCCAAGCCAAGTAAAATAACAATACATTCAGTCTATATTCAGAAAACCAGAAAATGAAGGTAAGACTCTGGTGTGTATTATAATACTAAATATATTAAATAAATAATAACACAGCATATTCTATAGACAACCTTTAAAGTAATGCAATGGTGCTAGATGTTTATCAGCAGGTAACATTTACTGATCACCTGTTTCAACGCTAACATATAATTGGTCGCTATGGATTATTGCTCCTGGGCAAACGTAAAGCCTTTTATTTCATAAAGGGGTACGGGTCAATTGCAATTGGAGTGTGCAAAGTGCAATTTCATATATAAATTGCCAATTTTTTTACCCACAATATAGCCCGTAATTGTGTCCTTGTACAAATTTGCATCTGAAATTGTGCCGCCATGTCATCACAAATGCAATTGCAGTACAGGTACGGGATCCATTATTCAGAAACCGATTACTTATAAACCTCAGCATTACAAGAAGTCCATCTCCGGTAGACTCCATTTTAATCAATTAATTTACTTTGTACTTGATCCCAACTAAGATAGAATTCATCTTTATTTGAAGCAGAACAATCCTGTTGGGTTTATTTCATGTTTAAATGATTTTTGGCAGACTTAAGGCATGAAGATCCAAATTACGGTGAAATCTCTTATCTCGAAAGCCCCAGGTCCCAAGCATTCTGGATAACAGGTCCCATACCTGTAGCACATTTTTACGATTCAACATGGTGCCCAAAGTTGTCAGAACAAAGATGATGATTGATGGAACCATGATTTTATATACCCCCCATTTTACATTTTCCCAAATTTTTACGTTTTTCTTAGAGTCCCTCCATATTCCAGTACATTTTACTGGGAGCATTTCCTGGATTTTAAGTAAGTTTTCCTGCATTTTAAATAATATTTTTGCCCCATTTTCTGAAAAAAAATTATTTTTTCCAGTAAATGCGACTTTTCCTAAATTCTTTTGTAGTTTACACTGTTACAGGAAAAACCCCTGATATTGCAAACTCTTTTTTATGTTTCCCTGGATTTACATTTTTCCCCCAGTCCCCTGGAAAACTGTATTCAGGGTGGACATAGCTCCAGGGTTCCCTTGTGTCAATAGAAACACTTGATTCAGCTTAATAGACAGGACAGATGCAATGACACTTGCCACAACTACATGAAATGACATTATTATTTAATGAGTAGCATCAATACTTGACACAATGGCATCTATTTTTGTACAACTGCACTTGTGGCTGTGTTTGTAAATGAGCTCTACTGTGTTGTGGGAAAGTTCAAGGTCATTGCACCTTTGTTTGCACCCTTCAGTTTCCTGCATTAGTTAAGAAGTCCATTACTTTCACTAGACATATCTGCCCCATTCCATTATAAAAAAAAAAAGCAATGGAGAGTGGGGGCTTGGATTAGTAAAGGACAGTTTACCCCTTTTTACAACATGACTGCAAGGAAGAGGGTGTGTGCTAAATTAAGAATTATGTTGTTTTTTTTTGTTATTTCTTGCAATGACATGGCATAATCTGAAAGTAAAGTCACATTCTACTTCTGGTTCTTATGGGCACACTCCACACTCACTTCATAAACAAACCTGTTCCTCCCTCCAGCTTCAGCCTTTCTTAGACTTTGTGATAAGAAGTAGGTCTATACTGAGGCTTCTCACTTGATTGCTGATTTGTTTCGGTTGTGTGTGTACGAAGCAGGAAGTAGAATGTGACTTATTCATTTTGCACTGTTTAGTGAAAGAAGTAAAAATTATTCATATTTCTTAATTATTTCAGTACAAATTGAATTTAACAATAAAAGCCCTATTCATTGCACTAATGTTGAAAAATGTCCACTCTTCAGTTTCATTAGCTCAGTTTAACTGCACAGTGTGGTTCTCCAGTTACTCTTTCTTCTAGTGGCCCGGCAATATTCTTTGGTGTCTGACACTGATACTGTTTAATACCGCAAACCAACTATGTAAATTTCTTTAAGATGAACTGACTTGCCAGTTAGGTTTTTTTTTTATAAGCGGAAATTCATGGTAAATCAGGGACACTTTTTCACTACAGTAGCAGCGTAATTAACATATTGTCATTGGAATATAGTTGACTACAGAATTCCCATGTGTATACTCGTGAAATTCAACTATGACATTAGTTCAAATAATGACGGCAAAATCAATTTGCAATTTTAGGGTTGAATAAGTAATATGGAATAAAGGGGTAATTATTACTGAGATATGAAGAAAAGGACATCAAGACCAGACAGCTTTAGAAAGGTGAGAAGTGATTTCAGATCAATATAGTCGAGGAAGCCTCATCACACAGGATCAAGAATAATAAGGATCAACAGAGAATAGATGCCATTAGCTTTGTATTATGACTTGTATGCAGAGAAGCCCGTGTACTGCTGGAATACTTCTAGGTGAACAAGAGAGCCCCACTTACCCCAGTTTTCACCAACGCCTGGACTTTCTGCTGCTGAAATAGGCAGGGATCTTATTCACAAGTGAAGTGTATTGGAACATGGTGGCAGAAGGTTTAATCAGTAGGTTTAATCAGAACTGGCATTGGGCAATGGTGGCGGCAAGGTTCGTAGTATTAGGCAGGCAAAGGTTCAAAGGCTGGCAGCAAGAATCTGAGTCAAAACAACAGGCAAGGGTCAAAACCAGTAAGTATAATCGATAATACACTTTAGCAAGTTCAGGGGAGCTGAAGACAAGCTTGATCTTGAGTGTCTCTCCAGTATGAACAGGGAATTGTAATCTTCTTCAAGATCTAGAAATCAAGATTTCGCTGGGCCACTCACCACCAACACATTGTGGACAAGAGAGAAGTCAAGGCCATCTGTTGGCAAAAACCTACAGGCAGAGGATCCTTAGGATGTACAGGAAACTTTGCCCGCTTTCAGCACTGACCGACATATCCATGAGAGGCAGGTGTGATAATATCAATGTGGCTTTATTAAGACATACACAGTGGTAAAAAATTCAGTAGTGGGTGTGCAACAAACTAACGCGTTTTGTGCCTCTGTAACCGGGCACTTCCTCAGAGAAGTCTCTCCAGCGCTGAAAGTGGGCAAAGTTTCCTGTGAATTAAAGTTCTCGGTGGAAGTTACCGAGATACCGTGATAGCTGCGACTGACGAGGTGAGACAGTGTGTGCGGGTAGAGCTCCGCCATTATTGCTTCTCTGCTTATGCCGATCCTTAGGATGTCCATAGAAATTTTGTCTTGAGTGTATGGAAGATGGCTTATAAGAGTGTGGAAATGGTGAAGTTGTAACTTAGACCACATCAAGTGGAAGTAATGGAGCAGGTCAAGACTCTCTATGAACTGTAGTGCTGCTGGGAAGGGAGTATGGGTATAAATGTGTGACCTTAGTTGAGGTCCTGATATGTGCACTTATATTTAATATAATGGTGGTATGACTCCCACACGTTACTCCATTGTAATTGTAGAAGGAAGGAGCCCAGCACACACCAAAATTGCAATGACGTGTAAGCTTTTTTGTGACGTACTAGAAAGACATCGGTCCTTTATAAAGTTTGCACAACGCAAATTTATTTGCAAATGGTTGTATGCCTGTGTTTTTTCCTGAAAGCTAAAATATGGCACTGCTGTGCCCGTCTTTTGTTTTTTTCTGAATTAGCATTGCTCAAAAATATATCCGCAAATGAGATGGGTGTTTATGACTGTGGTTGTGTGCGCAAAAATAACGTTGACAGTAATTTAAATGTGCGAAACCTGTTTCTCAAATATTTTCTCCGTCACCAAAGTGCTGGCGTATCTCAAATGAGTGTGTGCATAAATATTCGCAATTTGTGATTATACCATATTTAAAAAGCCCTTATGGACATTCGCAGTGCGAATAAAAACTTGCAACTCTCTGTTTGTGTATTAAATACACCACTCTTATCCAAGTTTATAAATATAACCATGCGCAGGGCAAATATTTTCACTGTACTAATCTTTCTGCGATGCACAAAGTTTGGGGTGATTTGGGGGTATGTGGCTAAAGGAAGTGGGAGTCATCATTGTAGCCTACATTCAATGGTCACATTTATGGTGGCTTTTCACATGGCTCTTATGTTTGGTGGCAGCAGGGGGCTTCACTCTCAGATACTTAATCGTTTGGAATTAAAGTGTGAAAGGAGCCACTAGAACAAAACATTTAGCATTAAACCATGATGCCAGAGAAACAATTGATGGGACCAGTCTGATTTGTGATTGAAATGTAATATAGATAAAGATACAGTAAATGGAAGAATCTACATTATCCATCATAAGCCATTTTAACTAGAGATGCACCGAATCCACTATTATGGATTCGGCCGAACCCCCGAATCCTTCACGAAAGATTCAGCCGAATACTGAAACGAATCTGAATCCTAATCTGCATATGCAAATTAGGGGTGGAAAGGGGAAAACATTTTTTACTTCCTTGTTTTGAGACAAAAAGTCACGCGATTTCCTTCCTCGTCCCCAATTTGCATATGCAAATTCGGATTCTGTTTGGCTGGGCAGAAGGATTCGGCCGAATCCAAATCCTGCTGAAAAAGGCCGAATCCTGCCCACATACCGAACTGAATCCTGGATTCGGTGCATCCCTAATTTTAACACATTTAACAGTTTATAACTTTTAAAGAATCATGCCGTGACTACATGAGGCCTCTGTGTGCTATTAGTTGACAACTCATAAGGAGCTCCCCATGCAAAATGTTGGCCATCCCCATCACACAACCCTGAAGGAAAGAGAAGGCTGTTGAGTAGTCAATATAATCCAATTTCTTTGTGGTATAGTCTAGTATTATGGGTCTGAAAGAGGTCAAGCTTGGCTAAAATGGGTAGAAGAGTCTGTGGCATATCAGTGGGATGACATTGTATACGTATTTTGTCATATTCTGTCAGCAAACCTTCCCAGTTACCAAGCTGGGGGTCTGTAGAAGTTATACTACCAGCTTGTCATGTCAGTTTTGCACAACTTGAATGTTCAGGACATGGCTTAGTTGCCAATTACATTTCATTCAAATTCATTTTTGTGCTCGTGATTTTTCACATGACTGATTTGTAGGATAAAACCGCTGGAAACCCTGAAATTTGCATTAAAAATATTCAGTACTTGTAAATGTATTTGCAATTGAAAGCTGTGTTTGACTTCCCCTTTCTGCACTGCTGGATATAACTCTTGAATCGCTGTAGCAAGATTTTATTTCCCAAAATGCCTTGCATGCTTTATTTTTCACAGGTCTGTTCATAAGAAGAGAAAGGGAGTGACAAAAAGTGCCGTCAATAGCAATTACATTTAAATTTAAAACTTAAAAACCATTACATTTTTAATTAATGTTAAAAAGTTGCTTAGAAATTGCAGCTTAAGGCAAAGATTTTGTATTTAGGCTTACAACTCCTGAGGCGGTGGGATGCACCATGGCATTGGCACCACAAATACCTAGTTGGTTCTTACCTAGAATTCCTGTCCTCCTGTAAGTCTCTATTTAACCGTGCTGCATCATGATGGTGAAGCGCTCACAGTGCATTATGGGATATGTGGTGCAAGTGTCTAAACCAGTGATCCCCAACCAGTAGCTATTGGAAACATGTTGCTCTCCAACCCCTTGGATGTTGCTCTCAGTGGCCTCAAAGCAGGAGCTTATTTTTCAATTCTAGACTTGGAGCAAGATTTGGTTGTATAAAAACCAGGTGTACTGCCAAACAGAGCCTCATGTAGGCTGCAAGTCCATATAGAGGGTTCCAATAGCCAATCACAGTCCTTATTTGGCACCACCCAGGAACATTTTCATGCTTGTGTTGCTCGCCAACTCTTTTTAAACCTGAATGTTGCTCACGGGTGAAAAGGGTTGGGGACCCCTGGTCTAAAGTAGGGATGCATCAAATCCAGGATTCGGTTCTGGATTCGGCCAAGATTCTGGCTTTTTCAGCAGGATTCGGATTCGGCCAAATCCTTCTGCCTGGCCGAACCGAATCCGAGTTTGCATTTGTAAATTAGGGGCGGGAGGGAAATCACAAGACTTTTTGTCACAAAACAAGGAAGTAAAAAATGTTTTTCCCTTCCCACCCCTAATTTACATATGCAAATTAGGATTTGGATTCAGTTTGGTATTCAGCCGAATCTTTCAAGAAGGATTCGGGGGTTCGGCTGAATCCAAAATAGTGGATTCGGTGCATCCCTAGTCTAAAGACATTAAAGGAACAGTAACACCAAAAAATTAGTGTTTTAAAGTAATGAAAATATCATATAATGTTGCCCTGCACTGGTAAAACTGATCTGTTTGCTTCAGAAACCCTACTATAGTTCATATAAACAAGCTCCTGAATAGCAATGGCGGGAATTGAAAAAAGGATATATGGAATAGGATAAATAATGGATAACAGATAACATCACAATGTTCTACAGAGCTTATCTGCTGTGTAACCTGAGCCTTTTCTCCTTTGAATGGCTGCCATTCTCTGCGACTTTTTAGTTGCAGCAAATTTTTCCTTGCCAAATTTTTGCCACATTTATTTTTGCAGAATTTCCAGTGAATCCATGGATGGCGAATAAATTAGCTCATCACTAATTACAATGTTAGAAGAGCTGCTGCCTTATGAATACGAAGCCCATCTCAGCTCCTTATGTTCTTTAATGACAAACACCCTTGCTGTTGTCAACCGAGCAGTGACAGGCAGAGGCACATTTTTTCCACCACTATTTTCTACTAGAAGGCAGCAGAGGACAAAATTCCTTTTTTAAAGGGCACGTAAAATCTAAAATAGAATAAGGCTAGACATGCTGTATGTTGTATACTAAATATAAACATGAACTTACTGCACCACAAGCCTAATCAAACAAATAATTTATGCTTTCAAAGTTGGCTACAGGGGGTCACATCTTGTAACTTTGTTAAACATCTTTGCAAGACTAAGACTGTGCACATGCTCTGTGCGGTCTGGGCTGCTTAGGGATCGTCATAAACAAAGCTGCTTAAGTTCTGCATGGTTGGGAAGTAAGGCGGGGGCTCCCCCTGCTGTTCATAAGTATGATTGTTTCCTGCTCAGCAGTTAGGGACCATCTGACAATTCCTATCCACAGCAGTAAATGAAGGGCGAATTTCACTGCATACAGTCAGGTTTCTTATAAAAACAGTACACATTTTTAATTAAAGTATATTGGAGATAGATTTCTTTTTCATTAAGGAAAATGGGATTTTATTTTTTTGCCTTTACATGCCCTTTAAGGGCATTTACCCCATAGCCCAGGAGAAAAAAAAGATAATTTTCTGGTACCAGCAGAAACCAACACATAAATCACAGAAAAACAGTGAGAAGTTCCTGCAAAGGGGGTGTTATGCCCGGCTGAACAGAATACATACAGCAACTGCAGGAGTGCAAAACTTTAACTAACAACAGCTTATTAAAAAACAGCATTTGTGAGTTTTGTTGCCTGAAAGCAGGTGTGTGAGTCAAACCGAAGGCGGCTAGACACGGACGTGTGGGCAGGGAAAGTGTAACCGATATATATTCAGCGTGATTCATTCTTGAATGTGTTTTCTCATCTGCCAATAATCCTCTTAATGCGATTAGAAGTAATGTTCTGAATATATAAGAAAAATCAGAAGGTAAGAAGGAAGGAGCAACATCAGTCAGTTTCCCCTGGAGCACATGATTAATGCTGATATAAAAAATATCTATCACAATTCTATCACAATTCTAGAACAAAAAACTCTGAGACTTCATTTACACTGGTGTCTGTAGTGACAGGAGTTCTGATCTAGCGCAGACAACTGTTCAGCCTAAGCGAATCTGAACCCTTAAGGTCCCACCTGTAAAGCTTTGGAGAACAGAATACAACAAGTATTTGTTCAAAGATGATGCAATATTTTTTATTCAAATGTAAATATGCAAATTAGGACTTGGATTTGTTTTGATATTCCTTTTTCCAGTGAGATGTTCTAAAAAAGGACCATATCCCTCCAATTCCAGGTGCCACCATCCCTTGTTATTTCTGTTTCATGTCAATCCGGTGTAAAAGAAACGGTTGTAAAATCAATTTCTTATCACGTAAGAGAAATCATAGTCATGCCCTTTGCACCGAACCTCAACAGAATAAAAGAATATCTGAAGGAGATGACTTCCGACCTTTCTCTAACTAAATGTGAAGAAAATCGTGAAATGATACAAATGGGCCAAACTTAATTTGTTATGAATTAGTAATGGAGTCAGAGGTTAATATAATTTATATCTGAAAGATTTGTTTGTGTGATTTATAGTCAATTGCTAATGAAAAAATGCAGATAGCTAGAAATAAATTGCCAAAGTTTAATTATGTTTAATTTGCCTTTGACTATTATTACTGTGCATCGGAAAGATAACAGGAGCTAATAAGTGTAATATGGTTACCTAAGAAATTGCAACCAATAAATTATTTCAGGTGGAATGGTTGTAAGGAAAAGTCATGTTATGTATAAAATGTGATGGTACATTCGAAATATCCCATGCAGCAAATTCCAAGGGCTTTTGGGATATCTCTAAATTAAAAGAGGACATCTGCCCCACCAAGTCTTCTCCCTAGTTAGTATATAGTCATGGGATTTGTTGCTTTATATTTTCTAAGAGACTGAAGATAATACTGTATATGTATTAAAATGATAGTGTACCAACACATTGGAGATAATGCAATAAAATACATGTCCAAAAAAGGTTGTACAGGTATGGGTCCCGTTATTCAGAAACCCGTTATCCAGAAAGATCCGAAATACAGAAGGTCCATCTCCCATAGACTCCATTTTATCCAAACAAAATTGAAAATGATTTCCTTTTTCATTTGGCTGTGGCTGTTTCATGTGACTAACAGGTATAAGAGGTTGAGGACCCCTGTTGTACAGCAAATGGACAATTTTGGGATAGTGACAGGTATCCTTTGTGTCACCCTCACTCATGTAACCATGGAAAACATTGTATTTTATGTTAGGTTTGAAAAGTAAACACGTTTTTCAAAAAATATTGTGGGACTTCTATGAATTGTGTGTATCTAAGTCCTGACATTAGCCATGTATGGAAGGGACCATACATGGTTATTATAGACTAAAGAGTACATAAAACCAAGATACCCCGAGGTCACAGATGGGTGTGAAGAACTGAAAAACAGTCAGGACACCAGAGAGATGGGAAATGTCTCTGCTCAAGGGGATACTAGGATAATGGTGAGCTTCTAAACAATGTTCATACTTATGAATTTGTCATACATAACTTATATTTTTAGTTCATGCCAACCCTCGAACCTACAAATAGACTCCTACATCATTCTATCAGATGTGCTTCTGGTTATTCCAAAGTGACTTCTTCACAAACAAGAAACACAGAGAGGAGTCTCAGGTCTTCTTCTTCTAAGACGGTGGACTACTCTCTTTTTTTATTACCACCTAAGCTCTTAGAACCCAAGCTGATCTATGTACAGGTATGGGACCTGTTATCCAGAATATGTGGGACCTGTGGTTTACCTGGATAACGGATCTCTCCCTAATTTAGATCTTCATACCTTAAGTCCAGTAAACATGAAATAAAACCAATAGGATGGTTTTGCTTCCAATAAGGATGAATTATATCTTAGTTGGGATCAAGTACAAAGTACTGTTTTATTATTATAGAGAAAAAGGAAATCATTTTTAAAAATTTTGATTATCTGGATAAAATAATCAAAATTCCGTTATTTGGAGTTTTCTGGATAATGGGTTTCTGGATAACAGATCCCATACCTGTATATTAAATATTACAGGCGGACAAAGAAGGTAAATGGACAATCCTATGTGCATTAACCACTATCATTTTAGTTTGTTCTAAGATACCGTACATTTGATTTTATCCAGTTAAAAGGAAACACAGTATTATTTCAGAACAAGATATATCATCAATTCACTTTTGCTTGTTTGTCATATCTCATATCAGATTAACAACAATAAGTTTACACCAGATTACTACTAGAAAATGTAGTCACAATTCAATCTCAAAGGTAACATAAATAAACACATTTCCATGTACAGTAGTTAGTTGACTTTGTTGTATAATTTTATAGATGCCTGTAATGTTCATGGGACTGTTTTGCCTTTAATATATTAAAAACAATTACCTACATAAAACCAACCAGTCTCCTGCTTGTAACTGAAATTCTTTTAAAAAAAAAACCAATGCAAAATGAGCAGTGTCCTTTGCTACAATAGCTTAACACTAACAGAGACCAACTGGTGGATATACAGAAAAGCATATTAAGCCAATAAACCCCATAACATGGCAAGATTATAACAAGTCAAACTATATTTGGTTTAGATTATATTGTGTGCATAATAAATCTTGCCAATGACAAGAAGGTCCTCCCTCTACCACGTGTCCCATGGCACTAAAATAAGGCTGGAAAGAAGTAAAAGCATACAGATATATCTCATGATAGCAATTTCACAGATTAAAGCAAAGAGCAGTAAAATCCAATCAATATACTATACAGCCCTAGGCTACAGAGCTCACAGTTAAAGCACCATACAATATCAAAACAGGGGGGTTGTGGGAGCACTCTAAAGGCTTTAAAGTATATATATAAGTATAATAAATGCTATTGCATATGTACCCAAATAGGGGTTATTTTGTTACAAAGTTATGATCATAAAATTGATAAGCCACCATACCATGTCAAGGTAAGCCCCGAAAGGCGGTCCCTAGCTTGTTTTATTTTTTATGTGCATTATACCACTACCTGTAATCAATGTCCGTTGAACGCTGTTTTTTCACTGAGGGCTAAATCCTCCCCAGCCAGCAATCAGGCTTTTAAAGGAGAGATATTCCCAAAACAAACGCCCAATTTTAAAAGCATAGGATCACCACTAGTTTAAAGGGGGGGGTATGGGGTGCTACAACCACTGAAGCTATGCCACAGCTTCCCGCTAAATATACAATATCAAAACAGGGGGGTTGTGGGAGCACTCTAAAGGCTTTAAAGTATATATATATATATACACACAAGTATTATAAATGCTATTGCATAAGTACCCAAATAGGGGTTATTTTGTTACAAAGATATGATCATAAAATTGATAAGCCACCATACCACATCAAGGTAAACCCCGAATGGCGGTTGCTGGTGGCTGGTGGCTTATCAATTTTATGATCATAACTTTGTAATAAAATAACCCCTATTTGGGTACATATGCAATAGCATTTATTATACTTATATATATATAAGCGAACCTCCTACCATACTGAAGCGTTTCTTATTGCTCTTACCTCCAGGGAAGATGTAAATGAGGCCCATTAAGGGTTAAGTGCAATTTCCATGTTTTTTCCCCTCATAATTCAAGTTTAATTGTTGATCAAGGAGCAGAATTCAGCCACAAAATATTTAGCCGCAACATAAAAGTCGCCAACACAAAATTGTGGCAGAGACAAAAAAAATCACCATAAGAAAAAACACATATTGTTGAGTGAGAAAAAATTGAATTTTGGAGAATGGACAGCACGCCTGTACTACTTAGTTTGTGCTGTTATGTTTTATGAGGGCTTTAGTTACCTAGTAAAATACAATACTTACTCTATGATCATCCTATGGGTCAGCAGGGCCTACAGAGTGAATGTAAAACGCAAAATGAAAATGGAAGTACAAATACAGATGTGCCAGGTTTTCTCTTTTATTACAATACTTTTATTGCTAGTCCTTTCAACTCTCCCACTCCCCATGACTTTCTCACGCTGAGATCATATCTCACTTTTCCTACCTTGCTCCTCAACCTCTCGTGAATTTCCTTTTTTTCTACTAAGGATTTCTTTTATACAATTTCCCCATCTGTCCACTTCTCTCTTCACTTGTCTTAAAAAACACAGAAATTATCCTCCCACGCAGCAATCATTCACACTAATAATCCCAAAGCAGAAATAATAATGCTAAATTTACAATAAATGGAAAAGTAATATGCAAGAACATAATGCACCAGTAATGAAAGAAAACCAAGGTCAGCATTTTTGACCAAATAATATGTTTTGAATAAATTCTGAAAATACAGTTTCCATAAACTGCTGTACATGTGCTAAAAAGGTTGAGCCTGTGAATTTAAATGCAAACAAACATGTATTTCAGAGAAGTGGGCAGCATGATGTCTGCCAAATCAGCAACACAACTCTAAAAAGTGCCCCTACAGGACCATGTGACCCTCACCTAGGGTATACAAGGAAGAGAGCTGCATACAGTTTCAGACTGGGCCACCAGGACACCAGTAAAAAACCCACCTCACAGGACCGTTCCCTCCAGCTGAGACTGCGAGATGCTTGATCCTCCTCCTGATCGAGGCCGCAAGTTGGAAAGAAGAGATCAGCATTACCTCACCGGGGGTGGCAAAATGTGGAGGCGCTTACTGGAATTTGCAACAAGGGTATGGGCCCCCCCTGGATGGCAGTTCCCTATGTGGACATTCCAGTCCAACACAGTATCCCTCTTACCCTAGTATGGCTATAAATGTGTGACAATTGTAAGTCTACAAATCTGTATACAGCAGATGAGCAAGGCAGTCTACAGAATTAGTCTGTGTTGAGGTTTAACCAGAGCAGGTCTCACACCTATACTGAATTTCTCTGCAGGAGGCAGTTAGGGCTAGGTAGCCAAGCAACCTTAGCTCCAACAAAGATTCATAATGGGGTTAGTTCCCTGTTGGCACCATCACTGCAGGGATAAAAGAGATTGGAATAGGGGCAGAAGTGGTACCTAAGAAGTTTACCAGTGGTATTACTACTAGCTTTACACAAAATCACCCACCTGCATCATATTCCATCCTAAGAATATGGCAATATCACCTGTGTTACCTATAGATGAATCTGGCCCATAATGTTTGTCCTCTGTTACTAAACTATAATTTTCCAGTATGCACTGGAGCTTCGGAATTAATATCTCTTTGATATAGTAAGCAATTTTACATGCACACAAAAAAACTGTCACTTGAAATGCTGAAATCCTTTCTACCAATTACCCTTTCTAATTTTCTGCACATGAAGGATTTTGGGGTGGACTATTTCTCCAAGGGAATGGAATCATTTCAACAGGATTAAACAAAGTCACAAACAATACTGAATGGATTTCCATGTTATTCTATTTCAAGACTCGAGGCAGCTTTAGTCAAATGAGAAATTTGATTTGTTTGCGTGCTAGGAAAAATTTGGGACCTGACCTCTCAAAAAGGAGTTTAAACCATAACAATGGGTTGTTTTTTTAGTTTGGCGTTAAAGGAAAACTATACCCCCAAAATGAATACTTAAGCAACAGATAGTTTATATCAAATTGAATGACATATTAAAGAATCTTACCAAACTGGAATATATATTTATATAAATATTGCCCTTTTACATCTCTTGCCTTGAACCACCATTTCGTGACTCTATCTGTGCTGCCTCAGAGATCACCTGACCAGAAATACTACAACACTAACTGTAACAGGAAGAAGTGAGGAAGCAAAAGGCAGAACTGTCTGTTAATTGGCTCATGTGACCTAACATGTGGTTTGTATGTGTACACAGTGAATCTTACGATCTCAGGGGGCGGCCCTTATTTTTTAAATTGGCAATTTTCTATTTATGATTACCCAATGGCAAATACTACTAAAAAAGTATATTATTATGATAATGGTTCATTTACATGAAGCAGGGTTTTACACATGAGCTGTTTTACTCAGTATCTTTTAATAGAGACCTACATTGTTTGGAGGGTATAGTTTTCCTTTAATAGCTAAATTTTTATTTAATAGAATGGCTGACATAAAAATAACAGAAAGTACTTAAAGGGGATTAGTTAGTTAGTAAAGGTGGCCATAGACACACGGATCCTATTTCGGATCGTGTGTGGCGTGTGCCGACATCTTTCGTCCGGCGGAGATCGGTCGTTTGGTCGATCGGTCAGGTTTGATTTTGACTCGACCGATCCCGCCGGAGCCCATGGCACATCGTAATCTGATCACCCCAGATATAGCCATGCCTGGTTAATGGCATATCGGGGAAAGATCCGCTCGTTTGGCGACAGCCATTCAAACACAGGATACACAGTAGATAACAGATAAGTTCTGCAGAATGCTTTTATATACGACAGAGCTTATCTGTTATCAGTTGTGTAACCTGTGCCTTTTCTCTTTTTTCAGCTTTGAATGGCTGCCCCCATGGCTTTACAGCAGCTTGTTTATATAAACTATAGTAGAGTTTCTGAAGCAAACACACCAGTTGTAACAGTTCAGTGCAACAGAACATTACTTTAAAACACTTTCATTTTTTGGTGTTACTGTTTCTTTAAGGAATTTCCTTGAATGGCTTGGAATCACGGCACCAAGAATGTTGTACATCGATGCTCTTGCAGACAGGATAAAGAAAGTTCTTGCGCCTTATGCTTATGACAACATTTCTCCCAAGGCCTTAGGCTTTTCTTGGGAAGGAAGTCAAATCCACATCTACAGATTCCCTTTATAGTTCTAAAACTATGTCAGCCTAACTTTTTTCAGACGCTAATGATGACATTGATTTACATTTAGCAAAATGATAAAGTTGTGATCACCACTAAATTTTAAACCATAATGGGGGGGTACAATGGGGCTGTGACCACAAAACATATAGAGGTAAAGACAAAAGGTCCTCTGCACTCAACCCATTATTAATAAATACAGGACTTTAAGGGGCAAATTTACTTATGGTCGAATATCGAGGGTTAATTAACCCTCGATATTCGACTGCCGAATTGAAATCCTTCAACTTCGAATATCGAAGTTGAAGGATTTAGCGCATTTCCTACGATCGTACGATCGAAGGAAAAATCGTTCGGTCGAACGATTAAATCCTTCGAATTGAACGATTCGAAGGATTTTAATCCATCGATCGAAGGATTTTTGTTCGATCAGAAAATTGTTAGGAAGCCTATGGGGACCTTCACCATAGGCTAACATTGGCCTCGGTAGGTTTTACTTGCCAAAGTAGGGGGTCCAAGTAATTTTTAAAGAGACAGTACTTTGACTATCGAATGGTCGAATAGTCGAACGATTTTTAGTTCGAATCGCTCGATTCGAAGTCGTAGTCGAAGGTCGAAGTAGCCAATTCGATGGTCAAAGTAGCCAAAAAAATACTTCGAAATTTGAATTATTTTTTATTCTAATCCTTCACTCGAACTAAGTAAATGGGCCCCTAAGACATTTTCGGTCAGATTCAATTCAGTTATAAAAAGTTATCTCATGGTTTATCATGGACGAGATTCAATTCAAGGAGAAAAAACTTTTCACGTGATAAACCCTGAGATAAGTTTTTCTGAATTGAATTGCATCTCCAATTGAATGAGTTTTCATGTGATAAACCCTTTTCTCACTGGATTGACTCTGACCCTTTGCCTTAAGCTTTGCCTTAAGCTACTATAAATGACTTCCCCTTTAAACAAAGAGTGTAGAGGACCTTCTGTCTGGTGATTGGTTTATATTTAGTCATGTTAGCCAAGATCTTCACATTTCCCTAAAGATATTTGGGTCCATTTACACTAAAATTGACACTGGGGGGCCCATTTACTTAGTTTGAGTGAAGGATAAGAATAAAAAAAAACTTCGAATTTTGAATTTTTTTGGCTACTTCGACCATCAAATTGGCTACATCAACCTTCGACTACGACTTCGACTTCAAATCAAAGGAATCGTTCGACTATTCGACCATTCGATAGTCGAAGTACTGTCTCTATAAAAAAAAAACTTCAACCCCCTAGTTCGCCACCTAAAACCTACCGAAGTCAATGTTAGCCTATGAGGAAGGTCCCATAGGCTTTCTAAGTATTTTTTGGTGGAAGAAAAATTGTTCGAACAATGGATTAAAATCCTTTGAATCGAACGATTCGAAGGATTTAATCGTTCAATCGAATCAATCAAACGAATTGCAGTAAATCCTTCGACTTCGATATTCAATTAATTGATTTTTAATTAACCCTCGATATTCGACCATAAGCAAATTTGCCCCAAATTGTCACGATCGGCACCCTATATCCAGCACCCAAGCTAAGCTCCCTGGTCTCAGCTCTCACTTCTGCCTCTAACTGCCCCCTTTCACCTTGGGAGGAGCCTTCGGCTAATCGGATGCCGCCAAGTCTTATTTGAGAGAGGAGCAAAGCTAACGGTTCTGGAAAGAAGATCACCACCAAGAACAGGCAGGTCGGGCCAGCACAAGCAGAGAATCGTCAGACAGACCATAATCAGGATAGGAGAACGTAGAATAATCAGTGGATATGCAAAGGTCAGATTGGAGAGGTCAGAGTAGTCACAAGCAGGCTTGGATCAGGATCAGAGAGGTCAGAGTAATCAGGCAGCAAAGGTCAGGATTGGAGAGGATCAGAATAGTCACAGGCAAAGCAAGGGTCAAACCAGAAATATCAGATAGAATACACGAAGGCAAGGCACCTAGGAACTTTACAAATAGAACCTAACAACGGGCAGCATGCAGAACACTGATTTCCCCTTTAATACTATTTGAATCTCGCACCAATACGTGATGACGTCATCCCGCCAACGCATAAACCCGGAAGCGCGCTGTCGCGCATGCCATAGGTGAACCAGACAGAAAAGAGAGAGGAGCAGCGCATCGGGCGTCATCATCGAAGGAGCGGCAGTGGACCCCTCTGCCCACTAGACCACCAGGGTGAGTCCTTACACAAATGTTGTTCTTATTCGTGCCATTAAGAAAATATACTTGTGACCTAACACATTCCTTGCACTTCCATTAAGTTCCATCTTTCCTGCTTCTTCTGCTGAATCATGAGCCCTATAGACGTTGCAGAACCCTGGAGCTACAATTCTGAACATTGTGATAATTCCAGGGGTCCGGTCCCACAGAGAGTCGTGACAATAGGTAAAGAAGATTTGTGTCAAAAGCTGTGGAAGTGATACAACCTAGGATTTTTGTTTTAATTTTGCCTTATGGCAGGTACATTGTGAGCAATAATAATTAAAAAAGCAAATAATAAGCAATTTTTTTATTTTCCTTTTCCGTAAAAACATTGTGGTCCCAAGCTACACAATTAGGTTACAATTCTTCCTCATTTAAAGTAGATTCTAGTTTGGCCTAGAGTGAAACCACTGCTGAACTCAGGAAAGGATTAATCATGAATGCACAATATGCAAATCGTTA
The DNA here is from genome assembly GCA_038501925.1 of Xenopus petersii. NCBI lineage: Eukaryota > Metazoa > Chordata > Amphibia > Anura > Pipidae > Xenopus > Xenopus petersii. The sequence goes on from CM076674.1 coordinate 36,926,466, forward strand.
TTAGAGAATATGCAAATGACAAACTGGCAGGCGTCTGAAATCTCCTGCTCCTGCAGATGTTACAGGCTCCTAGAGAAGCATATCTTGGGAGACAATAACAACTATACACATTCAGCGGTACCCAAATCTATTCATACTGTTTGGTAACCCATAGTCTCAAGATCCCTCTTTTTGGTTGTAGCCAGGTTAGGATATTGGTTACACTGGGTAATTTAAACTTTGTATTATTTTCTATATCTGCTGTGCTGCATGCATTTTTATATTTTAGTGCTGAAGCCCTGCTGAGATTTGCTGAAATTTGGCCAAATCCAAATGCTGCTGAAAAATGCAGAATCTTGGCTGAATCCTGCACCAAATCCTGGATTTCTTGCATTCCTAGAATGTGGCTCATGGGTAAAAAAGGTTGGGGAACTCTCTTCTAAGAGGACACTACTACTGGGGACATTCAATTCATTGTACTTTCACAGGGTTGTTTCAACTGCCACATGATTGAACAATCTAATAAAAAAAGATAGGATAGTTTAGGACTGGTACTGCAAAATCTCCCAGTAACCCGAGCCATTGCTGGCTCCTCCTGTGACCTGTACAACTGAGGAAAAGAGTTGTAATGGTAAGGAAAAGGCAAAGACAATGGTAGAAAAGACAATGAAGGAAAGAAACGAGAAGGGACTTGAGAAAAACATGACAGGAGGGGAGAAACATAAAGAAGAGAAGAAGAAAACAAGTTTATAAGAATATCACAGAGTATAGAAACAAATATTTAATGATAAGAGAAAAAGGGAAAGAAGAAGGTGTGTTTTTCAAATTGGATCTAAGGCTGTCTGGTGCCCCTCCCCCCATACCCTGTTCAACAATTTAAGGGTAAGGATTGAAGAGGTAGTCTTTTTCTATTACAGCCTACAGGCCAATGCAGTTATAGACAAGAACTCTGAATGTGTGTAGAAGTGTATAGAATTGACCAAACAAAAAATATGTTTTTAATTAAAAATATACACCACCAAACAATGAAGGTCTGTATAAAAATAAAGAGTAAATGATTGGGGAGCACCGCCCATCAAGCACAGAGGATGGTGTGCAGGGTCAAATAGTGATAATAATTGCAGAAAGAAAAAAGAGCTGACCCACAGAACTGCACCTTCCCATCCGTAAATACCAAGACTCCAGTGAAGCAAAATTAAAGTAAAACTTAACTTTTAATAAATTCTTAAAACCAAGGTCTAGAGAGCAACATTAAAATTAAGGTTAGGTATAGGAGACTGATTGACTCAGCAACACCGGGTTCGAGGGGAAATGTTCAAAAAAAGCACTTGGATCAATACAAAATTGCAGTTGGAGCGCAACTGGTAATTACTAAGCACATCGGCCAAGCAACATCTGTCTGATACAACCAAGGCTAACCCACACCAAACCAACCCCTTCACCCACTTGAGGATCCTTCCCTTCTTGGTATGAGGTTAGAGGTGTGAGAACCAGGGTAATGGAAGCCCTGGAGCCTTGAAGCGCTTAGGTGCGTTTAGAGCACAAATGTACCGAAGGTACAAGTATCAAACAGTATCAGACCCACGGATCATTGATTTGTCCAACCCCTTCACCCACAGAGGTCCCCTCCCGATCCGATCACCCAGTCACCCAATTCTATGTCCCTATCAGACGCCTACCTAACCAGAAGCTAAAATGCGCCTGACGCAAATTGCGGGCTTTGTCAAAGACAAGATAGAGACCGGTAGTGCACTCCTATTTAACACCATGGAAAAGCCAGTAACGATTTGAATTAACCAATCGGAGCGCTCCACCTCATCATCAGCATCGTAGTGGAGTAGGAGCAAATCATCGCGCTATACATCAAAGTAGGGCAGGGCGCTGTCAAAATGTAAACCCTATCTGAGATTAGAGCAACCCAGTGCGCAACATTGTAATGCGTCTGATTACATCCTGTACCAAAGGGCAAAGGCGGATTCATTGTTGCAAAATACGCTAACAAAAATAGCGATGTGTACTAGTGGCAAGTACAGGAATATTACAACTTATGCAGGACGATGTGGATGTGTTGGGGAAAAAACCTTAAATACTCACCGTACAAAAAATATATAAATATAAGGATCTGTATCTCCACATGAAGCTGTATAGTTAAACAACAGGATTAGGGGAAGAAGTGCCAAAAAGGCATATATCTTTGGGGGGTAAATGGTGAATATCCTTCCAGTTGCGCTCCAACCGCAACTTTGTATTGATCCAAGTGCTTTTTTTGCACATTTCCCCTCGAACCCGGTGTTGCAGAGTCAATCAGTCTCCTACACCTAACCTTAATTTTAATGTTGCTCTCTAGACCTAGGGGGCATGTTTACTAACATTGGAGATAAATATCTGGAGAGATTTCTGGAGATGTTGCCCATGGCAACCAATCAGCAATTAGATTCAAACAGCCACAGCCAAGTTAGAAAACAAAAGCAAAGATCTGATTGGTTGCTATGGGCAACATCTCCAGAAATCTCTCCAGATATTTATCTCCAATGTTAGTAAACATGGCTCTTGGTTTTAAGAATTTATTAAAAGTTAAGTTTTACTTTAATTTTGCTTCACTGGAGTCTTGGGGGCAAATTCACTAAGCGCCGAAGCGTTGAACGCTAGCGTTAATTCACTAGCGTTTGGCATTTATCGTTACTGTGCAAATTCACTAACGAACGCTGGCGTTGTTTCGCTAGTGTTACTTCGCACCCTTATGCCTGGTGAAGTTTTGCTAGTGATGTAACTACGCAAATTCACTAACGCGCACAGTGTACTGAACGCTACCTTTTACGCTACACTTCCTTCGCCACCTCAGACCAGGCGAAGCGCAATAGAGTAGATAGGGATTGCTTCAAAAAAAGTCAAAAAATTTTCTAAGTCCCAAAAAACGGTGGCGTGTTTTCTACATTATGGGTGATAGGCTGAAAATTTTTTTGGGGCTCCCCTCCTTCCCCCCTACATTTCCTGACTCATGGCAACTTACCTAAACAGTGGGCACATGTGTAGGGCAAAATAAAATTTTTATTTGATGTTTTGAAGGTTTTCTAGCCATTTGTAGTGCTGATACGTATTCCTCCATTGAAATTTGAATTTGGCGCCGTATGCAAATTAGCCTTCGCTAGCGTAACTTCGCTTCACTTAGCGAATCAATGCTAGCGCAACTTCGCAATCTTACGCTACCCCTGTGCGCAACTTCGGATTTTAGTGAATTTGCGGAGCGCTAGCGAAACTACGCCTGGCGAAGTGCGGTGAAGCGCGGCGAAGTTGCGCCTGGCGAAACTATGAATGTTAGTGAATTTGCCCCTTGGTATTTACGGATGGGAAGGTGCAGTTCTGTGGGTCAGCTCTTTTTTCTTTCTGCAATCTATATAAAAATATATTGCATAAAACAGCTCATAGCTACAACCCTGCATCATCTAAATCAACCATGTTTTTAATAGTATGAGCCATTGGGGTAGCCCTAAATAGAAAATTGCCATTGTAAGAACTAAGGGCCGCCCCTGGGATTGTACGATTCACGGTGCACACAAACAAACTAAGGGCATACATACATGTTAGGTCACATGAGCCAATACATGGACAAAGTTTTTGTCGTTCGTTCCCACACTTCTTCCTGTTACAGTTAGAGTTGCTTTATTTCTGGTCAGCTGATCTCTAAAGCAGCACACAGACCACAACAAAATGGTGGTTCATGGATAGAGATTCAAAAGGGCAATATTAACTGATATCTATATTACAGTTTGGTAAGATTCTTTAATAGGCCATTTAATTTGATTTAAATTATCTGTTGCTTAAGTATTCATTCTGGGGGTAGAAGCAGACCTCATATTAGTAAAGTATGGTCACTCCTGCTTTAAGCACTTGTCTCGCTATTTACAGCACTGAAGTGTCTCCATTTTCCAATGTAAATGAAGTTGTCATATTTCCCCTCAGTTTGTAGCTTTACTTGTTTATATTTATACAATATGAATCTGTGGCACTTTGAGAAGAATGTTTAATCATTCATGTCACTCCCTCTCCCAGTGGAGTTTACAGTCTGATTTTATTGAAACAATTGATAGTAAACACGTTTTATCTCTGTAACAATCTGTTGTGTCTGGCTGTTGGAGATTCTCCACAACAAACAATCCATCAGAAGGTGGCCCCTTTTGGATATGGCCATGGTCAAACATTATTTTTTTCTTCCTTGGTATGCTAGTTGGCTAGGAAACTTTATAAAATATGCTCATGTAACAGAAAAGTAAAATAACAGATATAGGAAGGCAGGTATGTTTTCATAGAACAGGTTGCACCTCAATTCCTTGCCTTGTAATATAATGGTAATAATAAATTATTAATGGTAATAATAAACAATCTGCCTGAAATGTGCGCCAGGACTCGACTGTTGAACTGTGAACTAGCCATGAAATGATGTTTAATAATTGATGATTAGGGGGCAGATTTATTAAGGGTGAATTTCGATGTAGAAAAAACTTTGAAATTCGACCATCGAATAGAATCCTCCGACATTCGAAGTCGGAGGATTTTATACATCGTATGATCGTATTCCGATCGTAGTACGATCGTACAATCGTATTCCGATATTACTTCGAATCAAACGATTCGAACGATTTTATTTAAATCTAATTTAAAAACTTCGCAAAACACACAGGAGGTCCCCCATAGGCTAAACAGCAATTCGGCAGGTTTAAGGTGGCGAAGTATTGAAGTCAAAGTTTTTTTTAAAGAGACAGTAGTTCGACTATCGAATGGTCGAACGATTTTACTTCGAAACGATGGTCGAAATCGAAGTAGCCTATTCGATGGTCGAAGTATCCAAAAATTACTTCGAATTTCGAATTTTTTTACTTCGAAAATTCCCTCGAATTCACTTCGACCCTTGATAAATCTGCCCCTAAGTATCATTAATCTATAAACGGTTCATTCAAGACATCAGTTATGGATGCACACAGTAACGTGTGCTGTCATAATCCTTAAAGAAACCCTGAAATTCACAAGCTCAGAGTTGATATCTAAATTGAGTCAGGTTGATGATGTCAACAAGATGTCATCACCCAGCTCACTTACAGTATGTCATAGCTGAAGACAGCTGCAACACAGTATAGGATATTGTTATTTGTTATATGATATAGTAAATATTGATAAATATTTTATTGACCAGAGCCCTTAACACTACAATCTTTCCCCACTGCTCAGTTTGCTATATGCAGATTGGTCATATTGTCTAGTCTCTTGCAAAGGGGCAAATTCACTAAGATTCGTAGTTGCGCCAGCGTCCGCTTTGCCGCACTTCACCAGGCGTATTTTCACCAGCGCTACACAAATTCACTAAAATCCGAAGTTACGCTCAGAGGAAGCGTAAGGTTGCGAAGTTGCGCTAGTGTTAATTCGCCAAGCAAAGTGAAGTTACGCTAGCGATGCTTAATTTGCATACGGCGCCAAATTGAAGTTACAATGGGGGTATATGTAGCATCACTACACAAGCCTGGGAAACCTTGAAAACAACAAATAATAATTTTTATTTTGCCCTACACATGTGCCCACTGTATAGTTAAGGTGCCCCGAGTTAGGAAATGTAGGGGGAAAGGAGGGTAGCCCCAAAAAATGTTTCGATCTTTTTCAGCCATTCACCCATAAAAAACACCAACGTTTTTTAGGACTTAGAAATACTTTTTTTGAAGCAATCCCTCTCTACTCTATTGCACTTCGCCTGGTCTGAGGTGGCGAAGGAAGTCTGGTGTAAAAGGTAGCGTTCAGAAAAATTCGCACGTCAGTGAATTTGCGTAGTTACATCCGTTGCGCAAATTCGACAGGCGTAAGGGTGCGAAGTAACACTATCGAATTTACACCAGCGTCCGTTAGTGAATCGGCGAATTAATGAAAATGCACCACGCTAGAGAATTAACAATATCGTTAGTCGCTTTGTCCTTTAGTGAATTTGCCCCTTAGTTTCTCTGAACTAGTTATATAGTCTTGGATATGAAACAGATTAAACATTTTAAATAAAATAACTAAAATATTTATATGATTTGATCAGTATGTATGATCAGGAGCCACTGAGCTTTTTTCACGGTAATGCTCACTTACTTCTATTTGAAGCAATTGCATGTTTGTGAAATATGCACAGCAACAAAACTGACATTAGCCTAAAGCCCCCCACAGTTAATGAAAAACATAATCATCACAGAAACCTCCATGGGAGATTCATAGCTAGTTGTATCTGTCTTCATTTTCCATCATTAATGCATAGAACGTTTAAATAGTTATCTTATTTAAAAAAGAGAAAATGGTATCCTCTCGTCGGGTCTCTAAAGAGCCATATTATTATTGATTACGTTGTACAGTATTATATATAATGGCATCCCAGAATAGATCTACATGTTATGCATCTTCTGTAAACTTTGATGTTTATATCCCTGCAGGAGAATTTTTTTTAACTTAAAAACCAGCATATGATTATCTTTTTATAGCAACACCATGATTTTTTCTCTTTCATGTGCTTCATGATTATCAAAGACAATTTATGGTCTTATAAAAAATAAATAATAAGAGAATGATGAAAAGTGGGATAATAAGGGAACCGGGGTAAGGAGAAAGTCAGAGACAGAGGTAGAGCAAAGATGGAAGTTGGATTGGTGCAGGGAGGTCGGTGAAGCTTAATATATTCCTACGTTATTTTGTTTGAGTTGCTTATGATTTTACTTAAAACTCCAGATTGTAATTTCAGATAAAAGATAGGCAAGATTTCCATGTGTTACATGCTTATCAGGGACTCAGGGATGGGAAAGCAAGGAAGGAGGTACAGGGATATTGAAAAGATAAAGGCGTGGAGAGAGGATCAAAGATAGAGAGAAAATAAGCAACATAATACAGAGAGCTACTAAGCAAGAAGACAGGCAGGAGAAAGCAAGTTAAAGCTACTGGATAAGAAAAGACCCACATATGACTCACAGAAAGTGGAAAAAACATAAAGGGACCAACACACACTTTGTGAGTCAGGCAAGAGACTAACCTAATACTGTATATAATGTATAATAACACACAGCAGTCAGGAACATGAACATTCATAGATAATACAGAAAAGATATATAGACAGCACAAAACATTGTGGGGGAGTTAGCTCAGTATCATAGTTCTGCACAGGTTTATACAGTGACATCATTTTTATATCACAAACATGTCTGTGCTTTTCTATCGGAGCACACAAAAGACAGAAAGCACATCTATAAATGTCAAATAAAATCCTGATCATGTGAGCACTACCTGCTACAGCAAAAAGCATCCCTAAGTACATGGATTTGTATTAATTCTCAATTAATTTATATAGCGCCAACACATTTACCCAGCACTTCACAGAGATTACTCATCATTAATATCGCTCTCTGCCCAAGTGGAGCTTTTAATCTAAGAACCCTCTTGAAGTCACACAACACACTAGGATCAGTTATATCAGCAGTCAGTTAAATTGGCCATACACTAGGGGAGGCAGGGAGGTTTATTAAACCTCAATTTTTTCTGGTTGAGGTTTTTAGGGGGAAACTTGGATTTTTTCATACCCCAAAGCTGCTAAAAATCTGAATCCGAAAATACGCCATCTCAAACCTGTCGAGGTCATGTAGAAGTCAATAGCAGATGTCCCTGTTTCATTGTGATTTGCACTGGATAATCTGAAAAATTCTGGGTTTTCATTCTGTAATCTGAAAAATTCTGGGTTTTCATTCCATAACCGAAAAAGTCAAATTTTCAGAGCGTCAGTCATACAATGCGAATTGACAACAAAAACAGCATTAGACAGGCACCAATCCGGAACGTCCAACAGAAATAGAATCCATGAGCCAAAAATTTAATATAAAAATATAGCCTATGATTATCCTTTTAGATGTAGTGTAAAATAAAGTATCATATTTTTATATTCAATTTTTGGCTCATGGATTCTATTTCTGTTGGACGTTCTGGATTGGTGCCTGTCTAATGCTGTTTTTGCTGTGAATTACTCCCCTATGCTGAAGGTCTGGGGCATGAGCAACCGGACCCAACTTGGAAAGCGGTAAGCTTATCCTAAATGATTCGATGGATTTTGTGCTTTTCGTGATAATGTGGTTTATTATATAATGCGAATTGACACTCGATTTTGTCTTGACCCCTAGAAGCCCCTAGAAGATCCACTTGTTTGCAGAGGTTGCCCTCGGGCCAAACAATATACAAGCCATCAAAGCATGGAAAGCATCAACTAGCTGGTGGGGTCCTCGATCGAAACGGAAAATCAAACCTGCTCAATCAACATTTTTGCTGTGGCCAGATATTTGTCGAATGGGCTCATTGGACAGCCCCATACGTGGACAGATAAGCTGCTGGTTTAAAGGGTCCAAATTGGCAGCCTAAATCTGCCCTTGTATGTATATCTGTATGTTGCTGGAATGTGGGAAAATCAGTACAAACAAGGATCCACTTAAAGATCCAGTACAGGAGAACTATCCTATAAGGAATAACAGAGGAAAAGTCTGCTCATAACAACATTCAGTTAATAAAAAAGAAATTATTTTGCCATGAGACAAAGTGAGCATTTTGCTTCAGGCAGCACTTTATGAGGCATGGCAAACTTGCCACACATGGTCATTAAAGGAGAACTAAACCCCCCATGGTGATGAGTCCCCACTGGCCCCTCTCTGCTGGCCCCCCTCCCTGCCTCCACTCTGCACAGTCTTACCCCTGAATTTCGTTCCCTTCTAGAAATAGCAACTGCACATGCAGAGTGAGCGCAGCAGAGCTCATGGGTAATCTTCGGTAATCTTCTTGAAGTGAGTGCCAAATTGGCGCATGCGTAGTTGGAGCTTCCGGTTCGTGACAACTGCGCATGCGCCGAAAGAGATGGAAATTGCCAAAGGGGAGGAAGAAGACACAAAGATTATCAAAGAGAAGAAGATGACGCATGTGTGGTCACTATTTCTAGAGGGGACAGAATTCAGGGGTAAGACTGTGCAGGGGGAGGCAGGGAGGGGGGCAGCGGAGGGGGCCAATGGGGACTAATCACCAAGGGGGGGTTTAGTTCTCCTTAAAGAACTCAATTGTTTTTAAGTTTCAACGGTAAGTTAAAGTTGATCGCATTGGGGGGCCGTGTCGGTGCCATTGAGAACTGCATGAATTGTTTTGGTTAAAAAAATGACAGGTATTCACACAGTTCCCAAGTTTTGGTGCTTTGCCAAACAGATATTAAAAAACTAATAATTCGGTCCTTTTGGGGTGATCGGGGGAGCTTTGTCATCTGCAGCAAATCACCAAGCATTTTCAAGCAGCTACGTGGTTCATATGTTTTATTGGAAGCTAATGACACAGTTCCTAATGACAAGGTATTTTCAAGAGTTTTGTTGGGTGCCATAAGCCTAAGCATAGACAGTACAACTGTACCCAATGGACTTGAGGTAAGGTCAGGAGTATGAGGGGGTGAAAGGAGGGCAAAAGCATTGCTGGGTCCAGTGTTTAAAACTAAATGTTTGAAGTTTGGTTAGATTTTCATTGGTATCTGTTTATTACATGTCATTGACCGCTTCCTAGCTGCCATATCTGGTTCCTGTTTCTCTGTCCTTCTCCTTGGTGGAGGTTAGAGAATTGTTGGTTGCCATGCAGTATTTATTTGCTTGCACACAGGAGCAAGTAGGGAAAATATTAGCTGGCTTTGAGACAGACACATATAATTGCTAAATAACATTTAGATATATAGAAATAAATGGACATATGGTTTATATTCAGGTGTTTCTCTATATAAGGGTCTACTGTAACAATCTCACATCTTCTTGGAAGTTCAGATCTATTATTTGACACTAGGTATGAAGATCCAAATTATGGAAATACCTGTTATCCGTAAAGCCCCAAGTCCCGAGCATTCTGGATAACAGGTCCCATACCTGTACTCATTAAATATATCTCAAGCGAAGAAAGAAATGATGGGTGTGAGTAAAGATGACCCTAGCCACCAGCAATAAGAAGCTCTCCCCTTTATACTGTAATGTTTGCCTTTTGGCAGAATAACATTATAACAGAGATATCGCATAGAACGTTTCTAAAATGTTCTTATTTTCTATATTTTCTAAATTTTCTTCTTCTTATTCTGTGTGCTTTCTCTTGCAATATTTTTTTCTGATCCACATGCTTTGAAAGTTTACTATTTAAGGTCAGTTCTTTATCCTTTAAACTTTCAGGTAAGATGACCAATCTCAAACCATTGCACTTAAAAGTGATTTCCCGAGTCCTCTATCCAATTCTATTTCATATCATTTGTCTTCTTCCAGCAGCCCGTTTTGTCTTATATTCTAATTCATCTGATCTTCCCTATTACACATCATTACTTCCATCTCATATTACCTTGTATTTTTATGTGCTTGATTGTTATTATGTTCAGTACTTTTAAATCATTTTTCAATGTTCCCTCACTCTTCTCTGAAAACCACACTACATAAATTCAGGGATGACTTGTCCTCTGCAAAGCAGTCTTTCTTTTTTGCAGAGGACAAGTCTCAAATGCAAATGCAAACAGTCTCAAATGCAAACAGTCTCTCAATCCCCTGTTCATCACTTTCACCTAGCTGTTACATCCACCCACCCAACCTACTGCTTCTTTATCACTTTAGAGGACTTTGCTAGCTATTTCCTAAACAAAATTTTAAGCATCCACATGGAAATAAGGATAAGCCCCGAGGGCAATACACTAGAATATGTTACCTTCGCTGCAACCTCTCTTAAAACCATACCCAGGCCAACAAAACAGAATGTCTCTCTTGTTCAGTCTAAATCTCATCTTGCCACCTACTCTCTTGATCCTATTCCTTCTCGTCTCATTCACCCCCTTTAACCCATATTTAATCTGACCCTTCAATCATTTTCTCTCTTCTGGCATATTCCCACAATCATTTAATGTAAAAGTGAGTTTCTTAAAGAAACTGGCACTCTCCTACACAAATTCCCCTAGAAATGATTTATTACACACGTGTGGACCATCAATAATCAATGCTGATCCCAAATACATATGTGTTGAGATATATATTTACACCATTTCAACGCAGTTCCAAATAAACATCACTGGATTGATGGTAACATGGTATATTCTGATTGGTACATTTGTATATATCTGAAACTTCTGAATATACATAACATAGTCTGCTCACATTCCCCTTTGAATATATGGACTTTTGAAGACTTTTATTAACCCTTACTTTAAACACACAATCATTAAACCTATCCTTGAAAGAGAACTAAAGCTTAACTAACGAAGTAGGATAGAAATGTTGTACATTATGCTTTGGGCAACCATAGTCCTTTAGCAGTGAAGATCCGTGTTTCCAAAGATGCCCCAGTAGCTCCCCATCTTCTTTTCTGCTGATTCACTGCACATGCTCTGTGCTGCTGTCACTTACTGAGCTTCGGGACCCAATCACAATATACAGTACACATAGAATATAAATGTCACAATATAAGGTTGATTAGTAATTAATACAGATAATTACTACATGGCAGTACAGAAACCAGTGCAATTAGCATCAGAATTTAATAATCAGCCTTGCAATCTGGTAGAGGTTAATCTTGGTTTCATCTGTCCAAAGAATGTTTTTCCAGAACTGTGCTGGGCTGGATGTTTTTTTAGCAAAGTCCAATCTACCCTTTCTATTCTTGATGCTTATGAGTGGCTTGTACCTTGCAGTGCACCCTCTGTATTTACTTTCACACAGTCTTCTCTTTATGGTAGACTTGGATATCAATACCCTACCTCCTGGAGAGTGTTGTTCACTTGTTGGCTGTTGTGAAGGGGTTTCTCTTCACCATGGAAATGATTCTGTGATCATCCACCACTGTTGTCTTCCGTGGGCGTCCAGGCCTTTTTGTGTTGCTAAGTTTATCAATGCATTCTTTCTTTCTTTCTCAGGATGTACCAAACTGTAGATTTTGCCTAATATTGTAGCAATATTTAGGATGTTTTTTTTCTGTTCTTCAGCTTACGGATGGCTTGTTTCACCTGCATGTTGATCTCCTTTGACCGCATGTTGTCTGTTCACAACAAAATCTTCCACATACAACCACCCCCCCCCCTCAAATCAACTCCAGGGCTTTTATCTGCTTCATTGATAATGACATAAAGGAATTGCCCACACCTGCCCATGAAATAGTCTTTGAGTCAATTGTCCAATTACTTTAGAGCCCCTGAAATGAAGCAATTGAGTTAAAAAAAAAGGCTGGTTTCATTTAAAATTCATTGTGATAATGTACAGAACCAAAATTAAAAAACAATTGTCTCTGTCCAAAGATTTATGGACCTTACTGTATGAATTCCCAGACTGATGGAAACACGATTCAAATAATTTATACAATGTAATTAAAATTACTTTTGCTTGACTAACATGATATTTTGTATACCAAACCCATAGCATCAGTGGCTAGCAAAGAGTTAATCTCAGGTAAATAAAAATGAAAATAACTTTTCCCTCCAAGGGATGACTAAGACTTTTTTTTAAAAACTGTACAAATAGAATTATCATGCAAATTAATTCTGAGTAAAATATCAACTGCACGAAAAAACAAAATAAGCTCGGAAAGGCAGAAACAGTTGGCTGATTCCATCCTGGGGAGAAATTCAGTGCCCAATGCCCAAGGGATTAAAGAGATAACTACATTAAGAAACATTATCTAACAGGGCAAATCATATGTCTGCCAAAAAAAGCAGAAAGCAATACAAAAGCACCACTGTGGTTGCAGCCAATTAGTAAATAAGCCCCACAGCATTTCTTTCTTACAAGGTACATTTTCTCTTGCATGAGGAATACAAGACTGGATAACTTGGGGCAGGGGGTAAAAATACGAGGCCGAAACCATTTTGTGAGGATAAAGAGAAGCTGATGCATTATTCATGCTGCAGGGATGGGTATCTGACAGCGCCGAGCGCTTGGGGATATCTGGGCTCTGCCGTCTCACTCTCTCTCTTTATCTTCCTTCGCAGCTTGTAATGCAGAGAAAAAATCAGAGGCGACTCGCAGATTAATTTGTGCCAATTTGCATGGCGGCACAGAGTGTGTTTGTGTGTGTGTAGATTGTATGTGTGGGTGTGTATAGTGTACATTCTTACATGTGTGCGAAAAGGGCCAGTTTCTGGATATTTCTATAAGTATTGGGTGTATTTGGCAAAAGTCATTTAGGATATATTATAAAAGGATGCGTTTTATAATGAACTAGGGATGCACTGAATCCAGGATTCGGTTCGGGATTCGGACAGGATTCTGCCTTTTTCAGCAGGATTCGGCCAAATACTTCTTCCTGGCCGAACCGAATCTGAATCCTAATTTGCATATGCAAGCTAGGGGCGAGGAGGGAAATAGAGTGACTTTTTGTCACAAAACAGGGAAGTAAAAAATGTTCTCCCCTTCTACCACTAATTTGCAAATGCAAATAGGATTCGGTTCGGTATTCGGCCGAATCTTTTGCAAGGGATTCAGGGGTTTGGCCTAATCCAAAATAGTGGATTCGGTGCATCCCTACAATGAACGCAGAGAAACTAGACTGCAGCCGGTTGGGAAAGTGTTACGGAGCCTCCTGTAGTGCATAAAACATTCATATCATAGCTGTGTAATGTTTAGCAGATGAGACAAATGTAATATTTAATGCATTGCTTTGTATTTTAGCCAGGGGAATTATACAAGTTACATTTGTATCTCTGCTGGCTGAATGTAAAAGTGTCAGTCCCTGTTTAAACTGGCGTATCGCAGAATTTCATTTAAACTATCAGCAATGTACAAACATATGTTTTGTCCATAACACTTTGTATATTATGATACATATAATCACTAAAGCAGAAGTTTCCATACCTTCCATATAGAATTGCTAATTTTTTCAAGAAGTCCCCCTACTAGAGACCTACAGTGGGTCAGGTACCCGCAAAGCGTCGGGTAGAAAGATTCACCAAAGAGGTGGGTGGTCGCGGGTACCCTGCCTTAGTATCTGGGTCATCTGTGGGTCTAGATGTGAATCAAGCAAATTTTGCCTCAGCAGTGCCACACTGATGTCACTTTCAGTTGTGCAGGTCCCTCCCCTCGGGTGGTGAGTAAACCCTTGCAGTGCAGGTAGGGTAGCAGGTCTGGTTAGGGGTTATATAGGTGGGTGGTAGGTCAGGTTGCAAGTCAGTAGGTCTTGGTTGGACATGGGTCTGCCTGACCCGACCTGTGCAGGACTCTACACAGTTCAGGTCATGGGGCTAGACATGCTCTCAGTTTTCTGGTGTCCTCAGTCATGTAACTAGCTCTGATAAGATTCACTTTTTACTGCTACGCGGCAAGTTAGAGAGATATCACCCCTACCCTTTTCCTCCCAACTGTCAGGGACTGGAAGGGGTGCTAAGGAGGAATAGGAAGGGAACTTGAATCCTGCAGGTAGGAGCTGATACTGTGTGGACAGGAACAGGATGAAGCAGGCAAAGAATCTGTGACTGGAAGTAGACTGGTTCAGCAATAAAATTTTATATCGTAGAGTGAATTATTTGCAGTGTAAACAGTGTCATTTAGAAATAAAAACTACACCATGAAAATCATGACAAAATCCTTACATAGGGTGCAGCCCTATAATTGGGGACCCAATGTCAGTGAAAGGCCAGATTAAATTCCATGAGAAAAGCTTATCTCGTAGAAACTTATTATTAGTCTATGTGGAAATTTCTAATTGAATTTGGACTAGGGATGCACCGAATCTAGGAATCGGTTTGGGATTGACCCTTTTTAAGCACAAAACAAAGTAAAAAAAATGTCCCTTTTTTTCCTTTACCTTTATATGCATATGCAAATTAGGATTCAGATTCGGTTCAGTATTCAGCCAATTCTTTTCCCAAATAGTGGTTTCAGTGCATCCCTAATTTGGACATATGTTTTTCTCATCTAATCTGTATTAAAAAAGTCACTACAAAAATTGGCCCAAATTGTCCAACAGTGTCACTGCTCACTTGTAACTAGTTGAAAAAGAATTTACCGACTCATAAATGTTTTATTTAGAAGTGTAATTTTATCTCTTTTCCCCACATCTCTGCTCCACCCTATTCCAATTCATCCTTAGTCAGCTATTAGAATCAATACAGTTTTTTTTATAGAAAATGTTATGTTGCACTAGAGATGGTTTACTGTTCACATGGAAGGTCTAAGATTCATTTGAGTCTGATTTTATTCAGTATATGATTTTTCTGAAAACCTACCAGAAATCGACAGACAGTAACTGTCATTTAGTTGCTATAAATGACCACAGGAGACGCCTGATCAATAACATGCTTGTGGGTCAGTTCCTGATGGCCAGGCTCATCTGCTCCAAACAAATAGATTCTTTGATAAAAAAAAGTATGACCCCTGGGCTGTTTCTGCAGGGCCAAAGGTTGATCATTTGGACGGGGAGACATTAGACTGATGGTTTCCATTAGCTTCCATTTGTAACTAAATATACTAAGGCCTCCGGAGAGACTGGTAACATCATCTGGCAACAATGGTATAGTCTAAGATGGATTACTATTTCTTTTTGTCCCAGAGGGACAAAATGACATTTTACTTAATATTGATAAGAAAAAAAAACATAAATCTTGCACAAAGCTTTTCCATTTATAGACAGCAGGTGAATGATAGGTAAGTTCAGAGTATTGCCACAGATTTCTTATTAATTAAATATTTTTTAAAGGTGATCTGATTACTGGATACACTAAAATAAAATATAAATGCTAAATTGCCAATATACATGACAACCACTAAAAATATTAAAATGATAAAGTTGGGGGTTCAATGAGGGTGTAACCACATAATATACAGAGACACATAATCCATAGAAACAGATGATCTGTACTCACCCGTAACAATTGATTAAGCGCATTAAGACATTTTGTGCTAAAATACCCTCCCCTTCAAACAAAACAGGGATTGTTTGTCCATATATTTCAATATATTCAAGCTGCTCAACTAGTGGCCAGCTGCTGTAGCTCCTATCATTCTCATATTTTGCCAGGTGATCCCTGTGACGTCCAATAAAAAGGGCACTCACTTGAGAGTTTTAGCCTTGGAAAAGAAAGTTGCAGGAAAAACTAAACGTATAGTGAAGTAGTGGAATTCTTAATGAATACGATGAAAGTGAGTATAGGACTGGCCAGACCAGGGATGACTTGGATGTTGTTGGACAGCTTGGACATATTCCAAATTCTAAAGTCTGCACATAAACAGATTTGTTCAATACTGAACTATATTAGTGGTTCCCAAAGGAGTGGATTGTGTCCTGATTATACAGGTTTCTATTTCATTTCTGTGAGTGACCATTACTCTGTTGTATTATTGATTAGTAGCCAGTTAATTTTTGCTTGAAGAAAAGATTCCCGTTTTTCACATTATTTTCCTTCAGATTTGTTTTTTTTAATGCATTTTATTAGTTCATTTGCATTCTGCTCATTATGTCCCATTATGTCTCCATTTCTGTATAACCTAATGCTGCTTCTGCTCTTAATTGGGGCAAATTCACTAAGCGCCGAAGCGCCGAACGCTAGCGTCAATTCGCTAGCGTTGGGCATTTTCGTTACTTCACAAATTCACTAACGAACGCTGGCGTAAATTCGCTAGTGTTACTTCGCACCCTTACACCTGGCGAATTTTCGCTACGGACGTAACTACGCAAATTCACTAACACGCGCAGTGTACTGAACGCTAACTTTTACGCTAGACTTCCTTTGCCACCTCAGACCAGGCGAAGCGCAATAGAGTAGATAGGGATTGCTTCCAAAAAAGTTCAAATTTTTTCTAAGTCCCAAAAAACGCTGGCGTGTTTTCTATATCATGGGTGATAGGCTGAAAAAGATTGAGAATTTTTTTGGGGCTCCCCTCCTTCCCCCCTACATTTCCTAACTCATGGCACCTTAACTATACAGTGGGCACATGTGTAGGGCAAAAGAAAATTTTTATTTGATGTTTTGAAGGTTTCCCAGGCATTTGTAGTGATTCTACGTATTCCTCCATTGAAATTTGGCGCCGTATGCAAATTAACCTTCGCTAGCGTAACTTCGCTTCACTTAGCGAATCAATGCTAGTGCAACTTCACAACCTTACGCTACCCCTGTGCGCAACTTTGGATTTTAGTGAATTTGCGGAGCGCTGGCACAACTACGAATCTTAGTGAATTTGCCCATTACAACCTTCCTGGTGCCCTTCCTGTTTAACCTCTGCCCAGCGCTCATGGTATCTGTATTTACCCCACTCTTACCCTATTCACATATTTTCTTATCAACTTGTTTTATCTATCAACTTGTCTCTGGTTTTATCAACTTCTCCTATGTCAAGAAACCAAGAGAGTGTTTCTTCCTCTGAAATGCTGACCCCACATACTGTAAGTAAGTGCAGTTCCTACTTCTGTTGCAATTTGGCATATTCAATAGTCACAACTCTCCTGGCATTCAGGAAACTGAAGTACCACGGAAATTGAAGAGGTGTTCAGGTAAGAACCTACATAGATGTATCCATCTTTCCCTGATTCCTCTACCCCAGTGATCTCCAACCAGTAGCTCCGGTGCAGCATGTTGTTCATCAACCCCTTGGATGTTGCTCTCAGTGGCCTCAAAGCAGGTGCTGGTTTTGGTTGCATAAAAACCAAGGGTACAGCCAAACAGAGACTCCTGTAGGCTACCAGTCCACATAGGGGCTATCAAATAGCAAATCTCAGCACTTATTTTGCACCACCCAGGATCACTTTTTATGCTTGCACTGCTCCCCAACTCTTTTTACATCTGAATGTTGCTCACAGGTAAAAAAAAAAAAAAAAAGTCTGGGAACCCCCTGCTCTCCCCTATATTCATGTCTCTCTCTTTATCTTCAACCTGTTTTTTAAATTTTTCTTAAAACAATATGCCAACCAGAATGAGAAGTTGCTGAAGCCGATTGGTCCACCATGGGCTACCTTACGAAGGAGCCCAATGTGCCACTGGTCTTAGCAACATATATATACTGTACTTAAGTACAAATCCTACAGTGATTCAAGACAGGCATCCAATAGTACCTATAAAAAACACAATAAGGCTCATTTATCAAATCAGTGATTTTCAGCTTGCTGCAGTTTGAACAATGAATGCAACAAATAGATTGGTTGCCATGGATTACTGCCCAAAGGCAAATTTGTCCAGTGTTGATGGCCTCTAGCACCCAATATTTTAGATGCATTCATTCTTGACCTTCTGTAAAAATGATTAAGATAACACTATTATTGGCTTCATTTAATAGGATGCAAAATCAAGACTTAAAGGGGTTGTTCACCTTTAAGATAACTTTTAATATGATGTAGAGAGTGATATTCTGAGACAATTTGCAATTGGCTTTCATTTTTCATTTCATCTGGTAGCTATGGTCCAAATTACCCTAGCAACCATGCAGTGATTTGAATAAGAGACTGGAATATGAATAGGGGGGGCCTGAATAGAAAGATGTGTAATAAAAAGTAGCAATAACAATACATATGTAGCTTTACACAGCATTTGCTTTTTACAAGGGGTCAGCGACGCCCATTTGAAAGCAGCAAAACGTCAGAAGAAAAAGGCAAATAACTCTAAAACTCTAAAAATAAATAATAAAACCCAATTGAAAAATGTATTAGAATTGGCCATTCTATAACATACTAAAAGTTTCCTTAAAGGTGAACCACCTCTTTAACGCAAAGGTAATTTCTGTCATATCCAGATAGCCCGCAGAAATGCCTCGTACGCGTCCTCCAAAAATCATTACGTGTGACATGGCACTTGTTTGAATGTTTTTTATTGAGTTTTCCAAAATAAACAAGCAACATTATAACAAGAGTTCAAGGAGTTACAATTAGACACATTTATACAACACATTGTCGCTAGAGACATTAAAAGAAAAGAAAATTTACTATTAAACGGATCCTGTCATCAGAAAACATGTTTTTTCAAAACACACCAGTTAATAGTGCTACTCCAGCAGAATTCTGCACTGAAATCCATTTCTCAAAAGAGTAAACAGATTTTTTATATTCAGTTTTGAAATCTGACATGGGGCTAGACATTTTGTCAATTTCCCAGCTGCCCCTGGTCATGTGACTTGTGCCTGCACTTTAGGAGAGAAATGCTTTCTGGCAAGCTGCTGTTTTTCCTTCTCAATGTAACTGAATGTGTCTCAGTGGGACATGGGTTTTTACTATTGAGTGTTGTTCTTAGATCTACCAGGCAGCTGTTATCTTGTGTTAGGGAGCTGTTATCTGGTTACCTTCCCATTGTTCTTTTGTTTGGCTGCTGGGGGGAAAAGGGAGGGGGTGATATCACTCCATCTGACATGGGGCTAGACAATATGTCTAGCCCCATGTCAGATTTCAAAATTTAAATATAAAAAATTCTGTTCTCTTTTGAGAAATGGATTTCAGTGCAGAATTCTGCTTGAGCAGCACTATTAACTGATTCATTTTGAAATTTTTTTTTTTTCCCATGACAGTATCCCTTTAAGTGGTGATGATACCTAAACAGTTTAGCAGGTTAAGGGCAAATGAACTGGAACACCTAACTACTTAACCTACTAACGCTCATTGAATACTTAACAAGCATCATAAGTGAAACAATCATGCTGCAAGGAATAATATGTTTTTAGTAAACAATTTTTTTTGAGCATATAGGTTCAACCACTACAGGTTAGATTATATCTGTAACAGGCTAAGGGGCCAATTCACTAAATTCGAGTGAAGGGTTCGAATTGAAAAAAATTCGAATTTTGAAGTTTTTTTGGGCTACTTCGACCATCGAATTGGCTACTAATGGGCTACTAATTATTGCTTCTTGCCAGCAGAGGTGATTTAACAGGGACATGATATCTTTAAGGGGCTGATTCACTAACTTCGAGTGAAGGATTCGAAGTAAAAAAACTTAGAATTTCTAAGTTTTTTTTGGGCTACTTCGACCTTCGACTACGACTTCGAATTGAAGGATTTGTAGTAAAAATCGTTCGACTATTCGACCTTTCAACCTTTCGATAGTCTAAGTACTGTCTCTTTAAAAAAAACTTTGACCCCCTAGTTCGCCATCTAAAAGCTACCGAACTCAATGTTAGCCTATGGGGAAGGTCCCCATAGGCTTGCCTAACTTTTTTTTTATGATCGAAGGATATTCCTTCGATCGTTGGATTAAAATCCTTCGTTTTCATTTGTTTAATATGAAAATCAAATAAAATATTTTAAACATAAAATCCTTCGAATCGTTCGATTCAAAGGATTTTATCGTTCAATCGAGGGAATTATCCTTCGATCGTTCGATCGAACTATCTGCGCTAAATCCTTCGACTTCGATATTCGAAGTCGAAGGATTTTAATTCCTAGTCGAATATCGAGTGTTAATTAACCCTCGATATTCGACCCATAGTGAATCTGCCCCTATATGTAGGGGTGGATTCAGACAGCCAATTTGAGAACAATAGTTTCTTGGTGGCGACCATAAACAACAATAGTAGGTTGAAAAATAATTTACTTTGAGAACTGGATAGCCCCTTCGGATAGAATTCTGGAGAGTCCAAATGGAGAAGTGCAAATTTTGGCTTTAATTTAGTATGACACAAATTTAAGATTCAAAAACTTCTCCAAGGCCAACCAAACCTTGTGTACAACTTGTAGACAATGCTATAAATAATAAAATAAATCTATGTTTAGTTGGGTACATTTCGGGCAGAAAGGTAGTGAGCCCAAACCCATGGGGTATATTTATCAAAGAGTGAAGTTAATAGTGAGGTTCCGCCACTAGAGTGAAATTCCGCCAATCTCCGTTCATTTCTATGGGATTTTTATAGGCGTATTTATCAAAGGGTGAACTTTCACTTTCACCAATTGATAAATACGCCTTTCAAAATCCCATAGAAATGAATTGAGAGCTGCGGAATTTCACTCTAGTGGCGGAACTTCACCCTTTGATAAATTTACCCCATTGTCTTTTTATACAATTTCCTACGGTCTAATCTAAGTGGACTCATTTAAAGTGTTGTACTCTCCAGATTTCAGATGCTAAGTACTTATATTTACTAATAGAAAGTGAAACGGGGGTAGGAAATAACCTGACCACTTCTCTGACACTTTTTAAAGAGGATATTTTTGCTCATTATCTGAAGACCACGGTTTGAGAAATGATTCTCAATACAATCATTTAGGGTTAGGCCACACGGGAAAAATGTATCGCTGCGTGTGAATAGGCGCAGGCGACTTTAGCGCTAGCGGGTGCAAGATACCAGCAAGCCATTCAGGGAGATTAGTTGCCTCAAAGACGCGGCGATTAGTCGCCAGGCGACCAATCTCCCTGAATCTTCCTGTGTGGCCCTAGCCTCATTGACTCCACCAGCCAGTGCTTCTGAAGAGCAAATGGCACTTTATTTTGGACTCCAAGCAAACCACTCTTAATAAACATGTACTTGGAATGGTCACCTGGTTTTAGGTTGTTTTGACATGTAAATTTAGGCCAGTTAGATAGGTTACCATTAGCAGGGTCTAGCACATCTTTTAACAATAAAGGTAAATTCTTTCTCTTCCAGGAGAGGAAAGAAGGACAGCCATATTTTGAGTTTCCCCAAAGAAGTGGGGATGACATGGCTCTCTTCCTACATGACACCCAACCCCAAGGGAGGGTCACAAACCTACTCTCAACACCCAAACTACCCCCATAAGGAATTTAAGAATTTTATGTTGGTTTATGGAGAGAAAAATCACCAGAAGCAGCTCGAACTAGCAAGAAATAAAGTGGCATAGGGAAATTTCCTAGAGGAATTTGACTTTTAAGTTTTGATGGTGGTCACAAAATCCATCTCTGTGCACCTTGTGCTGCTAAATCCAGTTGCGCTGAACATAATTACAATGAGGTATTGCATTTTAGTGTCCATTTGCTTCATCAAGTGTTAAAACAATACAGGTATGTCATCCAGAATGCTTGTGACCTGATGTTTTCTGGATAAGAGGTCTTTCCATAATTTGGATCTCCATTAATTAATAAAACCCAATAGGATTGTTTTGCCCCAATGATATCTTAGTTGAGATCAAATACTTTCATTATTACAATAAAAAAGTAAATAACTTTTAAAATTGTTAATGACTTTAATAAAATGGAACCTATGGAAAATGAGGTTTCAGGATAGCGGGTTTCTGGATAACGGATCCCATGCCTGTATTTTTCAAATAACAGAGAAAGAAAATCCAAACACATTTAGGGGCCCATTCACTAGGTTCGAGTGAAGGAATAGAAGAAAAATAACTTTAAATTTCAAAGTGTTTTTTTGGCTACTTCGACCATCGAATGGGCTACTTTGACCTTCGACTACGACTTCGACTCGAATGCTTCGAACTAAAAATCTTTCCACTATTCGACCATTCGATAGTCGATAGTCTCTTTAAGAAAAAACTTCGACCCCCTAGTTCGCCACCTAAAAGCTACCGAAGTCCATGTTAGCCTGTGGGGAAGTTCCCCATAGACTTTTCAAGTTTTTTCTGATCGAAGGATAATCCTTCGATCGATGGATTAAAATCCATCCATTGCGATCCATTCATTAATTAACCCTCGATATTCGACCCTTAATACATCTGCCCCTTAGCTTTCTGCTTAGGAAATCACACAGTTGCTTCCCAGACATTTTAATTATTCCAAGACCAGCTTTCCCATTGGTTTATATAACCATTCAGTGTCCATGAATAGCTTAAGTGGGAAAAAATATCGGATGGGGGAAGATTTAAAAAAACAAAACAAAACCTTAATGACAAATAAAAAAAGCTGAAAATGTACTCAATAACTAATTTAAGCAAAGGAGTAAAATGTGCAAATAAGGTAAACTTTCTCGTAACGGTCCCCTGGTGAGAAGCACTTTGGTCTGCAGTAAAATAAAATCAATGCAGATTCTACTAAAATGTTTAAAGGTTTGAATGTGAATTTATTCACATGTGAACATTACGTTTTTCAGCTAAACACAAACCAAACACTATATAATGAACCTTAGCTTTTTTGTCTGTATCAGCATCTTTTTTATAGTAACTATTAAAACTGCTTTGCCTTCGCTATTGGTTAAAGCTGGCCATATATAGTGCCTGACTATCTGGACATCCATGGCCTGATAATCCCACAATCCTGGTATAGCAAGATTTATTTTTACTGATATCGAATTTCCAGCTCCATCTTTGAGGATTCCCTTTACTTCTTGATGTTCTAAGGGCTGGGACACACTGGGCGATTTGGGGAGATTTAGTCACCTGGCGACTAATCGCCGCGACTTTCCATGACCAATCTTCCCCAATGCCTCCCCTCGCTCTGCGCCTGGCTAAAATGAAAAATCGCCTGCGCTAATCACACGCGGCGATTCGTTTTCCGAAGTCGCCCGAAGTTTCCTCGTGAGGCAACTTCGGGCGACTTCGGAAAACGAATCGCCTCATGTGATTAGCGCAGGCGATTTTTCATTTTAGCCAGGCGCAGAGCGAGGGGAGGCATTCGGGGAGAAAAGTCGCTGCGATTAGTCGCCAGGCGACTAAATCTCCCCGAATCGCCCAGTGTGTCCCAGCCCTAAGTGATCAAACTAATGGAACAATGCATATATGGCTATAGCCCTTCAATACAGCATCTTTCTCTTTGATCAGAATAATATATGGGTTGACCCATGTATGGCCATCTTAAAGGCTATGGCACATAGGACATATTTTGCAACCCCCAAACATGCAGCCTGTGCATTAACTTGAAAATATATTCTGTGGGGAAGCTCAAACAAGAAAACTCCTTGTGCAGAATATCCAGATATGTAAGTGCCGAATAGAAAGTGCAGAAACACATCCACCGTGTCAGTATGGCAACCCCATTAATAAAGGTAATAAGAAACCTCCCTGAAGAGAATGCCTACTCACCAGATGTAAGAGGCATACAGGCCAAACAAATATTTAGTCCAAGTGCACAATATTAATTCCTCTATGCATTTCACGTGGTACGCCACGGATATGTGCAATTCCCACAAAAACACTGTACCTTGTAACTGAATCCACATTAATTCACCTGGTCAGCCTGTGCATTATGATCATTGAAGCCTCATAGCCAGATTTACGCAGCTCTTGGCTTTTTTAAAAACCAAGTGCTGACCACATCGATATAAAAAGGGGAAAAACGTATGTGTGTCCATACACTAGATCCCCTTTTTTCATTACAACAAGTTCTCCGCCTTTCATCGCGGAAAATATACGTTTTACCCGGGTTACACAGCGTAGAGGCTCCAACCTGCCAGTCATTCTCCTATAACTGGACCTGACAACTGGAGATCTGCTGAATAAAAAGCAAACAAATCAAAAACAACAAATAATAAGAAATGAAAACCAATTGCACATTGTCTCAGAATATGACTTTCTACATCATACTAAAAATCAACTCAAAGGTGAACAACCCCTTTAGGAACCTATAGTTTTTCCGCAATATATATGTAGAAGGACTCTTTTTTTACACTTATGACCTCCATTAGTGATGAGAAAATTTGGGGCGTTTCGATTCGCCAAAGAAATTTGCGAAACAGCAAAAAAATTGTGAAATGGCACTGGCGTCCGTTTTTGATGCCGGCGTCCTTTTTTGGTGAAACACTCTGTAAGGCTACAAATGGATGCTCTGCCAGCGTCCATTTTTTTTACGCTGGCGAATTTTCATTGCAGTTTCACGAATTGTGGGAATTCGCCGCGAATTCACGTCTGGTGAATAAATTCGCCCATCACTAGCCGCCATTCCTTATTTATTATGCATGAAATATACAATACATAGAAGAGGGCAGGGAGGCCATAATATAGAGCATTTTTTTTTTCTTCAACTGGGAAGAAAAGTTGGAATACATCAGCCCACCATACTTTTACAGCCTCTTAGATTCCAAGTGGATCGATGGAGTGCAAGAACAAACTATCCTATATTTGCCCAGTTTAATACATCTTTAGCTTATTTAAGAACAAACCACATGTATTTGAAGCACAGTTCCTATTTATAGTACCCAGCTGAACAAAGTAATCCAACACACTGAAATATCTCTTTTCTTAACAAAGAGAATCGATTAGTCGTTGCCTTTTTAAACCACATTTCTAAAACATAAAATGGCCAAATACTTTAATCAATGCAGGTAATTCAAGAGCAAACTGGTTGTCTTGTAAAAAAAGGCATCATTAAAAGTTCTGTGTAAAAGTGCTCTGTTAATATAATGAGGGTATTACAGGTATGGGACCTATTATTCAGAATACTTGGGACCTGGGGTTTTCTGGATAAGGGGTCTTTCTGTAATTTGGATCTCTGTACCTTAAAGGGGTTGTTTACCTTTGAGTTAACTTTTAGGGGCAGATTTATCAAGGGTTGAATTTCGAATTGAAAACACTTTGAAATTTGAATTCAAAAAGACCAACTGAAATTAATAAAAAAAAAAAAATCAGTTTTTTGGCCAAATAGGTCCGTTTTTGATCGAATTCGAATAATACGAATCAAAGTAATAGCGCATTTGATCAAATTCGAATTCCCAACTCAAAGTCCACCAATTGACTCCAAAAAAGGTTCTAGGTGGTCCCCCATAGGCTTCACATTACCCTAGCAACCATGCATTTATTTGAATAAGAGACTGGGATATGATCAGGAGAGGGGTAGGAATAATAAAAAGCAATAAGAAAACATCTGTAGCCTTACAGAGCGTTTGTTTTTTTAGTAGAGCTCCCTTTGAAAATTGAAAAGAGCCAGAAGACAAAGAACGCAAATAATTATTAAATGCTAAAAAATAAACAATGAAGACCAGTTGAAAAGTTTCCTAGAATTGACTATTCTATAACATACCAAAGTTAAACTTAAAGATGAACCACCCTTGTAAAAAATAATTTAAAAATTAATTAGACCCAACATGGTTGTTTTGGCTCCCATAAGGATTAATTATATCTTAGTTGGGATCACATTCAAGGTACTGTTTTATTATTACAGAGAAAAAGCAAATTTGAATTTTTTAATTAAAATGGCGTCTGTAGGACATGGCCATCCAGTAACTCGGAGCTTCCCGTATAAGGGTTTCCAGATAACAGATCATACAGGTGTCAAATAACACGAAGAATACATTTTCAACTGTGTTTATATAACATTCAAGCTTTTTGAATTTTGAATATATCTTGCAATGAAAGTATTTTGTCAGTGTTCGTCAGTAGTATCAGGGTAATGCGCCTGTGCTATCTCTGACATGTTTTCCGATATTTCATGGCTCTTAGACATCCTTTATTTCCAAGACACATAAAAGGCCCTGGATCTTAAAATATTCTGATTGAAGAGACGATTAAAGATACCTCTCCTGTGAAAGTACGAGCTTCAGTCTGCATTGTACATTTGTTTTCAGTGGAGTCTATGATATACAGAACATCAACAACAGCAACTAGCAGAGTATAATGAGGACATAAATTCAAACCCACCGAGGTTTCCTTCGTGGGAATGCGGGCAGTTCACTTGAGGTAAAAAGGGTCGGTTCTGGGTAACTTTTCCAATATAATGGTGCTAATTGTCACAAAAGAATCATTATTTCACCAAAATGCAGTGTAGGCATGCACTGAATTTACCACTTTGGAAATTCGGCCATAACGTGAATCCTTTGTGATTTCAGCCGAACCAAATCTGAATCTTAATTAGAGCCAGAAAGGGTGAAATAGATAAAAAGTCATTTTAAAGGAGAACTAAACCCTAAAAATTAATATGGCTAAAAATGCCATATTTTATATACTGAACTTATTGCACCAGCCTAAAGTTTCAGCTTGTCAATAGCAGCAATGATCCAGGACTTCAAACTTGTCACAGGGAGTCACCATCTTGGAAAGTGTCACGCAGAAAATGAGGTTGGCCTGTAATATAAGTTGATGCTACAGGGCTGATTATTAAATTCTGATACTAATTGCACTGGTTTCTGTGCTGCCATGTAGTAATTATCTGTATTAATTACCAATCAGCCTTATATTGTGACATTTCTATTCTATGTGTACTGTATATTGTGAGTGAGTCCCTAAGCTCAGTAAGTGACAGCAGCACAGAGCATGTGCAGTGAGTCAACAGAAAATAAGATGGGGAGCTACTGGGGCATCTTTGGAGACACATATCTTTACTGCCAAAGGGCTGTGGTTGCCTTGGGCTGGTACAGAAGCACAAAACACAATGTACAACATTTCTAGCTACTTCCTTAGTTAGGCTTTAGTTCTCCTTTAAGGATTCAGATTCAGTTCGGCCAGGCACTTGGATTCGGCCAAATCCTGCTGAAATCCTGAACTGAATCCTGGATGCCGAGCATCCGTAGTCAACAGAAGTTAAATAACTTTGTGGCTAACTTGGCTCATTTACATCTGTAAGTGCAATTTTGAGTTCAATTGCTATGTTTTTACCCACAATGCAGCATTTTTTTCCCAGAATTCCAGTATCATTGCAGCTGAAAGAGCCTGATTCACCAAAATTAAAATAACTCCACATATATTCTTTTACAAATCAGACACAATTGTGTGGATGCTGCCATGGCATACGAGTGACATATGCTTCCAATTCAGCTCTCCCAATTTTGTAGGTGAACTGCTACCAATTGCCTGCCTACCTTGACGCAGGGACGTCAGATGCACCAAACTTGGCGTAATAATTCAGTCAAACAGACTGCATGATCTAGTGTGGATTCATAAATAAAATTAGTTGCTTCCAGAACCAAAAAGTTTGCCACAAAACATTACCATGTAAAATGTTCCCTAGAGAGATCAGCTGCACAGTTCTAAACTGGTGTAAAGTGCAATTGACTTTGCAGTCACTCACTATGGTCCATAGGTTTTCAGTGCCTGAGCAGTTATGGGCTGTAAAATATGTAGTGACACAACTGCGAGTGCCTACACCGGGAGTACCTTTTTAACCCGTGAGCCACATTCAAATTTAAAAAGAGTTGGGGAGCAACACAAGCATGAAAATAGGCCCAGGGGTGCCAAATAAGGACTGGGATTGGCTATTTGGTAGCCTCTGTGTGGACTGGCAGACTATAGGAGGTTCTGTTTGGCAGAATATCTGGTTTGTATTCAACCAACTTGCCTCCAAGCCTGGAATTCAAAAATAAGCACCTGCTTTGAGGCCACTGGGAGCAACATCTAAGGGGTCGGAAAGCAACATGTTGCTCATGCAGGCCCGGATTTGCGGCAAGGCCGCATAGGCCCGGGCCTAGGGCGGCAAAAAAATAGGATCGGCATGCCGCCCAGCCGCACTATGGGGACGCGTGCGTCCCCATTCAATTACAGCAGCTGCGCCGGCGAAAAAACGCCGGCGCGCTGGGAAGGGGAGGTGAGGTGGGCGCTAGGACCGCGCGGCCGCCTGGTCGGACCGCGCGGCCTAGGGGCGCCGCACACTGAAATCCGGCGCTGTGCTCATGAGCCACTGGTTGGGGATCACTGGCCTATATCATGGCAACAAAGATGAATTCAACAATTTTGAACTAAAATCCCTTGTAAAAGTCTTTTTCCATCGCTGAAAATACTATCTCTGCCGGTATTAGACTAGAAACTCAGTATGTATTGTACGCCACTATTGTGATAGGACAATTAAGCAGGTAATTGCATATGTCTTGCGACTCTTTGTCACGCACCTAAAATTTGCTGAGGCACAAGAAATTGCCCTTTTCTATATAGATTAAAGAAACTGATTTAAATAATCCTAGGTGAAGGATCAAGCTACCAAGTGAGCTCCAGTGGAAGGATATTCATAGATAAAGGCTTTGGGAAAATGTCAATGTCTTTGAATATCTCTTGACAGGAGCAATATTCTTTCTACCTTTGTCAATGTCATTAGCCGTGGGATAAATATAAATGCCATGAGAGTTCATTTTGAGACTTAGGATTACTTTGCAAAGCACTGCTCAGTAGAGTCTTCTGTGATCTCTGGCTCAGAATAAAGTATTCTTGGCTGTTCAACATTTTATAGCTTCCTCTCCAGTACAAGCATGACTACAATGCAAAGCTCCTCAAGAGCATGTTATAGGAAAAGTAACACCAAAAAATAAAAGTGCTTTAAAATAATGAAAATATCATGTAGTGTTGCCCTGCACTGGTAAAACGAATGTCTTTGCTTCAGAAACACTACTATAGTTCATATAAACAAGCTGCTGTGTAACAATGGCAGAAATTGAAACAAGGCTATATGACACAGGTTAAGTAGTGGATAACAGATAACACTATTATGTTCTACAGAGCTTATCTGCTGTGTAACCTGAGCCTTTTCTCCTTTGAATGGCTGCCCCCATTGCTACACAGCAGCTTATTCATCAAGACCCTGAATTTATTAAAACAAGACCCTGAATTAGAGTATTTTGATTTTTTTAATGAATGTTTTTGTTTTAAAGTAATTTTCCCTCTAAGTGTGTCCTGCAGACAGTGCTGTGTTATACAAGGGGAGAAGACCATAATTCTCAGTTGTGATGATGGGGAGATACAGGGTAATATATTGCATGCTCATCAAGCAAACCTTTAGCTTTGGATCCCTACCAGTGTGGTTTCACCAAAAGTTGTCAACAATAATTCATTGACTGTGATACAGATGGAGCATACTTCAACTGGTTCACCGTGTTCATTCCTTTTCAATCGGTCATTATCATGACTTTTTTAAATGAATTGAATGCTTTTATATGCGGAGGATGCAATGTCCAATGCTAATGTTCCATCTGTATGTATCACTCCCTCTGCCAATACACTAATATGGATTTTTGAAAGAGAGAGAGATAAAACTGGAAATGGGAGGATTCACACAGATCTTCTCGGGAAAAGAAAACCAGAAAGTTTCTTACAAAATGATCATCAAAACTCTGAAATATGTCATGAGGTTCTGCACAGCCAGAGTATGATTTGGCTGTGCCCTTCTTGTCTAGTTGTTTATTTTTGTAGTGAAAAGATTAATACATTTGTTCGAGCTCGAGTAGGAATCTAGGGCATGTTCCTTTTGATCCACTGGTGCAGAACATATAAATGGCTTGAGATGACATATAAAGGAAAAGAGAGGGCTCGGCAGACCTGTTTAAGACAAAGCTTTCCAAAAGACATCTAACAGCGCTTCAAAACGCCATTGTTCCAATGATTATTAATACAATACATATTATATACCATTTTTAAATGAATGTTGCTCACTTAAATTCAGGGTGTTGCAATTTAGCAACATCCGAGAAGTCAGACAAATGGAAAGTCTAATTTAACTCCCCGGAACCTTTTCTTATCGGTGCCAAAAAGTCACCTTTTTAATGACAGCACGACATTACATGCACCATCACACTTTACTGTGTCAAGTCTTGTAGCAATTTAAAGCATTTTGTAAACAGAGTTTTTTTTTCAAGGTTCACAATGTGTTGCCAGAATACTTTCAATGGCAATTGATAATTTACCTACATCGGGAAAATTGTAACTGGGTGGAAGCCCATAGTAACCAGGCAGTAACTCATAGTACCAATTAGTGGTGGGCTGAAAGAATTACTTTAAAATATTACAGTAGTACCCATTAGTGGTGAGCTGAAAGAATTACTTTAAAATATTACAGTAGTACAGTAAATGACTACAGCAAACAACTTATTGGTTGCTATGGAATTCTGTGATAGGGCAAATTTGCCCAGTGTTAATTAATAAGCCTCAGCTTGTTTTGTGCAATTCTTAACTAAGGACATGCTCAAAAACTTGCTTTAAATGGGTTATGCACCTTAAAAACACTTTTTATCAGTTCAGTTGTTTTCAGATTGTTCACCAGAAATAAAGACTTTTTTTCCAAGTTTTAGTTTTTCCAGCTTTTCCAGAATTGAAGTTTAAAGTTTAATGTTCCTGTCTCTGGTATTTCAGTCCGACAGCTCAGTAATCTAGGCTGCTGCAATAATTAGGCGGCTGCCTTTAATTAAATTTAAGGATTAAACTCAGGAGTCCCAATTTTTCAGACCCAGACCCCAAATTCTTACCTGCTTGGACATACTAACCAACCCAATCCCCAACTGCCTTATATACAACCTAATCCAAGAGCCACTGGAAGTGACATCATATGTGAGCAGGGGTAGGAAAAGGTTTTTTTTAAAAATGTTCAAAGGAGTAAAACTTGCTAGATAAGTCTAGATAAGACCCGCAAACATGCATTTATATCCGCACCTGAAAATCCTACCCGCAACCTGCAGGTTCTGCGCTTTTTGCGGTATCCCACCCACTGCAGGACTCTATCCGGAGGGACAAAGACATAAACTGTATCATCTGTAGTATGAATTTAGAATAGCTCACAAAATTGGTGACCCCCCTCCCAGAGATGCTTCTGAATGACATAAGATGCTGAAAAATAAATATTTAAACTTCAGTATTAGAAAAATGGTTACAAATAGATAATAGAAAGTAATTGAACAAAAGTATTTATCTGGTGAACTATCAGAAAATAACTGAATGGAAAAATATTGGAAGGTGAACAACCCCTTTAAGCCTAGAATTGTTTCCCAATTGGCAGCTTTTCCGCACAACTCCTTCTGACACAAATGGGGGGGGGGGTGCTGAAAGATTATATGGCAAGTTTTGACACTTCGGGGCAAATTTACTTAAGCACTATTCGTTCGATCGAACGAAAAATCGTTTGATCAAACGATTAAATCCTTCGATTTGGGGACCTTCCCCAAAGGCTAACATTGACTTTGGTAGCTTTTAGGTGGCGAACTAGGGGGTCGAAGTTTTTTCTTAAAGAGACAGTACTTCGACTATCGAATGGTCGAATAGTCGAATGATTTTTAGTTTGAATCGTTCGATACGAAGGTCGAAGTAGCCCATTCTTTGGTCGAAGTAGCCAAAAAAAACATTAGAAATTTGAAAGTTTTTTTTATTCATTCCTTCACTCAAGCTAATTAAATGGGCCCCTTCATGTTGAACATGAAATAAACATGGCAGACAAAATTCTCCAACACTGTTATAAATGCCTTTTGCTTAGGAAATACATCTAGCAATCTACATAATATATAACATACTTTGTGTAAATGTGCACAGAAGAAATTATATAACAGGGCTTTCTTTGTCCAAGCAATAATTTTGTGGCTTCTCAATAACTGGTTGCAATACTCTTTGGAAACCCGGAGCACCAATAACTGGCTTCTCTAAAACTAAGCACAGTAATGCAATTAGGGGAAAAAGCTTGTTGGTCTTTGCTATTGTGTATTGTGCCAATTGTCTTATAATCAGACTATACGATGAGTGATTATAAGAAAGTCTGTACTATCAAATAAAGTGTGTAACATAATGTTATATACTGCTGCTTGGCGGCAACTGATGTAAATTTGAATTAGAGAGAACATCATTTAATCTAACCCTTAGTAATTGGTAAATCTTTTTATTTTATTAAAGAATACATTCCATGCTTTTGCATAGAGGAACATGTTTATTTAATAGAAAGGCTGTAACTCATTTGCAAAGCTCACAAAGTCCCAGGAGTGCCATTACTGAACGTTCTGTATCAGAGAAGCTCGGCCATTTAGAAACAAAACCTTGCGTAGGAGAGGATGCTTACATTTTCAATAAATGCTTGTGTAATGCTTAACCTTACACAAGTCAGACTTTAGTTTTCATAGGGTCTGTATGGTCAGCTCTCAACTGCCAAGATGTTGGTTGACTCATGCAGTTGTCATGGACACACCAAAAAAAGCTTTTCTTCCAAAGTTTTATATCAATCAGCGATAACCCATAATATAATTTCGAACCTGACTCATGCATTTCCAAGCTCATAATTCCTTGGGGTGATATACTTCTATTCATAATGAAAAGTCATTTTGTAACAACTACTAATACATGCAATAACCACCCCCACAATGTACAACAGACCCGGAACCCCCGATGGTACATTCTAAGTAGTATACTATAGGTTTTAAACAACAGATTAATCTTTTTTTTATATGATGTCATATGAGATGGAAGGAAAAAGCTAGATGTTAGAATGCAATGATAAAGTACACAATACATCAATATGCAATATTATTAGACTACAGGGTGTAATTATATTATTTTATAATGTAATATTAAATAAAATAATATAATTATATCCTGTAGATATTGTTATGATCTCATATCCCAGTGGTAGCATTGTTATTGGTCAGCCATTTATACTTACACAGGTATTATAAAATGTATTTCCACATTGTATTTCAATTGTATTAAATAAGTCCCCTTACTAGTCTTCTCATTTCATTTAGTATGCTACTAATTACAATACTCTACAGCTCTCACCTTACTCACTTCTGAACTTGCTTATTCCCACACCATGGGGTTTATTTATTAAAATCCGAATGTATCTAATTTCTTTTATTAAACAAACCTCGACCAAACTCACATCCATGATTTTGCCTTATTTATCATTAAAAAACCTTGAATAAATTGGATCTGGGAAAAACTCAATAAAATAAAGTGAAAACCCGAGTCGTAACATTTTTTCTGACTTTTCTCCCAAATCACTTTGGGTCAAATTGCCATGTGCACCCCCACAACCTGTACACAGTGCACCAATATAAAAGCATCTGTTTCTGTAAATCAGCTCTAAGTGGCACCTATGACTGTAAGAAGCTGATTTATTAAGCAGCAGCTGTCACGTTTGGCACCCTTTATCCAGAACCCAAGCTAATCTCCCTGGTCACAGGTCTCACTTCTGCCTCTAACCGCCGCCTTTCACCTCCGGAGGAGCCCTCGGCTAATCAGATGCCGCCAGGTCTTATTTGAGAGAGGAGCTAAGCTAACAGTTCTGGACAAGCAAAGGGGCACGATCATCTCACTAGGATACTGGAAGGAAGAACACCACCAGGAACAGGCAGGCCGGGCCAGCACAAGCAGAGAATCGTCAGACAGGCCGGGATCAGATTGTAGAATAGTCGGATAACAGGCAAAGGTCAGATTGGAGTGGAGTGGTCAGAGAAGTCACAGGCAAAGTAAGGGTCAAAACCAGTAATAACAGATAGAATACAAGGAGGAAAGGCACCTAGGAACTTTAAAAATTGAACCTAACAACGGGCAATGATAGTTTAAATTTGACGTCATCACGCCGGCACATAACCAAGGGAGCGCACTGCCGCGCGTGCCATAGAGGAACCGGCACTGCAGTGGAACAGACGCATGCGGCAACGGGTAAGGTTTCCTTACAGCAACTTTTTCAGATCAGGTTTTTTGACTCCAAAAATCGAGACAATTCCAAAGGCGACAATTCCAAATACGAAAATATACCAGCGAAAACCTGTTGAAAACATGGAGAAGTCAATGACAGATGTCCCTTTTACAACCAAATCATTGATTCGTGGTTTTAGAAGTTTTTGGGTGTTTTTCACGGTGACTTTGGTGCCTCAATAAAAAAAGTCATAGTTATTGAAAAAACGTATTGAAAAAGTTGCGGATTTCAAGACGTTCCCATTCGTGCATTTTCAGTTCGCATTTTTTAATATATATCATTACATTCGTAATTTTAGAGAAAGTGAGTTTAGCCATGGTTTCAACATCTAAAACCATGAAAATTAGACTGCTAATAAATAAGCCTCCAAGTGTCAACTTCCTACTAGGGCTGCCAATCTGTCTTATTTTGACCTGGACAGCCCGGTTTTTTGAAGGGCTGTCCAGGTCAAAACTGCCTGCTCAGTTTTTTAAAATAGGAAAACAAGGCAGGATTTTCTGAGGTTGACACTGCATCGTCCAATAGCCGATTGCCACATCATGTCATCGGTCTGCCCCTGTTATATCACAGCCCTGCCCTGAGTTAGCTATAGGGAAAGGTAGCAACCCTACCTCCTACCC
This sequence comes from Xenopus petersii, assembly GCA_038501925.1. Lineage (NCBI taxonomy): Eukaryota > Metazoa > Chordata > Amphibia > Anura > Pipidae > Xenopus > Xenopus petersii. Next base: position 36,961,254 of record CM076674.1, read on the forward strand.
AGGGCCAATGCTCACCAGCTGGGGTTCTTTGTTAAAGAGCTCGTTGGTTCCATTTTGGTGGATACTGCTCCCAATATCTCCTGCCTTGCCCTATGTGAGCACATAAACAGTGCGGAACTTCTTCCAATTTGTTAGCTAAATATAGATGAGGCTATGGAGTGAAATCAAAATGCACACTGCTATATATAAAGCATTTTCAATAGTGATGGGCGAATAAATTCGTCAGGCCCGAATTCACCAGTGAAAAATCCACGCGTCTAAAATTTTTAGGTGCTTGTCAGAATAGTCGCACGCATATAAATTGTCATGCATCACAATTATTCGGACGCCCATTGACTTTAAAGCATTTGGACAAAATAGACACACATAATTTTGATGGCCATTGATTTCAATGCATTTCGCAAATTTTTTGCCATTTTGTGAATTTCGGGGTAAATTTGCAAATTTCTAAGCAAATCAACTTTGTCAACTGTGTAATGTATAATGTCATGTGTAATGTATGAAGGACTACACACCTACACGTCAAATTTGTTTTATTATACCACCTTTTGCACTTTTTAATGTGAAACATGTTATATACACCTGTATAAAAAGATTGCTAACCATCGCTGTGGGAAATGTATTTGATTCCCGTTGTACAACTTGTTTATTTTTTAAATAAGACAAATGACTTGGCAGTAAATAGAATGCTACCACAGTAAACACCACATTACTTTTTCCTGAGTGTAAATGATTGCTCTGATATAACCAAAGCGACTTCAGCTGAACTGAAATATAATCCTTATTGACAGCCTAAGTCATTAGCATGGCATTGCACAGAATCATTGTTAAGTCTGACTTACTTGGTACTATAAGGTTAAAAGGTACAAATGACAGTGGTTTACAAATAAGGCAATTAATACAGGTATGGCCTGGGAATCGTTATCTGGAATCCTGTTCTCCAGAAAGCTCTGAATTACGGAAGACCATCTCCCATAGACTCCATTTTAATCAATTAAAATTTTTAAAAATGATTTCCTTCTCTCTGTAATAATAAAACAGTACCTTGTACTTGATCCAAACTAAGATAAAATGAATTCTTATTAGAGGCAAAACAATACTATTGGGTTTATTTCATGTTTAAATTAGTTTCAATTTATGGAGATCCAAATTAAGGAAAGATTCCTTAGAAACCTCAGGTTCTGAGCATTCTGGATAACAGGTCCCATACCTGTAATATAGATTTATACAGTATACATAGAGCCAGCTGTTTTTTTATGGCAGTTAGTAATGAAAGCACTGGTTTTAACCTTGAATTCTCTGACAATAAGCAGGGCTATATATACAGTATACCACCTGTGTAACTTGATAGGTCCTGATGAATCAATCTATGTGGTTTTTAGTACAGAGGGAAGGGTGATATATTATGTTAATGTTCACAACTCTTGGAGATACATACAGAATGTTCAGGACCTGGGGTTTTCCCGATAATAATAAAAGGGGGAAAGAGAACTGAGCATGCAGTGCGCATTTAAAAAATTTTCGACTTCCTTGTTTGTGGGACTAAAAGTCACAGGAGTTTTTGGATTCTTTTTGGTTAAGCCGAATCTGAATAATGCTGAAAAGGCCGAAACTTGGACCAAATCCTGGATTTGGTGCATCCCAACTATTCATTGGCATAACTAAATGTCATTAGGCCCCACAGCAAATTATTTAAGGGCCCTCAACATATCCAGTGGTTGTCCTGTTTTACCAATATATGTTGAAATTGCTTTTTATTTGGGCCCCATGGGGTCCCTATAACTCCTGGGCCCCCCCTGCAGCCGCAAGGTCTGCTTCCTCTGTAGTTATGCGCCTGTCTCCAATTAGTTGATACACCAAACTAGCCATTGTAGTAGGCACTCTTACCATTGTCAAGAATAAAAGAACAAAAGAAAAGGATCTCATAACTCATATTTCCATAAAAAGTCATATTGCAAAAATAGCAAACATTCAGACCCATAGTGTTCCGCCTTACATGTTTCATGACCTCTGGTACTTAATCATAGGCATTTATAGTACCAAATTAACTGACAGAATTTTGATTCGTTTTAATTTTAAATTAAGTTCCTTGATCTGCATGTAATCAGTAGAAATAATAACGTAAATACAAAAAGTTATAGCAAAATTGTAAAATCCACGATGCCATTCCAAAAAAAAGAACAAAAAAAACAGTCAGTACTATAAAATGCCATTACATATCAGGGTGAATGCTCAAAATAATGTGTAATATTATAGACAATTTTACCTGCTAATTCTATATTATCACAATCTCGTCCCAGATACTAATATATTAACATAAATTGTGTGTAGTGAAGGGCGAATAAACTAGCCTGGCACAAGTTTCCACATTTTGCAATTAGCGTATAAATTCGCGAAACTTTAAGGCGTCAACATTTTTTGGACTCGCGTCCGAAAAGAAGCTCACAACAAAATCAGCGCGTGTCAACCCTATTCGGACGCCCATTGAAGTCAGCATCAGCTTGGACGCCATTGTCAATTTTCGATTTTCGAAATTTTTTCGTGAAAATTTCCGATTTTCAAGATTTTTTTGCGGAAATGTCAGAATTTCCAGATTTTTTTGTAAAACTTTCCGACTTTATGATTTTTCCGCTAATTATTCGGCAAAGCAAAATGGGAGAAATTCGCCCATCACTAATCATGTGATATAATACCCAGTCTAATACATAGGTCCTTGCTTTCTTAGTCTAGCTCCACATTTAAATAAAACACGTCACATCAAACTCATAATTATTATCTCAGGGGGTGAGCTCTTGAAACAGTATGGTGAAATGGTGTAATACACAGTCATCAGTGGTATTTATAAAGAATGGATGACATTGGCTCTTTAAACAGAACTGATTTATTAGAACAAATCCACATAAGAGAATATAGCAATGATACAGAGTACAGTCATTGAACAGCCCATACATACTCAAAATGAAGACCCTTAGCAGAATAATCCCTATGTAGAGATTGACAGAGGGGTATCATCAATCCACCCAGAGTTTCTCTTCTTCCTCTAGGGACACCTCTTAATGGAACCCATGTGGGACTCTGTCTACTCCCTATTAACTGCATCTAGTTCCTTGTCTAGGCAACAATGCCCTTAGAAATCAAATCCTTTCTATTACTCCTTGGTGGAGCTGAGAGCTGCTTATCTATGTAGCTCTAACCTGGCTTTCTCTCCTAAATAGAGTTATGACAGGATCTAGCTACTCTTTACTAGTCCTGCACTAAGGATATGCTACATAAGTGGCTCTCTTCCACTTAGAGGAGTCATTGGCAAAAGCCCTGAGACCACATGGCTCATTCAAAATATTTATACATAGTGCTGCCTAGGAGCCAAACTAGGGTTAACTGGGGGTCATGCTGTGACCCAGGAAGGGAGAATTACTTCTTCCTATAACTAAGGTAAATGGCACAGTAAATGAGGACACCAGTTATCAGACCTCAAAATATTAATTTAATTAATATTATATATAAAGAATTTTCATGCAATTACAAATGTAAAAAAATGAAAAACTATCATGAAAATTAAAATGTAATATTGGCTTCAGCATACTTAAATAATATATCTTATAGGGGGCTCCTTTTGCCTAGAAAATGCTCAGCTCACTCTATAAAAATCCCCAGAAATCCTGTCTCTCTATATGCAGAATTTGTGCAAAAGGCAGTTATTTTGTTAGGTTTTGCTTGTACTGGTATCAGTTATTTAAGTGAGCTGTAATACATCTGCTAGTAAAGGAAGCCCCCCTATAAGATACTGTATATTGGATCATTCACCTGACACCCAACTTCTGCATGAAGAGAGAATGAAGAGAAACATACGCTGAGAGAGGTATAGTGAACATAAGCTTGATTATTTCAGAAACAATGCAGAATTTTTAATTGAATGAATTTAGAAACTTCTTATTTCAGTATGAGGAAGCTAATATTAAATTTTAATTTTCGCGATTGTTCCCCTTTAATAAATATAATTTTACATGGTTTAGATTTAGAGAAATTAGTTAAATACTCTTTTTAGGACAAAAAAAAGTTTTATTCAGTGAAAAAAAAATACAAACATTAGTAAATCACAACTAAATTAACCCAGCCACACATTTTTTGGAAAGTTCGCTTTCTGCCAAATTCATAATGGGTAAATATTTTTTTCTACTCCAAACTACCAAAGTTAGCAGTATTTATGATTTTCTGAAAATCTACTTCAACTAATGCAAAATCAATACACTGTGGGGGTTATTTGTGATATTTTTTTTATAAAACCCCAAATTTTTCAGAATTTATTAAAAATCCGGCATCTCAGACCTGTCGAGGTTGCATATAAGTCAATGGGGGAAGTCCCAATGATTTTTTGATGTGCACTGGGTTTTCAGGCAATACCCCGAATTTTTCCGAGTTTTCTGGTGAAAATAACTAAAAAATCGTGAAAATCTGAATTTTCCAGCAAAGCAAATTTTCGGGAAAATGTAATAATAAATAAGTGTAAAAAACCAGAGCGGATTTGATCGGAGTTTGTAGCATAAAATATTGAGATAAATTCGGACTTTCATAAATAACCCCCTGCTTGTTATTATTCTATTATGGTAAATGCCCCCAAAAATAACATGATCCCAGAATACAATATATTTACATGTCTGGTGTTGTGACTTCTAGGTTCTAACCAGTCATACCTAAGACTGATTTTGATTGCTGAAACCTGTGGTTAAAAGTGTAGCTATAAATAGTAAATTGTGCATGACACATGGGTAAAATATATATGCAGAAATCAGAAAAATATGCAGTTAATAGATATTTAATGTGCCTTGCCATAAATTATGTATGCTACCATAATAATCAACAAATTATTTGAACTACTTGTTTCTTTCACTATATGCAACTTAATTGATGTTTAATTACTAGAATATGTAAAAAAATCTCTTGATTTCTTTGATAAAACATTAGCATTCTTTTGCCCATGGCCCCAACCCTCAGATACATACAGACTACTCTGTTAATTATTCCTTGTACCACATGGCCTCCTAAAGCTATTTTTAAATTTCAACAAGCGGCCAAACTGATTGTAATAGCAAGAATGAAAACTATTGTTATTGTAAGATATCAGTATCCATAGGGTAGCTTTATAACACATTGATTTGCACCTGTGCCTATGTAGTCTCATGTTTTGTGGGGGTAAACCAGGGCAGCAATTTGATTGGTATGGCATTAGCCATTCTATAACATTAAGGGTCAAAGTGAAAATTCAAATTTTAAACCCTCGAATTCGAGTTTTTGGGTCGTTTCAATTTGTCCGAGTTTGATTTCAATAATGAATTTCAATTGGTTTAAAAACTCACATGAATTCAAATTTTTTACGTATGGTGATCCAAATTATGGAAAGATTCATTCCTTATCTGGAAAACCCCAGGTCCTGAGCATTCTGGAGAACAGGTTTCATACCTATAGTTTTAATTAATAGGATTATGGGATTAATGGGATTACTGTGACCAATATTGTGGACCTGCAACTGCACTTGCAGTCATAAATAACTCCTGTTTTAGGGCATTATACATGGAACTAGCGCTGTATTTCTCCAGCCATATCTTCTGGGGTGTATGAAATTGATACTGTGATAAAAATACCTTCTCCTGGTGGTCTAGTGGGGGGACGGCAGGGACGCCTGCCGCCCCCTCGACGGGGACGCCCGTCACGCCGCACTGCTCCTGTGCCAGCTCCCTAGTGCATGCTCGCGCATGCACACTCTGATTTAAAGGCGCATTCTTAGTTTATCATTGCCCGTGATAGGATTTGTTCCTGGTGCTTCTGAGCCTTGTGCTATATTCTGTAACCTGTTTGATTCCTGTTTTTGACCCCTGCCTGGCTATTTGACTACTCTGATTTCTGGATTCTGACCCTTGCCTGATTACTGACTAACGCTTCTGATTAACCCTCTGATTGACTTCCTGGTTTGACCCTTGCCTGCCTGATAACGTTTACTCTCTGCCTGCCTCGACCTGGCCTGTTCTGACTACTCCTTTGCCTAACGCCTTGTACTGCGATCTTCTGTCCAAAGACTTTGTTCTACTACAGTCGTGCCCCTTTGCTTGCCAGAACTCCTCGCTTTGCTCCTCTCAAAAAGTCCAGGTGGCATCTGAGTACGCTGAGGGCTCCTCCCGAAGCCAAAGGCGGTCACACTACTGGTGAAGCTGAGCCGAGACCAGGGAGCTTGGCATTAGTTCTGGTTTAGGGTGCCGACCGTGACATTATCACGGGCCTAAAAAGATGGACGAAGAAGGTCGAGCTGCCGCTGCTACTTCCACCACTGAAGCGCTACTTACCACGCTGTTACAGTGCCTGGAAGAACATGAGCAGAGGCAAGATTACCTGATGCAAGGTTTCCACAATTTGACCCATCGACTGGATGCTTCTGTTCAGTCTCCAGCTCCAGTAGTCACCCCTCCTGTGGCCACTCCTGTGGGTTCTTCTGCTCTGTTGGGTAATGCATCCAAAACCCATGAACCCAAAATTGTGTTTCCCGATAAATTCAATGGGGACAGGTCAAAATTTTTCGTGTTCCAAGAGGCATGTAAATTATACCTCAGCTTTTTCCCCATTCATTCACTACTGGCGAGGAAAAAGTGAGGTTCGTAATAACCTTATTACAGAGTGATCCCCAAGTTTGGGCTCTCAGATTGCCCCTCTCAGATTCGGCCCGTTTTTCCCTTGATTCATTTTTTAAAACCATGGCTGTACTTTATGATGACCCGGATCGTGCATCTTCTGCCGACTCCGCGATTCGCAAATTGCGCCAGGGGAAACGGGATGCGGAGGTGTATTGCACCGAGTTCCGCCGGTGGGCAGTGGAGACTGAGTGGAACGACATGGCGCTTCGTAGCCAGTTCCGTATTGGGCTGTCTGACTCTGTCAAAGATAGCTTGGTAAATTACCCTTTACCCTCCAACCTGGATGATCTCATGTCACTTGCCATCCAGGTAGATAGGAGGCAGAGGGAAAGAAGGGGTGAAAGGGGTTCTCCTATGCATTCTAGGTTTACCAATGTGAAGTATAACTTTTCTAATGTGGTGTCCAATGTTAAGTCCCCTAACCCTTCCATGGTTCAACCTCAGGAGGAACCCATGCAATTGGGTATATCCCATCTAACCTCTGAGGAAAAAGCCCGCAGGCGTTCCCTTGGTCTTTGCATTTACTGTGGGGAAAAGGGTAATTTCCTGAATTTATGTCCTAAGAGGCTGGGAAACTTCCAAGCCTAAATGGAGAAGGGGAGCTCCATTAGGGTGCAGAAGTTTCCTCTCCCCAGTCTACCTCCAGGATTTTGATACCTGTTAAACTCACCTGGCCTACGGGTTCTGTTAGGGTGTTCGCTTTTGTGGATTCAGGGGTGGAGGGGAATTTTCTGGATGCTACCTTTGCGGCAAAATTTGGTATTCCCTTAATCCCCCTGATTCCTCCTATGAGGATTTTGGCAGTTGATAAAAAACCTTTGGGTTCAGGCCTGGTAACTAAAAAGTCTGTGTCTCTTTCCATGTGCTCTGATAACCATCACAGTGAGAGGTTAGCCCTTTTTATCATTGAGGGTGCGTCTTCTCCTCTTATTTTGGGGTTACCTTGGCTCCAGACCAATAATCCTCATATTGACTGGGTATCGGGGAAGATTCTGCAATGGGGTCTTAAGTGTGGTGGTTCATGTATTCCTCAGGTGGTGGCTACTACTTCTTTAGAAGGTTTACCTGCAGCATATGCTGACGTGTTTTCTAAGAAAGCTGCAGAAACCCTACCTCCACACAGGCAATATGATTGCGCTATAGATCTAATTCCTGGGTCTATTCCCCCTCGGGGTAGAACATACCCTCTTTCCTTGCCGGAGGCCCAGGCAATGAAAGAATATATTAAGGACAACCTTGAGAGAGGGTTCATTAGGCCTTCTAGTTCACCTGCGGGGGCGGGTTTTTTCTTTGTTGGCAAGAAGGATGGTGGTCTACGCCCCTGTATAGATTATAGGGGTCTCAATAAGATCACCATAAAAAAACGCTATCCCCTCCCGTTAATTTCTGAATTGTTTGACCAGGTTAAGGGTGCCAAGATCTATTCTAAGCTAGATCTTAGGGGCGCCTATAATCTCATACGCATTAGGGAGGGGGATGAGTGGAAAACTGCATTTAACACCAGAGACGGCCACTACGAATATCTTGTAATGCCCTTTGGTCTCTGTAACGCACCCGCCGTGTTCCAAGAATTTGTCAACGACATCTTTCGGGACCTGCTGGGGATATTCGTAGTAGTCTATCTTGACGATATCTTGATTTTCTCCTCTAATTTGGGTGAACATAGAAATCATGTTCAACAAGTCTTGTACAGACTCAGGGAGAATAATCTTTATGCAAAACTGGAAAAATGTACCTTTGAGGTTACTTCCATTCAATTTCTAGGGTTTAATATTTCCAGCAAGGGTCTTGAAATGGATCCAGGCAAGGTGAGAGCTGTACTGGATTGGACCCAACCCCGATCATTACGTGCTACCCAAAGGTTCCTGGGGTTTGCAAATTACTATCGTCAATTTATTAAGAATTTTTCCATTATTGTGGCTCCCATCACTGAGTTAACTAAAAAAGGCGCTGACCCCAGCATTTGGCCTCCTGAAGCTGTACAAGCTTTTGAATTCCTCAAAAAGGAATTCAGTTCTGCCCCAATCCTTCGTCACCCCGACACTGCACTTCCCTTTATTGTGGAGGTTGACGCCTCTGAGGTAGGAGCTGGGGCAGTCCTTTCTCAAAGGCACCCGACTACCAACAAGTTACATCCCTGTGCTTTCTTCTCCAGGAAGTTATCACCCGCAGAGGTGAATTATGATATAGGTAACAGGGAATTGTTGGCAGTCAAATGGGCTTTTGAGGAATGGCGGCATCTTCTAGAAGGTGCTAAACATTTGGTGACGGTCTATACCGACCATAAAAACTTACTGTATATTGAATCAGCTAAACGCCTAAATCCTAGGCAAGCCCGGTGGGCTTTATTCTTTTCTAGATTCAATTTCTTGTTAACCTTTCGGCCTGGTTCCAAAAATACCAAGGCGGATGCACTCTCTAGGAGTTTTGAATCCTTTTCCTCTGACTCTAGTGAGTGTACTCCCATCATTCCCCCTTGCGACCTTGGAGTCTGACCTCTCTTCCTTGTTGTCCCCTTTACAGTCATCTGCTCCTGCTGATACCCCATCTAGTAAATGGTTCGTTCCTTACGGAACAAGTGTTAAGAGAGGTTCATGATTCTAAAGTGGCAGGTCATCCAGGTATTGCAAAAACCATTTCTCTTTTATCCCGTCATGTCTGGTGGTCTTCCTTCAAACAGGATACTAAAACATTTGTCAATTCCTGTCCAGTCTGCCAAAGGTCTAAGTCATCTCATCTTATGTCCCAGGGTCTATTAAACCCTTTACCCATCCCAGAGAAACCATGGTCTCACATTTCCATGGATTTTATTGTGGAATTGCCTCCTTCTCAGGGTAAGACAGTGATTTGGGTGGTGGTCAATAGGTTCAGTAAAATGGCTCATTTTATTCTTCTTCCACATCTCCCTTCTGCTAAAACCCTGGCTGACTTATTGATTACTCATATTTTTAAATTCCATGGTTTTCCTGAGAATATTGTTTCTGACAGGGGGGTTCAGTTTGTTTCAAGATTCTGGCGTGCTTTTTGTTCCTTGGTGGGTACCGAATTGTCTTTTTCCTCTGCCTATCACCCCCAAACTAACGGTCAAACCGAAAGGGTGAACCAGTCCCTTGAGCACTATCTCAGATGCTATGTGTCCGATAACCAGTCCACATGGTCTGAATTGCTACCCTGGGCAGAATTTGCATACAATAATGCTACCCATTCCTCCTCAGGAGAGTCTCCTTTCTTTGTTGTCTATGGTTTGCACCCCAAAGCGTTTTCTTTTTCTGACTCTAATTCCCCTGTACCCTCTGCCAATTCTTCTGTCCTGAAATTTTCCGAAATTTGGTCTCAAGTCCATAATTCGTTATCCGCAGCTTTCCTAGCTCAGAAAAAAGCTGCTGACAAATCCCGTAGGGAAGCACCCCAGTACAAGGTGGGAGATTTGGTATGGTTACCGACTAAGAATATCAAGTTAAAGGTTCCCTCTCCTAAACTGGGTCCTAGGTTCATTGGTCCATACCCCATCATTGCAATAATTAATCCATCTTCTGTCAGTCTTCAGTTACCTCCTAATTTCAAAATTTCTAATTCCTTCCATGTCTCTCTTTTGAAGCCTGCCAATAATTCTCGTCATCTGTCTGTTCCTCCCCCAGTGTTGGTTGAAGGTCAGCCTGAGTATGAGATCCAAGAGTTCCTCGACTCCCGCCTCGTGAGGGGTAAGTTGCAATATCTTACCAGGTGGAAGGGCTTCGGTCCTGAGGAGAACTCTTGGGTCTCAGTTGATGGCATCAAGGCTGACCGCCTCAGGAAGCAATTCCACTCCAAATTTCCTGGTAAACCTGGGGGTCCAGTGGCCCCCCTAGAGGGGGGTAATGTGATAATGTGCTGCCCCCTCGACGGGGACGCCCGTCACGCCGCGCTGCTCCTGTGCCGGCTCCCTAGTGTGCGCACGCATGCGCACTCTGATTTAAAGGCGCATGCGCGCTGACATCATTACGTCAGCGAGAGAGGCGCCAAATTCAAAAAGTATTTAAAGGGCATTCCCACAAGTTACCATTGCCCGTGATAGGATTAGTTCCTGGTGCTTTTGAGCTTGTTTAATTCTGAAACCTGTCTGATTCCTGTTTTTGACCCCTGCCTGGCTATTTGACTACTCTGGATACTGACCCTTGCCTGATTACTGACTACCGCTTCTGATTAACCCTCTGATTGACTTCCTGATTTGACCCGTGCCTGCCTGATAACGTTTACTCTCTGCCTGCCTCGACCCGGCCTGTTCTGACTACTCCTTTGCCTAATGCCTTGTACTGCGATCTTCTGTCCAAAGACTTTGTTTTACTACAGTCGTGCCCCTTGCTTGCCAGAACTCCTCGCTTTGCTCCTCTCGAAAAGTCCAGGTGGCATCTGAGTACGCTGAGGGCTCCTCCCGAAGCCAAAGGCGGTCACACTACTGGTGAAGCCGAGCCGAGACCAGGGAGCTTGGCATTAGTTCTGGTTTAGGGTGCCGACCGTGACAGATACGTTGTTTATCTTGACAGGTGTTCTGGGGTATTATATATGAAACTGGCACTGCATTTATGATGCAAGATTTTCTAATTATACATGGAATTGGTTCTGAAATACTATGAAGAAGTCTGAAAAAAAGTCTTCCCAAACACAAAAAAACATCCTACCCTTACGTCTGTAACAATGGTGCCTATAACCCTGCACCAAAATATTATGCATATTATGGTATCCAAATAAGATGTAGGCTATTATTGAATTATTTTCATGACGGTTGTTTCTTTCCAGTCCTGAGAAAGAGACATATGGGATGTATGATATGACAACCATGCACACTCATACTGAAGGAAAAGCATCAACAGCCTCCCTTGGAAATAAGTCGTCCAAAGAGCTGCACATATTCATAAGGCATGAGAGATTAAGTTAAGAGTTTAAGAGAAGCTTTGAACGTGCATCTGGACAGATTGAGAAAATAATGGATGCATCTATTGCATTAACTGGAAAAAGTTTACCTGCAGGAGCACTGATCTATACAAACACAGTCTGCTATCTGGTTTTAATTATATTCCTCTTTTATCTGCTATATTTCCCAGATGTAAAGTATTGATGTGCCGAGCAGTGATCTGCTTTTGAGGGGCACTTACACCATTATTGTGTTGCTGTTATTGTGATTTTTATCGAGCTGATGTACCAAGAATGTCTGATCTGTGCATGTGGGAGCTTGTACTGAATTTTGTTAGTATATTAAAGGTGTTTTAATAAAACACACGCTTTCATTTTTATACATAGGCTTCAGTTTCCCAGGCTTGGCTTAAAACGATGGTGCTGCTTATATAAAATTACATTGGAAGAGAAAATTCCACGGACTTTTGTAGGAAATCAGGAACGCTCATCATATTACATCTGTGATACTTATAAATGAGCACTTTTACTGGATATAAAATCTGTGATACTTATGAATGAGCACTTTTACTGAATATAAACATTTAAATTTGAAACATGAACTTTCTGTATAATATAACAGGCAGCAACCATATTGCTCACAACCTGCCAATCAAAGAATGAGTTGCTTTTGATGTTCCTCTAGAGAAAACCCAACATTTTTCAAATGTCCTTGGAACATTTTTGAGACCATGTTAGTTCATTCTTTTCCATGGGTACTTCCACTTCATTCTTCTACTTATGAATATATTGAGTTCATATACTTATTTGAAACCAGTGATAATTTGTAATTTTTTAGTAAAAAATTAGAATGATGAGCTGTATTACAAACTAGTGGTGTAAATTGTTTAATATTCCATATGCTTGAATATCATTTATTGTATCTGCCTGCTTAAGGGTCTATATTAGGAAAGTCAATCTGCTATTGAATGACAATATATCTCATGAGCATGTGTTGCATCATCTGTTGTTGAATGTAACAGATAAAGGGCCAGGCAACCCAGGTTCAATTTGATGTAAAAACATATCTCCTAATTAAGTTCCAGATTTTCCCATAGATATAGGATGAGCGTTTATTAGATAAATCATGAGATACGTTTTCTCATGGAATTGAATCAGGTCCAGAATGCCCTAGACACCTATAATATAAAATAATGGCAATTTAAATTATTGAAATTATGCTACGATACAGTAAAGTTATGGGATCCGTTACCTGGAAAGCAATTATCCAGAAAGCTCAAAATTAGAGGAAGGTCATCTTCCATAGATTCCATTATATCCAAATAATTCAAATTTTTAAACATGATTTCCTTTTTCTCTTTCGTAATAAAACAGTATCTTGTACTTGATCCAAACTAAGATATATTTAATCCTTACTGGAAGCAACCCCAGTCTATTGGGTTTATTTCATGTTTACATGATTTTCTAGTAAACTTAAGGTATGAAGATCCATATTTCAGAAAGATCCTTTATCTGGAAACTCCCAGGTCCTGAGCATTCTGGATAACAGGTTGCATATTAATTATAAACATAAAACCTAAACATCAAGCGTTATTTCTAAAAGGAACAGTATATTAAATGAAAACTATATGCCCAAACAATGTAGTTCTCTATAAAAATATATTGCATAAAACAGCTCATATTTAAAACCCAGATTCAACTAAATAACCCATTATCATAATCATATACGTTTTAAGTAGTATGTGTCATTGGGTAATCCTAAATAGAAAATTCCCATTTTAAGAACCAAGGGCTGCCCCGGGGATCCTATGATTCACAGTGCACACAAACAAACCGAGGGCATAAATACATACATGTTAGATCAATGGAGCCAATTAATGGACAAAGTTCTGTCTTTTCCTCTCACACTTCTTTCTGTTACAGTTAGAGCTGCATTATTTATGGCCAGGTGATCTCTGAGGCAGCACACAGATAAAGGACAATATTAACTGATATCTGTATTCCAGCTTGGTAAGGTTCTTTAATAGGCCACTTAGTATGACATTAGTATGAAATAAAATGTCTGTTGCTCAAGTATTTATTTTTGGAGTATAGTTTTCCTTTAATCCTACGCATGGGATCCGGTGCATCAGGTAAGGGTTCCTAAACTACTAAACATATACTTTTATGCAAGTACTTCAGTATACAGGTAATTTAACAAAATACTGTGCTAATACTATTAATACTACTATTCAGGCAATACTTATTATAAATTAATAATCATAAGAATATCAAACAGCATAAAGAATCTGTATCTTGCATTAGCCACCGTGCAACATGTGCACTGATCTGCAGCTGTAACTAGGTTTGCCACCTGTCCGGTTTTGACCCAGACAGCCCTGAAATTTGAAGGGCTGCCTGGGTCAAAACTAATTTGGAAAACCGGGCAGGATTCCCCATGATTGGCACATGATCAGCCAATCACCGATCTTTGTGTCATAGCCATGCCCCTGATGCCACAACCCGCCCCTGCTGCATCATGGCCCCGTCCCTCCATGTCACAGCCCCGCCCCCTGCCCGGTCTCCACCGGCAGAAAAGGTGACAACCCTAGCTGTAACTGCCTGTCTGCTTTAGCTCACTGCAGGCTGTGTGTGCTGGAGACAGTATAAAAGTAGTTTGCAGTGGCATATTACCAGTTTTCAATAAAATTAAAATCAGACTAAAGATTACTATCTGAACGACAACAGGAACATTCTCTTAATCCTGCACATGGGAACTGGTGCATCAGGAAAAACGTCCTACCTCAGCTATGCAGTAGCAGAGCAGGTTGTGTTCCTGGAAAATATAGTCTTACCAGAAACAAAAGTGCTAAACTTGTTGTATTGCACACATTTTATTAGGGGGTGCTTAACTTTGTACCTCTTACATATAGCTCCTAATTCAGTTCTAGATTTTTCCTTAGAATTCTTTTGAGTTTTCCATTTTCATCAGATAAACTAAGAAATACATTTTACTCATCAAACTGCATCTAACCCTTTATCTTGTGACAGTTTAGCAGAAGACTATAAGGACATCTGGAATTGATAATTGAAGTGGTATTGAATAGTTCCTTAAATAAATTATAAAGATTATAAAAAGCAACTACAATATACTTGTGAAGCTGTGGTCACTGTTCAATGACTATCCATTTCTCAACATCAACCACGTCTCTTGCTCTAACTATGGCAGGCCAAATACTGGACAACTTCATTCAATACATAGTAAATAAAATACCCCCTCTTGTAAAATATAAGGATATTATAAGTTACAGAGGAGTTTCCTGACCATATAAAAACACGAGGCCAAAGGCCGAGTGTTTTTATACAGGTCATGGAACTCCGAGGTAACTTCTAATATCCTCATATTTTACAACTGGGGGTACTTCATTTATCATAATACACAAATTTCAGTGAGTCAGAAATGACATCAGAACTCACCGTTTATAACTGATTACGTCAGAACTCACCATTTATATGGATATAATTTACAATATATTCATGGCTTTTGTGTATTATTATATTATAAATGTAACATTATATATACAATATAATTGCATTATTTCATTTTACAATCTATCCATTTGTAATATGAAAGGGGATTTAATGATGCAAGCTTTGATCCTGGGGTAATTTTGATACTTTGATATTTTGATATTTTGATTTCTTTTTTTTAATGAATTTCTATTAGATTAATGCAATTTATCTGTTACTGGGGCTGTTATTTCTGTGACATCTTGGCCAATGAAATGAGGAATAGAGATGGGCGAATTGTCCCATTTCGCTTCGCCATGAATTTCGCGAATTTCCAGTGAAATTCACAAAACTGGCGACAAATTTGCGAAATAGCGATTTTGAGGCCAGCGACAATTCGGCGGGGTCAAAATAGGCTCCGGCGTCAAAGTTGATGCCAGTGCCCATTATAGTCAATGGGTGTTCGTTGATCGTCACTGGCGTCGAAATTGGCAAATTTTCGCGGCAAATTCACGCATTTATTCATCGGCAGCAAAACGGGCAGATTCACCCATCACTAACAAGGAAGCATAAGATGGCAAATAGTCTATTAGCAAGAATGAAAGGGTGCACTTAAATGGGTCATTCACCTTTGAGTTAACTGTTAGTATGATGTATATATATGAGTGTGATATTCCAAAACAATTTGCAATTGGTTTTCATTTTTCTTTATTTGGCTTTTTATTCAGCAGCTCTCCAGTTTGCAATTTCAGCAATCTGGTTTCTGGGGCCCAAATTACTCTAGTCACCATGCATTGATTTGAATACGAGACTGGTATATGAATAGGAGAGGCCTGAATAGAAAGATGAGAAATACAAAGTTGCAATAACAATAAATGTGTAGCCTTATACAATATGTAGCCTTATATAGCATTTGTTTTTAGATAGAGTCAGGAGTGACCCCCATTTGGAAGCTAGAAATAAGAAAAAATACTGAAGTCGAACTGTAAAGTTGCTTAGAACTGGCCATTCTAAAAATACTAAAAGTAAATTAAATGTGAACCACCCCTTTAAATATAGTATTTTCTAGGTCTGCTCTTTAAAATTCTGCATTTTTTTCAGAATTTTTACTCTTTTCTACAGGGTTCTCTTTGTTGCTGAGAACATATGTGCATAGCAAGTGATGCATTTGCCTACATATACAACTGCTTTACTAATAAAATACTTTAATTGACCTATTCCACAGTTTACTGGAAAGAAGCTAATTATATAAAAATGTAGTTGAAAGACTTTTTTTGCGTTAGTGGACCTTCAAGGGGCACCAATATACTTTGCTTACTACAGGTATAGGATTTGTTTGTATGGGAAAGCCACAAATTACAGAAAGGCTATCTCCCTTAGACTCCATTTTATCCAAATAATCAAAATTTTTTAAAAATTATTTCCTTTTTCTCTGTAATAATAAAACAGTACCTTGTACTTGACCCAAACTAAGATATAATTAATCCTTATTGGAAGCAAAGCTAGCCTAATTTAATGTTTACATGATTTTCTAGTAGACTTAAGATATGAAGATCCAAATGATGGAAAGATCCATTATCCAGAAAACCCCTGGTCCCGAGCATTCTGGATAACAGGTCCCATCCCTGTACCTCTAAACCGATGCCTTGTGGTACAACTCTAAAAAGAAATAATAGAATAAATATTATTCCTGGTGATTAGTTCAGTAATGGAAGGATGAATATCTATGTCTATGCAGGGCTTCATAGGCAGAAGTTCAATAGATACAATTACATAGACAGGTGCTAATAATTCAGAACATTACTGTAAGCCAGACCCTCCAATAAAAAGCTTGCATTCTGCGTGACTGCAAAATTGAAGGTTTCTCACAAACATGGCTTTCTAACCTTTTATAATGGTTTGTTATGGTTAGTATTGTAATGACAGTAAAGGTTGGTATTTAAAGGAACAGTAAAACAAAAAATGTACAATATTTTAAAGGAATGACAATACAACGTACTGTTGCCCTGCACCGGTAAAACTTCTGCATTTCAGAAACTCTACAATAATTTATATAAACAAGCTGCTGTGTAGCCATGGGGGCAGCCATTCAAAAAGGAGAAAAGGCACAGGATACACAGCAGATAACAGATAAGCTCTGTAGTATATAATGGTATTCTTAAGAACTTATCTGTTATCTACTGTTTATCCTGTGATTGAATGGCTACCCCCATGGCTACACAGCAGCTTGTTTATATAAACTATAGTAGTCTTTCTGAAGCAAAGACACCAGTTTTACCAGTGCAGGGCACCAGTTCATCATATTGTCATTCATTTAAAACACTTTCATTTCTGGTGTTACTGTTCCTTTAATCATTCAGCTAAATCCTACAATAAACACAACTATGGAGGAAGGAGCCTTCCACTGATAATAAATAAAAAAATCTAACCTTTGATAATAAGAGAGAGTAGTAAACATAGCATTTGTCTTATATTTCTCTGCTACATGTGACATCCTTCAGGGTTAGTTCAAACAGGGCGTTTTGGGAAGATTTGGTCGCCTGGCGCTGGCAACAATTAAATAGCGCAGGCGCTAATCACACATGGCGATTCGTTTTCCAAAGTTGCCCATTTTCCAAAGTCGTCTCATTCATTTTAGACGGCGCAGGAACAGGGAAGGCGTTTGGGGAGCTTGGTCGCCGCAAAAACGAGGCAATTAGTCGCCAGGCGACCAAATCTCCCCAAAATGCCCTGTGTGAACTAACCCTTACTTACTCTTCTGTCTAAAAGAAAATAGTTATTCTTGCAAATTTCATTTTTATTTTCAGAGGATTCTTGTCCTCTGTATTCTGCCTTATGAGAAGAACAATGTGAAAGCATTCTATCAACTGACTACTAAACAGAATTAGAAAGAAATGAACCCAGCACTGGTTTCACCAAATCTTCAAATGAACAATAATCTAAAGAATTTAGATTTTTCTAACAACATCATCCTTACAGGGGTTTAGTGTAGCAATATCCTTCTCATATATGAACTGAGAAGTATAATTTGCTTGTAGCCCCTGCAGAACACAGGGAGACACGTCTGGCATTCATTAGCCCTTGGTCATCACCTACTGAACCTAATTATCCAGTGCAGAAATTAGATTTTCCTGTCATTTCCATGGACTGTCTACAAAATGTCAATAAACAACCTTTATGAAGCTCTGCACATAGCACATACAAGGTCTATTAAGATAAAAAACAAAAAGTACTATTCTCTGTTTTGCATATATAACTATTTTGTTAAAAATCCTATGTCAGTAAGTGAAGTGCTGATAAGGCAAATAATAAGCAGGACATTAGATATATGGGGCCCTCTGGGAATTTTTATGATCTGGTGCTCAATCTGTGGACTGCCACACTTAAAGGGGTAGTTGACCTTTAAGTTAAAGGGGAAGTATCCCAAAAATGAAAATTTAATATAAGCTTTATCATTCTGGAATAAGAAACTTATACACTTAAAGGAGAAGGAAAGTCTTATAGCACTTGGGGTGCAGAAAACTGCACCGGCCTCAGGCCCGGATTTGTGGAAAGGCCACCTAGGCCCGGGCCTAGGGAGGCAGGATTTTAGGGGGGCGGCATGCTGCCCAACCACACCCACAAAAATACTGGGATGTACTGGAGATACAATCATTTTTTAAATTTCCCATGCGCCAATCCCCATTGATCCTGTCCCTCCGGAGGGGAGAGAGGCGACGAACAGCAGTTGGCCTAGGGACGCCCATTATGTAAATCCGGCCCCGGGGTTATTCCAGCGAGAACCAGAGCTCGCTTCTCTACCTTCTTCTTCTTTCTTCAAATTTCCCGGGGGAAAAGATGCATGCGCAGTAGAATGAAAAAGCCGACTATTTAGTTAAAGTTCGGCTTTTCACTCTAATGCGCAGCCACGTGAAGAAAGAAAAAGCCAGAAGAGAAATGCTCCGTGGTGCTCATTGGTATAACCCAGGGCCAGTGCAGTTTTCTGCTGATAGAAGCACCAGCCCGGAGTTTCAGGTAAGTAAATACATTCACTTGGAGGTGCCTAACATTTGGCACCCCCAAGTGCTAAACGACTTTCCTTCTCTTTTAAAATACAATCCAATTCTGCATTGTTTCTGAAATAATCAAGTTTATGTACACTATCACTCTCTCAGCATCTGCTTTTCTTCATTCTGTCTTCATGCAGCAGTTGGGTGTCAGATATTCATTTACAGTTAGATCCAATATATCTAATAGATATAGCTATATATAGCAGATGTATTAGAGCTCACTCAAATAACTGATTCCAGTAGAAACAAAGAAGAGAGAAATGGAGAGAGAAGCAGATGCTGAGAGGGGAATAGTGAGCATTATTTCAGAAACGGTACAGAATTTTTAATTGATTGTATTTAGTTTCTTATTTCAGTATGTTGAAGCTTATATTAATTTTCATTTTCGCGATAGTTCCCCTTTAACTTTTAGTACACTATATAATACCGAATTCTAAGCAAATTTTCAATTGGCCTTCATTTTTTCTTTTGTATAGTTTATTATTTGCTTTCTTCTTCTGACACTTTCCAGATTTCAAATGGGTGTCAGCGACCCCATCTAAAAATAAAAAGGTCTGTAAGGCTATAAATTTGTTAGTGCAACTTTTTATTTCCCATCTTTCTATTAAGGCCCTCTCCTATTCATAGTCCACTCTCTTATTCAAATCAATGCATGGCTGCTAGGGTAATTTAGACCCTAGCAACCAGACTGCTGAAACTGCAAATTGGAGAGCTGCTGAATAAAAACTAAATAACTTAAAAACCACAGATAATACAAAATGAAAACCAATATTAATCTCTACATCATACCAAAAGTTCATTTAAAAGTGAACCACACCTTTAAGTGTCTAAACACAGTTCCGGTTTTGGCCAGTATTTATTTTAGGATGCCGCGGCTAAAATATTTTGCTTACAGTGGGGGTGGCAGGTGACAGCTACCTCAGGTATTCTTTGCGATTGTCAACCCAAAACAAGCGCAGATAAGCCAGATTCAGATTGGCTTTAAAGGGCATGTAAAGTATAAAATAGAATAAGGCTATAAATGCTGTATTTTGTATACTAAATATAAACATGAACTTACTGCACCACAAGCCTAATCAAACAAATAATTTATGCTTTCAAAGTTGGCGACAGGGGGTCACCAACTTAATGTTAAACATCTTTGCAAGACTAAGACTGTGCACATGCTCAGTATGGTCTGGCTGCTTAGGGATCGTCATAAACAAAGCTGCTTGAGTTCTGCATGGCTGGGAAGTAAGGCGGGGGCTCCCCCTGCTGTTCATAAGTATGATTGTTTCCCTGCTCAGCAGTTAGGGACCATCTGACAATTCCTATCCACAGCAGTAAATGAAGGGAGAATTTCACTGCATACAGTCAGGTTTCTTATAAAAACGGTACACATTTTTTAATTAAAGTATATTGGAGTTAGGTTTATTTTTCATTAAAGAAAGTAAAAATGGGATTTTTTTTTTGCATTTACATGCCCTTTAACTGCACTTGGCCCTTACATGAGAATGAAGAGGAGAGGGCATAAGGGTGGTGCAAGAAGGCATCTGTAAACCCTGCTACACTGCTCTACTCAACTAAATAGGGAGACCCCAATGGTGCAGTTCAGGAAGGCGTCTGAAGGGGACTAGGATGTTAAGCAGGCTTTCATTCTCCTT
Source organism: Xenopus petersii (assembly GCA_038501925.1). Classification (NCBI taxonomy): domain Eukaryota; kingdom Metazoa; phylum Chordata; class Amphibia; order Anura; family Pipidae; genus Xenopus; species Xenopus petersii. The sequence continues at coordinate 36,982,005 of CM076674.1, forward strand.
TAATGTAATGCACATTCTCCTCTAGAGATTTTACTCTAGAGTAGTTGCTAGAATTCAACGTTGCCTTCCATGATTTCTGACCATAGGAAACAATGGAAATCAACTTGCTCACAAACAGGCTCTCTGGGAAAAGAGGAAATACTTTGATAAATGAGGCAGTTCATAAACACTTTCCTGACTGTAAGGGAAATTTTCATTCAGGCAGAGGGCACATTTCCAGTTGGGATTCAGCAGCTTCTCGCTCATTAGTCATCTACAAGTAGCAACTTACAGCCTGTACTATTTACAATGTTATAGCAGAAAAGATTTTATCACTACCCCAGTACAAAACCCAGGGGTACTTTTCACTCATTCATTTTGTAGTTGGTACTGATATTTTCCTTAGCCCCTCACCCTAATTGTATGAATAAATCATTTATCGGATGAACTGCTTCACACATATCTCAGTTACTATTCAACGCATTATAAAGTTACCTGTATGCTAGTTCCTGTTATCCCTTTATTGAGTGTAATGCAATACAAGTCAATTAGTTTGTACCAAGTCTGGTTACTCATAGCATCAACTCATAGCATTTACTATATATACTATTTAATCAGGCTGATTGGCCACTGTGGGTTACTAGACCAGTTGACCAGTTTCAATTACAAAAAGGAAACCAGCAGCACACTGTGTTGAATTGCAAAAGTGCACAAAAAGAAATGTATTAAGCCAACATCATACAAAAAGGCAATGTTTCGGGCCTACCAGGGCCTTTATCAAGGGCTTGATAAAGGGCCTGGTAGGCCCGAATCGTTGCCTTTTTGTATGATGTGGGCTTAATAAATTTCTTGCTTGATAAAGGGCCTGGTAGGCCTGAAATGTTGCCTTTTTGTATGATGTGGGCTTAATAAATTTCTTTTTGTGCACTTTTGCAATTCAACACATTGTGCTGCTGGTTTCCTTTTTGCATATTATTATGACCTGGCGACAGGAGTGGGTCTTCCAGCTCAGCACCTGACACTACAAAAGTATGTATCTGTGAGGTGAGCACTATGCAATAATAAGTGTGTACAGTTTCAGTTAAGGGTATGGGACCTGTTTTCCAGAATGCTAAGAACCTGGGGTTTTCTGGATAATGGGTCTTTTTGTCATTTGGATCTTTGCAAGGGGCACAAGGCAGCTCTGTACTTAATACAGAGTGCAGGGCCTCCTTTTTTGCACTGATAAAGACCCAATAAACTCAAACCCATTGGGTCGTGTTTAAAAGAGAGGGTGGCTGTGTATTGGCTTTTTTCATGTACTTAAGTTAAGACTCGTATTTTTATATTATTTCCTATTGAAAACAGAGCTGCCATTGGCTCCATTCTAAAGTGCATGGACTTTTGCCTGCTTTGTCTACTTACGTAAGGTAGTTTAGGGCTTTGTAGCATATTGCTCCCATTGGCGTTCCATAATTGAATGACACACAAGCTAGGGGGCATCCAATGCCCATATACCAGCCCAAGCCCGTCCCACATGCATACAGTCTTGCCGAATGGCTTAACTCTGAAGTGACTATGGGCCTCCACCACTCATTAGAGTGTTACTGCTCATACATTTCTGCATATCAATTTCTATTTTAAATTCCTTTTAACCCATCTCCATTTCACCAGCTTTGTTGAACAGATTGAAACAAAGTACCTCAATGCTTTATACGCTTGGCATTGAACTATACTATACATAATATGCATGCTAATGACTGCAGTCAAAATAATACACTATATTTTCTGCCTTGTTACATTTAAATGGCACCCAGCTTTTCATTTTATAACAGAAGGGGTACAATATTTTAGGCAGATTTCTGTTATGGAATGTTATACAGGTGGAACACATGATTATTCAAGCACTCAAGCACAAATTCAAGCAATCAAAGCCTCTGAAATGTCAGCCTATTGTTTATCCCCATTTTAATTTCCAATTGATCTAGTCTTTTTACGTTTTTATTGTTTTACCTTTATGGACATTGTGTTATGTCTCTTGTTCTCCTTTGCGATCAGATATTCATTTTCTGCCATTCAAAAATAGATTTCCATTTTACATGTTTTCTTACATTGTTTGCAGTCAATTGCAGCAATTAATGGCAGTCGTGTCTTGATTTTTAACTTGATTTTTTCTTTTCATTTCTCTGGTTTGTGCATTGGGTTGAAAACCCTCATTCGGATCACATATGTTTCATTTTAACTTACATTTGTATTCACTGTAGCGTTCTAGGTCTGAACCAGTAATTGGGAGTGCTTTTGTTTTATGCTTTTGCTATTTTTTTGATGATTGCATTTATTTTGAAGTTAAGCTAGAAACTAAGTAATTTACAAGAACATATTGCACCCCTTGGTGCTCATTCAGCAAGCGATAGCATCAGGGGTCTTGCTGCACCCAAATATTTTGGGATCTTAAATCACCCCAAGACATGATCCAAAAAGTTAAAAAGCTACAGAATAGGGTTGCCAGCTTTCCTCTTGTTGAACGTAAAACGGGGGGGGGGGGGGGGTCCGGTGACATCCGAGGGTGGGACTGCTGACGTCAGGGGCATAACCGCTGACATCAGAAGCAAACTAGCGATACCTGGGGCAGGACTGTGATGTGGCAATCGTTGATTGTCCAATTGCTACGTCAATGCGAGTCCTGTCAGGATTTCCTTCTTTGCATAGCCGGGCAAACAGCCCCTCCAAAAACCAGGCTGTCCAGGTCAAAACAGATGGCAACCTGAAAGTATGAATACCGCTACTCTACCCCAAGTGACATTTGACTTAAACCATCTTTACATATTTGATTACATATCATACACGCTGGAAAAAGCACACCTAAGATTTTTGTTAGAATGCCTTTATTGGTTATTGATTTGTAACACACAACTATGGTGCTGTGCAAGTGAAACATTATGGTTGTTTTGGACTTAAAATAAAAAATTCATTTAAAAAAATTAAAAAAACACGTGGCAACCCTACTGCATAAACCAACACCTACAGCAGATCACCAGACACCAGCTGAAGGGTATAACCTGATGGGTCACTTCATTGGAAGAGATTAAAGGAGAACCAAACCCTTTTTATTAAAATCTCCAACCCCCACCCTACATAGATCCTCCTCCCTGCTTCCCCCTCCATAGGTGTTACCCTGGGTAAATGCCCCTAACTCTTTACTTACCCCTGTTGCAGATTTAAAGCATTGGAGTTCACAGGCGACATCTTCCTCTCTTCAGTAATCTTCGAGTCTTCTTCCGGTGATTCAGTAAATTCCGTGGCTTTCGTCGCATGTGCAGTTGTTTGGGACTGGAAGACTGAGCCAACTGTGCATGTGCCAATAGGACACTCTCTTCCCAAGGATTAACGAAGAGAAGAAGATGGCGCCCATTAAATCTGATGCCATGAATCTGCAACAAGGGGTAAGTAAAGAGGGGCATTTACCCAGGGTAACACCTAGGCTGGGGGGAGCACAGAGGGGGGGTCTATGTAGGGTAGGGGGGTAGGGGATTTTAGGGTTTGGTCCTCCTTTAAAAAACCTGCATAACAACCACAAAGTGGTCACCACTAAAACATATGATGAAGGTTAGAAATGGCACATGTAAGAAAATGCATCTCCAATCAGTTAGCTAAAATATATTCTAAAAGGTACACACCTTGGCCAGTTTTGACCATTGTGCTGAGTATGTATAGCACCTCTTGGGGATTGTCTGTCTGTCCAATCATCTGCTTTTGCTTGGATCATGAATGAGGCATTCGTAGATTCAGAAGTGAGAGATGACCCAGCTCTTATTCACCTCCATTTAGATCTGTTTAATCATGTCATTTGTCCAAATCGTTTAAATAACCGAAGGTTGGGCCTTTATATGACAGCCTTAGGTTTATGCCTACTAAAGAAAAGTGGAGACAACCAATTTTTATCACTTACGGGGCTTCAAGTGTTCCCACACTAATCTGAGCACGATGAGCATACCACTATGGCATTTATAATTGTCTGTTCTGAATTAATCAGCTCATAAATTCCTCTTCTTGTTCGTTATCAATCTAAATTAACATTGTAACCTGGTCATGAGCAATAATGAAGTTAAATTAAAAAATTCATGAACCTTAACATGCGTTTAAGAAGGAAGTATCTGAGATATTCATTGCTTGGTGTTAGTTTTATTGTTTCTTTAATAGTTGTATTGATCAAAAGAAAGGAAGACAAAAAAATCTTTAAAGAAGCTTGTAGAACGTGCATATATTTTATATGGAAAGAGAAAGCAATTCCATCCCGCAGTTGCTCTCCTTTCCCGTAATGCTGGGTAATTTTTCTTTTATCTGCCTTGCTTGCTTTTGTGTAATGCACATTTTCACCCATTGTGTTGTATTGACTGAAGAGCAAGTACACCCTTGTAATCTATAGAAGACAATAACGGGAAGATACGATGTGTGATTCAGATTTGGATTTTGGCAGTAGAGAATGAAAAAGAAAATCTGATCTATTACGTTCCCACAGAGGCAACCTGCCCTGAATACACTCTATAGATTTATAAAACTAAATCATGAAATATATTATGCTATCAATAGGGGCTGCACTGTTGACCCCATCTGTCAGCTGGTTAGACCTTGCATTCAAAAATAATGCTTTATAACGAAACCAATGGAATATGTTCAATGTACAAAAGAGCAACCCCCTATTACAAGGGCTTACTTATTTATCAAAATCTAAATTTTTCGGACTATTTAAATAAAAAAGTCCGACCACACTAGAATCCACACTTAGACCTTATTTATTATTAAAAAAGCACGATTTAATCAGACTGGGGACAAACACAAAAAAATATAGCGAAAATACGAATTGTACAATTTTTTCTGGGGTTTTTCCTGAATTGCTCAATTTTATCTGGCTTTTTCCCTGAAAAGCCCGAATTTTGAAAAATTTTCACATTGCAGCGCAGACCACATAAACTTCCAAATAGGATAGGGACTTCTCCCATTGACTTATATACAACCTCGGTAGGTCTGAGATGCTGGATTTTCAGATTCTGACTTTTTCCATCCTCGGGGTATAATAAATTTTCAAAAAACTCGAATTTTGGGCATTCAGACTTTAATAAATAACCCCCTAAATATTGTGTTCTTTTTAATCCCATTTATAGTTTTTAATGTTTAAATATTCATTTTTTGATTCATAGCCTTGATTAGCCACTATTATGAGATTGCTAGTTTTGCATTAATTTATCATTATCTTTCATATTCTACTATTTAATTTTATCAGATCGAGAAATTTAATGCAATTAACCAGTTTTATATTATTACTCTAAACCATGTCATAGGTTAGCTTTAGTAATTAGGTTAGCTTTAGTAATTTACAAAGAACGTATTGCATCCCTTAATGCTCATTCAGCAAGCCATAGCATCTGGGGTCTTGCTGCACCCAATGCACCCATAGATTTTGGGAAGTAAAATCACCCCAAGTGAGGATATGATCCAAAATGTTAAAAAGCTACAGAATAGTGTTGCCACCTTTCCTCTCATTGAACTCTGGAAAGGGGGTCGATGATGTCACAGGGCGGGACTGCTGACATCAGAGGAAGGACTAGCAATGCCTCTGGATTGGCCAAAACCAGGCTGTCCTGGTCAAAACTAGACAAGGTGGCAACCGTACTAAAGAAAAATCACCAGACACCAGCTGGAAGGTATAACCTGATGGGTCACTTCATTAGAAGAGTGTAAAAAACCTGCATAACAACCAGAAAGTGGCCATCACTAAAACATATGGTGAATGTTAGAACTGGTACATGTAAGGGAAAAAATGCATCTCCATCAGTTAACTAAAACATATACTAAAATTCACACATCTTTGCCCGTTTTGAACATTGTGCCTTTGTAATGAAACTTATGGAATATGTTCCATGTATAATGTTTTCTTTTTAATCCCATTTTTAGTTTTTCATGTTTAAATATTCATTTTTAGGTTCATAGCTTTGAATAGCCACTATTACATGCTTGCTAGTTTTGCATTAATTAACCGTTATATTCTGCTATTTAATTTTATCAAATTGGTGAAATTCATTGCAATTAGCCAGCTTTATGTTATTTCTCCAAACCATGCCACAGTTTAGCTTTGGGTCACAGTAACTGATATCTGGAATTATTACAGATCCAGTTAGTAAGTTACAAGTAAAGGGTAATTTGTAAAGAGCAATACTTAGTGCTCATTCACAGATCCAGCCACCAATTGTCAGTGAATAAATAACTTTATTGTAATACTAAATATAACTGAAATACGCAGCCTACCAGGCCCAAATTAGCTGGTAATTTAATATTGATGAAATACCAAGGGCTAAAAATATGTATTGAACTGATTTCAGTTCTGCTGGGTAATTATGTTGCTTCCACATTGGGGTAAACAAGAAAATTCCCATGTCTTTCAGATTGTGTCGGACGAGAGGGGATGCGGTTTGCCGCAGTAACGCAAATTGGAGGAGGGTCCAGAAAAGTATTTTGTGAGGATGCCCCGACAAAATGTCATGCCACTATCAATAAACCCAGCAGCAGAATGAGAAATGTTATACTTTTTGTCTATCCAGAGCTAAATTGTAAAACAATTGTTCTTTTAGTCTATGAAAAACATTTTAAAAATACTATACATGGTATGGCCAACAAATAGCTAATCCTCACATCTGCATCATAAAATAATAAACATAAAATAATGATGTTATTACAAAGGAACTGAGAATGTAATGTTCCCTTGAAAAGAACTTGTTGAGTCTCTCTAGTTCAAAAATGGAACTGAAGCATACCGTAACATTTTAAAATGAAAAGCAGGACACCTGTTTGGTTATAGAAACCATGCGCATCTTGTAGCCACGCCTCCATGATTAACATGTATGTTGGCAAAACACGCCCCTTTTTACTGACTCTCCTCTGCAGTTCTCAAGGTTTCCATGGGTCTGGGGTCTATCAGCGCCGAAAATTAGTGGGTGACGTCACAGTCTTGCCTCCTACAAGCTTTCTGCTATGGACTTCCTGATAATTCTGGATAATTGGCGGGTGAAAATCAGGGCTGTCCTGCGCAATGCGGGACACTTGAGTTATGCTGAAGTAAAAATAATATGGTTCAGAAGTAGAAGACATGAAAAATAGGCTGTATATGCTATATTTCTATACTATATTTAAAACCCACATGTTTTCTTTGATTGTGACATTGTCATTTTCTGTTATTTTACATAAATCCACTATTACTTTGTTCCATTTTTATTCATATTGGCATAAATTCTTGACAGGCTTGTGCCGCTAGTTAAAGGAAAACTATGCCCCCAGAATGAGTGTTTAACCAACAGATACCGTATATCATATTAAGTGGCCTATTAAAGGAGAAGGAAAGCTACGCGAGGCACTTTATTGCCTATAGATTGGCTGCAATAGGGCAAGCTAGAATGCTATATTTATTCTATAGAATGTTTTACCATACCCGAGTAAAGCTTTCTCTGTTTGTTTAGGATAGCAGCTGCAGTATTAGCTTGCTGTGACATCACTTCCTGCCTGAGGCTCTCCCTGCTCACTAGGTAGGGGGAGGGGGAAGAGGAGCAAACTGAGCATGCTCACGCCCAGGGCAAGGAGATTTAAGCTGAAGGCAGGAAGTCTGATACAGAAGCCCATGTGTACACAATAGAAGGAAAGAAATGCAGTGTTTCTTTTGACAGAGGACTCAGAGCAGCATTACTTTGAGGGTTTAGTGGTATATTTAGGTGGACCTTTCTAATAAGGCTTTCTTGGCTTTAACCTTTCCTTCTCCTTTAAGGAATATTAGGAAATGGAATATAAATATAAGTAAATGTTGCCCTTTTACATCCTTTACCCTGAACCACCATTTTGTGATATTATTTGCTCTCCCTCAGAGATCACCTGACCAGATATAATGCAGCTCTAACTGTAACAGCAAGAGATGTGGGCGTAAAAGACAGAACATTATCCATTAATAGTCTAATGTGACTTGACATGTTTGTGTCCCCTTGGTTTGTTTGTGTGCACAGTGAATACTTCAAATGGCAATTTTCTATTTAGGATTACCCAAGGCCACATAATACAAGAAAATTAGATTTTTATGTAAGTGTTTTATTTACATATGAGCTCTTTTATGCCACATATCTTTATAGAGACCTAAATTGTTTTGGGGAATAGTTTTCCTTTAACATGCTCTGTAGGTTATTAAATTACAGTTTTACCCCCAGGTATTGAGAAGCAAAAATTGGGGAGTGTGAGAAGGGCAGAAGTAAGAAAAAAATGAAAGAAGGATGGGTCAGAAATGTATAAAGAAAGTGTAGTAGAGCTAAAAATATGGAAAGGAGACAAGAACAGGGTAAAGAAACCCAGAGGCAGGGAAGAGAGAACAACAAGGAAAAAGAAAGAAGCTGTGGGGAGAATTAATATAAAAGAAGGGAGATCTGACCTACGGAAAAGGAAAGGTGGGAAAAATGAAAAGTGAACGGATAACGAGGAGAAACATTGTGCCAAAAAGCACCAAACAAGAAGCCGATAAAACTTTTCAGGAAGAGAAGCTTATTCTTTACTCACAGCTGGTGTTCTCTGCAATTTTTTCATTCTTAAAGGAGTCTTCAACCAAAAACAATGTTTTGCATAAGAGAAAATGTCATTATATTCAACCCTACAAAATACAAGTATTTAAATATGTTGAATGGTGTTAGTTTTTCAATTCAATTTAACTTGAATTTGTCTAGTTAAAGGTTTGTCCTAATAAACTTACCTGTTCGATTTCTGCTATTTTGCATCTGGGGCTGATTTATCAACTTTTGTATCTTTTTTTTTTCTACAAATCATACTTTTTCAGGGGTAAAAATCATACATTTGAATAATGATGTTAAAAAATGATTTTTCAAAAAGCTGCCAAGGTCATGATTAAGTGCCCCTTGAAACAAGTAAAGGCGAGGACACGCATATTTAAGCTCGGCCTTGCTTTTTAAAAAACGCAACGTAAAACGCCACATGTGACCTCACCCTAAGGCTTTTTGTATAATGCTTTTTCTTCAAATAAACATTTTTTTTAGTTCAGTATTGCGCCAACCTGCATAATTTCTCTAAGGTCATGTAGGTGTCAGAGGGAACTGTTTTTAACAAATTGTAAACCTTATTCAAGGTTTTAGTGTTTTAGGGGCCGATTCACTCAGCTCGGGTGAAGGGTTCGAATGAAAAATACTTCGAATTTCGAAGTATTTTTTGGGTACTTCGACCATCGAATTGGTTAAATTCGTTCGAATTCGATCGAAGTCGAACGAAATCGAACGATTCGAAGTAAAAATCGTTCGACTATTCGACCATTCGATAGTCGAAGTACTTGCCCTTTAAAAAAAACTTTGACCCCCTACTTCGGCAGATAAAACCTACCGAAGTCAATGTTAGCCTATGGGGAAGGTCCCCATAGGCTTGCTAAGCTTTTTTTGATCGAAGGATTTTCCTTCGATCGTTTGATTAAAATCCTTCGAATCGTTCGTTTCGAAGGATTCAATCGTTCGATCGAACGAAAAATCCTTCGATCGTTCGATCGCAGGATTTGCGCTAAATCCTTCGACTTCGATATTCGAAGTCGAAGGATTTCAATTCGAGGGTCGAATTTCGAAGTATTTTTAACTTCGAAATTCGACCCTTCGTGAATCGGCCCCTTAGAGTTCTGCACACTCACAAAAAAGTAAACTAGGATAATGAGGTATTCAGAGATTTTTCACAGATTTATTAAGTCATATTTTTTATATTTGGATGTTTTTAACAATGTGAGTTTATTCATGGTAGAAAAAACCTTGAAAAAATTGATAAATAGAGATTGTGCAAGACGTGTGAGTGAGTAAACTACATTGGAAGGCTCAGGGGAACAATTGGAAAAAAAACAACAGGAAGGACTATTGGTAAAGAGCTTTTTCAAGATAATGTTTGGTACCTCCTAAATAATGGGGAAGAGCATGTGACATTTATGTATTTTACACATATGACAGCAAGTGGAGCTGCCTCGAAGACCCAGGCAACTACCAAATGCAGGAATTAAAGATGTGGGAAACCTTGATCCAACTACATTGTATTCAACATCACTGTAGAAGGAGACCACTTGGGAGCTCCTGGGGACAGTGGAGAAAAGTGGGGAGTCATTGTATAGACTAAAGGCATTCCCCATGATCCTAGAATGATTCTTGTTAACCATAGAAGACAGAAAGGAACTAGTTAGAGCAGGAGCCAGTAGGATTACCAGTGTATATTGGCCATAGGTAGGGATGTAGCGAACAGTTCGCCGGCGAACTAGTTCGCGCGAACTTCGACTGTTCGCGTCCGCCAAATGTTCGCGAACGTCGCGCGACGTTCGCCAATACGAGTTCGCGTTCGATTCGAACAAAAATCGTTCGACCATTCGACCATTCGATTCCTTCGACCGCTAAAATCGAAGGATTTTCGTTCGAATCGAACGATCGAAGCCATTGGATCGAATGAAATCATTCGATCGAATGGCTTCGATCGTTCGAGTCGAACGAAAATCCTTCGATCGAACGATTAAAATCCTTCGATCGTTCGAATCGAACGATTTTCGGATGTTCGAAGTTCGCGAACTGTTCGCGAACTGTCCGCATTTTTTGCCGGTGTTCGCGAACGGCGTTCGCGAACACATCGGCGGCGGTTCGCTACATCCCTAGCCATAGGTACACCATGGGTCTCAGGGCTTTGGTATCAGAAAGGCCCTTAGTAGCATTTGTAAATAGTGATGGTTGAATTTGTCCCGTTTGCTTTGCCAGAAAATTAGTGAATTTACAGTGAAATTTGCGAAATCGGGAAAATTAACGAAATCCAAATTTTGATGCCGGCGTCAATTCATGGGCGTCAAAATCGACACCGGCGACAATTCCTTCATTTGACGCACATTAAAGTCAATGGCCCTACATTTAATTGTCGCCAGCGTCGGAATTATTGTGAAATTGCCACGAAAATTCCAACACCAGCATCAAAAAAAAAGCATCAAAAAAAATTCTCTGCAATTTCTTCACCGCCAGTAAAACGTGGAAATCTGCCACGAATTTGCGCCTGGCCAATAAATTTGCTCATTACTATTTGTAAATAGGTAATTCATATGAAAAACTGTTAAAGGTACCCACACTTAACTAACTAAAGACAGTGTGCATGGAAAGGTTCTGCACCCCATATACTTCACGAAAGAGCCAATTAAATCTTTTCCTAGAAGAGGTATCAGTACTTGAGGGGTTATACCAAAAGAGCTATTTGGGTTATACTGTTAAAAAAAAAGGATCTGATCTTACTATAATATCCTTTACTGTAATCTTGTCCCTTTGCAAGTGCCTTTTTTCCAGGGAAAAAAACCCACAAAGTTGACAGTGTGTCTTCATTGTTTATTTCTCCCATTACAGTTATTACAGGTATAGGGTCTGTTATCCAAAATGCTCAGTACCTGCGGTTTTCTGGAGAAGGGATCTTTCTGTATTTAGATCTTCATACCTTAAGTCTACTAAAAAATCATGTATATATTAAATAAACCTAATAGGCTGGTTTTGCTTCCAATATGGATTAATGATATCTTAGTTTGGATCAAGTACAAAGTACTGTTTTATTATTACAGAGAAAAAGGAAATCATTTTTAAAAATATGAATAAAATGGAGTCTATGGGAGATGGCCTTTCCGTAAATTAGGAGATTTCTGGTTAACTGGTTTTACGGATAACGGATCCCATACCTGTAATTTAGTTGCACGAGGTTGCGGCACCATGGTGTGCCCCCTTCAGCTGAAATAACTGCTGCCATTACTAGTGCCCAGCTCTGTGTCCTGCATCTATCCCCACCCCTTCCACTTTCATTTTTTGTCACCTTACCACTATAGCAGAGAAACGGTGCAATTTATAGCAATCGGGGCAGCAGTCAACATCAATAATTGTTTTCTTACTGTATAAGAAAAAGACAACTATGAAAAAAGTTCCCATTTATTTATTCCTTAAAATTCAAGAGGAACAGACAATTAAATAAATAAAATCAGCCTACGATTAAGTGTTTGTAACACGAAACGTGTAAGGCAGAGGACCTAATAAATCTTTTCTAATTGATTTTTACTACTTGATGGAAGTTTGCCTTTATTTGAGTGCCTGCCACAGATTTGCTTACAGTATAATAAATACCCTCCTAAACAAACCAAGGAGCCTTTCTTTAATTTAGCTGAAGCAAAACATAAAAGTGAAGCCATCACTTGGCACAGCCATCGCTCACTATCATCTTGCAAAACAGCTTCCAATATATTTCTGCTCATCACAACAGCAGAGATTTATGCTGTACAGAATCCGTTCTGTACAAACCCCCTGACAGTCACTGAGATAAATAACAGAAAATTTGAAACCAATTTCCAGCACTCTTTAGGACTGGAGGTGGATTCTATCTGATAAGTGACAGCGGCAGTTAAAAAGCATAAGCCTCAATTTACATTTTAGTGTAGACTTGGTTTGATAACAACACAGAGTGCGTCATGCATTCTGTGCTTTCCCTCTGGATACAAAGAACATCGACGCCTCCTTCTGGTGAGAGTCTGAGCACATGAAGCTCAAACACCCCCACATTATATCGATGCAAGTTCAGTTTGCACCTGCCAAGAAGGTGAGATTCATTCTTCTTTACTCTAGCCCACACACTCTGAATATAATGTAGAGTTCTCTGTTCGTATACATTCTGTTAAACATGATTCCCAAGTAGGGTTTGATAACAGAATAACTTAAGGGTAAGTCCACACTGGGCATTTTGGGGAGATTGGTCGCCGTAAAGACGAGGCAATTAGTCGCCAGGCGACCAAATCTCCCCAAAACGCCCAGTGTGGCCTAAACCTGTATCCTTGTCTTTAGTAAGTTATTTAAAGGTTCAAGTCCCAGTAATGGAGCTTGCACATCATATTGGCTCAGCCAGGTTCTACTATATTATTATATTACTGTATGTATGTTCAGTGCTCATTATAAAGAAAAAGAACTATGAACAGCTTTAACCAGCTGGGAGGACAAGGCGGAGATTTTTCTATTTTTCACCATTCTGTTATTGCGTTGAACTCATAATTCGAAACAGATATTTGATCCCATGCAAGGAAATGATGTGAGACTGGGCACCACTCCTCTGCTATTATAGGTGTGCCTGTGACCTCTGCTTAGACACACACACACACACACACAGCTCCCTGCTCAGAATGCAGAACTGGATGGATTCCCCTGCTACCTTAACAAGCATATTTGCATAAATCCTATTACCTCCGAGAAGCAGCTGGTGACTTGCGAACAAAGAAGAGATAATTACTTTATTCTAATAGAGCAGCAGCTTGAAGAAAAGATCTGTGGCATCAGATGTGCCATTCTGTACTCTTTGTTAGTTAACTGTACAGCAAAATTCTATAGTATTTACCTAAATATTCTACATGACTTGAGATTCAGAGTAAACATACATTGCAATAAAGCCAAGTGAACTGCAGGGCATCTATAAAGGGGAGAGCACAGCCATAACAAATAATCAGCCTAAGGGGATGCAGAAAAATAGGTAGGTTATTTACAAATACGCCTATCACAACACAGCCACCATACCCCAAGAGCGAATAAATGTAGACCACGGGTGCCCAAAAGGTGGATTGGGATGTACCAGTAGACTTTTAGCTGGTGATCAGTAGATCTCACTGTCAACAAACAGCTTGTCTATATCACCCTTCTGTTTTATGCTTTTCATTCACATATTTATTATGTTACGGTTACATAAGAAATAATTGTTTGTTGAACACAGCAATATACATTTTCTCATAAATCAATATTTAAGTTATATTTTCCATGGAACAGAATGCCAACAACGCTTTTATGGATATAATTCATAATGGGACAACATCAATTAAAGTAGACCTCACATTAGTAAAGTATGGACACTCCTGATATAGACCCAAATGAAAATAAAAAAAAATATCTGAAAATGCATTAGTATGAAGTAGTGCTGAGGCAAAGTCATTGCAGTTCCACTGGGTGGTTCACATTGCCTAAGTACCACTTGAAACCTGTTATACAACCCCATCCAACCTAGACATACGTGTGCTAAAGGAATAAATATATTAGCAGCCATGTCAACATCCTCTGGTTGGACATGATACTGCAACATATGTGTCTTTAATGGGTCCAGGGGTGGTTGTGGAAACAGGCCCAGATTTGGAGAGGCCACCAAGACCCAGGCCTAGAGCAGCAGGATTTTAGGGGGCGGCATGCTGCCCAACCACGCCCACATTGGTTCAGAAACACTGGGGAGGTGTTGGAGATACAATAGTTTTTAAAATTTCCTGTACGACAATCCCATTGCTCTGGTCCCAATGATGAAAATTTGATTGAATGAAAGGGAGGGGACAGGGCGACAGGTGCCTGCTATGTAAATACGGCCCTGGGTGGAAAGAGGAGTCTGCCATGTTTTGATGTACTGTTACTGGTGAAGAAGATAAGTACAGGTATGGGACCTGTTATCCAGAATGTTCGGGACCTGTGGAAATTCGTTGCATATTCGTGCCTGGCAAATTTACTCCTCGCTACTGTTGACTACAACCTCCTTTAAAGATTGGTTCCCTCCCTCCCTTGGAACTGACGTCATATTTTGCCACAAGTTCAGTGGTGGGTTGGTGAGTTTTATGTTTTTTTCAAGTTTGCATGTATATACATGTATCTGCCTGTGGTCATCAACATCCACCTTTATTTCATATTATTCCTTCTGAGTTGATAGCAATTTCTATATATTTCCTGACTTGATTAAAAGGTATTCAACCCCTGTTTTGGAAATACTGACCCTCCCAGCGCCACCATTTCATGAACTGGTTTTTATAGCTTGCCATTCTCACTTTGATAAAAAAAAAAAAAACCTTGTGGCAGGTAGAAAAAAAATGTAGATTTTACTTCTATTTGCATAGGACGTCTTTGAGGCCTCTGGGAAGACTAATTATTAAAGAAGTACCCTTCTTTGTGGTACATCAGGTCTGGTTTACAAACAGGGTCCACAATTACTTCTTCAATTACTAATTACTGCGAAGGCCTGTGCCTAGGGCGGCATGGTTTTGGGGACGGCCCTCGGGGTGCCTATTTTTTACGTTTTTTTTTAAACCCCCCCACCGTGAGAGGTTGGTGGGCCGAGGAAGCACGCAGAAGTGATGTCACACGAACAATACGCTGACGGCACAAGCGCCAACATCACGCGCACGATTCGCTGACATAATGCTCACGCCACGCTGACGTTACTCGCACAACTCAAGGGAATGTTTAGGTCAGACCTAAATACAGCCCTGAGCTTTGGGCAGGTCTGGACTGGGTGTGAAAATAAGCCCTGGGATTCCAAATATACAGTGGTCCAAGCAGCCCCCTCCACCAGCCCAGTAAATAGTGAGTGTCTATGACATCTTACAGCAGCCCTTCTAGCATTTGCCAGAACCCACAGATTTCCAGTCCGGGGTTGGCTATAATAAAACTGGAAAAGTTTTTTTCCCCTATAAAAATTTGAGTTTTCCTCTTTGAAAAACTTGAAAAAATCGAGGTGTCATAAATAGGCCCCTAAGTGTGCCAACAGAGACCAGCTCATCACAAAATATTCGACTGAATACAAAACCAAACCCTAACCCTCATTTGCATATTTGAGAAAATATTTTATAAATGTAATTCCTCTGCTTAGAAATAGGATAATCACTGGCAGGGCTGAGCAGTGCAGCTTCAAGTCAGCAAATGTATAGCAATAATTTATTATGCAGAGTTTTGTATTTATTTGGAGCAGACGTATGAAAGTCTGGGTACTAGGTTTGTGTGTTGTTTTTCATCTCACTGTACAATACCAAGAAAACAAAAACAACAAACAAACAAAAACAAAAATCCACCTACATATACAGTAATATAACTGCAAAGACATATCCTGGGTTGTAGATGTATTTCTAAAAAGTCTTCCTACATACCACTTATTCCCCCATATGTAATATAAGGCACTAAGTTTGCCCAGGAGCAGTAACCAGTAGCAACCAATAAGATATTTGCTTTTAAACAGGTGACCACTATATGCTACTTGCTAATTGGTTGCTATAGGTTCCTGCGCCAGGGAAAACTTAGGGGCCCATTCATTAAGTTCGAGTGAAGGAAAAGAAGAAAAAATACTTCCAATTTAGAAGTGTTTTTTTGGCTACTTCGACCATCGAATGGGCTACTTCGACCTTCGACTACGAATGGAACGATTCGAACTATTCGACCATTCGATAGTCGAAGTACTGTCTCTTTAAGAAAAAACTTTGACCCCCTAGTTCGCCACCTAAAAGCTACCGAACTCAATGTTAGCCTATGGGGAAGGTCCCCATAGGCTTGGCTAACATTTTTTGGTCGAAGGATAATCCTTCGGTATTCGAAGTCGAAGGATTTTCATTCCCCAGTCGAATATCGAGGGTTAATTAACCCTCGATATTTGACCCTTGATGCATTTGCCCCTTAGTGTTCTTTATTACATAACCCCAATTGTCTCTTATACGCTGGCTGTGCAGCATGCTAGCACTGTGCCTTATAAATAATTTCTTTCAGTGGCAACTAGAACTAATGTTTGGCCAGTTATCTGTCATGGAGGAAGTCAAGAAGGGCCCATACATGGGCAGATTTACTGCCCCCATGGCAATCAATAAGCTAATGCTATAGGATGTTTTTCTAAAGCCCTGCCCTTTGGACCAACTGTTTCCATACTATTGATGCCACCAGATCAGATCTAAGCCTAGATAGATAGCGTATCACATTGTCATATTCAGGGACCTAACTATTGGGAAAGCAGAACCTGTAATGGCTAGGAGGGCACACTAACTGCAGTTTCAAAATATTATGTTTTAATGACTAAAGTTTAAGGGATGGTCATAAAATAAATTTGTTGTGAGTCCCAATAAAGTCTATCTATGCCAGTGTTCATATTGTCTAATTTTAGGAAGACCACTAAAAGGTGAGGCCTAACAAAAAGATGGTGGGGTTTCAGGTAAATGAGAAGCATCTCCTGGGTGTTAATTGGCATGCCTTAATATGTTCAAATTTTTGATTCTGAAATATTATGAGACATGGAGTATTTGTCACATGGAACGTTTATATTTAGGGGCAGATTTATCAAGGGTCGAAGTGAATTCGAGGGAATTTTCGAAGTAAAAAAATTCGAAATTCAAAGTAATTTTTTGGATACTTCGACCATCGAATAGGAAACTACAATTTCGACTTCGAATTCGATTCGAAGTAAAATACTTTGAATATTCGACCACTCTAAGTACTGTCTCTTTAAAAAAACTTCAACTTCAATACTTGGCAAAATTAAACATGCCGAAGTGCTATTTTAGCCAATGGGGATCTTCTACAGCATTTTTTTGAAAGTAAAATCATTTGATCGTACGTTAAAATTGTTTGAACCGTTCGATTCAAAGTATTTAATCGTTCAGTCAAACGATTTTACTTTGACCGCAGAATACACAAATTCGATGAAAAAAGTTTGAATTCGATATTCGAATTCAAAGTATTTTAATTTGATGATCGAATTTCAAAGTATTTTTTACTTCGAAATTCGACCCTTGATAAATCTGCCCCTTAGAGTCATCTGGAAAATCAATTTTTGTTCTTGATCTTAAATTTTGAAAACACTTCTGGAGAACAGGTTTTTTATAAATAAGTGTTTTAAAATAATGAATAATGGTAAAACTGATGTGTTTGCTTGCAGAAACACTACTATAGTTCATATAAATAAGCTGCTGTGTAGCAATGGCGGAAATTGAAAAAAGACTATATGGCACAGGATAAATAGTGGATAACAGATAACGCCATTGTGTTCTACAGAGCTTATCTGCTGTGTAACCTGAGCCTTTTCTCCTTTGAATGACTGCCCCCATTGCTACACAGCAGCTCATTTATATAAACAATAGTAGTATTTCTGAAGCAAACACAGCAGTTTTACCAGTGCAGGGCAACACTGCGTTATATTTCTATTACTTTAAACAATTTAATTTTTTGATGTTGCTGTTCCTTTAACTCTACTAAAAAAATTATTTAAACATTAAATAAACCCAATAGGCCGTTTTTTCATCCAATAAGGATTAATTATATCTTAAATATATCTTACTTTGGATTGAGTAAAAGGTTCCGTTAGTACTGTTATTATTACAGAGAAAAAGGAAATCATTTCTACAAATTTCAGTTATTTCCTTAAAATGTAATCTATGGGGCACATTTACTAAGGGTCGAATATCGAGGGTTAATAAACCCTCGAATTCGACCCTCGAAGTAAAATCCTTAGAATATCGATTTCGGAGGATTAAGCGCAAATGCTACGATCGATCGATCGCTGTAAAAATCGTTCGATGGAACGATAAAATCCTTCGAATCGAACGATCGAAGGATTTTTCTTCAATCAAAAAAAGCTTAGAAAAGTGATGGGGAAGGTCCCCATAGACTAACATTGTACCTCGATAGGTTTAAACTGCTGAAGTATGTAGTCCAAGTACAGTACAGTAGTAAGAGACAGTACTTCGACTATCGATTTATACTTCGAATCGTTCAAGTCGAAGTCGAAGGTCGTAGTAGCCTATTCGATGGTCGAAGTACCCAAAAAAAACTTCAACATTCGAAGTTTTTTTCATTCGAATCCTTCACTCAAGCTTAGTAAATGTGCCCCTTAGTAATTCTGAACTTTCTGCTTAAAGGGATACGGTCATGGGAAAAAACATTTTTTTCAAAATGAATCAGTTAATAGTGCTGCTCCAGCAGAATTCTGCACTGAAATCCATTTCTCAAAAGAGCAAACAGATTTTTTTATATTCAATTTTGAAATCTGACATGGGGCTAGACATATTGTCAATTTCCCAGCTGTCCCAAGTCATGTGACTTGTGCTCTGATAAACTTCAATCACTCTTTACTGCTGTACTGCAAGTTGTAGTGATATCACCCCCCCTCCCCCCCCCCACCCCCCCAGCAGCAGCCAAACAAAAGAACAGTGGGGAGTTAACCAGATAGCAACTCCCTAACACAAGATAACAGCTGCCTGGTAGATCTAAGAACAACACTCAATAGTACAAACCCATGTCCCACTGAGACACATTCAGTTACATTGAGAAGGAAAAACAGCAGCCTGCCAGAAAGCATTTCTCTCCTAAAGTGCAGGCACAAGTTACATGACATGGGGCAGCTGGGAAATTGACAAAATGTCTAGCCCCATGTCAGATTTCAAAATTGAATATAAAAAAATCTGTTTGCTCTTTTGAGAAATGGATTTCAGTGCAGAATTCTTCTGGAGCAAACTATTAACTGATTAATTTTGGAAAAATGTTTTTTTCCCATGACAGTATCCCTTTAAAGGTTTCAGATACCGGATCCCATACCTGTATGCTTATTTAGAAAAAGCAATTTTGTTCTCATTCTTTAATAGAATTGTTTATTTTTTATCTGTGTATATGGTCACAAATACTAATGTACCTGAGAGACATATATTCTGTGTACTAGGAATATTTTTGTATACAGAACGTATTTGGGACAAATGGCCCCCCATAATATAATACCCTTTTTAGCTGGGTTGTAACTATCTTGACCATCAGTCTTAAAGGCAGGAATGACCAAAAATCAGAATATGTAGCGCAAGCATTCCATTCGGTGTACTCCGATGAATGACAGCAACACACGTTTGAAGAACCATTATAAACTGTCCAAAAATCTGCTTCTTGAAGTTTTTATCGACCCGAGGAAAAAATAAAGGCTCCTTCTGGAACCTCTTCAGCTACAGTTTCCTGTTATGTATGCAATGCATGAACTGGCAGAGAGTTACAAGACAAGAAAAATAAATAGCTTAATTTGGCTCACATTCACACATCTTGTGTTTTGTGGTATAAAACCATAAATTACATTGTATTTTTATATCAATAGTTTAGGCTTGTCATATTCTCATAACAGCTCTGAACAATATGTTTTTGAGAGATATACCACATATACGTGCAATGTTGACCGAGTTCTGATAAATCTTGATAAATCGTTTGTTTATTGGACTTCTGGTTTTGGACGAACAAGCTATTTACTTAAGAATAGATTTAACAATATTTATCTGATCTTTCTCAATACACGTTGCATGTAAGAGTTGTCGCAGACTGTTTCGGACTCATTTTTTGTTTTTCAAGTATTTTGACATTTTTATCAAGCGTGAAAAGTCGTTTTTAATTAAAATCAACGTGAGTATTTCTTGAGTAAATGGAGCAAAACAAATATCTCCAATGCCAACAAATGCTGATGCCTTCAATGATTTAAATGATCTTGCCAGCTTTGAGCTCCATTTTTTTTAAAAAAAAATTAGAAAATGTCAAGATGCTGGAAAAATGTATAAATATCCAAAAATCTTGATCTGCAGCAGAAACCCAAATTAAAGCAACAGACTCATCAAAATGTTAAATTAGAGCTCACCACAGAAAAACTCAACCGCTTTCTATTCACTCCTATGGGATTTCAAGAAGCGTATTTATCAATGGGTGAAAGGTGGAGGCCTATTTATTAAAGGTTACATTTTAGTTTTAGAGGTTTTTTGAAACCATGATTAAACTAGGGGGCAAATTCATCAAGGGTTGAATATCGTGGGTTAATTAACCCTCGATATTCGACTGTGGAATGAAAATCCTTCGACTTTGATTATCCTTCAACCAAAAAAAGTTAGGCAAGCCTATGGGGACCTTCCCCATAGCCTAACATTGAGCTCGGTAGCTTTTAGGTGGCGAACTAGGGGGTTGAAGTTTTTTCTTAAAGAGACAGTACTTCGACTATCGAATGGTCAAATAGTCGAACGATTTTTAGTTCGATTCCTTCGTAGTTGAAGGTCGAAGTAGCCCATTCGATGGTTGTAGTAGCCAAAAAACACTTTGAAATTCGAAGTTTTTTTTCTTCCATTCCTTCACTCGAACTTAATGAACGGGCCCCTTACTGTCTTGCACAAAATGGGTTTGATGAGCTGCATCAACCGTAGATTTATTATGGACTAAAAATTAACATTGTCA
Organism: Xenopus petersii; assembly: GCA_038501925.1. Taxonomy (NCBI): domain Eukaryota; kingdom Metazoa; phylum Chordata; class Amphibia; order Anura; family Pipidae; genus Xenopus; species Xenopus petersii. The sequence goes on from CM076674.1 coordinate 37,003,025, forward strand.
GCTTCCACTGTCCCTGTACATCAGCATTCATGACCACTAGAAAAATAAAAAATAAACCTGTTTTGCAAATTATCAAAATATATGACTTTTATGATTAAAAAATGTGGAGGTCTTAGTTTGCAAAGAAAAATGTTATTGCTGTATTGCTAAGACATGCTTCTTTCCATCTTTCTAAGATCATTTTGTTAGTTTTGTCACATGGAATTGCATTCTTCCATTGCTTGACATGGCTTATCTTGTAAGCAGCAGTGGGAAAGAGTTAGCAGCAATGGCATGTGCTACAAACAAAATACTGATTTTAAAATGAAATAATTTTAAATAAAACAGAGTAGTTTACGACATTGAAAAGGATTAGCGCCGAAGATTATTTTATCTACTTTCACCTCTTTACTAAGGGGCCTATTAATGAAACCTCAATTTTCTCTGCTCGAGTTTTTTAGGGGGGAAACTCGAATCTTTATACAAAACTTGATTTTTAGGGATTTATTATACCCTGAATCTCCTAAAGGTCAGGATCTGAAAATACTCAACCTAAAACCTGTCGAGATCATGTAGAAGTCAATGGCAGATGTCACTTTTTCAACTTGAAGCAATTGTTATGTGCGGTGGGTTTTCTACGATAACCCAAAAAGTCGAGGTTTTCGGGCGACAAGTCAAGAAAATCAAGCTATTCGGGCGTCAAATCCGTAAATGCCATACGATTCAAATTTTCGCTCGATTTTGTTGTGGCAGTTTATTGCAGTGACTTTTTCAAGCACAAATTTTGATAAATTTGTGGATGGGAGTTTGGTCGACTTTGTTTTAATAAAAAAAAATATTTTAGCTCTAAAATTGTGGATTATACTAATTACTCTAAGCCATAAACAATACTATTTTATAAAAAAAAAAAGGTTGCCACCTAAAAGCTGTTGAGGTCATGTAGAAGTCAATGGCATTTGTCCGACTGTAAAATATTTCTTTACTTTGAACTTTTAGAGGTTTTTCAGGTTTTTTTCATTTATAATTGCACAAAAATTAGAGTAGTGTCTGCTTTTATATTAGGTAGTTTTAATAAAGTACTTGGTATTCGTGGTTTTAGAAAAAATTTGTGTTATCGAGGTTTTTAAAAGCTAAAATGAGAATGATGATCAATGGCCCTTGAGAAATAACAGCTTGGGTGATGGAAGCATGCAAGGTCAAAAGTTTAAGAAGCTTTGGATAAAAGAGTGTAATCCTCTCTTGCAAGGCTCTTGTATCAGTTTGACATGTACGGTTGAAGCTATTTGTGTGGTTTAGAGTGATTATTGTAATATGTAATTGTACTGTAAATTGTTTGGTGCTAAAAAGTGTTGATTCTGGGTAACTAAAAAAAATTGGAATGTTAATATATTGCCCCCTTAGAGAAGTACAAAATAAAACATTTTATAGGTAGCCCGTTAATTTAACTACCAACTTCCCGTTTATTTAACTAGCAGTGCCCACTGGGACATCCAAACACTTTTTTCCTAATGTATGCATTTGTATCATTTTATCAAGTCTTTGTAATACCCTTTATTGTGGATTTTAGGTCATGGGGTATAGTTACTAAAGGGTGAATTTTTTTCTTACTCACTTTGTGCCACCTCAATTTGCCAGGTGTAGTTTCACACTATTTCAAGTGTATTGTGCCGAATCGCTAGATTCGAATGCGCTATTACTTTGATTCGTATGATTCCAATCTGATCGAAAACGAACCTATTTGGCCAAAAAAAAGTTTGATTTAATTTTGGTTGGTCTTTTTGAATTCGAATTTCGAAGTTTTTCAAATTCGAAATTCGACCCTTGATAAATCTTCCCCTCAGTGGGGAAAAAAAATCAGAAAACCTCTGAAAAGACTAAATGGCTTAAAAGGTCCAATAGGATCAGCTCAGCTCCCATTGACATTGATAGGAACTCTGACTGTGCACTTACACTTAGGGGCACATTTACTTTGCTCGAGTGAAGGAATCGAATAAAAAAAACCTTAGAATTTCAAATGTTTTTTTGGCTACTTCGACCATCGAATTGGCTACTTCGAACTATGACTTCTAAATGAACGATTCCAACTAAAAATCGTTCGAATATTCGACCATTCGATAGTTGAAGTACTGTCTCTTTAAAAAAAACTTCGACCCCCTACTTCGCCACCTAAAACCTACCGAGGTGTAATGTTAGCCTATGGGGAATGGTGGTCCCCAAACTTTTTTAACCTGTGAGCCACATTCAGAGTTAAATTTTCCTGGATGGTGCAAAATAAGTGCTGTGATTGGCCATTTGGTAGCCCTTATATAGACTGCCAGCCTGCAGGAAGCTTTGATTAGCAGTACACCTGTTTTTTATGCAACCAAAACTTGCTTTCAAACCAGGAATTCAAAAATAAGCATCTGCTTTGAGGCCCCTGGGAGCAACATCCAAGGGGGTTGGTGAGCAACATGTTGCTCACAAGCCACTAGTTGGGGATCACTGCTCAACACAGAAAGGAAGCAAAAGAGGACCTTTCAAAATAATTTGTAGCCCCACATTTGGGACAAGTAAAGCATACAGGATCCAGTTTTAAATGCATGCTGATAGATCACACCCCACTGACTCCTAGAGGTTGGGATGTGAATATTGAGCTCCTACAGAAGTAAGCATTTGGATTCATGAACTGGGGTGTGTTTGGCCGAAGTGCTTAAAGCAATCATTACAACTGAGCTGTTCTCTAAGAGATTAACTCCCCTATCTGATGTATAATATGTATTATTAATGTTCTGAAGTTCCATTAAATTAATTATTGTCTCTTACATTTGTTAGGTTTTATGATGTTTTATAGTGCTCAATTGTTTTACGACTTAACAACACTAATTCAACACTGAACACAATGTTGCTTTGTGTCTAACTAGGGATGGGCGAAACACCCTTTGACTCTAATGTGTAGTAAAAAAATGTGAAACGGGTCAGATTAGCCCATCACTAATAATATGTAATAACTACACTTTGCCAAATGTAATGGCTACACTTTGTAGTTGGTATTGAACAGAATAATGATGTCAGTAAGAGGCACCATACTTGTGTAGACTATATTAAGCCATATTGTTAATCTATATTCACCTTTATAAAGGCCCCAAAGGGAATTGGAACGTTGTTTTTTAACATACACTGGTTTAATACATTTTTTTAGTTTGTGAAGTCCTGTGTATGCTCGTCTTTTTCTATTTGTATCTATCTATTACCTTGCACTTGGGCATCGATTATTGGGCAGTCATGCAGTCCAGCTATATTTTGTTTACAGTGTATATACATATAACATGAGGGAGGTTCAGACCTTAAAATAGCTCATACTCTGGTGCTACCACACAAAACAAAATTAATACAGTAAGAAAAAAGAGCACTTATCGTCATAACTAAGCCCTAATATGAGAAAGAATTTCAGAATTTTCAAAATCAGGAATTCAACATCACAATAGGGAACACTACCTTTGTAGGCAGTCCCATAAAATATGCCCTATTTTGCCACAAAAAAAGTATGGGGTATGAAATTTAAGACACAGAGACATTTGTCAACATTCTCATTTTAGTGCTATTAGAGTTTTTTAAAACTACGATTAAACTTGATCATTTCTCTAATATCACACGTGCCATATAATTTATTAGATCAGAATATAAAACCATGAATGGAAAAAAAGCACTCAGCAATCCAAATAAAAATACAAACCGTTTTTGGATAATTACTAGAAAAAAAACCTGAAAACCTCTAAAAGTCTGAATGGCTAAAAATAGGTCCAACAAGATCCCGTAGCTCCCATTGACTTCTATAAGACCTCAACAGCTTTTACTTGCCAAAGTTTGGACTGAGAGTTTTTCCTGGTTTTTACACTATAAATCTCGAATTTTTAAATAATCTGATTTGTAAAGAAAAAATAGAGATTCGAATGTTAGTAAAAGTATAAAAATGTGAGATGAGAGCTAGATTAGAGTTGTATTTATCAAATGGTGAACTCTAACTTTCACCCATTGATAAATACAATTCTAAAAATTCCATTGGACTGAATAAAAATCCAAGGGGCAGATTTATCAAGGGTCGAATTTCGAAGTGAAAAAATTTCATCAAATACTGTAGGTGTAGTATGATAGTCGAAGTCAAAGGTTTTTTCCTTGAAATTAAAATCCTTCAAATCTTTCGTCCGATTTTACAAAAAAACCTTTGACTTCTCAAAACTTATATAGGTTCATATAGGTTATAGGAGGTTCCCCCATAGGCTAAACAGCAGTTCGGCAGGTTTAAGGTGGCGAAGTGTCGAAGTCGAAGTTTTTTAAAGAGACAGTACTTTGATTTTGGAATGGTCGAATTTGTGAAGTTTTTTTTAGATGGTCGAAGTACCCAAAAATTACTTTGAAATTCGAAGTTCTTGAATTCGAAAATTCACTTTGACCCTTAAAAATAGTAAATAGGCCCCCAAGTGTCCTTGGCACTCTCTCAGGCTCCAGTAGCTTCTAACTCACTAGTAACAGCCAGACCTGTGTCTCTCTTTCAGACAAACAAGAGAATCCATAGGTGTGGGAGCACACCCCTTTTACAGGCAATGACAGCTCTAACATTACCTGCCACTTACCTGCTTAGAAGTAAAGTTAACCCTTTTTACTTTAGACCTTTCTTTGCAGCCCATATGTCCCTTCAGTAAACATTTCAAAATCAGACAGGTGTGCTCAGAAACCAAATAAATTACTCAAGGAACAGTCAGATTATATTACTGTTGGGTGGGGTAACTCACCAGGGTTAGCAAGGGTTTAGGTGCTGACGCCCCAGACCTTCAGCATATGGGAGGTTACAGATACTTTATCTTCCAGTTCAAAAATTGATGCAGTTAAAAACTGAATTTATTTAAAGAAAAAACATCTCAAATAGGCCTTACACGTTTCATGCCTTGTTGGGATTTATTAATAGGCCTAATGAATTACAGTAGCAGACACTGTAAAGAGGGCACCCCAAGAAATGGACAAGCTGTGGCTCCCTACTTGGGGAAACTGCAGCTCTTCATTTGTTGTATTTCTCTAAAACTGGGCCATTACATTAGTAGCAAAACAGCAACTATCTAGCATGATCATGCAAAAATGAAGTATACAGTATATCTCTGCATTAGTGCATGCTTACAATACATTAAAATGGTGCAGACTTTCTATGGAATTTAGCATCAAAATGATCAGTGTAAATACTAGCCGGAAAACTTACAACATGAAAGCTCCCTGTGGCAAAAGCCCTAAAGGAAAAGCTTTAAAAATTCTATAAAATGCAGCTCTTTCTTATTCAAATTATCGCAAAGAAGAATTGTAATTAAAAAATGTGAAACATTCTGCTTTTGTACTCCTTTATTTATGTTTGTTTCACAAGTATCAATGTCACTTTTTGAATACTATCTATTTAAATTCTACCCAGAGCAATTATATTGACTTCTTGCATAGATCTGTTGACTTTCCTTGTTATGTTTACTTCTCTGAAAGTTCTGTGACAAAGGAACAAGAAGTCTTGAATACATTTTCTTTTCATGACCTCTTCAAGGCACATACTCTATTGTGAAGTAAAATAACATAAAACTGAAGAAGGGCTCATAAATTTTGCTTTCAAAGCCAAACAACCCACAATTCGTACTGACAATTATATTACTGCCATTGTACTAATAGCGATTACAAGGCCCATACATATTTTACACTACTACTTATTTGGAGATGCTTCCCCTGAAAAATCTCCAGTTATGAGAAACATCTGCCACAAGTTTAATAATCAAATTAATTCCAGTGTTATTGCACCTGCTATACTAAACACAGCTTTTTTATACATTATTTTTGCAACATGAGTAGACCTACTGTACAGTCATATGAAAAATTTTTGGGAACCCCTCTTAATTCTTTGGAGTGTTGTTTATCATTGGCTGAGCTTTCAAGGTAGCAACTTCCTTTTAATATATAAGCATGCCTTATGGAAACAGTAGTATTTCAGCAGTGACATAAAGTTTATTGGATTAACAGAAAATATGCAATATGCATCATAACAAAATTAGACAGGTGCATACATTTGGGCCCCCCAACAGGGATATTACATCAGTACTTAGTTGAGCCTCCTTTTGCAAATGTAACAGCCTCTAGACGTCTCCTATAGCCTTTGATGAGTCTGGATTCTGGATTGGTGGTATTTTTGACCATTCGTCCCTACAAAATCTGTCCAGTTCAATTAAATTTGATGGCTGCCGAGCATGGACAGCCTGCTTCAAATCATCCCATAGATTTTCGATGATATTCAACTCGGGGGACTGTGACGGCCATTCAAAAATATTGTACATAAATGCCTTTGTAGATTTCCAAGTGTGTTTAGGGTCATTGTCTTATTGGAATATCCAAACTTCAACTTTGTGACTAATGCTTGAACATTATCCTGAAGAATTTGTTGATATTGGGTTGAATTCATCTGACCCTTGACTTTAACCAGGACCCCAGTCCCTGAACTAGCCACACAGCCCCACAGCATGATGGAACCTCCACCAAATTTGACAGTTGGTAGCAGGTGTTTTTCTTGGAATGCAGTGTTGTTCTTCCGCCATGCAAAGTGCTTTTTATTATGACCAAATTTTCAATTTTTGTCTCATCAGTCCAAAGAACTTTGTTCCAAAATGACTGTGTCTTGTCTAAATGAGCTTTTGCATACAACAAGCGACTCTGTCTCTCATCACCCTGCCATATAGATGTTCTTTGTGCAAATGGCACTGAATTGTAGAACGATGTACAGATACACCATGTTCTTGCAGGTCTTTGGAGGTGATCTTTGGGTTGTCTGTAACCATTTTCACAATCCTCTGCATATGTCGCTCCTGTATTTTTCTTAGCCTGCCAGACCTGGGTTTTACAGCAAATGTGCTTGTGGTCTTCCATTTCCTTATTACATTTCTTACAGTTAAAACTGACAGTTTTGTAGTCTTCCCCTAAACCATGATACTGAACAATCTTTTTTTCAGATAAGATATTTTGAGAGTTGCTTTGAGGATCCCATGCTGTCACTCTTCAGAGGAGAGTCAAACAGAAGCACAACTTGCAATTAGAAAATCAATATTTTAGAAAAACTCAAGATTCAAGATTTATAAAGTGTAAAAACTACAAAAAAACTCTAATACAAAACTAAAAGCAGTTGAGGTACCATAGAAGTCAATGGGAGCTGCACTGAACCTATTGGGCTTTTTTTTACCATTCAGACTTTTAGAGGTTTTCAGGTTTTTATTCACTAGTAATTGTCAGAAAAATTTAAATTTTTATATGTATATTCGTATTTTTTAGCTCATCATTCAGTGTTTTTTCCATTCGTTCTAATACCACTCAAATTCAACATTTAGGGCATTGTTTATTAAAGATCAAGCATATTTTTCAGTCAAAACTCAAGTTTAGGCGTTACAAAACTCAAATGTTTTCGATATTTATTATACCCCGAAGCTGGAAATAGCTTAAATCCAAAACATACTCCAGTTAAAACCTATCAAGATCATGTAGAAGTCAATGTTAGAGGTCCCTTGAACCATTTGAAGATGTTTGTAGCCTTCATGATGTTCAATTTTTTTTCCTGTGGGGTTCACTCAAAAAAATCAATTAATTATAGCATTTTTGGGTTTGTTTCCCAAAATGTGATCAATTTCAGTATTCGAGATATTCACTAATCCCATTTGAGTTTTTTCAATAAATCATAAAACCTCTAAAACTCGACCTTTGATAAAGAGCCCCCCTTATGAAATAGGCCTATCAATGTCTATAGGCCCAACATGATAGTACCCCATGGTCAAGCAAGGAACTGGTCTCCCTGGGTTTGAGTTACAATCATGCATTTTGTGTGGCACAACACTTAAATGCTTTGTTCTTTCTTTCATTTCAGTGCATTGGAATCTATATATAGACATATAAAGACATGCAAAGACATATAAATGCAGATAATTCTAAATTAGGCTTGACATGTACAGATTGGAGTATGTAATATAAAATCCTTTTGTGCACAACCAAGATTTTGTTCTCATTCTTTATTAGAAATAAGTATTTTGTATATTTGTATCTGGTATATGTGTGTGTATATGGTCACAAATACTTCTGTACCCTGAGAGACATTCATTCTGTGTACTAGGGATATTTTTGTATGCAGAATGTATTTGGGACAAACCTTACCCCATCTTATATTTGCTATTACATGAATCCTGTGAGATAATTATGAATTACTGGTTTATATGATAAGGCCTACACTGGGCATAAACAAATTTCCTTGTAGGAAATTGTGTAGGAAGTATTTGGGACAAACGGCACCCCATAGAGTTCATGATAAATCCAGGATCACAGATTCAGTGATTACATTTAGTTGTGACTTGAAAAATGTTTGCTCTCAATGGCCCCAGATGTACAAAACAGCTGTACAATGTCTCGGGTATAGAGGAATATGGATGTTCACATTGGATTTTCATTACAGACCCAGGAACAACTGACAACACTAGAATATATAACATACAAGGCTATTTTGTATATTTAGAAATATATATGCAGTTTTTCATTCATTCGTGTCATGATATACAGCATCTAGTAGAAACAAGTGTAAAGCTACTGGACTTTTTGAGTTTTCTTGAAAACGTTTTACCGCTGACCCAAGTGTCTTCTTTAGTTCAACTGACTAGTGGGGATAAACCCTTAAAGGAGAATTCAACCATTTTCAAAAAAAACCCTACCCCCCACCCCACGCAGACCCCCCCTCTCCCCCCCAGCATAGCTGCCCCCCAGGGAAATGTCCCTAATTACTTACCCCCTCAGCGCAGATTCAGGCATCCAAGTTCTGGGTCTTCATGTCTTCTACCGGCGCTTCTACTGGTGCATGCACAGTTGTCACAAACCGGCAAATTGCTCCAACTGTGCACACGCCGCTTCGCCGGTCTCCCACTCAGCTTACCAAAGACCCAGAAGATGGTTGAGAGGAACTCCGATGCCTGAATCTGAACCGAGAGGTAAGTATAAAGTTAAGGGCATTTCCCCGGGGTGCAGCTATGCTCGGGGGGAAGAGCGTGGGGTGGTGGGGAGGGGTTTTTTTTTTTAAAACGGTTGAATTATCCTTTAAGGGAAATATCTAGGGATGCACCGAATCCAGGATTCGGTTCGGGATTCGGCCAGGATTCGGCCTTTTTCAGCAGGATTCAGATTCGGCCGAATCCTTCTGCCCGGCCGAACCGAATCCTAATTTGCATATGCAAATTAGGATCAGGGAGGGGAATTGCGTGACTTTTTGTCAGAAAACAAGGAAGTAAAAAATGTTTTCCCCTTCCCACCCCTAATTTGCATATGCAAATTAGGATTCAGATTCGGTTCGGTATTCGGCCGAATCCAAAAAAGTGGATTCAGTGCATCCCTAGAAATATCGTCACCAACATACAATCAGAACTGTTGCATTGGACTATTCATTATTCATGTAGATGTTAGCGGAAACTCACTGAGGTGAGAAAATGTCATCCAATTACAATGGTACCACTATTTTTGTTGAGGCAGGTGTTTATTTTCCAGTGTACAAGACTGTAGAATATTGTTTCTAAAACATCCAGGGTAAAGATGTCAAAGTGGCATTGTATGTTCCTGACAAGCATTGTTGCAGCCCACCTCTTTTATTTAAGGATGGTCTTTGCAGTTTGGCATAAACTGCCTCCTTTCAAATCATATGTTTTCTCAGGTACAAGTACCATCAGGCTGCCATTAAGGAAGTAATGCAGTCTGGGGCCCCATGACACATCAGTCCCTGACAGGTGTAAAAGTGTGATTTTTTGGGGAGTATTGTGGGGTGGGTGAGGTTTGGGAAGTTCATGGGCTAGGTTTTCAGTATAATGGGGCTTGACTGGGATGGATTGGGAGCATGGCAAAGGATACTGCTAACTTCGGGGCCTATTTACTAAAACTCAAATTATTTTCCTTTTTTTCCTTAAACAAAATTGGCCAAACTCCTATCAACTCATTTATCAATAATTTTTCCCAAAAATTTGTAGTAAAAAACCGCTGCAACAAAATCAAGCATCAATTCACATCATACGATTTAACCTCCGAAAACTCGATTTTTACTTTCACTGCCAAAAAAAACTCGACTCTATCGGATTATCCAGTGCAGGTCACGATATCAAGAAACAACTTCGGGACATCTGCCATTGACTTCTACGTGACCTTGACAGGTTTGAGATGGAGTATTTTTTGGATTTATAGCAGCTTTGGGGTGTAATAAATCTCTAAAAATCAAGTTTTTATTTTTCCCCCAGTAAACTCGACCAGAAAAGAATTGAGGTTTAATAAATGGGCCCCTTAGGGGCCGATTCACTAAATTCGAGTGAAGGATTCGAGGTAAAAAAACTTCGAATTTCGAAGTGTTTTTTGGGCTACTTCGACCATCGAATGGGCTACTTTGACCTTCGACTACGACTACGACTTCGAATCGAAGGATTCGAACTAAAAATCGTTCGACTATTCGACCATTCGATAGTCGAAGTACTGTCTCTTTAAAAAAAACTTCGACCCCTTAATTCGGCAGATAAAAGCTACCAAACTCAATGTTAGCCTATGGGGAAGGTCCCCATAGGCTTGCCTAAATTTTTTTGATCGAAGGATATTCCTTCGATCGTTGGATTAAAATCCTTTGAATCGTTCAATTCGAAGGATTTAATCGTTCGATCGAAGGAATAATCCTTCGATCAACCGATCGAATTTTCTGCGCTAAATCCTTCGACTTCGATATTCCAAGTCGAAGGATTTCAATTCCTAGTCGAATATCGAGGGTTAATTAACCCTCGATATTCGACCCTTGGTAAATCTGCCCCTTAGTGTTATGGGATCTCATAATTTTTGATGGTAACCAAAGTATCATAAATCTCCCAATATAGTGCCTGCAAAAGTTCTAAGCTGAGTGCAATAGGACCCCCCAAATGTTTTGTTGCCTGCCCCATTTACTTGCCCTGTGGGGTTTATGCAGTGTAAATACAGTTCACCCTAACTTTTTGCACACATTCGGGCAAAATTACTCTGGGACTGGGATGAAATTATATTTAGTTGCCTCCAAACTGAGCCTCAATATAAACTGCAACAGATATGCAGATATAAATGTAACATGAACCACATATATATGTAAGGGAACATTTTATGGAATGTAAGGAAGGTGACAAGTCAGTCAATTTTAGTCTAGCCGAAACTTTCTTCGTCATAACTCTGTATGTGTCTTACTAACTGAATGTAAAATGGTCATTTCTGGGAAAATGAACACACTACCCATGTGTAAATGTTGCATGACAACCTTTTGCAAACAATCAATGTATAGTCTGACTTTAACATTACATGGATTGTTCAATTGCTGAAAGGGGATGTTTTCCATGTAGGTGACTCGTTGTTGATTTTTCCAGAAATGTTAACATCAATGTACAAACTTATAATGAACCTCTGCAGGGAAGGGATAGAATATTCACACAAGGCAACCACCAAAAAGGCTCAATTTTTTTTTTAAAAAAAATACATTCCTTTTTATGTACAGGTATGGGACCTGTTATCCAGAATGTTCTGGACCTGGGTTTTTTTCTGGATAACAGATCTTTCTGTAATTTGGATATTCATTCCTTAATTCTACTAGAAAATCTTGTAAACATTAAATAAACCCAATAAGCTGGTTTTTCTTCCAATAAGGATTAATTATATCTTATGTAAGATCGAGTACATGCTACTGTTTTATTATTACAGATAAAAAGGAGATAATTTTTAAACATTTGGATTATTTTGATAAAATGGAGCCTATGGGAGACGTCCTTTCCGTAATTCGGAGATTTCTGGATAACAGATCCCATACCTATAAAACATATTTCCATAGTTTGCCATAAAAATAACATAAATAACAGGTACAGTGCCATTTTTAAAAGGTTTTCCATGCATATTACAGCATTACTTAAAGGGATCCTGTCATTGGAAAACATGTTTTTTTTTCAAAATGCATCAGTTAATTGTGCTGCTCCAGCAGAATTATGCACTGAAATCCATTTCTCAAAAGAGCAAACAGATTTTTTTATATTCAATTTTGAAATCTGACATGGGACTAGACATTTTGTCAATTTCCCAGCTGCCCCCAGTCATGTGACTTGTGCCTGCACTTTAGGAGAGAAATGCTTTCTGGCAGGCTGCTGTTTTTCCTTCTCAATGTAACTGAAGAAGTCACAGTGGGACATGGGTTTTTACTATTGAGTGTTGTTCTTAGATCTACCAGGCAGCTGTTATCTTGTGTTAGGGAGCTGTTATCTGGTTAACTTACCATTGTTCTTTTGTTTGGCTGCTGGGGGGGTGATATCACTCCAACTTGCAGTACAGCAGTAAAGAGTGACTGAAGTTTATCAGAGCACAAGTCACATGACTTGGGGCAGCTGGGAAATTGACAATATGTCTAGCCCAATGTCAGATTTCAAAATTGCATATAAAAAAATCTGTTTGCTCTTTTGAGAAATGGATTTCAGTGCAGAATTCTGCTGGAGCAGCACTATTAACTGATTCATCTTGAAAAAAATGTTTTTTCCCATGACAGTATCCCTTTAAGCACATATAGCCACCACCTCTTTTTACTTTTGCTGTTAGTGGGTTGATGAAAGAATGGTTCAACTGTGCCTGGAGGTGCACAGTGTTGCAGATGTTTTAAGTTATAGAATTCCTTGATTCCCATTCAAATTGAATGTGCTGCTTTTGAATTCCAGTGTGTTGTACCTGGCTGTGCTCATGTGATCGGCTATCCAAGTGGTACAGTCTGCGCATGAGCTAGGCATCACTTGGGCACTGCACAATTACCTTGTTCATCTGGTCTGTGACACCCTATAACTATTTGCTCCTAATAGCATGGCCCTCCATTTGGGTTTGGTTAGTAAATTTGGAAGCAGGAGAAAAAGAGAGCGTTGCAATGCAACAACTTTGTGTTTTATTCACCAAATCTCATCTAAATAGTAGCAGTAAAAAGGGAAAAACCTACAAAATACCTGTAGGTATTGGCTGTTAGAAGCAATATATGCAGTGCTTTACAAGGTGAAAACATAAATAGGGGTACTCTGGGTCAGATTTATCAAGGGTGGAATTGAAAATCTGAATTTTTAAATTAGAATTTCAAGTTTATTTTAGTGTAATTTGACTATGGAAAAATCCAAATTGGATTTGAGTTTAAAAAAAATTCTAAATTCAAATTTCTAAATTTATCATGTACTGTCCCTTTAAGAATTCAAATTCAAGTATTCGCCATCTAAAACCTGCTGAATTGGTGTTTTAGCCTATTGGGGACCTCCTACAATCAATTTTGAGTCATTTGGTGGACTTTTAAAAAAGTCTTTTTCTTTTTTAAATTTAAAAAAAAACAAATTTTTTTTGGTGAAAAAACTTGAATCAAATTCGATTTGAGTGTGCAGATCGATCCTATTCACCCAAATTAAAAAAAATTAAGTTTTTTAATAAATTTTGATTGATTGTTTTCCCCCCCCAAATTTCGAATTTATGGGAGTTTTTATAAATTCTAAATTCGACCCTTGATAAATATGCCCCTTTGTGTTATATTAACCAAATTTCATCTAAATAGTAATAGTAAAAATCGAAGAACCTACAAAATGCATGTAGGTATTAGCAATGTATAGATGTATTTTGGATTTATTTATATAGTGCCACAATTGTATGCAGTGCTTTAAAAGGTGAAAACATAAACAGGGGTATAGATTGTATCAAGTTATACAGTAAAATAGATAAATCTATGCTTAAGAGCTTAGCGCTTTCAATGCGCAGTTGGGATAAGGTCCCTGCTCTAAAGAACTTACAATTTATTAGATAATTTAAAATACATTATTTCTTTATGGCATTAATTCACCAGTGTATTTTATAACTCCCCCCACCAATCATTATGTAAATTGCTAACCCACATCTCCTGACTTGAGTTGCCTAGGTGATGTCATAATGGACAGAGTCAAGGTGCACAGCTGCAGCCCAGGTGATGTCATAGTGATGTCATTGGACAGAGTTAAAGTGTACAGCTGCAGCCCGGTTATGTCATAATGGACAGAGTTAAAGTGTACAGCTGCAGCCCGGTGATGTCATAATGGACAGAGTTAAAGTGTACAGCTGCAGCCCGGTGATGTCATAATGGACAGAGTTAAAGTGTACAGCTGCAGCCCGGTGATGTCATAATGGACAGAGTTAAAGTGTACAGCTGCAGCTCAGATTGGCTCATTCTTGATCAGACAACTGAGGTGAGTAGAAGTCAAGATACTTGGTGGAAATATTAGCAAATATAATGTTATTAATATTGTTACTGTACAGGCTTAGAGACTGCTAGTGATAATGTGAATAATTTATAATATGTTATAATGATTTTAAAGGAGGATGTTGTACCTGGTCACTGTATATTATAAACATAAAATCTGGGCTGGAACTAGGGGTAGGCAGAAGTGGCAGATGCTTAGGTTAGGGTGCAATGGTGGGGGGGCAGGGTTTAGGCTTATAATATACCTCTTCTCTCTGCCTACCTCTAATTTTGGCCTTGCTGTAGGTATGACGCCCCAAATTCCCCCTCAATTCATGAACTGCTGTCTCACTGTGGGGTATTTGGTGCAGGGGGGGTGCAAGTGGATACTGAATCAATGAGTGGGGGATGGGGAAAGTGTGGGTCTGTCTTGGGCACCATTACCTTGTGGCTCAGCACTACAGAGAATATTGCCACATTCCCTATTAATTTTAGGTGGATATTTGTGGATAATAAAATAATATATGTAAACATTAAAAAAAATTTATACTAAAGGGCAGATTTATCAAGGGTCAAATTTAGCGTTCATGGGAGTTTCTTTAAACTCCCATTAACTCGAAATTCGACCAAAATTCGACCAACTGCAATTTAATCCGAATTCGATTTGAGTTTTTTCTCTAAAAAACAACTACATTTTCACGAAGGCTGCAAACAACTCCAAATTGATCCCAGAACGTCCCCCATAGGCTAAAACAGCAATTTGGCGGGTTTAAGGCGAATAGTCGAATTTGAATTCTTAAAGGGCCAGTACATGATACATTTCAAAAATCAAATCAGAATTTTTTTAAAAACTCAAATTGAATTTTAACTATTCTCTACTCGAATTTCACTAAAATAAAACTCAATAATTCAAGTTTCAAAATTGACCCTTCATAAATCTGCCCCTAATACTTAACTTGGAATCAACTCAACCCACCAGCCATTATCTAAAGGTCTAACCTACATTTCCCACCTTGGGTTGCACATGTGATGTCACAATGGCGAGTCTGGTAGTAGTAATATGATATTCATTCACACTTGAGCTGCTTTTATGATATCACTGTGCACAGTGTGATGTCATAATGGACTGAGTTAAGGTGTCAAGCAGCAGCAGCCTAGATTATTTTATTATTTTTCAGGTGACTGAAGTGAGTAGAACTCCTGATATTAGAGAGAAAACTTTTTAATTTTTTTTCAATACTGGTACTGTGTAGAATTTGAGTGGTGACTTTATATGTATGTTAGAATTACAGAGAATTTGATTTTGAACTGTGATGCTATGCATAGAAGGGATGACTAATGTGATGTTTATTTTTTGTCTCCCTAGACAAAATTTCAAAAACTTTCAAAAAAAATTCAAAATGTGGAAGAGATTTAAAGCTTGTTTCTCTTGCTTTTGCAAGGTAAGGATTTCATTCTTTCTACTGTACACATTTCATCACTTCATGGATAGAAATTATCCTCTGATTTAGTTACTAGGTGATCTCTATACATTGGCCATTTTGTGATGACTTAACAATTGAATTAACAGTTCCTGATACTGAACATAATCAGATAGATTGCTAGCTACAAAGTCTAACTGTATTGTGCTGCAAACAATCTGAAATGCTATTTTTAGAGTGATAATGATATCTAGGTTATAGAATTCAGCTCAGCACCAATTCTATATTTATTGCACTAAACATGAAGTCATCCACTACAGGTTACTAAACCAAATCAAAATTTGTATTTGTATGTTTACATTTCCCGATAATATCTCTTGATTTTAAGGGGGTTATTTAATAAACTCTGAATGCAAAAATCACAAAAAAGTGATTTTTTTTTAATAAAATCAGACTTTTAAAAAATCACGAATTTTTCGGAATTTATTAAACCCTGAGGATGGAAACGTCCCAATGATTTTTTCATGTGCGCTGGGTTTTTGCAATAACCTGAAGTTTTTGGGTGAAAATCAAATAGAAAATTCCGAAAATATATCGTGAAAATCTGATATTTTCCGTAAACCTTTTCGGGAAAATGTAATTATATATAAGCATAAAAAAATGGAGCAGATTTGATCTGAGTTTATAGAAGAGATAAATTTGATTTGGTTTGGGTAAGTGCCTGATATTTCACCAAATCTGAATCCTAAAAAAAGTGTTGGGATAATGTCATGCCCATAGTGGAAATATATCGATTCTGGCCAATGCCAGAGGGGCTGCTGTAAGATGCAATAGACAAATCTAAAGAGGGGCCCAGAGCACAAAGCCACCCCACCAACCTGCCTACACGGCGGATTTCTTTATTCCATGTCATTTCTCAATTATAGAGAGTTACTGGGGAGGGGAGATTTCCACATAAATTTAGAGGAAGGAGACCTCATTATTAATACCCCATTGTTCCCTGGGGAAGCAGAGTCTTCTTCCTCTGTAGTTACGCCACAGTCGAGGTTGAAAAAACTCTAAAACTATATAAAATAGACTGCTAACATTTAAGGGCATAGTTTATTCTTTTTAGAAATTATTAATTCATTGCAATTTGAATGTAAACGTTAGCCTTGTAATATAATTCAGTACATCTGATATGTGATTATATTAATGATATATATATATATATACACACACACACTTGCATTTTCTCTTAATTGAGGCAGTTTTAATGTCAAATTATATCTTTAGTGAATTTTAGTTTTGAATTCTCTCTCTCATGAAAACTGTTTTTTTATTCTAGAAACAAACTAACAAATCTACCGAGTCTACGGATCATGATGAATACACTGTGGTAAGTAGAGAAGAATTAGCAAACATAAATAGAAATAACACTATTTGTGCTATTTAAACCATGTTATTTACTCTATATACACTATAGATTTATATGTAGCTTCATTCATTCACTCAACACTTGATAAAGCTGCACCAGATATATTTCCACTTCCTGCTTATCCTAAAGAAAATCTATACTGAGGGTTTGGTCAGTTTATTCTTCAACTGGCCACATTTTCCCATTATTTCTCCTTTCCTCTCCTGGCAAGAATAGAATAGCCCCATATCCTTTGATTAACATCAGCCTTACACACACCCCATATTTATGTATAAATATTATATTAATATTATTATTATTATTATTATTAATAGTATAATATATACTTTGATCTGTGATAAATTCATTCTTCATCTTTTTTCTGTGTTAACATCACAGTGAGCAGGAGAGATCTGCAACCCTCCCCTGCCACTGATAGATGAAAAAATATAATTAAAAGATTTATTTTATTATATTCTCTACTGAACTAAGTTAATCTTCTAAAACCATGTTTTCTCTATTAACCAGAACATCTTGGAAGGAGGCGAAGACCACTGCAATAACATTGATGAGGTAAACAGCAAAGGATTGTTATATAAAATAACACATTTATGATAAAATTTCAATTCAAGAGTCACATAGAGATACAAAATATTCATTCTAGCAGCTTCCCTAGGGTGCTGAATAGATGTGATAAAACATTTTTAATTACACTTTTAAGCTCTGCACCTAGATTGTACACTAAGGGGCAGATTCATCAAGGGTCGAATATCGAGGGTTAATTAACCCTCGATATTCGACTGGGGAATGAAAATCCTTTCACTTTGAATATTGAAGTCAAAGGATTTTGCCCAAATACTTCGATCGAACGATCAAAGGAATAATCGTTCGATTGAAGGATTTTAATCCAACGATTGAAGGATTATCCTTCGACCAAAAAAAGTTAGCCAAGCCTATGGGGACCTTCCCCATAGGCTAACATTGAGTTCGGTAGCTTTTAGGTGGCGAACTAGGGGTCAAAGTTTTTTCTTAAAGAGACAGCACTTTGATTATAGAATGGTCGAATATTCGAACGATTTTTAGTTCGAATCGTTCGATTCGAAGTCGAAGGTCGAAGTAGCCAATTCGATGGTCGAAGTAGCCAAAAAAAAACATTCAAAAATCAAACTATTTTTCCTCTATTTTCCTCTATTCCTTCACTCGAGCTTGGTGAATGGGTCCCTAATTGTCTCTCTCTCTATTTACCAGCAGTCAATATTGGAAACTGGTAATACCAACAGCCAGGAAGAAAAAACACTGACAGAGGACCTGAGCAATACCATCAGCCAGGTGGAGCTCGAGGAGAGCGATGAGGTTTGAACTTGACTGTTTAATACATCTTTTTTATTATAACTTTAAACCATTTAAAAAAAAAAGATGTATTTCATCATATTCTCTAGTGACAAGTCCATCTTATAAAACAATGTTTTCTCTCTCTTATCAGTACAACTGTCAGCATGAAAATGATGAGTCCTCATCTGAAACTGGCAACAACATTGGCCAGGAATGCCCAGAGGAAGATTATCTGGGCAGTGACCTCCGGGAGGAAAAGGCTGAAGAGATTGTTGAGGTTTGCGCTTATATAACTTTAAAGCATTTTAAACCTATTTTGGCCCTGGCATAGACCCCCGACCCAACTATATCCCACAAAATGTAGGGCCCTGTTCTCCCATGTGAAATGCACTTTTATCATCCTTGAAGAACATGAGCACTGAAAACCAAGACCCCTTTCAGTTTCAGTGTACATTTTAGAATTCTGCCAATTAGTCATACTCTCTATAGTATTGTCCTTTCTGTATTTTTTGTGTTTTTGAGTCTGCCACTAAACCTTACCCATGCCACATGTTATATCTGTTGGCTTTACCAAACTGCTAAGTTAATAAACATCACTGAGCGTCTTTCTCTACTTTTGTTACAGGTATGGCAAGAAGAAGAAATAGAAGAAACGACCATAGAAGACGATGGAAAGGAGGTAATGACTTCATACCGTTATTAGATACTAAGCCTTTGGTTACACCTACGTTATGATCACCAGTAGAAGTAGAAAATACTAACCAGATACTGGCATGTTCCCAGGTCTGTGGGTTTAGCAGATGCAAAAATATTACCAGCATTTCAGAATGGTGCCAATTAACCAGATGCTTGTGCATATTTTTTTTTCAAACTCAATAAGGGTATTTTACATCATGAAAGGCAGGGTGCCAATTGTTCTTTTTTTCTGTGTTTCTAAGTCTGCCACTAAACCTTACCCTAGCTACATGTTATATCTGTTGGCTTTACCAAACTGTTATGGTTATAAACATCACAGAGTTTCTTTCTCTACTTTGTTACAGGGATGGCAACAAGTGCAAATAAGAAAAGTGGTCATAGAAGTCATCAATGACCAGGGGGAGGTAATGATTTCATACTATTACTGTTATTAGATACTAATAGGCCTTTGGTTACACCTAGGGGCCGATTCTCGAAGGGTCGAATATCGAGGGTTAATTAACCCTCGATATTCGACTGGGAATTTAAATCCTTCGAATTCGAATATCGAATTCGAAGGATTTAGCGCTAAAAATTCGATCGATCGATCGAAGGATTTTTCATTCGATCGAACGATTAAATCCTTCGAATCGAACGATTCGAAGGATTTTAATAAAACGATCGAATGAATATCCTTCGATGAAAAAAACTTTAGCAAGCCCATGGGGACCTTCCCCATAGGCTAACATTGAGTTCAGTAACGTTTAGCTGCCGAACTAGGGGATCGAATTTTTTTTTAAAGAGACAGTACTTCGACTATCGAATGGTCGAATAGTCGAACAATTTTTAATTGTAATCGTTCGAATCGTTCGAATTCGATCGAATTCGATCGAATTTAACCAATTCGATGGTCGAAGTACCCAAAAAATACTTCGAAATTCAAATTTTTTTTTATTCGAACCCTTCACCCGAATTTCGTGAATCGGCCCCCTACTGTATGTTATGATCATCAGTAGAAGTAGGCAATGCTAACCAGATACTGGCATGTTCCCAGGTCTGTGGGTTTAGCAGATGCAAAAATATTACCAGCATTTCAGAATGGTGGCAATAACCTGATGGATGTGCATCTTTTTTTCAGACTCAATGATGGTCTTTTATGTCATGAAAGGCAAGGGGAAAGTTGTTCTTTGTCCCCTGCCTTCCATGGAAAATAAATTAGCACAGGCCTCTGTGCTCCAAAACAGTGCTGCCCTAACACTTGCTTTTGGCAGGTGTGGTGCAGAGTAAAGCGAGACCCCTGATAAAAGCACTCCCTGAATGATCACTAAGGCTCATACTTTTTGTGCTCCTTAGTGTTTGTGCACTTCTGTTTGGGATCTTTATTAATAACCCCTAATCACCCTGTAACTGTAAAGATAAGTGGACAAATACTGTTTTATTTGTATTTAGAAGCAGTAATTTCTCATAAGTAAGTTGTGCATTTTATTTAACTTTATCTCTTTTGTTTGAATTTAGAAAGAACTACGCATCCTTGAACACCGGGAGATTCTCCAAATGGTTAAAGTTCAAGTCAATGCTGACTATTCTTATGAGGCATTTCATTACCGTTCCTCTGAAAGCAACATGCCATATGATGAGCAATTGGTAAGAAAATGTTTATTCAGATCGGTAAACCTTTATGCACCAAATATTCCAATCAAGAACATTAATACTGGTTTGTATGTTACATGGAAATAGGAATAGCTTGGTAAAAAAAAAGACTACAATGCATGTAACCACAAAACAGCTTAGTAGCAAGTCTTATATGGTATACACCAAGTAGAAGCTAAAAACACATGAGAAAAAATGCTGTATTTAAAGACATGACAAGTACTTGGTACTGAACATTTGTTTCTCTCTTAAAATGTTTTTTCAGTCAATTTATTTTCAGATTTTTCACCAGAAATAGACTTTTTTTCAAATACTTTCCACGTTTAATTTTTTACTTTTTTTCCAAATTCTAAATTTAAAGTTTATTTTCCCTGTCTCTGGCGTTTCAGTCTGGCAGCTCAGTAATTCAGGCGCAGACTCTAAACTGTTACAATTTTGCAACATTTAGGGGCCGATTCACTAAGGTTCGAATATCAAGGGTTAATTAACCCTCAATATTCGACTAGGAAGTCGAAGGATTTAGCGCAAATACTGCGATCATACAATCGAAGGATTATTCCTTCGATCGAACGATTAAATCCTTCTAATCGAACGATTCGAAGGATTTTAATCCAACGATCAAAGGAATATCCTTCAATCAAAAAAACTTAGGAAAGCCTATGGGGACCTTCCCCATAGGCTAACATTGACTTCGGTAGCTTTTAGATGCCGAACTAGGGGGTCGAAGTTTTTTTTAAAGAGACAGTACTTCGACTATCGAATGGTCGAATAGTCAAACGATTTTTAGTTCGAATCCTTCGATTCGTAGTCGTAGTCGAAGGTAGAAGTAGCCCATTCGATGGTCGAAGTAGCCCAAAAAATACTTTTAAATTCAAAGTTTTTTTACTTCGAATCCTTCATTCGAATTTAGTGAATCGGCCCCTAAGTTGATACATTTCTCAGCAGCATCTCTGGAGTATTAGCAACTATTGTATCAATTCTAACAGCTGCCTGTAATGAAAATTACAGCAGGGACATGATGATTTTAAAGGGATACTGTCATGGGAAAAAACATTGACTTGGGGCAGGTGGGAAATTGAAAATATGTCTAGCCCCATGTCAGATTTCAAAATTGAATATAAAAAAAATATGTTTGCTCTTTTGAGAAATGGATTTCAGTGCAGAATTCTGCTGGAGCAGCACTATTAACTGATTCATTTCGAAAAAAACATGTTTTTTTCCCATGAGAAGAGTTTTGAGGTTTGAGCTTAAATAATTTTAAACCATTTTAAACCTATTTTGGCCCCAATACAGGTCCCCTATCAAATCAAATCACACAGACTACTCTGTAGGCCCCATTCCCCCCCCCATACCCAAATTCAAAATGCACAGGTGATCAAAATAAAAGCATAATTCCATCCTTATTTAGGATCATGTGCAATTGCAGCAGATTCAACTTTGAGTGCCACCACAATTAACTCAGAATTATGAGAAAAATGCTGCTTTTAAACACATGGCAAATATTTGTTCCTGAACTTTGTTTTTTTTACCAAATCTGCATCACATTGAGCTACATAATATTAATTTAAACAGCATATTTAAATTAAGCTAAAAGGATGTGATAAGCTCACGGGCGCCATGTTCTTCTCTTCGTGAATTGAGCGGGGTAATGGCGCATGTGCAGTTGGAGCAATCTTCCGGTTCGTGACAACTGCGCATGCGCCAAAAGAGGCAAAAATTGCCGAATGGGAGGAAGAAGACCCAAAGATTATCAAAGAGTAGAAGACGGCACCCGTGAGCTCCGCTGTGCGGTCACTATTTCAAGAGGGGACAGAATTCTGGGGTAAGACTGTGCAGGGGGAGGCAGGGAGCAGGGCCAACAGAGGGGGCAGTGGGGACTTAACATCATGGGGGGGTTAGTTCTCCTTTAAGAATTTCAACTAGATAGATGGTTCACAAATTGTTTCTATTTACCAGGCATCATCAGCTGGCATCAACATCAGCCAGTAGGAGTACCCAGAAGAAGAATATCTGGGCAATGACCAGTGATGAAGAGAATGGGGAATTTGAGGTTTGAGCATATATATGTTTTAACCATTTAAACCCTATTTTGACCACTGCACAGACCCCCTATCCAACTAAATACCACAAAATATTTCACGGTCCTTCCCTATTTATTTAAAATGCTTAATAATGGAAGAATATAGTAAGTAGATATAAAAGACTAGGAGAATAAAGAGCTTGAGTGAGGAGAGGAGGAATAAGAGTTTGGAAAGTGGGCCCACGGTCTAACATTTTCTAGTGGGTCCCTGGCATCCCAGTCCGACACTGGCTCTGTTCTCCAATATTCAAATGTTAAATGCACTTTTTATCACCCTTGAAGAACATGAGCACTCAAAACCAAGACCAATGTCAATTTCAGTGTGCATATTCCTGCTATGAGATCAATGAGGTTTTAAACAGAAAGTATATGGTAAAAAATTAACAACTAATCACCATGCTTTTTAACTCTGTTTGATTATGGGCACAAACATAGTAGTTTGGATAGTATCTGTGGGTTTAGCAGATGCAAAAATATTACCAGCATTTTAGAATGGTGGCAATAACCTGATAGATGTGCATCTTTTTTTCAAACTCAATAAGGGACTTTTACGTCATTAAGTTGTTCTTTGTCCCCTGCCTTCCATGGAAAATAAATTGGCTGAGGACTCTGTGCTCCAAAACAGAGCTGCCCTAATGCTTGCTTTTTTGCAGGTGTGGTGCTAGACCCCTGATAAAAGCACTCCCTGAATAATCACTAAGGCTCCTGCTTTTTGTGCTCCTTAGTGCTTGTGCACTTCTGTTTGGGGTCTTTATTAATGACCCCTAATCACAATCTAATTATAAAAATAAGTGGATAAATACTGTTTAAGCTGTATTTAGAAGCGGTAATTCTTGATAACAAAGTTGGGTATTTTAAATAGTAATTGTATTCATTGTGTTTAACTGTATTTCTTGTGCTTGCCTTTAGAATCAAATGCACCAAAATCAAGAACTGTAGATTGTCCAAATGGGTGCTGGCCGCAGCCAGTATTTATGGGCATCTGAAAGAACCTTCCAGTATCAAGGAAGTAAGACAAATTGCTAATTGTTATTATAGTTTACTAAATGGAGAGAAACCTACAAGATTATTATAGAGATAGTTGATCTTTAAATTAGCAGAAAAGGGCATGTGACTTATGATGATTTTGATAAAATTGTAAATGCAATTGAATTTCAGAATTCTTATACATATACCTACTACTACATATCTAACACTGAACTATCTTTCCTTAGGCTGGAGGCATTAAAGAACCGAAGCTGGAGGTATTAAAGAACTGAAGCTGGAGGTGTTAAAGAACTGAGGCTGGAGGTGTTAAAGAACTGAGGCAGCCATCGGGGGGAGGGACGGGGGCAAAAAGGCCCATTTGTCATCTTTGGGCCCCAGTATAACATCATGGTCCCCGATGGTAGCCTACAAGAAAGAAATCAGAAGATCACAAAATCTATTCTTAGGCTGGAGGCATTAAAGAACCAAAGCTGGAGGTATTAAAGAACTGAAGCTGGAGGTGTTAAAGAACTGAGGCTGGAGGTGTTAAAGAACTGAGGCAGCCATCGGGGGGAGGGACGGGGGCAAAAGGGCCCATTTGTCATCTTTGGGCCCCAGTATAACATCATGGTCCCCGATGGTAGCCTACAAGAAAGAAATCAGAAGATCACAAAATCTATTCTTTTGAGATAATGAATAAACATTTTGGCAATTATTTGTTTTTGTTTTCCAAGAAATGGTTTATTATTTTTAAATGACATTCAGTACTGTATTTCCTTATTAGGGGACAATTCTAATATATATAAGACAAGGCTGATTTTATCTTGTGGTACAATGTCTATAACTGTGATGGATTGCACCTTAATGGAAGGGGGTCTCTGTGCTAGGGGAAAGAATGGCAGAGTGTTTAATCTAGGAAAGGAGGAAAACATGGATTGGGGCATTATGGAGAAGCTATTGTAGACAGGGCTGTGGTATAATGGGATTATGGGGAGAGTGACGGGGTGCATAGTTTACCTGTGAAGGATATTCCACTGTTGCAAAGAAAAATATCTAACAGTAACTATAGTTTGAAAAGTAGTAACCTGTGCTACCTTGTCAGATACATTTACATTTTACAACGTGTTTATTTTTTTTCATAAACTAGTCAATAATGATGCAGTACATAAACAAAATTAAAAAAAATTAAACGTAGAAGCACAAAAACAGGAAATTGTTTCTTACTCACCGTAATTTCTGTTTCCTGGTCACTATTCATGGCAGCATTCACCTAATGGGTTAATCCTCCCACCGGGCCGACAGACAGGATCCTCCCCCCAAGCAATTTAAATCATCACCCCACCTCTACTCACTGTCTTAGTTATACAGCTTGTCACCTGGGTGGGAATTCCCTGGTGAATGCTGCCATGGATAGTGACCAGGAAACAGAAATAACAGAGTAAGAAACAATTTCCTGTTTTCCTTGTCACCCATGGTCAGCATTCACCTAATGGGAACTACCAAAGCTTAAAGGGAGGGAACTTACGACAAAATGCAGATAACTGAAATATACTTTTATTCAGTAACATGAACTATAGACTGCAAGACCTTCCTCCCAAATCTCGCATCCTGGGAGGCAAGGACATCTAATTTATAATGCTTAATAAATGTATTGACGGAAGACCATCTAGCAGTCCTGCAGATAGCTTCTGGCGATGCTTTGGCTTCCATCGCCCAGGAACTCGCCAATGCTCGGGTGGAATGTGCCTTCAACCCCTGGGGCACCTTCCTGCCTGCCAAGTTGTACACTTTTGCAATAGCTGCTACAATCCAGGAACTCACTGTTTTCTTAGAAGGAGCTTCCCCTTTTCTGAATCAGAATGGAATAACAAACAAATGCTCAGATTTTCTCCATGTCCTTGTTCTCTCTAAGTAAATAGTGAGAGCTCTGACCAAGTCAAGCATATGCCACTGTATGCTGTATATAGTGAAGTCTGCGCTGTTGTATATGAGTATATAGGGAGAGCGGCACCAGGGGTAGTGGATCCACACTTCCACTATGAGTACTAGTAATAGGCAGAAAAGGTGAGCTAATGTTCCCTATTGAATATAGTCACAATCACCTATATAGAAAAAAACTGTATATAGAGTAGTATGTTCAGTATTCATGAATTGTTTTAACGATATTGGAACTACTCACAATGTAGATTATCGAACATAGGCACGTAGATTAGTTCTCTGTGGCTGGAGTGTGCACACGCTGAAGAACTTTACGGTAGTTCTGGGAATACAAATACTGCAGATAGTGAAGAATCGCCGGAACTTATGTTTAGGCCCTGTGGGTCCTATAAACTTACCGAGCGGTAGCAGAGTAACACGTTGAAGGAATTGCGGGATGGTTGTTCGATATGGCTGTATGTCCGAGACATCGCTCGTTACCAGTATTCAAAGAGAAGCAGCCTTACGGATAACGTCGGGGTCCTAGACCAGCACAGTGTTCGGGTTCCGCTTTTTCTTTTCTTATCCTCTGTCACAGAAGCTCGGCGGTCCGGAGGTGAAGTGCGATAATTGAATAGGCAAACAGGGGGGGGCAAATCTTTTCAAATTTTTATTAAAGAAATAAAGGCCCAACGCGTTTCATATCATACGATACTTCCTCGGGGGCATCACGTGAACTCTCTTCTAGTGGCTCAAAAGGTGGCTTGGTTAGTGCGTCCAATACAAAAGGTAAATCCCAAGGAGGAGAATATTTCAGAATCTTAGGACTAATTCTCATGAGGGCATTGAAAAAACTTTGGACCAAAGTATCTCTGGCCCAGGATATTCCGGTTAGTGCAGAAATAGCTGAAACTTGTACCCTGAGAGTACTCATCTGTAGACCTTTCTCATAACCAGAAAAAAGAAAATCTATTACCATAGAGGCTGTAGGAGAACAAGGGTCCTGACCTGCTGCTGTTGTAGATTGTACAAACTTCTCCCAGATCTTATAGTATTGGGATGAAGTAGATAATTTTCTTGATTTTAGCAGGAACTCTATTACTTTGTCTTTCAAGTTTAGACCTCTCAACCTTGTCCACTCAACCTCCAGGCCATCAAAGAAAGGTTGTTTTCCATCTGGAGCTGGAACATTCCTTGCAACAGCCAACCTGGAAACTTCGGAATCTTAATGGGTTCCCCCAAGGTTAACCTGTAAAGAAGTGGAAACCATGGTCTTCTTGCCCAAAACGGAACCACCACTATTGCATCTGCTCTTTCTTGTTCTACTTTTTTCAGAACTTTCCAAATGAGAAGAATTGGTGGGAATACATAGATTAAATCTTTCGACCAATCTTGCCGTCTGTGGCTACTGCATCTTCGCATGGGTGTCTGGAAAAAAATTGGCAACATTTTCTGTTTTCGGCAGACGCCATGATGTCTACATCTGGAACTCCCCAAGTATCAACTATGTTTTGAAATATATCTCCATGTAGATTCCACTCTCCGGGGTCTATAACACTTCGACTGCTTTCTTGTTTTCCAACCCAGGTAGATGTACTGCTGACAGATCTATCAGTCATTGTTCTGCCCACTGAAAAATAGGCTCTGTTTCTTCCTGCAATTTCATACTTCTTGTGCCTTCTTGCTTGCTTTACGAAGATTGCTTTTTTCCTTGTTTACAATCCAGCCATGCAGATCTAAGAACTCTAAAACTCTCTTTGTGTGAGCCTCTGCTTCCACCTTTGTTCTTGCCGTCACTAACATATCGTCGAGATAATAAAATACTGATATCCCCTCTTTTCTTAGTTCTGCTAACAGAGTGACCAGGACTTTTGTGAATACTCTCGGGGACTGTGACAGGCCAAAAGGAAGACATTTGAACTGGAGGTGAACATCTTCTAACGCAAACCTTAAATACCTTCTGTGCTCTTTGCAAACTGGAACGTGAAATTATGCATCCTTTAAATCTATGTTCGTAAGCCAGTCTCCTAATGTGACCACTTGGACAATTGATGCCAATGATTCCATGTTGAATTTTTTGTAGGTAGTTGTTTAAACTCCTCATATCCAGAACTGGCCTTATAGCTCCTGAAGCCTTTCTTACTAGGAATAGCCTTGAGTAAAACCCCCTTTCTCTTTCGTTATGAGGAACTGGCTCTAATGCCTCTGAGACGAACAATTGATCCATATACTCCTGGACCATGACTCCGATCTCTTACGTTTTTCTGAATTTTGAAATTAAAAAATGGTCCCTTCTTGGAACTCTTGAAAACTCCAAACGAAAACCTTTTTTCATTGTGTCGCAGACCCAGTGATCTTGTACGCTGCTGGTCCAGGTTCGAGCAAACCGAGACAGCCTGCCTCCTATTCTCCTCTGGGCCAAAACATCCTCATTGTTGCTGCGCTGCTGAGGAGGAGGAAGAGAAACCACCAGATCTTTTAGGGTTACCCCTTGTATTCTGACGTCCTGCTCTCCAAGATGCTTGTCTGTTGTATTACCTTCCAGGCTTATATTGACTAGAAGACTTGAACGACTTATCCTTCTCCCTTGAAAAAGAAGTGTCATATCTTCCTCTCTTTATTCTTCTCTCTTGAGGAAGAAAAACACTCTTCCCCCCTGAGACTTTTTTAATTATTGTGTACAATCTTTCTCCAAAAAGCATCTCACCTTCAAAGGGAAGTTGGCACAAATTGTGTTTTTGAGGCTGTATCTGCTGCCCAGGGTTTTAACCAAAGAGCTCGCCTTGCCGCCACTGAAAGCGCCATAGACCTTGCTGTAAAATGCACCAAATCTATAGATGCTTCGGACATAAAGTCTACTGCCATTTTACAGTCGGACAACATCTTCAGCAATTTTGGCCTCTTCACATTCAAAGAAATTGCTTCTTCCACTTCAGAAAGCCACACTCTGGAAACAGACGTGAGTCTAAAGATCAGTGAGACATGGCTTTTTACTATTGAGTGTTGTTCTTAGATCTACCAGGCAGCTGTTATCTTGTGTTAGGGAGCTGTTATCTGGTTACCTTACTATTGTTCTTTTGTTTGGGTGCTGGGGGGGGGGGGAGGGAGGGGGTGATATCACTCCAACTTGCAGTACAGCAGTAAAGAGTGATTGAAGTTTATAAGAGCACAAGTCACATGACTTGGGGCAGCTGGGAAATTGACAATATGTCTAGCCCATGTCAGATTTCAAAATTGAATATAAAAAAATCTGTTTGCTCTTTTAAGAAATGGATTTCAGTGCAGAATTCTGCTGGAGCAGCACTACTAACTGATCCATCTTGAAAAAAATGTTTTTTCCCATGACAGTATCCCTTTAATAGTTATATATACTGTAAATATAACATAGCTACTTATTTGTACTATGGTTATAAGAACGTAACAAAGAGGGTTCACATTTTTTCAGATATAGGAATGTGTTTGGAATTTCGTGCAAGCTCAGCACTTTTTGCAGAATTCTATTAAATATGTAATTTTCAGTCACAGCAAATCTGGACACTGAAAGTTATGTGACTTTAAAGAATTTCATAGGTGGTTCCTATGGGTCATTGGAAGTGACCATCACACTATATATATATATATATATATATATATATATATATATATATATATATATATATATATGACTTGTTTCTGTTTTTCCCTGATGAAAGTTCCACGATGGAACTGAAACCTCGGATTCAATAAAAGACTGTCTTTTATGACACTTTACCCGGTTTAAAATCCTTGGAGTGCTGTCACATTGCAGTGTATTTATTTTTTCTTAACTTGTACTTTGGCTTCAGGTTGCGCAGATCATTTGCATTTTTGTTTAACATTGTTTAAGGAGTAACAGTGGCCATAGACACACAGATAATATTGTACAAAACAAATTTTCGTCCGATATTCGTTGCGTGTATGATGGAAAAAGAGCCGACCAGAAGAAGATCGGCAGAAGTCTTGGATATCGGTCGGCACGTCGATTGGGCTAGACGGAAAATTTTGATCTGGTGCGTTTGAAGGGACCCAAACATCGGCCATTGTTAGTGCTGAATCGTAAGATACAGGTAGAATTCTATTGTTTCTTCCCGTATATCTACCTGTATATCTGACGATTCAGCTCTACACGTGTGTATTGAAACGAACGATCTTTCTTGGAAAGATCTTTTCCAAGAAAGATTGTAATTGTTACGTCTATGGCCACCTTAACAATGATGAGTTAAGAAAATGCTGCTTTCAATAGGAATTGTTTTTATAAATAACCTTAAAAGCACTGAACATTTTTAATAAACATGTATGGAGAAGTTGCTTAGAATTATGTTTTCTTTTATTAGGGATTTTTTTTTATTATGGGGTTGACTTGCCCTTTAATCACTGGATTTTCCTGAGATTAAATTATTTAGAGCTCTAGAACAAGTGGGTGGGTGGCTTACTGTGCCAAAGGCTGCAGAAAGTTCCAAAAGATCGCACCTTGATGGCTCACACTAGCACAAAGTCACTGACCAATATGGGTCAACACAGGGGGGACAGTAGTCCCGGACTTGTAGGGTTTTGTCGCTTGGGGGCCCAGCCATGCTTACTTATTCAGCCGGCCCCCCTGCTGTCAGAGAGCTGCATACTTCAGACGCATCATCCTGATGCATGCAGCTTTTCTTTACGACTGATTGGTCACTGAAGTCTGAGTCTCGGGAAGTTCAAACTGGACCCATCCAATCTCTGTGCAGCTATATTGGACTTAAGGTGGCCATACACGGGCCGATAAAAGCTGCCGACAGACCAAGTCGGCAGCTTATTGGCCCGTGTATGGGGCCCCCCGACGGGCTTCCCCGTCCGAGATCTGGCCGAAAGTCGGGCAGATCTCCATCGGATGGGACAAAAAAAACCTGTCGGATCGCGGCCGCATCTGTTCGTTGATGCGGTCCCCATTCCCATTCATTAAGATCGGATCGTTGGGCCCTAGGGCCCACGATCGGATCAGCCCGATATTGCCCACTTGGACATATCGGAGAGAGATCCGCTTTTTTGGTGACATCGCCAAACGAGTGGATCTCTCCGTGTGTGGCCACCTGTGGTAACTGTGGTAACCAATCAGGGAACCCTGGCCAGCAATTTTATTTAACTTGTAGGGGACACCCTGGCCACAAATGATTTTTGTTTAACTTGTAGTGGGGGAAGCCTGACCATCATTGATTTTTTTAACTTGTAGAGGGTTCCTGGCTACAAATTATTTTTGTTTAACTTGTAGGGGGGAGTTTTCGTGTCTTTAAAATTCGTCCGAGTTTTAGATATTCGATTTTTTTCTTAAAGGAGAATTCAACCTTAAAGTTAAAAAAAGCCTACCCCCCTACCCTACATAGACACGACTTCCTACTCCCCCCCCCAACCTCCTGTTACCCCGGAAAATGCCCCTAACGTTTTACTTACTCTCTGATGCAGATTTAGTCATCAGAGTTCACGGGCGCCATCTTCTTCTCTTCGGAATTCTTCGGCATTAGACCATCATGGCGTCACATGTGTCATTGGAGCAATTTTCCGAAACTCAAGAAAATTGCCGAAGATTACCGAAGCGGCTGAAGATGGCACCCGTGAACTCCGATGCCTGAAGGGGTAAGTAAAAAGTCTGCACCGAGGGGTAAGTAAAAAGTTAGGGGCATTTGCCTGGGGTAACACTTTGTGGGTTATTTATCAAAGTCTGAATTTATCTCAATATTTTCTGCTACAAACGCCAATGAAATCCTCTCGGGTTTTTTACGCTTATTTATTATTACATTTTCATGAAAATTTGCTTTGCGGGAAAAATCTGATTTTTTCAGATTTTTCCATCGGATTTTCATGATTTTTTTGTGAATTTTCACCCGAAAACTTCGGGGTATTGCACGAAACCCAGCACACATCAAAAAATCATTGGGACTTCTCCCATTGACTTATATGCAACCTCGACAGGTCTGAGATGCCGGATTTTCAGATTCAGACTTTTCCATCATCGGGGTTTAAATTCCAAAAAATTTGTGATTTTTTAAAAGTCAGATTTTATAAAAAAAATCATGAATTTTTAGTGACTTTTGCATTTGTTGTTTAGTAAATAACCCCCTTAGGCTGGGGGAGGAGGGTCTATGTAGGGTAGGGGGGTAGGTTTTTTTTTTTAACTTTAGGGTTGAATTCTCCTTTAAATAATCCCCCAATTGAATTTCGAGTATATTTGAATTTAAGGGAGTTTAAAAAAAAGTTTGAACAAACAAACATGAATTTGAAATTTGACCTTTGATAAATGTGCCTCTTAGTATAGAGTATGATGGAGAGAGCGATATTCGGAGACAATTTTTTCATTATTTCTGGTTTCTTGAGTTTCTTAGCTTTTTATACCAGTTCTGCAATTTGGTGGCTTGGATCCAAATTACCATAGCAACCATTTACTGATACAGGTATGGGACCTGTTATCCAGAATGCTCGGGACCTGGGGTTTTCTAGATAACGAATCTTTCCGTAATTTGGGTCTTCATGCCTTAAGTCTACTAGAAATTCATTTAAACATTAAATAAACCCAATAGGCTGGTTTTGCTTCCAATAAAGATTGATTATATCTCAGTTTGGATCAAGTACAAGCTACTATTTTATTAATACAGAGAAAATTTGGATTATTTGGATAAAATGGAGTCTATGGGAGATAGAATAGAAAGATGAGTATTAAAATGTAACAATAACAATATGCGGTACACCGAATCCACTATTTTGGATTTAGCTGAACCCCCGAATCCTTCGAGAAAGATTCGGCCGAATACCGAACCACATTCGAATTTGCATATGCAAATTAGGCGTGGGAAGGGGGAAAACATTTTTTACTTCCTTGTTTTGTGAAAAAAAGTCATGCGATTTCCCTCCCCGCCCCTAATTTGCATATGCAAATTAGGATTCAGTTTGCAGAAGGATCTGGCTGAATCAGAATCCTTTATTCGGTGCATCCCTAATAACAATAAATGGGTAACCTTACTGAGCATTTGTTCTTTTAGATGGGGTCATTAGGGTTGCCACCTTTTCTGTAAAAAAAAATAACGGCCTTCCTATTTATTTATCTTTTTTTCCCCTATTAAAGCGGTGGTTCACCTTTGAGATAACTTTTAGCATGATGTAGAGTCTGATATTCTGAGACAATTTGCAATTGGTTTTTATTATGTAAGGTTTTTGAGTAATTTGGCCCTTTATTCGGCAGCTCTTCAATTTGCAATTTAAGCAATATGGTAGCTAGGATCCAAATTATCCTTTCAGAGACTGGAATATGAATAGGAGAGGCCTGAATAGAAAGACTAGTAATAAAAAGTGTGTCAAAGGAGTGATAGGTAGCACCTTCCATTGTTTGAGATACAGAAACAAATTAGTGGTGTGCAGGGTATATAAGTGAATCAAAAAGAAAAAGTATGTCCCATAAGTTGCACCTTCCCACTGACTCAATCTGAAAGTCCCAAAAATGATAAAACGTAACTTTTACTTCTAGTAATAAAATAAACCGAAAATACATTTTAAAAGAAAGATTCGGAGCGAAAAGCTGTTATGACTCTGGGTCGTCAGCTTATAAACGGTAGGCGAAAATTCTATGCTGGATTGATTATCACAGTTCATATAGTCACTGTTAAACCAATGAATGGTGCGGCCAGGTAGGGTCAAACAACGTGTTTATTAATGATTAAAGCACCGCTATTATTGTCCTCATGTATTATACAGTGTATATGATTCTGAGGTAATATGTTGTTTCAAACCGCGGATATCACCAACGTGATTAACTTAGCAGTCTTAGCATTCTGGTGCTTATAATAATATCCCCACAAATGCCGCTAACACAGCAACTCAACTGGAGTTATTGACTGTGGGCAATGAGAAGTTAATGGTACGGTCCCCTAACTTGAGACCGCACCGCTCACTCCAAATGCGCACCAATTTGTGCGATATTAATGGAGAGTTCAACCGATGCCGGCCAAAGAGAGAGCAGCAGCGCAAGTCACCTTCCCACACCACCCTTCTCCTTCAGTCTCCCCAGAACCAGTGTGCGAAAAGCTAGTAACAGCGGATATGCAGCTGCTTGCGGCGCATAGATCACCCTTTACCCGCCTGCCCTTCCACCCCTCCGAAATGTTGTGTGACGCAATAAACACACCAGGGGTAGGACCCCGGTTTAATTCACTACGTGTGCCAGCCTGTTCTTTCTTCTTTCTTGATATTATTATAAGCACCAGAATGCTAAGACTGCTAAGTTAATCATGTGGTGATATCCGCGGTTTGAAACAACATATTACCTCAGAATCATACACACTGTATAATACATGAGGACAATAATAGAGTCATAACAGCTTTTCTCTCCTAATCTTTCTTTTAAAATGTATTTTCGGTTTATTTTATTACCAGAGGTAAGTTACGTTTTATAATTTTTGGGACTTTCAGAATGAGTCAGTGGGAAGGTGCAACTTATGGGACATACTTTTTCTTTTTTATTCGCTAGAAATAAAAAGTAAGAATAACAATACATTTGTAGCGTTACAGAACATTTGCTTTTTAGAGGGGGTCAGCGATAGGGTTGCCACCTTTTTAAAAATCTTTAACCGGCTGCTGGGGGGCGGGGACACAAAGGGGCGGGCGTGACGTCAAAAGGGGTGGGTCATGACATCAAAAGGGGCGGGCCACGACACGGATGCTAGAAGAAGTAAGAGAAAAGGTAAGTTCAAGGGATGTTCCAGGGGATTGGGGGCAGGCCGAGGGCTCCTTTTAATCGTATTACAAATTTACCTGCAGCTACATTGCCGGTAAATTTGTAATACCGGCTCCGGCCTTGGCAGGTATTTTACCGGCTAGGCCGGTAAAATACCGGACGGGTGGCAACCCTAGTCAGCGACGACCATTTGAAAGCTGCAAAGAGTCAGAAGAAAAAGGCAAATAATTATACAACTATTAAAAATAAATAATGAAAGCCAATTGAAAAGTTGGCCATTCTATAAGATGTTAAAAGTTATCTTCAAGGTGAACCACATTGGGATCAACCATCATTTTTATGGGCCACACCATTAAAATACAGGCCAGGTGGCAAACCTTGGTGGTCAGTGACCCCAACATATTTAAAAGCTGGAAAGATTTTAAAGAAGAAAAAAGAATACTACAAAGTTGCTTAGAAGTAGCCACTCTATGGGGTATATTTATCAAAGAGTGAAGTTAATAGTGAAATTCCGCCACTCTCCATTCATTTCTATGGGATTTTTATAGGTGTATTTATCAAAGGGTGAACTTTCACTTTCACCCATTGATAAATACGCCTTTCAAAATCCCAAAGAAATGAATTGAGAGCTGCGGAATTTCACTCTAGTGGCGGAACTTCACTCTTTGATAAATTTACCCCTATAGGTGAAGCACCCCTTCAAGTGAGCTAAAGTGGAATGAGCCAAGTACCCGTGGAACGATAACACGGTGTGGCAGTAAATTACATTCGCGTCTGTCGCTTTATTTCAAATATATTGCCACGTAAAAAGCCTCACACTGAAAAAATGATACTACTAGGTTTATGCCAAAACATCCTCCCTAGCCAAAAATCGCACACCCAGCATAATCCTGTTTCCTTTACGAGCTAAGCAGCAAGACATTCTCGTATGATACTGTTTTGCCTAAGCAACAAGCTTATCAGCCTTAGCCAATGAGACTCTGCCCTTCTGGACGCCTAGTTCTTCGCCGCGTTGCCTAGGTAACAGGCCGGCGGGGCGGTGCTAAAAATTCAAACTTGGGCGCGAGGCGTTGGGAGGAAACGGTTGTGAATAGCAAATTGTGCGGAAGCTGGAGAGAGACTCGAGACTGTACGGATCCGGCTTCCCGTGCCTTTAGAAGCGCTGGCGACAAGCGTGACCGGAGCAACAGCACGTACGTTTCGGGGTCTTTGCTTGGGGTTAAACGGTCGGGGTTCTTATAACCGGGTAGTGTTTTGTACATGGATTGGGGAACAGCCGTACATAATAGTGTTGCGGGGATTCGAGGCCCTGCAGAGAGATGTGCAGCTTGTTAAATGAATGGGGCTTAAAGGGAAAGTGTTTTTTTTGTATTTAGATGACGTTGTCTTTATATCTTATTATCTTCATGAGCTGACGTTTGTCTTGGGACCTCTCTATTATAGGGGAACCTGAGGGGTGAGGGATCCAGTGGGATTACTGAACAATGGTTTACATGTCTGACTACAGGCTGCAACAACTCCCTGCACCCCCTTGCATGCTACTGGGAGTTGCAGATCAGTAGCATTTGGGGAGGGGGGGGGTTGCATGTTGCATGTACATTCCTAATTCATGTAATCCCCACATAACAGTCCCCCAACATTCCTGCAATGCCTCTCTCCCACCTGACCCCATGTAGTGCAGGTTTGGATCTATTATCCAGACCTGGGGCTTTCTGAATAAGGGATCTACCTGTAATCTGGCTTGTTTTGCACTTTCGGTATGGATCCATGCAGCTTGGTTACCATCAAGCATGTTCTACTGTTCTTATTACAGGAAAAAAACTTTATTTGCTTCTATTGGAGTTTACCTTTCTGGATTATAGGTTTCAGGATAAGGGATCCCATACCTGTAATATATTTGAATGTGTACATCTGGCTCACTGTTTGCAGACAGGAAGATAAACATGTAACAGGATCTAGTGGGGGGGAAGCAATACAATTTAAATAAAACCAGTCATGGTTTTTTGAGAAGTCTTAAAGTATGCGTTTCCCTGGAAATTCATGATTGTTCCTTATCAGGGTTGGCAGGTTTCCAGGCAAATTGGGCTACTAATTTAAAGTCCAGGTGGGCTTTGAAAGTACAAACTAGCCAAGGTATAGATTTGGGCAACATTTTGGGCCTTTGGCTGGTTTGTACTTTGGAAACCAGCCAGAGTGTTTTTTTTTTTCCTTGTTGTAATGTGCGTCTCCCAATGCATGTTGGGTAATGTAGTTTTTGTTTAACAATTTGACATCTGCCAAGTTTAATGTAAGACTACAATACCCAGCATGCAGTGGGACTGACTTGTGTAGAATTTGGGATTTACCAGATTTTGGGTTCTGTACCCCAGTCTCCCGTCACTCCTCAGCATTATTGCATTTTCCAGTGACTTTCCTCAATTTCAGACAATTTTGGGGCAACAAATCTGTTGGCCACCACAGTGTCTAGAGGTTGACCTGTTTTACCAATATTTATTGAAATTATATATGTATTATGGCCTTATGCAACCCCTATACCTCCTGGGCCCCCCTCATTTAGCTTCATGGGAAAATTTGTGAAACAATGCAAAATTTAAAAAGGCTTATTTTTACATATATTCATTTATTTTTTTTAGATTTTTTTCACTGCACGTATTGTGCTATTTTTGGGCTACTTTTGAAGTGCCTCTTGGGCTGGTTTTGGAAATTATACATGGCAACCATGTTCCTTATACAGCCGCTGGTGTGTTTAGCTTCCAGTGATATCTGCTGCTTCTTCCACCACAAACCTGCTGTCATTGCACAAGATGACTGTGGATAGAATGCAGCAGCGGTGCAAGCATGGAGTCTGCTTTGTTCACCCCCAAATGCATCTGATGAGCGTAGGGTTGCCACCTTGCCGGTATTTTACAGGCATGGCCGGTAAAAATGATGGTTGATCCCAATGTTATTAATAGGGAAAAAAGATAAGTATATAGGAAGGCTGGTATTTTTGTCCAGAAAAGGTGGCAACCTTAGATGAGCGGGTAGAGACTTCACTGTACATCAGCCACATCACTACTTTGTGGGAATGTGGTAGATTGTAAGCTCCACTGAAACAGGGACTGATTTGAATGCTAGAAAATCTATGCAGCAACCTGGAAAAATGTTTGTGTTCTATAAACACCAGGCAATAAGTTATATATAATACACAAAAGCCATGAATATCCTGTACACGATGTCCTTATAATACACAAAAGCCAGGAAATATCTTGTAAATGATATCCTTATAACTGGTGAGTTCTGATGTCATCAGTTTTAACGGTGAGTTCTGATGTGATTTCTGTCACATGACGCACTGAAACTTGTGTATTATAATAAATAAAGTACCCCCAGTTGCAAAATATGAGGATATTAGAAGTTACCTTGGATTTCCATGACCTGTATAAAAACATTCGGCCTCGTGTTTTTATATGGTCATGAAACTCCTTGGTAACTTATGATAACCTTATATTTTACAAATGGGGGTACTTTATTCACTATATAATACACAAAAGCCATGAATATCCTGTAAATTATATCCTTATAAACGGTGAGTAGTGATGTCATCAGTTATAAACGGTGAGTAGTGATGTCATTTCTGTCACATGACTCACTAAAATTTGTGTATTATAATAAATAAAGTACCCCCAGTTGTAAAATATGAGGATATTAGAAGTTACCTCGGAGTTCCATGACCTGTATAAAAACACTCGGCCTTCGGCCTCGTGTTTTTATATGGTCATGAAACTCCTCGGTAACTAATAATATCCTTATATTTTACAAAAGGGGGTACTTTATTCACTATATAAACGGAGCTTGGTGATGTCATTTCTGTCACATCACTGAGACTTGTGTATTATAATAAAGTACCCCCTGTAGCAAAATATGAAGATATTAAAAAAGGCCTCGGAGTTCCATGACCTGTATAAAAACACTCTGCCTTGTGCTTTTATATGGTCATGGAACTCCTTGGTAAATTACAATATAATGGATCAAGTACAAGGTACTGTTTTATTATTACAGAGAAAAGGAAAATCATTTTTAAAAACTTGTATTCATTTATTATAATCTGTATGTACCTTATGAGCTACTCAGGGAAGCCCTGAATAAACATTTCACCTCACCTCAACAAAAGAACTAAATAGATAAAGAAATGGTTTGCCTGTACATTGACCTGCTCAGTAAAATGCAGACACTGTATATTCTCTTCATTGCTGCTGCTCTGCATGTACCAGGAAACATTGCCTAATCCCGGGTACAGGCAGACATGGAGGATTTTAGCCCTAAATTCAAAATCTTGCGTTTCAGCTCAGATATCCGCTCAGTCTGTCTGCACCCGGGATGAGACCATGTTTCTGGAGCATGGAAAGCGGAGGAGCGGATTCTTAGCCTTTGTTTCTCTGCAGGCCGTTGTCTCCCACTAGCCTTAGGAATACTCACCTCAGAAATGGAACCTTTTTTAACTACAATAACATTATTTTGTAGTTTTGTTATAAAAGTATCTGCCTGATGCTTTTTTTAACATTACCAATTTGATCCCCACAGCTTGAGAAGGGCTGTGTGAAAATGTGCTGCTTTTGGGAGTTCTAGTTCATCACATGTTACAGTGGGTTTATGTTTTCAGTTTCTATCCTTGAAGGGGAACTCCAGCTTCCAAACCACAATTGATAGAGGCCGCATAACACAGAAACACCTAATATAGCCATCACAGTTACCTGTTTCTTCAAAAAGTATGAATAAATGCCATTTTCTATGCTAAAATCCAGCTGTTTAACAGTTCTTCTCTTTCTGCATCATTTGAAATCCTGGCTGGGAAGGAGGGACTAAACACTGATGTTACAAATTGTAACAACTTCTCCACAGCTTACAGACAGCATGCAGGAACTACAGAACCCACAATGCATTGCACTGTCATGTTCCTTATTGAAATCGCATGTGCAGGGAATTGTGGGGTTTGGAGGATGCTGGCTGTTGATACAAAGTAACAGTAGTCAGCCAGCTCAGCAAAGTAGTCAGACAGATCAGCAGGGGGCTTGGCTTAGGGAACTGTTCCAAATTAAAAATCAAAAAGTCTGCATATTTTTTAATAGATGTATATTGCAAAGATGCTTGAAATTATATTTACTTTTCAAAAAGCTTATTTTTTTGAGGAGTTCCCCTTTGAACTTGTAAGTTGTTTCACCCACATCTAATAGTCTGCAAGGGCATTTAAAGGGGCGGTTCACCGAATGGCCTGTTCTAAGAAATTTGTTAATTGGTCTTCATTATTATTATTTTTTTAGAGTTTGTAATTATTTGCCTTCTTCTGACGCTTTCCAGCTTTCAAATGGGGGTTACGCACCCCACCTAAAACATGCTCTGTAAGGCAACAGATGTTACTTTTTATTACTCCTCTTTCTATTCAGGCCCTTTCCTATTCATATTTCAGTCTCTTATTCAAATCATGGTTGCTAGGCTGACTATCACACTGTAGCCAGTAATGACTTTTCAGAGTCCGGAACAAGAATGTTTACATGCGCAAACTGCAATATTTGCTGGGTTCAGGGCAAAATATTGAGGAGTATTTGGTGCTTGCACATAAGTTATCCAAATGTAATATGATATGACTGCTAATTTATTTTTTGTTATTTTAACAGCTGGATTTTGTAAATTACAATTCCGTTGATTAAATTAGCTGGGTGACTGCATGTGTATGCAGTTGTGAATAAATTTAAACTGGCAGTTTTTCTTTAGTTTAATATATCGACTCGGGACATTGCTTTTGTGTTAAGGATTTCAACTGTGCTAAGGCTTTTATGTGAGTAGTGGTGTCGCAGTTTGTCTTGTACTTGATGTATCTATAAACTCTTGCATTTGTGTTTATTAATCTTAATCTATCTCAGAAAATATTTCTATGTAATAATACAGCAGTTCCTTGTTCTTGATCGAAACAAAGATCTAATGAATCATTTTCTAGTAGATGTAAGATATGAAGATACAAATTACAGAAAGATCCCTTATCTGGAAAACCCCATTCCGGATAACTGTTGCTGTATTAGAATTTTTTTTTTAACCAAATTTACTGTAGGCTTCAAAATATTCATTTGCCCACTGTTATCTTTTCTGTGCAAGATGTCTACCTATTCTGACTTTTCTGAACTGACTAGGATGTAGAGATAATTACTTGTTTGTTTTACAGATATAGGGTTGATTGGGTCTTAGCTGGGTGTCAAAATAGGCCCTGGCATTCCAAGTACACAGAACCGCCCCTACCTCCCCACTATGGCATCTTTCAGTTGTCGCTCTGGCATATGCCAGAACCCACAGGTCCAAGCCTGTGATCTATTATATAGAATTCTTGGGACTTGGGTTTTTTTCTGATGAAGGATTTTTCCATAAT
Source organism: Xenopus petersii (assembly GCA_038501925.1). Taxonomy (NCBI): domain Eukaryota; kingdom Metazoa; phylum Chordata; class Amphibia; order Anura; family Pipidae; genus Xenopus; species Xenopus petersii. Next base: position 37,043,820 of record CM076674.1, read on the forward strand.
TTCGATCTCCGTACCTTAAGTCTACTAAAAACATTGAAACATGAAATAAACCCAATAGGATTTGTTTGCCACCAGTATGGATTCATACAGTTGGGATCAAGTAAAACTTACTTTTTTTATTTTATATATTTTACCGAGGAGTTTCATGACCACATAAAAACACAAGGCCGAGTGTTTTTATGCAGGTCATGGAACTCCGAGGTAACTTCTAATATCCTCATATTTTGCAACTGGGGGTACTTTATTTATTATAATACACAAGTTTCAGTGAGTCATGTGACAGAAATTACATCAGAACTCACCGTTTATAACTGATGACATCACTACTCGCCGTTTATAAGGATATAATTTACAGGATATTCATGGCTTTTATCTATTATATATAGATATCTCTAGATAGATATAGATAGATATATCTCTAGATATTAAAGATTGGAATTAATTTGCTTAAATTTGACTCTATGGGAGATGGTATAAGCAGCTGTTCTTGCTAAAGTAAATAGGTTGAGTAACACATGCTAAATATTTCAAAGGAATCTTGCCCGTGTGTACAGGTAGCAAGTAAAGTTGTGATTTATATATGTATCTTTTTTTTTTTTTTTTACGGACTGTCAATGCTTTGCAGGAAGATGGCGACAAACCTGATGAACCTACGCAATCTCTTTGAGCAATTAATGCGGCAAGTGGATGGACTGAATGAGGGTATAGAGCCACGTAAGTATGCATCCAAGATCAAAGCATGGTTCTCTCTCTGCATGTCAACCGTAAAGGGATACTATCATTGGGAAAAAAAATATTTCAGAACGCATTCGTCATTTTTGAAAAGAGCAAAATGATTTTATATATATATATATATATATATATATATATATATATATATATATATATATATATATATATATATATATATATATATATATTTAATTTCGAAAATTGACATGGGGCTAGACATATTGTCAGTTTCTCAGGAGCCCTCCGTTATGTGACTTGTACTCTGACAAACTTCATTCATGCTATACCGCAAGTTGAAGTGCCCTCAGCAGCCTAACAACAATGGGAAGTTAACCAGATAACCGCTCCCTGATACAAGATAACAGCTGCCTGGTAGATCTAAGAACAGCACTCAATAGTAAAATCCAGGTCCCACTGCGACACATTCAGTTACATTAAAGGAACAGTTACGTCAAAAAATAAGTGTTTTAAAGTAATGAATATATAATGCAGTGTTGCCCTGCACTGGTAAAACTGCTGTGTTTGCTTAAGAAACACTACTATTGTTTATATAAATAAGATGCTGTGTAGCAATGGGGGCAGCCATTCAAAGGAGAAAAAGCTCAAGTTACACAGCAGATAGCATATAAGCTCTGTCTGTCTAATGGCGTTATCTGTTATCCATTCGTTAACCTGTGCCATATAGCCGTTTTTCAATTTCCGCCATTGCTCCACAGCAGCTTGTTTATATGAACAATAGTAGTGTTTCTGAAGCAAACAGATCAGTTTTACCAGTGCAGGCCAACACTACATGATATTTTCATTACTTTAAAACACTTACATTTTTTGGTGTTAGTGTTCCTTTAAGTAGGAGAAACAGCCTGCCAGAAAGTGCTGGCTCTTTCTGAAAGCACATGACCAGGCAAAATGACCTGAGATGGCTGCCTACACACCAATATAATGAATTAAAAAAATACATTTGCTGTTTCAGAAAAGAAATCTTATATTGTAGAATGAATTATTTGCAGTGTAATTTAGAAAACACCATAAAAATCATGACAGAATCCCTTTAACTTTCTTATTTAATGTCTTAATTCAACTAATTTTCCAGCCACATGGCATTTTTTTTTAATAAAGAAGTTTGACAGCACTGATCAAAGTAATGAGTAGTGTTGCCTCATAAATTCAAAACTGGGCTCCAGAACATTTTGGCCCCTTTTGGATCTAAGTCTAGCGATAGATTTGCTGTGTTACCGTATATACTCGAGTATAAGCCGTCCCGAGTATAAGCCGAGGTACCTAATTTTACCTCCAAAAACTGGGTAAGCTTATTGACTCGAGTATAAGCCGAGGGTGAGAAATGCAGCAGCTTCTGGTAAGTTTCAGTCAAAAAATTGAGGGTTTCAGCTCCCATTGGAGGTGCCGGCATCTCGTTTTTGGAAGCCGGCGACCATTCTTGGACGCCAGCGAATATTCTTTGAGACTATTCTCGGATGCCGGCGACTATTTTTAGGCGCGGCAATTATTCTTAGACGCCGGCGACCGTTTTTGCGCTTCACCCGAGTATAAGCCGAGGTAGAGTTTTTCAGCATATTTTGGGGACTGAAAAACTCTGCTTATACTCGAGGATATACATTTTTTAAACATGTTGCAAAATAGCTTTTCTTAATTTTAGTTGTCCTAACACAGTCAGGCAGCGTATGTTGATATTTTATAAAACCTGCAAGGGTTGGGGTCAATAATTTGTGTTGGAATGAGCAACAGGGTAAAAGCCATTGAAATACAGTATAGTAGCACTCCGTAGCATTCTAGCTTCCTGTACCAGACTTTTTGATTTGAAATGTCTTACTATTAATTTCAGGAAATTTTCCAAATGGGAATTGTAAACTATTTTACAGTTAAAGTAAATCTATATTGCATTGCTGTCTAGTTTATATGAGGTAGACATCCTAATATGAGAGTAAATTTAATTGGAAATGCTAGAACAATAAAATTCAAGACTTTCGTCCTGGAGAGCAATTGATTTGGAACTTAAAGCACTCTCATTTGACAGTGTAGCCCTGGGCACAGTTCATGTGTGGTTTTGTTTATAAGTGGAGTTGTCATTCTCTTTCTGAATGTTAAGGATCAATCTTTACTTTCTCCCTATTCCTTAGAGTTTATTCAGCTGGCTAAGAATTTTGAAGACTTTCGGAGGAAATGGCAAAGATCGGAGCATGAACTGATGAAAAATAAAGAAATGCTCATGAAGACTGAAACGGAGCGCAGTGCGCTAGAAGTTAAGCTAAAGCATGCACGCAATCAGGTGGATGTGGAGATCAAGAGGAGGCAGCGTGCAGAAGCTGAATGTGAAAAGCTGGTGAGATAGGGGGCATGTGTGAAATTTTGGGGAGTTGCGCAGTCATCAACCTGTGCTAATAACACCTGCTTTGTCTTATGTTAGGAGCGGCAGATACAGCTGATACGGGAACTGCTTATGTGTGATCCATCTGGCAGTATTCAGCTCAGTGAACAGCAAAGAAGTGCTTTAGCTTTTCTCAACAACAGGACTCAAATGTCTGCTGATGGCAATGGCACTAGGAGGTAAACTAAAAGCTTGTAATGTCTAAATGAATCTCGCAACAATGGTGTGTTAATGTGTGTTTAGCAGCTAAATGCATACTATTTATTTGCTTCAGCTGTCTAGAAATATTACTTTGCGTTCTAAATGTCCGTTTGTCTATCTTACTAACGTTTTTAATAATGCAGTTGAATTGGAGGACCTGAAATTTCAGTGTTCTATATTGCAGTAACAGAAAGCTATTCCCCCCCCTCCCCCACCCCCACAAATGTAGGAAATGCAAACTGTGCTGTCCAGTTGCCCTCAAGATCTCCCAGCTGTCCAAAACATAGGACCTAACAACCGTCTGGGTGCACGTGGCAGTTTCCTAGGCTGATCCTGAGCTAAGTGAACAATACCGTTGACCATTTCCCCCCCCAGTAAAATTTGGATGCCAGTGTCCACTATTATTACTGAAACCTGTGGATTAGAGCTCTTTCAGAGTTCATAAAATACAAAGAAAGCTACAAGACAGTTTATTGCCAATAGATTAGCCACAATAGTGCAAGCTGGAACACTATTTATTCTGTTGAAACTGTACCATAACTGAGAAGCTCTCTCCTACAGAAGCCCATGTGCGCACAATAGAAGGAAAGAAATGCTTTTTCCGGACTCAAAGCAGCATTACTTTGAGGGTTTACTGGTGTATGTATGTATATAGACCTTTCTTCTAAAGCTTACTTACTTTTAACCTTTGCTTCTCCTTTAAAGATTTCCATGTTGCACATAGCTCATGATTATTTGCCTATGATAAAATAATTTTGCTGTGGCAAGAGGCAGAATCTAGATGTGCACTACATTTTATTTACCAATGCATAAACTGATCCCACCTTTTCCACACATTTGTACAGGCTCTCAACAATAGATGAATCTGCTTCCATTCTCTCCGACATCAGCTTTGACAAAACTGAAGACTCTTTGGTAAGAAGTCATAGGCATTATCACTAAAGACACAGGGTCGTGTTTTCAGTTGGGAGGAGTATATCCAACCTTGCTTTTTTTTTTTTTTTTTTTTTTTTTAAATTTGAATAAAAAAATGTTTTTAATTAGTCATATTGTTTGGCTTTGCCATAGCCTTTCCTTGTATTGATCTAAGGGCAGAGACATGCGTGGAGATTCAGGGAGATTTAGTCGCCTCTTCTATGGGTGACTAAACTGCCTTCCCACCGGCTAGAATCTAAATCGCCGGCGGGATGGCACACTGAGTGTTTCGTTTTCTGAAGTCGCCTGACGTTTCCTCGTGAGGAAGACTTTGGAAAACGAAGCACTCAGAGTGCCATCCCACCGGCGATTTAGATTGTAGCCGACGGGAAGGCAATTCGGGGAGATTTGTCGCTCTCCACGTGTGTCTCTGCCCTAATGCACTTCACCAGTTGGTGTACGTCAATAGAGGAATATTTTTTTCTTTATCAAAAACTGGATAATTTTCACAGTCGGGTCCCTAGCTGGAATCAAACCTTTTTGTTTGTTGTTTTCTAAGAGTATAATGCACAGTGCAGTACTGCAATCTGTCCCAAGTCCTCTCAGGAAAATACATTTTCTTGTGTGCCCATCCCTGGAGATATTTATTTTGAGAGACGCCCGCTGTGCTTCCTGGCAGTGTAGCAAACTGATCTCACCCCCTGATTCTTTTTAAATAAATAAGAGGGACACATGCTGTCTTTTCCTTTGAATGCTAAACAGGATGTTTTTTTGTTTTTTTTTTTTTTAATCACATGAGCTAAAGTTTCTACCAAAACTGTTCATTGTTCTTAAAAGGCAAACACCTGCTCCACACAGTCTCCAATTTAAACCAATACACATAAAGTGGGGGTTTTGGGAGCACTACGAAGCCAAGTAAAATACATAAGTACAACTCAAGTCTGACTGATCTGGTCAGATTAACTACAAACATACAAAAGAGCGCAATCTGATCAATGCACATTCCCTACTTCCCAGTTTCACTAGTCATTTAGCACAAGTGCATGCATAGTTACAAAGTTTCATTACAAAGTTACGATCACATAAATAGTGGATAAAAGATAACTCCATCGTGTTCTACAGCGTTTATCTGCTGTGTAATCTGAGCCTTTTCTCCTTTGAATGGCTGCCCCATTGCTACACAGCAGCTTATTTATATAAACAATTGTAGTGTTTCTGAAGCAAACACAGAGGTTTTACCAGTGCAGGGCAACACTGCATTATATTTTTATTACTTTAAACAGTTTAATTTTTTGATGTTACTGTTTCTTCTGTTCTGGCCATTTTCCAGGAAATTGGCTTCTAGGGGATATAAGATGATAATGGAGAGGCAGTCTGATGATGGTGATGTGGTCATTTACAGTTAGGAATATTTATTTTGTTGGTGTAGCATTAGCCATCTTTTTACATTGCTACAAGATGTAGTTACCGCTTGATCTTTCTGGTTTAAAATGAAATGAACTCTGCGTAATATTAACAGGACTGGGATTCCTCTCTTGTACGAAATGTTAAGCTGAAGAAACGAGAGAAACGGGTACGTTCCTTTTAAACTGCTTAGACTGATTTAGCTGTCTTGTGTATACCTATATTTGATTTGTACACTTTTTCTAGCGTTCCTCTAGGCAGCATACTGAAGGACCACCTGTTCCAAGCAAGCGAAACCGTTCCATAGGAATTGCACTGGATCAGGTAGTCATTTTTTTTAAAATATACTCTGCTTCTACACTCCTACCATAAACGTTTTGGGTTTAAACTTGGTGATGACTGTCTTACTTGGCATACTACTTGTTTGCCAGTTTGTGATTGTTTAAAAAAAATTAAATGGGACTCACAAAAAGAAATAAAAAAAAAAAAAAAAACTTTGTAAATACAATCAATTAAATATTCTGCATGGTTTCTGAATAATCAAGTTTATGTTCATTATCCCTCTCTCAGTATCTGTTTCTCTTCATTTTCTCTCCATGCAGCAGTTGGGTGTCAGATATTCATCGACTGGGGGGGGGGGCTTCCTTTCCTAGCACATGTATTAGAGCTCATTCAAATAACTGATACCAGTGCAAACAAAATCTTAACAACTGCCTTTTGCATAAATCCTGCATGTTGAGAGACACGATGTCTGGTTATTTTAATAGAGTGAGCTCTGATACATTTTCTAGGCAAAAGGAGCCCCCCATAAGATCTATTGGATCCAACTGTCAATGACTATCTGACACCCAACAAGATCAAATTGATTATTTCAGAAACTATACGTAATTTTTAATTAATTGTATTTAGAATGTTTATTTCAGTATGTTAAAGTTTATATTAAAAATTTCATTTTCAAGATAGTTCCCTTTTAAGGCATACCCACTGAAAGAGGGTTTTTTTAAGTGGGTTACGGACAGTGGCATTTTAATATAGTTACATAGTTACATAGTTAAATTGGGTTGAAAAAAGACAAAGTCCATCAAGTTCAACCCCTCCAAATGAAAACCCAGCATCCATACATACACCCCTCTACTTTTAATTAAATTCTATATACCCATACTAACTATAGAGCTTAGTATCACAATAGCCTTTGATATTATGTCTGTCCAAAAAATCATCCCCCTGATTCTTTTTAAATAAATAAGAGGGACACATGCTGTCTTTTCCTTTGAATATGCGGGCTGGATGCAGCTACAAGGCCTCCATTTGGATAGCCCGGATTAGAGCAAGATGGCTTTAGACTGGTTCTCACTTTTACTAGAGTCGCATCATAGACTTTGTAATATTAGATGATGAAATGGGCCCATTGAATGTTTTCAATGCTGGTTCACATTATTTTGAACTGTGCTTAATGTGATCTATATTTTCAGGCCAATGAATCCATTATCGCAAAAACAACTCTTACTGTCCCAAACAATGGAGGGCCTATTGACGTTGTTTCCTCAATTGAGACTGTACCATACTATAACACACGAAGCCGTAGGACTGGTGAGCCTATTTTGTGTGTTTTGCATAAGCATGATATTCACCTGCAGGAACATATTTAGTGTGTGTGTTTATTCCTTCGCTGTCCGTTAATCTTTCCAGGAACACTGCAGCCCTGGAATAGTGATTCCAGTTTAGCGAGTCGGCACCTTGATGATAAAGGTGAAACAGACAGTTGCAGAACTCCACAGAATGGAGGCATGCGTCTACATGAATTTGTATCAAAAACGGTAAGCCTATATCTGTGTATATGGGGGGGGGGGAATGGGGAGGAGAAAAGCTCCCCTTTCACAAATATTTATTTTCCATTTTCCCTTTCAGGTGATTAAGCCTGAGTCGTGTGTTCCATGTGGTAAAAGAATAAAATTTGGAAAAATTTCACTGAAGTGCCGCGATTGTCGTGTTGTAGCTCATCCAGAGTGTCGTGAACGATGCCCCCTCCCATGTATTCCTACATTGGGTGGCACTCCAGTCCGTATTGGAGAGGTGCAAGAGCTTATTTTTCTCCTACACAACTTTTAAATAGCAGACTGGTAGGCGGTCGAATCCTAATCCATTTTAGGAGCGTGTCTGTCTGATGTAGAAACATTGAGTTGTGTTGCAGCTGTTCAACGAGCATGCATGCTGCTTGACATTTTTGATGCTGTATAAGAAAAAAAACCCAATCTTGTATTGCTACAGCCAGAAGTATTACTTTGACACCGTAACAATAATCCTTTATTTTTCGTAAAACTCTTAGGTAGCTATATGCCCTTTTAAGATATTATTAAAAAATTAACGTAATATTTTTAACTGTACACTAAGGGGCACATTTACTATGGGTCGAATATCGAGGGTTAATTAACTCTCGATATTCGACCATCGAAGTAAAATCCTTCGAATATCGAAGTCGAAGGATTTACCAAAAATACTTTGATCGAGCAGAAAAACGATTAAATCCTTCGAATTGAAGATTTTAATCCATCGATCGTTTTTCCTTCAATCAGAAATTGCTTACAAAGCTTATGAGGAAGGTCCCCATAGGCTACCATTGGTGCTCGGTAGGTCTCAGGTGGCGAAGTAGGTAGTCAAAGGGTTTTTTTTTTTTTTTTTTTAAGAGGCAGTATTTCGACTACCGAATAGTCAAACGATTTTTAGTTTGATTCTAAGGTCGAAGTAGGCAAAAAAAATCAGTTTTTTTTTTTTTTTTTTCAAGCTACGTAAATGTACCCCTAAGTAACTGAATCTTGGTTTGCAAATGTTTCATAGAACTATTTAAACAGGTGGTTTATCAAACTTTTAGTATGTTATGGAATTGCTAATTCTAAGCTACTTTTCAATTGGTCTTCATTTTTTATTTCTGAATTATTTGACTTCTTCAGAATCTTTCCAGCTTTCAAATGGGGATCACTGACCCCATCTAAAAAACACATGCTCTGTAAGGCTACATATTTATTGCTACTTTTTATTACTCATCTTTCTATTCAGACCTTTCCTAATCATATACCAGTCTCTTATTCAAATCAATGCATGGTTACTAGGGTCATTTGGACCCTAGCAACCAGATGGCTAAAACTGGAGAGCTGCTGAATAAAATAACTCGAAAACCAATTGCAAATTATCTCAATTTCACTCTACATGATACTAAACTTTTATTTAAAGGCGAACAACCCCTTTAAGAACTGTGAAGAAACCTTTCCATATTTATGCTTGTCAGTGTTTTTTCCAAGTTCGTTGTAAGCACGACTGAAATTAAACCGTATCTGCTTTGCCTTTCTATTACCTGTGCTGCTTGAAGTAACAGTAGTCAGCTCTTTTGATGACGACCCCCAATTCTCAAATGTTTGCGTTGATACTTTTTAGGTTATAGAACCTGCAAAGCATTTTGGAATTGGCTGGTTTTGAGCGAACTACAAACATGAATACACCACCACTGCCTAAAATGTATTCTGAACTGTAATTTCCGCCTTGTCTTTCAATACATCGCTTTACAGTTTCTAATTTATCCCTTTAAACATTTTAAAACTGCTTTTCGAGAAATTTAAGTTTGTTTATAATGTTAAATGTACGTTAAATCACCTAAAACTGTGAACCAGCCTGTACAAACAATGTTGTTCAATGTTGAAGAATATTTTCTTTTTTTCTCCTCCCATAGGGCATCCTTGCTGATTTTGCTCCACTGACATCTCCAATGATTCCTCCAATAATTGTTCACTGTGTCAGTGAAATTCAGCAGAGAGGACTTCATGAGGTACCTAAAGAATAAAATATTCAGTGATGCCTCGTGATATATGTGAACGTTGCACTAAATTGTTTTGTAACTTCTTTCAGACGGGCTTGTATCGAATTTCTGGCTGTGACCGCACAGTGAAGGACCTTAAGGAAAAGTTCCTCAGAGGAAAGAGTGTTCCTCTTCTAAGTAAGGTGGATGATATTCATGCGGTTTGTGGATTCCTTAAGGATTTTCTGCGAAATCTCAAGGAGCCACTTCTCACATTCCGGCTCAATAAAACTTTCATGGAAGCAGCTGGTAAGTGGTTGTCAGACTTGTCAGTCTTGTGTCCGAAGCAATTTTGCAGTTCAGCATGCTATATTGAAAAAAATGAGCATATGGATTAATACTAATATTTTCAATATAGAGGGGATAAGGGACCAGGACAGTGGTCTCTGAGGTTTGTCCCCCCCACTAGTTTTTATAGCGCAGAGATTGCCAACACCAAAGCGTTTTTAACAGGCTTAATCCTTCCCTGTTTGCGGCTTTTAAAGCAGAGAAATTAAATTGCTCAGATCAACGCCCATTTTGTTCAAGGAATTAGAGCTTTAAAGGCATGACTGGGGGTGCAACAACATGGAAGTCTGGCTGCTCTTCCGGCACTTGTGGCCCCAATAGGTTAAAATGTTCCTCTTTGGAAATAGCTGATACGGATACAAGCTGCATTTTTAAAGGAACAGTGACAAAAATTTAAAGTGTTTTAGGGTAGAGGCACATGCTATGATTCGGGAAGATAAGTAGCCCGGCGACAAATCTCCTCTTCTTCGGGGCAACTAATCTCCCTGAACTGCCTTCCCTCTGGCTAGAATGAAAATCGCTGGTTTCTTCATGAGGCGACTTCGGAAAACGAAGCAATTTTGAGTGCCATCCCACTGGCAATTTTCGATCTAGCCGGAGGGGAGGCAGTTCAGGGAGATTAGTTGCCCAGAAGAAGAGGAGAATTGTCGCCGGGCAACTACTCTCCCCGAATTGCAGCGTGTCTATGCCCTTAAAGTAATGAAAATATCATGAACTGTTGCCCTGCACTGGTAACACTGATGTGTTTGCTTCAGAAACACTACTATTGTTTATATAAATAAGCTCCTTTGTAGCAATGGTGGAAATTGAAATAAGGCTAAATGGCACAGGTTACATAGTGGATAACAGATAACACCATTATGTTCTACAGAGCTTATCTGCTGTGTAACCTGAGGTTTTTTTTTTTCCTTTAAATGGCTGCCCCCATTGCTACACAGCAGCTTGTTTATAGAAACAATAGTAGTGTTTCTGAAGCAAACACAGGAGTTTTATCAGTGCAGGGCAACTGATATAAAATATTTTTATTACTTTAAAACTATTTCATTTTTTCATGTTACTGGTCCTTTCTCATTTTTTCATGTTACTGGTACTCTTTCTCATCATACCGCTGTCTGCCTCCAGTTCAGAGCTAATTGTATAATTGGTTTGTTGCTCATGTGGCCCCAGCCTTAAGTTCTGGGTGGGAGTGGGCGGAGTGAGGACTCCTTATTTTATATTAATTGCCCCTAAGCTTTAATGTATATATTTTAACAGAAATGGCAAATGAAGAGCGCAGCATAGCCGCTATTTACCAAGCTGTACATGGGTTGCCAGCAGCCAACAGAGACACTCTAGCTTACTTGATGATCCATCTTCAAAGGTGAGTGAAACTGCAAATTCAGACAATTATTCTGTGGGTGAAACCTAAACACATCATCATGAAATTTCTCATTTTCTAGAGTGGCCCAGAGCCCAGACTGTAAGATGGATGTGAGCAATCTGGCCAAGGTATTTGGCCCAACTCTTGTTGGTCACGCAGTGTCAGATCCTGACCCCATGACAATCCTTCAAGATACAAGGCGACAACCTATGGTTAGTATTTTAAAACAGTGATTTATGAACATTGTGTTTTGGGATTGTGATTTTAATACAGTCTAACATTGTAACAATAGGTCCTTGAAAGGCTGCTGTCGTTACCTGCAGAATACTGGAACCAGTACATGATGGTAGAAAATATTGACCCCAATCACATTATTGAAAATTCCAATGTTTTTAGCACTCCCCAGACTCCTGATGCCAGAGGTAGATATCAACTACTTTTATCTATAAATTCTATATATTAGACTCTTGAATAATTGTCTTGCAAATGTGACTTACTGATATAGTAAAATAATAGCTGTAAAACTGCTCAAATCTTTACCAATATCTTTATACAGGATTGTGTATTTATAACGTTCATTCTCTGTAAGGGTTGTGGCACTTGTCGGTTATTTATTGCCCATGGCAAAGTAGTAGTGACGAGAGCACAATCTTAAAGGAATAGTTCAGTGTAAATTAAAAGCTAGGTAAATAGGCTGTGCAAAATAAAAAAAAAAAAATGTTTCTAATATAGTTAGCCAAAAATGTAATGTATTCCGGCTGGAGTGACTGGATGTGTAACATAATAGCCAGAACACTACTTCCTGCTTTTCAACCTTTCAAACTTGGTTTCCACTGACTGGTTACCAGGCACCATGGGTCATATCTGTTGCTTTTGAATCTGAGCTGAATGCTGATGATAATTTGCAAAATCACTGAATAGTTATCACATGTGGCCCCCCTGCTGACTAACTCCGAGTTAGAGAGCTGAAAAGCAGCAAGTAGTGTTCTGGCTTTCCAGTCCAGACACATCCAGTCACTCCAGCCTTTATACATTACATTTTTGGCGAACTAACTATATTAGAAACATTTTTTATTTTGCACAGCCCATCTATTTACACAGTTTTTATTTTCACACTGAATTGTTCCTTTAACCATTTCACTGACTGTAATGGAAACAGCACGTCCGACTTTGGTGGAATTCATTTCCGATAAATCATCCATACTAGGTATAATATTTGCAGTTAAAAGGGGGGGAAATAATACTTCCCTTTTTTCATATGAGAGCCTCTCCAGTTGGGTTGCTTTCCAGTGCTCCAAAAAATAAATGTATTGTTTTACACAGGCAAATAATTTAAAAACTATGGGGAAAAAATGAAGGCCAATTGAAAAGCTGCTTAGAATTGCCCATTCTATAAGATATTAAAAAGTAACTTAAAAGGTGAAGAACTCATTTAAAGGAGAAATCAACCTGTGGGGAAAAACTCCCTACCTCCCACCCCAGGCTAACTACCCCCCGGGGAGATGCCCCATACTTACCCCTCGGCGCAGATTATTCCAGCGAAATACCACACATCCTTCTTCCGCGTCCTCTGTAAGCTGACTGAGAGATCGGTATGTCGTTGAATGCGCAGTTGGAGCAGTTTGCCGGTTTGTTAAAACTGTGCATGCACGGAATTACACTGAAATTGCTGATCTCCCAGTCAGTTTACAGAGGAGCCGGAAGATGGACGCGTGGAACTTCGCTGGAAGAATCTGTGCCGAGAGGTAAGTATGGAGTATGTGGCATTTCCCGGGGGGGGGGGGGGGTAGTTAGCCTGGGGGAGGGAGGTCTACCTGGGGTGGGGGTAGGGGTTTTTTTTCTTCTTCAAAACACATCAGTTAATAGTGCTGCTCAAGCAGAATTCTGCACTGAAATCCATTTCTCAAAAGAGCAAACAGATTATTTTATATTTCATTTTGAAATCTTACTTGGGACTAGACATATTGTCAGATTCTCAGGAGCCCTCAGTCATGTGACTTGTGCTCTGATAAACTTCAGTCACCCTTTACTGCTGTACAGCAAGCTGGCGTGATATCACCCCCCCCCCCCCCCCCAGCAACCTAACAACGGAACAATGGGAAGGTAAACAGATTGCAGCTCCCTGGTAGATATAAGATATAACAGCACTCAATAGTAAAAATGCAGGTCCCACTGCGACTCCTTCACTTACATTGAGTTGGAGAAACAGCCTGTCAGAAAGCAGTTCCATCCTAAAGTGCTGGCTCGTTCTGAAAGCACATGACCAGGCAAAATGACCTGAGATGGCTGTCTACACACCAATATTACAACTAAAAAAAATACATTTGTTGAGTTAGGAATTAAATTTTATATGGTAGAGTGAATTATTTGCTGTGTAATTTAGAAATAAAAACGATACAATAAAAATCATGACAGAATCCCTTTGTCTACAGAGAAAAAGGAAATCTCTCTTTTTGTTAACTGTATTATTTGGATATAGTGGAGCCTGCCTTCCCGTAATTCTGAGCTTTTTGGGGTTTCCGATAACAAAAGCATCATTTATCTGCTACAATTTGGATACAAGTTTATATAAATGACAGTGAATATATATTGGCTAGACACGTATAGGCCCCTTCAAAACTCTGTGAAATATCTACCTCCGTTAAATGTATAAATGTTCTGTTTTTTGTACAATATGTATTGAAACTATCCTTTCTCCCCTTCAACTTCCAGTCAGCATGTTAGGACCCCTTACTACTCCAGAGCAACAATTCAATAAAACTCCATCATCCAGCTCCCTCTCTCAGAGGATGAAATCCACAATTAGCAAAAACACCCCAATGTAAGTAGTCTCCATGTTTGGTTAATCGGAAGTTTCCTAAACTCGCATGCACTGATGACTTTAACTCTCACGTTTGTGTTGTAGGTTTGGAAGCAAAAGTAAATCCGTAAGCAGCATCCCTAGACAAGGAAACTTTTTTGCCTCACCTCTGCTAAAATAAAAGGCCTGGAAGATGCAAGTCATACACTACTCCTGGTGTCTACTAATCTACACTTTGCTTTTAAACACTTAATGCATTTTACTGAAGGGAATTCTAAAACATTGTACTGTATAGCAAGTCTGCTGCCAGCCATTAAGAGTTTTATAACTGTGCATTTTTATTATTTTAGTTGGCTGTTCTAAAATCTTCATTGTAGAAGCTCGTTTTAAGTTTTTTATTGTTCTGGATTGTTTTATCACAACGTCTGAATGTTTTCCAGTTTATATTGGAGTGAGCAGGTAAACAATACGGTTTGACATAAATGGAGTTGATCAAAAAAAAAAAAAACCTGCTTATATCTCTCACTGTAGGACTTATTGGGGAATAGACCCCCTATTTTTCTGTAAATATTTTTACCAAAAAAGTTGAACATTGCAGTCAATCAAAAATGTTGTATTAAACAACATAATTCATTTTTGGCTTTTAACTGTTATGTTGTGTAATACTCTGTAAATACAATACTGCTAAATTATCATCAATCTACTTGTGATTTTATTTCTTCTGAATTTAAAGGGGGTGGTTCACCTTCAGGTTAACTTTAAATATGTTCTAGAATGGCTAATTGTAAGCAACTTTTCAATTGGTATTCATTATTTATTTCTATAGTTTTTGAATGAATTGCCTTCTAACCCTTTCCAGCTCTGTAAGGCTACAGATATATTGTAACTATATTTTTTATTACTCCTCTTTCTATTCAGGCCCTCTCCTATTCATATCCCTGGCTCTTATTTAAATCAATGCATGGTTGCTAGGGTTATTTGTATCCTAGCAACCAGATCGCTGAAATTGCAAACTGGAGAGCTGCTGAATAAAAAACTAAATTTATACACAATCAAAAATGAAAACCAAATTGTCTCAAAATATCACTCTCTACATCAATCTAAAAGTTAACTCAAAGGTCAACAACCCCTTTAAGTGATAGAATTGGACAGTAGTTTGCGATAACTACCATTCTGCTCTCCATCGGAAGCCAGTAGTCCATACCATTTCATTGGCTAAAAACAGTTGTATCAACTTTTAATTTATATTATAAATAACTGCTTGGGAACTGGATGCTTTTTCATTTATATGTGTTGAATATGGTTTTCTGAGTGGAAAGGTCACGTGGCGTATTTAAAAACTCGCGGCCGATCGTAAATATGCCAGTGAAACCACACAAGCTATAATATTCGTTTTTCAGCCTGTAGTTTTCTTTTCCCACCATGCATTTCTGTTCTCGTTTCCCACAATTCCACTCAGAAGAATTTTAGTACACTTTTGTGAAAAAAAGTGGAAAACAATTTACATGCAGAATGTAGCCGTACTGCTCGTCAATACGCAGCGTAATTATATCACCAGCATACAATGCCGTGAATATGTATTTGCGAAAGTTTGGCCGCCGTGTTGAAAATATGCAGCGTATTTCAGCAAAGTGTATTTCTCAACCTGCAGATCCCATAGAGTTCAATAAAATATTGCATTTCCTTGGCGTATTGACGTTTCTGCTAAAAAACACAAATACTGGAGTCTTGTGGCGAATGTTGGCAAGCGCCTGTGAGAATTGCTATAGTGTGTATTCCATTATTTTCAATAGGGCTTCATTTTGTGCGTATTTACGCTTGTCTGTACGTTTTTAAAAAATGTAATGTAAAAACACCACGTGTGACCTTGCCCTAAAGGTCAGTTAATAGTGCTGCTCCAGCAGAATTCTGCACTGAAATCCATTTCTCAAAAGAGCAAACAGATTTTTTTTATATTCAATTTTGAAATCTGACACGGGGCTAGATATATTGTCAGTTTCCCAGCTGCCCCCAGTCATGTGACTTGTGCCTGCACTTTAGGATGGAACTACTTTCTGGCAGGCGGTTATTTCTCCTATTTAATGTAACTCAGGGGTGCCCATGTGATGTCAGACAGAGTTATCAGGCTGAAAGCCAGAGAAAATAGTTAACTATTTCTCTGGATTAGGCCACTGGCAGTAATAATTCTTTACCTTGCCCATCCTCCTTTTCTGTTCAGAAGAATGGCAAGTGATAGATGGGGAGATAGTAGTTTGATGAAAATTCTTTCAAAAAAGGTCACTTAGGGAGATTTGGAGAGGATTTAGTCGCCCGGCGACTAATCGCCTCTTCTTTGGGGGCGACTAATCTCCCTGAACTGCTTCCCCATGTCTTCCGTCTGCTTCAATGAAAGAACGCCTGCGCCAATGCACTCGTGGGTGATTAGTCGCCCCAAAGAAGAGCCGATTTGTGGCCGTGCGACCAAATCTCCCAGAATTTCCAGGTGTGCCTTTACCCTTAAGCTGGCCATAGACGAAAAGATCTGATAGTACGAATCGAGGATTCGTACGATATTCGGACCGTGTGTGGAAAGTCCTGACATTTTTTGTCCAGCCGAGATCGGTCGTTTGGTCGATCGGACAGGTTAGAAAATTTGTCGGCTGCCGATAATATCTCTGCGTGTATTGCAGATCGTACGATTTCCAGTGGGAGACTGTCACTAGCTTTGTCAGACATAACTATCGTACGATTGCTGTCAGAGGTAGAACATTGGCTGTTCTTTTACTACTTTATTTGATTGGAATGGTAAGGCTTTGATCTTTATGGTTAGTGGTGGGTCGGGAGATGAGAAAGTCCGATCGTACGTTGATTCATATGATCGGATCTTTGCATCTATGGCCAGCTTTATGCACCAGCACACACAACTTGGAATACACAGAACTTGCTTATCTAACTAATCCAGTTAGTATTGCAATCGCAATCTAGGCCTATTCACCAGTCCAGGCACACAGCCTTTAAGAAGTGCATCCAGAATATAATGGAGGGAACATGATCCATGAAAACCCCACAGTAAACCGGCAGATTTTGATCAGAAGATGCACAGTGAGGTCAGTTTAAATGGTTTACTCCATTAGAAAAGATTAGCTCCCTAATGTCTGTGGGAAATGGCCCCTTCTATAATTTGAATTGTTTATATGTACCATATCCATTCTGAACACATGCAACAAAGTTGATCAGAAAACAACCTTTCTCACGCTTGGGGGGGGGGGGTCGGGAGGCGAATCAGCACCCACCTTAAGGGTGGTGACACAAGCTAAGATTCTGGGAGATTAGACGCCCAGCGGGATGGCACTCAGATTGCTTGGTTTTCCCAAAGTCGACCGATGTTTCCTCGTGAGGTGACTTCGGAAAACAAAGCGATCTCCATCCCGCCGGTGATTTACATTCTAGCAATGGGAAGGCTTTTTGGGGAGATTAGTTGCCCGAAGAAGTGACTAGTTGCAGAGCGATAAAATCTCCCCGAATCTTAGCGTGTGCACTTACCTTTACACACAAACAGGGTATTGCCCTGTGTAAAAGAATTCCCTGTAAGACAGTCCTTTATTGTATCTATCAGGCCAGTGTACAACACTACAGTACATAGTGACTTCTCTGCCATAAACCTCTTCTGTTTCATAGCTGCTGGAACTTTTACAAGAAACCCAATATGACTACCTTGGCTATAAATGTGAAATGGAAATTCACTTTGCAGACAAGGACTGGTTTTCTATTTATTAACCTTTTGATTATATCTCTTTGGAAGACGGATGAAGACTTGAGTGGAAAGCCATCCACTTGGCAGCTATCAAGGCTGCATAAAACCTTAACTAGTAATGGAAAACTCCACCAACAGTTACAAACTGTAAGGCAGCCACTGAGTTACCTAAGAAGAAAATGTGTTTGGCTCCAAAAATAAAAATGTCTCTAGCCTATCTATGAGTGACACGTCTTTTTGGATATAATTAAGTTTCTAGCCAGAATGCTGTACCCTCCTTATTACTGCTGCTCATTATATTAACATTTAGTATATTCTGTGACAAGTTGTAACTTACTTTTTTTTTCCGTATTTGTGGTTTTTGAGATATTTTGATTTTTTTTTTTTATTCAGCAGCTCTCCCCGAACTGCCTTCCTCCTGTTAAAATGAAAAAATGCCTGCGGCAATGCACTCGAGCGCATTGCCGCAGGCGTTTAGCATGTGGAAGGCAGTTCAGGGAGATTGTCGCCCCGAAGAAGAGGAGGTGGATTTTGAGAAATCAAAGTTTTTTGGGGGGAAAACTTAGAACCAAATTCGATTGAATGCTCTATTCCTTTGATCGTACGATTTGAATACGGATCTCTTCGACCCAAAAAAACCTTCGACTTTGGTTGGTCTTTAATTCAAATTTTGAAGTATTTTCAATTTGAAATTCAACCCTTGATAAATATGCCCCTAAGTGTTACCCCAGGCAAATGCCCCTAACTATTTACTTACCCCTCGGTGCAGATTGAGGCATCGGAGTTCACGGGCGCCATCTTCTCTTCGGAATGAGACCATGATTTGAATAAGATTCTGGAATAGGAGAGGCATGAATAGAAAGATGAGTAATAAAAAAAAAACAGCAATAACAATAAAGGGCAGATTTATAAAAATGTTTTAGTTTTAGATTTTAATAGATAAAAACTCACCCACGTTCTATTCATCCCTATGGGATTTTTAGAACCATGTTTATCAAGTGGTGAGTTCTAACTTTCACCTATTGATAAATACAATTCTCAAAATGTCATAGAAATGAATAGAAACGTGATTGAGTTTTTATTTATTAAGCTTTAAACTCAGATTTTGATAAATCTGCCGCTGAGTGTGTACTGTGTAGCCTTATAGAGCATTTGTTTTAAGATGGGGGGTCAGTGACCCCCTTTGAAAACTGGAAAGTGTCAGAAGAAGAAGGCATATAATTAAAAAAAATATATATAAAAGAAATAATGAAGACCAATTGAAAAATTGCTTATAATTGGCCATTCTATGAACCACCGTTTAAGTGAATGGCTGTTTTATGAGTGAGGCAGAGATAAGGTCACCAGAAATGTAATTTTTATTTTATATATGTATCATAACATTATTTATAATTTTGCCATAAAAGTATGTTCCTGACTCCCTGTGATTGCTTATGAGGGGGCTGAAATATTTGTGCAGCAGGAGTCCATTAGCATTAGAAAAACTAACTGCCAGGTTAAGAAGGGACAGTCAGGTTTAGGAACTCCAACTAACAATAACTTACAAAGACTAACCTCTCAGCAAAAAGATCAACATGACCTATAGGTAACTTTAAATGTACATTCATATTTTAAAGAGAAGTTTTATTAGTGTCAGTATCACTTTAAAGGGGCCACCTTTCAGTTAACT
Source organism: Xenopus petersii (assembly GCA_038501925.1). Taxonomy (NCBI): domain Eukaryota; kingdom Metazoa; phylum Chordata; class Amphibia; order Anura; family Pipidae; genus Xenopus; species Xenopus petersii. The sequence continues at coordinate 37,063,152 of CM076674.1, forward strand.
TTTAGTATGTAATAACATTACTTATTCTAAGCAACTTTTCAATTAGCCTTCATTATTATTATTTTTTATATAGTTGTTGAATTATTTGCCTTCTTTGAGTCTTTCCAGCTTTCAAATAAGGGGTCACTGACCCCATCTCAAAAAAACGCTCTGTAAGGCTACACATTTATTGTTATTGCTACTTTTTATTATTGTCTTTCTATTCAGGCCTCTCCTGTTTATATTTCAGTCTATTGTTCAAATCAGTGCATGGTTGCTAGGGGTATTTGGATCATAGCAACCAGATTGCTGACATGGCAAACTGCAGAGCTGCTGAATAAAAAGCTAAATAACCCACGAAAGCAAATAAGAAAAACCCATATGCAAATTATCTCAGAATCACACTCTGTACATAATAATAGAATTTAAGGAAAAAAATACCCCCAAATGAATATTTAAGCAACAGTAGTTTATATCAAATTAAGTGGCATATTAAAGAATCTTACCAAACTGGAATATATATTTAAGTAAATATTGCCCTTTTACACCATTCTGTGATGGTCTGTGTGCTGCCTCAGAGATCACCTGACCAGAAATACTACAACTCTAACTGTAACAGGAAGAAGTGTGGAAGCAAAAGGCACAACTCTCTCTCTGTTAATTGGCTCATGTGACCTAACATGTATGGTTTGTTGGTATGTTTGTGAGTACAGTGAATCGTACGATCCCAGGGGGCGGCCCTTATATTTTAAAATGGCAGTTTTCTATTTATGATTACCCAATGGCACATACTACTAGAAAAGTATATTATTATGAAAATGGTTTCTTTACATGAAGCAGGGTTTTACATACGAGCTGTTTTATGCAATATCTTTTTATAGAGACCTACATTGTTTGGGGGTAAAGTTTTCTTTAACTAAAAGGTAAACAACCCCTTTAAGAAATGTGCCCAAATGTTTATTACGATAAAAAAAATGATAAAACTCGATCAGTTGGCCTGAATCCAGCCCACCATTGTATTGTAGAACGACTTCTCCATGACTATTTTATTCAGAGACACCTATGACTAAGTGTCGGAGGGTACGAAACGCGTAAGGTGGGCCATGTGGGGTCAGTATGTATCAAACTTTTTAATGTGAATAATAATAAATAATTTATTTTTACTAAAAATAAGCCTTGGGACATATATCTTTTGATATAAACTTTCTGAGTTTTGTATATTTTATTCAGGACAATAGATCTCTATTGATGGTGGATATTTTACTGGCTTTCTATTGTATATTTACTGAGGAAAAAACTTGTTTGGCTCTAGAGACTGATTGCTGGCTTAACCTTTAACAAAGTAATAGAACACTTTCTTGCGCTGACCTTTGTACTATTATATTTACAAGATGAGACCTTGCTCTTCAGTAGTTTATTGGCTTGCTGAGCAAACATATTTCTATTAGGACAGAAGAGCTTTCTCAATGTGGATATCCCCAGGCAAAGCCAAACATAGCAGCTAAGGGTAAGGGTACCTCTTCTTTGGGGCGACTAATCTCCCCGAATGGCTTCCCCCCTGTTTCCTTGTGAGGCAACTTCGGAAAGTGATTGTAATAACCCAGGCCGGGGGAGTTTTCTGTTGATAGGAGCACCGGCCTGGGGGTTCAGGTAAGTCAATACAATCACTTGGGGTTGCCTACATTTGGTACCCCAAGTGCTGCAAGCTTTCCTTCTCCTTTAAAAGCCACTGACAGGACTGCCCCTTAGAACTGACTTAGCAGGATAAGAAGGGCTTATCCGCCAACAAACCTGCCCCGCCGATATCTTGATTAGTCCTCATTATTGTTACAAATAAATGCCTAGACCTAGATTAGTACCAAGTTTAAATAGATTAATTTGTAGTACAGGAACGGGACCTGTTATCCAGAATGCTTAGGACCTGCGGTTTTCCTGATAATGGATCTTTCCGTAATTTGGATCTGCATACCTAAATTCTGCTAGAAAATCAAGTCAACATTAACTAAACCCAGTAGGCTGTTTTTTCTTCCAATAAGGATTAATTATATATTAGTTTAGATCAAGTACAAGGTTCTGTTATATTATTACAGAGAAAATATTTTCAAAAATGTGGATTATTTGATTAAAATAGAATCTATGGGAGACAGCCTTTCCATATTTAGTTGCTTTCTAGATAACAGGTTTCCGGATAGAGGATCCCATACCTATAGTTGTAATAGTTTGCAGTTTTTTCCTTTGCCCAAGCTGTCTTGGTCTGCCACTGCCTGTATACAATTTAATCTCTCCTACCGCACACCTGTAGTTCACCAATCCTGCAACTGGTGGTGCGTTTCTTCCGTTGACCCGGCCGGGTCCCTTAGCAACGTATGTGTATAGAAAACGGATCCGCACACGCGCTGGTTAATGCAGTCGGGGTGTACCCCTTTTATTTAGCCACCAAACATTCAACGTTTCAAGGGGAACACTGTCCCTTCATCAGGCGCTTGCTCAGTAGCATGAACTCTGCCGTATTACTATTCTGTACCTGCTCAGTAACATGAGCATCCACTGGGGAGGTAGTGTGAAATAAGCCATATTAATTGATCAGCAGTTAGCTATGATCACACCAGTGCAATTAAATGAATAAAAGCAAAACACTGATTGTTACTTTGTTTTGAGACCCTGGGCTAAATTCCCATGTTAGTGCTTTTAGATCGTAAGTTCTTTAGCTGTAGAAAAGAGTTAGAGAATACAATAAGGCACAGAAAGAGACTCCCTTGAGTAACTGAAGGTACAAAATGTTCTATTCACGTAGCTCTCTGCCATGTACCTCACTGTTTTTTTATTTTTTTAACTTTGAATCTTCGTACCTGGATTTTACGTTTTCCTGCATTTCCCACCATTTTTTTGGTCCCACTAATTTATAATGCATTTCAACTGGGTGATTTTCCTTGATTTTACGTCTTGTGTTTTTCACCAAAATTATCCTGATGTTCCCAAAGTGTCTATTTGTGCTCTTTGATTGTTATTATTAGTGACATTAAGGGGCACATTTACCTAGGGTCGAATATCGAGGGTTAATTAACCCTCGAGATTCGTCTGTCGAAGTAATTCCTTTTCCTTTGCGCTATTCCTACGATCGAACAATCGAAGGAATAATCGTTCGATCAAACGATTAAATCCTTAGAATCGAACGATTCGAAGGATTTTAATCCATCGATCGAAGGATATTCCTTCGATCAGGAAATTGCTAGGAAGCCTATGGAGACCTTCCCCGTAGGCTAACATTGGCCTCGGTAGGTTTTAGGTGGTGAACTAGGGGGTCGAAGAAATTTTTAAAGAGACAGTACTTTGACTATCGAATGGTCGAACGATTTTTAGTTCAATTCGAAGGTCGTAGTCGAAGTAGCCAAATTCCGCTGCGCCGACCCTGCATTGAGGGGGTAATTAAAGACTTAGGGGCATTTATAGGTATTAACACGTGTGCGGGGGGGGGAACTATGGAGGGTAGGGGTTAGAGGTTTTCATAAGTTTAGGGGTTTGCTTCTCCTTTAATCAGTTAAACTTTCTAAAATACACATCAGGTAGAGCTATTAGATAAAGAGTATTTTCTTCATAGTGGCTGTACATGTGAAGCCTTTAACAGTATACAGTAGAACCCCCATTTTACAGTTTCCAGGGGACCAGAAAAAAATGGTGTAAAATCAGGAAAATGGATTATGCATAATATATAGGTGGGACCACAAAACAACAATGTAAAATGAGGGAAAACTTAAAAATAGATGTAAAATTGAGGTTTCACTGTAGTTTGGCAAAGTATGGCAAAGCTACTGCTAGTGAGAGTACTATGGTTAATATTAGTTTTACCACTATAATTGGTTATCTTATTGTAGGGACCCATACGGTTAATGTGGCTTTAACTCCTTATACTTCCTGATCTCCCTAGTTGCTGGGCAGATTCCCATGTAGCTAGAGGTAATTTGCATAGTTATATTATTGGCCAGGAGGCGCTGTGACAGCGTCCGGTCACACTCTGATATAGTGAGTAAGAAGGGGTGGATCTTGCCAGATGCTGATCCAGCTGGATGTGCCCACATGATGTGGATCATTTGTTTTGGACAAATAAAAGTTATTCTGTTATACTGCAGGAACCTCCTAGCACACATTATTCTTATTGTTGTTGCACAGTAGTCTGAGAGTTGTAGTTGCAGAACACCATTCCTGAAATCTTCCATTCAGCAAAGGTCCTAGCCTGGGGTGTTTGAGTCACATGTAACCCATGCTCTAAGCACTAGCTGGACATTAACCCCTTTTTGGTCTGCGTAGCCAAGTTAGCGTTACATTATTTTGTCTTAATGTTATTAACAGACGGAACAAAGCTAAAGTAACCAATGTTTTTCATGTTGTATTGCTACTTGAATTGTATTGTATTTTAGAACACTGGTGGTGTTCTAAAATAAAAAAAAGGGGCACTTCCCCCCCCCTGCAGAAAACTGTGTGTGTGCGCGGATCCGTAAACAAAAGTTGCTGTTGCTATGGGATCTTGCCGGGTCAACGGAGGGCCAGCACCACTACTGCAGTGTAAGTCTGTTACAGGAGTGCGGTTTATCTATTACATCACCTTGAAGTTTTGGCATAATGGGTCATGGCTATGGCACATGTGGGGCGTAACTATGCATTCATGCGACAATATTTGTAATTATTGGCAGTTCACATCATCTAGGGGCCCCAGATGACCAGTGGGCTAATAATTATGGCCCCCCGGGGCGAGGGTCCTCTTCAGGTGCAGGCCCAGACTGGCAATCTGTGGGTTCTGGCAAATGCCAGAGGGGCTGCTATAAGGGGCCATAGAAAGTCACTATTTAGTGGGCTGGTGGGGCTGTTTGGGCCTCTGTGTTCCTTAAATGCCAGGGCCTATTTTAATTCTCAGTCCGGACCTGGTCCTCCTAATTTAGTAGTATAGTGCCCGATGATCACTGATGTTCTGCACCTGTGAGTGCATCAGTGTACAGAATTGAATTGGTTGGATCAACATAATTGGGGGGTGGACCATAATGGTCTCCTCTTCTGAGGAATGTATTCATCATCATCATCATTTATTTATATAGCGCTGTCAAGATACGCAGTGCTTTACTGCAGTTATAGCAAACAGGCAATAAATGGTGGATAACAGACAAGGATTACAGAGTACAATAGGGTTTACAAACTAAAAGGTTAGGGTACAATTGAGACATTAGGATTGTATAAACAATTTGTCATTATTGATACAGCAATGATTAATTAAGGTACATCGAATAGGCCTCTTTAAACAGATGGGTCTTTAAGGAGCGCTTGAAAGTTTGGAAAGAAGGAGAAAGTCTGACAGCTCGAGGCACAGAGTTCCAGAGAAAAGCAGAAGCCCGAGAGAAGTCTTGTAGACGAGAATGGGCAGAAGTGATCAGAGGAGAAGTGAGGCGAAGATCAGAAGCAGAGCGAAGGTTTTGTGAAGGAGTGTATTTGGAGATTAGAGATGAAATATAGGGAGGGGTTTCATTATTAAGGGCCTTGAATGTGAGTGTAAGTAATTTGAATTTGATTCTAGAAGAGATTGGGAGCCAGTGAAGGGACATACATATGGGAGCAGCAGATGTTGAGCGGCGAGCTAGATGAATGAGTCGAGCGGCCGCGTTTAGAATAGATTGGAGTTGTGAAAGGTGACTTGTTGGAATACCTGTGAGGAGTAAGTTGCAGTAATCAAGGCGGGAGATGATGAGAGACTGAATCAGTGTTTTAGTTGATTCTGAACTGAGATAGGGTCTTATTCGAGCAATGTTGCGCAGTTGAATACGGCAAGATTTTGCAAGTGTTTGAATGTGTGGTGAAAAAGACAGATGAGAGTCTAAGATGACTCCTAGGCAGCGTGCCTGTGTGGTGGAATGAAAGGTGGTGTTGTTTACGGTGAGTGATATCTGAGGGACAGGGGAAGATCTTGGAGGAAATATGATGAGTTCTGTTTTAGAAAGGTTCAGTTTCAGGTGGCGCTGTGACATCCAGGAGGAGACAGCAGAGAGACAGTATGTGACTTGGGAAAGGACAGAATTAGAAAGATCAGGAGTAGACAAGTAGAGTTGGGTGTCATCAGCATAAAGGTGATACTGAAGTCCAAATGACTGAATGAGTTTTCCTAGTGAAGTTGTATAGAGCGAGAACAGCAGGGGGCCAAGAACAGAGCCTTGAGGAACTCCAACAGAGAGTGGGAAAGTAGTAGAAGTAGAGTTAGAGAAGGAAACTTTAAAGGAACGGTCAGACAGATAAGATGTAAACCATGAAAGAGCAGTGTCCCGAATGCCAGCTGAGTGTAGAATGTCAAGGAGGAGTGTGTGGTCAACTGTGTCAAAGGCTGCAGAGAGATCTAGAAGGATTAGAATGGAATAATGACCTTTAGACTTTGCCAATAGAAGATCATTGGTTACTTTGGTGAGTGCAGTTTCAGTCCAGTGTGATGGGCTGAAGCCAGATTGCAAGGGGTCGAGGAGAGAGTTGTGAGTGAGATGCTGGATCAGGCGTTTGTAAACAAGCCTTTCTAGTAATTCAGATAGTTTTTATGCACCTTTTTGCTGTTAATGTTTTCACAGTTAGGATAACCCAGTTAAATTGTAATAAATCCCATCTAAAACAATAGGCTATTAAAAGACATTTTCTTAACTTAAGAAATACCTGCACAATTTCATTCTTTATACAACATGGCCATAGAGTATGTAAGCTTATCATTCCCACCAAGGCAAATCTGTGACACTTCAGAAGTTGTAGAGCACATAGCAATTTCACTTCCATGGGGTGCCAGTGCTTGACCCCTACTATAGACACCCAACAAGACCCTTTAAAATCCTTCACCGTCAACAGACATCTCCCCATTGTGCTTTAATAAGATGTTTGAATCCAGAAAAATGTAAACATTTAAATAGGCAAAATAACATGGACTAATTAGGTGGAATTTTATGTTAATGGGCTGTAAAGAGAAGCATTGGCTGCTCTATATGTGTTTAATATTACTAAACTAAGTTTATTTAATAAAATCCTAGAAACTAGCTGGACGGCAGATTTTCAAGTACAAGAAAATCCCAGAAACGGCATATTGTTAATGCATACCAATTTTAATCCCAGTTAGTAGCTTTGAAGCTTTCAAAGACATCTGAAACATCAGCGACTACAAATCAATTCTGCAGTAAACTCTAATAGATAGATCAACCTAAGATTGAATGAAATATTAATAAACTACTGGGTACTGCAAATTAGGCTTCCCAACTGAAGGGCTGAGTCTAGACAGATCCCAGAGCCACGATTGAGTAAAAATCCACATTCATCTCACTAAGATGATGTTAATGCATGTGCCCTGCCTGCAATAAAATGTGCAATAATGAATCATTATTTCTAGCAGAGTAACTCAAGGCAAATTAAGATCTTAACTGGCAATATTAGAAGCAATCCCAGCTAGTTATATCAACTGTTTTTCTCCTCACAGGTAATCATAGGTGAAAGAAACAATGTTATAACTAGCACCAAAGTAGCAGGCGTCTCACATTTCGCCGTTTTCTGTAGTTTCAAATTGTTCTGTAAAGGTAAATGACAAGTTTGGGTATGCTGTAGTAATATCATAGATAAATTCACTGATTTAACTCAGCTTTACTACCTCTTTTAGTTGGAAACTACACAAGCAGTACAACTCAGAATGTAGAATGCTGCTATATAAATTTGTTGTTTGTGGTTGTTGGAGAATTACAGCCATGAGCTGCCAATTTGTTGTAAAACAACCACCAGGGTTCTACAGTTGGTGGAGAACTACAGTCATTATCTCTTCATTTGTTGATGAAATTAGCTCTTCAGGGGTTGAAAAACTACAGCTGTAACATCTTCAGTTTTATGAAATCCATCAGCTATTCAGGGGCCGGAGATTTACAGCCATCAGCTCTTCAGTTGTTATAAAATACAAACATCAGCTCTTCAGGGGGTAGGAGATTTACAGCCATCAGCTCTTCAGTTGTTATAAAATACAAACATCACCTCTTCAGGGGCCGGAGATTTACAGCCGTCAGCTCTTCAGTTTTTGTAAAATACAAACATCAGCTCTAAAGGGGCCTGAGATTTACCGCCATCAGCTCTTCAGGGGTTGGAGATTTACAGCCATCAGCTGTTCAGTTGCTATAGAATAAAAACATCAGCTCTTCAGGGGTCAGAGAATTACAGGCATTAGCTCTTCAGCTCTTTGTGAATTACAATTTCCAGTTGTGGGTCAAGTACAGCCATTAGCCAGCTCTTAATTTGTTGGTTAAATACAACTATCGGCTGTACAAGAGTTGGAGAATTACAGGAATCACCCCTGAAGTTGGTGAATTACAACAATCTGCTCTGCGGGGGTTAGAAAATTACAACCCTCAGTTATTCAATTGGTGGTGAATTACAACCAACTGCTCTTCAGTTCTTGGAGAATAGCTGCCACCAACTTTTCAGTTGAATTACAATCATTAGCTTTGGAGTTATTGCAGAATTACAATCATTAGCCATCCACTGTGTTAGCCTGTAGCAGACACAGCAAGCAGATATTGGCACTAAACGATCCATTTTCACAGATATCCACTCGTAGGGTCTATGCACAGGCCAATGCCGTGGCTGTGCAGAGATGGAGCAGAGGGGAGCACACTGGCTTCTCTCCACCTGCTGTGCCTTGTCTTACTTCAACCAGTTGCATTAAAAACAACAACTTTGAAGAATATATACATAAATACTGATTCAGCTGAATAAAAGTCTCTGAACAATAGCACAAACCTGTAAGTTTTACCAAGCATATTTATAACATAAACCATGTTTGTTCCCGTTTGCCTGATCTGAGTTACACAGATGCATTTTCCGCTGCTATAGATGGTTTTATATGTGACAAACACATCATGTGCCCATCCCCCTCCCCATTTCCATTTGAAAAGTGCATAAATGAGATCATTTTATCATGCCTAATTTAATTAATTCCTAATTTAATTACTGGCGCTTTATAATACTGTTGTGGTATTTTATGCAGGGGCATGATGTTTGTTTTAATTTGAAGGATGCTCAGGGATACAATATAGGCTGTTTTATGGCATAGCATGTTGTGTACTTTAGCTGTTTGCTTTGCAGGATATCCTTTATGGATATTCAGCAGCTAATGTCAGGAAAGCAAGACTTGGCATATTGGTCTCTAGTTAATTGTTTAATTGCTTTCTGGCTCTTCCCATATATCAGACTTGATCATGTCATCAGCCTAATAAGTAAAACACTTGACTTAAATTCCTCTAACATTTATTCTACCCCCATGCTGATTATGCCACTGTGTAACATAAAAGCAAGGAAAATGCCTTGGAAACGTGTAATTTACATCTGCCTGCTACATGGGTAATGCAAGGCTTCATTAGGGGCCAAGTTTATAAACCAACTTTTCCAGCATTCATCTATGGGGACTGTGTACATATAGTGGTGACAGGTCAACCTCCTAATTATTTAAAAACTATAAGAAATAAATAATGAAAACCAATTGTAAATATGATAGGAATGTGGCATTCTATAACATACTTAAACTTAAGTTAAAGGTGAACCACCCCTTTAAAAATACTTGCCTGAAGGGGAGATATCGCTAAAATGAGAATTTAATATAAGCTTCCTCATACTGAGACAAGAAACTTTTTAAATACAATCAATCAGCTCTAATTCATCTGCTAGGAAGGAAGCCCCCCCTATAAGATATACTGGATCTAACTGTCATTGAATATCTGACATCCAACTGCTACATGAAGAAAGAGGTGGGCATTAAAAGTACTGTTTCTATTTTTGCAGATGATACTAAATTGTGCAGAACTATAGGTTCCATGCAGGATGCTGCCACTTTGCAGAGGGATTTGTCTAAGTTGGAAAACTGGGCAGCAAACTGGAAAATGAGGTTCAATGTTGATAAATGCAGGTTATGCACTTTGGCAAAAATAATATAAATGCAAGTTATACACTAAATGGCAGTGTGTTGGGAGTTTCCTTAACTGAGAAGGATCTAGGGGTCTTTGTAGATAACAAGTTGTCTAATTCTGGGCAGTGTCATTCTGTGGCTACTAAAGCAAATAAAGTTCTGTCTTGCATAAAAAAGGGCATTAACTCAAGGGATGAAAACATAATTATGCCTCTTTATAGGTCCCTGGTAAGGCCTCATCTGGAGTATGCAGTGCAGTTTTGGACTCCAGTCCTTAAGAGGGATATAAATGAGCTGGAGAGAGTGCAGAGACTAAGTGCAACTAAATTGGTTAGAGGGACGGAAGACTTAAATTATGAGGGTAGACTGTCAAGGTTGGGGTTGTTTTCTCTGGAAAAAAGGCGCTTGCGAGGGGACATGATTACACTTTACAAGTACATTAGAGGACATTATAGACAAATGGCAGGGGACCTTTTTACCCATAAAGTGGATCACCGTACCAGAGGCCACCCCTTTAGACTAGAAGAAAAGAACTTTCATTTGAAGCAACGTAGGGGGTTCTTCACAGTCAGGACAGTGAGGTTGTGGAATGCACTGCCGGGTGATGTTGTGATGCTGATTCAGTTAATGCCTTTAAGAATGGCTTGGGTGATTTCTTGTACAGACATAATATCAAAGGCTATTGTGATTCTAAGCTCTATAGTTAGTATAGGTATGGGTATATAGAATTTTATTAAAAGTAGGGAGGGGTGTATGTATGGAGGGGTTGAACTTGATGGACTTTGTCTTTTTTCAACCAGATTTAACTATGAATGAAGAGAAACAGATGCTGAGAGAGGAATAGTGAATATAATCTTGTTTATTTCAGAAATGGTACAGAATATTGATTGTGTTTTCTTGTTTCAGTATGATGAAGCTAATATTAATTTTCCATTTTAGCCATAGCTCCCCTTTAAGCAAGTATTTTTTAATTTATTTTAATAATGCTTCCATTAAATGTAAAAGTGAAAGTGTTTCCCAATCCCCTCACAAATAATAATGGAATTAGCCAGTGAAGAGAGGTGTATTCCACAAAATAAAATAATCTTTGCTAAATGCATCTGGATATTTACTATTTTTAATATTTTTCTGCAGTGTTCTGGCAACTGCAGAAAAGAAATAGTGAATAATTTAATCTGGTAATAAAAAACATGTTGTATATGTATTTATGTCAACAGAAAAGTGCATAATACAACTACATGGACAGTCACTGACATGCTTGTACAGAAAATCCTAGAAATGTTAATTTTAAATTATGTAATACAACCCAATTATTTGTAAAATGAACAAACACAGGAATAAAAGAGTAGAAGGAGGGCAGGTAAGAGGCAAAAAATAGGACAACAGCAAAAGGGTCCACTGAGGCTCATCTCATTCTAAAATGACTCCATCGTTTAAATGTATGGGAATGGGACCTGTTATCAGATCTGCATAAGGAATCTTTCAATAATTTAGATCTACATATTAAGTCTAAAAAAAAAACATTAAATAAACCCAATAAGATTGTTTTGCCTCCAATAAGGATTAATCACATCTTAGTTGGGAAGTTACTTTTTTGAATTATTTAAAAAATGGAAAACAGCCTTCCTGTAATTCAGAGCATTCTCAATAATGGGTTTTGGGATAATGTATCCTGTACCTGTATAACACAGGAAAAAGGAGGATCTGTAGAAATTTGTGTCATAGTCATCTATCCATAGTGAATAATTGGGGGGATTCAGGTGATTCCATAGTCACAATAGACACAATGGCTTGGTCTGCAATGTTAGAGATGTTCTGCACTAGTAACAATTACATATTACATAAACAATTCAATATTACAATATATATATACAATTATATGGGTTTTACTAATAGGGCACAAATGTATTCTGCCACCTCTCACCACAATGAAACAATGTGGAATACATGAGCAATGAAGGAACCACATCTCGGGCAGGTATCAAGTGTTATCGGATTTATCTTATAAAACCAATGAAAGATACACTCTATGGCGTGTCTGGATGGATCAAGTAGCCTCATGCTAGGAATAAATTGATATCCTCAGTCATGTATTTTAATACATGGAATTACTTTGTGCAGTGTTGTTGGGCTTTAGGCTCCATCTATGTAGCCCATAGCAACCAATCAGCAGGTTTTCTAATTTTTTACCAATTTTTCATGAACCTGTGCTTTCATTTCATCACACTGTTTTACTTAAAAAATAAAGCAGGTCACTATTATCCACCCTTTGCCTTCCACATCAACCAGTGGGATGGGATCCAAGGAGCTGTCAGTGTGCCACGTTTATAAGAAATTGACAACACGACAGTAAATGTCACTATTACCTGTGATTTTTATTTGTGATGTGCAGGTTGACCTGAAACCTGCGGTTGACAGGTCAACCAATCGGTTGGGCAGATTAGGGTTGAAATTTGGCCAACCATTATGGGTTAGGGTTGGGTGTGGGTCAGATTGAGAACCAGAAGTGCACACAGAAGTAGGGTACAGAGTGAGAAGATGTGGGTACGGCTTTGGGTGCAGGTCCTACAATGGCAACATTTTGCAGGTTACATGGGGTGCAAGTTAAGGTTTTGCAGATTAGGGTCGGGTGCTGGTTGAGTTTTTCCTGTCACACAAATTGCTAATTTAAATATATGCAATAAGGAGTATAAGGGTGGATTACACAAAATATTTTTCAGCTAAAGATGAAATATGTCTAATTGTAAACCATGCACCAAGACTGGGTAGCATGCAGCCAAGGTTTAGTCTAAAATTATAATGATTTTAAATACACAACAGAGATACAGTAACTGCTCATTTACATCTACAAGTGCAGTAAGCAAAGTGCAACATTTGAGGGCATTTGCAATATTTTTTTACCATAAGGCAGCATTTTCACCCAGAAATCCAGAGTTGTTTTTGTTGCAAGGTGGCATTGCTCCTGATGTAATTGCGGCCAAAAAAACAGAATTGCGCTTGCACTTTGCTGAAAATTACAGTGTTCACCATGAGAGTTACAGGTGCGTCTGTTTCTTTAGACACAAGTGCACTGCACCTACTGACACAAGGCATTGAGGGAACAATGGGTCAATAGGTGCAACTGTGCTCAATTCAGAACAGCGCAACTTTATGGAAGTGCATAGAGCGCATTTTGATGCAATGCTTTGCCTAAGATGGACAGAAAGCTAGGTTAAAGGGGTTGTTCACCTTTCAGTTAACTTTTAGTATATATAGAATGGCTAATTCTAAGCAACTTTGCAATAGGTCTTTAATATTTATTTTTTTATAGTTTTTTTTATTATTTGCCTTTTTACTTTTTGTCTCTTTCCAGCTTTTAAATGGGAAGTCACTGATCTCATCTAAAAAAACAAATGCTCTGTAAAGCTACAAATGTATTGTTTATTGCTACTTTTTATTACGCACCTTTCTATATATATTCCGGTTTCTTATTCAAATCAATGCATGGTTGCTAGGGCAATTTGGACCACAGCAACCAGATTGCAGGAATAGCAACCCAGAGAGCTGCTGAATAAAAAGTTAAATAACTCAAAAACCACAAATAATGGAAAAAATGAAAACTAAAAGCAATTTGTCTCAGAATATCATTTTCTACATCATACAACCCCTTTAACTACTTGCTATCCAGGGTTGTGAGTTAACACGCCCACTTCTGTGACAGTCGTTACATGAAAATATGATGTTAAACATTTGTCACAAATTAGTGTTTAGCCATGAATAGTTCAGCAACAGCCAAAATACAATGGAGACAAATACAGTAACAACACAATGCCATTGCTTGCTTAATGCAGTAACCTTTTTATGACCACAGTGCACTTCTGTTTCATTGATCCCATTCACATGACCGTCTCAACAAGCCTTGATCAAGTACATAGAAATTAAGAGTGGAAATAAAATATTACACTTTGCCCAAGAGAATAGAGTTAATTATAAAATGTACTTGTTTGGTATTGGTATAAACTAACACTTTTAACCTGTCCTGTGAGTAAGATGCAAATGATAAATGGCCCTGTGTCTTGAAGGATTCTCTTATGCTGAATGAATCATTGATTTTATTAAAAGCTATGATAAATGCACCCTGCATTGCATGGATGGGAAAATGGAAATGAGGAATATTACTCATGTCTAGGGATGTAGCGAACCGCCGACTATGTGTTCGCGAACGCCGTTCGCGAACACCGGCAAAAAATGCGTACAGTTCGCGAACTTCGAACATCCGAAAATCGTTCGATTCGAACGATTGAAGGATTTCAATCGTTCGATCGAAGGATTTTCGTTCGAATCGAACGATCGAAGCCATTCGATCGAATGATTTCATTCAATTCAATGGCTTCGATCTTTCGATTCGAATGAAAATCCTTCGATTTTAGCGGTCGAAGGAATCGAATGGTCAAATGATCGAACGATTTTTGACGCGAACGCCTATTGGCGAACTTGCGGCGGACGCGAACAGTTGAAGTTCGCGCGAACTAGTTCGCCGGTGAACAGTTCGCTACATCCCTACTCATGTCACTCAGTGCATGGGATCACACATATGGACAGTGAGGCCCAGTGATACTGGTCAGGTTTCTCTCTGGGATGTTTGTACAAGTGGGAGGGACAGACTGGGAAGTGGCCTTTTATTAATCTTAATCAGTGGTGTAACTAGATGTTACTGGGTCCAACAACAAATTAATTTTAGGGCCCCCAACATATCCAGAGGTTGAAATGTTTTACTAATATATGTTGAAATTGAGCATTATTTGGGCCGAATGGGGCCCCTATACCTCCTGGGCCCCCTACAGCTGCAGGGTCTGCTTCCCCTGTAGTTACACCCATACAAGTGTGACCACTGTTTCATCATTCAGCCTTACTACAAAGGTTTAGTGATGGTTTGAATGTAGTGATTGGCGAAATTCGTGAAACAGCGGAAAATTTGCGAAACACAAATTTTGATGCTCCTGTCAATTTTGAAGCTGGCGTTAAAGGCAATTGGCATCGGAATAATGTTGACATGAGTGACTTTTCCAAAACACTTCCAAAATGTTTTGACGCCGGTGAATTATCGCAGGGATTTTTGTGGAAATTCACTGCAAATTCATGCCTAGCAAATTTATTCACCCATCGCTATTTGAATGATCTTTCTTCCTTTATTATGTTATTTTTACATCCACATATGTAAGTTCCTGAGTGAGTAGGAGATGGTTCCTTCGTTTCTGAGATGAGAGAATTGCTCTTGTATTTCTCTTTTGTTAAAATGTACCAAATGTACCATGCCCCTTAGTGCTCTAGCAACTGTGCCCTGGGGTATAATAATAAAGAATCTGGCAAGGCAGATATTTGGCAAGTGCAAGGCCTCCCTGTCCTTACTGTCTGCATGTGCTAAGTGCAGGTTTACATTGCAGCCTGTACCCACTGCTACTCTCTACCTAAATGGGGAGTAAGTCAGGGAAGGGGTAGGAAATTGTTTGTACTTTGTACGCTGCCTTTAGTGTTCAATTAGTCACATTCCAACTAGAACATCAATTTAATGGCCACAGAGATTCCTGAAAATCCCCTTTCAATCCAAAGAGCAGTCATTTAATGGAAATATCCATAGGGCCATTATGATCCATTTGTACAATCCATTTATCCAATAATCAATCAGTCTGAAAAGTAATCTTGAGACAAACATTAAAAGACAGAATTCCATTTTTTCCATACTGTTTAAAATATACAAGTCTAATATAAAGGATATAAATTAGATTTGTATGTTAAGTCTGTATAGGAAAAAATTAATTTTGAATTTTAATCTGATTGCATTGTGACTACTGAAATAAATAGCTGCTTGTTACCCACAGCGATGCTTGTGCTCATGTACGGCACCACTAATCATACAGAGTTAAACAATGGTCCTTCATTTTGGTTGATAGTTTCCAGAGCAAATATGGGTTGGTTGTATTTACTCAGATCCCAAACCAAACATAGAGGGGACTATTTAGTGTTTTTCCACAATTTGAAAGAGTCAAATATGATATACATTTTTTTAAAATTTGTGGTTTTGTATCTCTATCAATTTAAAACAATCTTCAGAATTTTAATGAGAAAAATCTGACAGATTTAACCTGGCCGAGCTTCTACAGGAGTCAGAGGGAGGTTTCATTTTTTTAAATACAGCGCCATTCTACCTGTTTTCGGGGTCCTTTGCCCAGGGGCCGAGGTGACCAATGGGTTAATGATTTGGGCCCATGGGGGGAGATTCCTGCTAACTTAGTATTATGGAGCCCCATGATTCCTGTTTAGTGTCGCACCCTACATACTTTGAAGCAATGGCACCCAGCTTCACCTAGACACTAAAAGAGCCCATCATTCAGGGAATGTTGTGAAAGGGATGACAAGCAAATCATAGGGTTTGTTTACAAATGCAAGTTTAGTGCCTCATGTTCTGAATGGAGCGAAGTTGCACCTTTTGATGTGGAGAAACCCTGGACCAGGCAGTACTTGTACTGCGTAAATGGGCATTTAAATTTGCTACCTGTGGCTGGTAGCTCCTCATATAGGAAACACGTATAGTGAAGGCCTTTTCTGTGTAACATTGTCATATTCAATGTAATGAATCAGACAGACTTTTATTCAGCAGCACAATACAGTAGATGGCAATGTACAAGTATATCAATATGTTATAGCACAACTGATCCGACTTCTGAATATCTTCAATTACAATTCACACTCACAACACAAGCAGAGTGCCATTATTCTTTCCAGGAAACCTTCTCCTTTACACCCTAGGCTTCCCCTTCTCTGTCATCTCCACATACAGTGCACAATCTTCAAATGGTTCTGTAGGTTCTCACTAAACTAAGCCCCAAATGCTCAGTCCCTAATTGGTGCACAGTAGCCCAGGTTCCTAACCCCAATCACTACCTCCTCTTTGGGCACAGAACTGCCCTTTCTAGCTACAGCTATCTAACCACTTCTGGGGTGATCCTCACACTGAACTCATACTCTAACTTATCCTAGCCAAGTGCAGCCCCCTTTTTCTTCAGACTGTCCCAGTTGTGTGTACTCCCATCAGATCTTCTCAGGCCAAAAGAAAAAGTGGCTATGTTTACACTCCCTTTTATAAGCTCCTAAAGGGGAATTCCCCTACATGCCACCTGCTGGCTGACTTGAGAATTGCCTACCTATTTACACTGATCTAAATCCTTGTTTCAGCTCCTTACAGGAGCAGGGCACTTGCAGGTAAAGAATAGGGTGCACATGTCACACCAAATCAAACCAAACCATCGTACCCCAAACACCAGAAATGACATCAGCGATGGCACACTGGCATCTAATTAGTGATGAAGTGCAAGCAATTGCATTATGGGGACGACTGCATTCAAACTTGCACTTTGCTTACTGTACTAGTAGTCATAAATGATCCCACATATCTTTTGTGCCATCCAATACTAAATATGTATACGTCTTTAGAATTTGCTGAATTGTATAGATCATAAACAAACAGCAGTACTATATCAAATTCTTAAAGCACCAGAAATAAGCCTACTCTAGATCAGTGCTGTCCAGCTGGAGGGCCGATCTACCTTGTGTGGCCCCCATATTAATCTCTGGCTGCTGTTACTGTACACTGGCCCCTGCATTCTTCAGCTGTTCACACCTCAGCCTGTAGAAGCTGTGTAGACATTGTGTCACTGTACAGTGTAGGTTTGTCTTAGAGTGGCCCCGATCCATTACCCTGACTCCTGCTCTACACTGCCTGTGTCTGCCCTGCTCTGCTGGGCCAAATCATAGCTACATTTGGCACATTTACAATATGCCCTTGTGCCAGGAACCCCTTTTTTTTACATTGTATCCCTCTCAGAGAAATAAATACGCCAATTACATACTCTGCTTCAATTTGATTATAGAACTTTATTAGGGATGATATTCAGGGCAGTGATTTATTGCCTCCCTATATTACTGTCCCCGAATTAATGGCTCCTTACATCTGAATACTCAGCTCTTCAGAACTTAAATCATCGGAAGTCGTTTCCTCTATCCTCTCATCAAGATGAGGAGGCACTAGAATCTGTTGGAACAAAAATAAAATAAATCAACAGAGGTAAACAGAGAAAAGCTTTCCTAAAAGTACATATATTTGTATTAAGTAATGAAAAACATTGTTCTCATAACTTGTAACTGTTGTTACAGTCTAATTTAATTTATAAACAGACCTTACAGTTATCTATTCAACATAAAAGTTCAGTTATGATAAAATTATATACATTTAAAGTACTAGTTTGATTTGTTATGCTCTAGTAATTTCTCTTATTTCAACCCAACCTGTTCTGATTCATTAGTCCTTATTTTATTTTTAAATATTGAACCTGAAGATTTTCAGATACATTATTTTGCTGTAAAAAGTTCTGGTTTTAAAAGCCTGACTTGAAACAATAATACATTATATAAGCACCACACATTAGAGGGGATCTTATGGAGAAATGACCATAAGACCATCGCCTGCATACCATTACTCCTAATTTATTGAGTAACTAGTGGGACCATATTAAGACTCCTATGCATGGTTTCATAGTAAAAAATATAATATTGTCTCTATTTGACAAATATAACATTATCTGTACACGTTAAACTTTCCCTTTCAATTTACAAATATCTTAGATGAGTTTTAGAATATAGTGGGGAATATCTCTCACTTACCCTCAACTCCATTTTTATGTGGATAGTAGCCAGAGGATTAGATGAACCCAAATTAAAACAGCCTTCAACGGTGAGGTTTTCTGCCAACAGTAGGTCACAGATGGACATAGAGAAAGTTCCCAACCTCCCGTGTTGCACATCTTTTACCTGCAAAAATACTTTGTAAGTTTTCTCAGAAACAAACAAGGAAAATAATCTTCAGAATAACAGCAAAAACAATGCACCAGCTCTTCATGCAGAGCAGATTGGTGTAGAAACATAAGCCAGAGTTAAACTCACCTCAATGTGCAATTCATCCTCATAAAGGTTCTGAATTGGAAAATGGATTGTCTTGTTCCACACCGGGTCCTTGTCATATCTGATGGCCTAAAAAAGAAAGAAAAATAGAATTAAAAAGGTATAAGTTGGTTTAAGTTACAGTCAAGGGATGAATTTCAAATTTGAAAAACTTCGGAATTCGAATTCAAAAAGACCAACTGAAATTAAGTCAAGTTTTTTTTTGGCTGAATAGGTTCGCTTTCGATTGAATAGGTCCATATTCGAATCGTACAGATCGAAGTAATAGCGCATACGATCGATTTTTTTTTTTCAAATTCGAATTGAATTTAGACTATTCCCTAGTCGAAGTACACAAAAAATAGCTTGAAATGTTTTTTTTTTAATTCAAAAAAATTCACCTCGACCTTTGATAAATCTACCCCTAAGATGAATGTGGCTGTGTCCCCAATACTGTCCTAAGTTGTGCATTGAAAGGCACCTGTGCAAAACAATGGTTTGGCCTCCCAGTTCTTCCTTAGTTCTTTAGAAAATACAATAATTACTCCTACATAGTGATGGGTGAATGTATTCTACAGGCGAATTTGTGAGTTTTGCCGCCGGTGAATAAATTTGCAAATTTGCAGTGAAAATTGCCCCGCGAAAATTCGACAGCGTCACAAATTTTTTGATGCCAGCGACAATTAATAGACACACATTGACTTTAATGTGCGTCGGAATTGTCGCTGGTGTCAGAGTTGTTGCCGGCATCAGAACTGTCACAGGCTGACGCTGTTTTGCACTTTTCGGGGGAAATTAGCGAATTTTTCAGGCGAAGTGAAACGGGAGAAACTCGCTCATCACTTCTCCTACTCTTAGATTCTAATGGCCTCAATCTGTGGGGTCCAAAAGCTTTTGGGCCACACATTTATTGAGCCGCACCCCGTTCTATAGTGATAACTAGCTACAGTATATCTATTTCCAAGACGTACCTTTGTTTTGGCCTTAGTCTGCAGAACATTTAACAATACCATGGATGTAGGCAACTCATCTGAGTTTCGGATCTGTGGGAAAAGAACACACAAGTGAATATCAGAGAAAGTGTAATGAATGGATGAGAATTCAAATAAAATAATGGATTATAAAAAGCCTTACCTGAAGGTCTTTAGCACTTTTAACATGGACATAGAGGATAGCTGCCCCAAATGGATGAATCTGCACAGCAGAAGAGTTTTTGTTCTCTATCAGCACCTTGAAAAGACAGACAAGTTAGACACACCAAAGCCCAGAATATACCAAGTTTTCCCAAAACAGCCAGCACAAAGGTTTATAGGTCTTACCTCTTTAAGCTTTTCACAGTCTTGAGCAAGATTAAGTCTGACATGAAGCTTCCCAGAAGGTGTATTCTTCAATGGGAGCCACTGTAGGGAAAAAATACACAACAATCAGAGTAAAGCTCTAGTGCATAGAGAACCACAGTGCTCAGTGTAAGAGAAATACAATGTCATGGTTTTGTTGAAAGCACCATATTCTTGTACAGGAATATGTAATATGTTTCCTCTGTGTTAGGGCCATATAGGACTCTTACCATGTCCGTGACAGGCTGAGTAAGGATGTTCTCAACGCCGGTCTGGCAGCTAGATATGGGAGAAAGGAAAAAGAGGTCAATTACACAAAAGAAAAAAGAGCTTAGTAACTGAGATTCAGGAAGGGCATATAACTATTCAGTGGGAAATGGGATGAAAATAATATTATAAGCTCACCTGCCCAAAAGTCTGTTTTCACCAAAATTATAGCTCAAAACTTCACATGTAATCTCCTGGAATGGGATATCTGTAAGTGGCATCTGTTGGAAAAGCACACAGTGAGGTTATGTAATACAAAAATATGTTACATTATTAAGGTATAGGTTATTGTGTGTAAAGAGCATTCCCTATATAATTATTGAAATATCTATATATAATGATGGGAAGAAGCAATAGTTTCCCCTTAGACAGCGGAGTGTATGTATATAGTGTATTATACAATTGCAGGGTTGGACTGCGCCGGCAGGACACTGGGAAAAACCCCAGTGGGCCCCCGTCTCTTGTGGGCTCTGCCGGCACAGATCCGCACCCTGCGCCTCTTTTCTTTTCTTGCCCCGACCAGACGGTCGGGGCAAAAACACAGTGTGCATGCGTGTGCCCTGTCCGACCCTGTACATGTGGACATGTGTTTTACATAGTGACCAAGGCTGGACTATCTGTAATCGAACATGTGATACCTGAAACGCTTGATTCCAAGCTGGATTTAAGCTGTTGATGGCCACTTTGGTTTTCACTGTCTTGCCTCCTACGTGGGTAACAACATAGGAATTGCGCAATCCTTGAATTATGTCTTTGGAGTATAAACCAGCAGCCTCCAGTATGTGCACACAAATGACATTTTGTAAAGAAAAACAACTAGTCTTTAGACTGTAGATATATCAAAGTGCTCCAGTAGTTTATTCTTTAAAATTCCATTGGAAGTGTCCTTTTTATATAAATCAGCCAGAATATTTGGGGGCATATTTATCAAGGGTCGAATTTAGAGTTTATGGGAGTTAATAGAAATTCAGGAAAAAAAATTGAAATTTTAAAAAATTTGAATTTTTTAAATCCAGGTGAATAGGATCGAATTTGATTTCAGTTTTTTCCCCAAAAAAAAATAAATATATATATATATATATATATTTTTTTTTTTAAAAAATTGATTTTCAAAAGTCCATCAAACTACTCCAAATGATTGTAGGAGGTCCCCCATAGGCCTAAACACCAATTCGGCAGGTTTTAGATAGCAAATAGTCAAAATTTGAATTCTTAAAGGGACAGTACTTGATAAATTTCGAATTTCATCTTTTTTTAAAACTTTAATCGAATTTGGACTATTCCCTTGTCAAATTACACTAAAATTCGAATTTAAAAAGCTATGGGGCCAATTCACCAAGTGTCGAATATCGAGGGTTAATTAACCCTCGATATTCGACTGGGAATTAAAATCCTTCGACTTCGAATATCGAAGTCGAAGGATTTTAGCGCAAATAGTTTGATTGAACAATCGAAGGATTATTCCTTCGATCGAACGATTAAATCCTTTGAATCGAAGGATTCAAAGGATTTTAATCCAACGATCAAGGAATATCCTTCGATCAAAAAAACTTAGGAAAGCCTATGGGGACCTTCCCCATAGGCTAACATTGAGTTCGGTAGCTTTTGATGATGGCGGACTAGGGGGGTCGAAGTTTTTTCTTAAAGAGACAGTACTTCGACTATCGAATGGTCCAATAGTCGAACGATTTTTAGTTCGAATCCTTCGATTCGAAGTCGTAGTCGAAGGTCGAAGTAGCCCATGCGATGGTCGAAGTAGCCCAAAAAACACTTCGAAATTCGAAGTTTTTTTACTTCGAATGCTTCACTCGAAGTTAGTGAATTGGCCCCTATATGTTCAATTCGACCCTTGATAAATCTACCAATTAAAGTCTCTTTCACTTAACAAGTTCAAAAAATAACAGAGATTTCATTGGCCATGGGGCTATTAGCACTCCAATGATTTTCTCACAGGATTATCAAACTTGCCCAGTGCTTATCTGGCTGAATTTCAGACAGACTTGACATATGGAGCACCGCATAGCAGCAAAGAAAAGTAGATTAGGAATGCCAGTAGACTTGAAGAGACAAGCTACACTGGTAATTGGAACAGACACAAGCTCATAGACAGGTGTGAAGAAATATTACCCAGTACTTACCTTTGGCAATCGGAAGTACAATGCATTTGTTTCGATGGTCTTTGACAGCTTGAATTTTGCACTCTTTGGGTAAACTACAGGTTTCAAACATGTCTTGATAATTTTGCTTAAAATAAAGCTGCAGGAGAAGAGGAAAGTCAAATAAGTCAAGTTGTATATAAAAGGGAAATTGAAATACTGGAAGCCTATTGGAGGGGATGTGAGAGAGCGTCAAAGCATACCAATCTTAAATGTTAAATAATACCAAAACATATGCATTTATGGCTATGGCACACAGTTCTACTTGAAGCCAGCTTCTTGTCGTGGCTACAAAATACCAGAAAATACTCTGCCATAGACAATACTGAGAAGGGCCACTCCTGCCATGAGAACCTTGCCTCAGGCGGCAGTGAGTGGCCAGTTACCAGGGGTAACAAAAAGCTGCCTCCTGTAAATTTAAGAGACAAATTTCCATTGTTTTTAAAACTGAAATGTGGCTCCACTAGTGCAGAGAGTGGGAGAAGGGGCTCCAGCCCCTGATACTGAGAATTGTCTCTGCTAAAACACACACACATGGACTTATTTATCAAATGTGTGACGTTTTAGACATTTCTTCTACTTCGTAAAAAAAACTCAAATAAAAAGAACTGAAATGTTTGCTTATTTATTAAAAAAAATCTGAATATGGAAAACTCGATTGAATACAGTCGTGAACAAAATTTAGAATACCTCGAATTTATGAGTTTACAAGCTCGAAAAACTCGAATTTGTGAGTTTACCAGCTCAAAAATTCAAATTTAAGGGGTAGATTTAGCAAGGGTCAAATATCAAGATTATGGAAGTTTCTAAAAACTCCCATAAACCTCGAAATTCAAAAAAAAAAATAAATCGAAATTTATTAAAAAATTCTAATTTTTTAAATTCAGGTGAACAGGATCGACCTGCAAAATGTTTTCAGAAGTCAACCAAATGACTTTGTTGTTTGATCGAATGCACTATTCCTGCGATATTCCTTCGATTTGTGCGTTTCGAATTCAGCTGAATACAGAACTATTCAATAGAAAACTGACCTATTCGACCAAAAAATACTTTGACTTTATTTTGGTTGGTCTTTTTGAATTCGAATTTCAAAGTTTTTTTCAATTTAAAATTCGACCCTTGATAAATATGCCCCTAAAACTCGAAATTTGAATTTAAAAATCCAAATTTTCAATTCAATTTAAATCTTTAAATCTGCCTCCGTGGTGTTTTAGCAGAGGCAATTACCAGAATCGGTAGCCGTGACAAGAAGCTATGTGTGTCATTGCTTAAACTGAATTTACGTTTATACTGAACAAAGCAGCTGGATTGTCCAATTTGACCAATTTTAAATAGATCACATGACCGTGATCAGAATAATACGGACAACTAAGGAAAGCTTACTTACTGTGTTCCTCCGATCTTCAAAATGGGTTTAAGTTGAGTAGAGCTGATCTCAACAACCTGCAAAAAATACAAGTAGAGAACAGTAAATAAGTGCAAAGAGTTTATTGCTAAAAATGCTATTCCCTAGTTCAGAGGTCCATCCCCAGACCACTGTGAACGAAGCTACACAAAGGAGCAGAAATACAGAGGACCCGCTCAGTGTGTGCATTCTCCCTACAATCAAAGATGGCCAAATAAGATCATAAGATACATTTGAATAATAACTATTATACGGCATCTAAATCCCTGGGCTGGTACCGTTAGTTTTTCTTATTAGAATTATATTAAAAATAGGAAAGTACCCCGTCTGTAACGATTCAATTAATGTCTAGCAATAGATTAAATCCCTTGAATTAGAATAAGTGAATATCTTAAAGTGCAATGTGTGCCTGATCAATTAATTAATCAACCAATTAATTTCCAGCCAATTCATAAATAATAAATATAAATATAAAGTGCCAATTAGTGCATCTATCCAATAGGTGTTACCCAATTAATAACCTTCAGTTCATAAACAATTCATGATTGAGCCCAAATAAATTAAGTTAAAAATGACCAAAGTTCATTTAGGAAGTGCGATTAGTTTGAAAAAGGTGCTTATAATTAAATGAATTGATGTTCAAAAAAAAAAAAACAAATTAAACTAGAATAATATAGTGCCAGGCATTGAAATATCCATTACTAGAAAAATAAATTAATTCGAAAAGATCTAAATAGATTAAAATATGACCAGAATTGGGTAAGGGCTAAACAAATGCCACGGTCTTGCAGAAAAGAGAGTGGATATAATAAAAAATGAGAAGGTGGAGCTGTCCCAAAGCTAGCTGCCTATTATTTTCTATGACTGGGACTAGAAGGCAGGACAGGGTAACCGAGACTGTGGCCTTGTATATTAACTTGCCCTGATCTTAATAGAGGCTATGTTAAACCTAATAAGCCATAAATCACCACCGGCACCTTAGAATGGAAAGAAGATTGGATAAGATGTAAAGTCGACAGTAGCAACAATAAATAAGCCCGATCCAATTAAAAATAAACCAAAGAAAAATTATTAAAAACCAGAGTTAATAGCAACTCACCAAGGCGCATTTCGCTTAATAGCTTTCTCAAGGCAAAAAAAGTTTCTCTTATTAATTATGGTATTACTAGACTTTTGTTCCCCTTTAATAGCCTTCTAGCTAATATTTTCCCCAGCCTAATAGCTGAACAACTAAGCCTCATAGTCTGCTAGTAAACACCCTCTCCACATCTACCTTTTACTGTACGCACAAGTTACTTACTGGTGAAGTTGGGAAGTACCATGTTATCAGACCAACTAATGGTTTGGTGGGCATCAGAGGTGCAAGTCACCTGCCAGAGATGAAATGACACTTAATATTATGTAACAAACGGGTAACATACACACACACACACACATATATATATATATATAATATAGGGATGCATCGAATCCACAATTTTAGATTCGGCCAAATACCAAAACCGAATTTGCATATGCAAATTAGTGGTGGGAAGGGGGGAACATTTTTACTTCCTTGTTTTGTGACAAAAAGTCACGCAATGTCCCTCTCCGCATATGCAAATTAGGATTCCTAGTTCAGTTCGGCCAGGAAGAAGGATTTGGCCGAATCCGAATCCTGCTGAAAAATACCGAATCCTGGCCTAATCCCGAACCAAATCTTGGATTCGGTGCATCCCTAATAATATATATATATATATATATTTATAAATAATGCACAAGGGACATAGGAAGCATGCTGAGACAATATGTAATAGAGCGACAGAAAGAAAATTTACTAGTTATAATTATTATTAGATTTGATACATCTTTATATTGAAGCAACCTCACAGCATTTAGACTGAAAATAAGAAACATTTAAAGCTTAACAAAAGAAGTAGGGCAGAAATGTTGTGCATTATGTTTTTGGTTTCTGTACCAGCCCTTTAGCAGTAAAGATCTGTGTCTCCAAAGATGCCCCAGTAGCTCCCCTTCTTCTTTTCTGCTGATTCACTGCACATGCTCGGTGTTGCTCTCACGTACTGAACTTAAGGACCAATGCACAAGAAGCTCCTGTAACAGCTCTGAAGGCCTGGATCTTTACCACCATAGAGATATTGAATCTTTAGGCTGGTTCAGTGAGTTCAGTATATAAAATATGGCATTTCTAGCCATATTCATTTTTAGGGTTTAGTTCTCCTTTAAAAATGTCTAATTATCTAGTGAATTCCAAAGGCAAGAGTGAAGTTAGAGATCGCCACAGTCCACTAGCGTGAAATACCACCTCCCTCCATTCATTGCTATGGGATTTTTAAAGGCATATTTATCAAAGGGTGAAAGTTCACCATTTGATAAATACGCCTTTAAAATCCCATAGAAATGAATGGAAAGGACTGTGGCGATCTCTAACTTCACTCTTTGATAAATATACCCAAGCCTGGGACAAGTCTATTTCTGCTGGGGGCACCTCGGTGTGTTTTGGGAAATTACTCACCTTCATTCGATCTGCTCCAAGTATGGCCATATTCTTTATGAATTCAACTTTGATGTTAACTTCATTTTCAAAGCTACAAAAAAAGTGGAAAAATTAGCATTTTTATTATAGATATGACTTGGTGTAAGCTGTAAAATAACCAGTTTCATATAAATGATTTACCTGAAGTCCAAATCAAGGATGAGCTGCTCCTTTCCTGGTCTTTTCTGAATTTTCACTTTATGTATATGTGGTGGCTAAAGTAAAGTGTTAGCTTATTGGATTAGGGATCCCTAAGCAATACAATATATACAGGACAGTAATATGCATACACTTATCTTTGGGACTGGGTAAACACTAAAATTAAGTTTTATATAAAAATCATAAAGTGATTTTCCATGGCTACATAAGGGCTTGATAAATTCTGGGTCATATTTGGTAAATTACAATTAGGGATGGGCGAATTTGACCCATTTTGTTTCGCCAAAAATTCGCCGCCCATGAAATGTCGCGACACCCATTAAAGTCTATGGGCGTCAAAAAATTTTTGTTGCACGTCTTTTTTTTTTTTTTGACGCACAACGCCATACAAGTCTATGGGCGTCATTTTTGAGACAAAACAAGGCGACAACAATTCGCCCATCCCTAATTACAATCCCAGGATTAATATAGAGATGGAGGGGGGTTTGTTACCTTTCTTCCTAAATCGATTTTCAAAAACTTGAAAGATGAAAGAAAAACATTGGAATCCTGGATTTTTGGTTGAATTTTACTCTTCATGTAATCCCCGAAATACCGTTGAAGGTAAGGCCACATATACGCCAACACCTAAGAGGGAAAAATGCAGGTATTTACCATCAATGAGAGTTTCTTTGAAAAAGAAGCTGAATTATACTTTGGTAAAATCAGTGACAGACACACAGTTATTCACAAACTCACTGTGTCCCTTACCATATTCGCCATGTTGTGTAGATTGTCATCATTAGTCTCCTGCAGAGAAAGAGAGAGATGATTTTTTTAGATACATGTGAATACTTAGCTTTTTTAAAACTTAAATACAAAGACAAATATAATCACTTCAATATCCAATATCATAGGGGCAGATTTATGAAAAGTCGAAGTGAAAATTCAAATTAAAAAAATTCAAATTTCGAGCTACTTTTTGTGTACTTCAGCATGGAATAGCCCAAATTCGATATAATTTTTGAAAAAATTTAGAAAATTTGAATTTTGAAATTTACCATGAACTGTCTCTTTACAAATTTGCCATCTAAAACCTGCCAAATTGCTGTTTTAGCCTATGGGGGACCTCCTAGAACCTATTTGGAGTCAATTGGTGGACTTTGAAAAACTTCTAATCAAATTTGATCAAATATGCTATTCCTTTGATTCGAAGGATTAGAATTCGGCTGAATATGGACCTATTCGACCAAAAAAAAAAACTTCAACCTAATTTTAGTTGGTCTTTTTTAATTCAAATCTCGAAGTTTTTTCAATTCGAAATTTGATAAATATGCCCCTTGAAGTCAATTGATGGACTTTGAAAAATTGAAGGTTTTTTTTTGGAAAAACTTCTAATCGAATTAGATCGAATGCACAATTTCTTCGATTCATATGATTAGAATTCGAATGAAAAAACAGACCTATTCGGCCAAAAAAAACTTTGATTTAATTTTGGTTGGTCTTTTTGAATTTCGATGTTTTTTCAAATCGAAATTCGACCCTTGATAAATATGCCCCTTGGAGTCAATTGATGGACTTTGAAAAATTGAAGGTTTTTTTTGGAAGAACTTCTAATCGAATTAGATCGAATGCACAATTACTTCGATTCATATGATTAGAATTCGAATGAAAAAACAGACCTATTTGGCCATTAGGCTTTAAAGCACAGCCAGGGCAGTAGAGAGAGAGAGAGTCGGAAGGTTATGGCACAAACATGGCATGAAGAAAACTACAAAAAAACAATATAGATTTGCCACTGAGTGACCTCTGATCTTCAAAATGATTTTGTTGGCTTAACCAGACAACATCAGGGTTGAAAGAAGACATTGAAGGGCTGTAGCATAAGACCATGCTCCGGGGCCACAATCTTCCACAGACCATTGACAACAAGTATCCCAATCTCAGACCCAGAGGGATCTCCTAGAGACAATCTGCAACCCAGTCCCACTGCATTAGCTGCAAAAAATGTTTATTTACTTATATTTACACAAAAGTTAACTTTTAGTATGGTGTAGAGCAGGGATCCCCAACCTTTTTTTTTTTTTTTTTTACCCGTGAGCCACATTCAAATGTAAAAAGAGTTGGGGAGCAACACAGGCATGAAAAAAGCCCAAGGGCTGTGATTGGCTATTTGGTAGCCACTATGTGGACTAACAGTCTATAGGAGAGTCTATTAGGCAGTACACCGGGTTTTTATGCAACCGAAACTTGCCTCCAAGTCAAGAATTCAAAAATAAGCAGTTTTGAGGCCACTGAGAGCAACATCCAAGGAGTCCGAGAGCAACATGTTGCTCACAAGCTACTGGTTGGGGATCACTGGTGTAGAGAGTGCTATTCTGAGATAATTTGCAATGCGTTTTCATTTTTTATTATTAGCAATTTTTGAGTTATTTAGCTTTTTATGCAGCAGCGCTCTAGTTTGCAATTTTAGCAATTTGGTTGCTAGGGTCCACATTTCCCCAGCAACCATGCATTTATTTGAATAAGAGACTGGAATATAAAAAGTAGCAATAATGATACATTTGTAGCCTTACAGAGCATTTGTTGTTTACATGGGGTCAGTGACCCCCATTTGAAACCTGGAAAGAAACTGTAAGGCAAAATGAAAAGGATAATGAAATAATTATGGAAAAAAGTAGTGAGATCTATTCTTTTTTCTTTCTTTCTCTTTCTTATATTTATAGTCTCAATCTTTTTACATGTTGATTATGATTGTGAAATGACAAAATACTGGATTGATTGTTTAATTTCGATTTTTCTCGTTTTATATATATATATATATATATATATGGAAAAACGATTAAATAAAGAATATGTATAAAAAAAAGAAGTAGAAGGCAAATAATTAAAAAACTAGGGATGATCCGAATACACTATTTTGGATTCGGCCGAACCCCCGAATCCTTCGCGAAAGATTCGGCCACATACTGAACCGAATCTGAACCCTAATTTGCATATGCTAATTAGGGGTGAGAATGGAAAAACATTTTTACTTCCTTGTTTTGTGACACAAAGTCATGGGATTGCCCTCCCTGCCCCTAATTTGCATATGCAAATTAGGATTCGGTTCGGCTGGGCAGAAGGATTCGGCCGAATCCGAATCCTGCTGAAAAAGGCCAAATCCTGAACCGAATCCTGGATTTGGTGCATTCCTACCAAAAACTATAAAAAAAAAATAAACAATAAAGGCCAATCAAAAAATTGCATAGAATAAACCATTCTATAACATACTAAAAGTTAACTTTTAAAGGTGAACCGCCCCGTTTAATGAGGTAACTGGATGTACATACATGTATACAGAGGTATATTTTAGTCCATGGAAACAGAATCGGATAATGGCTTATTTCTTAAAAATGCCGTTTCTAACAAAGTGCAAACTGCACAAAACATAATTTGGTAAGCCAACTGTGATCTAATGTGTGTCTGACTCAAATAGAGAATTTAATGAGAATTTAGGAAAAACAGTGATTTAGGCTACCGACAGATGTCGGCAAATACAGAAAAAAAAACCCTGAATGTCCTTTGAGAACGTGCTGTCCATTTGGCAACCCAGCACTAATGTCACAAATTAATGGGCTGTCTAAATAAAAAAACACATTCTCTCATGTTTGTTTCTTGAACGAAGAATTGGGCTGCAATTAGTTTATCGCTAGAATAAGTATCTGGGAATTGAGTGCACCACACGTCACTCACGTAAAGTGCAAGTTCACAAAGATATTAATTCAGAACTTCACATTTTATTTGTAAATTTAATTTCCTCTTTCGTGATTGAATTTATATTTAACTAGTTAATCAAACAGCTTCTCCATAAATCCTGCTCTTTTCTATGACATGCTGTTTCTCCTGTACTGATCCATTTGTACCTGGTTATGTAGCAGCCAATGATGGAAATCAAGGCAAGCGATACTGTGAAATTTATTTATAAAGTACAACCTATGATGCAGTTCTGTACAACAGACGGGTGTGTGCATCATACATACAGCTGATACAGGTATAGGATCTGTTATCCGGAAACCCATAAAGCTCAGAATTACGCAATGGCTGTCTCCGATGGACTCCATTTTATCCAAATTTTTTTTCTCTATAATAACAAAACAGTACATTGTACTTGATAAAAACTAAGATATAATTAATCCTTATTAGAAGCAACACCAGCCTATTGGGGTTAATTCATGTTTACATGATTTTCTACTAGACTTAAAATATGAAGAGTCAAGTTATGGAAAGATCTGTTATCTGGAAAGCCCCAGCTCCTGAGTATTCTGGATAACAGGTCCCATACCTGTGTACAAATATTGACCAATACAGGAGGTACAGAAGGCACAAGCTCATTAGTGGCTACCTTTCCAAAGTTCTCACCTGCTTGCAATGCTACATTCACACATTTTGTAAGGGCAACCAACTATTAAACAAGTGGTTTACATTGAGGGTCATCTACTAGGAGCCTAGATGTAAGAGTAAGGGAAGTAAAGGTGCTCCCTATAGTGCTCATTTAAATAGTTCTTCTGTCCTGTATTCATAAGGGAATACAGGTCTCTGTGCTCTATTCTGGAGCCAGATGTAAAGTGCAGTTTGTGGCCATTTCTTGTATTTTGCACCCTATGTTGCAGGTAATAAATAGACACGCAAATCACTTTGGCCAAACAGTCCAGTATTCACAATCAGACTACAGGTATGGGATCCAGTACAATCAAACAAAGCAAACTCAATATGGCTGCCTTAACATCAGGGCAATCTAACTATCCACATGTACAGTACAAGTGAATTGGACATAAATACCAGTCAGACCAGGTAGATGATGCCTGTGTTGGCTCTGTTCTATTAAATAAAGCACTTTGCATGTTAAACAAGAGTCATTTTTTCTATGCATAAAGTCCAATATACCTGCTTCATATTGTCCACTCAGCTTCACATTGCAGCCCTTGTTCTCTGCTTTGCCAGATACATATCGGCTATTCAAATGGCTGAAATATCAAAGGCTCATAGACATCTCACCTATAGCATTGAACTTACATCTTTAAAATTAAAATGTCACCATTAGCAAGGATTGCTGTAATTGGTCGTCATGTTTAGAAGAATAAGACAATCAAGACCGTATCTGAGTCACATTATAGCTCTGGTCTATGGCTTTACCGTTACTTTAACCGACCACAATGGGATATTCACTGCCTGTGTTTCCTGAAATAACCTTCTGCTGATCTGCTCTCTCTACATATTTATTCCTGAAATGCTTTGAAAGCTTTGTGGCATTCTGACTTGGAATACAATGCATTATAGAGGGACTTTAAAAGCCCAATTTGCTAAAATTGAGTCCTTTAGGCTGTATGACTTGTCAATTCTATGTACCGGAATTCAGATTTTCAGATTTTCATTAACTATGCACTTATGGGGCAGATTTATCAAGGGTCGAATATTCGAAGTATTGGGTAATATCGAACTCCCATAACTTCAATATTAGAATTAATTTTTTTCTGCAGGTGATTAGGCTGTTTTCGATCGTTCAAATGGAAAAGTAAGATCGTATTTAATCTAATTCAATTCAATGTATATTTTTTTTTAAAAAAAAAACGCCAATTTTTCAAAGTCCTCCAATGGACTCCAAATAGGTTCTAGGGCAGTGATCCCCAACCAGTAGCTCTGAGCAACATGTTGCTCTCAAACCCCTTGGATGTTGCTCCCAGTAGTCTCAAAATAGGTGCTTATTTTTGAATTCCAAGCTTGAAAGCAGGTTTTAATTACATAAAAACTAAGTATAGTGCCAAGCAGAGCCTATTGTAGGCTGCCAGTTCACATATGGGCTATCCTATCAAATAGCCAATCACAGCCCTTATCTGGCACCCCAAGGGACTTTTTCATGCTTGTGTTGCTCCCCAACTGTTTTTACATTTGAATGTGGTTCACGGGTAAAAAGGGTTGGGGACCCCTGTTCTAGGAGGTCCCCCATAGGCTAAAACAGCAATTCGGCAGGTTTAAGATGGCGAATGGTCGAAGTTGAAGTTGACATTACATGATAAATTTCGAAATTTGAATAGAATCTGGACTATTCCCTAGTTGAAGTACAGAAAAATAGCTTGCAATTTGAATTTTTTTACTTCAAATTTCCACTTCGACCCTTGATAAATCTGCCCCTTAATGTGTTTTGTGTTCAGGGGTATAACTACAGAGGAAGCAGACCCTGAGGCTGCAGGGGATACAGGAGGTATGGGGGGCCTGTAAATACAGAGCAATTTCAAGGTGTACTGGTAAAACAGGACAATCTCTGGATATGCTGGGGCCCTAAATTAATTTGTTGTGGGGCCCAGTGTCATCTAGCTACACAATTGTTTGTTTCTTGTCCTTCTAAAAATGGTAAATTGGTGGAGCAATTACAGAGAAAGCAGCAGAGGGTCCGGAGTCTTCTTCCTCTATAAGGGGACCTGTGGGTGACCCATGGTACATACAAAACTGAGGATCATCCACAATTCTTTTCTCTGTGTAGGTGACCAGTGATTTCAACTGGGATGGGGGCCCAGAAAAATTAGCAAATGAGGTTTATGTGTGCTACAAGCTGATGCTACATGGCTGATTATGAATCCATGCTGATGCAGAATGCACAGATTTATATGTTGCCATGTAATGCGACTGTGAATAAATTGGATTGGAATAGATGGATTGTATTATATTCTAGCAATGGTATTCTGTCATTTCCTAACTCGTATTACTAACAGCAGCACAAAGCATGTGATATGAATCAACAGAGACACAAAGTGGGATCTACAAGGGGCATATTTTGAGGCTGACCTTGTATGTTAAAGGGTTTATTCACCTTTAAGTTAAAGGGGGCATATTTATCAAAAGGTCAAAGTTTGAAGTAAAAAAACTTCAAACTTAGAATCCAAAAAGACCAAGCGAATGGTGGTCGAAGTTTACTGGGGTCGAAGTGGGCCTACTTCGAATTGTTCGATTCAAAGTTTTTTTTTCATTTCGACCTTCGATCTCCCAAACTTCCCCAATTGCCTCCATACAGGTTCTAGGAGGTCCCCCATAGGCTAAAACAGCACTTTGGCAGCTTTTAGGTGGCGAATGGTCAAATTCGAAGTTTTAAAGAGACAGTACTTCAAAAAAATTCGACCTTCAAAGTTTTTTCAACTTCTAATTGAAGTATGACTATTTCCTAGTCGAAGTACACAAAAAATAGCTTCAAAACTTCACTTCGATCTTTGATAAATCTGCCCCTTAGTATGATGAAGAGAATGATATTCTGAGACAATTTTCAATTGGTTTTAATTTTTTTTATTATTGGTGGTTTTTGAGTTATTAGGCTT
The DNA here is from genome assembly GCA_038501925.1 of Xenopus petersii. Classification (NCBI taxonomy): domain Eukaryota; kingdom Metazoa; phylum Chordata; class Amphibia; order Anura; family Pipidae; genus Xenopus; species Xenopus petersii. The sequence goes on from CM076674.1 coordinate 37,097,229, forward strand.
TTTATTTAGCAGCTCTCCAGTTTGCGATTTCAGCAGTGGCTAGGGTCCAAATTACCCTAGCAACAATGTATTGATTTAAATAAGAGGCTGGAATATGAATAGATGAGGGCCTTAATAGATGAGAAATAAAAAGTAGCAATTACTATAAATGTGTAGCCTTACAAAGCATTTGTTTTTTAGATGTGGGTCAGTGACCCCCAGTTTAAAGCTAGAAGGAGCCAGAAGAAAATGCAAATAATTCAAAAACTATAAAAAAAAAATAAACAATGAAGACCAATTGAAAAGTTGATTAGAATTCTATAACATACTAAAATTTAACTTAAAGGGCTGTGGTCACCTTGAGCTGGTACAGTTTCTCAAACCATAACTAAACCCGCAGGAGTTTGTTTATATTGTAAAGTAGCAACTCCCACTGCATATTTTTGAGGTAAGGGACCTGTTATCCAGAATGCTAGGGACCTGTGGTATTCCGGATAACGGATCTTTCAGTAATTTGGGTCTTCATGCCTTAAGTCTACTAGAGATTCATTTAAACATTAAATAAACCCAGTAGGCTGGTTTTGCTTCCAATAAGCATTAATAATATCTTAGTTTGGAACAGGTACAAGCTACTGTTTTATTATTATGGAGAAAAAGGAAATCATTTTTAAAAATTTGGATTATTTGGATAAAATGGAATCTATGGCAGGCAGCCATTCTGTAATTCGGAGCTTTCTGGATATCGGGTTTCCAGATAAGGGATCCTATACCTGTATATGAAATGTTCTCGCACCATATTTGCCCTCCCTCTTTTAGGGGATAGTTGGATTTATGAGAAGCTGATTGGGCCCAGCACTGTGAAGAAGCCGCACATAAACATGAGGATCAATAACCCAAGGTGGAGAGGAAACTGGTGGATTGGGAATGTTGTTTGCTTAAAAATTCAGTGTACAGAGAAGATATGATAAAAGGTTCATTATACGGCTGAGTAAGACCAACAGCAATAATACTAACCTCTGAATATAATGTGCTGCTGAGCTGAGCTGAGCTTTAAACTGGGATTTGCTGCAAGAACTTTGTGCACAATGGCAGCTCAATGGATAATGGCAGCTATAAATATGTTTGCACATAAGTACAGAGTATAAATTACATTATTTGCCTGCAGGATTGCAGAGTATTTGCAAAGCACAATTAGATTCCAGTTTTAAAGTAGCAGCCAATGGATTCATCCTCTGCCACTCACCTGGGTTGTGTTTATTAGTGGTGGAATCACTTATTATTATGATGATGAAGAACTGTAGGTCATTTGGAAGTCCTACTGTCTCCCTTATGTTGTGGGTGGGGGGCTTAGGTCTGGTATCCTGACTATACAGGTATGGGACCTGTTATCCAGAATGCTTTGGACCTGGAGTTTTCCGGATAACAGATCTTTCTGTAATTTGGAACTTCATACCATAAGTCAAAAATCATGTAAACATTAAGGGGCACATTTACTAAGCTCGAGTGAATTATTAGAATAAAAAATACTTCGAATTTCGAAGTTTTTATTGGCTACTTCGACCTTCGATTACGACTTCGAATTCGTTCAACTACTTGACCATTCGATAGTCAAAGTACTGTCTCTTTAAAAAAAACTTCGACCACCTACTTCGCCACCTAAAACCTACCGAGGTACAATGTTAGGCTATGGGGAAGGTCCCCATAGGCTTTCCTAGCAATTTGGGATCTAAGGAAAAACCGATTTTTCCTTTGATCGTTCTATCGAATGAATTGCGGTAAATCCTTCGACTTCGATATTCGAAGTCGAAGGATTTAACTTTGAGGTTCAAATATCGAAGGTTAATTAACCCTCGATATTCGACCAATAGTAAATGTGCCCCTAAATAAACCCAATAGGCTGGTTTTGCTTCCAATGAGGATTCATTATATCTTAGTTTGAACCAAGTACAAGGGACTGTTTTATTGTTACAGAGAAAAAGGAAATCATTTAAAAAAAAAATATTATTGTGATAAAATGGAGTCTATGGGAGACAGCCTTTCCGTAATTAGGAGCATTCTAGATAACGGGTTTCCAGATAACGGATCCCATACCTGTACTCTTTTTGAACATTTGTTTGGATATTTGTGCATGAATTTGAATAACAGCATGTTTTCTGTTTCTCAATTTTTTACTGCTATTTATTGATTAATTTTTTTCCATTATATTCAATTGTCATCGCTGCAACATTTCATTGAAATATTGATTTGAAAAGTCACCAAATTCAGGGATATATCTGTCCTTTGCTTTGCTTTTAATTTCGCTTTGGAATGGAAAAATAATGGCTTATTTTTAGTTGGAAAAAATCAATAGGGAATTAGGGAATAAGGAATTAATCACTGGCCTATTTTTTTTTTAATATGGCAGCATAATGGGAAAAATATTGAGCAAATGGATCCCAAAGTGTCCAAGGAACTGAGAGTAGGAATTAGATATTTTTATTTTATATATATGAATATTGTAAATCACTATGAAGTGTCATAATTCTATAAAGGTACAAGGACGCAGAACAAGTGCTCTTATACAGGTCATGGAACTCGTGAATTCACTTATCTCACTTATCACCATTTATAAGGATATATTTGCAAGTAATGTATAGCTCCTGTATATTATAACTTAATTCACGCTCAAATCGATACATATCCCAAACCTCAAAGAATGTTATTTACTCAGTTGAGCTGCAGAGATATGAGATATATTGGACCCTTTGGGTATTTTAATGTAAGGCTGCAAAGTTAGCGCCAGCTCTAGTTGCATTTACTGGTCACCTAATTGAAAGCAAACATCTCATTGGTTGGTTAAGATGAAACCCCTAGTGCAAACTTTAACAAAGTAACATAGTTAGTTAGGTTGAAAAAAAAACTCACGTCCATCAAGTTCAACATTTTAGGGGTTATTTACTAAAATTCTAATTCATCTCATCTTTTTATTGAACCAAGTTTGATCAAACTCCTATCCAAGATCTTACTTATCAAAAAAAATTTGGTTCGGGAAAAAACTCGATAAAATCTAGCAAAAACTTGAATCGTACAAATTTTTCAGATTTGATGCCTGAATTGCTTGTTATTGCCCAAAAAGCCTGAATTTTTCGGATTATCAGACGAAACCCAACGCAGATCTCGATATCTTCAAATTGTAAAAGGGAACGTCTGCCATTGAATTCTACATGACCTCTACAGCTTTGAGATGGCGGATTTTCAGATTTGGACTTTTAGCAGTTTCAGGGTATAATAAATTTAGAATAAATTCAAGGTTTTTTTTTTTTTTGCTCAAATAATTCAAGTTTTTGTCCAAAAAGACTAGACCACAAAAACTGAGGTTTAATAAATAACCCCTCAAATGTATATAACTTTGTGACTTTTATTATACACTTTATAACTTAGCTCAGACCCTAAGTTTGTGTAATCCAGTTTGTAACCCAATATTAAGGAAAAATTACAGTCATGTTATACAGGTATGGAACCGTTATCCAGAATGCTTGGGACCTGGTGTTTTCCGGATAATGGATCTTTCTGTAGTTTGGATTCTAGTAGACTTTGTCTACTAGAATATAATTTAAACATTAAGGGGCCGATTCACAAAGGGTCGAATATCGAGGGTTAATTAACCCTCGATATTTGACTGGGAATTAAAATCCTTCGACTTCGAATATCGAAGTCGAAGGATTTTAGCGCAAATAGAAGGATTATTCCTTCGATCGAACGATAAAATCCTTCGGATCGAACTATTCGAAGGATTTTTATACAACGATCAAAGGAATATCCTTCGATCAAAAAAAGTTAGCCAAGCCTATGGGGACCTTCCCCATAGGCTAACATTGAGTTCAGTAGCTTTTAGATGGCGAACTAGGGGGTCGAAGTTTTTTCTTAAAGAGACAGTACTTCGACTATCGAATGGTCGAACGATTTTTAGTTCGAATAGTTTGATTCAAAGTCGTAGTCGTAGTCGACGGTCATAGTAACCCATTCGATGGTCGAAGTAGCCCAAAAAACACTTCAAAATTCGAAGTTTTTTTACTTCGAATCCTTCACTCGAAGTTAGTGAATCGGCCCCTAAAACAATCCTAATAGGTTTTGCTTCCAATAAAGATTAATTATATCTACGTTTGGATCAAGTACAATGCACTGTTTTATTATTACAGAGAAAAATTTGCAATTTGTAAAGCACAAAAAACTCAAATCAAAAGAAAGCAGCATCCAAAAACTGCCAAGCATTATTGTAGAAGTCAATGAACTTGTATTTTCACAATTTCACCTATTTTTTCAATTTGAGTTTTGGAACAATGTGGGTAGAATGTGATTTCACTGTGTTTTTGGTTTGTTTTTTTTTACTTTTTATCTAGGTTTTGAGTTCAGCCCACATTTTCGATTTTTTAAATGTTTGGATTTTCTTATTTCTAAATAAAACAAAAAGCAAAAATTGAATTTTGATAAATCTGCTTTCCCAGGTTCAGTTGACTTTGGCTAAAAATGTAGGATTCAGTCGAATCTAAATCCCTACTCCTATGCAAATTACATCTGTTCATTTAGGTAGAAATCACTGTGACAGGGGACTTATAGGCCATCCAGTATTACTGTTTATTCTCTTTTTATTATTTTTATTCTCTATTCTCTAAATTATTGTCAGATCCCTGTGTGTTATAATTTATTGTAAAGAGCTGCATAACTTGCTGGCGCCATATCAATAAATGATAATAATGACGTTGTAAATTTTTTATACAACATATACCTTAACTAATGTGTTGCCTGAGGCAATTAAAGGCACAAAGTGCATCATGTGTGCAGGGTGATCAGAAGTGAGCTGCTGGCAAACGTAATGCAGTCATCATACATTGCTGATGTAATTCTAGAGCCATTAAAGGAGAAGTAAAGCCTAACTAAAGAAGTAGCTAGAAATAATGTACATTATGTTTTCTGCTTCTGTAACAGACCAAAGCAACCACAGCCCTTTAGCAGTAAAGATCTGTGTCTCCAAAGATGCCCCAGTAGCTCCCCGTCTTCTTTTCTGCTGATTCTGTGCTGCTGTCACTTACTGAGCTTAGGGACCCACTCACAATAAACAGTACACATAGAATATAAATGTCACAATATAAGGCTGATTATTAATTAATACAGATAATTACTACATGGCAGCACAGAAACCAGTGCAATTAGAATCAGAATGTAATAATCAGCCCTGTAGCATCAACTTATATTACAGACCAACCTCATTTTCTCCTTGATAATTAGTGACAATCCCTAAGCTTAGCTTCTCAACAGCTGCTCAGAGCTCACTGAGCATGTGAGTGTCACAGACACTTTCCAAGATGGTGACCCCCTGTGACAAGTTTGAAGTCCTGGATCATTGCTGCTATTGACAAGCTGAAACTTTAGGCTGTTGCAATAAGTTCAGTATATAAAATATGACATTTTTAGCTTTACCTCCCAGCAGGAAAATATTAGGTTTGCGTATTATAAAAAAAATAGATTGCCAAATTTAAGGTAGAAATATAACCAGCACCCTGAACATTTATGTTCCCCCTAAGAACAAGAACAATGATGCAGAAAACATGCACAGTACAACTGAGAGACTCTATCCCATGTATGAGCAAATATATTATTTTCTTATTGTTGGAAAAGACTGTTTACTAGAATGTATCTAACATGGTTAGCTTGTTATATTGATGGTTTGGGTCCGTTTTATTTTGAGTTTTATTCGTACAAAAGGAAAATGTTATGGTAGGTAATACCTTTGCCATTCTGTCATTTGCCTCAGACTTATCGGTCATATTATACAAGAGAGTATTTGAATAGCTTTGTTAAATGGAAATTGTAATATTAAGATGCTATTGTGTTAAGATACTTAGACCAGGCTTGCACATCAACAATCTCTATTTTTTGTGGGGACAAACAAACTACTTAAATCTGAGGATGACTCAAGTTAATAGACATTTTTTACAAAAAAAGTTGAATTTTCTCGCTACCATCGGGCATAAAAATGAACGTATACATTTTATTATATATAGAGAGGAAGCCAACTCCTTTGATTTGGAAGTGTTAAAGTTGACCATAGGCCTATCAAAAATGATAGTAACTATAGTCTTCTCTCTTAGGCTTATTGGGCTCAGCCTAAGCCTAAATATATATTTAGTTTCTCTTGATTTGATTTCCAATTTCTACTCTGCTGATGTTTATGTAATCTGTCAAACCACCTGACCAAGTGATACAAAATTAACCCAACCAAATTTTTGAATGCAAACTAAAAAAACGGTTCTTTTTTTTTTGGATATGAAGAATTGTCAATTTTCTTGTAAACTTTCCAAACATGATTAGCAATATTCTCCTTTTACGCCTCCCATATTCCTTAGCCAGCTCTCTGAAGTAGGTCCTGTTCAATGTATTGCAGGTGCAGCTCAAGAAAAGTACCTGCAATGGACTCCATGACTTTTCCTTCTATACTCGTCTCTAGAGTAAAGCATTTAAAAACAACAAGCCAGAGGGGAAATGCAAAGTAAAGTGGAATGGATTGTGGCAGATGTTAAGAATGACCACCCAAAATGTATAAAGTATATTCACAGTAAAAAGATATAGAGAGTGTGGCTCCATTAAATAACAATAATACATTTTGTTATAAAGCATACATAAAAGGCACATGTGCTTAATCAGTTTTTTTTCGTCTGTTTATACAATTGAGGAGTCAGAGATTTAAGATGTACAGGTGGTTCAGGACTGTCAAGTCGGTGGTTGGCGCAGGATATGGTACATAAAGGTTTACTCAAAATTAATGTGAAAAAGGCACCAGGGTCAGATGGAATACTCCCTAGGTGTCACATATGGCAAACCCAAACCCCATAACTCAAACTACTTATATACCCCATTTACACCAACAAGTACTGTATGTCAGCTCCATCATGTGGCCAGACACAATAGAAAAGAATGTAGCAAAGTTCTCATCTATGGAGTATTGCCATCTAGTGGCCTGCTCTGGTAATGCACCAAAGTGCAAAGTCCTATAGATAACTAACACATTGTTTAAAGTCACCAGCTAGTTTGCTCAGTCCAACATCAAGTTGAATATATTCGTATAAAGTATTAATTCCGTAAAATAGGAGAGATGATGTTAAGTTATAGAATACATTTATACTATATGAATCATTAAGCCCATATGGTTCGGTGAGTTAAAGGACCAGTAACATCAAAACTCCGCTTCTGCTCCTCTTCAGAAAAGGCGATCGCGATTCATTGTGTGGCACTCGATTTCTCCTTCCTGCCTTCCTTGTAGGAGATAGCCAGGGATGAGTAATCGAGCGCCGCACGATAGATCATCGTTCTGTCGCCTTTTCTGAAGAGAAGCGGAGTTTCTGTAATTTATTTCTTTATAAAGGCTTTGCGATTCTAAAGATTCATTTGTCTTGGTGTTACTGGTCCTTTAAGGCCTCACTCTGTAAAAGCATTCACATCTTATCCCCACCACGAATCAGCAATTTTACCTTTCAATACCCTCCATCTCATACTGCACTATTATTTCTGTGTTCAAAGAAATGTTTACCAATTGATGTATGAGACTTCCAACAACCTGGACTCGCCTAGCAGCTGTGGCAATGTATTCATTTTCACACAACTTTGTAAAATCTAAGGCCAAGCATTGCAAATAGTATTTCAGTGGGCACAATTCTGTACTTGAATAAAACTTAGCTCTGCACCTAATTATAAAAAATGAACCCCTGTATCTGTTTCATCTTTGGTTTATGCAGGCCCGGATTTGCGGCAAGGCCGCATAGGCCCGGGCCTAGGGCGGCAAAAAAATAGGGGCGGCATGCCGCCCAGCCGCACTATGGGGACGCGTGCGTCCCCATTCAATTACAGCAGCTGCGCCGGCGAAAAAACGCCGGCGCGCTGGGAAGGGGAGGTGAGGTGGGCGCTAGGACCGCGCGGCCGCCTGGTCGGACCGCGCGGCCTAGGGGCGCCGCACACTGAAATCCGGCGCTGGGTTTATGCTGCAAAGCACTAGGTGGTCACATAAAGCCATTCTGAACCTGCAGATTAGAACATAGTTGAATGAGATGAGCTATGGCCACACGGATGATCAAACAGTACTAAAACAATTGTTTGACCTGAATTTAAGTATATCCCTCTTCTGCTGATGCATGAGATCTAGCACGCATTTAGTTGCGTGTGGTGCTACAGGAGTCCTGTGCCTCCGCTATATGGGAGAGCAGGTACACTTTAATATGGCGTGCCTCCACCCAAGGTCAGGACAGGCTGAACTGTAATACCCCTCCCTGGGAACTTCTCTGATCCGCAATACACATACACAGTGGAACGGTTGATGTGTTTCTTTAGCGGGACAATATACCTTTAAATTGCAGTGATACAGGTAGCCTGCCAGCCAGGAGCAACTTCACTCAAATAACACAGCTAATGATCTCTGGACTGCTGAAGGGAATCCCCACTAATGTGGCAGTTGCTTCAAAGTCCTGAGAAAGACTCCTTTTTATTGATGGGCGAATTTATTCGCCAGGTACAAATTTGTGTCGAATTCACGCGATTGCCGCCGGCGAATAAATTTGAGAAACCGCCGCAAAAATTCGCCGGCATCAAAAAAAATGGACATCGATGTGTCAAAAACGAGATGTTGGCGCCATTTCGCTAATCTTTCGCCGTTTCACGAATTTCACTGAAAATTCACAATTTTTTTGGCGAAACGCCCCAAATTCGCCCATCATTACTCCCTTTGGCTTTCCATACCCTGAGAAGAGCACGCTTTGTTCTTTTGAGCCCTGAAAAGGACCCCCTTTCCTTCTGCAAAGAGAGCACGCTTTTCTGCCACTGGGGTTCCCTACTACGTTTCCCACACACAAACTTTGGGAGTATACACACTTGTAGTCTGCTGTCTTCCTTTCTCCCAGCAGCACTTTCTCTCTCCCTCTTCCTTCCTGGAGAGACAAGTGTACACAGCTCTCCTACATAAGTAAATACAGAATGATTGTCTTCCATAAACATGAAGGCATCTGAAACATCATGTCTTATTGACAGTGGTAATTTCCTCTTTATGACAAAGGGGAACATCCATCTGTTCATGTGTTGGCAAACAGGATTGGTACATAATGTTTTCAGTTCCCAAATGTTCTAGAATCAATGAGATGCCTGTCACTAATGAATCCAGAGATTATACTGCAATATCAAACCTAATGATGTCACGTGGGCTTAGACCGATCCCTGCCAGCAACACTAACGCCATGCTCTGATATGTTAAAAAGGCATATTGCATACAGCATATTGTAACACATACAAATTATGGTTTTCCTAAGTCGTTCACCAGTGCAAACCCAGCCTAAACACATATGATCATGACATGATGTTATGAAATGCGTTGTCCATTATTTAAGGTTATTTTTAGTCTTGGCTTGTCGGAATCTATTACCATTCAATTACAACATTAATTACTCTCATTATAGAGCATCTGCAGCAATTATTTAGCAATAAAATACTTTGCCAGAAGGTTTGAGACTCTTGTTTACAACAAAGGTGCACAGCCCAGAATTTGAAGTTCATCAAAGATCAAAGCCTTCAAATAATTCTATGATTTAAAGGGGCGGTTCACCTTCAAGATAAGTTTAATATGTTGTAGAATGATCAATTCTTTGCAACTCTTCAATTTCAATTCAATTATTTATTTTTTACAATTTTTTTAGTTATGTGCCTTTTTCGTCTGACCCTTTCCAGCTTTCAAATGGGGGTCACAGACCCCATCTAAAACACAAATGCTCTGCAAGCCTTCAAATTTATTGTCATTGTTATTTTTTCGTCTTGCTATTCAGATCCACTGCTATTGAAATTCCAGTCTCAAATCAATGCATGATTGTAAATTTGACCCTAACAAACAAATGGCTGAAATTGTAAACTGGAGAGCTGCTGAATAAATAGCTAAACAACTCAAAAACCACAAATAATAAAAAATTAAAACCTATTGCAATTTGTTTTAAAATATCACTCTCAACATCATACTTAAAATTTAACTCAAATGTGAACTTCCGCTTTAAGCTTCTTAGTTTAACTTTATTCCATTGTTAGGTTCCTTGCGACATATTTTCATATAATGTAATCATTGACTAATCATCATTCAAATGCAGGAACTATAGGTTTTGTTGTACTCGATTATTGTGATTCTCTAGTGCAGGCATGATAATGGTAATTTATACACCCAATAATCAATTATAAGTATTTTTTAAACCTGTTAGAGATACAGTCCCTAATTCTGTAGGTATTGATCCACTATAATAGGGTGCTTGCCCACTGACCACAGCTTTAGGTATCATTTGCAGTCACATTTGAGACCCAGATTTGAGATGATGTAGTTGATAGTTCAATGGTTTTGGTTATATTAGGCTAGTTTCACTCTTCTTCTAAGGAGAAAATACAAAATTGATTATTTGGTTCAAGTTATTGCTTAAAGGGATACTGTCATGGGAAATTTTTTTTTTCAAAACGCATCAGTTAATAGTGCTGCTCCAGCAGAAATCTGCACTGAATCCATTTCTCAAAAGAGCAAACAGATTTTTTTATATTCAATTTTGAAATCTGACATGGGGCTAGACATTTTGTCAATTTCCCAGCTGCCCCATGTCTTGTGACTTGTGCCTGCACTTTAGGAGAGAAATGCTTTCTGGCAGGCTGCTGTTTTTCCTTCTCAATGTAACTGAATGTGTCTCAGTGGGACATGGGTTTTTACTATTGAGTGCTGTTCTTGGATCTACCAGGCAGCTGTTATCTTGTGTTAGGGAGCTGTTATCTGGTCACCATCACATTGTTCTTTTGTTTGGCTTCTGGGGGGGAAAAGGGAGGGGGGTGATATCACTCCAACTTGCAGTATAGCAGTAAAGAGTGATTGAAGTTTATCAGAGCACAAGTCACATGACTTGGGGCACCTGGGAAATTGACAATATGTCTTGCCCCATGTCAGATTTCAAAATTGAATATAAAAAAATCTGTTTTGCAGGCCAGACATTAAGCTCAATCGGTTGTTTGAACTCTTTCCACTCAGGATAACAACAACCCAATAGATAGCATTCTCTGCTCCAATACAGTGAAACCTTCCATCTCCCTATTATATAAAATATTGAGAACATCGTTGGCAGAGAGGGGGTTTGCGAGAGGAATAGGTAGGTGGACACACCAAATTCCAGAACTGTCAAAAGACAAATTGTTATCCTTACATGTAAAATCGTTAGCGCTTCTCCGATCCAGCCAGTTTCATGAAATGTTCTTTAAAATATTGCACAGGGGTTATTTCTCCCCAGAACTCAGAAAGAAGGTAGACTGGTCGGATACAGATTGTTGTCTAAAATGTTCAGCCCCTGCGGGGGATATCTATCACTGCTTGTGGACATGTACACTTATTCAACAGTTTTGGAATGAAGTGATGCTGTATTGTAAAACTAATTTATTAATCAACATACCACTTACTTCCACTTGGGCGATATTTGGTGATGTAACAAAAGTTCTGAAAGCAGATAGAAAATTAGCGGGCATTGTCTCAGCTGTGATTAGAAATGCTATATTGAACTGCTGGATTTCAACTACACCTCCAACGCTTCACCTTGCAACGTTGAAACTGGATTTTGCATTTCAAATGGACTGGCTGGAGGCTAATCTTAATAGGGAACGTAAGGTAGCAAGTTTCTTCAACACTTGGTCAAATTATGTGTATACTTTGTCCCCTCAAAGACAACAAGAAATAGCTTCAGTATTCAGATTCACATCATGGTATATGTCCGAGGAATTGTCGGGGAGGCAAATAATACCCATAGGGAGTCAGACATAGGGATCGATAAATGGCAGGCTAATTGATTATGAAGAAGGGAAAGGTTTGGGGAACTGGGGGAATATTCAATTACATAAATTCCATTACGTAAACTCTGTCTTATATTGAACTGTAATTGCATGCTATGCTATTATGACTGGTGACGGTCAAGAAGGGTGTGCAGACCAGACCCAGTATCAAAACCGGCAAAGTTTTATTCACAAATGTAATAACATGTTTGCTTTGTAATGTCTGTTGGATATTTCTGATGCAAATAAAAACATTTAAAAAAAAAAATCTGTTTGCTCTTTTGAGAAATGGATTTCAGTGCAGAATTCTGCTGGAGCAGCACTATTAACTGATTAATTTTGAAAATAATTTTTTTCCCATGACAGTATCCCTTTAAGCAAGTATTCGAGAAAAGATAATGAAAAGTCGCTCACGTTTTGTTGGTGTTTTTATTTCACAAAGTGGAAATTTGATAAATTGGCCTCCACTGATGGTGCAAATGGGATATTCCCTTCAGTAACTGAGTTTATTTTAAATGATTTGGCCATAATCTTTATTTGCCGTTAACATCTTATGGCTAGGAGACCATTTACACAACACACCTCATACAGCCAACATTAAAACATATGGGCATATTTGCTATCCTCTACAGATTGCATAGCATTGACATAAATCTGAAGTATCCCAGGCCACCTATCATGGCTTATTATTGCCTAAAAGGCATGCACTTTTGTGCGATATTCACCTATGAATGGTAACCCTATTGATGCCATTGTTATGTGATCCACGCCAGGTATCGCAATTTGAGCAATGCAATCAAAACACTCCATGTACCGTAACCCTGGGCAACATAAAGTGAATTCTCCTTAGAAAGAGTCTACAAGTATTAGTAAATAATAGAGTCAAGGGAAGCAAGCAAAGTCTACAATAGGATTCTTGTGCCTCCAATAAGGATTAATTATATCTTAGTTTGGATCAAGTACAAGGTACTGTTTTATTATTACAGAGAAAAAAACTTTTTTAAAAATTAGAATTATTTACTTAAAACAGAATGGGACATCGCCTTCCTATAATTCAGAGCTTTCTGGATAATGAGTATCTGGATAAGGGATCCAATACCTTTATAGAAATAGAAAAGCCCCTCTGTAATTGCACCTTGCTCTAAAATACATATTGTGCTTGCTTTGCTGCATAATCTGTAAAGTAAAGGGAACACAGATTCCACACAAAAATTGTGCAAAAGTTGCAGCTACAATTACACTAGAGTTCTACTAAGTAATGCCTCATTGTGGAACATGGAGATTGGCATTTTTTTTGCACATTACATTTTCATTAGTAAAAGAACAACAGTAAGGAGGAAAAGCTTTATTTTAAAAAAAAAGTTCCAAGGGCACAATTGTGGATTTTTTTTTGTGCAGAATTGGCAAAACATAGCAATAATGAATGAGTGTCAGAGATGCGGAAACATTAATAGAATTAAAATGTTGAATATTTAGATAATATGCAGATATACTTTATAGTGACTTTTTAAAGTTGCATTTACATTATACGTAATTCAATCCAAATACATTGGAAATTTTTGTTATATATGATTTATAACTCTTTGCTCAGCAGGCACAGTTCTTTGTAAAACAAAATGTTTATGTTGAAAAAAGTTGCATAAAAAAATCAGCTGAAATATTTGATGAGATGCATAATAATGATACAGGATGTGGTCACAGCGCCTCCTGGCCAATAATACAACTATGCAAATTACAACTAGCTACATGTGAATCTGCCCAGCAACTAGGGAGATCAGGAAGTGTAGGGATTTAAAGCCATAGGGGCACATTAACCCTATGGGTCCCTATGTATAGATTGCCAGTGTATATATAAAATCTAAGTGCATTTAGCTGTAGCCATTACATTTGTAGCTACATCCATTGTATATGGATCGATAAACACACTATAGTCTAACTATATAATGCTTTGTAGCAAAATGCAAATTTCCCAAAAGTCTTCCTAATATGAAACAAAAATATCTGCCGAGGAAAGTCTGACTTGTCAGTAATGTGCAAATCAATCCGCTGGGGAGGATTTTGTGGGCCCCTGCTCTAAAGAATGAGAAAGGTTAATGAAGCGTAGCTCTCACAATGACAGAAGTGCCAGAGTTTAGAGGAGAAGTATTAACCAGGGCTGTCAGGGTAGCAATGAAGAAATTAATAATGTATTTATAAGAGGACACTGACAGTCTTCATATAATGATGTTCGGCAGAGATCTGAGCCAGAAAAAACAAGCAGAAATGTATTTATTTTACAGGGACTTGAAGTGGAGAAATGTTGTGCCGCTGAAGGGGCCAATACACTAAAGTACAGGTTTCTTTATTATATAGACTAGAGAACACTTCTAGTAATCTGAAACATATCAACAACGGTAATAATGTATAACAGCGGGCCTCATTCTAGATTAATTAAGTAAAGCTAGACATATTTTTTGCAAAAAAAAATGTACTTTTAGTATGATGTAGAGAGTAATATTCTGATAATTTGCAATTGGTTTTCACTTTTAATTATTTGTGGTTTTAAAGTTATTTAGCTTTTTATTCAGCAGCTCATCATCTATCTGGTTGCTAGGGATCAAATGACCCTAGCAACAATGCACTGATTTGAATAAGAGACTAAAATATGAATAGGAGAAGGTCTGAGAATAAAGAGGAGTACTAACAAGTAGCAGTAGCAATACATGTGTAGCCTTACAGAGCCTTTGGTTTTTTTTAGATGATGACCCCCATTTGAAACCTGGAAAGAGTCAGAAGAAGAAGGCAAATAATTCAAAAACTCTCTCTCTCTCTCTCTCTCTCTCTCTCTCTATATATATATATATATATATATATATATATATATATATATATCAAATGTGCAAATAAACCGCACAACCAGGTCTTGCATAAAGTGTAAACAACAAAAAATAATTTTATCATCGACGTTTCGGCTCCAAACTTAAGTCATCATCATGAGCCGTCCTGATGACGGCTTAAGTTTGGAGCCGAAACGTCGATAATAAAATAATTTTTTGTTGTTTACACTTTATGCAAGACCTGGTTGTGCGGTTTATTTGCAAATTTGATGTTGATCATTTAACCAGCACCTAGGCATTGACCTGAACTTGGGAGTGCTCCAGATCATGATTTTGTGTGTGTATATATATATATATATATATATATATATATATATATATATATATATATATATTGAGATATGTATTGATCAGAGGGATAATTCCCTTTTAAACACTGCTTTATTTCCCTCTGTTCAAGAATGAACATACATTTTTTATAGCAAAATAAGTATATTTTATTACTTTTCCTATTAACCTCACTTTTTCTGTGTAGCTGAGCAATGGAGCTATCCCCGGCCAAGGCGTCACAGTAAAAGCTTTCACCAAAATGCAACTGGTTCTCTGTCTATTTGCCTCAACTGACATTGAATGGATAATATTGGGTCTCCATCTATTTCCATTGGGCTTTCAGTTACTCTGGTACACCTCCTGGGCGTAAGTAATCGTGTCCCAAACCTTATGCTAGTTAATATCACTCCTATGAGTTGCAAGCTCCTGTTGGCTGGCTAAAAATGCTGGGGTTGCAATATCCCCTTTAGGCCAATGTGATTGTGATTGTAAATGTCGCTGACCCCATCTAAAAAATGCTCTTGTAAGGCTATGTATTGTTATTGCTACTTTTTATTATGCATTCTTCTATGCATGGTTGCAAACTGGAGAGCTGCTGAATAAAAAAACGAGGTAAACCCAAAAACCATAACTAATAAAAAATTAAAACCAATTGCATATTGTCTCAGAATATCACTCGCTACATCATACTAAAAGTTAATTTTAAGGTGAACTCTATCTAGTGCAAATAAGTAAGAGCTTTTAGAGTAAAATTGTACTAAATAGTAAAATAAATACACTGTCTATTGTAAATTTATGGTCATAGAGAGGAAGCATAACCTTTTATTTACAGCCATATTTTCTATATCCAGTGTAGCACACCCATAAGTGGGCCTGAGATATGTGCCTCCAAGTCTGGAATGCAAAAATAAGCTCCAGCTTTGAGGCCACCGAGAGCAACATCCAAGGGGTTGGAGAGCAACATGTTGCTCACAAGCTACTGGTTGGGGATCACTGCCATAGGGTATGTGCTACTTCCAGCTGTGCAGGTACTTTAAACATTTTACCTGAATGCAACAGTTTTCAATGGCAGTTTGTACAAACAATAATTTAGGAGATGTTAATGTTAGACAAGAGAGCTAATTTATTAAGGCCATGGACTAAGGAAAGCCAAATTATCCCTTAATCCTAATTTACCTGGCACTTGTGTCTGGGACATTGCTGCACTCTGTACTTTATTAAAAATCCAGTAGGCACAAGGCAGCTCTGAAGTTCATGTCTGCCATAGACTCACAGAAAGGAATGGGCTCCGGCATCTAAATGACAAGTAAATTAAGGGGGGGTCGGTGGAATGCCTATGTGCCAAACCCAGGATTACATTTTATTCATATAAAATTAACAATGGACTTTGTCAGGAGCAGTTATGGTACTTAATAATATTATATATATATATATATATATATATATATATATATAGTCTTTAATACATAAATAAAGCTTTTTCAAGCTGAGTATTTATAATATTTGACATGTTTATACTCAATACACTTTGTATCTAAGATTAAAAAAAAGGACCTATAACTTCTGCAAGCAGCTGCTATTTTTCTGTCTTTTTACTTTTTTTTATTTATTACAGCACTTTATATCATACCTAGAGCTCTGCTGTAAGATTTCTGGAGAAACAATTGTTCAGTTACAACTGGTCAATGAGTTCTAACAATGACACGTGTTGGTAGGCCCTTCAGAGTTGGGCCCTTTCATCTGTCTATAAATATACATTTCTCACACCATTTTATGGTTAATGCACCAGGGGCGTAACTATAGTGGAAGCAGACCCTGCGGTTGTAGGGGGGCCCAGGAGTGTAGGGGGCCCAGTGAGACCCTAATTAATTAGCAATTTTAATATATCTTGGTGAAATAGGCCAACTTATTAATATTTTGGGGCCCTAAATTGAATTTGCTATGGGGCCCAGTAACAACTAGTTACGCCACTGTAATGCACAGTGGCTGTAATTTACTCATCTGATGCTATTTAATTATGAGATGCTGACAAGTAAATATTATTCCAGAATCAAAAGGCAAACTACTTATTCACTCTTAATTCTTAATGCACAGCACAATGTTAAAGAAAAACTAAACCTTAGCAATAAATGTCCCCCTCCTCCTTTTTAAACTGAACTGCTGCTGTTTGCTGTACAGGTCTGGGACCCGTTATCCAGAATGCTCGGGACCTGGGGTTTTCTGGATAACGGATCCTTCTGTAATTTGGATCTTCATACCTTAAGTCTACAAGAAAATCATATAAACATTAAATAAACCCAATAGGCTGGATTTGCTTCCAATAAGGAATAATAATATATTAGCTGGGATAAAGAACAAACTACTGTTTTATTATTATAGACGAAAAAATATTTTTTTAAAAAAGTTTGCATTATTTGGATAAAATTGAGTCTACAGAAGACTGCCTTTCCGTAATTTCTGTATAATGTATTTCCGGATAACGGATCCCATTCCCATACTTTGTTCTAAAAAAGCAGATACCGTAGCACAACAAGGTTGTCCAGATCCTTCTGGCCCAGTTTCAGGTCCTCTTCTCTGCAATCAGCAGCAAGTACAGTTGAAGCCAGACCCGGGCTCAATTGAGTATTCTCAGCATTGGCAATGGCAGAGCTGAGGACCTGAAGTGACACAAGTTGTTGCCCACCAAACCCACTATGCTATTCTGCTTTTCAGAACAAGATACAGCAAGCAGTGGTGCAGTTTGGGAAGGAGGAGGGCTATAATTGGAAGCACATTTGTTCTACAGGCTTTAGTTCTCCTTTCAGTTTCTGGTGTGTACTACTGGTATGGGACCTGTTATGCAGACTGCTTGGGACCTGGGGTTTTCCAGATAATGGATTTTTCCGTAATTTGGATCTTCATACCTTAAGTCTGCTAAAAAAATCATATAACCATAAAATACATCCAATAAGGATTAATTAGATCTTAGTTTGGATCAAATACAAGATACTGTTTTATTATTACAGAGAAAAAGGAAATCAATTTTAAAAATTTGGAGGTAATTAGGAGCTTGCTGGATAACCTGTTTCTGGATAACAGATCCCATACCTGTATCCCTTTTAAGATTAGCTCAGATTTGCTTGGCCTTTAATTAAAAAACAAAATCCCAGCAAAACAAATGAGACATGACTGCTTAATCTTATTGCCTGTAAGCAAGGAACAAGAATCATTAGCTATTACAATGAATCAATGCAAGACCCTGCCATGAGATATCGGCCCTGTATGGGGTTAAACAGAGGAGAACACCGAGCTGGAATCTTTATTGATTCTCTCGTCCCAGAAACAGGCACAGATGTAGTTAACTCTATGCACCAATATCAGTCTGTTTGCTGTAACAAATGTCCGATCTCTTCATCTGAATTTGTAGCCCTTCTCTCGTCTAAGAGCCTTATGTTTTATATTGTTATGCAATGGTTTCTTTTCAGTGTTTCTCTGGTGACTCCCCCCCATCATGTTGTAAATATAAGAAATCCTAGTAAAAAATATGAACAGTAAAATATGCTGAATTTATCTCTGAGTACAAATGGTCCTTTCTCATAATGTTTTATCTCAGGCTTTTTCCCCAGCTCTTTAATATTAGAACCGCAGAGACCTCTGACTAATGGACTTTTCATAATTTGTTGCTACTAATATAATTTTGTCTTATTTAAGTGAGTGTTAATGCTGTGCTTGCCGTGTCCCTAATATTAACACTGCTTATAGGGCACAAAGCAAAATGAGTAACAGCAATTTGTACATAATTGTTTAAAGGAGGAAAAGAGGAAGCTTTAGTCTTTAGATATTTAGCATTTAAGCAGATAATAAACCTGTATCTAGGTACAGTAGACAAATTATATTTATCTGGAGATCTTTTCAGAATTGTATTAGTGTTTTCATTAAGCCCTCCAGTCTAATTCTTATTCCAGCTCGAAACAATTTAAATTCTCAGAATCAGTATACTGTAAGTATGAATTGTGCTTTTTAATCAGGCAACTTGTATGTGGAAATTTAAGATTTTATTTAAATCTAAGAGGCTTATGTTATCTTTTTGGGTCATTTAGCCACAAGTACATTTAGAAGTTAAAATACCAGTTGCATTCAGGGTAGGACTACAGGGACGTTTTCTGCTGCGAAACGCCGGCGTCAAATCGCATGCAACGGAAATAAGGTAAGAGATAGAAATGTCAGATGAAGTCGCATCGTTGATCCGACCGTGTCGAATCAACGCTGCAACTTCACCCGACAATGAATTCACTTACCTTACATCCATCTCATGTGACTTGACGCTGGCGTTTTGTTGCACCAAAAAACGTCCCTGTAGTCCTACCCTTTAAGTCTTTACTTTACATCTCCAAACATTTATGGGTGGGTGTCCTGAGTCTGCTATTAAAGGGGGTTTTCACCTTTAACTTTTAGTATGATGTAGAGTGCTATTCTGAGACAATTTTCAATTGTTTTTTATTTTTTATTATTTGTAGTTTTTGAGTTATTTAACTTTTTATTCAGCAGTTCTTCAGTTTGCAATTAAAGCAATCTGGTTGCTAGGGTCCAAATTATACTAGCAACCATGTATTGATATGAATAAGAAACTGGAACATAATAGGAGAGGTCCTGGATAGACCACTGTAAATTTGTAGTTTTTCAGAGCATTTGGTTTTTTTAGATGGTGTCAGTGACCCCCATTTCAAACATGGAAAGAATCAGAAGAAGAAGGAAAATAATAAAAATAACTAGAAAAAGAAAAAATTAAGGCCAATTGTATACAGGCATAGGATCCGTTATGCGGAAACCTGTTATTGAGAAGTCTCCGAATTAAGGAAAAGTTGAAACCTGTTATTGAGAAGTCTCCGAATTAAGGAAAAGTTGTTACCCATAGACTCCATATTATCCAAATAATCAAAATTTTTAAAAATGATTTCCTTTTTCTCTGTAATAATAAAACAGTAGCTTGTACTTAATCCAAACTAAGATATAATTAATCCTTATCAGAAGCAAAACCAGCCTATGGGGTGTATTTAATGTTTACATGATTTTCTTGTAGACTCAGGGCATGAAGATCCAAATTATAGAAACATCCATTATCTGGAAAGCCCCAGGTCCCAACATTCTGAATAACAGGTCCCATAACTGTATAAGGAAACACAATTGCTTAATGGTTAAAGAGATAAATAATTTACATAAATAACAAAGTACTGGGGGGAGGGAGAAAAGAGGAGAAAAAAGGTCATAGAACTAAATGGGGCTCATTTATAAATAATGGGCAAAAGGCGAATGAAAGAAGTGCACAAGATTTAAAAGCGATATTAGTTACCCTTGTTACGCCAATCCTCGTTTATTACTTTGACTTATGAGTCAAGATAACGGAGTTGCTGTAAAACAAGCATTCAAAGCAGAGTGGGGCTCAATTATAAACACTGGGCAAATTTTCACCTGGGCAGTAACTCATGGCAGCCAATCAGATGATTGCTTTCAGTGTTCAGCCTGAAGCCAATCACTGATTAGTTGCTATGGGTTACTGCCCAGATGCAAATTGGCCCACTGTTTTTAAATGAGCCCCAGTAGGCTCTTTGACCTTCTCAAACTTTTAGCTTCTAGTCCCTTCCAGACCATGTTTTACATGAAATAGACTTTGTTTTCTCTGTATCACTTTAGGTCTACCACTGGTATAAAACTAACAAAGATTGTTTATAATAAACATAGTCTACTTCTCAAATCTTGGAGAACTGATACTATTTCCAACAGACTGGCTTGTGTATAATGGCAATGTAGGAACACTAGAGCCTCCTTGAGTACTGCAGGATAGGTTGGACCTCAAAGTAGACCCTGAAAGAAAAAGTCCAAATCCTCCCTGAAGATTAGCTAAAGAAATTCTTGTTTGCTGGTTTTAATAGCTATAATGGGTATTGGCTAGTGGAGTATGAGGGAAGAAGAAAGAGCGGTTGTTTCACCCCAATGAGTACAAAAAGTGCCAGAGTTGGGTATATTTTTGTATATGATTGTACAGTAATTTACAATCTGCAAAGAGTCCAAGAATTACAGCAATGAAAGAAAATGTAAAAAGGTCACATTTTGTTATAAATGTCTAAATCAGTTGTGGGGTGAAGAAAGTGCAAGGAACAGAGCTTCAACCTTAATGACTGTTCATGATAGCACTGCACTTATACATAAGTGTCATAGCAGAACATCTTGGTAGATTCAATTTCAGTTTTCAGAATAAGAATAATTTAAACACAAGTGCCTTCAATGGATACATTCATTTAGCTTGTCAGTGATACTGGCTGACACTGGACACTTTTTATCTTTTACATTGTCCTTTATAGAGAAGTCGTGGCGTTGCAGGTTTAAGCATTTTGGCTTCATAGGCAGTAAATGCTTTTGTCCATCTCAACATGTCGGTAATTTCACTAAATGATCTTTGCAAATAAGCTGTGATTAATAGACTGACTAAAATGTGATCGTCTGACCTCTGTGAAACTCCTTTCAATTATCAGAGGAGACTTTACAAAGAAGCAACTCCTAAGCCAATTTCCAGGTTTCAAGCATATCGTCTTTCCAACAGAATATAACAAAGCATGAAGGGCTTCTATTATAACCAGGACTGTGTTATCAAATACAGCGGAGGACGAAACCGGGGCACATTCTAGGCTTTACTCTGTAAAGAAATATGAACTATTCCTGCTCCATATTGTAAAAGAATCACTGAGCCCATGTTTGTTTTCCTACTGAAGACACAGTTGGCTTGCTGGAGTTTTGTTTGACTGTTTCTGGATAAAGTGGTAGTGTGGTTTACTGGTATAAAATGGAGGCCTACAGAACATATCCTTGCATGCAGCTAGGGTTGCCACCTTTTCTAGAAAAAAATACTGGCCTTCCTATGTTTTTATGTTTTTTTCCTATACTTAACATTGCAATCATGCAACATTTTTACTGGCCAGGCCGATAAAATACCGGCCAGGTGACAACCCTACATGCAGCCAATGTTTACAAAGTCAAAACTGTCCCGTATCATTGGTATTAAACCACATCTACCAAAGTCATGAATTACATACATATCATAGCCTCTAGCTAAAACTCACAGTTATACAATATCTCTATAGAAACTCCATTTAGGGTTGCGTGTCAGTGCAAAAGAAGACTTTAGGGGGCAGATATATCAATGGTTGAATTTCGAATTTGAAAAAGACCGTCCGAATTTGAATCAAAGGTTTTTTTTGGCCGAACAGATGGCGAATGGTTGAAGTTGAATTTTCAAAGAGACTGTACATGATAAATTTCAAAATTCTAATTGTCAAAGTTTTTTCGAATCCAAATCAAATTTGGACTATTCCCTAGTTGAAGTACACAAAAATTTTTTAATTCAAATTTTTTTGGACTAACTTTCCTAGCGAAGGAGATAGACTTTAGTGGTACTTCGCATCCTAACGCCTGGCGAATGTGCACTCTGGGGAATGGATGTAACTATGGAAATTCACTAAGATTTTACTGAACGTTACCTCTTGCGTCAGACATGCCTTCGCCACCTAAGACCAGGCGAAATTGAGTAGATAGGAGTTCCTCAAAATTTAGTTTAAAAACTTTCCCAAAAAACGCTAGCGTCTTTTCCTTTTTTCAGGGTGATAGGCTGCAAAAGCGTATTTTTTTTTTGATGTAACCCACTTCCCCCCCTACATTTCCTAATATATGACACATAAGCTAATTAAAACATTAACCCAAAATATTTTTCAACATAGATTGATGCAGCTTAGTAAACATTAAGTACAAGCTACTGTTCTATTATTGTTTTCTATGAACAATGGCATCACAGTGGAAGTAATGTGATATATTATTTATATGTAAAAGCTTAATCACTCTCATCAATACAAATTATTGGAAGATAAAACACAATCTAATAATGGTGTGTATGAAAGTATCATCATATTCATTCCGCTGTATGCTTAAATATAACACACTGTTAAACAGTGCACATTAATACCATTGTGCAACATATGCTCCATATAGTGAGGTGGTTACAATGAGAACTTGTATTGCCAGGATTCTATAATAATGCAGAGTGCTAAATAACATAAAAATCTGAGCAGCTTCTAAGACTAGCTAAAGTCTTAAATGATTAATCAGCAAGTCCAGTTGCTCTAAATTTACTTCTACTAGATTTACCATGACCTGGATGATTGAAAACCTTCATAGACAAGCCTATGAAAAGTTCATACCACCCAGCCCAGTGTAATTGCAGGCAGGGCCGTATCTACTGGTCGGCAAGATCCAGGGGGCGGCACCTACAGGATGCTTTTTAAAATTTTATTTAAAAAAAAAAAAAAAAATAGCTTGGACTGACTATTATCGTCGGTTGAGAAAATGGGGGGGGCTACAGGGCTGGTCTTCTAAGGCTGATTGGGCCGAATTTGGGCAAAATTGGGCCCGACGCGAACCCTGGCTGCAACCCAGTACTGTGTCGACATCACGAAGCATGATGACGTGACGGCCCACAACTCGACGTTGCAACGTGTACGTGGGTGGGACCGTTGGGGTACTTCTGCAGCCTTCCCACCCACTGTGCCACATGCACCACGGTCAACGCGCAGACTGCAGCAGCCAGGAACAGGCTCTACGCTGCACAGGTATTTCAATTGGGTTATTTTGGGATGTTGGTGAAACCCCACTAGATAGACAATAGATTTCGGTATTGGTCAGGGAGCGACTACACAAGGAAAATCATGGCCTTCCTTCGTTTTCCCAAGACTGACCTTGCTAGCTTAGCTTTTATTCCTGCCTTACTTGCTAAACGACACCTATACATTGGCAAGTGTAGGGGACGAGTTGTGGGTAAGCTACAGCTGGCAAACACACAGCATATTCTTGTGGGTGCGAGTGCAGTGGTGGGTGTAATGGGCACATGCAGCAAAGAAGAATTAGGGATCCTGGGTTAGGGATTAGCGAATGGGCAGGCAGCTTACTGGAGGTGGCTTTTCAATTAGTTCTGAATTTTTTATTACTTTTTTGAATTATTTGCCTTCCTCTTCAGACTCTTTCCAGCTTTCAAATAGGGGGGTCACTGACCCCAGCAACCAACAAAAACTATTGCTCTGTACAGCTATTTTATTGTTATATTTACTTTTTATTACTTATCTTTCTATTTAAGCCCTCCTATATTTATATCCCTGTCTCTCTTTGACACCACTGCCTGGTCGCTAGGTGAATTTGGACCCTAGTAACCAGAGAGCGGCTGAAATTCCAAACTGGAAACTGAACAAAACTATAAATAATTCAAAAACCACAAATAAAAAATGAACACCAATTGCAAATTGTCTCAGAATACCAAAAGTTAAGTGAAAGGACAACCCCTATGACATCATTGCTAAATGAATCATTTCAAAGTTGGTGAAGGAAAATACAGTGAACACAGTATATATTTAATATTTTATTATTTTAAATGTCCTGTCTGAGACTGGATGCCTTTATTGAAGATTGTACCCCTAGGGGGGTTATTTATCAAAGGTCTTGTGTTAGAGTTTTTTTATACCGCAAATGAATTCACAACTCAAATGGTTTCTTATTTAAAGGGGTTGTTCACCTTTGAGATAACTTTTTGTATGATGTAGAGAGTGATATTCTGAGACAATTTGCAGTTGGTATCTTCCCGTATATCTACCTGTATATCTGACGATTCAGCTCTACACGTGTGTATTGAAACTAACGATCTTTCTTGGAAAGATCTTTTCCAAGAAAGATTGTAATTGTTACGTCTATGGCCACCTTAACTAATTATGCCCCATAAATCACTCCGCAGTTTTTCAGTTTGTACATCGAAAATGGTTTGGGTGTCATTGCAACAGAAATTGTGCACTGACATATGTTTAATTTATATTTTATAAAGGATGGAGGAATGTATTATAATGATCCACTGACATAAGCCCCCAAATAAAACTCATTATCCATGTAAAGGAGAGTAATCATGATATTTATATATTAATAAGTATAAAAAAAGAGATACAGAAGTGCTATGTGGTAAAAGACACAGTAGGAAAAAGGTTCCTACTTTGTGATTGTCACCTATGATTAAGAACCGAAGGGTATGAAACTCGTGAGGTGGACTGTCATGGGGTCAGTATGTAAAAAAATTATTTTTGAATAAAAAATTGATTTTTATGAACTTTTAGTTATGGGATACTTTTTGTTATAAGTCATGATTTGTGCTCTAGGAACCGGGGTAATATCCCACTAACTGCAGTCCATTTCTTGACGGGCAGTTATATTGGCAACATTTCACTGGAATATGTGGTCCAGTACTAATGTCCTAACGGTAAGATCTATTTAGTAGGTTGAGTGTTCCCTATGGATGAATTAAGGGATGGGATCCCAAGGTAAGGAGCAGCGAGAAAGGTTTCAGTTGAGATATAGCAGTGGGTGTGGATGGTGTAAAATATAGTGGCTCCGAAAGGAAAGGAGGGGCTAGGAACGTACATTGAGAGGCAGCCATGACAGAAATTTTAACAGGTAATCAACAGGTTAGGGGAGAGAGAGGATATGGTTGCCACCCAGCAGGTATTTTAACAGCTGAGCTGGTAAAATACCAGCCAAGGCTAGGGCCAGTAATACAAATTTGTAACAACTAGTCCTCTGCCCTCAGTCCAACTGCAATCCACCTCCTGACTGCCTTACATCTCTTTCCCAGCTCCATCCACTCTCTCTCTAGCCTGCAGGACCCATTTAATTTTCTTCAATGTAGCCTCTGTGACATCTGGTCCCGCCCCCCAATTTTCTCAAAAGGTCCTCATATCACAGACCCACCCCCTCAGAATCACACCCCCCCGTCTGGCCAGTAAGAGATGTGCAACAAGGTGGTAGCCCTAAGAGCGGAGGAAGATTCTAGTAGCAGGGAAAAGAGGTTGGAGTCTGGAAAACTGGTTAAAAAGGGGTTGCAATGGTTTAGTATAAGGCAGGGGTCCCCAACATTTTTTTACCAGTGAACCACTTTCAAATGTAAAAAGACTTGGGGAGCAACACAAACATGAAAAAAAACCTTGGGGATGCCAAACAAGGACTGTAATGGACTATTTGGTAGCCCTAGGCATGTAGTAAAGAAGTAGGATGGCACACACTGTTGCAATCGTGCTAAAACATAAGTGTTTTATTTGGATCTCAAACACAACGTTTCGGATGTACAACATCCTTTATCAAGTGTTCTTCTAGTATTTGGTAGCCCTAGGCAGTACATATTGTTTTTATGCAACCAAATCTTGCCTCAAAGCCAGAAATTCAAATGGGAGAACCTATTTTGAGGCCACTGGGAGCAACATCCAAGGGGTAGGAGAGCAACATGTTACTTACAGGCCACTGGTTGGGGATCACTGGGATAAAGCATGGATCTTGGCAATATCACAGAGGAAGAACAAGGTTTTGGCAGTGGCATAAATATGATTTGAGAAGGCAGCATGCTGAACCAACAGTGTTAATGGCCATGCCATCAGAAGTCATAGTAAAAGGAGGAGAAAAGATGCATATGGAAAAGATATTTCTAAGGGAGATTAGGAGGGAAAAAAACAGTGCATTCACCACAATGTAGTTCTAAAATATCCAACTTACTTTTAAAATGAAAGTGCACCTGCTTCTAATACACAAATACATTACAAATATCAGTCCCAACTTGGAACAGCTTCCATGTCTCCTAAAGTGTCCCTTTGTGGACAGAAGCCTATTTACTTTGCGAGCGCCGGCTGGTAGAGCCGTTGGCCTTGCTAGGGATACAGGCAGAGATGACATGTTTAGAATGAGCAACTTGTTACTGTCAAAGCTGAAATTAATTCTTACCCGTTCTGCTTGTGCAGTGGAGAATCTGAATGGCCTATAATATAGCTGACAACTAGCCTTGCATTATTAATACATAAATGATTTCACAGAGCCTAATGAAGGTGCACAGTTTTACATTTAGTGCAAGCCAATTAATTAAACATTGAATATAATGCGAATCATACTGCTCTGTAATTTGCATTTTGTTATCTGACTTACATGAAAAAAGTATGAAAGGGAACTGGTTTATTTATATTTGTTTAGTCAATCACTTACTTAAAAAGTGTTATTCTGTATGCAGACATTACATATTAAGGATAATGCACATATAAGTCGTTTACTACATTCTAAGCACTATTGCAATATAGTTTTTTTTCACAGCTAATTTAGTTAGGGGTGGTTCACCGTTAAATTAACTTTGTTGTTAAAGTATGGCCAAATCTAAGCAACTTTTCAATTGGTCTTCAATTTTACATGTTTTATCTATTTTTATTATTCACCTTCTTCTTCAGACTCTTTCCAGATCCCATCTAAAAGCAAATGTTCTGTAAGGCTACCCATTTATTAGTATTGCTACTTTTTATTACTTATCTTTCTATTCAGGCACTCTCCTATTCATATTCCAGTCACTCATTCAAAGCAATGCATGGTTGCTATGGTAATTTAGACCCTAGCAACAAGTTTGCTGGAATTGCAAATTGGAGAGCTGCTAATTAAAGAGCTAAATAACTCAAACTCCACGAAAATAAAAACCAACTGCAAATTGTCTCAGAATATCGCTCTCGACATCATACTAAGGGGTAAATTTACTAACCGTCGAAAATTCGCCAGCAACGGCTTCACAGCCATCGCAACTCTTCGGTAGGTAAAAATTCGCTCAGACAAAGCTAATTTACTGGAATGCAAAGTTTTGTCAGTGTCATCGGACGCTGGCAAATTTTTGCTAGCGTTACTTCGGCAATGCGAGCATATCAAAGCGAAGAAGCATTAGCGTTCAATTCTGCCTAGCGCAACTTCGCTAGAGGTCTTGCGCTCAGGCTATTTTGCATACGGCGGGCAATTTAAAGTTGAATGAACCTCTCACATGCCAAGGGAACTATAATAAAGTCAATTGAGTTGTTATAATGCACAACACAAAAGCCCAGTGTAAAATAATGTTCCCGTATATTATAAAAATTGTAAACACTTTTGCAGCCTATCACCCTGAAAAAAGGAAAAGACACCAGTTTTTCCACTCCAAAAATACGATGCAAGTAACTGAAGATTGAGGAAGTTCTATGCACTCCATTGCACTCCTTCTGGTCTGAGCTGGCGAAGGCAAGTCTGGCGAAAAAGGTAACGTTCAGTAAAATCCGCATTTTAGTGAATTTGCAGAGTAACGTCCATTCGCCACATCGAAAAGTTGCCTGACGTTAGAGTGTGAATCACTGCTAGCATCTATCTCCTTCGCTTACGAAGTGACTCCTGCGCCCATTAGTAAATCGGCGAAGTGTCTGAAAGTGGTAATGCTGGCGAATCGTCACCAACGTTAGTCACTTCACCCTTTAGTAAATCTGCCCCTAAAAGTTAACTCAAAGGTGAACAACCCCTTTAATGGTCAATATAATACATTTTGTAACAGCATCGCGTCTGCTGGTCGGTTCCGGCAACTGTACAGTCAAAGATGTAGCTACAGAAGGAAAACAGAGAAGTGTTGTGATGTTGCTCTGCTGAGGAAGGAGATGGGAAAGGGCTTCTGATCTCTTTCCTGAGCAGAGCAACATCAGAATACTTCTCTGTTTTCCTTCTGAAAGTATATCTCTTTGACTCTAATGTTACAGGAATGGACCAGAAAGCAGTTGTATTTCACAAAATGCTAAGTATGACCTTTAAGACTGGGCAAAAAGCAGAAACTGGTCCTCAATACGATTTTTGGAGAACAGATCTAGGATCAGGAATGCCTAGAAATGGGGTGTTCTGGATAAGGGGTCTTATAATAATAATAATAATAATAATAATTAGTAGTAGTAGTAAAACAAAATAATCAGCCATACATTTTGAACTGTTGCAGTGCTTTCACAGTAACGGGTTTCTGGGAAATAAACCTAATACCTGTACAACATCTTTATGAACTTTAAGAAAAGAGCCTGTGATGTTTTCATCTTAATGATTACTTAATGAAGGACTGACACCCCTTCCCTTGATATAAAGAAACCTTACATTGATGGAATCCATTATTAGCGTGTAGAAAATACTGCTCTTCACTGAACATATTAAACCTCTTTACTGAAATCTCTTATATTTCTTAATTGTTGAGCCAGAGCACGTACTTACTGTGCTCATAATGTGACTATATCAATGCATTTGTATTCTATACCCACAACAGGCAACGTGTTTGTTTGCCATGTTAAAAAGCAGTTTAATCTTCTACACTGAGAGTTAGGCAAGGGAATGCAAATTAGATTTTTAGGGAACAATTTCTGTATCAAAGAACAAAATTCAAATTTAAATTAAAATAAATAGAAGAAAGGTAACATCATAGGAGTTCAATAAAATTTAGATTTAGAAGTTAAATTGTGGAAAATAATGCATGTGTTGGGAAAAAAATTTTAATAAGGGGGAATCATGCAGGCGAGCTCAGTGCAACTGCTTCCTTATTCGGCAACTATTTTCTTGGCTGTGAATCTATAGACTTGAAACTACAATGAAGTGGATGAATTCACAGGTGAATGTATGTCCTGATATTTGCTTGAGAGCATGTAAATACAGGGGGAACATAGTTACATTTTGAGTGATTTTCCTTGGCAATTACTCCGAATCGTTCATGAATACCGAACTGAATCCTAATCCTAATTTGCATATAAGTGGGAAAAAACATTTTTTACTTCCTTGTTTTGTGACAAAAAGTTACATGATTTCCCTTCTCACTAATTTGCATGAGGATTTGCTTGAATTCTGCTGAAAAAGGACAAATCCTGGACGAATCCCGAACCGAAACTTGTTTGGTGCAGCCCTATAATTAATTCTGGAATAAAGCCTACATAGTGCAAATTGGTGCATCCATCTCTAGTAATGGGCGAATTTGTCCTGTTTCGATTTGCCAAAAAAAATAGCGAAACGCATTGAAGTCAATGGGCGTTGAAATTATTTTGACGCACTACAATTTCGTTAACCGCAACAATTTTTATACACGTGCCCATTTTGTCAAAATGCAATAAAGTCAATGGTTGTCCAAATGCAACAATTTTATACGCGCGACTATTCTGATGTGCGGCCTAATTTTTTTTCCTCTGTGGATTTTTCGCCAGCGACTTTTTGACACAGTCTTGCAAATTTATTCGCCAGCGGTGAAAGGCTGAAATTTAGAGCAAATTCACGGCGCCCAAATTCATTCGCCCAGTAGCGATCCTAGAGGGGGGCGGGCCCTGGTGCGTGACGTGCAGCCGGGCCTTGCCCCCTCCGTACAGCCGCATTTGGCCAGATTTTCAGCGGTGAACGGACTGCCGGGGGGCCCTGATGGGGTGCGGGCCCTGGCCCGTTCGCACCCCCTCCTCCCCCGGTAGTTCCGCCACTGCATTCGCCCATCACTATCCATCACTGTATATAAAAGAGAGCAAAATAATCTTCTGTACTTGTATGTGACGAATAAAGGAATCTATTTATCTATCTATTACTGTTATAGGGCTGCTAAACCTCTGTGCTAGTACAGTAAGTTCAATACATATAGCTTTTATAGTCATATTTATTTTAGCCTTTAGTTCTCTATTGGGATAAGAGAAATTGTAATTCTAGCCCCTTGCAAGATACTACGGGGCAAACTTACTATGACAGGTGCTAAATTGCCAAATTACAGTTATAGTAATTAATCAAATATTTGATTAATTACAGTTATCCAGCTGTGTCAGTAAATGAGCCCATATATCTGTATAAAGAATTCCAGTATAGTTTAATTCTCAAATTAGCTGCTAATCACATTTCCTATATGCTGATGGTGTTTTTTCCTTTGAAGCTTTTATCCTAGTCAATGAGCAGTTCTGAAGGTTTTAGCAGAATGGTATTTGCTTTCTATACTAAAGCAGTGCAATCGATCTATGTAGAAATCTTTCTCTCACCATGGTTTAGATGACACCACATTGTGATCAATATTTCCAGGATGTTCCCTTGTTTTAATGCTTGTTTTCATAATAGCTCTCTTGTTTTATTTAGCATTAAATACGACGTACAAGGGATCTCAGAGCAACATTAAGAGATTTTTACTCATCTGTTCCTTCTGAAAGTGATTTGACAATTAATGTATGTATAGCATTATAATTGTTTTTATGTGCTTCTCTGCTGACAAAGTTTTCTAGCATGTCCAATCAATATTTAAATCAGTCCCATCAGATATCAATTTTGGAAGCCATTGCTCAGGATCCAGATACTGACCAATCGGCCACTGACAAACTACAAACTAGTTGTTACTTGGATTGATTGTTTTTAGCAATACATTAACCAAACAGATGGGGATCAATACCATAATAGGGGATAATTAAATCCATGCAATAATTGCAATCAAGCTTAAATGCTAAAGAGACAAGAGTGAGGGGGTCTCTGTCCAGTAGAGCTTACAATCTAAGTGGGTGCTCACATACAGACACAAATAGGAGGATAGTAAATGCTGCAATTGACAGTGGTTGTCACTGTTTAAGAGGTGTCTGTACTGAGTCAGATGTAGTCTTTAGGCTCAATTTACACTATGCAGGGCAGGGTGCAATAAATTTGCACAAACCTCAATGCCTAACTGCTAGTTGATCCAGAGGAAGACAAAAACCCCTTCTGAAGAGGGAGCTATTTTCAATAATCCTGTATTTCCTCACTTGCTGCTAAAAATCCATCCAAGCCCTTCTTTAAGGGGGGAATTCCACATCTTCACTGCTCTCACTGTAACAAACAGTCAAATTACCACCATAGATGTCAAGCTTACAGGTCTATAATTGCCAGGCTGAGACCGTAATCCCTAAGAGTTACATCAGTTTTGATCTGGTCCATAAGTACCATACCGGATGAAAACGAGGAAAATAGAGGCCTGTTTGTAGCTCTCTATGTACTCTATCTGGCCCTGGCCAAGGTCATGGCACTGAACAGAAATCAGTTAATTAGTATCACTATTAGTAGACAGTAGGCAGGGGGAGACTGGGATGCCTTGTACTAGTAAATGTTGCCTTTACTCAGCAGGGTCCAGAGAAATATAGCTCCATAGTTAATGAAAATCTGAGTTCCAGTACATAGAAGTGACAAGTCATACAGCCTAAAGGACTCAATTTTAGCAAATTGGGCTTTTAAAGTCTCTCTATAATGCATTGTATTCCAAGTCAGAATGCCACAAAGCTTTCAAAGCATTTCAGGAATAAATATGTAGAGAGAGCAGATCAGCAGAAGGTTATTTCAGGAAACACAGGCAGTGAATATCCCATTGTGGTCGGTTAAAGTAACGGTAAAGCCATAGAGCAGAGCTATAATGTGACTCAGATACGGCCTTGATCGGCTTATTCTACTAAACATGACGACCAATTACGGCAATCCTTGCTAATGGTGACATTTTAAATTTAAAGATGTAAGTTCAATGTTATAGGTGAGATGTTTATGAGCCATTGATATTTCAGCCACTTGAATAGCCGATATGTATCTGGCAAAGCACAGAACAAGGGCTGCGGTGTGAAGCTGAGTGGACAACATGGAGCTAAACAGACTGGAATCATGTAATTTGCTGTGATATATATATATATTTTGATTGATGTTTTGCGGGTGCAGGGTCAAATAGTTTCATATACAGATTTAGTGTAAAGACCTGGACTCCAATTCTCTTGTTTCAATAAAAGATTTTATTTAGTACATAAATCCGACGTTTTGGCCCACATTTGGAAGGATTTGAAAAAGGCCCAAATGTGGGCCGAAACGTTGGATTTATGTACTAAATAAAATCTATTATTGAAACAAGAGAATTGGAGTGCGGGTCTTTACACTAAATCTGTGCTTGTTTAACATGCAAAGTTGTTCATTTGATAGAACAGAGCCAACACAGGCATCATCTACCTGGTATGTGCAATTCACTTGTACTGTACATGTGGATGGTTAGATTGCCCTGATGTTAAGGCAGCCATATTGAGTTTGCTTTGTTTGATTGTACTGGATCCGATACCTGTAGTCTGATTGTGAATACTGGACTGTTTGGCCAAAGTGATCTGCGTGTCTAACAAAATAGTGGTTATTTGCTACCTGCAAGATAGGGTGCAAAATGCAAGAAATGGCCATAAACGTCCGGTTTTCTGCACAGAGAGTACAGAGACATGCGTTCCCTGATCAATACAGGACACAAGAACTCTTTAAATGAGCACTATGGGGAGCACCTTTACTTCCCTTACTCTTACATCTAGGCTCCTAGTAGATGACCCTCAATGTAAACCACTTGTTTAATAGTCGCCCTTACAAAATATGTGAATGTAGCATTGCAAGCAGGTGAGAATTTTGGAAAGGTAGCCACTAATGAGCTTGTGCCTTCTGTACCTCCTATAGTGGTATACAAGTATGGGACCTGTTATCCAGAATACTCAGGAGCTGGGGTTTTCCGGATAACAGATCTTTCCATAACTTGACTCTTCATATTTTAAGTCTACTAGAAAATTATTAAAACATTATATTAACCCAATAGGCTGGTGTTGCTTCCAATAAAGATTAATTATATCTTAGTTTGGATCAAGTACAGGCTACTGTTTTATTAATGTAGAGAAAATGGAAATCATTTTTAAAAAATTGGATTATTTGGATAAAATGGAGTCCATCGGAGACAGCCATTGCGTAATTCTGAGCTTTCTGGATAACTCGTTTACGGATAACAGATCCCATACCTGTATCAGTTGTACGTATGATGCACACACCTGTGTGTTGTACAGAACTGTAGCATAGGTTGTACTTTATAAATAAATTTCACAGTAAATTTGTGAATTTATTCGCCGTGAATTTGCGCCTGCCGAATAAATTCGCCCATCACTACATAGGAGCAATTATTGTATTTTCTAAAGAACTAAGGAAGAACTGGGAGGCCAAACCATTGTTTTGCACAGGTGCCTTTCAATGCACATCTTAGGACAGTAATGGGGACACAGCCACATTCATCTTAGGGGCAGATTTATCAAAGGTTGAGGAGAATTTTCGAATTAAAAAAAAAAAAAACAATTTCAAGCTATTTTTTGTGTACTTCGACTAGGGAATATTTCAAATTCGATTTGAAAAAAAATTCGATCGAATGCGCTATTACGGACGTATTCAATCGAAAACTAACCTATTCTGGCAAAAAAAAACTTCGACTTTATTTTGGTCTTTTTGAATTTGAATTTTAAAGTTATTCAAATTCGAAATTCATCCCTTGACTGTAGCTTAAACCAATTTATACCTTTTTAATTCTATTTTTCTTTCTTTTTTAGGCCATCAGATATGACAAGGACCCGGTGTGGAACAAGACAATCCATTTTCCAATACAGAACCCTTATGAGGATGAATTGCACATTGAGGTGAGTTTAACTCTGGCTTATGTTTCTACACCAATCTGCTCTGCATGAAGAGCTGGTGCATTGTTTTTGCTGTTATTCTGCAGATTATTTTCCTTGTTTGTTTCTGAGAAAAC
The DNA here is from genome assembly GCA_038501925.1 of Xenopus petersii. Taxonomy (NCBI): domain Eukaryota; kingdom Metazoa; phylum Chordata; class Amphibia; order Anura; family Pipidae; genus Xenopus; species Xenopus petersii. Next base: position 37,131,642 of record CM076674.1, read on the forward strand.
TTACAAAGTATTTTTGCAGGTAAAAGATGTGCGTCACGGGAGGTTGGGCACTTTCTCTATGTCCATCTGTGACCTACTGTTGGCAGAAAACCTCACAGTGGAAGGATGTTTTAATTTGCGTTCATCTAATCTTCTGGCTACTATCCACATAAAAATGGAGTTGAGGGTAAGTGAGAGATATTCCCCACTATATTCTAAAACTCATCTAAGATATTTGTAAGCAGTAATGCAGCAAGGCCCCAACATAACTAAGCAGGAGGGTTGAAATAAGAGAAATCACTAGAGCATAACAAATCAAACTAGTACTTTAAATGTATATAGATTTTATCATAACTTAACCTTAATTTTGAACAGATAACTGTAAGGTCTGTTTATAAATTAAATTAGACTGTAACAACAGTTACATTTTATGAGAACAATGTTTTTCATTACTTAATACAAATATATGTACTTTTAGGGAAGCTTTTCTCTGTTTACCTCTGTTGATTTATTTTATGTGTGTTCAAACAGATTCTAGTGCCTCCTCATCTTGATGAGAGGATAGAGGAAACGACTTCCGATGATTTCAGTTCTGAAGAGCTGAGTATTCAGATGTAAGGAGCCATTAATTGTGGGACAGTAATATAGGGAGGCAATAAATCACTGCCCTGAACACCCCGAAAACAGGTAGAATGGCGCTGTGTTTAAAAAAATGGAACCTCCCTCGGACTCCTGTAGAAGCTCGGCCAGGTTAAATCTGTCAGATTTTTCTCGTTAAAATTCTGAAGATTGTTTTAAATTGATAGAAATACAAAACCAAAACTTTTAAAAAAAATGTAGATCATATTTTCTTGACTCTTTCAAATCATGGAAAAAACACAAATCTTGAATTTTACTAAATAGTCCCCTCTATGTTTGGTTTAGGATCTGAGTAAATAAAACCAACCCATATTTGCTCTGGAAACTATCAACCAAAATGAAGGACCATAGTTTAACTCTGTATGATTAGTGGTGCCGTACATGCGCAAAAGCATCACTGTGGGTAACAAGCAGCTATTTATTTCAGTAGTCACAATGCAATCAGATTAAAGGGCAAAATTCATTTTTTTCATACAGACTTAACATACAAATCTAATTTATATCCTTTATATTAGACTTGTATATTTTAAACAGTATGGAAAAAATGGAATTCTGTCTTTTAATGTTTGTCTCAAGATTACTTTTCAGACTGATTGATTATCGAATAAATGGATTGTACAAATGGATCATAATGGCCCTATGGATGTTTCCATTAAATGACTGCTCTTTGGATTGAAAAGGGATATTCAGGGATCTCTGTGGCCATTAAAGTGATGTTCTAGTTGGAATGGCGGCTAATTTAACACTAATGGCAGCGTACAAACAATCCTACCCCTTCCCTGACTTACTCCTCATTTAGGTAGAGAGTAGCAGTGGGTACAGGCTGCAATGTAAACCTGCACTTAGCACCTGCTGCATGGCAGACAGTAAGGACAGGGAGGCCTTGCACTCGCCAAATATCTGCTTTCCACCTCTCGCCAGATTCTTTATCATTATTCCCCAGGGCACAGTTGCTAGAGCGCTAAGGGGCAAAAGAGTGCACCAAGCACTTATATCCCAGGGAATGCCACTCTCTGCAATTGCCATATGAAACAAAATCTGATGCTCAGTGCAGAAATAAGTGCCAAGAGGCTGCAGGTTAGGGGACAGGTATGTACCTTTCTCATCCAATTCCTCATCAAAACAGAACTAATGCAGTCAGTACTGTATTCTAGCCGCAGCAGGTCCGAAACATAATACAGAGACCTGCAGCAATACCACAACATCAGAATATAATGTGCATAGAGCAAATCAAATGGCAGATTGCATCTTTTTTTGGACACTGTGTTCTGCATGGTAAATAACCCCCATTTTATTCGGAGCAGAGCACAGCTAGACACCAGGTGCAAGTGATTTTTAAAGGAGCAACTTAGTTAGTGTGCTTACACTAACCTATAGAGGTTCAGTAAATAGCCCCTACTCTTTATTTCAACAGAAAAGGCTCAAGGGACAATAAGGGGCCGATTCACCAAGGGTCGAATATCGAGGGTTAATTAACCCTCGATATTCGACTAGGAATTGAAATCCTTCAACTTTGAATATCGAAGTCAAAGGATTTAGCGCTGAAAATTCGATCGAACGATCGAAGGATTATTCATTCGATCGAACGATTAAATCCTTTGAATCGAACGATTCGAAGGATTTTAATCCAACGATCGAATGAATATCCTTCGATCAAAAAAACTTAGGCAAGCCTATGGGGACCTTCCCCATAGGCTAACATTGACTTCGGTAGCTTTTATCTGCCGAACTAGGGGGTCGAATTTTTTTTTAAAGAGACAGTACTTCGACTATCGAATGGTCGAATAGTCGAACGATTTTTAGTTCGAATCCTTCGATAGTCGTAGTCGAAGGTCGAAGTAGCCCATTCGATGGTCGAAGTAGCCCAAAAAACACTTCGAAATTCGAAGTTTTTTTACTTCGAATGCTTCACTCAAAGTTAGTGAATTGGCCCCTATATGTTCAATTCGACCCTTGATAAATCTGCCAATTAAAGTCTCTTTCACTTAACAAGTTCAAAAAATAACAGAGATTTCATTGGCCAAAGTTTTTTTACTTCGAATCATTCACTCGAAGTTAGTGAATCGGCCCCTAAATCTACACAACTGAGAATATAATGTTATAGCTCTCAAAGAAGCCTGTGAAGGCAAAGCATATAAGTGGCAACTGATCAGAGCTGGAAGGCCCCTTGGACCTGTTTGAGGGACAGGATTAGTAGGCAGATGAGACTTCAGATAATCAGAGAAGAGGCCGGGAAGGCAGTGATACTTGTGCAGCTTTATTTGAAATGAGAAGCATTTGTACTTTATTTGGGTGTGAAAGGTTTTTAATAATAGTAAAACAGAGTGTGATTATACACAAGATCAATTATTTCTCTTTCAGCTACATAGTACATAAAGTTCCTGAACTGATGCAGAAACATCAGATGCTCTCAAACTATACCTCATCCATAATTACCTGATATGCTTTGCGAGCTTAATAATGCACCATTCTTATAATGCAGTTGATTGAGAACAAACCACAGAAACACATGTCGGTGCTTAAGTGCAGATAGTAATGTTTATTAGTTTCTCTCAGTGTTGGGTCGTTCTTTTACCCACTAGCAATAGTTATATTGACAATACTACATATTCCCATTTAGTATATTTAGAATTCTTCATCCAGTACGAAACTTGTTAAATATGTTCCGTATTAAAAGATTACAATTTATGAATAACTTAGAAGCAGGCTTTGAAAGCAATGTCTTTGTGTTTGCTGATGATAGAGCAACAGTATTCTATTAGTACTAGACCAGATGGCTAATGTACAACAAGAACCACAGTTGGAGCCATGAAAAACTGGACGCATGCTCAAATTGATTTCATTCATTAAATAACTTGCTTACAAAGATGCTTCTTGCACTTCCCACAACTCTGCATTTGTCCCTCTTTCCTAAATCACACACAAGTGCACATGTTGACACAGGGTAACCTTGGAGGTACAACCACCTTCAATCTGGCAGTAGCTTCAGGGTTCCCACAGTGGCATCAATACATGCAGCATGCTTGCACTAAAGAATCAGATGCAGAAAATAAATAATGGCATCCAAATGTTTCAGTGCCATTCCCTCCAATTCATATCAAAATGCAAGGGTGTTTAGATGCATCACACACAACTCTCTCTCATCATCACCATTATGCTGGAATCTGGGTAAAAAAAATATCTTTGGAGAAGGATACTAATGTAATAATGTAAAAGGAATATCTCAATTATACACACTGGATTAGTTAAGTTTGGTACAGGTATTAGAGTAATGGGCAGCTTGTGGTTGGTCTTGAAATGAAGCCTTGTGCTCTGGGTTTCCCTGACATTGCCTTTGTGTTTCTGAACTGGGGTTTTGCATAGAAAGATCTTTATTGCCTTTTTGTCCCTCAGGGTGACCTCCTTCCATTACCTGTTTATTTGTTTATCTGTTTGGCCATGCTGTTGGTCTACCTGGCTGGTTATCCCCCCAACCATTACTTATTTCATTGGTCTGTGGTGGGGCCCCCAGCCTAAAATAAGTGCAACAATATCCCCTATAACTTGCCTGGCCTCTGAGCCTAGTATCCCTTTTTAATTCATTGTAGATTTTAGCTTGCTTTAACCTGCCTTTTATTTGTTTGCTTTATTCACCCTGCCTACCTACCTACCTGCCTTACAATCTACCTGTGCTACAATAAAATGTCAGTTTCCAAGAATCAGTCCTGCTTTAGTCTTAACAAATATTGATGGGTGAATAAATTTGCTAGGCGTGAATTTGTAGTGAATTTCCGCAAAAATCCCTGTGAAAATTCACCGGTGGCAAAAAATTTTTGGATGTGCATAGTCTTTCACGTCAAAACCGCCACGCGTCAACATTATTCGGGTGGCAACTGTCTTTAACGCCAGCTTCAAAATTGACACTAGGGATGCACCGAATCCACTTTTATGGATTCGGCCGAACCCCCGAATCCTTCGCTAAAGATTTGGCCGAATCCGAACCCTAATTTGCATATGCAAATTAGGGGTGGGAAGGGGAAAACAGTTTTTACTTCCTTGTTTTCTGACAAAAAGTCACGTGATTTCCCTCCCCGCCCCTAATTTGCATATGCAAATTAGGGTTTGGATTCGGTTCGGCTGGGCAGAAGGATTCGGCGAATCTGAATCCTGCTGAAAAAGGCCGAATCCCGAACCGAATCCTGGATTCGGTGCATCCCTAATTGACACAAGTGTCAAAATTCGTGTTTTGCTAATTTTCCGCCACTTCATGAATTTCGCCCATCACTACATTGATACCATCACTAAAACTTTGTAATAAGGCTGAATGATCAAACAGTGGTTACACTTTGAAAATAATTAGGATCATGTCTGTAACTACAGAGGAAGCAGACCCTGCAGCTGCAGGGGGCCCAGGAGGTATAGGGGCCCCATTAGGCCCAAATAATGCTCAATTTCAACATATATTAGTAAAACATTTCAACCTCTGGATATGTTGGGGGCCCTAAAATGAATTTGCTGTTGGACCCAGTAACATCTAGTTACACCACTGATTAAGATTAATAAAAGGCCACTTCCCAGTCTGTCCCTCCCACTTGTACAAACATCCCAGAGAGAAACCTGACCAGTATCACTGGGCCTCACTGTCCTTATGTGGGATCCCATGCACTGAGTGACATGAGTAATATTCCTCATTTCCATTTTCCCATCCGTGCAATGCAGGGTGCATTTATCATAGCTTTTAATAAAATCAATGATTCATTCAGCATAAGAGAATCCTTCAAGACACAGGGCCATTTATCATTTGCATCTTACGCACAGGACAGGTTAAAAGTGTTAGTTTATACCAATACCAAACAAGTACATTTTATAATTAACTCTATTCTCTTGGGCAAAGTGTAATATTTTATTTCCACTCTTAATTTCTATGTACTTTATTAAGGCTTGTTGAGACGGTCATGTGAATGGGACCAATGAAACAGAAGTGCACTGTGGTCATAAAAAGGTTACTGCATTAAGCAAGCAATGGCATTGTGTTGTTACTGTATTTGTCTCCATTGTATTTTGGCTGTTGCTGAACTATTCATGTGTAAACACTAATTTGTGACAAATGTTTAACATCACATTTTCATGTAACGACTGTCACAGAAGTGGGCGTGTTAACTCACAACCCTGGATAGCAAGTAGTTAAAGGGGTTGCATGATGTAGAAAATGATATTCTGAGACAAATTGCTTTTAGTTTTCATTTGTTTCATTATTTGTGTTTTTTGAGTTATTTAGCTTTTTATTCAGCAGCTCTCTGGGTTTCTATTCCAGTAATCTGGTTGCTGTGGTCCAAATTACCATAGCAACCATGCATTGATTTAAATAAGACACTGGAATATGATTAGAAAGGTGAGCAATAAAAAGTAGCAATAATAATACATTTGTAGCCTTACAGAGCATGGGTCAGTGACCCCCCATTTTAAATCTTGAAAGAGTCAGAAGAAAAAGGCAAATAATTAAAAAACTATAAAAAATAAACATTAAAGATCTATTGAAAAGTTGCTTAGCATTAGCCATTCTATATACAGTATACTAAAAGTTAACTGAAAGGTGAACAACCCCTTTAACCTAGCTTTCTGTCCATCTTAAGCAAAGCATTGCATCAAAATGAGCAAAGTTGCACCTATTGACCCGTTGTTCCCTCAATGCCTTGTGTCAGTAGGTGCAGTGCACGTGTGTCTAAAGAAACAGATGCACCTGTAACTCTCATGGTGAACACTGTAAATGACCCAAACAGATTTGGAAAACCTTTTTTCAGAAAAGTGCAAGCGCAATTGTGTTTTTTTGGCCGCAATTACATCAGGAGCAATGCCACATTGTGACAACAACTCTGGATTCCTGGGGGAAAATGCTGCCTTATGGTAAAAAAAATATTGCAAATGCCCTCGAATGTTGTACTTTGCTTACTGCACTTGTAGATGTAAATGAGCACTTACTGTATCTCTGTTGTGTATTTAAAATCATTATAATTTTAGACTAAACCTTGGCTGCATGGTGCCCAGTCTTGGTGCATGGTGTATTTCCAATACTTCTGAGAACAGTTACAATTATACATATTCCAGCTTTAGCTGAAAAATATTTTGTGCAATCCACCTGTATACTCATTGCATATATTTAAATTAGCAATTTGTATATCAGGGAAAAACTCAACCAGCACCTGACCCTAATCTGCAAAACCTTAACCCGCACCTGCAAAATTTGCCATTGTAGGACCCGCACCCAAGCCGTACCCACATCTTCTCACTCTGTACTCTACTTCTGTGTGCACTTCTGGTTCTCAATCTGACCCACACTCAACCCTAACCCACAATGGTTGGCCAAATTTCAACCCTAATCTGCCCAACCGATGGTCAACCACAGGTTTCAGGTCAACCTGCACATCACAAATTTAAATAAAAATCGCAGGTAATAATAATCCTTGAATCACATCCCACTGGTTGATGTGGAAGGCAAGGGGCGGATAATAGTGACCTGCTTTTTTTAAGTAAAACAGTGTGATGAAATTAAAGCACAGGTTCATGAAAAATCTATAAAAAATTAGAAAACCATTGATTCTGTATAATAGCATTACTTTTAGTGTGTGTTGGCCAAGATGGGTTTCATCTCCTGCTTTGTCTTCTGAACAATGGAATTCTACTGTGGTCTGTGAGCCCAAGGACTGACCACTTATAATAGATCTTCTCTATCTCATTTGGAAACATAAATAAGACCAGGATATCCCTTGTGCCCTGTCCTCTTTGCTCCTGCTGATCAAATTGTGCATCAGGCCCAATCCCAGCACTCCTCAACCCCCACTAGTGGGATAAAGTTAGACTTAAACCCCCATATTAAACCTCCATATGTAATATAGGGTACTAAGTTTGCCCAAGAGCAGTAACCCATAGAAACTAATAGGATACTTAAACAGGTGACCAGTAAATGCTACCTGCTGATTGGTGCTATGGGCTACATAGATGGAGCCTAAAGCCCAACAACAGGGCACAAAGTAATTCCATGTATTAAAATACACTACTGAGGATATCAATTTATTCCTAGTATGAGGGTGATTGATCCATCCAGACACGCCATAGAGTGTATCTTTCATTGGTTTTTTAAGATAAATCCGATAACACTTAATACCTGCCCTAGATGTGGTTCCTTCATTGCTCATGTATTCCACATTGTTTCATTGTGGTGAGAGGTGGCAGAATATTATTGGTTAAACCCATATAATTGTATATATATTGTAATATTAATTTGTTTATGTAATATGTAATTCCCATACATTTAAACGATGGAGTCATTTTAGAATGAGATGAGCCTCCAGGGCTGCCTTTCCATATATCCGGGCCCGTGAGCCTCTTGATGGTATGGGAAACTCAGTGGACCCTTTTGCTGTTGTCCTCTTTTTTGCCCCTTCCTTCTACTCTTTTATTCCTGTGTTTCTGTTCATTTTACAAATAAAGTTATCACTGGGTTGTATTACAATATTTTAAATTAATATTTATAGGATTTTTTGTACAAGCATGTCAGTGACTGTCCATGTAGCTGTATTATGCACTTTTCTGTTGACATAAATACATATACAACATGTTTTTTATTACCAGATTCAGTTATTCACAATTTTTTTTCTGCGGTTGCCAGAACACTGCAGAAAAAAACTACTAAAAATAGAAAATATTCAGGTGCGTTTAGCAAAGATTATTATTCTGTGGAATATACCCCTCTTCACTGGTTAATTCCATTATTATTTGTGAGGGGATTGGAAAACACTTTCACTTTTTCTTTTAATGGAGGCATTATTAAAATAACTTCCCACATGTTCCTCCCACATATTCAGCTGCACTTCTGGGAATTCTATTGCTTTCATTTCTGCAGCTTCTCTGGTGACTTAACCATCTCCTGTTGCTGAATTTGAACTTAAACACAATTGTTCACTTTACCAGGGCAATTACCCTTACTAGCAAGGTATTATTGAATTGTATCATTAATGTACTTGTTCTTTGGGATTAGAAGTATTAAAATACCTGAAATTAATTTAGAAAGGGCAGCTAGCTGATTTAGATATACTTAGGCAGGCCAGACCCAATAAGGTTCTTCAAGAACTTCAATACTATCAGCTTAAACATTTTTACAAGTACCTTGGGGACAGTGACAAGCTGGGAAGACATCTCACCCCATTTGAAAGCTTATACAATAGCAATACCCCTCCAAAACACATGATATCTCTCATATATGACCTGCTTGTTTCTATGGGTGAGAAGACACGCCTGCCTTTTGGAAGGGCCTAGGAACATGAACTAGGGCAAGACATATCAGAGGAAGCAGATGGTATTACACATTGTGCAGATTGAAACTGATCTACCCAGCAGCAAGCAATATATGTTGGAGGTGCAAATCTGGAATTGACCCTGCCTTATGGGTTACTGGCCAATAATTCTGCAGATGTGTTTGCAGATCTTAAGGCCCCCATACACGGGCCAATAAAAGCTGCCGACAAGCCGAGTCAGCAGCTTATTGGCCCGTGTGCGGGGCCATCTGACGGGCGTCCCCGTTCTATATCTGGCCGAAAATTGGGCAGATGTTGATCGGCAGGGTAAAAAATCCCGTCGGATGATGCCAGCATCTGTTCATTGATGTGGTCCCAAGATCCGACCACCCGTATGGCCTCCATTCTGATCTGATTGTTGGGCCCACAATCGGATCAGCCAGGTGTCGCCCGCCTCAATGTGGGCATATCAGGTAGAGATACGCTCGTTAAAAGTTGCCTGCCAAGGGATACCTGTTTTTCAAAACCCACCTTTATTGTCATTTAAGAGGGCACAATCCATTAAGGATAAATGAGTGCGAGCAGATGTTGGAGCAGGGAAGATGTTGAGACAGAGCACACTCTGTGGTACAAGGAATGGTACTTATCCATGCCTTGCTTGTAAGCATTGCAATAGTTGCATTAAGGGATGATACTATATATCAATTTGTACCAAACTGGGAATGGATAGAAAAGGTCAATGAAATCACCAAATTCGAAGAACTATCCACTTTTACAGGAAAACAGCACTCCAATTTTCAGGACATATGGCTAAGGTGGTTCCTGTGGGACTCATATAATATAAGCAACTTATGGGCTCCTAAATATAGCTAAAGAAATGCACCAATGATTTTGGTAAATTACCTATCATGGAAGATTCCCTTTTGTTTATTTGTTCTGTTACCTTCCTTTGCTTTTTCTTGAATATAAAGGTATAGACCCCTACCCATTGACACTATTCATAACTACCTCACTAGAGTTCCTTTGTTATAATGTTACTCTGGAAAGTGCTGCATACTTATTTAAATTTGAAAAAAAAAGAATCTGCCATTAAGTGCTATGTATCACTGTCTCCCCTACCCCCTTTATCTCTTTTCTGTGCCCCTGCCACTTATACTTAATGGAAATCAATAATAAAATAATAAAAAATTATTATACTAAAAACAAATCAGTTTCTCAGTTAGAAGTTCACATAATATCAATGGCACACCAAGAAGTCTGGGAAGTCTGCATCACCTTAAAATTAGAATGTCGGAACAGATTCTGAGCCTTAATCCCAAGAAAAACAATATGGCTCACATAAAACATTCCAGGTTTTCTTTCAGTGGTGTAATTGATAGTTACTGGGCCCCACATCAAAATAATTTAAGGGCCCCACTTAACTTTGTGAGTAAGTTCATGAACACATACTGAAACTGTTTATCAGTGAGTGCCCTGATAATTGGTCACAAATTTCTGCTTCCTCTATAATAAATTTATCAAAGCAGATTTATTAAAGGTTGAATTTATGTGATTTTTTTTTTTTACTCAAATTTGAATATACTCACAACTCGAATGGGAAAATTCAAATCAAGTTTAACCACTGAGAAAAACTCAAATGTCAGGAAGGCAATTAACATATTCAAATGGTTCAACTGACCTCTGCCATTGACTTGTAAATGGACTCGGCAGGTTTTAGGTGGCGAATATTTGAATTAGAACTGTTCCCATGGTCGACTTGTGATAAATATCACATTCAAATGTGTGAATTTTGACACCAAAGAAAATACAAAAATTTGAATTTACTATTCGACCCTTAATAAATCTGTCCCGATGTGTTTTATGAAAATTTCTACTGTGTGGCATTAACCTTAAAGTTGCATTCCTTAGAGGGCTCCGCTAATTAATGGGGTGTTTCAAATTTAAGTTAACATTTAGTATGTTATAGAATTGCCAATTTTAAGCAACAATTAATTTTTTTTTTTATAGTTTTGCCTTTTTCTTTATACTCTTCCAGCTTTCAAATGGGGGTCACTGACCCCATCTAAAAAAATAAATGTTATTTCTACTTTTTTATAAATATCTTTCTATTCAGACCCTCTCATATTCACATTCCAGTTTCTTATTCAGATCAGCGCATGGTTGCATGAACTCAAGCAATCAGATTGCTGAAATTGCTGAATTAAAAACTAAATAACTCAAAAACCACAAATAATAAAAAAATGAAAACCAATTGCAAATTGTCTCAGAATATTGCCCTCTCTATCCTCTCATGCAGATTTATCAAAGGTCGAGGTGAATTTTCCAATGAAAAAAATTAGAATTACTAGCTATTTTTTCTGTACTTCGACTAGGGAATAGTCCAAATTTGATTTGAATTTGAAAAAAATTTGAATATCGAAATGTATCATGTACTGTCTCTAAAAATCCGACTTCAACCATTCGCCATCTAAAACCTGTTGAATTGCTGTCTTAGCCTATGGGGGACCTCCTAGAACATATTTGGAGTCAATTGGTTTTGGGAAAAACTTTGAATCGAATTTGATCGAATGCGTTATTCTGTCGACTCATACGATTCGAATTTACTGAATATGGAGCTATTCGATCGAAAACAGACCTATTCGACCAACAAAAAAATGTGAGATTTCTTTAGTGTAAAAAAAACACGAGGAACTCTAATACAAAACTTCAGCAAGTAAAGGTCTCGTAGAAGTCAATGAGAGCTGTGCTGATCCTACTGGATCTTTTTTTAAGCCATATAAGTTTAAGAGGTTTACGGAAGTTTTTTTTCATTCTTGCTTTTTATATTCAGTTCTTTTAATAAATGACATGGCATGTGTTGTTTTAGAGAAAATTAGTTTTTTTGTGTTTTCAAAAATCTCTAAAAATCACTAAAATGAGAATGTGGCTAAATGGGCCTCTAGTGTTCATCATCAAAAACAGGAACAGAAACTGAACATGCAAGTGGAAACTTTTCTTTGTAAAAAAGTTGTGAGCTCATAATACTTTTGTTTCAACCTTCCCCCATTTTTTGGCATTCACATCTTTCGCTGTGTGAAATTAGCCGTTTGTTGACGAAAAAACGAGTTTGTCATTAAGCTGAAAAGCTTGATATTTTGCTGAAACCAACTGTTGAAATGTGGCAGTACAATCAGCAAATGAGGCAAAACAAAATTAGTGGGCACAATCTGTTGTCTATGTGCTCCTCAGCTGATGTCAACAGAAGAATGGAACTAGTAACAATATTATATATTTTGAAAGCAAATTCACAGACTGACATCACGTTTACTTATAGAAAACATTATATCACCTTACATTTTTTACCAAAATACCTCCACATACGGATATAGCCCTCTACCATTTCTTTGCTGTGCAATGAATCCTTTATTGAGCCAGATTTACCACAAAAATGCAAAACAACATTTCGGGGGGGGGAGGCTCTACACCTCCCTTCGTCAGGTTACATAAGTGAGAGCAATCCAAAACAATCCTTAAATTTACCCCATAAACCCCACCTTCATGACATGATAGTGTGGGTGTGGTAGTCCATTATCCTTGCATAGTGTTATAGTTCAACAATCCAGAGTACTCACTATGTGTTTAGCAATTACGTAAAATAAAACACATATACATTCCGGCTGGACATATTCCCATTACTCTTACGCGTATCAATTCCCCAGCCGGTTATCCATGAATAAAAGTACAAAAGTTCAGTTAATTTATAGGAAAATGCACTAGATGATACAGAAAGCAACTCAGATTCTATTGTTCATTAAAGAAGAACAAAACCCTTACTAATAAAAACCCCTACCCTACGTAGACTCCCCTCCCTGCTCCCCCCCAGCCTAGGTGGTACCTTTGGCAAATTCCCCTAACTCTTTACTTCTGCCTCGGCGCAGATTCAGGCATCGGGCGCCATCTTCTTCTTGTCACGGTCGGCACCCTAAATTCAGAACCAATACTAAGCACCTTGTTCTCAGCTCTTGCTTCCGCCTTTAACAGCTGCCTTTCACCTCGGGAGGAGCCCTTGGCTAATTGGATGCCGCCAGGTCTTATTAAGAGAGGTGCCAAGTGAAGGGTTCTGAACCAGCAAAGGGGCACAACAGTAATGCAAAGTCTTTTGGGCAGAAGGTCGAGGTAAAAGGCGTAGACAGAAAGCGCAGTCAAATCAGGCCGGGTCGGGGAAGGCAGAATACAAACGGAGTCAGGCAGGCAAGGGTCAAACCTGGAGATCAATCAGAAGGGATATGGAGTAAGCAAAGTCGGTTACCAGGCAAGGGTCAGGATACAGAAGGCAGAATCGTCCAAAAACAGGCAGGGGTCACAACAAGAATTAGATCACAGAAGCTATACAGCACAGAGGCACCAGGAAACTCACGAGGAACAAATCCTATAATGCGCAGTGAAAAAATCCATTTAAATATTTTAAACTTTTGCGCCATTGTGCACTGGCGTCAACACACCAGCGCACCTGCGCCTATAAATGCAGAGAAGGCGCGATGCGTGCACCCTAGTTCCCGGCTACTACTGAAGAGGAGCGGCGTGGCGGGCGTCCCCTCTGCGCCATTTGGCAGTAATTTATTACACTTCTCTTCTGCAATTTCCGTGACTTTCGGCACATGTGCAATTGTTGCAAAACAGAAGATTGCTCCAATTGTGCAGGCGCCTATACACCCATTCCTGAAGATTACCGAAGAGAAAAAGATGGCGCCCATTGAGATGGTGGATGATAAATCTCTAAAAATCTGAGTTTTTTTCCCCACGCAAAATAGAATTCCCCCACAAAAACACGGATAGAATAAAAAAGTAAGTATTATTTAATAACCCCCTTAATGTAAGATTTATCTCATGGAACTAAGAAAAAAAATTCATAATATAATCAATTATAAATTCTGCACTGTTTCTGAAATTAGGAAATTTACTTACCCCCTCTCAGCAATTTGTCTGGCTTCATTCTCTCTTCATGCATGCATTGGAGTCAGCCTTCGATTGACAGGTCTATAACATCCCTTTTAGGCAGTGTTCCGTTTGCCTAGAAGATGCATTAGAGGTCAAGGTTTCAAACACAGAAATACTGTCTGTCTATATGCATGATGTATGCCAAAGTCAGTTATTTGGTAACATTTCTTTGTGCTGGAGTTGGTTATTTGAGTGAGCTCTGATACATCTGCTAGGAAAGGGAACCCCCAAAAGATGTTAGAACCAAGTGCCAATCAAAAAACTCAATTAAACGAATTTATGTTCTACTCGTCATTTTCAATGGGTCTACCAAATGTTTTTTGAAAAACGTGAATTTAAAAATTCAGACACCCCCCCAGAAGATGTGTTCGATTAACTGAATAAAAAAAAAACGCAATGAATTAAAAACATGAAAAAAAATCAAATGCAAACTTTTTTTTTTGCCTAGGACAACTCCCATGGACTTCAACGTGAACTCAGCAACTTTTAGATGCCAAATGGTTACATTCAAGTTTTTCCAGTTTTTGCACTTAATGCATTTCTAAAATTTGAGTTTTCAAACTTTCAAATTCATAAATTTAAGATCAATCGGAGATATCAGTATTATCAGGATATCGGCCATCTAATTTGTTGTGAAAATTCATCTTTTTGGTTCAGGGATGTTTCTCTGAAATTTCAGGGTCTGAATATTGAAACTAAAAAGTCACATTTGACTTTCCTGTCTGTAAATGAAAAATCAAAGCAGTTTACCTACAGTCTGTTTTAAAGGAGTGGTTAATAGAGTGGCCAATTTTAAGCAGCTTTTTAATTGGGCTTTGGTTTTTGTATACTTTTTAATATATTTACCTTTTATTTCTAACTCTTTCCAGCTTTCAAATCTACAAAAAGCAAATGCTCTGTAAGGCTACAATTGTATAGTTATTGTTACTTTTGTTTACTCTTCCTCTCCTATTCATATTCAAGTCCCTTGCTCAAATCACTGCTTGGTTGCTAGTGTAATTTGGACTCTAGCAACCAGATAGCCACAGGAATTCTGAACTGGAGAGCTGCTGAAAGAAAAGTGAAATAGCTCAAAAACCACAAATAATAAAATTTGAAAACCAATTGGAAATTGTCTCCGAATATCACTCTCTACATCATACTAAAAGTTTATTTAAAGGTGAACAACCCCTTTAAGACAAGTAGCAGCTCTTATACATAATGCTTCTCAGTGGACTGATGTTTATATTTGACTCTGAACAGGTAGAATTACATAGTTACTTTGTTGAATCAGTCCCAAAGAACAGAAAGGGATAAAGAAAAATTGCTTTCAACTGCAAATACATTTACACATTACTTTAAAGCTATCGATCATTTTTAATGAATGTACATTGGAAAGTTGCTTAGAATTACGTTTTATTTCACTATTGCATGAATGCTCAGGAGGGCAGTTACTGCATTTCTACTTTAATTTGTTTCAGTCTTCAGTTGTACTTTGATGCAGCTTTATGTACTGATGATTGCATCTGCCTAAATATTTTATAGCTGCTTTATGTTTATATGTATTGGAATCATTGTGCCTTGTATTGACATACCCTTACTCTATACTGTGGTGCTAGAGATAATGGCACTATTTAACTAAAGGCATAACAATAAATAATATGCTGAAATACTGTGTCATTGATTTCGTTTTCAAATTCATTTATATTATACTTCATTCGGTCATGTTTTTATGGCTAATTGCATTCCAGGTTATAATGGGAGAAGAAAGGGGTTTAAATGTTATCCTAGATGTGAATGCAGGACACCATTCACCTCCATTTGAAAACGTCAATTCCCTTAGCAATACTTGTAAGCGTGCTTTGCCAGTAAATATTTGATGCTTCACAGAAATTCCAATTCCTTGCTCATTGTGAGAGGACAGATTTCTATATAAAACTGCAGCAATATTTTGGTAACTTATGTTAATGTTATCGACAGCAGATTTGGAAAGGTCTATCTATCTATCATCTATCTTTCCATCATCTATCATCTGTCTATATATCCATCTAATGTGTCTATCCATTTAGATTGTTATCCTAGATCAAAATACAGACCACCATTATCTATCTATCTATCTATCTATCTATCTATCTATCTATCTATCTATCTATCTATCTATCTATCTATCTATCTATCTATCATCTATCTATCTATCTATCTATCTATCTATCTATCTATCTATCTATCTATCTATCTATCTCTCTCTCTCTCTCTTCTCTCTCTCTCTCTCTCTATCTATCTATCTATCTATCTATCTATCTATCATCTATCTTTCCATCATCTATCATCTGTCTATATATCCATCTAATGTGTCTATCCATTTAGATTGTTATCCTAGATCAAAATACAGACCACCATTATCTATCTAGCTATCTCTCTCTCTCTCTCTCTCTCTCTCTCTCTCTCTCTCTCTCTCTCTCTCTATCTATCTATCTATCATCTATCATCATCCATCCATACATTCATCTATCATCAGTCTATTATCTATCTGTTATCTATCTAACTATCTTGATTTAGGACCAATTTATTCCACTGGGGACAGGGCCGGATTTACGTATTGGGCGCCCCTATGCCCACTGCCGTTCATCGCCCCTGTCCCCTCCCCTTCATTCATGCAAATTTTCATCATCTGGACCAGAGCAATGGGGATTGGCGCATGAGAATTTAAAAAATGATTGTATCTCCAGCACATCCCTAGTGTTTTTGAACCAATGTGGGTATGGTTGGGCAGGATGCTGCCCCCCTAAAATCCTGCCGCCCTAGGCCCGGCCCTAGGTGGACTATCCACAAATCTGGGCCTGACTGGGGATGATACATCAGTAAAATAGCCTTTCATTGTCCTTTAACCTGCCAGTATGCTTTTGGAGTGTGGGTGGGATGTGGAGAACCTAAAGGAAACCCACACAGACACTGATAGAACACAGAAGCTTTTTGTATATTGTTTCTAGTTGATAATTGAACTGGGGACCCCAGTGCTGCAACACAATAATGTTAATCACCATGTCACCCAATGATATTTAAGAAGCAGAAATTCAACCCAGGTAATTCTATAAAGAGGTCTGTTGCTATGGCTACCCATACAATATGCACTATTTACAGATACAAGGACTTACAGTATAATACTAAATAACAAATGATATTGACAATGCAATTAACCCTTGTGTCCTCAGACTTAAACTGACAATATGACTCAGAAATAAATGTTTTTATGCTGCTCTTTCAGAAATATAACAAGACAGGTCCCACAGAGTCCTTGTTGACAGTTACTTACCAAGCTAGCAGGTCCTCAGTTTCATAGTTTCAAGTCAGTTTCATAATAGAGCCTGGCATTTTAAATACATAAAGGCCCAAACAGCCCCCCCCATAAAACCCCAATAAAAGTCTAAGGCATCTTTTAGCAGCTCCCCCCCCATATACCAGAATCCACAGATTGCTGTTCTTAGCCTATCATTCAATCATATCCATGAGAGGCTGCTGGCTGAGCAGAGAAGATTCACCCACGGGAGTACTGAGATAAAGAAGAGATGGGGAATCTGCAAAGAGATTCAGTCAAATTCATGTGGATATCAAACTTACTGTGACAAAGGGCTGTTCCATGCACTGGACCCTGCTGAGTAAAGGCAACATTTAGTAGTACAATGCATCCCAGTCTCCCCCTGCCTATTGTCTACTAATAGTGATACAAGTATCTATCTTTGCTGATACAATTAACTGATATTTTTGTTCAGCCAGGGCCAGATGGAGTACTTAGAGAGCTGCATTCAGTTTTAGCAGGCCTCTATTTCTGATTTTCCTAGACTCATTTTCATCTGGTATGGTGCTTATGGACCGGATGAAAACTGATGTAACTCTTAGGAATTACGATCTCAGCCTGGCAATTATAGGCCTGTAAGCTTGACATCTATGGTGGGCAAGTAATTTGAAGATTTTTTAAAAGATTAAATTTAGAATTATGTCCTGGTGAATGGCATTATGAGAAATCAGCATGGCTTTATGAAGTAGAGGTCATGTCAG
The DNA here is from genome assembly GCA_038501925.1 of Xenopus petersii. NCBI lineage: Eukaryota > Metazoa > Chordata > Amphibia > Anura > Pipidae > Xenopus > Xenopus petersii. Next base: position 37,149,542 of record CM076674.1, read on the forward strand.
ACAAATTTGATTGCTTTTTATGATAATGTAAGTAAAATACTGTACAGTGGGATTGCAGTAGATGTGATACATTTGGCTTTTGCCAAAATGTTTGATACAGTGCCCCACAAATATCTGCTTTTAAACTTCGGTCTATTGGTATAAGTTCTAAGTAGGGTGCCACAGGGTTCTGTATTGGGTCTGCATTAATTTGTTCATTAATGACTTAGTTGAGGGTGTTGTAAGTAATGTATTAGTGTTGGCACTGATACATTCCTTTTAAGATGCGGCATCCTGGCAGCAGGACAAACTGGCAATATGGAAGGCTAAGTGGCATATGAGGTTCAATGTTAAATAAATATAAGGTCATGTACCTGGGATGAAAAAATATGCCGCCACCAGGGGCGTTCCTGGCCCCCTCTGCTGCCGCTCCCCCCAATTGCGCTCGCGTTTTTGGTCCGGGGGGTGGTTCCACACGGACGGCAGAGAGGTCCAGGATGCTAGCGCAGAGAGCATAATTGTGCTCTCTGTGCTCAAAGAGACGAATTTCCAACCGGACCAAAACCGGAAATATGACTCTCAAGTACCATTTTTGCTGCCCCTAGTACCTAGTGGGGCTTTGCTGTCTGATGCGAGTTACTCAACTCACCTCATTGGTGAAGCGCCCCTGGCAGCCATTAGGCAAATCCAATGGAGAGAGAACTTGGGGTACTTGTAGATAATAAATTTGGCAGTAGCAAGCAATGCCAGTCAGCAGCTTCAAGAGCAAACAAGGTCTTGAGCTGTATTAAAAGGGGCATATATTCGTGAAAGGAGGGAGTTATTCTTCCACTGTACATAACGCTGTTCAGGCCCCATCTAGAATATGCTGTACAGTTTTGGTCTTCAGTGTGGGATATTATTTACCTTTGAGCCTAAAGATACATCTGACTCAGTATGGGCACTTCTGAAGCAGTGACAACCACAGTCAGTTTCAGCATTTACTATGCTCCTATTTGTGTCTGTATGTGACCACCCACTTAGATTGTAAACTCTACTGGACAGGAACCCCCTCCATTCTGTCTCTTTAATGCTTAGCACTTAATCTTGAATGCAATTATTGTATGAATTTAATTATCCCCTATTATAGTATTGATCCCCATTTGTTTGGTTAATGTATTGCTAAAAACAATCAATCCAAGTAACAACTAGTTTGTAGTTTGTCAGTGGCCCGATTGGTCAGTATCTGGATCCAGAGCAATGGCTTCTCCAATTGATATCTGATGGAACTCATTTAAATATTGATTGGACATGCTAGAAAACTTTGTCAGCAGAGAAGCACATTAAAACAATTATAATGCTATACATACATTAATTGTGTCAAATCAGTTTCAGAAGGAACAGATGAGTAAAAATCTCTTAATGTTGTTCTGAGATCCTTGTACATTGTATTTAATGCTAAATAAAACAAGAGAGCTATTATGAAAACAAGCATTGAAACAAGGGAACATCCTGGAAATATTGATCACAATGTGGTGTCATCTAAACCACGGTGAGAGAAAGATTTCTACATAGATCGATTGCACTGCTTTAGTATAGAAAGCAAATACCATTCTGCTAAAACCTTCAGAACTGCTCATTGACTAGGATAAAAGCTTCAAAGGAAAAACCACCATCAGCATATAGGAAATGTGATTAGCAGCTAATTTGAGAATTAAACTATACTAGAATTCTTTATACAGATATATGGGCTCATTTACTGACACAGCTGGATAACTGCACAAGTGCAGTTGCCCCTAGCAACCAATCGAATATTTACTGTAATTTGATCAGTCTTAGAGATAAAAGCAAATATTTGATTAATTACTATAACTATAATTTGGCAATTCAGCACCCGTCATAGTAAATTTGCCCCATAGTATCTTGAAAGGGGCTAGAATTACAATTTCTCTTATCCCAATAGAGAACTAAAGGCTAAAATAAATATGACTATAAAAGCTATATGTATTGAACTTACTGTACTAGCACAGAGGTTTAGCAGCCCTATAACAGTAATAAATAGATAAATAGATTCCTTTATCTGTCAAATATACATACAAGTACAGAAGATTATTTTTGCTCTCTTTTATATACAGCGATGGATAGTGATGGACGAATAAATTCATCCGTGAATTTGCTCTGATTTTCCGCCATTCACCGCAGGGGGATACATTTGCGAAACGTTGTCAAAAATTTGCTGGCAAAAAAATCTGCAGCGTAAAAAAAACATGTGTGTGCACGTCAGAATAGTCGCGCATATAAAATTGTTGCATTTGCATTTGGACAAAATAGGAGCACGTATAAAAATTGTTGCGGGTGTCGAAAATTGACGTGCATCAAAATAATTTGACGCCTGTTGACTTCAATGTGTTTTGCTAATTTTTTTGGAAAAGTGAAACAGGACAAATTCGCTAATCGCTAGCGATGGATGCACCAATTTGCACTTTGTAGGCTTTATCCCAGAATTAATTGTAGGGCTGTACCGAACAGGATTCGGTTCAGGATTCGTCCAGGATTTGTCCTTTTCAGCAGGATTCCGGCAAATCCTCATGCAAATTAGGGGTGAGAAGTAAAATCATGTAACTTTTCGTCACAAAACTGTTTTTTCTATTTTTACACAAATTAGGATTCAGTTCAGTAATCATGAACGATTTGGGGATTGGCCCAAATCCCAAATAGTGGATTCGGTGCACCCCTAAGTATTTGCCAAGGAAAAACCACTCAAAATGTAACTATGTTCCCCCTGTATTGACATGCTCTCAAGCAAATGTCAGGACATACATTCACCTGTGAATTAATCCGCTTCATTGTAGTTTCATGTCTATAGATTCACAGCCAAGAAAATAGCTGCCGAATGAGGAAGCAGTTGCACTGAGCTCGCCTGCATGATTCCCCCTAACATTTAAAATTGGTTTTCCCAACACATGCATTATTTTCCACAATTTAACTAAATGTAATGGCACCTGGGGCATTTTTATTGAACACCTATCATTTTTCCTTTCTTCTATTTATTTTAATTTAAATTTGAATTTTGTTCTTTGATACAGGAATTGCTCTCTATTCCCTAAAATCACATTTGCATTCCCTTGCCTAACTCTCAATGTAGAAGATTAAACTGCTTTTTTTTAACGTAGCAAACAATCATGTTCCCTGTTGTGGGTTTAGAATACAAATGCATTGTTATAGTCACATTATGAGCACAGTAAGTACGTGCTCTGGCTCAAAAATTAAGAAATATAAGAGATTTCAGTGAAGAGATGTAACATGTTCAGTGTCTAAAAGAGCAATATTTTCTACACGCTAATAATGGATTCCATAAATGTGAGGTTTCTTTATATCAAGGGATATATTAAGTAATCATTAAGATGAAAACATCACAGGCTCTTTTCATAAAGTTCATAAAGATGTTGTACAGGTATTAGCTTTATTTCCCAGAAACCCATTAGTGTGAAAGAGTAAATCAGTTCAAAATGTATGGCTGATTATTTGGCTTTACTACCAATAATTATTATAATAAGACCCCATTTCTAGGTATTCCCGATCCTAGACCTGTTCTATGAAAATTGTAGTGAGAACCAATTTCTGCTTTTTGTCCAGTCTTAAAGGTCATACTTAGCTTTTTGTGAAATAGAACTGCTTTCTGGTCCATTCCTGTAACATTAGAGTCAAAGAGATATACTTTCAGAAGGAACACAGAGAAGTATTCTGATGTTGCTCTGCTCAGGAAAGAGATCAGAAGCCCTTTCCCATCTCCTTCCTCAGCAGAGCAACATCACAACACTTCTCTGTTTTCCTTCTGTAGCTACAGTTACAGGAACCAACCAGCAGATGGCGATGCAGTTACAAAATGTATTATATTGACGGTTAAAGGGGTTGTTCATCTTTGAGTTAACTTTTAGTATGATGTAGAGCGTGACATTCTGAGACAATTTGCAGTTGGTTTTTATTTATGGGAGTTTTGAGTTATTTAGCTCTTTAATCAACAGCTCTCCAATTTGCAATTTCAGCAACCTTGTTGCTAGGGTCTAAATTACTGTAGCAACCATGCATTGATTTGAATGAGAGACTGGAATATGAATAGGAGAAGGCCTGAAAAGAAAGATAAGTAATAAAAAAGAGCTATAATAATAAATGGGTAGCCTTACAGAAAATTTGTTTTTAGATGGGATCTGGAAAGAGTCTGAAGAAGAAGGTGAATAATAAAAAACGATAACAATTTTAAAAATGAAGACCAATTGAAAAGTTACTCAGATTTGGCCATACTATAACAACAATGTTAATTTAACAGTGAACCACCCCTTTGATAAAAACTTAAATAGGTATGAAAAAAAAATGAATTGCAAAAGTGCAAAAGTAGAAAAAGGTCTTATATGTACATGTCTCTATCCTACACTTTTTAAGTAAGTGATTGACTAAACAAATATAAATAAATCAGTTCCCTTTCATACTCTTTTCATTTAAGTCAGATAACAAAATGCAAATTACAGAGCAGTATGATTCGCATTATAGTCAATGTTTAATTAATTGGCTTGCACTAAATGTAAAACTGTGCACCTTCATTAGGCTCTGTGAAATCATTTATGTATTAATAATGCAAGGCTAGTTGTCAGCTATATTATAGGCCATTCAGATTCTCCCCTGCACAAGCAGAACGGGTAAGAATTCATTTCAGCTTTGACAGTAACAAGTTGCTCATTCTAAACATGTCATCTCTGCCTGTATCCCTAGCAAGGCCAACGGCTCTACCAGTCGGCGCTCGCAAAGTAAATAGGCTTCTGTCCACAAAGGGACACTTTAGGAGACATGCAAGCTGTTCCAAGTTGGGACAGATATTTGTAATGTATTTTTGTATTAGAAGCAGGTGCATTTCCATTTTAAAAGCAAGTTGGATTTTTTAGAACTACATTGTGGTGAATGCACTGTTTTTCCCTCCTAATCTCCCTTTGAAATATCTGTTAGCATAGGGCACACCCTCCAAAATGAACCAAGATAAAACAGAGCTTTTCTCTTCCTTTTACTAATACTCCTGATGGCATGAACCCTGTTGATTCAGCATGCTGCCTTCTCAAATCATATTTATGGCACTGCCAAAACCTTCTTCTTCCTCTGTGATATTGCCAAGATCCATGGTTTATCCCAGCGATCCCCAACCAATGGCCTGTAAGTAACATGTTGCTCTGCTACCCCTTGGATGTTGCTCCCAGTGGCCCTTAAAACAGGTTCTACTATTTGAATTTCTGGCTTGGTGGCAAGACTTGGTTGCATAAAAACGATATGTACTGCCTAGGGCTACCAAATACTCAGTCACAGCCCTTTTTGGCATCCAAAAGGACTTTTTTCATGTTTGTGTTGCTCCCCAAGTCTTTTTACATTTGAATGTGGCTCAAGGGTAAAAAAAGATTGGGGACACCTGCCTTATACTAGACTATTGCAACCCCTTACTAACCAGTTTTCCAGACTCCAACCTCTCTTCCCTGCTGCTAGAATCCTCATCCGCTCTTAGTGTAACCACCTTTTTTACACATCTCTTACTGGCCAAGCAGGGGTTTGATTCTGAGGGGGTGGGTCTTTGATGTTGGGAGGGCCTTGTGACAAAATTGGGGGCGGGACCAGATGTCACAGAGGTTACATTGAAGAAAATTTAATGGGTTCTGCAGGCTAAAGGGAGAGCGAGTGAAGCTGGGAAAGGGATGAAAGGCAGTCAGGAGGTGGATCGCAGTTGGACTGAGGGCAGAGGACTAGTTGTTACAAATTTATTGGCAAATAATACAATAAATATAATAAATTTGCAATACCGGCCCCAGACTAGGCTGGTATTTTACCGGCTCAGCTGTTAAAATACCTGCTGGGTGGCAACGATATCCTCTCTCTCTCCTAACCTGTTGATTTCCTGGTAAAATTTCTATCATGGCTGCCTGTTAAGCAATGGGTAACATTCTTCACTTATCTCAATGTACGTTCCTAGCCCTCTTTTCCTCTCAGAGCCACCATATTTTACACCATCCACACCCACTGTTATATCTCATCTGAAACCTTTCTCGCTGCTCCTTACCTTGGGATCCCATCCCTAAATGTATCCATAGGGAACACTCCTAAATAGATCCTACCTTTAGGACATTCGTACTGGACCACATATTCTGGTGAAATGTTGCCAATATGACAGTAAATTGTATTAGGCAGAAAGATTGATTTTGAAGCTCACTGTAATCACAAAAGAAAGCAGTTGTGCTGGTCGTGTTTTGATGATGTTTTGTTGTGTATAAACGTACCCCCACTTTGTACAGTGTACTGTCTCTTGTCCAACCAAATGAACCTAAATAAATTGGAGCTCTGTTGCATTTCCATATAAAATAAATTCTTTGTACTGATACTGACATTTTTATGTCTGAGGTTTACCACTCTACACAGTGCACAATTGGTCTATTTCCTGGTCGTCTTTATAATGAAATCAGGGTTTTAAAGGAACAGTTCAGTGTAAAAATAAAAACTGGGTAAATAAATAGGCTGTGCAAAATAAAAAATGTTTCTAAAATAGTTAGCTAGCTACAAATGTGATCTATAAAGGCTGCAGTGGGTGGTTGTCCAACATAAAAGAACAGAATACGATTTCCTTCTTTTCAGCTCTCTAACTCAGTGACTTGAAGGGGGGCCACATGGGACATAACTGTTCAGTGAGTTTGCAATTTATCCTCAGCATTCAGCTTACATTCAAAGGCAAACAGTAATGGCCCATGAAACCCCCCCCACCTAAAGTCGCTGATTGGTTACTGCCTGGTGACCAATCAGTGGAAACCAAGAGATCTGCAAAGAAGGAAGTAGTGTTCTGTTCTGTTCTGTTACACATCCAGTCACTCCAGCCTTTATAGATTACATTTTTGCCTAACTAACTGTATTAAAAAAAAAATTATTTTGCAAAGCCTATTTATTTATTATTATCCATTATTTTTATTCTGAACAATTCCTTTAATGAAGTGGTTCATTTGTGCATAATATCAGTTTGCAATGAGAGTGGGTAGGTTGCAAGACTCCATGCTTGCATTAACTGTCTTTGAATTACGACAGACCCCTAGTGGCTCTTCAGGAAATTTTAAAAGCCTCCATACTGAAAAAGACATCAAGGGGGTTATTTATCAAGGTACAAATTTTTCTCCGATCTAACCCGCACGGGTTTTTAAAGCTTAATTATTACATTTTCCCGAAAATTTGCTTGCCGGGAAAAGCTCAGATTTTCAAGATTTTTTTGCGAATTTTCCCTGAAATCTCCGAATTTTTCAGAGTTTTCACCCAAAAGCTCCGAAAACATTGTGAAATTGCCCGAAACCCCTGACACAACCAAAAATCAATGGGACTGCTCCCATTAATTTTTATGCAACCTCGACAGGTTTGATATGCTGTGTTTTTGTAATCGGGCTTTTTAGCCCTCGGGGTTTAATAAATTCCTGAAAAATTTGTGATTTTATTAAAAGTCCGATTTTATAAAAAAAAATCAAGAATTTTTCGGATTTTGGAAATTACGGGTATCTGGAGCTTAGTAAATAACCTCACTACTGTCTTCTTTGGTTCATATTATTTTATTATAGTTGGTGCACTACATATGCTTAGAGGTACTTTTTATGAAGCTTCTGTCAAAGATAGAGCATTTCTATATGTGACTGATGGGCCCACGCAGAAGTAATGAATGAATGGTATCTAGTCTGAATTATAACTCTCACAAGGAGACATGGGTGCTAGTGTTTTTTGACCAAGAACAGTAGATTTATTGAAAAAATAACCAAATAATAAGTACACCAAATAACCACTTACACTACAGGTGTTTTCTCCTAGTGTTCTAACTTGTCTCAATGGGTGCTCCAATCTGTAAGATTTTCCTGAGCTCTAGTAGCTTGAGTCCCTACATTTGATGAGTTTCACCACACTAAGCCTTCTTGGAGGAGCACAAAGCTGCTCCCCCTAACTCACGATGTCTAACACTACTAGAGTGTTGTAATACAGGGGCTACCTGCCATTGGCTTTACATCATTCATGGGATTCCTTATTTCCAACTAGCATTGGTTACCTTACGGTTAACTTTTACCTTAGGGTTAAACCTTGTGCCTCAGGCTCTCCAGCAGCTTCTATCCTCTCCATAGAGTGAAGTCCAAAGAGAAAGAACCATTTGCTTCACCCCTAACACGACAATATTGATGTAGCCGTGATGAATTTTAATATATGGGGACTGTACACTGCACTACATTTCCTAGTTGTCTTTGTCTCTCCTTTGAAGTCTAGCTTGTTCTTTGATGGATTACTAGTTTTGCCTGATTGACTTGACTCCTGTCTCCTCCATTGACTTGATGTCCTGATCTCCTCACTCCTGAACCTGTGTTGCCTGCCTCTGACCTGGCTCCATGTGACTTCTCTACCTGTCTCATCCTATGTCTCACTATTGGTTGGTCTCAACAGTTACTCCCCACTTTACTTGCTCCCTGTTCTAACTCCAAGTGTGCTTAGTATTGTGGGTCCTTCTTTACACTTGATGGGTGACACATCTTATATAATTGTTTTTAGCTTTCCCTTTGTAGCACAATGCTGATTTTGGAAATGTTTTTATTAGGGTAAGGCTTTCATTATCATCCAGCAGATGGTGATGTTATCACTTACTTTTTCAGATTGTTGTGCATGTGTTTGAAGAATGGATTGGATAAGAAAGGTTAGCTAAACCAAACCAAGCAAAATACATTCGTTTTTAAATTATTAGCGCACGCTCACACACACACAACTCATTCACTAATCCTTTTGTATGACAAACACTAGTGAGTGTGTTTCTTCTTCCTGTAAAACTCAGATCCGTTAACCTGCTCCCATGCTTTATGTAGTTGCTACTGGGGTACACTAGTCCTGCTTCCTGCATATTTGAAATATATAATTAAGGTTGTTTTTATTCGAGGGTAAAAAAAAATCACAGCAATTCACTATGTTTCTTACCCATGATACAGTTGTGTCTGATATGTTTTGTTCTGGTTTGTAAATTACCCACAAATGGGTGCAACTTGTATCTGCATAGAAAGGGGTTGTACAGTATATAGGAGTTATTCAAGTGGCATAGTAACAAGGCACAATAGCAAAGCAAGCCCTTTACAGGTATGGGATCTGTTTTCTGGAAAGAAAAGCTCTGAATTACAGAATGGCAGTTTCCCATAGACTCCATTATAATGAAATAATCCACATTTTTAAAATGATTTCCTTTTTCTCTGTAGTAATAAAACAGTACCTTTTACTTGATCCAAACTAAGATACAATTAACCCTTATTGGAAACAGAAACAGCCTATTGGGTTCATTTAATGTTTACATGATTTTCTACTAGGGTAAAGGTATGAAGATCTAAATTACGTTATTCAGAAAACCCCAGGTCCCAAGCATTCTGGATAATAGACCCCATACCTGTATTATGCACCTGATCAAGGCAGGTATCCCTTATGCAGGTGCACCCTGCTCCTTGTGCCTTATGCATCAAAGTATGTGCAACCAGCAAATTGATACATGGTTCAAATATAGATGAGCACAAGTAGAGACAGGCCATTTTTGTGCACATCATTATACTTAATGATCATAAATCAATAATTCCTGTAATACTTAACACAACAATATATATTTAACACAACAATATATTATTGTATTGTTATTGTTTATTCACAATTGTAACCTAATATCAGGTATACTTTTTTAAAAAAAAAATTTAAAAACACTGTATTAATGGATTCGACTGTTTTGTTGCTTTGTATCCTGCAACGAGAAGCTAAAATTTAATTATAATCTTCAATAAATAGGCAGTTACATCAATGAAAATGAGTTCATGAAATTAACTTGCAATAACGCTGGCTGTGCAAATTAGGTTAATATTTATTTGTAAAGTTAATGTAAAGTCTTCTAAATGTCAGCCACAGTGGGAATGGGTGTACATATTGGCTTTGCTTTATTAGACAGAAATTTCTCTTTGGAGAAATGCACAAACAACTAAACATACTTAGCTTCAGTCATGAAACTGTGTTGCAGATCCTTGTGGGATGCAGTGCCTTTTGCATAAAAAAATGCATATATTTATTTATCTTAATTTCCAAAGCAGAATGTTTATGTCATTCCCCTGAGCTGTGCAGGCAACATGTACTTTGCTACCTCCATTTCCCCAGTGGGGGGTGCTATTTGTCACACACTGGGTGGTTGATTTGTGGTCGGGAGGGGGCAGGTTAAGGTTGGATGTTGGCCAATTTTTTTGAAGCCCTGTGCATAACTTTATAGGGCCACATGAGTACCTGAGGTCTATTTTATGGACAGTTGGAAGATATTGTATGATATTAAACAGTGTTGAACTGGGACACCAGGGGCCCACCAAAAAACCTTAGACCAGGGGCCCACTCTCAGTACTATTATTCTTACTCTCCTCACTTAACCTCTATAGTCTCTTTTCATTACTTTAATCTATTATTCCCTCTATTTAGCCTCTTTGTTCTCAATGAAATAGAGAATGGCCATGAAATCGGCCAAATTTTTATCAGCATGAGGGCCCACTGACACCTGGGCCCACCGGGAGTTTTCCTGGTATTCTGGTGGGCCAGTCCGACACTGAATTATTAAAGCATCTTTGGTTGAGGGTATTAATACATCCACTTGTCACTTGTAGAATAAGAGCAAGGTGCTCTGGAAAATACTATACTATACGAGGGAACCCTCTACTCCCATCAGTACAGTGGAGTTCCATACTCAATGGATGCTCCTCCCTGGCACTCTACCTCCAATTACAGGGCAGACAAAGAGAAATCTCTCCTATAATTACCTGAAAAGGAGATTGTCTGCTCTATCACTGGGGCTATCAGACCTACATAAAGACTAATATTAAAATGCATTCGCTTTTATCTGTTAAAGTGATGGTTCACTTTTAGGTTACCTTATAGTATGTTATAGAATGGCCTAGTCTTACCAGCTTTTCAATTGGTCTTCATTTGTTTCTAGTTTTTGAATTATTTGCCTTCTTCTTCAGACTCTTTCCAGCTTTAGGGGGGGGTCACTAACCAGCAACCAACAAAAACTATTGCTCTGTATAGCTATTTTTTGTTATATTTACTTTTTATTACTTATCTTTCTATTTCAGCCCTCCTATAATTATATCCCTGTCTCTCTTTCACACCACTGCCTGGTTGCTAGGTGAGTTTGGACCCTAGTAACCAGAGAGCATCTGAAATTGCAAACTGGAAACTGAACAAAAATATAAATAATTCAAAAACCGCAAATAAAAAATAAACACCATTGCAAATTGTCTCAGAATACCAAAAGTTAATTGAAACGACAACCCCTGTGACATCATTGCTAAATTAATCATTTCAAAGTTGGTGAAGGAAAATACAGTGAACACAGTATATATTTAATATTTTATTATTTCAAATGACTGGATGCCTTTATTGAAGATTGTACCCCTAAGGGGTCATGTGTTAGAGTTTTTTATACCTTAAATGACTTCACAACTCAAATGGTTTCTTATTTAAGAAAAAACTCTAATGAAAACAACTCGATTCTGCGAGACTGAGTTGCGAAAGCTGAAAATTTGAATTAATCAAGGTTTTCATCAAAAAAAAAAACTTGAATTGCTTGGAAAAAACTCAAACATCATGAAGGCTATTAACATCTTCAAATGGTTCAAGGGACCTCTGCCATTGACTCTTACATGACCTCGACAGGTTTTAGATGGTGTTTTATTCGGATTTGAGCTATTTCCAGGGTCAGGGTATAATAAAACGTAAAACCTTCAATTTTAGTAGAACCTTAATATATCTGCTAGTGATGGGCGAATTTATTCGCCAGGCGCGAATTTGTGAATAATAGTATTTGCCAAGGTTGCACTAGGTCTATTTACCCTTAGGGGCATGTTTACTAACATTGGAGATAAATATCTGGAGAGATTTTTGGAGATGTTGCCCATGGCAACCAATCAGCAATTAGATTTAAACAGCCACAGCCAAGTTAGAAAACAAAAGCAAAGATCTGATTGGTTGCTATGGGCAACATCTCCAGAAATTTCTCCAGATATTTATCTCCAATGTTAGTAAACATGCCCCTTAGTCTCCATGCAGTTGTTTGCTTTCAGTGACCAGTGATTGCTGTCTGTTGTGGTTTACTAGAATTGTGCTTTTCAGCCCATGACTTTGCTTCTAATGGAAATAAATGCATGTAAATGTTTACACTTTGATCATTACAACACTGTATATATGTATATGTATATATCGCAAATTGTACCTGAGTTTTTTTTGTTGTCGCTCAGTTCCTATTATTTGGTTCAAAATGTAATTTTATTTTAAGAGGGGAATCTCTAAAAGGACCCCCTGTTTTACATATAAACAACATAACCATATGGAGAGAATCAGGATCTGTTATACTCTATAATAGATGCCCCAAGGCAATTCAGCTAAATGGCATATAATAGATGTATGTAGATAGATATACATCAAGAAGCACAATAAATAATAATGTAAGATACAGGGACACACAGTAAAGTGCAGAGGAAGCATGCCAGATTGTGCATTGTTTTTATCCCCTGTGGGTATCCATTAAAGTGATGCTATCTCTTTTTTTATTTGAGTGCTTTAAAGTTAAACTAAACACTGATATTGAGACCCAGATCTCTAACTGCCCTTAGCTATCTCTTAGTGCAGGGCTGTCCAACTGGCGGCCCTCGCTTACATGGCGCTCCACGTCAAAGTCTGCCTACTGTTTACCATATGTAATCTTTAAAAGGTATCACTACAGAGACTGACAGGCCCCTGCATTGTTTAAACTTCAAATTCACACCGTAACCCACTGTATTGTTCACACTTGTGACACCTCTATTGTTTATTTCCTAAAGTCCTGTACTGTTCACACCTGAGACCCAGACTGAAACTGCCCACATTGTTCACCTTATTCAAAATGCTAATGGAGCACCAACACTATGTCACTGTATGTAGTACATATCAGAATGATAGCTTTCCCTGTCTCCTGCTTTGTTCTGCCTTCCCTATGCTCCCTGTGTGTGTCATACTTTGGTATTTGTTCTGGGGGTTTGTTAGCAATTGAAAATTATTGTAATCTGATCATATTGACCCCAAGTATTTATGTACCTGTGCCAGCGCCCAGCAGCAACAGCAAACATATGGCCCCCAAATCTGTACCTGGCTGTGCCAGCAGGAAGCTTCACACTTTCACAGTAATAGAAAGAATGTCTTCAGTTCAGTGCAACTGTGCAAGGCTGAGAGCAGCGAGAGCCACACCAAGCAGCCCGCCAGCTCTCTGCCTCTCTCTGTCATCCAACAGCATCAGTGACATCATTGACGCACGTCGCGCTGCACCGCACAAAGGAGCTATTACTTGCCAGGGAGAGGGAGAAGGTGAAGGAGATGGATTCCACCCAACTGGGTGACCATGATTACTGAAACAAATTATTAAAAAGTGCACCCCTCAATGATGGCTCCCTAGAGAGCCGCCTACTCTGCCTACCCCTAGTTCCGGCCCTGATCCCTGCAGTGAGCACCAACCATTTGGTTTTTTGGTATGCTATTAATGGACATGGTCTTGTGGTAACATGGGTGAAGGGTTAACATGCCTACGTGCCAACTCTTGTAGGCCTCTGTACTTGTTTTTCTGTACGACCCTGTACTGTCTCTTCTTAGACAACCTTGCATAAGTATCATCATGTACTATAAACAATATTATCAGCTCGCCAAAATATCTTAGCTAATACGCATGCACACATTTGTCTATTTCTCTCTTTCCCATCCTGAATGCTGAACCTATTACAGACATATACTATGCTAATAACTATTAGAGATGTCGCGAACTGTTCGCCGGCGAACTTGTTCGCGCGAACATCGGGTGTTCGCGCTCGCCGGAAGTTCGCGAACGTCGCGCGACGTTCGCCATTTTGGGTTCGCCATTGTTGGCGCTTTTTTTTGCCCTCTCACCCCAGACCAGCAGGTACATGGCAGCCAATCAGGAAGCTCTCCCTTGGACCACTCCCCTTCCCTATAAAAACCGAAGCCCTGCAGCTTTTTTTCACTCTGCCTGTGTGTGCTGAAGAGATAGTGTAGGGAGAGAGCTGCTGCCTGTTAGTGATTTCAGGGACAGTTGAAAGTTTGCTGGCTAGTAATCGTTTTGATACTGCTCTGTTATTGGAGGGACAGAAGTCTGCAGGGGTTTGAGGGACATTTAAGCTTAGGTAGCTTTGCTGGCTAGTAATCTACCTTCTACTGCAGTGCTCTGTATGTAGCTGCAGTGGGCAGCTGTCCTGCTTCTGATCTCATCTGCTGACTGCTGCAATAACAGTAGTCCTTGTAAGGACTGCTTTTATTTATTTTTTTGTTCCAATACAGAGCAGTATCAAGCAGATTACTAGCCAGCAAACTTACTATCATCTGTCCCTGAAATCACTAACAGCTCTCCCCCTACACTATCTCTTCCAAGCACACACAGGCAGATTTTTCAGATACATTTTTGCCCTTGATCCCCCTCTGGCATGCCACTGTCCAGGTCGTTGCACCCTTTAAACAACTTTAAAATCATTTTTCTGGCCAGAAATGTCTTTTGTAGATGTTAAAGTTCGCCTTCCCATTGAAGTCTATGGGGTTCGCGAACCGTTCGCGAACCGCTCGCAATTTTGCGCAAGTTCGCGAATATGTTCGCGAACTTTTTTTCCGACGTTCGCTACATCCCTAATAACTATGCTGATACATCACTATATTGGGACGTCTTTACTTATAACCTATATAAGCCTATGTTTGACCTTCAATAAACTGAACTTGTTTGCAACACACAAACGTATTGTGTCGTTCTTGCAAGTTCCCTGATCAGCGCGCCTGGAAGGAACGATATCAGATGGTCTGCCAGTACACAGGAATAAATCGAGTCGACTCGTAGCTGCAGGGACAGTGCAAGGAAAGCACAGTCAAGGTTTATTCCCTAACAATGGGCGTGTCTTAAAGTGGGTGTGGTCTAAGAACAAGGAGTGGCTAACCGTTATCGGCCCTCCACCATGTAGATTAGAAAAATTCAGGCCCTCGGTACCATAGAAGTTGGACAGCACTGTTTAAGTGGATGAATCAAACTCATCCTAACCTGAACCAAAGCTAAAACAAAAATGGACTGATTACGTCTCATTTACAAGAGCAGTGCATTGTTCAAAGTGCAATTTCCAGACACAAATCACTATACATAATGCAATGTCTTTTCCCTGATTTCCAGCATCATGGCAGTTGAGTTGGATGGATTAAATGTTATGCTACTGCACATGCAAATTGTTTGTAAAAATGGGGTGTATTTTGTGACATTTTCATTGCAGGGATTGTCATTTCTGATGTGCCCAGTGACACAAACAGCATTAGTATGTGATTCTTTTGCCTGTTGAGAGTATCAGTAAAGAGTGTTATTCTGAGGCTTTCCTTTTTTTACTATTTGTGGTATTTGAGTTATTTAGCTCTTTTTTCCCCCCCGGCAGTTTGCACTTTCTGCAATCTAATTACTAGGGTGAAAATAACCCAGGTCCCAAGCATTCTGGAAAACAGGCCCCATACCTGTGTAGCCCTATTCTGCTACTTCAAAAAAACTAGCACTAATTTTCTTGTGTGTGGTGCTTCAGGTGTCCTGTGTCTCTGCTACAGGGGAAAGCAGGTACACTATAAGGTTCGGGTGCCTCCTACCGGGGTCAGGACAGACTGGGCTGTGATACCCCTCCCTGGAACCTTCCTTGATCCGAGTAACATACAAACAGGCGAAAGGTTGATGAATTTATTGACAGGGCCCTGTACCTTTAAATAACCATGGATACATAAAGCCAGGGCCACCATCAGAATTTGTTGGGCCTCATACAACACAATTTTCTGGGCCCCCCTACAAGTAAAAAAACCCCTTGGTGCCCCCCTCAAAGTTATAAAAAAAAATCAGCAGCCAGGGCCCTCCACCAAGTTAAAGAAACAACGAGTGCCCAAAAGCTTAAAAAAAATATATATATTTGGTGTTCGGCTACTTCTTCAGTGCAACTCAGCTCCCACTTTGGTGCAACTCGTCTCCTACTTCAGCAGTTCCTTAACATATAGAAGCCATTGGTTCTACCCATTGGGCAATTGTCCCCTCAGTGCCCCCCTGACGGAGGCCCTGCACACAGTGTGCCAGTCAGGAGCAACTTTAATCATTACTTCAGAAGGTTTAATTTCTGAGCTGCCAGGTGGGTTGTCACTTATGTGACAGTTTCTTCAGAGTCCTGAGACTCTTTTGTCTTTCCGTGCCCTGAGAAGAGCACGCTTTGTTCTTCAGAGCCCTGACATGGACCCCTTTTCCTTCTGCACCCTAAATTGAGTGAGATTTTCTGTCACTGGAGTTCCCTACTGACTTAACACACACAGTTTTCTCTGGGACCTTTCAGCACTTTCATTTCACTCTGCTGATTCTCTCTCACAGCAGCACTTCCTTCTACAACACAGAGAAACAAGTATACATAGCTCCTCTATCCCTGTAATGCCGCTGTAAAAACCTGCTGCTTTTCCTTTGCAGTACTGCCAAGCTCTGTCCTTTTCTCTTTCGAACAAACACTCATCCATGCCCTTATCTTATTCCACCTAGACTACAGCAACCTACTTCTAACCAACTTCACAGATACCCACCTGTGCTCTGCCTTAAGTCAATAACGGGGGAATGTAATAAAAATCGCTAACGGAAAAACTATTCGCAATGCGAAAAGTTATGCCTTTGCGCGAACAAATTTTGCTTTGTGCGAATTTAATATAGCTTTTGCAAGCCCGGAAACTGTTTAGCGACCACTTCCGACAGTGAAAGACCGTTTGCGAATTTTATAGTTTGCGCCAATGCGCAGTCAATGTAATAAAACTTCTCTCTGAAAAAGTCGTTTGCTCCAAAAGATTACGACACCTTCAAGCACTTCTTATGAGTGCGCAATTAAAATTCGCAATGCAATAACAGTTTAAGGAACAATATTACATTGCGAGATGTGGAGTTTTAGTCTTATTGGTGCAAATTGTTTTGCTCTTTGCGACTTTTATTACATTCCCCTGTACGTCTGCTCATAGAATCTTTTGCTGTCACCTAAGGGCAGAGACAAATGGGAATATACCGATAAGATTTATCGCCCAACGATAAATCGCCTCTTCTTTGGGCGACTAATCTCCCCGAACTGCCTCCCCGCTAGAATCTTAATCGCCAGCAGGATGTTACTCGGAGCTCTTTATTTTCCGAAGTCGCTTGAAGTTTCCTCGTGAGGCAACTTCTGTCGACTTCGGATAAACGAAGAGCTCCTAATGCCATCCCGCCGGCTATTTAGATTCTAGCTAGGAGGCAGTTTGAGGAGATTAGTCGCCCAAAGAAGAGGCGATTTGTCGCCGAGCAACTAAATCTCCCCTGAATCATCTCTTCTGTCTCTGCCCTAAGCGAAAATCCCAGAATTTCTATAGAAAGATTTCAGCCAAACCAAAACTAAATTCAAATCCTGCCTCTTGGAGCACAAGTGCAGTACTTAGGCACTTATGGGCAAATGCCCCAACCCTTTTCATTATAGGTATCCAGAATGCTCTGGACCTGGGGTTTTCCGGAGAAGATATTTTTCCATAATTTGGGCCTCCATAGCTTAAGTCTACTACAAATAATTTAAACATTGATTAAATCTAATATCATTGTTTGTTTCAAATAAGGATTAATCATATCCTAGTTGGGATTAAGTTCAAGGTACTGTCTTCTTATTATAGAAAAAAAATTCTATTATTTGATTAAATGGAGTCTATAGAAAATGGCCTTACCATAATTAAAAACTTTTGAGATAATGGGTTTCCAGATAATGGATCCCATACCTGTAGTAGCACTTATCACCCCACTTAAATTAGAAATTATTAGCTTGTGTAACCAAATATACTACTAGGGATGTATGTGTCATAGAAATAATTACCTATTATTTTTTACTAAATAAAAGTTATGATTTGGTTAATTTATGCTTAATAACCTAACCTAACCCAAAATAGTTGTATTATGGAGTGATTATAAAGAAGGCAATAAGGGCTTGTGGGAAGAAGGGGCCATGACTAGCAGTGCCCATGTCATACACCAGACAGCATCCTGAGATAAAAACATTTACACCATTGGTTTACTTGGTTCCAAACTAATTCAGACTGATGCACGCTGTCAGAGAATTTACAACATAAACATTACATAGTAGATGAATTTGAAATAAGCATGTGTATATAAAGTTTAATCTCATATCCAAGTAAAACCAATTTCTAGCTGTTCCGATATAGGCAAAAACTTCTGAAGCTGAATTTTCTCAAAAGGGAAATGGGAACAGTGTGCAGTAACAATACAAATCAAAAGTACTGAGAGAATTGATGACCAGTGCAAATTGTTAGCACTGTCAAGTGTCAAGCAATTTTAATGAAGCCCCCTCCTAAACTGCCCACCAGTACTGCCCCATATCTGTTATCTGTTGTTATCTGGTAGAACAGCCAATTTTAACTGCATATGCTCAGTGTTGCCAGTGGCTTGCAGGAGAAGATTCATTGGAGACAATGTCCACCAACAACCCTACTCATCTTTGCTTTTTTTGAACAGATAACAAAAATGGAGTATTGTGGGGATGTAGTGGGCAGTTTAGGAGGGGGCTTCTCTAGGGCTACTTCCTTTTATCCATGGCTTTCATTCTCCTTTAATGTTTGAAGAGACCTCCTGTGATCATTGTACTTCACCACAGTCATATCCATAATAATTTCCCTTACCTCTGATTGGATTTATTCTGTTGAATGACATAATAATACTCTATCGCTATTGCTCACAGTATGACGTGTCTCCTTTAAAAAAGAGAAAATCGTAGAGATGGATCCAGAGCAATTCCCAGCAGAAGGCTTTGTGGAGAAGCTAGCAAGCTGTGATGATTTAGCCTCCAACAATCATTCTTCGTTTTATAAAATATTCGGTTTTAAAGCATTTTTACTTCTTTAATAAACATTGGAAATTATCTTGGCTTTAATGGAATAAAAGGTTAGCATGAATTATAACATTCAAATTATTTGGAATATATGTTCCACTTTCCAAACACATTTTTGCCATGTTTTTTTGGCTTTAGTTCATTACAATTACCATGCCTGCATTTCATTACAGGGTTTTGAATTATGTTTTCCGTCAGTATAACAAATGGAGCACTGTCATATAATCGTAACTTAAAATGACAACTGCAAATCCTAAAATATTCAAAATAATAGAGGAACAATTATGGAAAGTTACATTTCCATTTCAAAAAATAATTTATTTTCTGATAGGGACTTTACTTGAATAGAAGGATTGCATGTATAATATGCTGGAGATTATTATGCCAATGCAATAAGGAAGGCACTGGGTCGGTATTACATAAATGATAAAATAAGGGTTTGTGTCCACAAATAAATATGAGATTTACGTCAGTGATTTGTGATGATTTTATCTGGCTTTAAAGGGTACTCATCTGTAAATACATCACCTAAGCCATTTGCATAGTGGAGGAACAGAATCTAGAAACAGTAAAACTCTCCCCCGAGCAGAAGTTCCTATTACATATATAGGATCTATTATTAGGAATGCTTAAAATCTGGGGTTTTCCCAGATAAGGGATTTTTCAGTAATTTGAATCTCCATACCTTAAGTATGCTGAATGCTTATTACAGGTATGGGAACTGTTATCCGGAAACCTGTTATCCAGAAAGCTGTGAATCACAGGAAGGCCATCTCCCATAGACTCCATTTTATCCAAATAATCCAAATATTATTGAAAAATAATTTCCTTTTTGCTCTCTAATAATAAAATAATACTTTGTATTTGAGCCAAACTAAGATAAAATGAATCCTCATTGGAAGCAAAACCAGCCTATTGGGGTTGTTTAATTTTTAAATTAATTTCTACTAGACTTAAGGTATGAAGGTCCAAATTACAGAAAGATCAGTTATACAGAAACCCCCAGGTCCCGAGCATTCTGTATAACAGGTCCCATAACTGTACATGTTTTTCACAACAGGTTTGCTTTGTATACTTTTTTAAATATAAGTTGTTTATTGGTGTGCTTCCTCAACCCAATGTTTTCCCCCTAAGGCAATGTCTAGTACAAGTAGTGCATTGCAAATTGTTGGAATCAGCCAGTTAGAGCATGTGAAATCTGTCACTGACTCATAGCATTAGTGTGTTCCTTGCAGGTGGAAAAATGTTTGGTTGAGTAACTTGCAGATATATACAGTATATGGGATCAGTTATCCAAAATGCTTGTGACCTGGGGTTTTCCAGATAATGGATCTTTCTGTAAATTGGACCTTCCAAAAAGGATTAATCATATCTTAGTTTGGATCAAGTACATGGAACAGTTTTATTAATACAGAGAAAAAGGAAATATTTTTTTAAAAATTTGGATAATTTAGATATAATAGAGTCTATGGGGCAGATTCACTAACTTCGAGTGAAGGATTCGAATGAAAAAAACTTCGAATTTCGACTTTTTTTTGGGTACTTCGACCATCGAATTGGTTAAATTCGTTCGAATTCGATCGAAATCGAACGAAATCGAACGATTCGAAGTAAAAATCGTTCGACTATTCGACCATTCGATAGTCGTAGTACTTACCCTTTAAAAAAAACTTCGACCCCCTACTTTGGCAGATAAAACCTACCGAAGTCAATGTTAGCCTATGGGGAAGGTCCCCATAGCTTCGATCAAAAAAGCTTTTTTTGATCGAAGGATTTTCCTTCGATCGTTTGATTAAAATCGTTCGAATCGTTCGATTCGAAGGATTTAATCGTTCGATCGAACGAAAAATCCTTCGATCGTTCGATCGAACATTTAGCGCTAAATCCTTCGACTTCGATATTCGAAGTCGAAGGATTTCAATTCGAGGGTCGAATTTCGAAGTATTTTTAACTTCGAAATTCGACCCTTAGTGAATCTGCCCCTAAGGGATTATCTTTCCGTAATTCTGAGCTTTCTGGATAACAGGTTTTCAGATACGCATTCCATAACTGTATATTGTTAAACAGATTTAAATAAATCTGTAAGTAAAAAAACAACAAAGACAACAAGGATGGTTTTGCACAAAACAGGCCCAAGCCACTTTGTTGTTTGCACCTGCTTCACTGTCAACGCTGCATTTATGAGGGGCAGGTGGGGGGGCCTTTGTAAAAATAAATTAAGAACCTCTGGTTTAGAACTTCTTATAACTGTAGCTAGTGTATAATAACATAAAATAGTGACCCACTTGAAAAGTACAGAAGCTACTGTATACTGCAATCATGCTGCAATACTTCTAAGTACTTTGTCTGCCCAAAGTATATACTGTAGTCTGTCCTTTGTGATAATTAGCAGAAATTAATCAGACCAAATTACATCAGCACATCATCTGACCTGTGCCATATCTTTTCCCTTCATGTAAAGTCTGTTGGTTAATTCAGCTGGCGGTAATGCAATTGTGCTGCTCGCAAACCGATCCGTGATATGTTGTTTCCATTTGAAAAGGATTTAATAAAGGCCATGAAAATGTCAACTGGAGCAAAACCTACATAGAGCCTCAAATTAACTGTGTCATTTGAGCACTTTTGTCCCTACTAATTCTGAGTGAGACCCTAAACCCATTGATTTCTGAAATGAGCAATGACGGTTTGCCTAATAAGCCCTGATAATCACACACATAATCATTCTCACTTGATAACACTTGCAGAGACACATAAGCGGTAGGCAACAGTTACATGCAGTTATGCTAACCAAACTTACATATAATTTCTTAGTAAATCAATCTAAACATAAACACATCAGGGGAAATTAAATAACCTGAGAAAAATTCGCCAGCAACGGCTTCACACCCATCGCTTCAGTTCGCCAGGCTCAGACACGGCTAGTTTACTAAAATGCGAAGTTGCGTCCAGGTCGCAGAACGCTGGCAAATTTTCGCTAGTGTTACGTCAGCAATCAAAGCGAAGATGCGCTAGCGTTCAATTATGCCTGGCGCGACTTCATTAGAGGTCTCCGCTCAGGCTAATTTGCATACGGCGGGAAGTTACAGTATAAAGTTTATTGGATGTATATGTTGCAGCAAATACATTACATTACATAAGTCCAGGGAACCTTAATAAAGAAAATATAATTGTTATAATGCCCTTCACATGAGCCCACTGTATAGTTTATGTTCCATATGTTAGAAAATGTATGGGGGAACCCGATTACCCAAAAAAAAGTTTTAAGCACTTTTGCAGGCTATCACTCTGAAAAAAGGAAAAGACGCCAGAGTTTTTTGGGACTTAGAAAATGTTTCCACTAAAAATTGAGGAAGTCCTATGCACTCCATTGCATTCCGCCTGGTCTGAGCTGGTGTAGGCAAGTCTGACGAAAGAGGTAATGTTCAGTAAAATCCGCATCTTAGTGAATTTGCGGAAATTCGCCTGGCATTAGAGTGCGAGGCAACAATATCTATCTCTGTCTATCTCCTTTGCTAGTGAAGTGATGCCTGCACCCAGGCCCGGACTGGCAATCTGTGGGTTCTGGCAAATGCCAGAGGGGCTGCTGTATTGTTCCATAGAAAGTTACCATATAGTGGGCTGGTAGGGGCTGGAAGGGCTGGAAGGGGGCTGTTTGGGCCTCTGTGTACTTGGAATGGCAGGGCCTATTTTGACTCCCAGTCCAGGCCTGCCTGCACCCTTTAGTAAATCGGCAAAGTAACAAAATTACATCACACTGGCAAATCATCACCAGCATTAGTCACTTCGCCCTTTAGTAAATCTGCCCCCTCAAGTCCATTCTATCTGAAAAAGGTAAAAAAAAAATACTACCCAACAATCAGTTTCAGGGGGTGGGGGTGGTGTAATGTCATAACGCTACATAACTCCAAAAGACCTACTGGATATCACAAGTCATTTATGCCTCTCTAGGTAAGGAATTAAAACTTTAAAATCTATGGTAATGGTAAAACATGGAAAATCTTGGTATTAAAATTTATATTTTTAATTTTCTTGGGTTTTAATTGTTAATGGTGATCATGTCTTCCTATATCACAAAGGCAGCAGCGGTAACTTTGAGTTGCTATACCATTCAGCAGATAATTTATTCCCCCCCCCCCAAAAAAAAACCTGCTTCTGTATGGTAGGCCTTGGTGATGTGGGAACCATCCCCCCCCTCCCCAACTGTATTTAGTATGATTAAAGAAAGATGGTTGATATCACATTAAACTCTACACAGTGCAACACAACACACCCATATCTCCTTATTTTATTGAATGAGACTTATATGCAACAGGTTACTCCATAAAAGAGACATAGTACCATTAAAGCCTAATTCATGGGTAGCTTCCAACATGTTGCAAATGTAATACAGTCTTGAAATGCTTGAGGAAGAATATAAATTCACAGTTTCTCATGAAATCTGAGCATGAACTGGACCTCCAGGCGCTGGAATATAGGTGGGCTACATCCATTGCCTTTCCTATGGGGCGTCCCACATCCTAGATGTCCTCATTAAAGGAATTCTTCTAGCAAATTCCAGAGGATTCTGGGACATCACATAAGAGGGTAGACATATACTCAATATATAATTTAATCCTCACAAGCAATTAATAATGGGAGTAAAGAATAGGCCTGTTAATATTTTATAAAGGAACTGTAGATTTATTTCAGTTTTTAAAGAGCTGCCTATCTTTTACATGCCTTCAGTAAAATAAAATGATCTCTTAGTTATTCCATGTTACTTAAAGGAGAAGGAAAGCTACCGAGACAGTTTATTGCCAATAGATTAGCCACAATAGTGCAAGCTAGAAAGTAATTTTTATTCTTTAGAATGCTTTTCAAGACCTGAGTAAACAGCTCTTCATACTGTCTCTGTTTGTTTAGGATAGCAGCTGCCATCACTGCTGTGAAATCACTTCCTACCTGAGTCTCTCCCTGCTCAGTCATAGCTCTGAGCTCAGATTACAGCAGGAAGGTTAGGTGGGAGGGGGAGAGGAGCAAACTGAACATGCTCAAGCCCAAGCCCTGAAAACAGGAAGTCTGATACAGAAGCTAATGTGTACACAATAGAAGGCCAGAAATGCAGTGTTTCTTTTGACAGAGGACTCAGAGCAGCATTACTTTGAGGGTTTACTGGTGTATTTATATAGACCTTTCTGAAACCTTACTTAGTTTTAACCTTCCCTTCTCCTTTAAAATACTGTAGATTCTTTACATTTCCTTTTCTTTTGTATGTTTCGGTAATGTCTCAACTGGTATCGCTAGAGGCTAAATGGAAAATGGCATTACTGCTTCGAAAGTAATCTGGCCCAAACACTAAACTGTGTAATGTGTATGTGAAAACAAAAATTGTATTAGTCAATGCATTCTTAATTGAGGCTTATGATTATCCTCCTCCTATCTTGGCATTCACCCCATTAGTGTTCTCTGCAGTTGTCCCTTGACCCTGGGTGCCTGTAACCTTTTTCCCAAATTGATTTGCAAGTCACATGTCCTTATAATGTTCAACACCAGTATTCATGTCCAAAGGCAGTTCAGGGTGTGGATCCACTACTGCTTCATTGGTGCCTTTTTTTTTCTTTCATCATGGACAAGGGCTACAAAAAGTATATTAAACTCAGCCTCTAGGGAAGAACATTTAGTTCCTGAGGGTTTGAAGGAACTGTTGGGCCACATGAGAAGTACATACATGCAGTACACAGAATATACAGTAGATACTTATCCTTTCCATGCCACTCTTGCCCCTACATCAACAACTCAGACTCATCTGAACTTGCATATCAGTTAGATTGGTTTTGCCATAATCCTTGCTTGTTCTAGCTGTCAAGTTGTCCTACCAGGGACTCATTACTTACATGATGCTTCCCATGCATTTAACTGTCCCTGTTTTAAACCTCCATAGAATTATATTCCCATCATCTTAAAGGGATCCTGTCATCCGAAAATATGTTTTTTTCAAAACGCATCAGTTAATTGTGCTACTCCAGCAGAATTCTGCACTGAAATCCATTTCTCAAAAGAGCAAACAGATTTTTTTATATTCGATTTTGAAATCTGACATGGGGCTAGACATTTTGTCAATTTCCCAGCTGCCCCCAGTCATGTGACTTGTGCCTGCACTTTAGGAGAGAAATGCTTTCTGGCAAGCTGCTGTTTTTCCTTCTCAGTGTAACTGAAGGAGTCTCAGTGGGACATGGGTTTTTACTATTGAGTGTTGTTCTTAGATCTACCAGGCAGCTGTTATCTTGTGTTAGGGAGCTGTTATCTGGTTACCTTACCATTGTTCTTTTGTTTGGCTGTTGGGGGGGAGGAAGGGGGGTGATATCACTCCAACTTGCAGTACAGCAGTAAAGAGTGATTGAAGTTTATCAGAGCACAAGTCACATGACTTGGGGCAGCTGGGAAATTGACAATATGTCTAGCCCCATATCAGATTTCAAAATTGAATATAAAAAAATCTGTTTGCTCTTTTGAGAAATGGATTTCAGTGCAGAATTCTGCTGGAGCAGCACTATTAACTGATTCATCTTGAAAAAAATGTTTTTTCCCATGACAGTATCCCTTTAAGCACAAATAGCCACCACCTCTTTTTACTTTTGCTGTTGGTGGGTTGATGAAAGAATGGTTCAACAGCGCCTGGAGGTGCACAGTGTTGCAGATGTTTTAAGTTATAGAATTCCTTGATTCCCATTCAAATTGAATGTGCTGCTTTTGAATTCCAGTGTGTTGTACCTGGCTGTGCTCATGTGATCGGCTATCCAAGTGGTACAGTCTGTGCATGAGCTAGGCATCACTTGGGCACTGCACAATTACCTTGTTCATCTGGTCTGTGACACCCTATAACTATTTGCTCCTAATAGCATGGCCCTCCATTTGGGTTTGGTTAGTAAATTTGGAAGCAGGAGAAAAAGAGAGCGTTGCAATTCAACAACTTTGTGTTTTATTCACCAAATCTCATCTAAATAGTAGCAGTAAAAAGGGAAAAACCTACAAAATACCTGTAGGTATTAGCTGTTAGAAGCAATATATGCAGTGCTTTACAAGGTAAAAACATAAATAGGTGTACTGTGGGGCAGATTTATCAAGGGTTGAATTAAAAAAAAATTTAAATTAGAATTTCAAGTTTATTTTAATGTTATTTGACCAGGAAAAAGTCCAAATTAGATTTGAGTTAAAAAAAATTCTAAATTTGAATTTCTAAATGTATCATGTACTGTCCCTTTAAGAATTCAAATTCGAGTATTCGCCATCTAAAACCTGCCGAATTGGTGTTTTAGCCTGTGGGGGACCTCTTACAATCAATTTGGAGACGTTTGGTGGACTTTTGAAAATATTTTTTTTTTAGTTTTTAAATTAAAAAAAATAAAATAAAAAATTTTGGTGAAAAAAACTCAAATCGAATTCAATTCGAATTAAATTCAAGTGTGCAGGTCAATCCTATTCACCTACATTAAAAAAATTTAAATTTTTTAATAAATTTTGATTGGTCGTTTTTTTTCTGAATTTCGAGCTTATGGGAGTTTTTATAAACTCTAAATTCGACCCTTGATAAATATGCCCCTTTGTGTTATATTAACCAAATTTCATCTAAATAGTAATAGTAAAAATCGAAGAACCTACAAAATGCATGTAGGTATTAGCAATGTATAGATGTATTTTGTATTTATTTATATAGTGCCACAATTGTATGCAGTGCTTTAAAAGGTGAAAACATCAACAGGGGTATAGATTGTATCAAGTTATATAGTAAAATAGATAAATCTATGCTTAAGAGCTGAGCGCTTTCAATGCGCAGTTGGGATGAGGTCCCTGCTCTAAAGATCTTACAATTTATTAGATTATTTAAAATACATTATTTCTTTATGGCATTAATTCACCAGTGTATTTTATTACTCCCCACAGTAATCATTATGTAAATTGCTAACCCACATCTCCTGACTTGTGTTGCCTAGGTGATGTCATAATGGACAGAGTCAAGGTGCACAGCTGCAGCCCAGGTGATGTCATAGTGATGTCATTGGACAGAGTTAAAGTGTACAGCTGCAGCCCGGTGATGTCATAATGGACAGAGTTAAAGTGTACAGCTGCAGCCCGGTGATGTCATAATGGACAGAGTTAAAGTGTACAGCTGCAGCCCGGTGATGTCATAATGGACAGAGTTAAAGTGTACAGCTGCAGCTCAGATTGGCTCATTCTTGATCAGACAACTGAGGTGAGTAGAAGTCAAGATACTTCGTGGAAATATTAGCAAATATAATGTTATTAATATTGTTACTGTACAGGCTTAGAGACTGCTAGTGATACTGTGAATAATTTATAATATGTTATATTGATTTTAAAAGAGGATGTTGTACCTGGTCACTGTATATTATAAACATAAAATCTGGGCTGGAACTAGGGGTAGGCAGAAGTAGCAGATGCTTAGGTTAGAGTGCAATGGTGGTGGGGGAGGGTTTAGGCATATAATATACCTCTTCTCTCTGCCTACCTCTAATTTTGGCCTTGCTGTAGGTATGACGCCCCAAATCCCCCCTCAATTCATGAACTGCTGTCTCACTGTGGGGTATTTGGTGCGGGGGGGTGCAGGTGGATACTGAATCAATGAGTGGAGGATGGGGGAAGTGTGGGTCTGTTTTGGGCACCATTACCTTGTGGCTCAGCATTACAGAGAATATTGCTACATTTCCTATTAATTTAAGGTGGATGTTTGTGGATAATAAAATAATACATGTAAAAAAAATTATACTTAAGGCCAGATTTATCGAGGGTCAAATTTAGAGTTCATGGGAGTTTCTTTAATCTCCCATGAACTCGAAATTCGACCAAAAATCAACCAATTGCAATTTATTCAAAAAATTCAAATTTTTAAAACTCGGATGAATGGGATCGACCGCCAAACTCGAATCGAACCCAAATCGAATTTGAATCCAATTCGATTTGAGTTTTGTCTTTGAAAAAAATCATCAATTTTCAGGATGGCTGCAAACAACTCCAAATTGATCCCATGACGTTCCCCATAAGCTAAAACAGCAATTTGGCAGTTTTCAGGCGAATAGCCGAATTTGAATTCTTAAAGATGCATTTCAAAAATCAAATTAGAATTGTTTTTTAAAAACTCGAATCGTATTTTAACTATTCCCTATTCAAATTTCACAAAACAAACTCAATAATTCCAGTTTCAAAATTCAAAATTGGAATTTTCACTTTGACCCTTCATAAATCTGTCCCTAATACTTAACTTGGAATCAACTCAACCCACAAGCCATTATCTAAAGGTCTAACCTATATTTCCCACCTTGGGCTGCACATGTGATGTCACAATGGCGAGTCTGGTAGTAGTAAAATGATATTCATCCACACTTGAGCTGCTTTTGTGATATCACTGTGCACAGTGTGATGTCATAATGGATAGAGTTAAGGTGTCAAGCAGCAGCAGCCTAGATTATTTTATTCTTTTTCAGGTGACTGAAGTGAGTAGAACTCCTGATATTAGAGAGAAAACATTTTAAAATTATTTTTAATACCGGTACTGTGTAGAATTTAAGTGGTGACTTTAAGGGGCATATTTATAAAGGGTCGAATTTTGAATTGAAAAAAACTTCGATATTTGAATTCAAAAAGACCAACCGAAATTAAGTTGAAGGTTTTTTTTGGTCAAAAAGGTCTGATTTCGATCAAATAGGTCCGCATTCGGCTGAATTTGTACGAATCAACCGAATAGCGCATTCAATCAAATTCTATTTTAAATTTTTCCCAAAATGTTTTTTTCATTTTTCAATGTCCACCAATTGACTCCACATAGGTTCTAGGAGGTCCCCTATAGACTAAAGCAGCTTTTCGGCAGCTTTTAGATGGCGAATGGTCGAAGTCGAATTTTTAAAGAGACAGTACATGATAAATTTCGATATTCTCATTTTTTTCAAATTCGAATCAAATTTGGACTATTCGCTATTCGAAGTACACAAAAAATATCTTGAAATTAGAATTTTTTTCATTCAAAAATTCACCTCCACCTGAGATAAATCTGCTCCTAGATGTATTTTAGAGTTATAGAGAATTTGATTTTGAACTGTGATGTTGTACTTCGTTCTACATAATTTCCTGATGCTGATATTTCATCCATTATATATATATATATATATATATATATATATATATATATAATATATATATATATATACGATATCCAAGGGTGCACTCCGTTTACTCGGTCGAAACCTGGGTGCCAGCCAAAGTAAATAGATATTTGCAGAAAGAAGCGACACTCACAGGATGTTTTCAATGCAGGATAGTAGTGTATTTATTCCACTCAACGTTTCGATCCCCCACAGGGATCTTCGTCAGGAGAAGATCCCTGTGGAAGATCCCTGTGGGGGATCGAAACGTTGAGTGGAATAAATACACTACTATCCTGCATTGAAAACATCCTGTGAGTGTCGCTTCTTTCTGTATATATATATATATATATATATATATATATATATATATATATATTAGATATGTATTATATATAGATATAGATAGAAATATATATTAGATATAGATAGAGATATATATAGATATATATATATGTATAGAGATATATACAGTAGATGTATATAGCTATATATATAGCTATATATAAATATATATATATATATATATATATATATATATATATATAGGCAAGAGAAAAACCGCACCAACAGGTCTTTATACAAAAATAGAAAACCTTTTATTCAACGTTTCGGCTCGACCGCTGGAGCCGTCTTCAGGAACAGGCTTTTTTTGGTTCCTGAAGACGGCTCCAGCGGTCGAGCCGAAACGTTGAATAAAAGGTTTTCTATTTTTGTATAAAGACCTGTTGGTGCGGTTTTTCTCTCTTGCCTATGACTATTAACACATGTAACTAGCACACAGGCATTGCTTTTTTCGGTTATCCGTGTGTTTTTTTTATTTGCTATATATATATATATATATGTATATATATGTATATATATCTATATATATATATATAGATATATATATATATATATATATATATATATATATAGATTGTGCATAGAAGGGATGACTAATGTGATGTTTATTTTTTGTCTCCCTAGACAAAATATCAAAAATTTTCAAAAAATTTTCAAAATGTGGAAGAGATTTAAGGCTTGTTTCTCTTGCTTTTGCAAGGTAAGGATTTCATTCTTTCTACTGTACACATTTCATCACTTCATGGATAGAAATTATCCTCTGATTCAGTTACTAGGTGATCTCTATACATTGGCCATTTTGTGATGACTTAACATAATCAGATAGATTGCTAGCTACAAAGTCTAACTGTATTGTGCTGCAAACAATCTGAAATGCTATTTTTAGAGTGATAATGATATCTAGGTTATAGAATTCAGCTCAGCACCAATTCTATATTTATTGCACTAAACATGAAGTCATCCACTACAGGTTACTAAACCAAATTGAAATTTGTATTTGTATGTTTACATTTCCCGATAATATCTCTTGATTTTAAGGGGGTTATTTAATAAACTCTGAATGCAAAAAATCACAAAAAAACTTTAGATATTTTTTTATATAAAATCGGACTTTTAAAAAATCACTAATTTTTCGGAATTTATTAAACCCTGAGGATGGAAAAGTCCCAATGATTTTTTCATGTGCACTGGGTTTTTGCAATAACCCAAAGTTTTCGGATGAAAATTCCGAAAACAGTGAAAATCAAATGGAAAAATCATGAAAATCTGATATTTTCCCGCAAACATTTTCGGGAAAATGTAATATATAAGCGTAAAAAAATGGAGCGGATTTGATTGGGTTTTATAGCAGAGATAAATTTGGACTTTGATAAGTAACCCACTAAGGATCCAGATTTGGTTTGGGTAAGTGCCAGACATTCCACCAAATCCGAATCCTTAAAAAGTGCTGGGATAATGTCATGCCCAGAGTGGAAATATATTGATTCTGGCCAATGCCAGAGGGGCTGATGTAAGATGCAATAGACAAATCTAAAGAGGGGCCCAGAGCACAAAGCCACCCCACCAACCTGCCTACACGCGGATTTCTTTATTCCATGTCATTTCTCAATTATAGAGAGTTACTGGGGAGGGGAGATTTCCACATAAATTTAGAGGAAGGAGACCTCATTATTAATACCCCATTGTTCCCTGGGGAAGCAGAGTCTTCTTCCTCTGTAGTTACGCCACAGTCGAGGTTGAAAAAAACTCTAAAACTATATAAAATAGACCACTAACATTTAAGGGCATAGTTTATTCTTTTTAGAAATAATTAATTCATTGCATTTTGAATGTAAACGTTAGCCTTGTAATATAATTCAGTACATTTGATATGTGATTCTATTAATGATATATATATATATATATATATATATATATGCAATGGAAGGCTAGGGCACACACATAAGGAGTTACATACCTGGGTGCAATACAGGAATGCAATATTCACTCAAGAAAAATGCTGCTGCACACCAGGATTTTGTGAAAAAAGTTAATCCTTTATTTGATCGACGTTCCGGTCCTCACCATGGACCTTTATCAAGATGCATCAACAGACAAGTGAAAATAATTTAAAGACTCACCCACCATACACCCACCACCAAACCACGCCCCTGTTGCAGGTGTGTGAATTATTCATTAAGTGAACCTTCAATCAACTGGCATGTGATTTCGAAAAAAATTTTGGTCTGTAAGAAAATAACAAATCAGCATTTTTCTTGAGTGTTATATATATATATATATACACACACACATTTAAATTTTCTCTTAATTGAGGCAGTTTTAATGTCAAATTATATCTTTAGTGAATTCTAGTTTTGAATTCTCTCTCTCATGAAAACTGTTTTTTTATTCTAGAAACAAACTAACAAATCAAACAAATCTACGGATCGTGATGAATACATGGTGGTAAGTAGAGAAGAATTGCCCAACATAAATAGAAATAACACTATTTGTGCTATTTAAACCATGTTATTTACTCTATATACACTATAGATTTATATGTAGCTTCATTCATTCACTCAACACTTGATAAAGCTGCACCAGATATATTTCCACTTCCTGCTTATCCGAAAGAAAATCTATACTGAGGGTTTGGTCAGTTTATGCTTCAACTGGCCACATTTTCCCATTATTTCTCCTTTCCTCTCCTGGCAAGAATAGAATAGCCCCATAGCCTTTGATTAACATCAGCCTTACACACACTCCATATTTATGTATACTTATTATTATATTGATAATATTATTATTATTATTAATAGTATAATATATACTTTGATCTGTGATAAATTCATTCTTCATCTTTTTTTCTGTATTAACATCACAGTGAGCAGGAGAAATATAATTAAAAGATATATTTTAATATATTAAATTTTAATATATTCTATACTGAACGGAGTTAATCTTATAAAACCATGTTTTCTCTATTAACCAGAACATCTTGGAAGGAGGCGAAGACCACTGCAATAACATCGATGAGGTAAACAGCAAAGGATTGTTATATAAAATAACACATTTATGATAAAATTTAAATTCAAGCGTCACATAGAGATACAAAATATTCATTCTAGCAGCTTCCCTAGGGTGCTGAATAGATGTGATAAAACATTTTTAATTACACTTTTAAGCTCTGCACCTAGATTGTACACTAATTGTCTCTCTCTCTATTTACCAGCAGTCAATATTGGAAACTGGTAATACCAACAGCCAGGAAGAAAAAACACTGACAGAGGACCTGAGCAATACCATCAGCCAGGTGGAGCTCGAGGAGAGCGATGAGGTTTGAACTTGACTGTTTAATACATCTTTTTTGTTATAACTTTAAACCATTTAAAAAAAAGATGTATTTCATCATATTCTCTAGTGACAAGTCCATCTTATAAAACAATGTTTTCTCTCTCTTATCAGTACAACTGTCAGCATGAAAATGATGAGTCCTCATCTGAAACTGGCAACAACATTGGCCAGGAATGCCCAGAGGAAGATTATCTGGGCAGTGACCTCCGGGAGGAAAAGGCTGAAGAGATTGTTGAGGTTTGCGCTTATATAACTTTAAAGCATTTTAAACCTATTTTGGCCCCGGCATAGACCCCCGACCCAACTATATCCCACAAAATGTAGGGCCCTGTTCTCCCATGTGAAATGCACTTTTATCATCCTTGAAGAACATGAGCACTGAAGACCCCTTTCAGTTTCAGTGTACATTTTATAATTCTGCCAATTAGTCATACTCTCTATAGTATTGTCATTTCTGTATTTTTTGTGTTTTTGAGTCTGCCACTAAACCTTACCCATGCCACATGTTATATCTGTTGGCTTTACCAAACTGCTAAGTTAATAAACATCACTGAGCGTCTTTCTCTACTTTTGTTACAGGTATGGCAAGAAGAAGAAATAGAAGAAACGACCATAGAAGACGATGGAAAGGAGGTAATGACTTCATACCGTTATTAGATACTAAGCCTTTGGTTACACCTACGTTATGATCACCAGTAGAAGTAGAAAATACTAACCAGATACTGGCATGTTCCCAGGTCTGTGGGTTTAGCAGATGCAAAAATATTACCAGCATTTCAGAATGGTGCCAATAACCAGATGCTTGTGCATATTTTTTTTTTTCAAACTCAATAAGGGTATTTTACGTCATGAAAGGCAGGGTGCCAATTGTTCTTTTTTTCTGTGTTTCTAAGTCTGCCACTAAACCTTACCCTAGCTACATGTTATATCTGTTGGCTTTACCAAACTGTTATGGTTATAAACATCACAGAGTTTCTTTCTCTACTTTTGTTACAGGGATGGCAACAAGTGCAAATAAGAAAAGTGGTCATAGAAGTCATCAATGACCAGGGGGAGGTAATGATTTCATACTATTACTGTTATTAGATACTAATAGGCCTTTGGTTACACCTAGGGGCCGATTCACTAAGGGTAGAATATCGAGGGTTAATTAACCCTCGATATTCAACTAGGAATTAAAATCCTTCAACTTCGAATATCGAAGTCAAAGGATTTAGCGCAGATAGTTCGATCGAATGATCGAAGGATCGATCGAACGATAAAATCCTTTGAATCGAACGATTTGAAGGATATTAATCCAATGATCGAAGGAATATCCTTCGATCAAAAAAAGTTAGCCAAGCCTAGGGGGACCTGCCCCATAGGCTAACATTGAGTTCGGTAGCTTTTAGATGTCGAACTAGTGGGTCAAAGTTTTTTTTAAAGAGACAGTACTTCGACTATCGAATGGTCGAATAGTCAAACGATTTTTAGTTCGAATCCTTCGATTCGAAGTCGTAGTCGAAGGTCAAAGTAGCCCATTCGATGGTCGAAGTAGCCCAAAAAAACCTTTGAAATTTGAAGTTTTTTAACTTCGAATCCTTCACTCGAAGTTAGTGAATCGGCCCCTTACTGTATGTTATGATCATCAGTAGAAGTAGGCAATGCTAACCAGATACTGGCATGTTCCCAGGTCTGTGGGTTTAGCAGATGCAAAAATATTACCAGCATTTCAGAATGGTGGCAATAACCTGATGGATGTGCATCTTTTTTTCAGACTCAATGATGGTCTTTTATGTCATGAAAGGCAAGGGGAAAGTTGTTCTTTGTCCCCTGCCTTCCATGGAAAATAAATTAGCACATGCCTCTGTGCTCCAAAACAGTGCTGCCCTAACGCTTGCTTTTGGCAGGTGTGGTGCAGAGTAAAGCGAGACCCCTGATAAAAGCACTCCATCATTGATCACTTAAGCTGGCCATAGATGCAAAGATCTGATTGTACGAATCATAGTACGATCGGACTTTCCCATCTCCCGACCCGCCACTAACCATTCAGATCAAAGTCTTACCAGTCAGATCAAATAAAGTAGTTAAAGAACAGATCAGCAATGTTCTGCCCCTGACAGCAATCGTACGATATCTATGTCCAACCAAAGCTAGTGACAGTCTCCCACTGAAAATCGTACGATCGGCAATACACGCAGAGATATTATCGGCAGCCGACAGAAATTTTCTAACCTGTCGATCAAATGACTGATCTCCGCCGGACGAAAAATGTTGTGACTCTCCACACACGGTTCGAAATCAGATCTTTGCATCTATGGCCAGCTTAAGGCTCATACTCTTCGTGCTCCTTAGTGTTTGTGCACTTCTGTTTGGGATCTTTATTAATAACCCCTAATCACCCTGTAACTGTAAAGATAAGTGGAGAAATACTGTTTTAGTTGTATTTAGAAGCAGTAATTCCTCATAAGTAAGTTGTGCATTTTATTTAACTTTATCTCTTTTGTTTGAATTTAGAAAGAACTACGGATCCTTGAACACCGGGAGATTCTCCAAATGGTTAAAGTTCAAGTCGATGCTGACTACTCTTATGAGGCATTTCATTACCGTTCCTCTGAAAGCAACATGCCATATGATGAGCAATTGGTAAGAAAATGTTTATTCAGATCGGTAAACCTTTATGCACCAAATATTCCAATCAAGAACATTAATACTGGCTTGTATGTTACATGGAAATAGGAATAGCTTGGTATAAAAAAAAAACTCCTGGTGGGCCCAGGTATCTGTGGGCCCTCTTGCTTCTAACCAATTAGCCTATTTCACGGTCCTTCCCTATTTATTTATTAAAAATAAAAAATGCTTAATAATGGAAGAATATAGTAAGTAGATATAAAAGACTAGGAGAATAAAGAGCTTGAGTGAGGAGAGGAGGAATAAGAGTTTGGAAAGTGGGCCCACGGTCTAACATTTTCTAGTGGGCCCCTGGCATCCCAGTCCGACACTGGCTCTGTTCTCCAATATTCAAATGTTAAATGCACTTTTTATCACCCTTGAAGAACATGAGCACTCAAAACCAAGACCCATGTCAATTTCAGTGTGCATATTCCTGCTATGAGATCAATGAGGGTTTAAACAGAAAGTACATGGTGAAAAATTAATAACTAACCACCATGCTTTTTAACTCTGTTTGATTATGGGCACAAACATAGTAGTTTGGATAATATCTGTGGGTTTAGCAGATGCAAAAATATTACCAGCATTTTAGAATGGTGGCAATAACCTGATGGATGTGCATCTTTTTTTCAAACTCAATAAGGGACTTTTACGTCATTAAAGGCAGGGAGCAAATTGTTCTTTGTCCCCTGCCTTCCATGGAAAATAAATTGGCTGAGGACTCTGTGCTCCAAAACAGAGCTGCCCTAATGCTTGCTTTTTGCAGGTGTGGTGCTAGACCCCCGATAAAAGCACTCCCTGAATAATCACTAAGGCTCATGCTTTTTGTGCTCCTTAGTGCTTGTGCACTTCTGTTTGGGGTCTTTATTAATGACCCCTAATCACAATCTAATTATAAAAATAAGTGGATAAATACTGTTTAAGCTGTATTTAGAAGCGGTAATTCTTGATAACAAAGTTGGGTATTTTAAATAGTAATTGTATTCATTGTGTTTATCTGTATTTCTTGTGCTTGCCTTTAGAATCAAATGCACCAAAATCAAGAACTGTAGATTGTCCAAATGGGTGCTGGCCGCAGCCAGTATTTATGGGCATCTGAAAGAACCTTCCAGTATCAAGGAGGTAAGACAAATTGCTAATTGTTATTATAGTTCACTAAATGGAGAGAAACCTACAAGCTGAGATAGCTTTTTTTTTATTATAGAGATAGTTGATCTATATATTAGCAGAAAAGGGCATGTGACTTAAAACATGATTTTGATAAAATTGTAAATGCAAATGAATTTCAGAATTCTTATACATATACCTACTACTACATATCTAACACTGAACTATCTTTCCTTAGGCTGGAGGCATTGAAGAACTGAAGCTGGAGGTGTTAAAGAACTGAGGCTGGAGGTATTAAAGAACTGAAGCTGGAGGTGTTAAAGAACTGAGGCTGGAGGTGTTAAAGAACTGAGGCAGCCATCGGGGGGAGGGAAGGGGGCAAAAGGGCCCATTTGTCATCTTTGGGCCCCAGTATAACATCATGGTCCCCGATGGTAGCCTACAAGAAAGAAATCAGAAGATCACAACATCTATTCTTTTGAGATAATGAATAAACATTTTGGCAATTATTTGTTTTTGTTTTCCAAGAAATGGTTTATTATTTTTAAATGACATTCAGTACTGTATTTCCTTATTAGGGCTGATCAGACAAGGCTGATTTTATCTTGTGGTACAATGTCTATAACTGTGATGGATTGCACCTTAATGGAAGGGGGTCTCTGTGCTAGGGGAAAGAATGAGTGTTTAATCTAGGAAAGGAGGAAAACATGGATTGGGGCATTATGGAGAAGCTATTGTAGACAGGGCTGTGGTTTAATGGGGTTATGGGGGGAGTGAAGAGGTGCATAGTTTACCTGCTAAGGATATTTCATTGAAAAATATCTAACAGTAACTATAGATTGAAAAGTAGTAACCTCTGCTGCTTGCAAATACACACAGCTTGTCAGATACTGGATTAATTTTGAAATAACGGAATATCACACCACTTTTTATGAAGAATCGTTATGACCAAATGAAGGATGCCAAAATTCAATTTCTGTATTAGTATATCTAGACCTCCCATATATCCATTCCATAACATAATGTAACAATGAGGCTATATTAAATTTTCTGAAATTTGGTACAGATTTAGGCCAACGGCCTGTCAGATAAATGATAAGATAAGTGAGGGGGAAGAATGGAAGAGATTTCATAACTAGGTCAAATTGTTATCATGGGTGACCTCATTTATGCAGACAGTGTCTAGAGTAATGGGGGAGTGAAATCAGTAAAACCAAACAGGTTTGTTATTATTTTTTTTGCCTTAGAGAAAACATAATTCTAAGCAACTTTGCCATTTACATTCATTACAAATTTTCTTTGTTTTCAAATTATTTCTGTATGTATGGCTATTGAAAGCAGTTGCCCAGGACGTCAATCACGGTCTACCAGTAGATCCCGGCAATGTTCCTGGTAGACCGTGATCTGGGGCCCAAGTCAGGAGTGAGTGAGGCACATCGGGCGGGCTGGGCTGAAGAGGAGCATGGGGTGAAGAGCAGCACAAAGGGATCCAGGGCGGGGGGAGGAGACGAGCAGCATGGAGGGAGGGGAGAAGAGATGAGCAGGAGGGAGGGAGTTGAGTGAGGCATGGCCTGGCCTGGTATCAGGAGTGAGTGAGGCGGGCTGGGCTGAAGAGGAGGGAGGACATGAGGGCGGGAGAAGAGCAGCACAAAGGGATTCAGGGCGGGGCGGGGGGAGAGGAGGAGAC
The DNA here is from genome assembly GCA_038501925.1 of Xenopus petersii. Taxonomy (NCBI): domain Eukaryota; kingdom Metazoa; phylum Chordata; class Amphibia; order Anura; family Pipidae; genus Xenopus; species Xenopus petersii. The sequence continues at coordinate 37,187,773 of CM076674.1, forward strand.
GAACAGCACGAACGAAGGGATGGAAAGAGACAAGCAGGAGGGAGGGAGAAAAGCAGCAGGGAGGGAAGGAGAAGAGACGAGCAAAAGGGAGGGCAGAGAGAAGAGCAAATTGTGTTTACAAATAACTTTAAAAAGCATTGAAAATTTGAAAAAAATTTATATCGTAAACTTATTTTGGATTATAGATATAGATATGCCTGGTGCATGTGGGTGGAGGCTCGGCAACCTCTCAATGCAATAGTGTAGAAAAAACCTCACGGCACTCAGGTCTACGTGAGAATTGGGGGTTGACAAAGGGGGTTACCCCGAAACAGGGGCCATGAGAGCCTGGGTCTATGAGGGCTGGGCCAGTCCAAACCTGAATGTATATAATAGTTTGTGAAGATTCTCATTCATCCAGGTCATGGTATATCTATAAAAAATGAGTCAAATCAACTGGACTTGCTGTGTTTTTTACTTGAAGACGTTTCACTAGTCACCCAACTGGCTTTCTCAGAAAGGAAGAAATCTAGAAGCACAGTGAGAATAAAATAGGGCAGCAAATTCTAGCAGCTGAGTCATCTTGCAATTAAACCTTACAACTGAATCAATGTTGTGCTCATTTCCAGCAAACAATTTGGAGAAGAGAAAAGCCATTGGAACACACACGTGAATCAGACCCTAGACCACTATTGTTCTGGTACTTTCATTTCCCATGAATATCGTATCAAGGCACATGATGTAATGAAGAGAACAGGGAGGGGACACTTCTAGGAGACATGCAAGGTGCATTGGGGTGAATGTACAATTACAGTTAGGGGTACATGGCTTCTTTAAGCCAAGTTCAAAAATGATTAAACCAGCAATGATTTTCTCCCGCATGCAGCAATTTATTTCCAAACTTCCAGCTTCGCTGTGTCCGCCTCAAGTCTTTGCAGATATCACTAGTGCAGTAATACAGGTGCAATACAACTGTCATGTAATTTAGTCGGCACAAAACCTGCACCCAGACATGATGTATAAAAGGAACTCTGGGCATTACACCTGGCCAATGACACACAGAACTAGTGTTCCCTACAACTCACAGTCACATGCCTAAAGTCACAACTTCTTGGTGCAAAGGAAGTGCCGATGCTTTTGATGCTGGAGTGATTTCTGGATGGAGGTTCGACACATGCAGCTGTGGGTTATGGACATACTGGCAAGGGGAAGTGAACTGCTGCTGGCGCTTACTAAACTGATCTCCTGTCATGTGATGCAAAATAATCACAATTTAGATGAGTGGTGACTGTATTTTCATCAAGTCATTTTTATTATCTGTAGGGTTTTCCATTTACTAGTATGGTTAGTAGTAGGTCTAGGGACAAGGTATGCAATTAACTAGCAATACATGAACCAATGGGTGTTAATGGGTTTTAAAAGTGTTTTAAAAAGTTTCCTCATAGCTAGGTGTGTCTTACATAAATGCAAAATGTGGTCTTGTTCTTAATGAATACAGGTAGAATCAAAGATTGCATTAATATAGGTTCATGTTATTGCATAAGAGAACCTAAACTGGCCATTCAATCATTCTAATATCTCACCAAATGAGAGAATCCTTACCAATCTAGATGTGCCAATTACGTATGTGTCTGATAATCCAATGTTTTCATTCCTGAACCAAAGATAAAATCACACAATGGGCCGATGCAGGCTCATAGGGAGGGAACAACATCCATAGGTTAACGTTACCCTTCATATGGAATTTTCAAGCTAGTCTGAGATATCTGGCCAGTGCCTGACTAGATGTTGGTTAGGGTAACCATCATATTTGTCAATAGATTTCTAAGCTGCCAAGCAATATTGGACAATATTGCCAAGCTATATTAGTATGTGTATAGTGAGCTTAGCATTAGGTTTGCCTTGGTACTGAAACCCATAACAACCATTTAGAATGCACTGGTGTCATTCAGTTAGGGCTGTCCATGGTTTTCCATGCCCTTGGCCTGGACTTTAAAAATCAGTGATTTTTTACAAAGAGACCTTGGCCCCATCTGGCTCATGGCCTTTTTAAGATTTTATGGTGACTGAATAATCTTGTGCAAATTGGTTAATCTTACTAAAACATCAAATGACTTCCTGACTGTGACACATTTGGTCTGCAGATCTGGTGATTTGTAAGATGTGGCAATAGATGCATTATTTTACCCACATAATACTTTACATACTTTATATTAATACCACAATCTTTTAGGATCTGGATCAGCACTCATATTGTTTAAGGCTGCCTGGTGCCCATATTGTCATAGATGCTACTGGAAATTAATCCCCAAAACTGTTAATAAATGACACAGATTGAACATAATAGAGAAGGTTGGGATTACTCTTGCTGTGCCTGATACCAGCTCCCTGCTGCCCCTGTAATGCAGAGCGATATTAGTTATCTTGTTATTTTTGCTCACTGCTGCCAAGCCACAGTCATACCATGTGCTGAGAGTTTGTTCAAAGATTTCGAACTGATGGTCTTCAGGCTGTTGCTAAACACCAAATACTGTATGTTCTAGGTAGATAGGGTCTGGATCAGAGCCAGACGGTGCCAGAGAGCCAAGGGGGGTAGGGCAGGGCCTGCCAAAACTAAGACGAAAACTGGGCCCCGCAAGTACGCGCCTGCCGGTGACGAACACACGCAGCGCGCCGCCGGTGGAGCGTGCCTTCGAGAACCGTCAATCTGGACACAACTTTATCCGTTGGGTTGCGGGCCCCATCGGGGGTGCAGGGGCACGGTCCCTGGTGCCACTGCACCCCGTTAGTTCCGCCCACTGTTGATAGGCATTGCAATTAAGTGGCAATTCCCAGCATCCCACACACAGAGGCCGTCAGGGGTGTTGTAAAGAGCTGAGGATGTCAGCAGGTCTTGTGTAACATGATAAAAATAGTACATGGAAGAAGAACATCCAGTCGTGTATTATATGCAAAAAGTTTCCCTATTCAGGCTGTTGGTGCCCTGGGTGACGCTTGTTACTTCTGAGTAGTTTACAAAGCTCCATAGCAACAACTCATAATAATTGCACTTCTGTCTCTACAGCTGCTAACCTACTGAATGCTACATCACCGTCATCTCAAATATAGGCCAAGTGACCCGCCCCACGGGCACCAGGAGATGAACGGAAAACTGGTAGTTCAATTAGCTGGTTAATTAGAGGAAAACAAAGTCAGCGATGCAAAAAACGAAACCTTAATGTTAATATTGTGTGTTTCCCCAGCAACAGTGTGGTGACATTTCTCAGAACACTACACAGGTTCCCTGTCTGTGTGTGTTTTACCTTTAGTGCTGATTGAAGGCACAGAGCTGTAGAGCCATAAGGGTATCAGTAGGGTCACACACAATCCTGTAGAGCTTAGTCCATGTCTGAGGACTGTGTCTAGTGATACTTCTCTGAACACTACTCAGGTTACCAGTCTGTGTTACTGTGTGTGTTTTCCATCTTGAGTTGATTGATATACATGGTGCTGTACAGCTGTCAGTGAGAGCGTGAACTCTGTATCAGAGCAAATGTGACTTTACAAAACATTTCAAATACACAAGAACCACAGGCTGCACAACGGGGCTGGTTATTTTCATCATGTGTATACAAATGTGGTACTATATATATTTAATAAAGGATACAGAAAGGAGAAAAGTAATTGAAGGGATTCTGTCATGATTTTTATGGTGTTGTTTCTTTTTTCTAAATTACACTGCAAATAATTCACTCTACCATATTCAATTTAATTCCTAATCCAACAAGTGTATTTTCTTTTACCTGTAATATTGGTGTGTAGGCGCCATCTCAGGTCATTTTGCCTGGACATGTGCTTTCTGAAAGAGCCAGTGCTGACATGCTGTTGTTTCTCCTACTCAATGTAACTGAAGGAGTGTCGCAGTGGGACTAGAGTTGCCACCTGCCTGGTATTTTATCAGCCTAGCCAGAAAAAATTATGGTTGATCCCAATGTTATTAATAGGGAAAAAAGATAAACATATAGGAAGACCGGTGTTTTTTTCCAGAAAAGGTGGCAACCCTAAGTGGGACATGGATTTTTATTACTATTAAGTGCTGTTCTTAGATCTTTCAGGGGGCTGATAACTGGTTACCTTCCCATTGTTCTGCTGATGAGTTACTGGGGGGGGAAGTGATAACACTCCAAGTTGCAGTACAGTAGTGACAGAAGTTTATTAGAGCACATGTTACATAACTGGGGGCAGATGGGAAACTAACAATATGTCTAGCCCCACGTTGGATTTTCAAAATAAAATATAAAAAAATCGATTTGCTCTTTTTTAATAACAGACTTCAGTCTGCTGGAGCAGCACTATTAACTGACGCGTTTTGAAAAATGTATGTTTTCCCATGACAGTATGCCTTTAAAGGGATCCTGTCATCGGAAAATATGTTTTTTTCAAAACACATCAGTTAATTGTGCTACTCCAGCAGAATTCTGCACTGAAATCCATTTCTCAAAAGAGCAAACAGATTTTTTTATATTCAATTTTGAAATCTGACATGGGGCTAGACATTTTGTCAATTTCCCAGCTGCCCCCAGTCATGTGACTTGTGCCTGCACTTTAGGAGAGAAATGCTTTCTGGCAAGCTGCTGTTTTTCCTTCTCAGTGTAACTGAAGGAGTCTCAGTGGGACATGGGTTTTTACTATTGAGTGTTGTTCTTAGATCTACCAGGCAGCTGTTATCTTGTGTTAGGGAGCTGTTATCTGGTTACCTTACCATTGTTCTTTTGTTTGGCTGCTGGGGGGGGAGGAAGGGGGGTGATATCACTCCAACTTGCAGTACAGCAGTAAAGAGTGATTGAAGTTTATCAGAGCACAAGTCACATGACTTGGGGCAGCTGGGAAATTGACAATATGTCTAGCCCCATATCAGATTTCAAAATTGAATATAAAAAAATCTGTTTGCTCTTTTGAGAAATGGATTTCAGTGCAGAATTCTGCTGGAGCAGCACTATTAACTGATTCATCTTGAAAAAAATGTTTTTTCCCATGACAGTATCCCTTTAATTTCTTTTGTAGCTTCTACATTTGAGTTGTATAATCAAACTATGCGCCTGGTTTAATCTCTAACAAACTTTAAGCATAAATGTATTAATATGAGGGCCAGGAGAGATGTAACATATGTCCATTAGCATAGAGATAACAGTCAGCTCCCAGTTGTCTTATAATTAATAATCTCAAAACACTAAAGCACTTACCAAATAAATGACTAGATGAATACATTTTAGTGCGATGCCACTTATAAATGTGAACTAAATTCTAACATGGATGGGCAGCTTTTATTTTTTCAGGGCCAGAGAAATAATTATAGTTATTTTGTCATTTCCAAACATGCAAAGACACTCAGTGGGCATCTGGGTAGAGATGGCACAGATGCATAACCAATGTGACACAATTACATTCTTAGCGTGTTGCAAATTGATATGTTTTCTAAGTCACCCAAACAGCAGTGCTTCCTTTCCCAGCAAAGCCTTTCAGACCTTGATAAAAATGTGCCCTCAGTTCCTCCATTCTATCTATTCCCTCCGAGCTACAAAACAGAGATAATCAGATGCTTTTAAGCTTGAAAAATTCCAAAGTAAAAAGGCATGACTGAGATATCGCTAAACATAAATACTAGGGGAATAGGGAGTACAAATGGCAAGTTTAACATTTTTGTTATCGCCCAGCCCCAAAGAAAACAGGAATAGTGTTAAAGAATATGTATATATGTATGTGCAGGTATGGGATCCGTTATCCAGAAAACTATTACCCTGAAAGATCTAAATTATGGAAAGGCTGTCTTCCACAGATTTCCTATTTCACTATAATAATAAAACAGTACTTTATACTTGATCCCAACTAAGATATAATTAATCTTTATTGGAAGCAAAACAATCCTCCTGGGTTTATTTAATATTTACATGATTTTCTAGTGGACTAAAGACATAAAGATCTAAATTACAGAAAGATCCCCATCCAGAAAACCCCATTCATTTACAAAGTGGTGTAAGGACACACAGAACTCTACAATATATAAAAGCACACACAGAGAGGACAAGCATCATAATAAATACAATATATAGTGAATAAAGTACCCCCTATTGTAAAATATAAGGATATTATAAGTCACTGAGGAGTTCCATGACCATATACAGCTCATGGAACTCCAGGGGCTACTTTATTTATTATAATACACAGGTTTTAGTGAGTCATGTGACAAAAATGACATCACTACTCACCGTTTATAACTGATAACATCACTAGTCACTGTTTATAAGAATATAATTTACAGGATATTCATGGCTTTTGTGTATATTATATATATATATATATATATATATATATATATATATATATATATATATATATATATATATATATATATATTTTTTTTTTTTTTTTTTTAATACACATAGCTTATAAGTGCCATGTGGTAAGAGAGTAAGAAGGAGGTCCCTGCCCCGTAGAGCTTACAGTCTAAGAGGACATGAACTGTGCACATAAGTTACTATCGCTTGTCAATTTAGCTTTAAATCAGGTACAAATTACAGTAATGGGCGATTGAGCTGTTACCACAGGAGAACTAGTGAGGTGCATGGCGAATAAGGGTAACTCCTGCCAAATTGACATCTCTGGTTTAATAGCACTAGTGGGTTATTAGACTGTTGCCTGACAAAGTTTGCACCAGGTTGTGTAACCTAATGCAACCAAACTGCAGGCGCCATATATAGATTACCTTTTTGGAAAATAAAATTTGATTGATTGCTATGGATTAGAAGCTATGGTACAAACCTTGGAACTTTTTGTTTTTAACACTATGTGCAGTATGCCTTATGTTTAGCGCATTGCCTGGTATGCGTATGGACAAATAATTGGATTAGTAATTTTAAAAAAATTAAAATTTGAATTTAATTAATTTAAAGAAAGTAACTTAAATGTAATGTGAAATAAAATTAATTAAAATGCAAAAATAATTAATGTAAAAATATTCACACTTTAATCAATCTGAAGTTAATATAATTTTAAATTCATTTAAATGTAAATATTTTTTTAAACAAATTTTTAAAGAAAAAGTCAATGTCTGAAGACCCTTGCAGGTGGTTGCGGGCATCCTATTTATTAATACTGCTATGATGTTGGAGTGCAGTTTTATAAAGTGTCCAGAAGGGGGCAATGGGGCTGAGAGGTGTGGCAGCCAGTGAACATTGCATTCCTCAATAAATGCCAAATAATAATAAACATTTTCATTCAAAATTAATTATTTTAGGGTAATCACACTTGATTTAGTTTAGTTTGGACACACATGCTCGCTCTAATGAATAAAATGCATCATTATACAAAAAAAAATACAATAGAACTGTAAAAGGCATGGAGACTCTTCCACCATAGGAGCCCATATCATACGTTAGTAGTCAACTCCATTCTGGACATATTAGAGATATATGGGGGAATGTAAAAAAAGTTGGTAACGGAAAAACTATTAGCAATGTGAAAAGTTATGCTTTTGCGCGAACAAATTTTGCGCGAATATAATATAGCTTTTGCGAACTAGGAAACTGCTTAGCGACCACTTCCGACAGGGGAAGACCCTTTGCGAATTTCATAGTTTGCGCCAATGCGCAGTAAATGTAACCAAACGTCTTACTGAAAAAGTTGTTATGTTTGTACCGTCCAGCACTTCTTAAGAGTGTGCAATTAAAATTTGCAATGAACAATTAAAATTTGCGATAAAATAAATTGTTTATGGAACAATATTACATTGCGAGATGTGGATTTTTATTCTTATTAGTGCGAATTGTTTTGCTCTTTGCGACTTTTATTACATTCCCCCCATGGAGTTTTATTTGCAACTTTCACTGAATGCATTGACTTTTAATATTCTGTGAAATATTTAGGTAGTTCTCACAAGGGATTCTATTGCACCATTGGGGTGGGAGAAGTACAGGTGGGTCCCTTGTTGTTGGAAGGGGGGAGGTGCAGCAGACAATGGCTTACAGTAACAGGAGGAGGAGGAAGAGGTTTTAATTGGTTTTAATTTTTTAGTGGATTTTAGGGTAAGGGCACATGCTAAGATTTGGGGAGATTTTTAGTCTCTCAGCGACAAATCACCTCTTCTTTGGCAATTAATCTCCCTGGAGTGCTTGTTTTCCGAAGTTGCACGGTTTCCTTGTGAAGCAACTTCGGGCAACTTCCGAAAACAAAGCGCTTCCGAGTGCCAACCCGTCGGCGATTCAGATTATAGCCGGCGGGAAGGCTTTTTGGGGAGATTAGTCCCCAAATTTTAGCGTGTGCCCTTACCCTTAAAGGTTTTTTAGTGTTTTATTAGTTGCTAGGCTCCAAATTACCATAGCAACCATGCATAGATTTGAATAAGAGATTGGAATATGAATAAGAGAGGGCCTGAATAGAAATATGAGTGTAAAATATATTAATAATAAATAATATATATGTAGCCTTACAGAGTATAATGACCAATTAAAAAGTTGCTTAGAATTAGCCATTCTATAACTTGCTAAAAGTTCAAGAAAAGGAATATGTTATACAGTCAGTGCTTGTATCATATATTAATAGGCTGTAGCACCCAATCTGAAATTAAATGTACACTCAGAGCCATTGCAGGGGAAGAAACTGAAGGTGAGTGCTCCATGTCAGCAGATTGATTTTTATCTTATCACTATCTGGGCTGAGCATTAGTAAAAGATATTTCTCTGGCATTGGATGATAAAGAAGAGAAATAGGCATGTAATAGCATCATCTAATGGGAAATGATTTGTGCTAGTTGTCTAAATGCTCATATTTCATGGCAACCAACGGCTCAGTTTCATGGTAAAACATTATTTGTTTCCATAAGAAATACTGTGTTCTCTTACTAATCCCTGTTCATTGTCCCTTAGAATGGGTTCGGGAGTTAGATTGCACTTACATAACCTGTTAGAGTAGCTGAGATTTAGCTGGATCTGGGATATGTGAAATAGCTACCTTACCTCTTGCCATAGCACCCAAAGCTGAAACATTTGGACCTCTGAACAACCTATTACCTATTAGTGGAAAATACATCAGACGTGAAGATAAGATAATACTGCCCTTTGTTTGCAGGAACTGACATGAATGTCACGGTGAATAGGGATGGACTTTCTGGATGATATCTGCCTTGTGGTGGATTGGATACCATTTACATTTTTACATAATAAGTTACACAGTTAATTAGATTTGAAAAAAAAGACCAAAGTTCCATCCCTTCAAATGACCCCCATAAATGTTCAATAAAGTAACCTTTGTGAATTTATTTGTGGGAGGACACTTTTATCTCTAATGATGAAAGACCAAAGAGAAGAAGATGGGGCCCGTGAGCTCCGCTGCACTGAATCTGTAAAGAGAGGTAAGCAAAGAGTTAAGGGCATTTATCGAAGGCTAGGCTGGGGGGGGAGCAGAGAGGGGGGGTTAAATGTAGGGTAGGGGGTAGAGGTTTTTATAATTAAGGGTTTGTTTCTCCTCTAATACACACATGAGGTGGCACTAGGCACCAGTGGCATTTTCTCTGCCAGCAGAAAACTCCTAAGAGTTTGTTGGGATGTGTGAACTTTTTCGCCAGGTTACACAGTGAGAAAACGCTCATAAATTCCAATGTGTTGGAGAAAAGAGTCTTGCAGTTTGCAAAAAGTTATGCATTGAATTTTCTGTGAAGCGAAAGTGAACAGATTCACCTATCATTAGGTTTGCATGCCCCTTAGTGCTCATCTAACAAGCACTTGTGCCCTATGGAAATCTGGACTCTGTTTCTCATGCTGGAAGAGAAGAACACAGTGGGTAAAAGTGCCTTTTTTTTTAACTTTGCACACTGTGTTTTCCAATGTAAATAAACCATCAGTGTGAAATTAGCCGAAAATAAAACATGTGGTCATGTGGATAAGAGGCTATAGACTAGTATCATTGAGGCATGACAAGACAAAGACATCACAGGCATTGCAGCATTGGGAAAATATCTCTACATTTTCTGATGGCCTGTACAGAGACACACCATGAAACATGGGAGAGACATCATAAAACTAAGGGGAGAGGCCATAAAACATGGGAGAGACACCATAAAACTATGCAGACACGTAACCATAGGTATTTCCCTGTACGGTGCACAATGCAGAATGAAAAGTAGGGATGTAGCGAACGTCGGAAAAAATTTTCGCGAACTTGCGTCAAAAATGCGAACGGTTCGCAAACGTCGCGAACCCCATAGACTTCAATGGGAAGGCGAATTTTAAAAGCTAGAAAAGACATTTCTGGCCAGAAAAATGATTTTAAAGTTGTTTAAAGGGTGCAACGACCTGGACAGTGGCATGCCAGAGGGGGATCAAGGGCAAAAATGTATCTGAAAAATACATTGTTGACACAGCGCTGCGTTTTGTGCTGTAAAGGGCAGAAATCACACTACGTCACTCAGGTGATGTTTCTGGACACGGAATGTGAAAAAGCTCACACAGCTAGGTGGCACTTGGTTAAAGACTGGGCAAACAATGCCTGCAAGGGCAACGTATACAGTAGTGGACACGGAATTATTATTGTTATTTAGACAGAATGTGAAAAAGCTTACACAGCTAGGTGGCACTTGCATACCTCCCAACTGTCCCTCTTTTGACCACTCAACCCCCTGTCCCTCTTTTGTACTGGAAAGTCCCTCTTTTCTCTGCACTGAACAGCCAGAAAAAAAACAGTTTCTAACTTAATTAGCTTTTGGCAGAGAGCTCAGAACAGCTAACAGGTGCAAATAAGATACTTTGTAACAATTTTGACTCTGGTTGGTGCTGGTAGTGGTGAACTACTAGGAGGAGCAGCACACCAGTCCCACTCCCCAACACAGCTAGACTAATAGCACTGGGCTCTTACAGTAGCAAAGTAAAAAAAACAAAAAAGAAAATAAAAGCAGTCCTTACAAGGACTATTGGGTTACAGGCAGGCAGCAGTCAGCAGATGAGATCAGAAGCAGTGCCCACAGCAGCTACATACAGAGCACTGCAGTAGAAGGTAGATGACTAGTCAGCAAAGCTAACTAACCTAAACTCACTGTCCCTCAAATCCCTGCAGAGTTCTGTCCCTACAATACAGAGCAGTATCAAGTAGATTACTAGCCAGCAAACCTACTATCAACTGTCCCTCAAATCACTAACAGCTCTCCCCTACACTAGCTCTTCCAAGCACACACAGGCAGAATGAAAAAATGCTGCAGGGCTTCAGTTTATATATGGAAGGGGAGTGGTCCAGGGGTGTGGGGGTGGTCCAGGAGGGAGAGCTTCCTGATTGGCTGCCATGTATCTGCTGGTCTGGGGGAGAAATGGCAAAAAAAAGCGCCAGCTAAGGCGAACCCATATTGGCGAACGCGAACAGTCCGCGACATCCCTAATGAAAACGTTCAGTGCATTGCGGTTGTTTAATCACGGCAATAAAAGTTGCCTTTAATAGACCATAAGAGAAAGTTGTTCATCTATCATGTTTAGGCACAAAGATTTTTGCATATATTCTAAACAAAAAACCACTGCACAATTTTCTATAGTTCTACCCAAGTGAACACTTTGTTTATACACCTTTTGGGCATATTTATTTTCCTGTATATGCCAAAACCTGAAGGATGGAGAGACTCGTATTAGGATTTTCACTGGTGTGACGGATAGCAACGGTGAGATGTATTGCACAAGCTATACTTCTGCGAATCATTATTCTTGTAAATAATCATTGCACTCCTGGAGGTGTTTACAGTACATTGCATCAGGCCATGAAGTAACTTATTTACTTTAGTGTTAGCTCTCAATTATTAGCATATTTTCTCAATATTTCATAATGCTTTACAACAGTCTATTCATCGCACTTTTAAGGGTTTCTCGCTCTGCAATGATCTAAATCTTGGAACTTGTTTTGTGTCCAGTAATTATCCTCTCGTCTCCCTGGCTGCCTAATGATGATGCATTTTATATTAGATCTGTTTTGGTAAACATGAGAGTTATCCAGGCACCTTGCCACAGCAGTGTTGTTGTTCTCTTTGCCTTTGCAGCTGTATCTGTGCACCAATGTCCTCATATAAGAGGAAATATCAGATTGTCCTATATAGCTGAAGTGGCTATTACCCTCTGTATTCACCTTCTGTCTCCTTGAATAGGAATGAGCTGGATTGCACATTTTCTTTGTTATCTCTTCTCCTGATGTTGGCAGCAGAAGAGTACATATTTTGCAATATAGAAAAAGCAGAGACTCACTTGTGACAAGGTGAGTGAAGCAGAAGGGAACCAAGTTTCACTCCTAAACTTATTATTGTCATGGAATACCTATAGAAAGGTTCCTGTAACATACCCTGGTGGTCTAGCGTGGACTAGGGCCTGTCGGGGACGCCCGCGAGGGGGTTACCCGCAGCCCTAGTCCTCTTCCTTTGGTGCAGGTGCTCCCATGGCGTGTGCAGTCACTCGCTTCTGGTTTATGCTGGCAGTGCGTGACATTATCGTGCTGTGGCACAAAATTCATACGTATTTAAAGGGGCTTCGGGCTGGAAGTCATTGCCTGTTGTTAGGTCTAATTTGTTAGAATCTGGGTGTGATTCAGTCTTGTGTATTTTCCAGTTTTGACCCTTGCCTCCCTGACTATTCTGAACTCTGCCGATATTGACCCTTGCCTGCCTGACTATTCTTGAACTCTGCCCGTACCGACCCCGGTCTATCTGACCTTGCTTGAACTCCGCCAGTACTGACCACTGCCTGTCTGATCCTGCTTGAACACTGCCTGTACTGACTCCTCTCAAGTTTAAGACCTGGCGCATTTCTAAGTAGCTGAGGGCTCCTGTTGAAGCCAAAGGTGACTACTAAAGGCAGGGAGCCTAGCACTTGTTCTGAGTTTAGGGAGCAATATGTGACAGTTCCCCAAACTTTTTTGCTTTTGAGCCACATTTAAATGTGAGTTGGGGGGCAACACACAAGCCAAAAACTAGGGGTAGGCAGAGGGCGCAAAGCTGGCACAGCGCCAGGCACGTACCTTCTCTGTTGCCTACCCCATGTCTTTACGCATGCACAAGCAAGCGTCGTTTCGCACATGCAAATGAGCGCCAATTCACGCATTTGTGTGTTCAGCCGGCGCCGCGACTGGCCAGGTTGCCTAGGATGACTGACCCCTCTCTGGCAACACAAGTATGCCAAAAGTTCCTGGGGGTGCCAATTATGGGCTGTGATTGGCCATTTGGTAGTTCCCATGTGGACTTGCAGCCTACAAGAGGCTCTGTTTGGCAGTACACCTGATTGTTATGAACCAAAACCCCCAAGCCAGAAATTCAAAAATAAGCACCTGTTTTGAGGCCACTGAGAGCAAAATCCAAGGGGATGGTGAGAAACATGTTTCTCACAAGCCACTGGTTGGAGATCACTGCCCTATAGCCCGGGCAGCTGCTGCTCAGATCCCAACTACTGAGTTTCTTATTGGGGCGTATCAGTGTACTTAATAAGTTGTTTGGCCATCTTTGTAGGGAGCAGCAAATATAAAATTTACTGATAAATTCTCTATATAATTTACCATAGAATATATAAAATTAGGAATTAATAGCCTTCATGATGTTTGATTTTCTTTCAGAGGGTTTTGCTTGAAAAGGTGATCAATTAGAGTGATTTGAGTTTTTTTTCTGCCAATTCGAGTTTTCGTGTTGTTAACCTTGACTTCACTGATTCATGTTTTTTACATTTGCCTTTTTTTTCATAAATTAGAAACCATTTGAGTTGTGAATTCATTTGAGATCTAAAAAAGCTCACATAGCTCTATAAATGTGATTAAAAAAACCCTTAATATCATGAGTGTCTGTCTTTGTTTGACCTGGCTCCATGCTTCAGAACATTTGATTTGGCTTCCCATCAGGAAGCCTCTGGTACACTACATCTTTTGGAAATCTATACCGGTTTAGCAAGTTCTATTAAAGTGGAAACGATCATGGTATGTGAGGGTCCTTCAGACTACTTAATAAAACGGTAGGAATGTGCCATATTTGACGAAGCTCTCCAATGCCACAGTATCCCTGGGAAATAAACATAAAGGAGCAGGGTGAGGTATCGTAGATACTGTATATAACGGTATACAAAAAGGGGGGTTGGGGGAGCACTCAAAAGACTAACTTAAAGTATATTTAAGTATAATGGAAGCACTACATTTTAATGCACATTTCCTGGTCCCCTAACTCATTAGTAATTCAGTATAAATTCAAGTGCATGTGTTTACAAAACAGGGGTTTTTAGTTACAAAGTTATGATCATAAAGTTGATAAGCCACCATACCATGTCAAGGTAAATCCCATACGGTGGTCCCTAACTTGTTTAACTCTGGTCATAGTATAAAAAGTATTTTACAGTATATAACTGGCCTAGATTTTAGCAAAGCATTTGATGGCATTCAACAATATAAACTGATTTAGAATGGTCTTAGTTTTACCATTAATTAGTTCATTACTCAGGGTCAGGGTTTAAGTAACAGTGGGGCTACGTTGAGGAGGAAAAAAGCAGTAAATAAAGATGGGGTTCAGCTTAAAGGGGTTGTTCACCTTCAAACAACTACTTGGTTTCAGATAGATCACCAGGAATAACAACTTTTTCCAATGAGTTTCTATTTCTGACCGTTTTTCTAATACTGAAGTGTAACGTGTCATTTTTTAACATCTAAACCGGCTCTGGGAGGGGGGTCGTCGACCTTCCAAACTGTTCTAAATTGATACAGCAGAATTTCTGGATTTCATTACAGGCAGCTGTTAGAATTGATACAATAGTTGCTAATATTCCAGAGACGCTGCTGAGAAATATATCAACTAAATGTTGCAAAATTGTAACAGTTTAGAGTCTGCACCTGAATTACTGAGCTGCCAGACTCAAACACCAGAGACAGGAACATTCAATTTTAAACTTACGGTAGATTTTGGAAAAACAGTAAAAAATAAATAATGGAAAGTAATTGAAAAAAGTCTTTATTTCTCAGGGACAATCTGAAAACAACTGAACTGAAAACAGTGTTTGGAAGGTGAACAACTCCTTTAAGTTTCAGCTTGTCAATAGCAGCAATGATCCAGGACTTCAGACTTGTCACAGGGGGTCACCATCTTGGAAAGTGTCTGTGACACTCACATGCTCAGTGGGCTCTGAGCAGCTGTTGAAGAACTAACTTTTCTGATCCTTTTCTACTCTGATAAAGTGTCAGTTATTCTTTGCCTTAAAACATATTGTGAAATGTAGTAGGTGTAAAAAGTATGGGTAATGTCAAACTGGATGATTTTGTAGCAGAAAGGTCGAGCCATTTAAATGTGACATTGGACCCACAAAATGTGTTGTTGGAACCCATCTGGACTACACGTAAGAAGGTGCCAGGAGATGCTCTTGTTTCTGAGTACCACAAAGATGAATCACAAGATGACATCACCTTGGACCTCAAAGATATAACCTTTTCTATTAGCTGTGATTCATATTTAGAAAGATGCTGATAGTGGCAACAGAAAGCACCCTTTGAGAATGTTTGTGCTGAACCTATTTACATTTGGTTGACTTTCCCACAGCATGTCTTTAACAAAGTCACCCACTGTGATAGTGGTGTAAAGGAAAACTAAAGCTTAACTAGAGAAGTTGGACAGATATGTTTTAAATTATATTTTGGGCTTCTGTACCAGCCAAAGGCAACCACAGCCCTTTAGCAGTAAAGATCTGTGTTTCCAAAGATGCCCCAGTAGCTCCCCATCATCTTTTCTGCTGATTCACTGCACATGCTCTGTGCTGCTGTCACTTACTGAGCTTAGGGACCCACTCAAAATATAATGTGTGTGTATATCATATAAATATCACAATATAAGGCTGATTAGGAAATAATTTGGATTATTGCTTATGGCAGCTCGGACACCAGTACAATTAGCATCAGCTTCTATGACAGGCAAACCTCATTTTCTGCTTGATCGTTTACAAAAACCCCTAAATTTACCTTCTCGACTGAGAATGTGTGTCACAAACACTCCTAACAAAATCCTAGATGGGAAACTCTTGTGACAACTTTGAAGGCCTGGTTCATTAGTACTATAGAGATGCTGATTCAATACGTTTAGTGTAAAAAAATTTCTAGCCATATTTGTTATTATGGTGCATCTTCCAGTACTTTTCCAGCACTTATTAGTAAAGTATTTTGTTATATAGGTTAATATATCTTGTTCATGCGCATTTATTCACATGGGTGAGAGCTTTGGTAACAAGAAATACTGTATTAAGATTTTGCAAAGCAATTACTTTCAGGCTAAATAATCTTTCATCAAAAAGCCCCACACAAACCATGTATTGATTGTTAAATCCATATTTAGTCCCAATCAGGGACTACAAAGGAAGCAGACCCCCCTGGCTGCAGGGGGGCCCAGGAGGTAAAGGGGGTTCCACGAGGCCCTAATTCAATTCAATATATATTGGTAAAACAGAAAAACTCTGGATATTTAGGGCGCCCTAAAATTAATTTGCTGTGGGGCCCAATAACATCTAATTACGTCAGAAATTCACTGAATGAGCCTCTACTGTAGCTCTGCAGCAGGAAGACAAGTCAGTGCACTAATTCCCTTTGTCTTAGAAGGTGGTTCCTTCTCTTTCAACTTTAGAAAATGGCCCAGCTTTCATCTTTGTCTGTAATTTCCTTAGCCAAAACTTTGACTCCATAGTGTCGCTGAAAGTTTCTGCCAAATTATTGCCCTTAATCATGAGTTAAGTCTGCTTGTAGAAAACGCATTACTAACACTTATCAGAGAAATCCTATATGCTACCTCGGCTACTTTCATCTTCTGAACGTAATAACTTTAAGTGCTTTTTTTCCACCTAGTGAAGTAACACAGAAGATTCCAGAACCAAAAAAATCCATATTCGAGTATACTGACATCCCAGATAAAAGCAGCGACTAAACACAGCCAGGCAGCACTCTCAGAGGATTATACAGAACATTTCAGCTCGTCACGGGTATTTGTTAGAGCACATTCCAGAAACTGCATAGCAAACGTGAGAAAAATAAATTCTGCTGGCGTCCTTCATCCTCAAGCTGAGACATGGGCACTTCAGTGGAACATTTATCATTTACCAGAAGTAAAATAAAATTTGATTAGAATTAGATGTCATTTTTCTGCACCAGAAATTATTCCCTGAACAGGGTATGGCTGGAACCTGTATAGGGTAACAATTGGTATATTATTTATACCTCAAGTTTCTACTAAAGGGGTGGTTCATCTTGAAGCTAACTTTTAGTATGTTATAGAATGGCCAATTTTATAGTTTTTTTTAATTATTTGCCTTTTTCTTTTGACTCTTTCTATCTTTCAAATAGAGGTCACTGACCCCATCTAAAAAACAAATGCTCTGTAAGGCTACAAATGTATAGTTATTGCTATTTCTTAGTATTCATCTTTCTATTCAGGCCCTTACCTATTCATATTCCAGTCTCTTATTCAAATCAATGCATGATTACTAGGGTAATTTGGACCCTAACAACCAGATGGCTGAAATTGCAAACTGCGGAGCTGCTGAATGAAGAGCCAAATAACTCAAAAACCACAAATAATGAATAAAAATGAAACATTATTATTATTTGTTTCAGAACATCATTCTCTACACTATACTGAAAATTAACTCAAAGATGAACAACCCCTTTAAGAAGTACAATTAATGTTTTTTCTAAATTTTCTGTTGTGAATAGTTTTTGTGATTGAGTTCACACAACGGACACATGCCTTCCATATACATATAGCCATATAGTGTGTGCCGAACTTAAAGGGATACTGTCATAGGAAAAAACATTTTTTTCAAAATGAATCAATTAATAGTGCTGCTCCAGCAGAATTCTGCACTGAAAAAGAGCAAACAGATCTTTTTATATTAAATTTTGAAATCTGACATGGGGCTAGATATATTGTCAATTTCCCAGCTGCCCCAAGTCATGTGACTTGTGCTCTGATAAACTTCAATCACTCTTTACTGCTGTACTGCAAGTTGGAGTGATATCACCCCCCTCCCTTTTCCCCCCCAGCAGCCAAACAAAAGAACAATGGGAAGGTAACCAGATAGCAGCTCCCTAACACAAGATAACAGCTGTCTGGTAGATCTAAGAACAACACTCAATAGTAAAAACCCATGTCCCACTGAGACACATTCAGTTACATTGAGAAGGAAAAACAGCAGCCTGCCAGAAAGCATTTCTCTCCTAAAGTGCAAGCACACGTCACATGACCAGGGGCAGCTGTGAAATGGACAAAATGTCTAGCCCCATGTCAGATTTCAAAATTGAATATAAAAAAGTCTGTTTGCTCTTTTGAGAAATGGATTTCAGTGCAGAATTCTGCTGGAGTAGCACTATTAACTGAGGCGTTTTGAAAAAAAACATGTTTTCCGATGACAGAATCCCTTTAACATCTCTCGGAGCAGGCTATGAGCAGAAGATGTTCCTAATCCTACTGCTACTTCAACTTGGGCTGGTACTGTCTTGTTACCTATGCAAAGGACCTCCTGACTTTTTAGAATTAATCCTAAAATAAACACCTATACACTTTATATAGATGTATATACAGTATGTATGAATATTTTAGGTTAGAGATGTTTGTTCATTGATGGTTTAATCATGTCACTTATTTGTGCTCTATGGGACAGGGCTACCTAACAAATAGTCTTCCAGCAGATGTAAAACACTTGCAACACAAATGGTAGCGTCCTATTTGTAGTTCGGGATGTAGGGGGAGGAGCCTTGAGAGGGAAGCAGATAGGCCATAGGGGGAGGGGTCTGTAGAGGAGGTGAAGCAAAGTTAGGAAGTAAGCAGGGGCGGGAGTTTGTCACTTCTGGATCTGGACATGAGGAGCAGCATCTGTATTGTTCTCGGAGTGGTGGGCCTTATTAGATTGAATGTCTCAGCTCACAGGATCAGACATAGGGTTGCAACCTTTTCTGTAAAAAAATACTGGTCTTCCTATATATATATCTTTTTTCCCTATTAATAAAATTGGGATCAACCATCATTTTTACCAGCCAGGCCTGTAAAATACCGGCCAGGTAGCAACCCTAGTCAGACAGTGGCATGCTTTCCCAGGGCAGGATTAGGCCTGGGCAGAAATAGTGATCAGCTAAATGTGGAAAGTGACATGGCTGGTAGCCCATTATATTACTAAACAGTGTGGTGATCATTCCTGGATTTAGTGTGTTGTTCCGTAACTTATTTTGGACATAAATCAATTAAATTGTTTTCTTTGTATAATTTCATATACTTGTTAATAAAATGTGTGACCATTTTCATCCCAGTCCTGATTTTGGGGTCAAAAAGAGATGGGATTAGGAGTCAGTAAGAACACACAGCTTGACACTGCATCAATTAGAGTCCTGTATTTGTTTCTAAACATGAAAATAGTTTGATTTCACATATTTACACATTCAATAACTATAATAATTGTACTTTTTAACTACAAGAAAACATACATTCTTTTATTATTATTATATATGTAGATAGAGAACTGGTTGAACAGCATATAAAAAATATAATATTCGGGGTGATTAAATAAACTGTACATACATGTGTGTTTAATGGTTTGAAAAACAAAATCCATACATTTCAAATTAATGACACATTCTTCATATCCGGAGTATAAATACAGAAATCTTCAGCCATTTTTTTTCAGGACTGTTTTGTACACATTGAACATATGTACAAGAATGTCACCCAAGTGAATATCATAGCATATGGGACTAAGCTAACAAAGCATTCTGCTTTCCTGAAATGTCATAATATATATAACATGGGTTCTGTCATTGTAAGGTTAAAACTATGCAAATGAGCATATATATATCTTATAACAGTGACTTTTTTCTTATTCACACAGGTTCTGAATTTACAGTCCTGCCCTAAATAACTCCCCATTTGTCTGACGTTTTCAATATATTTGAACTTTCTTGTACAATAGAAAGGTAACTGAAGGTTTAAGAAAGACAGAGATATAAATACAAAATCTTACACATTGCCTTACATTCAAAATGGTTTCTTTGTAGATACAATATTTACAGATATTTAAGGTTTACCCTTTCTTAGCATGGATTTCTTTACTTTCCTTTCCCCAAGTTAACACTAGAATATACAAACACCACTAATATATATTCACAATCTGCTGCAGTTAGTCTATGTATTTGCCATGTTTGAAGTTCCATTTCTTGCACAATGGGGCAAATTCACTAAGCAGCGAAAATGCGCTAGCGACACCTTTGCCGCACTTCGCCAGGAGAAGTTTCACCAGGGCGCCGCTAATTCACTAAAATCCAAAGTTGCGCTCAGGGAGGTGAACGGTGGCGAATTTGTGCCAGCGTTAATTCGTCAAGCAAAGCAAAGTTACGCTAGCGATGCCTAATTTACATACGGCGCCAAGTTAAAGTACAATGGACGTATATGTAGCAGCAAATACATTACACTACACAAGGCTGGGAAAGCTTCATAAAATAAAATAGAGTTGTTATTTTGCCCTATACATGTGCCCACTGTACAGTTTAGGTGCCATATGTTAGGAAATGAAGGGGGAAGGAGGATGCCCCCAAAAAAATTTATGATCTTTTTTAGCCTAATACCCTTAAAAAAGTAAAAGACGCCAGTGTTTTTTGGGACTTAGAAAAATTTCTTTTGAAGCAATCCCTATCTACTCTATTGCACTTCGCCTGGTCTGAAGTGGCGAAGCCAAGTCTGGCGCAAAAGGTAACGTTCAGTAAAATGCGCAAATTAGTGAATTAGCGTAGTTACGTCGTCCCTTCGCAATAGCACAACTACGCCTAGCGTAAGGGTGCGAAGTAGCGATAGAGTAGGTGAATTTATGCCAGCACCCGTTAGTAAATCGGCGAAGTAACGAAATGACATCACGCTGGAGAATTTTCGCTACCATTAGTCACTTCGCCCTTTAGCCTTTAGTAAATCTGCCCCTAGATATGTTGCAGAAGGGTATAAAGAGAATTTTAATGGAGAAGGAAACAGGGAGGTGCCAAGGTACTGTTTGTTGAGAGCTGCGCTGCCATTGTTTACTTTTTCAAAATGCCACCGACGGGGAGGAGGAAAGAACCGATGAAAATGACCCCAGGCTGGTGTTTTTTTTTAAGAAAAGGAGAGCCAGCCTAGGGTAACAGGAAAGCAACTAGAATCACTAGGGGTTACCTTATAACTTGATATCCCCCAGTTATTTTATCTGTGTTCCTCATCAGTGACATAACTAGATGTTATTGGACTCCACAGCAAATTTATTTTAGGGACCCCAAAATATCCAGAGGTTGCCCTGTTTTACCGAATTTATGTTAAAATTGCTCATTAAGTAGGGTCTCATGGGGCCCCCTTTACCTCCTGGGCCCCTGCAACCACAGGGTCTGCTTACTCTGTAGTTACACCCCTCATTTAAATGTTCATCGGGTTACAGGATATATATGGCAGTTTGACCTCCTAAGTCCTAACATAAATAAATGATGTTTTTATCATACATTACTAAGTTATATTTAGGAAATATTAACCACTGAATAAATAACTCTCACTGTCTCCCATCTGTGTATGTATGGGATCCATTATCCGGAACCCATTATCCGGAACCCATTATCCAGAAAGCTCTGCATTACAGAAAGGCTGTCTTCCATAGACTCCAATGATTTTATCCAAATGTGTAAAAATTATTTCCTTTTTTTCTCTGTAATTATAAAGCAGTACCTTGTACTTGATCCAAACTAAGATATAATAATTAATCCTTATTGGAAGCAAAACCAGCCTATTGTGATCATTTAATGTTTACAAGATTTTCTAGTAGACATAAGGTATGAAGATCCAAATTACAAAAACATCTGTTATCTGGAAAAGCCAAGGTGCTGAGCAATCCGGATAACAGGTCCCATACCTGTGCCATATTGGTGACCCCCCGCTGATGCACCAAATTAGAGAACAGCGTCAACACGTTTTTCTTACAGGCTCAGAACTTCTCAATGACTTTGGGCAGTGGATGTGCAGAGTAAAGCTCTACAGATTGTATTTTTTGCTCTTGTTTGTTATCCCAGACCTCTTCAGGCTGATGTGTGCCTTTTAGAATGGCCAACCTGTCTGAGAGGGATTTTTTGTGTGGGAAAAAGACATAATTGTAAAAGAGAGATGCCAGAATTCCTCCAACGAGAGGTCCAATCCAAAATACCTACAAAGACATTCAAATAATTCAGTATAATTAATGAAGCAGATGGTTAATTACATATCCATGAATTTCAGTGAAATTTTACAGAGCTCTAACACCCAAAAGAACAGGATTGTGTTTGGCTGCTTGTAGCAGTCAAAAACTTTCAGCCCTTTGATAAGGGGTTGTCCACCTTTAACCAACTTTTAGTATGATGTAGAAAGTGATATTCTGAGACAATTTGCAATTGGATTTATTGTTTTATTATTTGTGGTTTTCAAGTTATCTAGCTTTTTATTCAGCAGCTTTCTATTCAGCAATTTCCTGGTTGCTAGGGGCCAAATTACCCTAGCGAAATGAAAAGTTGACTAGAATTAGCAATTCTATTGTTACAGCATTCTAAAAGTTAACTTAAGGGCGAACCACCCCTTTAAGCACTTTCTTGGTTGTTGAAAAAACTATAATAAAAAACAATAACATTTTAATTTAGATTCCATATTTTACAAAATATGCCCCTAAATACACATAAGATAGATAACGACTGAAATAAATGTATCTCGCTTCCTTTTATTTACCTTATTAATATCCCACCTGCATACTCAAACTCTTCTAGGCAACTATAACTGGGACATTAAGTGCATATAAGGTATAAATATATTTATGTAAACTGTACCCAATGATCTGTAAAGATTCCAGTGATTGCTGCTGGCCCGAAGGATCTTGCAGGATTCATGGAGCAGCCAGTTAAATAGATCTATTCAAAATACATTTCATTAGTAAACAGTAAAGTCAAATGATACCAAGATAAGCTTGTTGGTATTTCCTTAAAGTGTGGTAATGATAGTCACTGCTCAGTCTAATAATCCTAAACATTTTATGCTTAACAATCATTAATCCTGTCTTGGAATTTGCTCAGAGCAGGCGGGTGTTTAACTGTTTAATGCAGTGTCCTGACAGTCGGGAAAGTGTTAATAATAGAAAAAAATATCAAACTGCTGTGAATTGCTCTGGATTTCCTAGCTCTGTAATTACTACATGTTCATAGGTGTGTGTGTGTGTGTGTGTGTGTGTGTGTGTGTGTGTGTGTGTGTGTGTGTGTGTGTGTGTTTCCGGAAACTCATTATCCAGAAAGTTCTGAATTATGGAAAGGCTGTCTGCCATAGACTCCATTATAATCAAATAATCTAAATTATTTTTTTTTCTGTAATAATAAAACAGTAGCATGAACTTGATCCAAACTAAGATATAATTAATCCTTATTGGAAGCAAAACCAGCGTATTGGGTTTATTTAATGGTTACACGATTTTCTAATAGACTTTCCAAATTATGGAAAGATCCATTATCTGGAAAACCACTGGTACCGAGCATTCTGGATAACAGGTCCCATACGTGTATATATATATATATTTCACTTTCGCCCTCTTTTTTATATTTGTGATTTTATGTGATTACAATGGTTGAATTTGATGTTGACCCTTATTCTGTATCCCATTATGATGTAACTATGATGCCCTTACACTAACTGGATATGTAATTTAATGCGGCTATGCGATGCTGAAGGTGGTTACTGCAATCTAACATTTGTACCCAGAAGTGTCCATAGTGCCTTACCCCTAGTAGGTGTCCCACGGTAACAGAAAGACCAATGGATAAAGCTGGTGACCCCACATTATCGCTTCTTCTACTATCTGTTGATGCAAAGACGCATAGAACTAGCTGGAATGTCAGAAAAAGCTCCACCGCACATGCTTGTCCAGGGGATCCATTGGTTATCTGCAATAAATTTACACAAGCAATTGTCATTTTCCTGTATACATGCATCAAAGCCAAATAAAGAATGTACTTGGAAAAATATGCAGTCCAGAGGCACATTTATCAAGGGGTGAATTTCGAATTCATGTGAGTTTTTTTTAAACTCCCTTAAATTTGAATTAATTTCACAATTCGACTTGGGGAGATTTATTAAAAAATCTAATTTGTTTGATCCAAATTCTATCCGAAACTCGATTCGAGTTTTTTCTCTGAAAAATAAAACTCGAGTGTCAGGAAGGCTACACACAACTCCAAATTGACCCCTGGACCTCTCCCATTGACTTAAACAGTAATGCAGCAAATTTTATGTATAGTCGAATTAGAATTCTTAAAGGGCCAGAGTATGGTAAATCTTGAAAATGTAATTACATTTTTTAATAAAAACTTAAATTGAGTTTGGATAATGCCCTAGTCAAATTTGACAATTTTTAATTTGAACCATAATAAATCTGCCCCTAGTGTGTAAAGGAAGACTGGTGCAACCTATGTCAGCTCTAACAAAGCACTTACCAAAGGTTTCAGAGACCATAAACATATTTTCCCTTAAAGAGTGGTTCATCTTTAAGTTAGCATTTAGTATGTTATAGAATGGCTAATTCTAAGCAACTTTTCAATTTGCTTTCATTTTTTCATTTTTTTTAATAGATTTTTTAAATTATTTGCCTTCTTCTGACTCTTTCCATCTTTCAAATGGGGGTCACTGACCCATCTAAAAAACAAATGCTCTGTATGGCTACAAATGTATTGTTATTGCTATTAAGGCCCTCTCCTATTCCAGTTTCTTATTCAAATCAATGCATGGTTGCTAGGGGAATTTGCTGACATTGCAAACTGGAGAGCTGCTGAATAAAAAGCTAAATGACTCAAAAGACAAAATGACAAACAATTGCAAATTGTCTCAGAATATCAGTCTCTACATCATACTAAGGGGCACATTTACTATGGGTCAAATATCGAGGGTTAATTAACCCTTGATATTCGACCATCGAAGTTAAATCCTTCGACTTCGAATATCGAAGTCGAAGGATTTACCGAATTTCAGGAAAAATCATTCGATTAAATCCTTCTGATCGACGGTTCGAAGGTTTTAAATCCATCGACCGAACGATTTTCCTTCGATCAGAAAATACTTAGAAAGCCTATGGGGAAGGTCCCCATAGGCTAACATTGGTGCTCGGTAGGTTTTAGGTGGCGAAGTAGGTGGTCGAAGTTTTTTTTAAAGAGACAGTACTTCGACTATCGAATGGTCGAATAGTCAAACGATTTTTAGTTTGAATCGTTCGATTCGAAGTCGAAATAGTAGTCGAAGGTCGAAGTAGCCAATTCGATGGTCGAAGTAGCCAAAAAAACACTTGAAATTCGAAGTATTTCTCATTCTAATCCTTCACTCGAGCTAAGTAAATGTGCCCCTAAAGTTCATGTAAAGGTTAACAACCCCTTTAACATAAGAATAATCAAATGGCAACTTCTGAGTTCCCTTAATTGCCCATAACTATTGGATGCTGCTGAGATCAACACTGGAACAACTCCTCTAGCAGGGGCTTCAGAACGCTTTCATTTTACTTTTGTTAGATGAATCCATTGTTACCTCCTCTCTTGCTTTAAAACAATACCAAACAGTAACTTTCCCGTCAATTAAATTGGAAGAACACGCAGCATTCAAGCCTTCTGATTAATCTGCAGAGACACAACAGGAACTGTACTATTTGCTTTTCAATTTAAGAAGACTGTGCAGCCAGTTGTATTGCTCCTTTCACACAGTGTCAGTAAATATGTATCGCAATGATTTCTTTTCACTGTATTAAAAATGCTTCTGACACCATGTAATCTGATTTTACACATCGAAATATGAAGTGCTGCCAGCAGGCTCACTTTTTCATAGATTATATTGCTTTGTTTAGAATCTAATTTTCTCTACTCTCTTCTGCTATGAACTATGTCATCCTGTCGCTGAATTCATACGAATTTATGTTATTCACATTTCAGAACCCATAATTCTCATGGATTCTTTTTTTTTTTTTCTTCTAAGAAAAAGACAAGAAAGGCCAGTTAGAATTGACATATACATACCGAGTTTATGGCTAGGTTTCCACGGACATCAAGAGGTGCAACTGCACTTACAATAGCGGCTCCTGCTATTGCCCCCACAAGCTGAGCAACAATATAAAAAAGGGCACGTAGAAAAGAAATGTGGCACCCAATTAGAAATGCCACAGTGACGGCTGGGTTAATGTGGGCGCCACTAACATGCCCAAAAGCCTGCACCAACGTACTGATGGCGAGGCCGAAAGCTAACGAGATCTGTAGAACGTTAGGCAGAGATGGTTTCCAGCCGAGAGCAGATCCCAGTCCCAAAAAAACAAATATCATTGTGGCCAAAAATTCTGCAAAGACTGCCCGGACAAACGCCAACGAACAGATTTCATTCCTCATTGTGTGCTAAGCTGACAAACACACAAGACAAAATGTTTTGTTCTTTGGCTATCCCTAACTTCTGTTTACTTGCTCAGCATTGCAAGAGTTTATATACATCTACTGGAAAAGTAGGGAACCTTTCCAGAAAGGGCTGGGCCCAACAACCGGGCACATTCTTCTACAGGAGGAACATTTTCCAGTTTGGAGGAATTAGACCTAATAGTATGAGGGAAATCTCTAATACAGGTATAGGATCCCTTATCCGGAAACCCAATATCCAGAAAGCTCCGAATTACGGAATGGCTGTCTCCCATAGACTCCATTTTATCCAAATAATCCAAATTTTTAAAAATGATTTCCTTTTTTTCTGTAATAATAAAACAATAGCGTGTACTTGATCCCAACTAAGATATAATTAATCCTTATTGGAAGCAAAACCAGCCTATTGGGTTTGTTTAATGTTTAAATTATTTTCTACTAGACTTAAGGCACGAAGACCCAAATTACGGAAAGATCCATTATCCGGAAAACCCCAGGTCCCAAGCATTCTGGATAACAGGTCCCATACCTGTATTCTCAAGTGACACAAGCAGCATCATCCAGTTCCATTACATACTTGTGACTACCCGTGCCACAGGGTAGAGAAACATAACATATTGGCTCAGCTAGAAATGTTATGAAGCTACTATGTACAAGCAATGTCTCTCATGTATAAATGATCATCTCAAAAATGTAGGCAATTTTCTGTAGCCTTTATGAACCAAAACGTTTGTTTGTGGAACTTTAAACGTATAATGGATACATCAGACAAAAAAACTATTTGTCATTCTGTATCCTGCACTTACATCCCCTTAGTGCTTATGCATTTTCCCAAAGATCTGACTGCATTTTGCACCTTGCTTTGTATAAAGAAATCTAGAGTTATCTGCCAGAACTGGGGGGCAGAAGTACTCTGCATTTTCTCAATTGTAATTATTGGCACCAACAAAAATAATAACAAATGCCCATGAAAAAAATGTTTTGGCTGGCACAAAAAAATTGTGAAGTTTATGTCAACCCAGGGCAGAAGCATTAAGAGGCAATAACTGTGAAAACAACTGCAAAATGCATGTAGTTTGTTTTGAAGCATCAGGTCCAACTCCCTGTGCACTCACAATTATGCTGCAATTCCAGAAAAAATTTACAGAGCATTGTGGATAAAACACATCCGGCTTTGCATCCAAATATTGCATTTTACACACTAAACTGCTTCCATAAATGATGCTTTGTCTGGAGAGTAGGGCTCATTTACAAACAAATGTGTCTTCCAATATCAGCCAAACAGACCTGTGCTTTATATATATATTATAATATATTATAACCGGAAACCTGTTATCCAGAACACTCAGAATAACGGGATGGCCATCTCCCATAGACTCCATTTTAATCAGATAATCCAAAATTAAAAAATGATTTCCTTTTCCTCTGTAATAATAAAACAGTACCTCGTACTTGATCCCAACAATGATATAATTAATCCTTAGAACCAAAACCATCCTGTTTTTTTTTTAATGTTTCAATTATTTTTTTTCGCAGACTTGGAGATCCAAATTATGGAAAGACATCAGGTGCCGAGCATTCTGGATACAGGTCCCATACCTGTATTAGCAGACTGTTCAAAACGATTGTAATTTCTGATTGACTGCTGTTCACAAGTGCACTTGTGCATGCAGCACCAATGTTCTTTATCAGCCCCAGTGTATGTCATTTAGTACTATATAAGTATGCAGTGCTATGCAACGATTTTCAGACTTTATGACTTACCATATTCAGGGGGGAAGAAGGATAGCTTTTTCATCCTATGTTCTGATTGGCTCTCTCTGCAGATCCTCTTCTTTCTGTTTCCTACCCCATGAACAGAGAAAGCAGACCCTGTGGCTGCAGGGGGGGGGGCAGGAGGTATTGGGGCCCCATGATGCCCTAATTCATATACAATTTCAATAAATATTGATAAAATAGTCAAAGCTATAGACATTTTGGGGGCCTGAAAAATAGTTTGCTGTAGGACTCATTAATATCTAGTTACACCACTGATTCCACCCCTGATCTGTGTTGCAATATCCCTGATACTCTTCTTAGTACATATAAAGGAGAAGAAGGAGACACTGTCTACCTTTTTATTTTTTGGAAGTGCCTCTTCAATTAAACAATCCTTTAAATTGTTATGCAGACGTTTGCCCCAAAAAAACTTCAAATGCGTTAAAATAAATAGTATGTCTGATTCAGTGCTGTATTGCATGTATTAATTCCATTGAAAATTATCTCTGTATGCATTATTAACCTACTGAGCATAAAAACGACAAATTAGGAAATTGGGGCAGTAAATTGGAAAATCCTCTGTGGAGGGATTTTTGTTTGATATATACTTGTGCTGTTTGTAACACATTTTTCATAATAACTTCAATGGCATCACACAGGAATATGCTAAATAAATCATAATGAGAATGCTTCTAATAGACCGGCAAATTAACAAACTCTTGTTTAACTACATCCATATTTAATCTGTTTCTCTATTCCTTATGCTCAGAATTACCCTCTTTCTGGTTAAAACTCAGTCCTGTTAGGCAGGGCAGCCACCATGCAAGTTTTGTTTTTTAAATTTGATCAAAATTCTAGCACGGATTATTCAACATGCATTTCAAACTCCTCTGGTTGTACCCTTAACGTGGGAATTTTCTGCCATTACATGCTATCTAGACCAGGTTACATGGAAATGCATCATTGAAATGTATGTACTAAATGCTTCATAAAGGGCAATGTTTATAGACACTTGGGGGCACATTTACTTAGTTCGAGTGAAGGATTAGAATAAAAAATATTTTGAATTTCGAAGTTTTTTTTGGCTACTTCGACCATCAAATTGACTACTTCGACCTTCGACTACGACTTCGACTTCAAATCGAACGATTCAAACTAAAAATCGTTCGACTATTCGACCATTCAATAGTCGAACTACTGTCTCTTTAAAAAAAAAACTTAACCCAAACCTAAAACCTACCGAGCATCAATGTTAGCCTATGGGGAAGGTCCCCCTAGGCTTTCCTAGCTTTTTTTGATTGAAGGAAAATCGTTTGATCGATGGATTAAAACCCTTCGATTGAACGATTATTCCTTTGATCATTCAATCGAACGAATAGCGCTAAATCCTTCGACTTTTTTGATTTATCCAGCTCAGATCACGATGTCAAGATATAACTTCAGGGACATCTGACATTGATTTCTACATGACCTTGACAGGTTTGAAATTATGTATTTTTGGATTCAGATTTTTAGCTGCTTTGGGGATGAATAATTCGATATTTTATTTTTCCACAAAAAAATCGAGTTTTTCCCTTAAAAAATTTAATAAATGGGTACCTAAGTTTAATAGAAAATCATATAAACATTAAATAAACCCAATACATTGGTTTTGCCTCCAATAAGGACTTATTATATCTTAGTTGGGATCAAGTACAAGCTACTGTTTTATTATTACAGAGGAAAAGGAAATTGTTTTTAAAAATTTGGATTATTTGGATAAAGGAGTTTATGGGAGACAGCCCTTCTGTAATTGTGAGCTTTCTGTTGGTAACCTTGTGCCCATGCCAGTAATTTCATGCATGCATGTCTTGATGTCAGAGTATGTTTTTTCACCTGGGTCTTACATTTTTCAGGACATGCATACTTAGTTTTGCTAATGGAAGGTGAATTGCCCTTTAAGTTATGTACAACCATTACAAAATAATTTTAAGTGTGTATTCTGGGTTCTCTGCCAAGAGCAAATTAAGAAAAGTTGTATCTTTTTCTGGCAGTTCAGTGCAGCAGATCAAAGAGAAACTCAGGACATATCAGTACATATCTGGGTCTTCCGGTTTGAGCTGTCAAAAGCGGGACTGTCCCACTCAAAGCGGGATGGTTGGGAGGTATATGATATGTGCCTGCCACTAAAAACTGCACCACAAAAACTGATTTGTTTTGGATGCTTTTTCCTTAATAAAACATTTTAACTACACTTGTTCAACTGTTTTGGTCCAGTTTTTAGTGTCAGCCAAGTATCATCATTTTCTTTCCTTGTGGATCTGTTTAAGCTGTTCCTTCTATGTAGCAAGTTTTGTTTTTCTATCTGCTTGATTTTTGACCTTGTGTGTTCCTGAAATCAGAATTTAGTATTCTGTCATTCTTCTGCCCTGACAATTTGTTGGTCCCAAATCTACCTTTTGATGTATGCTGCTCCTTTGGGTCCCTAAACTGTATTTACCAGACATTTTATTCAGTAACCTTGTTCTAAGAAGGCACCCAACCCTGGGCCTCATGTGCAAAGGCTTTAAGATATACAAAAACGAATCAACTATTCTCCATGAGGTAACAGTTCTACCAATTCATTCTTGGTGCACCAGGAAGTGGCACATATTGCTGCTTAGCAATAACGTTTATAGCTATAATTAGTGACAGGTAGATGGCAAGTGTTTCAATACTCTTCCTCTATAATTATGGATCACCAACAATTTCATTTTTCATGAATTCCTCAACACGGTGGGCTGCTTTACTTCAAAACAATCTCCCCTCCTCCTAGTTCTGTAGTGTCAGGGAAAGCGTGTGGAGTTGTCATGGAGGTAAGCTTTAGGAAAGAAAAAATTAACCTGAAGTATCTCTTATCTTGAAGTAAAGCAGCCGCGGGCCGGGCCGCCGTGTTGAGGAATTCATGCAGGCTGAAGTGTGTGCACATAGAGAGAAGGGGGAGCTGGAGCGCAGAAAACCATGATTTTTATGAAAAAGGTACAGAATTTTTTTTATGGAAGTATAATGAAGATAGTTTTATTTTTAGACAGTGGACCCGTTAAATGAATTTTATTTTTTTACTATACATCCCCTTTAATAGGAAAAATGGAAAGAAACTAGGAAGGCCGGTATTTTTTTTCCCTATGTAAAAGGGGTGGAGCCACATTGCACGATGGCCAGAAGGCGGGTTGAGGAGCCATCCTGGCAGAGAAAAGTTATGTTTTGATCGAATTGGGGGCAGGCCAAGGGCTTTTGTTAAGGTTATTACAAATTTACTGGCATTGCTAATACTGACCAGGTGGCAACCCTCGCCACAACAGAAGTAAAGCATTATATTTCTCAGCCATTTCTAAGAACCTGTAGTGTTTAATAGGAGCCCTTTTAGGACATGTTTGTTCTTTGTTGATTTTTATTGCTATGCAGCACATGGGACATTAGAGGGCGCCCTCTATAGCAGGCCAGATAGTATCCTATTAGGAATGATGCAGCCACATGGAGCAAAGCTGGCACCTTTTCATTATATTTGTTATAGGGCAGTAAGCTTTGTTCTTATTGTTTCAGCAATGTGACTGCCAGTATTGTTTCACAGAATTAATATTTTATCTGTTTTATGAAACTGAGTTTTCATTTTGTTGATAGAATGAATCCTGCGCAATACAATCTTGCTTTCTCTAACAAACATCTATTTTGTCATTTAAATCTAGCTTGGCATGCAGTAGTTAGTTGCACCATTATATATTCTGTCCAAGTATTTTTTACATAATTCAGGAATATTTTTGTATACAGAATGTATTTGGAACAAACAGCACCCCATACCCAACAAGTGATTTAATGGACAGATATTGCCTGGGACTCCACTGTGCTGTTCTGCTTCTTGTGCTCAGGATTCCAAATAGCAGCACTAATATAGGTAATTCACTGCGCAGGGAAGGAGAGGTAAAGGGGGCAGATCGAGGGCAGTTGACAGGGCTGTTATATCTTGGGGGTGGGGTTTAGTTCTCCTAACCCTAACCCTAATTCAGGTTTTGGTGTGGCATCAATTAAATCCTTGTGTTATTTTTTTTTTTTTGCAAGGTATAGATTCAGCTATTAAAACAAAAAACAGCGATGTGGCAATGGCGGAGCTCATCCCATGCACACCAGCTCCTGCTAAACCGCTACTGCATCAAACCTCTGTTACCGCTGTGAAGCGCTGATCAAAGCATTCTTGGAGTCTGGTATGGTTAATATCAATGTGTCGGCTTTATTTATGCGCTTTAAAAATTACAAAGGAGGGGATTTACATCTAACGCGTTTTCTGTTAGAAGACTTGACACTTCATCAGAAATAAATTCAGCTTGGCCATGAACAACAACCTTACAATCATTTGCCTGCTTATACTAAGATGCACAACCAATGTACAAGCCACAACAAGACACATTTGATGTCTTACAAGATATAAGGGGTCATTTATGAACATACCCGCAATGGAGAGTGCATACTGATGCAATTCATTAAGGTTCTTATGTCCAAGCATTCTCTTGCACTTCAATATGGTTGCCAAAGCGACCGTGCTGATGCTTCTGAAACATTTTGTGCAAATTCACCTATTGACACTGTGGAAACTTGGAGATACCATTGCCCTGGACCTTGTGGTAGCTCCACCACAGTGGGTTGTGTTAGTAGGTTCACCAGACTTGTGAACACATGTTCTGGAAATTGCACATTTCTCTGAAAATGTTAAATGCAACTTGCACTAGATGTGCATCACAAAGCAAGCACCATTAGGTTAGTTTTGACTCATTGGTATAATAACTGTAATGGGTGCAACACAGTTGGAATAAAGGGAAAATGAGAAAAAACAACAATTTCCATGTAAATCTGCACTTTAGATGCTGCACTCATTTGTTAATCAACACTATAGTGTCACAATTTCACTCTCTTTGGATTTCTAGATTAAGTTATTATTTGCTGCTAGCTGACTGTAACCAATATACTTGTCTGTACCCAGGTATTAATATTTTACAAAGCAACTGTGCATAACCTTCTTAAATTGATATGTTTTATGGTGGAAAATCTCAGACTATCGCTATACTCTATGTCAACAGAAATTGGGCTAAACAAGGCCTATTAATCCTCATAAAATGAGAGCAAACTAACTGAAGTAAATGTGATCTCAGGGAATATTTATACTCAATCCTGGGTTTTGCTGCACTTTTTAATGATCTGCCAGTTTCTTTGGGAAAAAAATGGTACACCTAAACTGCTCATTTTCTTACATAGGTTCAAGTTTCTCAGAAGAGGCATTAGTTATAGTTATGAATATAAAGTGTGCTTATAGGACACAGCTCTCTATCTCTTCTGTACATATAATATATCCGGTACAAAAGTTTGTATTGGCATAATTATTGCTGACATAGCATCCATGTAAAACAAACAACTGAATGCCCTCTGGTGCATTAAGGACAGTGATGCCTTAGAAAATATTGTTTTCATTAGTGCAAACTGAAGAACACTGTGTG
Organism: Xenopus petersii; assembly: GCA_038501925.1. Lineage (NCBI taxonomy): Eukaryota > Metazoa > Chordata > Amphibia > Anura > Pipidae > Xenopus > Xenopus petersii. Next base: position 37,221,441 of record CM076674.1, read on the forward strand.
ATGTTGTTAGGCTATAGATAATGCTCCATAGAAATTAATATAGAAAGTCATTGTCAGACTTTAGAACCTGCTCTTTTTGCTTTATATACAGTACTGTGTGTGTATATATATATATATATATATATATATATATCTGTGCAGCGGTAGCATCCGGGCTTGGAGTTGGAGAGCCATGTTGATGGTGTGGGTGATTGGTAGCAGTGTGTAGGGTCCGTCTTTACTAGTTGGTCCCTCAAATTCTTGCCCCTCCTATAGGCAATGCGTGGTGGTGATTTAAAAGATGATGGTAAAGACTTATCTTTTTGTACAAGAGTCCAGTGGTCATGTATTGCTTGTGTAAAGGACTTTATGTTGGGGGAGAAAGTAGTGAGAAAAGTGAGGCGGTCCTCCTTGTTTACTCCCAAAGATGCAGGATTAGAATCATGAATAGGGTATAGCAACTCAGTTTGTGTGAATTGAGTAGCTTTGTGGTAACTGTCCATGAGTTCATGTAGTGGGTATCCACGATGGAGGAAGCGATCCACGAGTTCATCTAATTGAAGATGAAGTTGTGTGGAATCTGTGTTGTTTCTGACCGTCCGCAACATTTGTGAATACGGGATGCTTCTTAGGAGGTGTGGTGGATGGCAAGATGAATGATGTAATAGGGTATTTCTATCGGTGTCCTTGCGGAAAATGGTAGTAGAAAGATGTTTACCTCGTTTCAACAGTAGAATATCTAGGAATGGAATTTGATCTGGGTCAATATGTGCTGTAAATTTGATGGGAGATGGCAGTGCATTGAGGTCACTAATCATCTTGTTGAATTGAGCTACCGTTCCGCTCCATAAAATGAGGAGATCGTCAATAAAACGCCAAATTCTGTAGATGTAGGGACCAAACTGGGGAAGGATATGTTGTTGTTCATAATATGCCATATACAGGTTGGCAAAGGCTGGTGCAACATTAGAGCCCATGCTGGTGCCACTTTGTTGTAGATAGTAGCACTGTTCAAATTTAAAGTAGTTAAGTTTGAGGCATAAACCCAGGAGGTCCATGAGAAATTCAGAATTTGGGCGCTTGGAATCTGGATCCAGGAGTAAGGTTTGGCGTACTTTCTCAATGCCCTCATCAGTAGGAATTACGGTGTAGAGGGAAGTGACATCCATGGTAGCCAGGAGAATTTGTTCAGGTACTGGTTGGCATTCATCCAATTTCACCAGGAGGTCACTTGTGTCCTTAAGGTATGTTGGTGTCTTCTGCACAAGGGGTTGGAGGAAGTAGTCAACATAAATTGCTAGAGATTGTAGTATGGAACCGCGTGCACTCACAATAGGGCGGCCTGGAGGATTAGAGAGAGTTTTATGTATCTTGGGTAAGGTATATAGTATGGGAACCACCGGGTGTTTTGTGACTAGAAAAGCATGGGTAGACTCGGAGATGAAACCTTGGGCTAGGGCTGTTTGGAGTGTGGCATCAACTCTCTTTTTGAAGTTTGGTGTGGGGTCTGAAGTGAGTTTTTTATATACTGTTGTGTCGCTTAGCTGTCTGAGAATTTCGGCCCTGTAATCAGCATAATTCAATATCACGACTCCTCCACCTTTGTCGGCCGGTCGGATGACAATATTGGGATTAGCTGCCATGGAGGAAATTGCTTCTTTCTCTGTTCGTGTGATATTGGGCCAGGTTTTGGAAATCCTTGGTTTAAGTGCTTCATCCATAAGTAAACGGGTAAATGCTGCTATAGATTTCGGGGTGTTTTGTGGTTCAAAATTGCTCTTAGCTCGAAAGTGTGTATAGTCTTTGGTGGACTGTACTCTGAAGTGGTCCTTCAATTTCATACTCCTCTGGAACCTGTGATTGTCTATCATGAGGTCCAGCTGTTTTATGTTGGCTGTAGGGACAAATGACAGTCCTTTAGATAAGACTTGTAGTTCAGTGTGGTTTAGTGGATGGTTGCTCAAATTAAAAACTACTTCCTCCTTTGGTAGTGTAGATTTGGTGGTCTTGTGTCGAGTGCCGCCCCTCCTTTTATGTGGACGTCCCTGGTTTTGGATCTGGTAGTTGTGCCTAAAAAATGTGCACCTGAATTATCGGATGTGTTGAAACTGGTGTTCGTGCTGTTGCTTAATGGGGGGGGTCCATATCTTGGTTTTGTTCTTCCTCTGGAAAATGCCTCAGAGTCCGAAGGTGAAGAAGTGTAGGCCGATGAATCAAAGCCACCAAAACCAGTGCGTTGCCTGTGTGTTCTGTTGAACCTTGGTCTTGTTTGTTCCCCTCCAGATAGCCAGCTATAAACTCGTCTGTTTTGATAATCAGAGTGGACAATCTGTACCTTGTTTTTCTTAAATTTGTGTAGTTCAGCTGTGTAATGAATTAACTGTTGTTCCAGCTTCTCTATCCACTTGTTATCACGGTCGGTTCTTAGGGCAGGTAGATGTGCTGTTTCAAAGGATGCAATCTCCGTGCGGGTGACAGATAAGTTCTTAGTTACTTCTTCGATAACCAGGAGTATCAGGTCGAATGAGCACTTATTCAAGATCTGGCACCACTTCTTACAGAATTCGGTATTATTCCTGCCAATGGTCGGGATGTTTTTCACTCTAAAGCCTCGTGGTATGTGCTGTCTTTTATAAAAATCAGAAAGGTATATGCCATGGAGTTTCAAATCAATTTCACGTTCTTTAAGTCTCAGTAGGTTGTGGTATACATCATTCAGCGAAGCTGTTGGGCTGATGTCATCTGCTGTCTCTGTAAAAAGGATGTTGGCTGCTTCTACGTCAGAAAACTGGAGCCCACTCAAGGGGATGTCGACCAAATCAGAATGTCCCCTGTGTTCCATCGCCAGGGTTGATAGGGTTACTCATAAGCAATCAGTATTTACAGTGCAAAAAACTCGGGTGCCATGGCCAAAAAAATCAACAGAAACTATTGGAGGCCAGCACAACACGTAAGTAGGTAAATGTTGCCTGGGTGCGATAAGCCCAAAAAGTAGAACAACAGCGTCGAGGAAGGTACGCACTCACAGGTCTTATGAAGAAAAAATGGTGTTTATTATTCAAAGCAAAGACTGACGTTTCGGCTAGCACTCTAGCCTTTCTCAAAGTGCTACAACAAACAATTACAGGCCCTAATAAACCCTAAAGTGGCGGGAGGGGAGGTAGTGACATCATCAGTGGGGGATGTGTGGGGGATGTGCACACAATAGAGTGGAAAAAAACAAGGTAAAATAAACAATCAAAATACAGATAATATGTACAGGTTCACAATCCATATATATACACAAGAGTCAATCCTGGAGATGAAAGGTTGTTTCAATTAATATCAACAGTTTAGCCATTTAGTCCATAAATCACAAAATGTATCAAAACGCGGTTAATCCTATCGAGTGGTATTATTAAAGGGAAATGCAGCAATTAATAACAACAGTGTTGCCATTTAGTCCATAAATCACAAAATATATCAAGGTGCGGTTAATCTTCTCGGACAATGTTGCCAAATGAAAATACAGCAGGTCCCAACATGCTGGAAGTCCTTGGAAGTTGTACTATCTACAACAAAGTGGCACCAGCATGGGCTCTAATGTTGCACCAGCCTTTGCCAACCTGTATATGGCATATTATGAACAACAACATATCCTTCCCCAGTTTGGTCCCTACATCTACAGAATTTGGCGTTTTATTGACGATCTCCTCATTTTATGGAGCGGAACGGTAGCTCAATTCAACAAGATGATTAGTGACCTCAATGCACTGCCATCTCCCATCAAATTTACAGCACATATTGACCCAGATCAAATTCCATTCCTAGATATTCTACTGTTGAAACGAGGTAAACATCTTTCTACTACCATTTTCCGCAAGGACACCGATAGAAATACCCTATTACATCATTCATCTTGCCATCCACCACACCTCCTAAGAAGCATCCCGTATTCACAAATGTTGCGGACGGTCAGAAACAACACAGATTCCACACAACTTCATCTTCAATTAGATGAACTCGTGGATCGCTTCCTCCATCGTGGATACCCACTACATGAACTCATGGACAGTTACCACAAAGCTACTCAATTCACACAAACTGAGTTGCTATACCCTATTCATGATTCTAATCCTGCATCTTTGGGAGTAAACAAGGAGGACCGCCTCACTTTTCTCACTACTTTCTCCCCCAACATAAAGTCCTTTACACAAGCAATACATGACCACTGGACTCTTGTACAAAAAGATGTCTTTACCATCATCTTTTAAATCACCACCACGCATTGCCTATAGGAGGGGCAAGAATTTGAGGGACCAACTAGTAAAGACGGACCCTACACACTGCTACCAATCACCCACACCATCAACATGGCTCTCCAACTCCAAGCCCGGATGCTACCGCTGCACAGATTGCACTACCTGCAGGCAACTCTTGACAGGTTCTACATTCTCCCATCCGCATTCTGGTAAACAGATCCAAATTGAACATCGACTTACATGTACCTCCAAATTTATTATCTATATACTAAAGTGCCCCTGTGGGTTGATGTATGTGGGCAAGACAATCACTAACTTTAGGGACAGAATGGCGAACCACAGATCCTCCATTCGAGCGGCATTGAATAAAGGGAGCGGTGACACACCAGTAGCGCAACACTTTGTCGAATGTAAACATACATTAGCATCACTCAGATGCATGATCATTGACCACGTCCCCATCCCTTCCCGCGGAGGTGACCAAGAGAGACTCCTACTACAGAAGGAACTGAAGTGGATCCACCGTTTGGACACCCTGAGCCCCAGAGGATTGAACAAACTTATCTCCTATAACCCTTTCTTTTGATTGACCTGTCGTAGTTATTTGTTGCTGCATTTTGATCACAGTTCCAGGCTGACCCTGAGGCTGAGTGTTCTCGATTTTCTTACTCTCTTCTTTCCCCAGCTGTACCTCCCTGAGTCACTGGAGGCCTAAATTGGCCGGTTATGATCACCAATGTATAACCAGTCTTTTTTCCAAGTAATTCAGCAACCACCTGAATCTGATTTCTAAGGGTCCTCATCTTAACACACAACATAGGATGGGCTGAGTGTCGCATCTCCCCTGGGTAACCAGGTGGCAGACCTCACCTACAACTCCAGTGTGTACCTCCGACTGCTTGGGCCAACGCAGATTTTGCGGCACCAAAAAGTAGCTACTTATTGCAGCCTGGAGCAATAGTGCGTATAGTACTGGGCCTTTCTCTTTTCCCTATCTCTGGCATTAGGGCGGTTACTAGGGATGTAGCGAACCGCCGCCGATGTGTTCGCGAACGCCATTCGCGAACACGAACATCCGAAAATCGTTCGATTCGAACGATCGAAGGATTGAAATCGTTCGATCGAAGGATTTTCATTCGAATCGAACGATCGAAGCCATTCGATCGAATGATTTCATTCGATCGCATGCTTCGATCGTTCGATTCGAACGAAAATCCTTCGATTTTAGCGGTCGAATGGTCGAACGATCGAACGATTTTGACGCGAACGCCTATTGGCGAACGTCGTGCGACGTTCGCGAACTTGCGGCGGACGCGAACAGTCGAAGTTCGCGCGAACTAGTTCGCCGGCGAACAGTTCGCTACATCCCTAGCGGTTACACAACTGTAAATCCGCCATTATTCAAGCAGTCCGCTATGAACTGTATGTTTTTATCACCAAGCAGACGGTACTACTGAGTGACTGGGATTTTTCCCCTCTCTTGTGCCCCTTTGTTCCCTCTCTTCTACATCTGACTCTATCTTTTCTGTCTGTATATCATTGCTCTTACTTCAGAACCCTCAGATACCCAGGATGTCAAACTGATGCCAAAATCCTTCTTTATTTCTTAATAAGCAGCAGTAGCAACAACAGGTCACTAAGGTCTTTGTCCATAGCAACGGGACCTGGGGAACTCATGCCACCTACAGGAAGATATGCGAAGGTGCACCACTATCATACTCAATCAGAGCTGTTCAATCAGCACCAAACACAGGGCCGCACTCTCTAGCGACTCAGAATCCGGTTTGACGTGAGGACCAGACTGATCACGGACGTACTCCAATGGAACCTCTACAGAACGGTGATGTTACTTCCCACCTCCTGTCTCAGATTTCATTCAGCCAGGAACCGCTTACTATAGGTACTGTATAGCGCCTACCATTTCTTTTAACGAACTTCCAAGGACTTCCAGCATGTTGGGACCTGCTGTATTTTCATTTGGCAACATTGTCCGAGAAGATTAACCGCACCTTGATATATTTTGTGATTTATGGACTAAATGGCAACACTGTTGTTATTAATTGCTGCATTTCCCTTTAATAATACCACTCGATAGGATTAACCGCGTTTTGATACATTTTGTGATTTATGGACTAAATGGCTAAACTGTTGATATTAATTGAAACAACCTTTCATCTCCAGGATTGACTCTTGTGTATATATATGGATTGTGAACCTGTACATATTATCTGTATTTTGATTGTTTATTTTACCTTGTTTTTTTCCACTCTATTGTGTGCACATCCCCCACACATCCCCCACTGATGATGTCACTACCTCCCCTCCCGCCACTTTAGGGTTTATTAGGGCCTGTAATTGTTTGTTGTAGCACTTTGAGAAAGGCTAGAGTGCTAGCCGAAACGTCAGTCTTTGCTTTGAATAATAAACACCATTTTTTCTTCATAAGACCTGTGAGTGCGTACCTTCCTCGACGCTGTTATATATATATATATATATATATATATATATATATATATATATATATATATATATATACACGTATCTATATATACAGTATCTCTCCAAGGCAAGAAAATGGGCAGTGCGTAAAGTCACATCTTAGAAATACAGGCAGTCCCCGGTTTACATATGATATTGTAGGGGACTGTAGGTTTGTTCTTAAGTTGAATTTGTATGTAAGTTGAAACATATACATTTACTTATTAAATGCATCAAGACAGATGTTAGTCTTAACATAGTATTTATTATTACATTTCTGTGCATATGTAGTTTTGCCTTTCTGTGCTCTACAGTAGACAACATATACCACATGGGATTGAAGCAGGCAGTTTATTAAAGCTAAATGCTATTAAAAGTCATGCCAACCATAGTATGTTACTGTAATAGTCTCTGTTTGTAAGTATGAGTTGTATGTAAGTAGGGGGACTCCCTGTATAACACAAAGGTACAGTTTTACTTGTGTTTCAGTGCCTGAGTATGTTTTGCAAAACACAGTTCGGTCAAAAAGTCTCAGGATAACATACAGTTAGGTCTATAAATATTTGGACAGACAACTTTTTTTTTCTAATTTTGGTTCTGTACAAAAACCACAATGAATTTTAAATGAAACAACTCAGATGCAGTTGAACTGCAGACTTTCAGCTTTAGTTCAGTGGGTTGAACAAAAAGATTGCATAAAAATGTGAGGAACTAAAGCCTTTTTTTATAACACAATCATTTCAAATCAGGGGCTCAAAAGTAATTGGACAAATTAAAAAACTGAAAATAAAATGTTCTAATCAATTTGACTGGATTTAGCTGGATTTGAGCAGACAGTGTCTCTGAACACCTCAGAATTCATTCGGCTGCTTCTGTCCTGTGTCACATCATGGATAAACACTAGTGTCCCAGTGCCACTGGCAGCCATGCACACCCAAGCCATCACACTGCCTCCACCATGTTTTACAGATGATGTGCTATGCTTTGGATCATGAGCTGTTCCACGCCTTCTCCATACTTTTTTCTTGCCATCATTCTGGTAGAGGTTGATCTTGGTTTCAACTGTCCAAAGAATGTTTTTGCAGAACTGTGCTGGCTTGTTTAGATGGTTTTTTTTTTAGCAAAATCCAATCACCTTTCTATTCTTGATGCTTATGAGTGGCTTGTACCTTGCAGTGCACCCTCTGTATTTACTTTCACTTCTTCTCTTTATGGTAGACTTGGATATCAATACCCTACCTCCTGGAGAGTGTTGTTCACTTGTTTGGCTGTTGTGAAGGGGTTTCTCTTCACCATGGAAATGATTCTGTGATCATCCACCACTGTTGTCTTCCGTGGATGTCCAGGTCTTTTTGCGTTGCTGAGTTCACCAGTGCTTTCTTTCTTTCTTTCTTTCTTTCTTTCTTTCTTTCTTTCTTTCTTTCTTTCTTTCTTTCTTTCTTTCTTTCTTTCTTTCTTTCTTTCTTTCTTTCTTTCTTTCCTTTCTTTCTTTCTCAGGATGTACCAAACTGTAGATTTTGCTACTCCTAATATTGTTGCAATTTCTAAGTTTTTTTCTGTTTTTGGCTTGTTTCACCTGCATGGAGAGCTCCTTTGACCGCATGTTGTCAAAATCTTCCACATACAAGCACACCCCCCTCAAATCAACTCCAGGGCTTTTATCTGCTTCATTGATAATGACAAAGGAATTGCCCACACCTGCCCATGAAATAGTCAATTGTCCAATTACTTTCGAACCTTTTAAGGTGGCCATAGACACACAGATCCGATCGTACGAATCGAGGATTCGTACGATTTTCGGATCGTGTGTGGCATGTGCCGACTTCTTTCGTCCGGCGGAGATCGGTCGTTTGGTCGATCGGTCAGGTTTGATTTTGACCCGACCGATCCCGTACGGCCGAACAATCAGATTACCCCCGATATAGCCATGCCTGTTAATGGCATATCGGGGAAAGACCCGCTCGTTTGGCAACATCGCCAAACGAGCGGATCTTTGCATCTATGGCCACCATTAAGCTCTTGAAATGAAGTGATTGTTTTAAAAAAAGGCTTTAGTTCTTCACATTTTTATACAATCTTTTTGTTCAACCCACTGAATTAAAGCTGAAAGTCTGTAGTTCAACTGCATCCAATCAGCAACTAATCAGTAGGCAGTATTTAATGGTCACCTGTTTAAAAGCAGATATCTTATTGGTCCCTATGGGTTACTGCCCCTAGGGCAATCTTAGTGTCTTTTATTACATATGGGGGTTAGTCTGTGAACCAATCACTAAGAAGCTTTGTGACGACGAGTCACTCCTAACCCCACTGTGTTGGAGTCAGTGAGGGTTATTTGTCAAAACTGAGCAGTGGGCAGTTACCCATGGCAACCAATGAAATTGTTGCATTTATTGTTCTACTTGAAAAAGCTAAGCACTGATTGGTAGCTAAGGGAACTTGTTTTGATGGGCAGTAGCATGGGTTTTTACAAGTAAAGTAGTACACGTTCTTTATTGTAGACCCAATGGAAAGGCAGTAATATTGGTATGATGCTTGGTTTGATGCTTTTGTAGTAATAACCACTAAAGTCTAATGTAAAATAATGAAATCAATGGTCACAGCTTAGAGATGTAAACCGTTTTTTTTAACCATTAAAGAGAATACATTTTCTTGAGGCTTCACGTCATTGACTCCTGCCCTGAAAGGAGTGCTGCACATAAGCAATCAACATTATTGTGTTTCTTTTCCCACTGACTGTTTTTTATTAGTGATGAGCGAATTTGTCCAGTTTCAGTTCGCCACGAATTTTGCAAATTTTCCGCAAAACTGGTGAAAAAATAGTAAAATGGTGATTTTGACAATTACGTCAATTTGCCTGCATCAAAATGGGCGTCCGCGTCAAAGTTGACGCCGGCGCCCATTAAAGTCAATGGGAGTCCATTTATTGTCAGAACTGACAACGGTGAATTTTTTTTCGCCTGCAACGAAACAGGCAAATTTGCAGCAAATTTGCGCCTGCCGAATAAACTTGCCCATCACTATTTATTATGTTTTCTCTCCCAAAAAACATTTAAGATATGAACCCCTTGTTAAGAGTGGCACACACTTTCTTCTTTCTTCCAGTACAGGTATGGGACCTGTTATTCAAAAAGCTTGCAACCTGGGGTTTTCTGGATAAAGGGTCTTTCTGTAATTTGGATCTCCATGCCTTAAGTCTACTAGAAAATTATTTAAACATTAATTAAACCCAATAGGATTTTTTTGTTTCCAATAAGGATTAATTATATCTTAGTTGGGATCACGTAGAAGCTACTGTTTTATTATTACAGTGAAAAAGGTCAATTATTTTTAAACATTTGAATTATATGATTAAAATGGAGTCTAAGGGAGACAGTCCTTCGGTAACTTGGAGCTTTCGTGATAATGGGTTTCCGGACAATGGATCCCAATCCTGTATATTTGCTTAGGGTTCAGCTCCAGGAGGCTGCTGAGTGTACTAGTCAAGCGACTCTACTCCTTTCAAGCCTTTGAAATGATAAACAAAATAAAGGTTTTGTTATCTTCAATCTACAATGGAGGATGCCAGTAAAAAGCACAGCTCAGAAATCCTCTATGCCATAATTATGTCAACCAAGAGAAACTGTTTGTACTGAAACAGGATCAGCATTGCAATATTTATTCAGTAGCACATTCTTCTCATTGGAGGGATAACATTTTTGAGCTGGTTATTTGATATATACTTGAAACATTGCGCATCTTGGTACTATGACTTTAAATATGTAATACGATTGTTTTATGGAAATTAAGAGGTGTGTTTTATTATTGGCAATTCAGCTAGGTCAATTTAGCACCTATATGTGTAAATCAGCTCCCATTCTTGATAAAGGAGATTATCCCTTTATTTTATGGGGTGGATGGGGGTGTAATTATAGGATGCACATTATAAAGAACTACAGTTCCCCTGGGCAAACCAAACTCCTAATTTAAAACATCAACATTATTTTGGCATGGCATTACCCCTTTTAGCTCAGCCTTTACTTAACTAAATCAATTGAGTTGTTTGGAAATCTTCCTTCAAGGTCATATTGCTTCTCTTACATTGGGCATGACCAGTCTGGCTGTGATTTGATGCTACTCAACAAAATGACTTTTTTTTCTATTTCACCTTGATTAAGAATATTAAAGACACGGTTCAAGACCAGCAAAAAAGAAAACTGCAAAAAAAAAACAAGACAATGGCAGCATTAAAGGACTTCTGCTGCCAATGATTTTCAGAAGCCTTCTGGTGACCAACGTGTTAAATGCTATAGAGCAAAATAAAAAAAAAAAAAAGGAATGAGAATAAAACCTTTGTATTATTGCCAAATTGTTTCCTGAAACACACATTCACAAAAACTCTGTAATTACTTTGTAACATGTGGAAAGATAATTAAGCAGTAAGCATTTGTGCTGGTGCCAGGCTATTATATGTCTAATGCTTCCTTCCTCTTGCCCACTTTATTCTGGAGCTGCTCTTAATGCAAAAAACTTTTTATAGTGGTTATTCTCTCTATTCTTTTGGAAATTCTTATAAACCACTTTTCATTTTTTTACAGGAGCTGAAAAAGTGTCTGGCTCCACCTTGCAGTTTCATTCTTTTTTTTATTGGTTAAATCCTGTTTCATAAGAGAAACACACACTAAATTGCTGCCATGCTGGAAGGCTAATACCTTAAATAAATAAAATTAAAATACGTCTATTAGATGCCAGATGGCCCAGTTTGCGCTGTTTAATCAACCCTTTTCTGAACAGCCACTTTTCATAATGAAAATAGATTCGTTTCTGGAGGGTCACATTATACTGGGTGTAGGGGTCTGGTTCTACTCCTTGATGCCTTATCTTTTATTCAGACATGTAGCGATGAGTGAATAGATTTGCGGCGAATTTCCACGTTCACCACCAATGAATATTTTTGCGAAACTGGCGAGAAAATTCACAGGTATCAAAAAATTTAGGACACACGTTGGAAAAGTCGCTTGCGTCAAAACCATTGCGTGCCAACATTAATCGGACACCCATTGACTTTAAGGCTGGCGTCAAAATTGACACGAGCATCAGAATTGACGCAGGCGTCAGAATGCGTGTTTCGCACATTTTTCGGCAAAATGGGACAAATTGGCCCATCACTACAGACATGTCTTCAGGAAAATCCAAAATTTAGAAAATCCAAAAAAGAGGTAATTAAAACCTGGAACCTACACATCGTTTGGCCCTACAGAGCAGTAATTGTAAATAGGAAAAATGGGGCATAACCAGTAGAGCAGGGTAATATGGTGATAACATGGCAATCAGCCACAGTCAGCAATAAAATGAAATCAACATTTTATACAAGTGTTGCCCAACCTGTGGCCCTTTGGTTATAGTTGAATTAACTCCCAGCACCGATCAATGCCTAAACAGTTTTTGTATCCAATAGAAGGTTAAGAGACAGAGATCAGACACATTAAGGGGCCGATTCACTTAATTCGAGTGAAGGGTTCGAATTAAAAAAACTTCGAATTTCGAAGTTTTTTTGGGCTACTTCGACCATCGAATGGGCTACTTCGACCTTCGACTACGAAAATCGAACGATTCGAACTAAAAATCGTTCGACTATTCGACCATTCGATAGTCGAAGTACTGTCTCTTTAAGAAAAACTTCGACCCCATACTTCGGCAGCTAAAAGCTACCGAAGTCAATGTTAGCCTATGGGGAAGGTCCCCATAGGCTTGCCTGGGATTTTTTGATCGAAGGATTTTCCTTCGATCGTTGGATTAAAATCCTTCGAATCGTTCGATTCGAAGGATTTAATTGTTCGATCGAATGAAAAATCCTTCGATCGATCGATCGCGGGATTTGCGCTAAATTGCTCGACTTCGATATTCGAAGTCGAACGATTTTAGTTCCTAGTCGAATATCGAGGGTTAATTAACCCTCGATATTCGACCCATAGTGAATCGGCCCCTATGTGTTTCACACAACTTTGGTCTTGTCTTTATTAGAGTGTGAAGTTGCCAACTCCCATGCAAATACCATCTCTATGTTCATTTATAGTTCATTTAGCTGTGGCAGCTTTTTAAAAGAAACACAAAAAAATGAATTGATGTAAATTGACACAAAGTTGTCCTCAAGTTAGAGTGTCAGTGATGCTTGGGTTATCTGACAATACAGGTTTATGTACAATTAGTTGTACAGTTAGTTAAACTAACTATACTAGTCCACTGATGCTTCGGGTTCATTTAGAAACCTGTGCAACAACCTATAGAAGCAATCATTGGTTGGCTTTTTTCCGCCAGATACAATATAATGAATTGTAAGCTCTGTGGGACTGGGACCTCCATCCTTGTCTCTTTGACACTTAACTCTGGAGATATTTTGATGCAACTGTACTTTGTATTAATTATTGTAATGACCCCCTGTTTTTGTTCTGCTATACAGTGTACTGTGCAGAAGTATCATTTTTTAATTAGAAACATACATACATACCAATATACAAGTAAATATTTGACTGGTTGTTATGGTTTACTGCCCAGGTGGACATTTTCCCAATGATACAGTAAATGAGCCCAGAAGGGAGCTGTTGAGATTGGTGATTTGTAGCCATGGGCGAATTTGCGCCGTTTCGCCAGAAAATTCACGAATTTCATGCGAAAACGCCTCGTCTCGTTATTGACGCCGGCGTCCATTCTTTTTACGCCGGCGGCCGTTTTTGACGCCGGCGTCCATTTTTTCCGACGCTGCCAAAATTTTTTTTTTGACGCTGTCGAATGTTTTGGCAAATTTATTCGTTTTGGCAAATTTATTCGCTGGCGGCGAATTCTCGCCTGGCTGGCGGCGAATTCTCGCCTGGCGAATAAATTCGCCCATCACTAGTGATTTGGATAACCTAAGTTTACAAATTAAACCCAGTAGGATTGTTTTGCCACTAATATGGATTCGTGCAGAGTAGTTACCATCAAGTACAGGGTACTGTTTTATTAATATGGATACAATTATTTGCTAAAAATATATTCTATGGTCTTTCCATAATTTGGAGCCTTCTATATACTGGGGTTTTGAATAAGAGATCCCATACCTGTAGTATGTAACAAGAGACTTTAGTCTGCATGTGAAATAATTACAAATGTTCTGAAGTTTTATCTTTCCTAATCCAGTAAAGTGGTGGCCAAAAGATACAATTAAACCCTTATGTTGTTTCTTCAGCACCTGTTTAAACACTTGGTGAGTCCTCAGGCCTAGATTTATGATTTGGGTCATGGACTGCTCCTCGACCCCGCAATCCCCTTTGCATGAGCCTGCACAGGTTTCTTCAGGAGCATTGGAGATTAGGTGTGCAGGAGATTTATGGAGCTGTCAAATCTCCTTTTCTTCCCCCTAAAAGAAGGACTAGTCTTTGATTGTAGAATATTGGCAATGTTCATATCTATTGTTTTATAAAAGTGTTTTTCATTTTAAATCAGTGAATACTGATATTTAGGGGTAAATTTATCAAAGAGTGAAGTTCCGCCACTAGAGTGAAATTCCGCAGCTCTCAATTCATTTCTATGGGATTTTGAAAGGCGTAGTTATCAATGGGTGAAAGTGAAAGTTCACTCTTTGATAAATACGCCTTTAAAAATCCCATAGAAATGAATGGAAAGTGGCGGAATTTCAATCTAGTGGCGGAGCTTCACTATTAACTTCACTCTTTGATAAATATACCCCTTAAGCTGGCCATAGATGCAAAGATCCGATCGTACGAATCATCGTACGATCGGACTTTCCCATCTCCCGACCCGCCACTAACCATTCAGATCAAAGTCTTACCAGTCAGATTAGTTAAAGAACAGATCAGCAATGTTCTGCCCCTGACAGCAATCATACGATATCTTTGTCCAACCAAAGCTAGTGACAGTCTCCCACTGAAAATCGTACGATCGGCAATACACGCAGAGATATTATCGGCAGCCGACAGAAATTTTCTAACCTGTCCGATCGACCAAACGACCAATCTCCGCCGGACGAAAAATGTTGGGGCTCTCCACACACGTTCCGAAAATCGTACGAATCCTCGATTCGTACGATCAGATCTTTGCGTCTATGGCCAGCTTTAGACTCTTGCTGGAGGTACCTCTTCATTCATCCAATGACAATTTCCTCAACTCTCTTAACTGGAAATCATCCTATATGCAGCACACGTACATAAGGCAGGAATACAGTAGAGCCATATATAGAATTTCTAATATAATTTTGCTTAAAGCGTTTCAAGCAAAAACAGTTTTCTATCACATAAAAAAGTCATCAGTAATAAATGGCAGGTCAGACATCCAATTATGTATTTTCTTCTACATTTTCGCTACATAAAGGATAGAAAGCGTAATAATGTATTTAATTCACTCCACTGAGCAATTATTTCAGGTAAAGAGGCACTGGGAACGACAGTGATGATGGATGAAAACACATGATCTGATGTTTCTCATTATATTAATTAAATGCGTTGATATCAAGTGTTACCAGTCATTTTGTTTCCATTAACTTAAACAACTCCAGGCTGTGCAAAATTGTGATGCTGTATGATGGTGGAAATAACTTTTGGCTCTGTTCCATGCTGCAGCATTTGGCCGGCATACGTTTATATGCCACTTACCAATCTGATCATACAGCATCATAGCTCTTTCCTCTATAACTTTTCATTATATCAGCATACCCAGTGTAGGACTGGGGTATTTGGGGCCCACTGTGGTCCCCCTGTTAAGGCCCCACCACCCTGCATAGAAATCCCCTACACGTGTCAGCCCCATTTCCACCACTCTGCACCAGATTACCTCCTCCGCTACTTCCTCCCCACCATTGATCTGGCCGAACCTCCAGTGAAATAATTAAAGATGGCCTTGCATTCCACAGTGGAATGCACAGCCATCTTAAATGTTGTTTTTATCTAAAGTTTTGTGTTGGTAGCTGGTGTGAGGGCAGGCAGCAGAACTCATTATGATTTTTCCCAGTATCCCAGTGAGTTAGTCCCACCCCAAGCATACCTTTAGCAGGGAGTTTGTATATTCTCCCTGTGACTGTGTGGGATTCCTCTGGATATTTCAATTTCTTCCCACACTCCAAATATAAGCAGGTTAACTGGTTTTAATAAAATTGACCCTACTGTGTGTATGAATGTGATCAGAACCTTAGATTGTAAGCTCCATTGGGATAGGGACTAATGTAAATGATGAAAAATCTATATATATATATATATATATATCTCTGCAGAATATATTGGTGGTGCATACAATATAGATAACAATGCATGCTAAGGGATACAACATTTTTGTATTTAGAAACAAACCACAGAAGTCCTTTTTTGCCAGATGTATTTCATTATCTTAACTGCTCTATCACTTAAGATTGCCATAGATGTAATCTTGGAAAAAATCTTTCCAAGAAAGATTGTTCATTTCAATACACACGTAGAGTTGAATTGTCAGATATACAGGTAGAAATAATATAATTCTACCTGTATCTGACGATTCAGCACTAACAATGGCTCATGTTCGGGTGCCTTCAAAGGATTCCGATCAAAATTTTCTGTCCAGCCCGTTCAACAAGCTGACCGAAGTCTTCTGCCGATATCAGTCAGTTCGTTTCCCACCATACACGCACCGAAAATCGTACGAAAATTATCTGTGCGTCTATGGCCACCTTAAGTCTCAACATATATATCTAGTCTTGCACTGGCTAATCCTCTCTTGTGTGGGTTCACATTCCAGCTTTCATTTCTTTGGACATACAAATCCATAAATCTTGACTGGGATCCAGGTGTGTGGGGGGAGGGATTCACATGGTTCTGTCACTTTAAAAACCTTGACACTCCCAAGTGCAAGGCTATTCACTGCTCTCCAGTTGCTTTTACTAAATCTAAACACCTAACTTTACATAAATTTCAACTGAGGAGCACAATTCTAGTATTTCTGTATTAATGAGAATACTGTGAACATTAGAAATTCTTCTTGCTGGATATCTTGTCCCAACAAAAGCTTTATTTTTATCTAAGCATATGGTTTAATGATAGAACTCCATTGGTCACACCATAAATATATCACGTGGAAATATTTCTTCATCAATCAGGAGGCAATGTGTATAAGGCAAATATAATTCTGAGCGAGTGGTTGCGGTTCTCCTATAGAAGGGAGTATTCCATTGTTGTGTGGCTCATAGCCATAAATTACAGTAATAATTAGTATTGGTGTTGCTTCTCGTTTCATTAATCAAATAATCAGCCTTTCGTAAACATGTTTTTACCTAGGCTGCGATTTATGCAAAGCAAAAATGTATGACTTCTTAGTACAATAAATCCATTTATGATAATGGTTTTGCCAGTGATGTCCTGATGTTTGTAAGTTTGGTTGTATTTTGGGACCAAGCCCAAGGGAGGTGACCCTTTCTCCGCAGTCAGTTATTTGAAATTACACTTTGCTCAGTGCCCTATGACTCACATTTTCAAGATGTATCTTACGGCCGGCAAGTTCTGTATGAGTCAAGGAGAGGTATTTTTTTTAACAAAGCTTAGGTTTTTAAACAGTAGAATTTGTAATGGAACAATACGATTTCCGGCGCAATTTGTTCCGCAAATACATTGCACTTGAATTTTTTTCTCTTGAATTCGAAATTTGCTCATTTAGCTTCCTACTTTGTATATTACCATATCACATCTGAATGATGTACTGAAACATTGGCTGCTTACCAGTGCCAGACCAAATTTGCAGTACACTTAAGGCACACACCTGCAGCCAACCCCTCTACTCAATGCAAGAAATGAGGTGGGGATTGAGTTGAGGTAGAGGCATCACCACTCTCTCAGACAGTCTGAAGCAGGAATTGTTGCACCCTAGGCATATGTCTCTACTGTCTATGCTATGCCTAACTCCATCTCTGCTCAAATTCCAGCAGACAAAATGAGTTAAGCTAGTACCAAGCAAACAAAACCTTCCAAAAATAAAACGAACAAATGGAAGAGGAGAATTGTTACCCTGTATAATCCAGCACTCCTCTATTAACTGCTTCATATCATTCAATGGGAAAAAAACATTGACAGGCTCATCTGTGAAGCACATTATGTGCAGTGGTTGCAGCAGAGTATTTGAACCATGTACCTAAGAAATAATTTTTATCTGTGTGGCTTCCAAATGGCAATAATACAAATGGAAAATTGGATATAATTAATATTAGAGGTATATTTACTCTTTAATGTTTAGCTGGAGTTGGTTGCTTTAAGCTAAGAAATAAGGAGTCATTTTAAAAATAAAAAACTCATTTACAATGCCAAACCGTCAACATAATACCAGGAAACAATTTAGTAAACAGGACACCATGCTTGTGCCAATAGTGCTTGTCAAGCTGCATTAGAAAACATTAGCAGAACAAGTGGGCATTCATTCTCAAGCAGTTCTGTTTTTGGTGTGTTTGTTCAAGCGGAAGGTGATATCCCCAACAAAGTCAGAAAAAGAGAAGATGCTGTGCTCTAATGCCTTCAAATAAAACAGATACACCCAAAATAAATACCCCTTTATAATGAATTAAGCTCTGCAAAACTTATAGACAAATGGAACAAATCCACTATACTTGACTTTGCCTGTATTCATTCATACATTGTATAGATCAATGTCAACTGATTAAGCATATTAAGAATAGCAGCTTTGTTTTTCCTCAAGATCTGTATGTAAACATGTTGGCTCATGTTGGTAATCAGCTTAGTGCTAACCATCTAAGGTCTTAGGGCAGTGGCCGACGGGGAGATTAGTCGCCCAAATTTATTTCTGCATCTTGGTAAAACCAACATATCGCAAAGTCACCCAAAGTCCCCTCCAGAGGCAACTTCTGCTATATGGTGATTTTACTGCCAGTGATTTCAGTTATTTGCAATGGAGACTCATTTTCAGGAGATCTGTTAACTGCAGTCACACATAAATAATCACGTGAGACAAAATTCCCCATCGGCACTACATATTAGCAATGCCTCACTTCACTTAGAGCTCTTAAATATTAGGGCTTGTTGCACATACAGCTGACAAATGACCTTGTTTTCTGCTTTTAGTTGTGTTAAATTTGGATTATTACCGACATCTGAATGTGGTTCTTCTGCAATATAAACCAGATCCACTACACTTTTGTGAACCTTCTTCACCAAGACATATCTTTTGTTGTTTACAAGTTCCTTGTTGCCCACATGTCACTGTTGGTACCTCTGCTCCTTCCCTGCATTATAACATGTGGCATATCTTCAACCAGGTTTTCTTACTAAAACTCTGTCTTTTTCCCATCTTGATCACTAATTTCTCATCCAACTCTCCTTCCCTCAACTCCCTTTGTGGCACTGCACACAAGACCATATTGTCCTGCCTATCTAACCGTGCATTAAATACCACCCACAATGACGAATCCTAATCATCCCAACCTTGTTCTGTATGGGGAATATGCTAAAATCCAAACAAGCCACCAACATTTGCAATGCTGTCCAAATAACTTCCTTCATACTGTGCCCACTGAGTACACTGCACAGCAGGGAAGCAAAACAACAGGCAGCCTCCAAGGTTAATTATAATATCCTCAACTAGGGGATAGGGTTGCCACCTGTCCGCATTTTTACCCATACAGCCTGGTTTTTGGAAGGGCTGCCCAGGTGAAAAGTGGTTGACAAGTCATCAGTCCCACGCCCTACATCACCCTACATCACCCTACGTCACCCGTCCCACATGGGACACCACAAAACAGGGTTGCCACCTGGCTGGTGATGGTTGAGCCAATATTTTTTTCTAGAAAAGGTGGCAACCCTACTTAGCGTTAGGATGATTGATATTTTAGTTCCCCTTTAAATGGTAAGTAATGTAGTGTATTTGCCTTTGACTTTGCCACTGGAGTAATATAGAGGGTGCTGTGCTGCACCTACAGCAGTTTTTCTCCCTTGCCTGTTCTGCTATATCTCTCTCTTTTGTACAGTAGGGCTGTACCCTGATGTTTGGTGCATTAAGTTATATACTCCTTGATGAATAAACATGCAGAAAGGCGCTGCTGATGTGCCTCCTGTTTCTGGAGCCTTAGTATCACATACAGAACACTGAAAGGCTACACAGCGAACACAACATGGTTTTTTTTACAAGCACAGCTACCAGGAATAAGAACGTGCTCTGCCAAAGAGGTAGTTGGATGAAATATTTCTGCAAATACAAGAACCTCAGCAGTCTCCAGTATAAGTGAGTACCAAATACTGAACCTGCAAAAATCTGTTTGTTAAGCTGCATAGCAATGGATCATTTCAAACCTCCACAGCCCATGTGTATGAGTGGCAATCTGTCTGAAAACTGGCGCAGATGGGCCCAGAAATTTACACTATATCTTACAGCAGCAGCGCTGGAGCAAAAGCCTGAGCCCACAAAGATTGCACTGTTACTGCACAGTATTGGGGATGAGGCACTGGAGGTGTATAACAACATGGGGATTGCACAGACGCGAGCTGCACACAGAACCCTTGACTCTGTGATGGAAGCATTTCATGCTTATTTTCAGTCCAAAAGAAATGTTGTACTTGAAAGACACCAGTTTTGGACCCATACTTTTGTAGAAAATCAAGGCATAGACAAATTTGTTACTGAACTAAAGGTGGCCATACACAGACCGATAAAAGCTGCCGACAGACTGTGTCGGCAGCTTATTGGCCCGTGTATGGGGGCCCCCGACGGGCTTCCCCGATCGAGATCTGGCCGAAAGTCGGCCAGATCTCGATCGGATGGGTTTAAAAACCCCATCGGATCGCGGCCGCATCTGTTCGTTGATGCAGTCCCGCGATCCGACCGCCCATTTGCAAATGCTAGGATCCGATTGTTGGGCCCTAGGGCCCACGATCGGATCTGCCTGATATTGCCCACCTCAAGGTGGGCATATCGGAGGGAGATCTGCTCGTTTGGCGACATCGCCAAACGAGCGGATCTATCAATGTATGGCCACCTTAAAACTACAAGGAAGCTAACTGTGAATTCAAAGATCAGGAGGAGTGCTTGAGAGACAAAATAGTCTTCACTGTTACAAATCCCCGTTTAAAGGAGAAGTTGCTTGAATGCAGAGAGTTAACTCTAGAAAGGGCAATTGAAATATGTAAAGCTAAAGAAATCATATCAGCACATACAACTGCAATGGCAAGTGCCACTATAGACAGCGGTGTTCATGCTATACAAATCACACCCAGAGAGACACACCAAGTCTCTGAGTACAGTAAAGGCACTTTCTCTGCAATTCCACAGCCTGAATCAAGCACTCACACAAAGCCATGCAGCAGATGTGGCAGAAGGCACCCTCACCAGCAGTGTCCTGCATTTGGAGTAGAATGCAAGAAATGCAAAAAGCAAAATCATTTTGCCAAAATGTGCAGAGCCAGAAATCCTCATGCAAACACAAAAAAAAAACATTTAAAGATGTGAACACTTTATTCATTGCTGCTCTAAATAAACACAGAGTAGCCAGAGACAGCTCATCAT
The DNA here is from genome assembly GCA_038501925.1 of Xenopus petersii. Lineage (NCBI taxonomy): Eukaryota > Metazoa > Chordata > Amphibia > Anura > Pipidae > Xenopus > Xenopus petersii. The sequence continues at coordinate 37,242,632 of CM076674.1, forward strand.
ATGCAACTCTGTATATGGCACAGACATTGAATTTAAGCTGGACATGGGCCAAAGCAAATATCATGCCAGCTTCAGTAATTTCCCAAATGCCAGGTGTTATAGTAAAGCCTACAGATACAATGCTTATTGCATATGGGGAGAACAAATTAAACCAGAAGGGTTTAATATGCACAAGCCCAACACAAAACAGCTAAGCTAACCTTTTTTATTGCAAAGCATGTCTGATGTCCCTCTATTAGGAAAACAAACCTCTGTTCAGCTGAATCTGATAAGAAAAGTTTGTGAGCTTTCCAAACCTGCACCTACAACTAAAGATCAGCTACTAACCCAGTATTCAGATGTGTTTGAGGGGCTGAGAGAATTTCCTGGTACACGCCAAATATTTACAGACTTAAATCTTCCCCTTGTGATACACGGATGTCGCAAAATACCATATTCTATTACACAAAAACGAAAGTGTACTATTGACAGCCTTGAACAGCATGATGTGATCAGCAAAGTAACCAAACCCACTGCTTGGTGAACAGACTTATTATCACAAAAAAGAAAAATGGATCGCTGCGGGTGTGTTTGGACCCCAGGAATCTAAATAAAGCCATATTAAGACAGCACTTCTCCATCCGAACACCTGAGTATGTAATAAGCAACTTAGATGGAAAGAAGCTGTTCACTATCCTATATGAAAAAGATGGATACTGGAAGCTTTACAGTAAATCAGAGGACTTGTGCACCTTTAACACTCCATGGGGACGATAAAAATTCCATCGGCTTCCAATTGGCATCAGATCTGCAAATGAAGTGTTTCAGCAAAACAACTTTGAATCCTTTGGGGATATTGAAGGTGTCCATATCATTGGAACATGATGCCATTTAAGAGTTTGCAGAGGCTGCTAGACATGATTCCTTATCTTGCACAGTATATTCCACATGAAGCAAGTATAACTGCACCTCCTGCTTTCCAAAGATACTGTGTGGCAGCGGAACCCTGAACAGCAGGATGCTTTCAAAAACTGAAATATGCACTAGTGTGTGCTCCAGTGCTCTCCTTTTTTTATCCTTGACAGACACTGAACAAAACTATGGCCAAATTGAAAAGGAACTCTTTGCCATTGTGTTTGCATTTAAAAACTTCCATCAATATGTGTTTGGAATCTCAGTAATGGTATGATCAGATCACTAGAAGCCATTGTCACAAAACCCTTAAAGTGATTAATGACACTATAAAACGACTTTTTAAAATATAAATGTACATTAAAAGTTACCTATAGGTCATGTTGATTGTTTTTTGCTGAGCGGTTTGTTTTTGTAAGTTATTGTTAATTGAAGTTTTTAAACCCGTTTTGCCAGCCTGACTGTCCAATCTCAGCCTGTCAGTTAGAGTTTCTAATGCTAACGGACTCCTGCTGCACAAATATGGCAGCCCCCTCATACAGGAACATGGGGTAAGAAAGGTAATGTAAAAGCATTCTGCAAATACTTAATTTCCAGTGTCAGTATGTCTTTAAGTAATTGCAATCCAATTTGCCAGCCTCAACTTCTGTGTTAAAACCAAAAGATCCACAGAATGCCTAGTCTCATTTACAAAGGTTCCAAGCTAACCAAAAGAGATACTATAATGGTAGAGCCAGGACTCTCACTCTCCTAACATAGGGGAGACAGAGTAAGGATGGAAAAAAAACAGGGCTGGCAGCCAGCACGTTTATACAACGTAAGAGATGAACCCAGAAGAAATAGAAGACACCTCAGGCCAGACACAATACTTGTGCTGCAAGATCCAGAGATTTACAGAGTTGTATTTTTAGTCCACGACACTCCTGCTGTTCACCTCACTGCAATGGTGGTGCTGGTCTTCCGTTGACCTGGCAAGGTCCCACAGCAACAGAAGTTATGTTCATGGATCCGCACACACACAGTTTATCCACAGTCGGGAAGTACCCCTTTCTTTATTTTAGTACACCACTAGTATCTAGTTTCTGGGGGATTAAACCTCCCTTCATCAGGATCTTTTTTTTTCAAAGAAGATAGTGTATTTGTCTTAGACTTTACCACTGGAGTAATATAGAGGGCGCTGTGCTACACCTGCAGCAGTTTCTCATTAGTGCCTTTTCTGCTATGTCTCTCTCACGCTCTCTGTAGTATATCAGCATTGCACCCTGATGTTTGGTGTGTTCATTTATTTACTCCTTGCTGAATAAACATGCAGAAAGTTACTGCTGATGTGCCTATTGTTTTTGGAGCCTTAGTATCACATACAGAACATCGATAGGCTACACAATGAACACAACAAGTAAGCCTTTTTATTTTTATTTAGTCCCTCTGATAGAAGCAGCTGAACTGAAGCCCCTTAGCTACTTCCTTGTCTAGCGTGAAGCTCCACCCCCTACGCTCTCCTCTCTCCAACTGTTAAGACATTGGAAAAGTGTCTACTGGGCATGATCAATGCTCAACCCCTTTGAGGTCTTCACAGTGGTAGAGAGAAGGAGAGCTTAGGGGACAGAGATTCATGCTAGATAAAGAAGCAGCAAAAGTGCTGCAATTCAGCCTGTAAGGGCAGAGACACACATGGAGATTCAGGGAGATTAGTCGCCCAGTGACAAATCGCCTCTTCTTTGGGCGTTTAATCTCCCTGAACGCCTTCCCGCTGGCTAGAATCTAAATTGACGATGGGATGGCATTCGGAACACTTCGTTTTCCAAAGTTGCCTCACGGGGAAACTTCGGGCGACTTTGGAAAATGAAGCGTTCCAAGTGCCATCCCGCCAATGATTTACATTCTAGCCGGCGGGAAGGCAGTTTTTGGAGATTAGTCACCCGAAGAAGAGGCGATTTGTCGCCGGATGACTAAATCTCCCCAAATATCCATGTGTCTCTGCCCTAAAGAGTGGAAAAGTCACCAATTCAGTGGGGCTCATTTATTACTTCGAGCAGTGCAGAATGATTCACACAGTAAAATTATGTGCCATGCGCTTGGTTATTTTTATAATGCTGGATAAGAGTGCATAAGAGCTTTTTAAATATGGCAAAAAGGCAAACTGAGAATATTGATGTGAATACTCTGTGTTTGAGTTACGCCATAACTTTGGTGGTGGAGAAAATATTCGAAAAACATTGCGAATTTAAATTACTGCCAATGCACAGTGGGCACACTCATACAAAAACCTCTCTCATTTGGGAAAATTTGTGCGCAATGCAAATTTGGGGCACGGCAGTGCAATATTTTAGCGTTCTGGAATAAAATGGGCAATACAACCATTTGCGAATAAATAAGCACTGCGCAAACCTTATAAATAACCCCCACTGTAAAGGGAAGTCCCAGCTAGAGGTTATATGTTTGTACAAAGAAGGAAGGGATTACACTTATAATAGCCTTATATTTTATGATAGGGGTTTTATTAAATATATCTTTACATTATAAAGATAGATAGATAATTGATAGAGCGATAGTAACAGTCATACACACATAGACACACACATACGTTCTTATAGGAATGAGGAAGGAATAGAATAAAATAATGTATGCTTAATCCATACCCAGTATATAAACCTGACATAAGTTTGGGTTTGACCAGTTCTGTGTATAGGAATAGTTTGCACGTTGTATTTACTGTAGGGCAGGCATTCTAGGTAAATCTAGTTTGTGCATTAACATATAGATTGGTGTTTCTAGGCTTCCTCAGCAACAACACTTCAGGCAGAAACACTTTGCCCAGAAATATCATGAAATTTCACATTTCCTTTATAATCCATTTCGACAGCACATGAGGTTCTAAAGTGGCAGAAGTCTTCAGCGGCAAACACCTTGCCATTTGTCTTATATTCAACTTACAGTTTGTGTGGGTGAAACCATCATTTTCACAGAAAAAAAGATCAAACATTGAATAAAGGCAAAAACAGATACAGGTTCTGCAGTTGTGATGTGAGCATGATTTTTAATAAAATGCCTGCTGTACGCATTTAGAAAAGTGGCCAATCAGGTGTGAGAATGCCACGCACACTCCTTAAAACACCAGTCTGCCAAATTAGAATGTTAAGGTAATTGTCAGATTTTTAAATGGTTATGAAAATGAATATAATTAAATTTAAATATATCTGCCATCTCTGTCTGTCAGTTGTCAGAACCTTTCTCGGTTTACACTGCATCAGCATACAGGTTACCAGATTGTGTGGAAAATCAGAGGCACTTGTAGAAAATCCAGTTAGAAGGGCTTCACTGATTAAATACAGTGCACATATTACCCCTGATGTTTTACATGATCTGCTTCATTTGGAGGGGTTGGACTTGATGGAATTTGTGTTTTTCAACCCTATTTAACTATGTAACTATCTGTATGTGTAGCTGCATATATGGAATTTGAAATCAATAGGGGCAAGATTTACTTAAAGTGGGCCCCTCACCCAAAAAAAATATTCAAAATCCTATTTTATCACATTATTTAAGCAAAAAGCACTTTAATTACACTGTATAAATTTTTTGAATCTTTGTTTCCTTCAGTCTGGGAATTCATAATTATAGCAAGCAGGCAGGAGCCATTTTGTGGACACTGTTATTAAGGCAAGCCTTGTATCATCTCAGAATCTTGTTTGTGCACCAGAATGGGGGACCTGATGTCCATCCCCATGCCCTGGTTACACAATTAAATGATAAAGAGAACGGGGGAATGTGGGGAGAGCAGTGACATCTAGGAAGTGCTGAATGGAAAGTGAAAGTAATTGTCTGCCCCACCTCTATGCCTAGGCATAGAGGCGGGGCAGACAATATTTGATTGACAGCTGAAATTTTTAAATGAGCTTACAACAGCTATGAATGCTTTAATAAAAAATAGAAATTGGATTTCATGTTTAATTTGAAAAGGACTTTTATTATACAGGTGTCTGGGTGAACTGCAGTGTGCAAAGTGCAATTTTGGACACAATTGCCATGTTCTTTTCCCACAATACAACATTTTCTCCCATAATTTGTCAGCATGGCCATCGGGGGCGTTGCACCTGATGCAATCCTGTGTCTCAGTTGTAAACATCCTAATATACTGTAATCATAAAACATATAAAGGATATATAAGAATGTTTGCAGCCAAAACATATGATTGACCAAATCCATATTTGTCAGAAGAAAGGTATGGAATCCGTTATCTGATAACCCGTTATCCAGAAAGCTCCAAATTAAAGGCCATGTCCCATAACTTCATTGTAATCAAATAACTTGAATTTTTGAAAATGATTTCCTTTTTCTCTGTAATAAGACAGAACCTTGTACTTGTTCTTACTTAGATCTAATGAATCCTTATTGGACGCAAAACAATCCTATTGGGTTTACTTATTATCTAAATTCTTTTTCAAGTAAACTTAAGATATGGAGATCCAAATTATGGAAACATCCCTTTTCTGGAATACTCTGGGTCCTGAGCATTCTGGATAATAGGTCCTATACCTGTATTGTCATAATAAAGGCAGGGTCCTTTATGTAGTGCACTTATTCTATAAACAGGTAAAAAAAATAAAATAAACCGGAGTGTTTATAGAAGCTTAGGAATTGGTTATTTGTTTATTTTATCTTTATTTTGACTTCTCTTTGTCTAATTTCTAGAAAGGCAAACCTTAAAAGTCAGGAATGAGTTTTTTTGTCATTTACCCTTATAAAGCCAACATAAAGAGAGAAGAGTGATTTTGAAAAGGATGAAATGACATGATGTGCAAGAATATCGTGTATAGAATTTAGTAGACGGAACTAGGAATCCAGGAATCAATGAGTGACATAAACCAATAGCCTAGTCTGAAGATGATGAGAGAGACGTATTTTAGGAGCTTAGTTGAACTAATGGATGTCATACTGAAGGGTAATCAAATGTTCCGACTGTGCAATACTTTTTATCAGCTGTGCACCATTGTCTTCAGCACTCCATGGTGGCCAGGGAGGGAGGGAGTGGAAAGTCACAGAAGGCACTGGGTTCTGAGTCATGTACTGACCGTTATGCAATGCAGCATGGTATAATAGAATCCAGAAGCATTTTGGGGAATGAAGGGTTGAAGACATTATGATATTCAAATCTGTCTGCAAAGGGATTAATTAAAGGGATTCTGCCATGATTTTTATTGTATCTTTTTTATTACTAAATTATACTGTGTATGTTGCAAGTAATTCATTCTATCATTTAAAATGTTATTCTTGGACCATATAAATGTTTTTTTTTAGTTGTAATATTGGTGTGTAGAGGCCATCTCAGGTCATTTTGCCTGGTCATGTGCTTTCAGAAAGAGCCAGTGCTGCACTATGGAACTGTTTTCAGATAAGCTATCGTTTCTCCTACTTAAAGGAGAACTAAACCCCCATGGTCAAAAGTCCCCACTGGCCCCCCTCCGCTGGCCCCCCTCCAGTGTTGGACTTGCCCACTGGGATACCAGGAAAACTCCCGGTGGGCCCAGGTGTCAGTGGGCCTCTTGCTTCTAACCATTTGGCCTATTTCATGGTCATTCCCTATTTCTTTGTGGGAACAAAGAGGCTTAATAGTGGAAGAATATACTAAGTAGATATAAAATACTAGGAGAATAAAGAGGTTGAGTAATAAGAGGAGGAATAATAGTTTGGAAAGTGGGCCCCCAGCCTAAGGTTTTCTGGTGGGCCCCTGGCATCCCAGTCCTACACTGCCCCCCCTCCCTTCCTCCCCCTGCTCAGTGTTACCCCAGAATTGTGTCCCCTGTAGAAATACTGACTTTCGCCGCTTTGGTATTTTTTGGGTCTTCTTCCTTCCCTTCGGCAATTTCTGTCACTTTTACGCATGCACAGTTGCCATGAACCGGAAGATTGCTCCAACTGCGCATTTGCCAATATGGCACTCACTTTACATAGAATACAGAAGCGCTGAAGATGGTGCCCGTGAGCTCCACTGCGATGACTGCATGTGCCATCAGTATTTCTACAGGGGACACAATCTTGGGGTAACACTGAGCAGGGGGAGGCAGAGAGGGGGGCCAGTGGGGACTTTTGGGGGATTTAGTTCTCCTTTAATGTAACTTAATGAGTCCTGACTTTGGTTAGCCGAACTTGGATTTTTGCTTTTGAGTACTGTTCTCATATCTACCATTAGGTGAAGCAAGGGAGCATTTTTAGCAATGCAGTGACAGAGAGCTGTTATCCTGTTACCTTGCCACTGTTCTGTTCATCAGATGCTGGGGGGAAGGGAGGGTGATGATATCCCCTAAAATTTATCAGAGCATATGTCACATAACTAAGGGTACCTGAAAAACTAAAATTGATTTTGGTGCAGAATTCTGCTGGAGGTGCTCTATTAACTGATTATTATTGATATTATTGATATTTAGTAAAAAAACATTTTCCCATGACAGAATCCCTTTAAGTAAGTAATGTAAACCACAACACGTCTGATCATTTGGCTAATTTAACTATAGCTGAACTTAACTTGGGAATTTATTTTACTGGCAATTTTCTCTTCCTAGCTGGCTGTCACCTTTGCCTAAAATCTGACACGTCCCAGATGGCAGTTGTGTTTTCATCCTTTTTTTCCCCCTCTATCTCTTGGCTCCACTGCACTGCTGCTCAGTCTGGATATTACCATATTACCTGCCCTTTCCATTAAAACTCTAGAGCACATTTTAAGGCCACCTGGAATTCTGGACTTATGCTTTCCTTCTCCAAAACTTCATGTCTACCTCTCACCTGCTGTTTCTTTCCAATAGTATACCTTCTCAGAAGTATTGGTTCCAGCGGTCTGTCTGTTGGGTCTCTTCATTACTATATATGTACTATACTATGTACTATATATTGTATATGTATCTTCAGCAATGTGCCCAGCATTCCTCTTTCTTCAGCAGCCAGCTTGCTTGACTACTAGAAATAATTTTAATACAGCTGTGTAATGAGATTTAATACCCCTCTTCTGCAATAGTGTACCAGGATATTAGAACATAACCTTTATATAACAGCCTGAAGACTTGTAGCTTAATGTATTCATGGGACATACAGTATACACATGCTTGTCTTATAATATGCTTATCAGATGAGGTTATAGTTTTTCATTTGTAATTCTCTGTCCATCGAAAAAGCCAATAGGATTTTATAATGCAATGCAAAGAAAAGAGTTTGCAGAATATGGGATTGTTACATATTTTCTTTCATTAGCCCATGCCCCAACTAGGTATACAGGTAATGTTTCTGGCACTTTATACTTTTATATATTTATACTGTGGTTTCTAACTATACCTGGTTGAATGGAACTAAACCTTATGCTATGTATCTAATGTAGCACAGTTCTTGATTGTCCCCTAGTGGCAGCTTCATTTTCTGTAAAAGCTAAAAGCCATTTCTCTTATGGTTATTTTTATGAATATTTTATTGCAGCCCCGTGTACAAATATAGCAAAAAGTCTTTAAAATGAAAATCTTTCGTAAATTAAGAGAGATTGTTGACACTGCTTTAGTAGCATATTTTTTATATGTTCAACCTCCCCCCAACCAAAACAATTCCTTGTTTGAATACCCACTCAGACTAGAACCAAGATCCAAGTGTAGTACCCAAACTTCACTAAACGTGCCCTTTAAAGTGCATGGTCCAACCAATGCCAACGCCATGAGCACAATTCCAGGACCCACACGCATGACTATTTTTCAGGAAGTACCTGGAATTTTAAATAACAGACCCTATCTATGAAGTGTCCAAGCAGAAAGTTTTCTTAGCAAGTTTATAAGGTAAAATCAAATATCATTGACTTATTCACTTTGCCCAAAAGAGCTTTTTCATCACCACACAGGAAATAATGGGATTTCACCGGGTGTAAGATGGCATACAGATTGGGTTGTCACCTATCTGGTTTTGACACGGACAGCCTGGTTTTTGGGAGGCTTGTTTGGCTCAAAACTGCTTGCCCCGTTTTCCAAATTAGGAAAACAGGGCAGGATTTTCCTAGATTGACACAACAGCTGGCCAATTGCAAATCGCCACACCATAGCCCCATCTCGTGACATCATTGATCCACCCCAACAAATCACTGGCCCACCCCCAGGCTGTCACAGCTCCGCCCCCTGACATATCTTTCTCTCTGTAAAGAGCTATCTTTCTCTGACTGTAAATAAAAGAGATGCCTACTACGCATGTTCACTGTCTTTGCTCCAGTGGAAAGCAATTAGGTATGTGCAGGTGGCACTTCTTTGAGATGCGTCCATTTTGATGAATTAGACACAATGCACAATAGTATTGTGGAGAAAAAACATTGCTATAGTGCTTGAAATTGTGCTTTGCTCACTGAATCAGAGTAAGTGAATACATCCTTATATCTTGGAGAGTGGCAGTTAGGAGCACACCAATTACCATATAGCCCCCAATGTAGTCTAATCTGCCCTGTTTTGCCGAAAAATTAGCGAAACTGCAAAACAATTTGCGAAACGCATTGAAGTCAATGGATGTCAATTTTTTTGTACACACAATTTTACAACTCCAAATGCATTAAAATCAATGGGCATTCTTTCTTATGGCGACTTTTTTGTCCAAAAGCATTACAGTCAATGGGCGTTTTTTTCTTAGGGGCGTTTTTTCTTCTTTGTGACTTTTTAGTTACAGCAAATCCGAGGTGAATTTTTGCAGCAGTTTCGCGAAAACATTTCTAGATGGCAAAATGCTGAATTTCTCAGTGATTCCTTGGCTGGTGAAAAAATTTGCTCATCACTAGTCTAATTATTTTGTGGGCAAGGTTGCAGCAGTTTTTAGGTAAATGAGCACATTTCCATAGAATGTAAACAGAGCTCAATGCAAAAGAATGTCACTCAATGATATTTTGTCCTGAGAACATTTTGATTGAGAATAATTAGATAATGGAATCTTAGAATTTTCTCAATCTTACAGTTTATTTGAATGGATGACTGCTCTTCCCCTTACTTAAAAAGGCTCACCCTAACCAGGCTAGGTTCTTTACTTAGCTAAAAATGTATCAACAAAAGACATTAAGGGATATAAAGCAATATAACATCACCTGAATAGAATAGGTCCTGAATAGAGAAATACACCTACGGGTGGCCCCACTAAGAACAAATGATTAACCACACCATTTGCAGTGAAACAAATAAACTTTATATAAGAAGAGAATGTGCAGAATAAAATACAAGTTACACATCAAAACCCACTACCCTGGGGAACTCTTGTGCAGTCCAATCGTGGCACATCTTTACCATGCAAAGTTCCACAATCGACTCTGGGTGGACAAAGAGAGTCACAGTCTCTTTTCCCCCAAGAGCTCTTAAACTTTCCGCTACTTGCCCAAATACCTCTCCAAATGGACAGTGGTAGTTTCTCCAATGTAGCAGGCACACGAACAAACAGGGGACATGCTGGAGCCTTTCACTCCAGAACAGGCATCCACAGAGATGAAATCCTCAGGCCACTCCAACACCCCTCCTGCGTGTGAGTACTCACAAGCATCTTTCCTTGGAATCTATTTCCAGGCATCTCTTATTTCTGGGTGATCTTTCTCACAATTAACGGGGTCCCGTTTTCCCCTAGTCCACACAGGTCATCACCACCCATGTGGTCTCTCCATAACGGGGCCTGGTGCACCCCGGAAAGGAAACAATCACAGCTCCATTCTCCTTGAAAGTGAAACTAGAACTGAACATGTGGCTCTAAGCCACAACCTTTTTTTACCTGTGAGCAACATTCAGATGAAAAAAGAGTTGGGGAGCAATGCTAGCATGAAAAATGTTCCTGGGTGGTGCAAAATAAATGCCGTTATTGGCTATTGGTAGTCCCGATGTGGACTTGCAGCCTACAGGAGTCTCTGTTTGGCAGTACATTTGGTTTTTTATTCCACCAAAACTTGCCTCCAAGCCTGGAATTCAAAAATAAACACCTGCTTTGAAGCCTCTGAGAGCAACATTCAAGGGTTTGGTGAGCAACATGTTGCTCACAGGCTACTGGTTGGGGATCACAGCTATAAACTATATGAAGAAGTTACGCAAGAGAGACACCTTCTGACCAAATACATCGGCCAGAACACACTGAATTAGGGACAAAGGGGTCACTCCCCTTCCCTGATCAAATTTAGGTCCAACACTTAGCTGGCCAGGCAGGGAAATTGCCACCATGTGGTGCTTTTAGGACTATAGGGGAACTCAACCCTATGGGTCCCTACAATCATGTAAACATTAAATAAACCCAAAAGGCTGGTCTTGCCTCCCATAAGGATTAATTATATCTTTGTTTGGCTCAAGTACAAGCTACTGTTTTATTATTACAGAGCAAATGTAAATAATTTATTGCTTGGAAACTGTCCTTTCAACCATACTGCCTGGGAGCATGTTTTTCATTATTGGCGGAATATAGTTGTTTCTTGGTAGTGTATGTGTAACTATGTAAAGACACATATTAAAGCCAGCTCAATCTCATGTCACAACTTCACTGGCTACAGTTTATCTCTGTTAACAAAATTGCCCACAGAAATATGATAATCATATGCTGAACGAGTACACTTATTATGTTTAATAGAGGAACAGGGTGTGAGAATTCATGCAAGTAATTATTATGTTCCGTGCTATAATTTTTTGTAGCTTTACCCACCCACTCGTAACTGGGAACACGTGTTCTTACACTGTCTGGGAAATAAAGACAAACACAGGAATTATGTGGGTCACAAATGGGCAACACTCCATAATAAAACAGCATGTTACCGCAATACAATATGATTTTGTTTATTTAAAGTCAGAGGCATTTATTTGAACTCTACAGTGCACAGAAGGGCATAGTATATTCACAATGGTTGTTATCATCATCATTTATTTATTTATATAGCGTCATCAAGATACGCAGTGCTTTTATAAAATAATCATTCATTTAAAAATATTTATATATATATATATATATATATATATATATATATATATAAATTATATATGGGAAATGCACATACAAGGACTATATATACAGACATATTCAAGCATATAAATAAAGGCACATTCAAATCTGAAGGATTTAGCTGCATTTTAAGGGTAAGTGAATGTGTTTATAAGGTTGTGACAATACCAGGTTATAATAGAGAGTGTGTGTGTATATATATATATATATATACCATTAACATAATTGACCTTGGATTTAGCATTGCCATATACATGTGTATCACATTTTACCATACCAATTTTATCAAGGGCTTTCTTGCATCTGAACCTGAAACCATTATATCTAATTAGATATTCACCCAGCCTTATCTCCATTCCATAGGACAGTACATGTATGGGACCTGTTATCCAAAATGCTCGAGACCTGGGGTTTTGCAGATAAGGGTTTTTTCTGTAAATTTGACCACCATACCTTAAAGGAAAACTAAAACTTAACTAAAGAAATACAGTAGGCTACAAATGTTGTACATTATGTTTTGGGCTTCTGTACCAGCCCAAGGCAAACACAGCTCTTTAAAGTAAAGATCTGTGTCTCCAAAGATGCCCCAGTAGCTCCCCTTCTTCTTTATTGTTGATTTGCTGCACATGCTCTGTGCTGCTGTCACGTACTGAGCTTAGGGACCCACTCGCAATATATAGTACACATATGATATAAATGTTACAATATAAGGCTGATTAGTAATTAATACAGATAATTACTACATGGCAGCACAGAAACCAGTGTAATTAGCATTAGAATTTAATAATCTGCCAACCTCATTTACTGCTTTGATAATTAGTGAAGACCCCTAAGCTTAGCTTCTCAACAGCTGCTCAGAGCCCACTGAGCATGTGAGTGTCGCAGACACTTTCCAAGATGGTGACCCTCTGTGACAAGTTTGAAGTCCTGGATCATTGCTGCTATTGACAAGCTGAAACTTTAGGCTGTTTCAGTATATACCTATGCCATTTTTAGCCATATTAATTTTTAGGGTTTAGTTCTCCTTTAATGTCTACTAAGAAACTATTTAAACATTAAACAAACTTAATAGGATTAAAAAAGAATCATATACAAGGTATTGTCTTATTATTACAGAGAAAAGGGAAATCAGTTTTAAAATGTAAATGATTATAATGAAATGGAGTCTTCCTGTAATTTGGAGATTTCTGGATAATGGGTTTCCTGATAACGTATCCCATATCTGTGTATAGTTACTCTATAAAGGGGCAGATCACTCTAGAAAAGTATAATGTAGACAATCTGCAATTGGAATTATTTTTTTTAATGAATAATAGAGAGAGGGCCAGGATAGAAAGGTACAGTAGGATACAGGGCAATAGGTTTTTAGATTCCTGGGGTCAATGACCTCCAACAGCCAGATAGCAAATAATTCAAAAGTTGCAAAAAAAAAAAAAAGAAATGACCAAATGAAACGTTGATAAGAACAGGACATTCTATAATACAAAAAATACATAGAGCTGAGCTATCCCATTAAAGAGGTTGTTTGAGATAACTTTTAGTATGACGTAGAGAGTGATATTCTGAGACCAATTTGCAATTGGTTTTCATCTTTTATAATTGAAGGTTTGTGAGTTATTTAGCTTTTTATTCAGCAGCTTTTCGATTTGCATCTTAAGCAATCTGGTAACTAGGGTTCAAATGACCCTAGCAACCATGCATTGATTTGAATAAGAGACTGGAATATGTATAGGAGAGGGCCTGAATAGAAGGATCCGTAATAACAAGTAACAATAACAATACATTTGTAGCCTTACAGAGCATTTGCCTTTTTAGAAGGGAGTCAGTGACGTCCATTTGAAAGCTGCAAAGAGTCAGAGGAAAAAGGCAAATAACTATAAAACTTAAATAAATAAATACTGAAAACCAACTGAAAAGTTGCTTAAAATTGTCCATTCTATAACATAATAAAAGTTACCTTTAAGGTGAACCACCCCTTTAAGGTAGATTATGTTAATAATTGCTTTAAAGAACAAATCATCAGGTTCCCAGAATATGTGTGTGAATTTGACTGAAATATAAAAAGTAGAGGGCCTGAGTATTAAAAATAAGCAATAACAATAAATAGGTAGCTGTTCAGAGTATTTGTTTTTTTGATCAGTGTCAGTGACCCCCCCCATTTAAGAGTCAGAAGAAAAAGGCAAAATTATCCAGAACTATGAAAAAAAAAAAAGAAAAGAAAGACCAATTAAAAGGTTGCTTAAAATTAGCCATTCTATAACATAATGCTAAAAGTTTACTTACACCCCTTTAATTTTCCTTTAAAAAGACAGTTCATGTAGATCATCTGAAAGCTGAGGGACAGCCTGATAGTTATGTACAGTTACAATATATTATAAACATTCTATGTATATATATATATATATATATATATATATATATATATATATATATATATAGACAAAAGCTATGAATATCTTGTAAATTATATCCTTATAAACGGTGAGTTCTGATGTCATCAGTTATAAACGGTGAGTTCTGATGTCATTTCTGTCACATGACTCACTGAAACTTGTGTATTATAATAAATAAAGTACCCCAGTTATATTGGAGTTTCATGACCTTCGGCCTCGTGTTTTTAAATGGTCATGAAACTCCTCGGTAACTTATGAAATCCTTATATTTTAGAATGGGGGTACTTTATTCACTATATATATATATATATATATATATATATATATATATATATATATATAATAATACAAACACCTGCACTCTGTCCACTTCTCCAGGCCGGGTGCTCGGTCAAAGTCTTTATATATGCATAGAATGGACCAGCACACCGTTTTCTTCAATCAAACGTGTTTATTCAATACACACTGTGCATCCAACGTTTCGGCCCGCATCCGGGCCTTTATCAAGGATAAAGGCCCGGATGCGGGCCGAAACGTTGGATGCACAGTGTGTATTGAATAAACACGTTTGATTGAAGAAAACGGTGTGCTGGTCCATTCTATGCATATATATATATATATATATATATATATATATATATACTGTGTATATATGTATATATATTAGGGATGCACCGAATCCACTATTTTGGATTCGGCCGAACCCCCGAATCCTTCATGAAAGATTCGGCCGAATACCAAACCGAATCCGAACCCTAATTTGCATATGTTAATTAGGGGTGGGAAGGGGAAAACATTTTTTACTTCCTTGTTTTCTGACAAAAAGTTGCTCGTTTTCCCTCCCGCCCTGCATATGCAAATTAGGATTCGGATTCGGTTCGGCTGGGCAGAAGGATTTGGCCGAATCCGAATCCTGCTGAAAAAGGCCGAATCCTGGCCGAATCCCGAACCGAATCCTGGATTCGGTGCATCCCTAATATATATATATATATATAGTATTATTGTTAAATATATTATAACTAAAACTCTGGCACATCAAGTTAAACTGTTACAGGCCCTAACAAATGAAATTAAGCAATTTTATAATGAACATAAAATAACAGAATTACAATGATGAATATTTTATTTACTAAAGCTTCAGATTTAGATGGTTAACACTTTTTCTTTTGACTACTGTACTTCATTGTGCAGGTTGATAATCTGCAACCTGAATCACTTATATCAGCCATCGCTATTACTTCAAACGTTGGAATCAGGCAGCAAAATGTTGATATTGTGCGTTTTTAAGGGGAATGTATCCGTATCCTCAGAGTGGCTCAGATCTTCATTATTCAGGGCATCCGGATTTTGGCAATCCAAAGCTCACTCCTCGCTAATAAAGCAAACAGAAAATAGAAATTAATTTTGTAAGAATGATGGCTCCCTTTTTATCTATGTGTGTGTTATATCTATATATATCTAAGAAGATTTACTGAAAAGGCAATGGCTAATGTATGTTATAGAAATAGGCTTCCATACCCTGTATGAAAGTCATATAGTGCTAATGTAACACAGTTAACTTGAATATATGAATATTTGCAAAATATCTCTCATCTGCAAGAGGTTAAACTCCTTATAGGAAAAATCATTGTACCAATATACTGACCAGGAGTGCAACATATAGGTTTGTATGCATTTTACTGTTTACTAAATTCTAATTAAGTTATAAATAGTTTCTGACTTACTTCTGTAGTACATCATAGACACACACTGATCGTATAGTCCTTAATGGACTTTCCCTAAATCCCCCTTCTATGTTCTATCATTTAGTCTGGTCCTTCCTCAGCGCATTTGCTCCATAGAAGAGTTAAAGGAGAACTAAACCCCCAAACTAAAGAAAACCCCTACCCTCCATAGCCCCCCTCCCTGGCACAGGTGTTAATACATGTAAATGCCCCAAAGTCTTTAATTACTCCTCAATGCAGAGTCATCGCAACGGAGCTCATAGGCGCCATCTTCACCACTTCGGGAAACTTTGGCTCCTTTCTGCAATTTCCAGGCCTGTCGGCATATGCGCAGTTGTCGTGGATCGGAAAATTGCTACAACTGCGCATGCGCTGATATGCAGCTTACTTACTGAAAACTCCCAAAGCGCTGAAGATGGCGCCAATGAGCTCCACTGCGCTGACTCTGCATTGAGGGGTAATTAAAGACTTAGGGGCATTTACAGGTATTAACACCTGTGCAGGGGGAAACAGGGAGGGTGGCCTGTGGAGGGTAGGGAGTAGGAGTTTTCATTAGTTTGGGGGTTTAGTTCTCCTTTAAGATGTCTGTTACTGCTCTAATCACCTAAAACATTTTATAATAGTTGTGAGGCAAACTGTATTGGGCAGATTTACTAAGGTTCGATTTCAAATTTTGAAAATACATTTTCGGTCAAAACTCACAAATTTGAATTTAAAAGCACCAACTCGAATTTGAATGTGAGATTTATCAGACCTCAACCCCAGAAACAGTTCTTATTGGACTATTCTTCACTGAAAACCTGCCGAGTTCATGTAGAAGTCAATAGCGGAGGTCCCTTGAACTATTTGAAGATGTTAATAGTAGTGAAGAGCTTTGCTTCGAAAATTACGCCCCATAGACTCCAATGAAAAAAATGTGTGTCAAAAAAAAGTTGTCTGTCGAAAAATAATTGAAGCACATCAAAACAATTTGGTGCACAAGAGTTGAGTTTTATTTTCGGAGGAAAACTATTCAAATTAGGGATGCACCAAATCCATTATTTTGGGCTGAGCCCCTGAATCCTTTGTGAAAGATTCGGCCGAATACCAAACCGAATCCGAATCCTAATTTGCATATGCAAAACATTTTTTACTTCCTTGTTTTGTGACAAAAAGTAAGGCTATTTCCCTTCCTACCCCTAATTTGCATGTGCAAATTCGGATTCGGTTCAGCCAGGCAGAAGGATTCGACCGAATCCTGATGAAAAAGGCAGAATCCTGGCCGAATCCCGATCCGAATCCTGGATTCGGTGCATCCCTAATTCAAATTCAATTCAAGTTTTCGGGTCGGGACTATTTGATCGAATTTTAGACAATTTTTCATAAATGACCTACCATTCGAATTGTAAATAAAATGGAATTTATTAGAGTTTATAAAAATTCATATTACTCTAAAACCTTTGATAAATAACCCCCATAATGTTTACCAGTTCAAATACATTTCTGTGAATATTTTTCTAAGATGAACCATGCTGCAAGGAAAACGGGTTATTTACATGGTCAGGACATTCCAGAGAGCGCCTTTAGCGGTTATCTAGCTGCTCGCTCCAGCTTTCTTCTTCGACATACGTTCCTGCAAGGATGGCCAACTTTTCTAAACGAGTCTTAGTAGATGGAAAAAGAATGTAATTGTAGAACAGGGATGCCAGTATACCACCGACTAATGGTCCGATCCAGAAGATCTGAAAGATGAAAATAAGGTCAAGAGCAGCCTTTGCCAGAAGATTAGATTTATATATTTGTAGTTTTAAATTTTCAATGCGGCCTCTTTTGCATAGACTGTGACAGAGCAAAATATTTTCATTGGAACGTATAACTTGCAGACAATTTAATGGGGCATTTTAAGCAAAGCTAAATCACTGCATAAACAATAATCAATTCCTTGACAGATCATTTGCCATAGAAAAATGTGAAAGTACTTGGAAGGCAAAGTGTGTAGATACAAAAAAGCATTGCACTGATTAAGAAGGAGACAATCTCTATGGATGACTGGTGGAATAAATTACATTAAAGGGGAACTATCCCGAAAATGAAAATTTAATATAAGCTTCAACATACGGAAATAAGATGTTTTCTAAATATAACCAATTAACAATTCTGTATTGTTTCTGAAATAATCAAGTTTATCTTCACTATTCCTCTCTCAGCATCTGTTTCTCTTCATTCTCTCTTTATGCAGCAGTTGAGTGTCAGCCATTCATTGACAGATTCAATATATCATATAGGGGGGCATCCTTTTGCCTAGAATATGTATTAGAGTTCACTCTATTAAAATCACCAGACATCATGGGGCCCATTTACTTAGCTCGAGTGAAGGAATAGAGGAAAAAAACTTTGAATTGTTTTTTTTGGCTACTTCGACCTTCGATCGATTAGAATGATTCAAACTAAAAATCATTCGACTATTCGACCATTCAATAGTCGAAGTACTGTCTCTTTAAAAAAAAACTTCAACCCCCTAGTTCGCCACCTAAAAGCTACCGAAGTCAATGTTAGCCTATTTGGTCGAACAAAAATCGTTCGATCGATGGATTAAAATCCTTCGAATCTAACGGTTCGAAGGATTTAATGGTTTGATCTAGCGATTTCTCGTTCGATTGAACAAATAGCGCTAAATCCTTCGACTTCGATATTCGAAGGCGAAGGATTTAACTGCGACAGTCGAATATTGAGGGTTAATTAACCCTTGATATTCGACCATAAGTAAATTTTCTCCCATGTCTCTCTACATGCAGAATTTGTGCAAAAGGCAGTTATTTTGTTAGATTTTGTTCATACTGGAGTCAGTTATTTGAGTGATACATCTGCTAGGAAAGATAAGATATATTGCATGAAGAGAGAATGAAGAGAAACAGATGCTGAGAGAGGGATAGTAAAGATAAACTTGAATATTTCAGAAACAATGTAGAATATTTAATTGATGGTTTCTTATTTCAGTATAGTTCCCCTTTACATGAATTATCAAAACCAAGCATAGGTATGGCAATTTCACATCAAGCAGAGATATTCGGCCAACAGAGAGCTGAGGGTAACATATTTCTGCTACAATTAACCTCTAAATGAATGAAACTTACCCAGTGGTTGGCAAAGAGTCTCACAACAACAGCCGGTGCAAATGATCGGGCAGGATTCATTGAGCAGCCGGTGAAGTAGATCTGTACAGAAGTATGTGAGCATTAATCAATAATCATATATATCAAAAATGACTCGGTTTAACTTGGAGAGTTTATATAAGCGGACTCAGAGTGAGTTCATTAACTCACGTGTAGTTATGGGCAAATTTTTCCCATTTCCCCAAGTCGCAAATTTCAAAATTGATGCAGGCAACAATTCTGATGCCGACGAGATTTGACACGCATTAAAGTCAATGGGCATCCGTGAAATTGTTGCCGGCATCAAAATTGTTGTGGAAACACGGAAATTCTCTGCAAATTCGCACTTGCCGATTAAAATCGTCCATCACTACTCCCGTGGGGTTTCCTTACAGATTGCTTTAAAGCTCAAGCAATATTAAAAAGGCCCCTTAGTTCATTTTTGGCAAACTTTGTTAACCATATTTACTGTATGATATAACTGCCAAATGCTGAGGTTGTTACAAGTCAGTAATTGTATGAAATTATACTCTTCTATAGTACAGCTCAACAGAATAAACTGTTGTTCTATGGCTTCGGCTAAATTAGAAAAACCTGTACAACTAGGGATTTATACAGAGTAACTATGCAAAGTTTCAAGTACCTTTAATGAATTGTGCAATGACTGTGCCTAAAGTTGCCTAACTGCACTTACAGGTTGTAAATGACCCCAAAGTTATGGTGATTCAAATTTCACAAATATGTGGATACATAGATCCTATGCTTGTAATAACACAATGTATGTCCTATTTATGCAGCTGTCAGTTAGATCCTAGTTTTATGCTATTCAAAATCTAAAGACCTACCCCTACTAGATGTCCTAGAGTTACTGCAAATCCAATAGATAATGCTGGAGAACCAACGTTATCACTCCTACGGCTGTCTGTTGATGCGAAAATGCACGTAACCAGCTGAAAGGTGAGTATCACTTCCACGACAAATGCGATTCCAGGCGTTGTATTGTTACTAAGCTGCAATAAAATAAAATGGTTAGATTTAAGCCACTAAGACCTATTTCATAGAAAATCTGGGAGTCTTTTACAAAGCAGATCATAATGCACATTAGAAACAACTACATTATAAAATTACTGAGCATTAAACATACACTTCACTTGTTTTGTTGAGGGCTTGGTTTGTATAACAGCTTGAAGCTCATAATATAAAAAGCACAGTTTATAAAGCAGCATTCATTAACGAGACATTAATTCAGACAAATCATAAATAGTGCACATTTAGACATTAGGGATGTGCCAAAATTGCAACTGGGTAGTCTATATGGAAAAGCTATAACACTCAAGTATCAGTCCTACGGCATATGTTTGATCCATAGACTATATATAGATAGACTATATATATTTTATATTAAAGTTATCATTTTGCTGCATTGATTCTGTTTTTTACTGCTTGATTTATCTCTAAGGGTATGACTACACGGACGTATTCAGCGTGTTCTGACGCGCTGCGACAAAACGCAGGGTGCAGCGACTTCGTATCAACACTGCGACTTCATCCGACATTTCTATCACTTACGTTATGTCTGTCGCATGTGACTTCTCGCAGGTGTTTTGTCACAGCGCGTCAGATCGCGCCGAAAACGTCTGTGTAGTCCTACACTAATATATAAGGCATACTGTATATAAAAATCAATGTTTAGCAAAATAAAGTCATTTTTGTGTAGCACACAGTGGAAGTTATCTTGTTGATATAGTCATTTTGCATATATATGTTTTCTACAATGTTTGTCCATTCATTTGTGGGTCCCCCTAATGCTCCGTCTGACTTTTCCATCTCTGGTGTATTCATGCTAATGTTAATTACCAAAAACAGGCTCCAGACTGGGTGATGCAATGTTTTTATGGCCATAGAAATGTTTATGTGGTCATTGACCAACATATTTATGGGTTCCTTGATCAATCAGCCACAAAAATTTAAGTGACTAGTTTAGTTCACAAAGATCATCCAATAAAAATCTCCTTGACACCTTTATGTTCCGATGTGGCCAGATAATAGAGGTCTTCTTGGTGTCTGAAGATTTAATGCAACAAGAAAACCATGTTGTTGGTTTCACTCTCAAAGTCTCTGCATTAATTATAAAAGTTCCAAAAAAAAAAGAAGGGTATTTTCTATCGGTCATTTCACATATCCACTCTACATATCCAGTCTTGGTGCAATTTTATTGTACTAAAATACTCGAATATATAATATTGTAAGCATAAGAAAATACAGGTATAGAATCTGTTATCCGGAAACCCATTATCAGGAAAGCTCCAAACTACAGAAATGCTGTTTCCCATATACTCCATTTTATCAAAATAATCTATATTTTTAAAAATGATTTCCTTTTTCTCTGTTATAATAAAACAGTACCTTGTACTTGATCCAACTGAGATATAATTAATCCTTATTGGAAGTAAACCAGCCAATAGGGTTTATTTACCATTAACGTGATTTTCTAGTAGACATAAGTACGGAGTACGGTACGGAGATCTAAATTATGGAAACATTGGTTATCTGGAAAATCCCAGGCCCTGAGCATTTTGGATAACGGGTCCCATACTTGTATTAGGTTTCTAGGCCCTAAAAGTAGAACTAAAGCCGAACTAAAGAAGTATCTAGAAATGTTGCACATTGTGTTTTGTGCTTCTGTACCAGCCCAAGGCAACCACAACCCATTAGCAGGGAATATTTATGTCTCAAAAGATGCCCCAGTAGCTCCCCATCATCTTTTCTGCTGATTCACTGCACATGCTCTGTCTGGGCTGCTGTCACTTACATGAGCTAAGGGGCTGTCTTACAATATACGGTATATATAGAAAATATATATACAAGGTAATTAATTCAGAGTCTCATTAGATGGCAGTGCACACTTTAATTTTTTGGTGTTACTGTTACTTCTACAGTGAAACACTATGCTAAGGTTGTTAGGCACAGGCCCGGATTTGCGGCAGGGCTGAATAGGCCCGGGCCTAGGGCGGCAAAAAATAGGGGCGGCATGCTACCCAGCCGCATTATGGGGACGTTCGCGTCCCCATTCAACTACACTAGCTGCGACGGCGTTTTTTCGCCGGCGCGCTGGGAAGGCGGGTGCTAGGACTGCGCGGCCTAGGGGCGGCCGGAGAATAAATCCGGCGCTGGTTAGGTAACAATGGCGTGTTCTCAAGATAAGAAAGAAAATTTTCCGTACAGCACCCATCCATTTAAAATGCCTTTATTGGTACATTTTTGGCAAACAGCCTGGTCTGCGACGTTTCAGGCCTACCGGCCTTTTTTCAAGCTCAACAATGGCGTGTTCTCAAGATAAGCACAAAATGCATTCAATATGAAAGTACTAATTGTATATATATATATATATATATATATATATATATAGTGAATAAAGTACCCCCTCTTGTAAAATATAAGGATATTATAAGTTACCTTCGGCCTCGTGTTTTTATACAGGTCATGGAACTCCGAGGTAACTTCTAATATCCTCATATTTTACAACTGGGGGTACTTTATTTATTATAATACACAAGTTTCAGTGAGTCATGTGACAGAAATGACATCAGAACTCACCGTTTATAACTGATGACATACGAACTCACCGTTTATAAGGATATAATTTACAAGATATTCATGGCTTTTGTGTATTATATATATATATATATATATATATATATATATATATATATATATATATATATATATATACTACCTTTCAGATACAGTAGGTATGTTTAATGTAATTAGGGCACACAGAGGAATCAGTTGATAATACAGCAGCTGTTCATAGAGATACAAACATAAGAGGAAGTGCAGTGCCTATAAATCAGTAAGCTCCTCTGTACAAATGGGTTTTTCTGCTCAGTGCGGGGTAGAAATAACACAATGGATAAGTCTATAGGCCCCTGTAGAATAACAGCTTGCCAGAAGAATGGTGTCTATAGCACAGTGTAAATATTCAAAGGTGTATCCAGGGTCAAATATGATCCGGGGGTCTGTCTCTGCCAGCTTTTGGGATTACCCACTTCATAATCCATAGCAAGTGATGCAGCAAGAAATACAATGGGACAAATGCTTCTTTTTCACTTTGAGAAGATTATGAGAAGCAAAAAATGAACATAATAAAGCTTGGGTTTGCAAATTCATTATAACTTACACAAAGGGATCCGTTATCCAGAATTTACGGAAAGGCCAACTCCAGCTTTTAAAAATTATTACATTTTTCTCTGTTATAATAAAACAGTACCTTGAACTTGATCCAAATTAAGATATAATGAATCCTTATTGGAAACAAAAACAGACTATTGGGTTTATTCAGGGGGTTATTTACTTAAATCCAAATTTATCTCATAATTAAAATAAAAAAGGTCTACCAAACTCCCATGCCCTAGTTTGCCTTATTTATTAAGGAAATAGCTCAGATCGGGGAAAATAAGTGATAAAATTGAGAGACTTTTCCCCGAATTGCTTGATTTTTGCCTGAAAACCCTGAATTTATTGGATTATTGGGCTAAACCCAGAGCAAACCACAATATCTTCAAATTGGAATAGGGCCATCTCCCATTGACATGATTTTCTAGTAGACATAGGGTATGAAGATCCAAGTTACAGAAAGATCCATTATCTGGAAAACCCCAGGTCCCGAGCATTCTGGATAACAGGTCCCAGACCTGTATACATTTACATTTAAAAAAATTGGAAATCAAGGTGACAGTGTGATAATCACACGTAGTATGGGTATGGGACCTGTTATGCAGAATGCTTGGTTACTGAGATATTCTAGATAAGGGGGTCTTACTTTAATTTGGATCTCAATACCTTTAGTAAGAAAGTAAATTTGATTAAAATGGGAGATGCTTTCCTGTAATTCAGAGCTTTCTGGATAACAGGTTTTCCAGATAACAGAGCCCATGCCTGTATGAGTATGTTTGCCAGTGTATAAGTATTTCCCTATAGTTTTGTGCAGTCACTGCACTGCAGTAAGCCAATCCCTAGAATTTTTTTCGACTGTATTTCAGATGATATTTGGCTACTAGATACAAGGATTATGCTATCATAATAAACCTGGCACTTTACAGTCATTATGGTTACAGTGATGCAGCTGTAATTACAATATAACATTCTCTTCACTCAGTACAAGTCCTAAGAGGTGCATAGCTTCTCAGACTGTTACTGGAATTCTTACCGTATTGCTAGCAAGGTTCCCTCTGACATGTTGTGGTACCACACCATAAAGTATTCCAGCTCCAGCCAGACCTCCCAGAAGCTGAGCAATAATGTAGAAAAATGCTCTCATAATGGAAATCTGAGACCCAACCAGGAAAGATATAGTGACTGCTGGATTGATATGAGCACCACTAATATGTCCTACTGACTGGACCAGTGTCCCTATGACCAAGCCAAAGGCTAGTGAAATCTGAAGGAATGTTGGAAGGGCAGCGGGCCATTTCAGAGCAGAACCCAGTCCGAAAAATACAAATATGAGGGTAGCAAGGAATTCAGCAAATGTCGCCTTCCAAAACACCAAGGTGCAAAGTTCCCTCTTCATTTTGAGGATGGAAAGAAAAGAGGGATAAAAGTTCAGCTGTTTTGCCAGAACTAACTTGCAGAATGGTGTTGGCTTATATATATATTTTATTTTATATACACAGCAATTATGTGAGCAGCTGATTATTCAAGGAGGTGGAGCTGGTTTCTCCTCGAGATGTAGATAACATTTTTCTCTAGAATATTTTCAGTGACGTCCTCCTCCTCTTATGTCATCTGGAACAGATTCACATTTTTGCAGGCATGACACATATTGAATAGATTTATATAATACACAAAAGCCATGAATATCTTGTAAATTATATCCTTATAAACGGTGAGTTCTCATGTCATCAGTTATAAATGGTGAGTTCTGATGTAATTTCTGTCACATGAAAATTTGTGTATTATAATAAATAAAGTACCCCCAGTTGCAAAATATGAGGATATTAGAAGTTACCTCGGAGTTCCATGACCTGTATAAAAACACTCGGCCTTTGGCCTCGTGTTTTTATATGGTCATGAAACTCCTCGGTAACTTATAATATCCTTATATTTTACAAGAGGGGGTACTTTATTCACTATATAACGTCTGAGGAAAAGTATTCTCTTATCAGTTTCGTAAACTACTAGAGCACCTCTGTCAACCAATCAGAGTACAGGTATCAGACCTGTTATCCAGAATGCTTGGGACCTGGGGTTTTCCCGATAACGGATCTTTCCGTAATTTGGGTCTTCATGCCTTATGTCTAGTAGAAATTCATTTAAACATTAAATAAACCCAATAGGCTGGTTTGGCTTCCAATAAGGATTAATTATATCTTAGTTGGGATCAAGTACAAGCTACGGTTTTATTATTACAGAGAAAAAGGAAATCATTTTTAAAAATTTGGATTATTTGGATAAAATGGAGTCTATGGGAGACGGCCATTCTGTAATTCTGAGCTTTCTGGATATCGGGTTTCCGGATAAGGGATCCTATACCTGTACTATATTTCCCAATCATCATGTTTCTGGAACTTGGCAGACTTTCTGCCAACTAATAAGATGTCTTCTATGGGAAACTGCCAGCATCTTTGTTCTCTCAACCCCAATCAGCTTTTGGCACAACATGTCATATCCTATCAATGTCCTTCCTAACCAAGTGCTTGTATATAAGATGAACAAATGAAGTTTGCACATTTATCGTGAATGGAGACATTTTGAAAGATTGGGTGGGATGATAATTGTGACCCCTAGCGTTCTGGCAGGTCCTACTGGAGTGGGATAATGGCTACGAAATGTCATTGGCACAAGAGAGAAAAGAGCAAAAAAAGCAGTAAATACATTATTTATGTATACCGTAATAAAGGTTTTTCAAGAGTGAAAATATTAAAAGTATTCAGCCGTTGCATGAAATGTTTTAGAAGTTAGAAATATACAAATCCACAAATTCAGGTGATTTCATAATAAAGATTATTTTCAGGGGCAAATTTATCAAGGGTCGAAGTGAAAATTCGAATTTTCAAGGTTTTTTTTTTATGGCGAAGACTGTCAAATTTGACTAGGGAATTGTGCAAATTCGATTCGAGTTTTGTTTGGTTTCGAGATTTATCAATCATTGGCCCTTTAAGAACTCTAATTCAACTATCCGCCACCTAAAACCTGCCGAACAGAAGACGTCCTGGGATCAATTTGCAGTTGTTTGCAGCCTTCCTGACATTTGCGGGGTTTTTTCGGAGAAAAAAACTCAAATCAAGTTTTTAAAATTCAAGAAATTCAAGAATTTTTTGGCAAAGCAAAACGGGACAAATTGACCCATCACTAGTTTTTAGTAAATTTGGCAGGCATGAATTTATGGCGAATATCAGAATTCACGAAACTGCCACGAAAATTTGCTGGCGTCAAAAAATTTTGGACACGCATCAGATAAGTTTCTCGCAAAAAAAAAAAACCGTTGAGCGTCAATATTATTTGGATACCCATTGACTTAGCGGCAGCGTCAAAACTATATTTTTCGCAGTTTCACGAATTGCGGCAAATTCACGCATTTTGACCCTGATGAGTAAATTTGCAAAACTGCAGCGATAATTTGCATGGCGTCAAAAAATTTGGGATGCGTATCGGTAAAGTCGATTGCGACAAAACTGTTGTGTGTCAACATTATTCAGACGTCTATTGACTTTAACGCCGGCTTCAAAATTGACGAAAGTGGCAGAATTGACGTGGGCGTCAAAATTCGAGTTTCTTGCATTTTTCGTTGTTTCGTGAATTATGCAGGAAGTTCACTAATATTTAGACGAAGCAAAACGGGACAAATTCGCCCATCACTAGTTTTTACCCTTCAAAAATTAAGAAAAAAATCCAGGATAAAATAACGATACAAACAAAGGTGTTTATTTGTGATAAGTATGATTCAGAGAAATGAACGTTCTATGAATGTTCATAAATTGGCCCCTTAGTGACTTGCCCGGGATGACAAGACAATGAAATAGAGACTGATTACTTTTACAGTAGTTGCTGCTCAGTAACAAAAATAGATTGTCGGATTTATAAAGTGTGTTCCGCGCTGGAACGATTCAGCTTAACATTATGCAATGACAGTAAATTGAATTCCACTTGGCACGAGCTTCTGTAGAAACATGCGCTGATCCAGTCTGTCCCTAATATTGGAAAGTGACTGTAAATCCCTGTTTTACATTTAAACCCCATTAGACAGAACAAGAAAAGAAATGTTTATAAGTGATGACTGATAACACAAATTCCTTGGGTTGTATATTTAATACTTGATGTCAGATATCCTGTTACAGCTCTGGAATCAAACCATGCTGCATACTTGCTAGTAACCCTTTGCCTGCCATTAAAGTCATAGCCGACTCGTAGTAAGTAGGGAAAGCGGCTACATCTAGTAATAATAAGCAATTCTCCAGAATCCATATAAAAGGAAACCATGATAGTCTGTCTGTGCTTGCAGGGACCATTTCTCACTTCCTCTTAGGCTCACAGTGTAACAAACCCCCTCCCTCACCATGTTCCATTGTGAAGTGGTGGAATCTGGGACTTAGAGTCCCTCTGCTTTTCCAATAATCTGTTTAAAAAGTGAGGTGGCAAGGTGATGGAGGAGTTGCATGACACTGTGAGCCTTATGGGGCATGGGAAGTGGCTCATGCAAGCATCATGGTTTCCTTTCAATCTAGTTAATAATTTCCACAGACTGAACAAAAACATATATGTTTAGTTTATAAAGTTGTGTTTATGTACCTTATTCTACATCCAGTAAGCTCAGCGAATTAGGTCATTTAAAAGGGTGCATGGGAAGATTAGCTTTTTAAATGGTAGGCAAGAGGGCTTATACAGGGAAGAGACAGGGACACAACATTTCTAAAATATAGGGCTTTGACTTTACTTTAATCAACTCAAAAACACATCAACAGGGTGCTTGTTTTTGTTTCATATTGCAGCACAAAGCATAACAGTCACTGCTGAGCTGAGCAAGTAGTCTTCGTGGCTACCCCAGAGCCTCTCCCACAGTCTAGACCAGCAGAACTTTAGCCCCCTGTTACTCACAATATAGAGATCAACTTCTCTCTGTCAGCCAAGCCACACAGCCTAGTTCCAAGTCAGCTTCACTGCTGAACTTCCCAAAACACTCTCCAGGCACAGTCACAGGCCCATTGGCACTCTCTTTCTCTCTCAGAAACAATAGAATTCTAGAACCCAGGGTCGGACTGGGGGGGCCGGGGCCCACCGGAGCTGCTGTCCAAGGGTACCCCTCCGTCCTCCCTTTCTGAGCTGGCATGCTGCGCTGTGTGCACATGCGTGATGGTTTTGGCCTTTGTCGGGCAATACAGGAATAAGGTGCAGAATTGTTTTTGCCCATCGTGGGGCAGTCACTGTAGGAAGAAGGTGCGGCTCTGGTCTGGGCTGGCTGGGCTCACAAGATACACGCACCGAATATAGTACGAACATTGTTTCGTACAATATTATCTGTGCATCTATGGCCACCTTTAGTCTCATGCTCTACAAGTCCCTTGGCTCTCTCTCAGGCTTCCTCTCACACACTGGGAACAGCCAGAACCCTCAGGTATTGGATCACACCCTTTTAAACTCTACTGGCATCTCTACTCTCAGCTGCCACCTAATAACCTGACTGCAAGGAAATATTAACTCTATGTCCACAATTACACGGACCGACTGTCGGATGACATTCAGTCCAATTATATCTTCACGTGTGCAACTCCATCCAGCTTGTCGTGTGCATTTTGTGGGCGGGCATTGATCAGACGAAAACCTCTTGTGGAGCTCTACCCTGAATCCATCTGCAGCCGATATTATGCACCTTAAATGTACAATTCCCTGTACATTTTTATCCCAGATATTCCAAGCACACTGTCACAGGGGGTATATTAATAATAGCAGATCATTTTGTGGTCACACCCTTATTGCACCCCCACTTAATGATTTTACATTTTTTAGTGTTGAGCTCCTTTTTTGTTTATTTTCCCTTTAACACATCAGTGCTGCTGTGGCCTGTGATCCCTCCACCAATTTGCTTGGTGCTATGCAATTTATTTAGGGTCTTATAGTGGAATCCAATGGAGGTTTGTAGCAGAAAAGATGGAAGTGATTTGGGTGCATGAGAACCATAGTTAGTTTTGCTTTGGAAATACAATGCTTCATAAATACTTGCTATCCCAAGCACATTAGGTCCATTGCATGACGTTTCTAAAATAGTTATAAATGTGATACGGATCTGTCAGTTGCATGATGTCGATTCTACATCATCTGCAAGAAAAGTAAATCAAATCTACATTTCCAAATGTTAACATTACGCTACAGGAGAAGTACAGTATCTTGTCTAGCAACTATAAGCCAGTTAAGTACGTGTGTACCTTGAGATGCAAGTATTTAGCAGAGATACGTGCCTGCAACAAAGAGCAAAACAAGTTTTAATCTTCATATTCTTTTAGTTGTGCAAGACCAAAGCCAAATAAACAGCATTCCTAATCCTATCAGAGGACAGCATCTTGTTTTAACGGACCTCAATGGACATTTTGTTCCTTAAGTACTATGTGTTTTTAGAACTAAGCAAAATTTTACTCCAAACTTTTAAAGTGAATAAAAGGAGTTTCAAGGACCATTATATATCCATTATACAAATTTCCAGAAGGCTTGTTGCCCTAGTACAGGGGAATAACTATGGTGGCATAGACTTATGAGGGCAAATTTAATAAAAGGCGAAGTGACTAACGCTGGCGAAAATTTGCCAGCGTGGCGTCATTTCGGAACTTTGCCGATTTACTAATGGTCGCTGGCCTAACTTCGCTAGTGAAGGAGATAGACTTTAGCAGTACTTCGCTCCCTAACGCCAGGTGAGTTTGCGCTCTGGCGAATGGCCGTAATCACGCAAATTCACTAAGATGTGGATTTTACTGAACGTTACCTTTTGCGCCAGACTTGCCTTTGCCACCTCAGACCAGGAAAAGTGCAATAGAGTAGATAGGACTTCCTCAAAAAATATTTGAAAAAAGTCCCAAAATCGTTTCTTTTTTCAGGGGGATAGGCTGCAAAAGAGTGTAATTTTTTTTTGTGGTAACCGGCTTCCCCCCTACATTTCCTTACATATGGCACATAAACTATACAGTGGGCTCATGTGTAGGACAATATAACAACTTTATTTTATTTTATTAAGGTTCCCTGGGCTTGTGTAGTGTAATGGATTTGCTGCAACATACACGTCCATTGAACTTTAACTTCCCGCGTATGCAAATTAGGCAACGCTTGCGCAACATCGCTTTGCTTGGTGCAATAATGCTGGTGCAACTTCGCCAGCATTCGGCGCCCTGGACGCAACTTCGGATTTTAGTGAATTAGCATTGTCCTGGCGAATCTACGCCTGGTGAAGTGTTGCGATGTGAGCAAAGCCGTCGCTGGTGAATTTTTGGAGGTTAGTAAATTTGCCCCCATGGTGTTCTTGAGAATAGCTTGTGACTGCTTTAGAAAGTCCAATTTACAGTTGTTACTCACTATAACTTCTATGGATTAAACTTGTTTTAAACTCAGGGAAGCAGTAAGTGGAAACTCTTGCAGGCAGATAACAGTACTTGATTGCCATAGTGCAGGTATGGGATCTGTTATCCAGAAACCCATTTTCCAGAAAGCTCTGAAATACTGGAAAACCATGTCCATTTGGGGCAAAGTGAATAACACTGTGACGTCATTTCGGGACTTCACTGATTTACTAACGGGCGCTAGCGAAGGAGATAGACTGTAGCACTACTTCGCACTCTAACGCCAGACGGCGACTCTTCGCTGTGGCGAATCGACATAACTACGCAAATTCACAAAGATGCAGATTTCAATGAATGTTACCTCTTGCGCCAGACTTGCCTTCGCAACCTCAGACCAGACGAAGTGCAATAGCGTAGATAGTAGTTCCTCCAAAAAAATTCGAAAATTAAAAAACGCTGGCGGCTTTTTAGTTTTTCAGGGTGATAAGTCCTTAGTGAGCCCTGGTTGTAAGACCCTTTTCCTGAATTTTATCAGTAATCTTATCTGGTTCATTGCTTGTCCAATAGGTGATAGTATTTAAAAGTTTAAAAGGGGAGCACATGTGCTCAGGGCTCACGCTTCCTGGATTCCACTTTGGCGGAGGTGGGTACAGGTGTGGGTCTGAGCATGTGACAGGCCCTGTTCAGGGAAAGTTTATGTAGTAGTAGAAGTTTGTGTAATAGTTGCTCTAGGAGCGAAAGTTAGAGGCAGTATATTAGGTGACCAGCTTTCTGGCTCCAATGAAGAAAGTAGTACCCTTGTGGTGATCAAGCCACCAGACAGGGACACTAGTGAGTGAGCTCAGGAGCAGGGAAATTGCCAAGGAGTAAGATACCCTGTGGGATCCCTAGTGCTGGGGAAAACCAGCAATACAGTCTTCATTACCCCTAAGAGGGATCTACTTGCAAAATTTCAACATGTGAAGATTTAGAGACTCATAGGGTTAAGTTCCCCTATGGTCCTTAAAGTACAACATGGTTGGAAATCCACTTCCTGGCGAGCTAAGTGCTGGACCTAAATTGGATTACAAAGGTTTTCCACAGTTTGCTGTTAATGTACTTTGCCTGATTGCTGTGAGATAGATCCACTGCCATTTGTTCAATAAACATGTTATTATTGAAGCAACCCACTGGACTGCTGTTCCTTCCAACCTTGTTGATCTGAGCACCAGGAGACATATAGTATCCACCTGAGGGTAAGGTGCTTAAAGAGGCCAACACTAGGGATGTAGCGAACTGTTCGCCGGCAAACTAGTTCGCGCGAACTTCGACTGTTCGCGTCCGCCGAATGTTCGCAAACGTCGCGCGACGTTCGCCAATTGGTGTTCGCGTTCGATTCGAAGTAAAATTTCATTCGACCATTCGACCATTCGACCGTTCGATCGCTAAAATGGAATGATTTCCATTCATTCGAACGATTATAAGCATTCGATTGAATTAAAATCATTCGATCGAATAGCTTCGATCGTTCGATTCGAACGAAAATCCTTCGATCGTATGAATAAAATCCTTCGATCGAACGATTTTATTGAGCGTTCGAAGTTCGCGAACAGTTCGCGAACTGTTCGCTTTTTTGCCGGTGTTCCCGAACGGCGTTCGCGAACACATTAACGGCAGTTCGCTACATCCCTAGCCAACACACACACACTGCAGGGAGTTGCCCAAACCACAGGGATACTATCAAGTCACACTATCATCTCACACTTTTCAGGCCCACCCATGGGTGCAGTAGATTTGGGTTACAATTACACTCACAATTGTGATGTTTAAAAAGGCATATTGAGTCCTCTTTCAGTTCTCCCGTGTTGTTTCAGAGTCCCAGACGGAACCATAACCTCTTTTCTTTTCCAATTATATTTATTGGCATTTGATATGCACAGTGACAAATAACAACAGCGCATAATAATTGCACAACAAAAGTAAGCTAGCATACTTAGGATAGATAAAAAGAAATAAGATTACAATGCAAAGTAAAATGGAATATAGAAAAAATTGCAAATTTCAGAACTAACTGCAAATGGACAATTTTTTCAAACTGAATAACACTTTCCTCTCTATAATAAAAAGAAATGAATGATGAAAACATAAGTAACCTATGGAACATCAAGCGGAGTGAATAGAATGCTCTCCAGGAGTGTAGAACCATACTCTCAATCTGGGACTCTTAAACAACACGTGCGAACTAAAAGGGGACTCAATATGCCTTTTAAACATCATAACTATGAGTTCAGGAGCATATACATAAGTGGTGGATCTTAAAAAAAAAAGCCATATAATTGGAGGCATACAACATACTACACTATAATATTTTTTCTTTTGCTATATACTTCCCTGAGCTATCAGCGCTGACTCACATTTATTCAGTGTTAATTATATCTTATGTTACTTTTGTCAGTTTCCTTAGAACTTGGAAAGCTCTGTTATTGGTCTGTCTGTATGATACAACATATAATTCTACAGCTGTCCTCACTAAGGGGCAGATATATCAAGGGTCAAAGTAAAGAAAGTTGAATTTCGAGCCATTTATGTGTACTTCGTATATCGAATAGGCCAAAATTTGTTTCGAATTTGAAAAAAATGTGACTATTCGAATATCGATATCCTAGAACCTGTTTGGAGTCATTTGGAAACACTTTGAATCAATTGAATATGATCTTACTTCGATTCGAATGATTGGAATACTGCATATTCACCCGCAAAAAAAACCTTTTTTCCTTCAAATTTCGAGTGTTCAAAAAAAACTCCCATTACTTCGAAATTTGACTCTTGAAAAATCTGCCCTAAATGTTCATTTCTCAAAAGGATTCTGAGACAATTTGCAATTGGTTTTATTTTTTTTATTATTTGTGGTGTTTGAGTTATTTAGTTTGCAGTTTCAGCAATCTGTTTGCTATGGTCCAAATAACCCTAGCAACCATGCATTGACTTATATAAGAGACGGGAATCTGGATAGGAGAGGCCTGAATAGAAAGATGAATGATTAAAAAGTCGAAATAACAATGCATTTGTAGCCTTACAGAGAATTTGTTTTTTTAGATGGCATCAGTGACCCCCATTTGAAAGCTGGAAAAAGTCAAAAGAAGAAGGCAAATAATTCAAAAACTATAAAAAAGAGAAAATTAAGGCCAGTTGAAACATTGCTGAGAAATAGCCATTCTTTAACATACTGAAAGTTGAATTAAAGATGAACCACCCCTTTAATGAATTATTCAAAATATAACCAATTGCTGAAAAAATCCACAAATCAAACCCGGCAAGAGGGTGCACAGTGTGGCAAGGTATTAAAAAAAGAATTGACAAGGTTTGGGTGGTCATTAAAAAGGTCCTTCTAGATTACATTAACATACAGTATATGGTGAATAGACTAGAGGAAATTTTATGAATTTCTCCCCGGCATTGGTATTTTTTTTAATATTCGCAGCTTACTTACATGATAACTGTATAATTGTTTTCGAAAGTGCCCACTGGTTTACCTGAATTTGCAAAGGCAAAAGCCATTTAAAGGACAAGGAAAGGCTAAAACTAAGTAAGCTTTATCAGAAAGGTCTATATAAATATACCAGTAAACCCTCAAAGTAATGTTGCTCTGAGTCCTCTGTCAAAAGAAACACAGCATTTATTTCCTTCTATTGTGTACACATGCACTTCTGTATCAGACTTCCTGTTTACAGCATAAACCTACAGGGCAGGGCTTGAGCATGCTCAGTTTGCTCCTCTCTACCTCCCTGCTGTAATCTGAGCCCAGAGCTATGACTGAGCAGGGATATACAGACAGGAAGTGATGTCACACCAAGTGAATATAGCAGCTACTATCCTAAACAAACAGAGTGAGTTTCTAGAGCTGTTACTCAGGTATGGTAAAGCATTCTACAGAATAAATAGTGTTATAGCGTACACTATTGTGGCTAATATATTGGCAATAAACTGCTTCAGGACCTTTCCTTCTCCTTTAAAGACTGTATGATGAATATACTGTATATATATTACCAGCATGCAGCAATATTTGTTTGATATATTTGTTATGTTTTGAATTCAGAGCACCCATTCTGTATCCTAGGCTTTGTCTAATAGCAACATCTCATTGTACATTATATCTAGAGCATCATAGCTTGATATGACAATATACAGGCATATAAAGAACAGAAGTCATGAATAATCACAATTATTATAGGTTCAGCTGCCAAAATACTGGTGTCTGTGCTGCACCAAACACAATAACTTCGGAAATGATGAGCACTGCTTCTTTGTCCTAAATTCGATTCAAGCCAGCACATTATCTGCATGGCGTTTGCATGTTTTCCCTATATTTGAGTGGCTTACCCAAGGGTATTCCAGTTTACATATGTGAATATTATAGGGACTAGTGATGGGTGAATTTGCTCAGTTTCACTTAGCCGGAAAATTCACGAATTTCGTGCGAAATTCTCAAAACGGCAAAAAAAGGCGAAATGGCACGTTTCGTTTTTGACGCCAGCGTCAGTTTTTGACACCGGCATCTGTCTTTGACGCTGGCGTCCGTTTTTCTGGCGAGAATGTGCTGGCGTCCAAAAAACGGATCGCACAAATTCGCGCCTGCCGAATAAATTCGCCCATCACTAAAAGGGACCTTACATTTTATGCTCCACTGTGGCTGATGATATGAGTCATCTCTGTAAAGCACGGAAAAATATATTGGCACTGAATAAATATAGAATAATAATTATGCAGTGGATCAAACAGGGAGGGTTTATTAATAAAAAGTCCGACCAAACTGGAATCCACGGTTTGCCCGTATTTATCAATAAAAGACTCGATTGTGAAAAACCGCAACTTTTTTCGGATTGTCATGTGAAAAACCTGAATTTTTTGCATTTAATGCCCAAAAACCACAAAAAATTCACGTTTTCGCAGAAAAAACTAGCGCTAAACCCTGAAAACATCTTCAAATGGTTAAGGGTACATCTACCAGTGGTTTTAAATG
This sequence comes from Xenopus petersii, assembly GCA_038501925.1. Taxonomy (NCBI): domain Eukaryota; kingdom Metazoa; phylum Chordata; class Amphibia; order Anura; family Pipidae; genus Xenopus; species Xenopus petersii. Next base: position 37,278,269 of record CM076674.1, read on the forward strand.
GTGTATTTTTAAATTCTGACTTGGAACAGATTTGTGGCTTAATGAATTGTGAAGAAATCTCTTATTTTTTTACAGCAACACTCAATAAATAACCCCCTACAATGTCTGAGGTCTTAAGTGTGAGAAAAGGCTAGGCCCTAAACATATGGTGTAAACCACTGCACAAGAAGTTTAGCACTCTTCTACAGGTATGGGATCTGTTATCCGGAAACCCATTATCTAGAAAGTTCCGAATTACGGAAAGGCCATCTCCCATAGACTTATTTTCATTCAAATAATCCAATTTTTTTTAAAAATAATTTTCTTTTTCTCTGTAATAATAAAACAGGACAGGTATGGGATCTGTTATTCAGAAACCCGTTATCCAGAAAGCATGCAAATTATAGAAAGGGTATCTCCCATAGACTCTGTTATAATGACATAATCTATATTTTTAAAAATGATTTCCTTTTTCTCTGTAATAATAAAACAGTGCCTTGTACTTGACCCCGACTAAGATATAATTAATCCTTATTGGAGGAAAAAACAGTCTTTTGGGATTATTTAATGTTTAATTATGGAAAGATCTGTTACCCGGAAAACCCCAGGTCCCGAGCATTCTGGATAACAGGTCCCATACCTGTTCTACTGCAATGCATTCATGTCTCAATTTCAAATTCAATCTTATTTACTTTTATGGCACTGCACAGGTTTTATCCAAAAGGATGAAGTGGGTCAGACAGCCAACACCCCAAAGACAAGGAAAGTTGTACAAGGATGTCATAACTTTAATTTCTATCATGTACTGTTTTGCATGTACAGAAGGTCGGTTCACTGATTGTGAAAGTGTATGACCTCATTGTACATAAATAATTGCAGCCTGTACAGTTATTATCTCCTGATTATCAATTCATCTGGAAATTAGCAGCAAAATATATTTAACAGTCGTTATCAATGTCACACCCATATATTAGCATTGACGTATACCCAAAGTGATTTTATCATCTTCTTGTTTGACAAATGCAACTGGTTTATAGAAGTTTGACATTTCTGCTATGCTTTATGATTTAATTATACTGTAATTGTTTTGTTCTCCACCAGATACTGCTGACGTGCAGAGAGCATTGTATTCCTAAATTATTAACTGTATTTGCATTGGTAGAAATGATTGTCATTATTATTATTATGCATAGCAATAGATGGGGTCCACTGCAAAAGACTTACAGTTTGTTAGGAAGCGTAAGAGGTGTAAATATTCTGCCAGAAATTGGCTTTACAATTTACTGTCTAACTACATCTCACATCTTGGAGAACAATACATTAATGGCCAAGTGCAGTTAAAAATCGGTATAAATAGAATATATTTTATTAATGAGGGATGGGAATGATACTGTGACTTCATAAGTCTACCCTATGATTCACAACTTTACCTTTACAAACTCCATAAAAATAGAAGTTACTGAACAAAGACATTGCTAGGTCACCCAAATGCTAGAAATAATTTCGGTATAACAGGTATGGGTTCGTTATCCGGAAACCTTTTATGCAGAAAGCTCTGAATTACTGTAAAGCCATCTCCCATAGACTCCATTTTAATCAAATAATTCAAATTTAGGGAAAAATTTACCTGTTTTTAACAAAGATATTGTTAGGGTACCTGGCAGGTGGCAGGGATGCCCACCACCTCGTTTGCGGGGACACCCACCCACGCTTCTTGTTTTCTGTTCCAGTACTTCGATTGGTGCCCTTGCCTGCCCAGAACTCTCTCCCTGGTCCTCTCACGTTAAGACCTGTGGGCACCCGAGTATCGGAGGGCTCCTCCTGAAGTGAAAGGTGGTTGTTATTGGCGGATAAATATTTTTGACGTCAGCGACAGTTCTGTCGACAGCAACAATTCCGACACTGGCGACAATTCTGATGCCCATTAAAGTCAATGGGAGCCTAGAATTGTCGCCGGCGTCTGAATTGTCGCCAGCATCAGAATTCGCGGAAATGTCACGAATTTATTTGCTGCGGCGAAACGTGGAAATTCGCCACAAATCCGTTCCTGGTGAATAAATTCACCCAACACTACTGGGCACTCCTGGGAAACTGACAATGGAGAATGGAGACATGAAAGGAAAACAAGGGGAAGAGAATGGAGACATGGGAAATAACCAGTACAGGTACGGGACCTGTTATCCAGAATACTCAGGACTAGGGGTTTTCCAGGTAAGGGATCTTTCTTTTAAATGGATATTGTCATTGGAAGCACATCATTGGAAACACATCTGCTGCTCCAGCAGAATTCTGCACTGAAATCCGTTTTTCAAAAGAGCAAACTGATTTTTTTATATTTAATTCTGAAATTTGGCATGGGGATAGACATTTTGTCAGTTTCACATGAGCCCTCAGGTCTCTTGTGACTTGTGCTCTGATAAAGTTCAGTCACTCTTTACTGCTGTACTGCAAGTTGGAGTGATATCACCCTCCCTCCCTTCCCCCTCAGCAGCCCATTAGCAGCCAATCAATGGAACCAATAGGGTTGCCACCCGGCCCGTATTTTACTGGCCTAGCCGGTAAAACACCTGCCAGGGCCGGGGCCGGTATTACAAATTTACCAGCAAAGTAGCTGCCGGTAATTTGTAATACCATTTACAAAATCCCTTGCCCGCGGATGAAAACTTTTCAAACATTTTCGTCAGCTTCGGGCGGTGGCCCTGCCCCTTTTGTGGCGCTACCCCAGTGGCTCTGCCCCTTTTGTGTTGCGCCTCATCAGCTCCGCCCCTTTTTGCACCACGTCCCGCCCCTTTATTTTCCGCCCCCACCACTGGCCGGTAATTTTTTTTTTTAAAAGGTGGCAGATACAAGATAGCAGTTATCTAATGTAAGCGCCCTGGAGGTGTTGTGCGATGCTCAGACATATTGTCTTTCTATACCACTTACAGAGTCCTTGCAAAATAGTCTCTCAAACCTTTGAACAAAGTCCATTTATGTTTATCAGCTGCACTTACCACTGGTGAATATGAAGGTCCTCACTGGTCACTCAAATTGATGAAATCCGAGTAACGGCACCAAATGTAACCCTCCGTTTCTGTCACATGGACCCACGTGACCCTCTGGTCCACACACTCATCAAGACGTTTGCAGATTTTCGTAATAAAAGGAATATTACATAATAATTCATTGTGAACAAAACACCAAATATTGACCTTAACAATATTCATCAAGGAAAATAAGAGTAAAATCAAATAAGAAAATAAAAATAAGATAAGATAAAATAAGAGCTTCCTCTTTACCAACTAAACAAACAAGTATTTAACAAAGTAATATACTAAATTATCACATCAGTTACTCCTGGAATTGCAATGGGTATAAAGAGAAGAGTTTTTGTTAGAATTATACAAAAATGTATCCTCAGACTCCAGAATTTGAAGATAAGGAGACCATAGCTTAAGAAAATGTTCTCTAAAACCTAAACTACTATACCTAAAGCCAATTGCCTCATCTATGCATAAAGATCTAAGTTATGATAAAATAAACTTCAAATATGGGGAAGTTTCCTGAATCCAATATAGGAAGATGGATTTACGATGGATTTACGAGTGGCAGCAATGGCTGGATGTATAACATTTTTATAATTATTCCACAACTTTGTCTTTGTAAAACAACTTGCAAAAGATATTACTTGAAAGTCAAGTAGTGCAAATTCAGGAGATAATTTAAGGTCAATAGTCAATTTTTCATTTAGGAAGTCTTTAAGGTTACTCCATAATTCAGAAATAAAAGGACATTCCCACACTTAGGGGCAGATTTACAAAGCTCGAGTGAATAGTTCCAATCAAAAAGTAATTTTTTGGGTACTTCGACCATCGAATTGGTAAAAATTGGTAAAAATCGTTCGACTATTCAACCATTCGATAATCGAAGTACTGTCTCTTTAAAAAAAACTTCAACTTCATACTTCGCCAAATAAAAGCTACCGAAGTCCAATGTTAGCCTATGGGGACCTTCCCCAGCACTTTTCTAAGTTTCTTTTCGTCTAATAAAAATCCTTCGAGAGCTTTTGCTCTAAAATCCTTCAAATTCGATATTCGAATTCGAAGGATTTTACTTCGAGGGTCGAATTTGAGGGAAATTAGACCCTTGATAAATCTGCCCCATAGTGTAATAGAGAAACATTCTCTGACTTACATTTAAGACAATAAGAAAGTGTGATACCCTCTGAGTTCTTAAAAGAGTTATAGCTTAAATGGATCAATCTAAAATGTTGAACATCACATCTGATACGTTTATTAAAGATAATAGAGGATAATAAATGTTGAGAAGTAATGTCAACTTTTAATAGGGATGACCACTTTTCTGCTAAAATTTGTAAAGGATTAAGATTGCAAGGAGAGGATCGAAGACAAAAGTCAGTAATATATGAAATCCTGTTAAAAGTAGGTTCTTCTACAATTTTTTGGATCCCTTTAAAAAGAGGAAGTTTATCTATAGCAACATTGTTGTTATTTGTGAGAAGGTCTAAACCACGCAGAAATCTCATATGAATTAGTCTGTCACACTCGTTAAGATCAAACTTAGATTTCAAATCTTCCCACAATATTGGTAAGCCAGAGACATTATCAACTAAGTGTGTCAGTTGGGAAATACCCTTTCTTCTCCAGTATGGAATTAAAGATTTTCTTTCTTCTTTAGTAAACAAACATAAATCAAAGGGGGACAAAAAGGGAGAGATTTGGTAATTACTACCATGTCATTTATGAACTATCTTCCAGGTTACAAAAGTATCTCGCCAAAGAATGTTCCTCTTGATATAGGAAGGCCACCCCATTTTCTATGAAGAAAAGCAGAGGTATGATCACCTCCTTCCAAATAAGATTCAAAAGGATTAGTGTAAACTTCCCTACCTGAAATCCATTCAACAATGTATCTAAATAAAGATGCAATATTAAAAAAAGAAAATTCGCAATATTAAGTCCACCTAAAATATAAGATTGACGTAGTTTAGCCAAAGAAATTTTAGGCTTTTTCCCCTGCCACAAAAATCTAGAAAGCGCTTGGTCCAATTTCCTTACATCAGAATGTTTCAAGAGAAGAGGAAGATTAAGTAACGGATATGATAACTTCGGGAACATAAACATTTTAAAAAAAGCAACTCTACCCATAAGATTAAAAGGGAAATTAAGCCACTTATCACATAAGGTCTCAGTAAGTTTAATTAGGGGAGACAGATTTAAAGAATAAAGTCTAGAAATATCAGAAGGAATATTAATACCCACATTTTTAATTGAGCACCTTGGAGGTTTTAATTTTAATCAAAAAGGATTTTTTTGGTATACTACTATTAATATTGAGTAATCCAGTTTTGTTGGAATTAATTATATGACCTGAAAAGGAACTATAGGATTGGAAAAAATTTAAAACTTTCCTAATTTAATTTTGAGCTTCTTGAACTACCAAGTATATCATCTGCAAAAGCTAAAATCTTAATGTGCCTACCATTAATTTGTATACCCTGAAATAAGTCAGATCGATATGAAAATCTAATCAAAGGATCAATCGTCAAATTGAAGAGTAGGGGGGACAAAGGGCAACCCTGTCACGTTCCTCTACACAAGGTAAAATGATCTGATTGTTCCCCAGCAATTACTATCTTGGTCTTGGGAGAAGAATAAGTTTGCTCTAAAAAAGAAATAAACTTTCCTGTAAAACCAAAAAAATTACAGCAATCAAAAAGATATTTCCAATTAACATTATCAAATTCTTTCTCAGTGTCTAAGCTTACAAAAGAGCATGGAATTGTATGTTTGTTAGAATAATAAATGGCATTTAGAATAGTCCTAATGTTTTTTATACCTGACCTTTTTCTAATAAACCCATTTTGAAAAGGGGAGATAATATCTGGAAGAATATCAGCCAATTACCAGCTTTGGTAACGATTTTAAAGTCTTGATTGATTAAAGAGATTGGGAGATAAGAAGAGGTTAGCAAAGGATCTTTCCCTTTAGGGATAATTTTAATATTTGAAGTTATACTAGATTGCAAAGTTTTACCATGTAAATAAATTTCGTTGAAAATGTCAGTGAGGAAAGGAGACACTTTAAAAGAGATAGATTTATAAAAAGAAGCGGGGAGGCCATCAGGACCACTAGCTTTAAACTTTTTAAGACTTTTAATACAGTAGTTTTTATCACTTCCTCAGTAGTTATAGGAGAGTTCAAGATTTCCAATTTTTCCTGAGAAGCTTGAGGTAAATGGATTTTAGATAAAAAAAAGCCAGGCTTTTATCTTTATCGTACACAGGACGGGAATAAATGCTTTGAAAATAATCTTTAAAAGTGTTAGAAATGGCCTTAGGAGAGTTAATAACTTTATTCCTGCAGTCAGTCCCAATTAATAAAATGTCCATGTGGATTGGCATATGTTGGGGAGACAACACAGAAAGTGAAGGACCGAATTAAACAACAGAAATCCAACATACGATGTAATTATAATCATTTACCTATTCCGTCACATTTTGCAGAAGCAAGACATACAGTGAGACAATTGAGATATCAAGTAATAGATGGTGTAGGCCCTTTAAGACGTGGAGGCAATAGAATAAATTTATTTAAAAAATTGGAGATGCAATGGATATTGAGATTTGGTGCGTTGAGGACTAAACCGAGAGTATACCCCTGAAATGTTTATTTAGAATGGTAATTCCTATAGATCATGCTTTAAGTTTCAACTTAGTACAACGCAGTATACCCAGTGATACTGATCTAATGTAAAATATGTTATATACTTTTGTCTTGTAGAATTTTACTGCTCCTATCCTGGGATTTGCTGGTGTCTTGACAACTGTAGCTACTCAGCACTCCAGATGTTGAGCATAAATATGTGAGTGTTTACATTTCAATATCAATGGAAACAGAATCTGAATGTTTTTATCTTTTTAACCTTTATACACAAAAGTGGCACAATTGCACAATATATGGACTATTTGTGGATTATGGCGGAATCAAATGACTTTTTTTTAAACTTTTTTGGACTCTTTTGAAGTTTTAATAACACATAACACCTCATATTTTAACATTTGATATAACATAAATGTTTTAATAGTTACTGCTTTTATATTATTCACTATTACTCATTTTGCAATATTTCACTGGGAATGCTGGGAATTGAGTCCCACACTGGGAGGTGGGAACCAAGTTGTAACCCCTCCCCCTAAATCACTTACTTAAGTGTGTTGTTACATAGTTCACTTAGCTTTAATCATGTAGGTATGAGAAGAGCTATTCCAATTTTTCCCTAAGTTAGCCAAAAATCTATTAGTTTATTACCAAGAGTATGAAATCTAGCATTTGAGAGAGAAATAAAAAATTGATCTCTCAAATCCCTCCACTTCTTGAATTTATTAGCATTATGGGATGTAGGAAAATTTTAAGATACACTCTTTCATATTGTTTGCTTAATGAGAAAAATTCCTTATCGACCTTCTAAAAGAAAACACTTTTAAAGGAAGTGATTTCACCTCTATTGACACATTTCCATGTATCCCATAATAAAAGAGGATCGTTTTGATGAAAAATATTGTCTTTCAAGGAGTCCCATCTTTTCAATATCAAATTAACAAAATCGGGTCTCTCAGATAAAGCAACTGGAAAGGACCAAGGAAAAAAGGATCTGTGAGCACAATTTATCCTAAATTCAGCCCAAACCTGTGCATGGTCAGATAAGTCGATCACCCCTATATCAGCTGATTGAACAATATTAAAAATGTCTATGGATGTAAAAATAAAATCAATCCTAGAACCCACATTATGAGGATAAGAAAAAAAATTGAAATCAACCTCCGAAGGATGCAGAGTTCTCCAAATATCAATTAATCTAGTATTTTTTAAAAAATTAGATATCAATGGAGATTTATTGAAGGAAAGTTTTGAATTTGGGCCACATCTATCCAAAGAAGCAACATGTGCCTCATTAAACACCTACAATCAACCTATTTTTAGGCAAAGAAGCAATTTTCCGAGTCATCATTTTATAAAACTCAATTTTGCTATCATTTGGGGCATAAATACAGCAAAAATTCCGAATTTTGTTATGAATAAGAACTTCAGTGAGAACGAAACGAACACTATCATCTATTTCTGTGTGAATAATTTGAGCATTTAACAGTTTATGGAATAAAATAGCATGTTATGGTATCTCTGCCTGTGTCCAAGTCCTTATACCTGCTGCAGTAACTATCCCTACACTGGTGGAGTGTGTGGACCAGAGGGTGACGTGGGTCGGTGTGACAGAAACAGAGGGTTACACTGACACCTCTGCTGAAAAGAGAACTATTGCAAAAATGAAAATTTATTGTAAACTTCATCAAACTGATATGAGACTTTCTAAATATAATCAATAAAACATTCTGCATAGTTTCTGAAATAATCAAGTTTATCTTCACTATCCCTCTCTCAGCATCTGTTTCTCTTCATTCTGTCTTCATGCAGCAGTTGGGTGTCAGGTGACAGTTAGATCCAATATATCTTATAGGGGGGCTTCCTTTCTTAGCAGAGCTCACTCAAATAACTGATAACTGATAGTTACATAGTTACATAGTTAAATTGGGTTGAAAAAAGAAAGTCCATCAAGTTCAACCCCTCCAAATGAAAACCCAGCATCCATACATACACCCCTCCCTACTTTTAATTAAATTCTATATACCCATACCTATACTAACTATAGAGCTTAGAATCACAATAGCCTTTGATATGTCTGATAACAAACAACATTTAACAAAATAACTGCCTTTTGCATAAATGCTGCATGTAGAGAGACATGATGTCTGGTGATTTGAATAGAGTGAGCTCTACTACATCTTCTAGGCAATAGCAGGCCCCCTATAAGATATATTGGATATAACGGTCAATGAATATCTGACACCAAACTGCTGAAATAAAAAGTATATTATAAAAATCGCAACAGAATCCCTTTAAAGGTTGACTGAAAGTGCACATGGTTCAAGTCTTTGGATTCTGGTAGTTACAAAATCATTGACATCATTTTATATGAAGAAATAACCCGCTCACACACCTAATTTCCTTATAATTACTGTATAATGAGATAACTAAGTGTGGCTTTGTCATGAGCAGCAGTGCAAGCTTGTCCCTTGCCCCACACACTCACTCCCTCTGCACTGACAATCCCAGGTTTGTGAGAATACAGTTGGCGGTATTAGAGCATTACCTGGTGCAAAATACATTTCGGTCTATGTCACATATAGGACAAGGGGTGTAACTAGTGATGAGCAAATTTTTCGCCATTATTCTGCATTTCCTCATCTGCAAATTTTTTCATGAAACTGTGCCAAAAATTCGCTGCGACATGAAAGTTGCAGAGACAAAAAAAAGTTGTCATAAGAATAAACTCTCATTGACTTGAATGCATTTGGACAAAAAACGCCCATTGACTAATTTATCTGGAGCGAGAAAAATTGTCGCGTGTGTAAAAAAATGTTTTTGCAGTTTCCCTAATTTTTTCTCAATTTTGTGAATTTTTCTGCAAAACGGGACAAATTAGACCCATCACTTATTGTAACAACAGAGCAGTACTATAGAACTATAGAAACAGGGAGGCTCAGGAAGTATAGGAAGCCCAGCGGGGCAATGATTGATAACTATGCTCTATATATATTTATTAAGAATGTCTTATTCCCTGAAATGTCATGGAACACATCATGAGGCAATGCCCCAAATTAAATGATTTTTGGAAGGCAGTGGAAGAACTACTGACAATATTTCTCTCTCACCCAATACATCTAGACATCCTAAGCACGTTAGTAGGTAAGCCAGATCCCCAAAATACAACCGCAGAACAAAAACGAATGAACTACATCCTAACAGCTGCCAGACTATCTATCACTAAGACACTGGAAGGACTTAAATCCACCCGCAATCCTTGAATTATTGGAAGAATTGAGAGATATGGAGTTTATGACTGCTAAACTAAGTGGCACTATCACACACACAGTGCTTCTAACTTTTAAATCCTAAACTCTATACTGAATCTAAACATTTTTCCAATTCCAACTATCTTTTCACAGTAATCTGAGCTAACACCCTACTGTATATTCTTCTTATGGTCATTTATTGTTGTGCATTGGTTAAAAGTACCCTTAATGGACATAAGGTTGTTTTATTTGACTACCACTGCTACCACTAACAAACTATGGCATCCGTTTGCAACGGGAAATAATGACTTGATTTTTCCACTGTTCTTGATTTTTGAAATCTCTGTAAAACCAAATAAAAATTGAGTTACAAAAAAAGAATGTCTTATTGCCTAAAATGAAGGGCCCTAAAATGATTTAACTCTGGAGCAGTGGCGTAACAGGGAGCAGGGGGTGTGATTGGGCCAGGGCTCGCACCCCGGCAGCTCAAGCGCCACTGCACACACGCAGAAAACAACGTACGGAGGGGGGCGGGGTGGCCGGCAGCACGTCCCGTGCCAGGGCACGCCCCCGTCTAGTTACGTTACTGCTCAGGAGCCCAGTAACATCTAGTTCCGCCACTAGTAAGGAATGAGACACACACCACACTATACTTGTGGGCCCCATAAAAACAATGCTACATTCCCCTGATCTCTCCCAGATCACTTGTGAATTGTGATGGGCGAATTTACTAAAAATTTGCGAACTTCCGGTGAAATAAGCAAAAAAAATTGCTGGAGCTGGCATCTTGTTTGTCAACATTTTTTTTTATGCCGACTAATTTTCGCCAGCGAATTTTCGTGCCCGTTTCATGAATTTATTCGCCGGTGGCGAAACGCGCAAATTCGATGCGACTTCGTGTCTAAGTAATTCTCTTTGCATGGGTGTAGATGTTTCTACCTGAGATGCACTTTTCATACAGTTATAAACACTCATATGAAAAAGTGAAAAACACCTTTCAGCCTGCATAATAACTTCTGGAACATCTGAGTACTGGGGTGTTTTCTGAACAAAGATTTTTATTGAAGTAGTATAGTTGTATGAAATTAAATCAAATGTAAATGTAAAAAAAACTGGCTGTGCAAAAATGTGTAATATTGCTCATTTGAATGCATGTAACTCCTCAATACTGATTACTGGCAACACCAAATTGGTTGGATTAGCTCATTATGCCTCGAACTTCATAGGCAGGTGTGTCCAATCGTGAGAAAAGGTATTTAAGGTGACCAATTGCAATGTGTGCTTCTGTTTGAAACTCCTTTGAAGAGTGACAGCATGGGATCCTCAAAAAATCTGAAAACAAAAATTGTTCAGTATCATGGTTTAGGGGAAGGCTACAAAAAGCTATCTCAGAGGTTTAAACTGTCAGTTTCAACTATAAGGAATGTAATCAGAAAATGGAAGGCCAGAGGCACAGTTGCTTTAAAACCCATGTCTGGCAGGCCAAGAAAAATACAGGGGTGGCGGATTGTGAGAATGGTTACAGACAACCCAAACATCACCTCCAAACTCCTGCAAGAACATCTTGCTGTAGAAGGTGTATCTGTACATCGTTCTACAATTCAGCACAATTTGCACAAAGAACATCTGTATGGCAGGGTGATGAGAAAGAAGCCCTTTCTGCACTCACGCCACAGACAGAGTCACTTGTTGTATGCAAAAGCTCATTTAGACAAGCCACAGTCTTTTTGGAACAAAGTGCTTTGGACTGATGAGACTAAAATTTAGTTATTTGGTCATAACAAAAAGTGCTTTGCATGGCGGAAGACGAACACCTCATTCCAAGAAAAACATCCAGGCCCGGATTTGTGGAAAGGCCACCTAGGCCCGGTCCTAGGGCGGCAGGATTTTAGGGGGGCAGCATGCTGCCCAACCACACCCACATTTGTTCAAAAACACTGGGGATGCACTGGAGAGACAATAATTTTTTTAATTTCTCGTGCGCCAATCCCCATTGCTCCTGTCCCCCTGGAGGCGACAGGGGTGACGAACGGTAGTGGGCCTAGGGGCGCCCACTATGTAAATCCGGCCCTGAAAAGACATGCTATCTTCTGTCAAAGTTGGTGGAGGTTCCATCATGCTGTGGGGCTGTGTGGCTAGTTCAGGGACTGGGGTCCTGGTTAAAGTTGAGAGCCGCTGGAATTCAACCCAATATCAACAAATTCTTTAGGATAATGTTCAAGCATCAGTCACAAAGTTGAAGTTACGCTGCAGGGGTTGGATATTCCAACAAGATAATTACCCTAAACACACTTCGAAATCTACAAAGGCATTAATGCAGAGGGAGAAGTATATTATTCTGGAATCGCCGTCACAGTCCCCCGACATTCAATATCATCGAAAATCTATGGGATGATTTGAAGCAGGCTGTCCATGCTCGACAGCCATCAAATTTAACTGAACTGGAGAGATTTTGTATGGACGAATGGTCAAAAATACCACAATCCAGAATCCAGACACTCATCAAAGGCTATAGGAGACATCTCGAGGCTGTTACATTTGCAAAAGGAGGCTCAACTAAGTAATGATGTAATATCCCTGTTGGGGTGCCCAAATTTATGCACCTGTCTAATTTTGTTATGATGCATATTGCATATTTTCTGTTAAACTATTTTTCAAGTTAAACTATCTCACTGCTGAAATACTACTGTTTCCATAAGGCATGTTATACATTAAAAGGAAGTTGCTACTTTGAAAGCTCAGCTAACGATAAACAAAGCTCCAAAGTATTAAGAGGGGTTCCCAAACTTTTTCATACAACTGTATTATATATAAAGTACTATGGGCTTATTGGCTCCGGCTCTAACGAACTGTAGCCTGCATACGGTATGTAATAATATTTATAACATACATAACTTCGGTTACAGTAGCAATTTTCAAAATGTGTTTTTAAATGCAATGGTCAGCTTTATTTACTGATTTGTCTATAGTCTTTCTTTTTATTGTCCTTTCCTGTTATTTTCTTTTTATACATCACTTTGTCTAACACCTGTTATGCTCTTCCATTTCTCCTTTCTCTCCCAAACAAACCTCCTGCCTTGTCTTATATTTTCCCTTTTCATCCTCCTTTCTGCCACTTCTTCTCCACCTCTTGTCTGCTGTTCCATTTCAACCCTTTTATATTACCTGGCCTTCCATTGCTCTGCTTTGCACTGTATGTTGCATTCAGAAAATAAGAAGACTTGTTACTGTTCCAGTAAATCAGTTTTATTCTCTTCAGTGCATCTTAATAGTGTAAATATAAAATATTATATTGTTTAGCAGTTTCATAATAATTTAGGGCTACATGAGTTTATTATTACATTTTCTCGCCTTTCATTTCCCTGTTTAGTTTTACACTGGCAGTAAAACCAAAGGAAAATGTACCATAAAGCTATCCGTTGACAGGGATATTACCATCGCTTTTATAATGGTAGTCTATGGAAATAAAGCCATGCAAAAAACTGGAGCAGTTAGTAAAATTAAATAAGAACTCGTGTATCATCTGAAATTTGAGGAACTATTCTATGCAAATTTACCAGACTTTCAAAGCTATTTAATGTATATGTTATTGTGGCTCCACAGACATATCTCAAATGGATAACTTTACTGCCTTCTAGAAGGCAAACAACTGTGAAAAGAGAAGTGTTCAGGGGTCATTTCATATGCAGGAAAGCACTCCAAACAAAAGAATTGCTTTATCTCATTGCTGTCTGGTGCACCGGATCTGCCCATTCGCTAATGCTCTGCCGCTGGATTTGGTTCGCATAGTGCTTGGGGTGGGAGGGGTGTGGATGGATTTCAAGCCAAAAAGACAAGCAGGAGGTGGCTGGAGTGATCAGGGACAGGACTTGCCTTGTCTCTCTGTCTGTGATTGGACAGGAACAAGGTTCTCAAAATCACAAATAATACAAAATATTGTTTTTGGATGTGTACCTTATTGCAAGTATTACTTTCTTGTGTGATCTTTGACATGGACATGCAGGTAGGGTTACCACCTGTATGGTTTAGAAGCAAATAGCACTGGTAAACCTAAACAAGAATCTGGCCAATACTCAACTTCAACATCACAACTGCACCCCACACTCAGCATGCACATGCCCCCACGTCATGACCTCACCTCCACACCACACTGCTCCACTCCAAATGCCATCTGCCCACCAGCTAGTTGGGCGTTTTCCAAGAACAAAGGTGGTTACCCTAGGTGCAGGGGAGGCCTGGAGAAGCTACCAAAACACTGCTCTGTTCCTCCAGAGCCCAGTCAAGGGATCACTTTCACTTTAAATCCCCATGTAGTATAACAAATTAGAATTTATTTTACCCATGACCCACATTTAAATGTAAATAACAGTTGTAAAGCAGCACAAGCATGCACAAAGTTTCTGGGGTGCCAAATAAGGGTTGTGATTGGTAGGGATGTAGCGAACGTCGGGAAAAAAGTTCGCGAACATATTCGCGAACTTGCGTCAAAAATGCGAACGGTTCGCGAACGTCGCGAACCCCATAGACTTCAATGGGAAGGCGAATTTTAAAAGCTAGAAAAGACATTTCTGGCCAGAAAATGATTTTAAAGTTGTTTAAAGGGTGCAACGACCTGGACAGTGCCATGCCAGAGGGGGATCAAGGGCAAAAATGTTTCTAAAAAATCCATTGTTGACACAGCGCTGCGTTTTGTGCTGTAAAGGGCAGAAATCACACTACATTTCTAAACCTGTGTAATAAAATGCTTTAAAACGTCCGGCGTCTACATGCCAATCAAGTCGTGTAAAGGTTACAGCCTGTTCACACGCAAAGACGAAACGCGGTGCTTACTGCAACGCAAAATGACGCAAAGAGCTTTAATGAATGATACCGTCAAGTGAGCAAATAATAGTTTTTAATTACTAGTTGCTTGTCACCTCCAGGATGTTCGTCCTGTTGGTGGAAATATTTCTGTAGTGGTGTGTTTAGCAGTCACCGTGCTTGTGCGCACGTGCACGGTCAGGCAGAGGTAATTCAATGTACAGTGAAGTGAACCAAAAAACACTGATTCTGCAGTGTGGGCCCAGTTTTGGTCTACTTTATTGATCACCTGCGGTGACCATAAAAGATGCGATTTTGCCACTGTCTTTGCTGCCTGAAAAACGTCACTCGGGTGGTGTTTCTAGAGACGGTATTATTATTGATATTTAGACAGAATGTGAACAAGCTCACACAGCTAGATGGTTGTTGTTTGAAAATGAAGAACACACTGAGCAAATAATGCCTACAAGGTTAACGTATACACTACTACAGCAGTGGATACGGAATATATTATTGCTGCCTGAAAAACGTCACTCGGGTGGTGTTTCTAGAGACGGTATTATTATTGATATTTAGACAGAATGTGAACAAGCTCACACAGCTAGATGGTTGTTGTTTGAAAATGAAGGACACACTGAGCAAATAATGCCTACAAGTGCACTACTATTGGTGCACTACTATGAAGAACAGCAACAGCACTGTACACGTTAAAGAACAGTAAGATAAGTAAAAGAAAAAAAAAATATATGTATATTAAAAAAAATATTTTTCTCGGGTTGGTGCTGCTGAACTACTAGGAGCAGCACAGTAGCACACCAGTCCCACTCCCCAACACTGCTAGACTAATAGCACTGGGCTTATAGTAGCAACTAGCAAAGTAAAAAAACAAAAAAGAAAATAAAAGCAGTCCTTACAAGGACTATTGGGTTATTACAGCAGTCAGCAGATGAGATCAGAAGAGATCAGTGCCCACAGCAGGCAGCTACATACAGAGCACTGCAGTAGAAGGTAGATTACTAGCCAGCAAAGCTACCTAAGCTTAAATGTCCCTCAAACCCCTGCAGACTTCTGTCCCTCCAATAACAGAGCAGTATCAAGTAGATTATTAGCCAGCAAACTTACTATCAACTGTCCCTCAAAGAAATCAGTGAAATCAGTAACAGCTCTCTCCCTACACTAGCTCTTGCAAGCACACACAGGCAGAATGAAAAAACGCTGCAGGGCTTCAGTTTATATATGGAAGGGGAGTGGTCCAGGGGGTGTGGGGGTGGTCCAGGAGGGAGAGCTTCCTGATTGGCTGCCATGTATCTGCTGGTCTGGGGTGAGAGGTCAAAAAAAAGCGCCAGGTAAGGCGAACCCAAAATGGCGAACGTCGCGCGACGTTCGCGAACTTGCGGCGGACGCGAACAGCCGATGTTCGCGCGAACAAGTTCGCCGGCGAACAGTCCGCGACATCCCTAGTGATTGGCTGTTTGGTAGCCATGTGCACTGGCAGCCTATACAAGGTTCTGTTTGGCAGCACATCTGGTTTTTATGCAACAAACACTTGCCTCCAAGCCACAAATTAAAAAAATAAGCATCTGCTTTGAGGTCCTCAGGAGTAACTTCCAAGGGGTTGGTGAGCAACATGTTGCTTAGGAGCCACTGGTTGGGGATCACTGTTTTAGATGCACACGTTTCAGTGCAAATATGCAATGTGTGTCCAAATGAACAATTGATTCAGCATGTAGAAGTTGTTCCGTCATACAATATTCTTTGGAAAACAAGTGCTGTTTATCTGGAGATTCCAGCTGATTTCAGTGGAGTCTGGTATTTATTGGGAAATGTTTAGGGAGCAGATTTATCTCTTTATTATATTTTGTAGTCAGGGATCAGTATGGTATAGCTCCTAGCAGGAACATCTACTCCTAACACTTGTAGCAATATGGAAAGTACTACGTTTATACAGTTTAAGTCTTATACACAGTGCAATCTGCTGGTCATTTGTATAAACACCAGCCTCTTCACCCGTCCGTGTTGGGGAAATCTGATGTGAAACATGACTAAATGCGTCACATGACTGGGCAGTTAATATCAGCGGCTATACTTTGTTCCTGCATATTCATTCTTTCATGTGTTTTACATTCTTTCCTGTTAAATTTTAAGATTAAATCTCATATACAATAGGGAAAAGCTGTTGGTTATGCCTGACACCCTATGACAAAAGACGAAAAGCACTGTAGGTAAAATGGTTTATTTTAGCATCTTCTCTGTTTGCTTCCTTTAGTTTATTGTTTTGCTTCATTAGAGATATTGCAACATGACTAATTCAGAACTAATCCATTACACGCCTATCATTTTCACTTTTAAGCAGCTTAAATTGTGAATAAAAGATCTGTCAATACTCTGTATTTTAACCTGACTTACAAGAAGACCACAAGCTAAACATCATGGAATATCGAGCACATGTCACCTCAGGTGACACCTGCTCTCTGGCCAAATATTGCCAAACTCTGTCATTTGTAAGAGTGTCTATCACGGGTGTAGCCATGGAGCTGCAATTCAGATTATCCAGCCAGGTAACAGCAAAGGAAACCACTGTTCTAATATCTTGTAACGTGATAAGTAACATTCTTTAGGGTCAGGGCACACGCTCAGACTTGGGGAGATTAGTCGCCCGGCGAGATTGATCATAGATTGGATGGCACTGGGATCTCTTCATTTCCTGAAGTCGCCCGAAGTTGCCTCACAAGAAAACTTCGGGCGACTTTGGAAAACGAAGCGTTCCGAGCGATTTACATTCTAGCCGGGCATCTACCCGAATCTGAGCATGTGCCCTGACCCTTAGGGCAAATAATATTCATTATTATTAATAATATCTTGTTCTTATCTCACCTTGACTTCCCAGTAGAGTACTAAAGACAATATACTTTATTTACAGATTGATCACATGATGGGTAAAGACGTGCTCAATGTTTGGATGCCTTGGCAAGCAAGACAAACCTAAGTCATACTGGAAACACATAACAATAAAGCAAATATTGCAAAACAAATAAGATATCCATTCGGAGGTTGTAATCCTTTTACTTCACAAAGAAAGGACGTCTCCCATAGACTCCACTTTATCCAAATAATCCAAATTTTTAAAAATTATTTACTTTTTCCTGTAAAAATAAAACTGTACCTTGTACTTGATCCAAACTAAGATATAATTAATCCTTATTGGAAACAAAAACATGGGTTTATTTAGGGGGCCCATTTACTTAGCTCGAGTGAAGGAACAGAGGAAAAATAGTTGGAATTTCGAATGGTCGAATATGGCTACTTCGACCATCGAATGGGCTACTACGACCTTCGACTTCAAATCGAACGATTCTAATTAAAATCGTTCAACTATTCGACCATTCGATAGTCGAAGTACTGTCTCTTTAAAAAATTCTTCGACCCCCTAGTTCGCCACCTAAAACCTACCGAGGAATATCCTTCTATCGATGGATTAAAAACCTTTCATTCAAAGGATTAAATCGTTAGATCGAACGATTATTCCTTCAATCGTTCGATCATAGGAATAGCGGTAAATCCTTCGAAGTCAAAGGATTTTACTTCGACGGTCGAATACCGAGGGTTAATTAACCCTCGATATTCGACCCTAGGTAAATGTGTCCTAGGACCATTACTATTCTCCCTCTACACTTCCTCCCTTGGCAAATTAATAAATTCGTATGGTTTCCACTACCACCTCTATGCTGACGATACTCAGATCTATCTCTCATCTCCTGATCTCAACCCAGAACTCCTAACTCGCGTCTCCTCCTGCCTGTCCGCTATCACTACCTGGATGTCGCAACGCTACCTTAAATTAAACCTCTCTAAAACTGAAATGGTTCTCTTTCCTCCAACTAACACCAGTAGCATCCCCAAAGTATCCATCATAGTTAACAATTCCACTATCACCCCCTCTCCCCAGGCTCGGTGCCTTGGGGTTATCCTAGATTCTGCCCTGTCATTCACTCCTCATATCCAGTCACTTATTAAATCATGTCACTTCCACCTAAGGAACATATCCAAAATACGATCATTTATCACCCAAGACGCTGCCAAAATTCTTATTCACTCTCTCATCATATCGCGTCTAGACTACTGTAACTCACTTTTAATTGGCCTCCCCCTACAGAGACTGTCACCTCTCCAGTCCATAATGAACACTGCTGCGAGGCTCATACACCTCAGCAACCGCTCCTCATCTGCCTCGCCATTCTGTCAATCCTTGCACTGGCTTCCGTTACCTTTCAGAATCAAATTCAAATTAATGACACTGACTTTCAAAGCACTTCACAACTCTGCTCCACCCTACATCTCTGAACTCATCTCTATATACTCACCCACTCGCTTACTACGCTCCTCTACTGACCTGCTACTCAACTCTTCTCTCATTACCTCCTCACATGCTCGCATTCAAGACTTTGCAAGGGCTGCAACCCTCCTCTGGAACGCTCTCCCACGGTCTGTCCGACTTTCTCCCAACCTTTCTGCTTTCAAAAAATCTCTGAAAACGCACTTCTTTCGAGAAGCCTACCCTCACTCTGCTTAACTACCAAACGCAACACCACATACAATACCTCATTTCTCTCCCACTTACTTCGATCTTGCCCACCCCCACACCTTGTGTATTACTCCCTTCCCTTTAGACTGTATGCCTATGCATAGGGCCTTCCTCACCTTTTTGTACCTGTATTGATTGTGATGTTTGTTACTCCATATATTCTATATATGTAATTTGTGTGATGTAGTTGTATAATCACATTTACTTTACAGTGCTACGCAATATGTTGGCGCTATATAAATACATGTTAATAATAATAATAATAATAATAATAATAATAATAAAATGTGCCCCTTAATGTTTACATGATTTTCTAGTGACTTAAGGTATGAAGATCCAAATTATGGAAAGATCCATTATCGGGAAAACCTCAGATCCCAAGCATTCTGGATCACATATCCCATACCTGTACTACTATTCAGCTTTTCAACCGGTCATATAATTTGGGGGTTTTTAATCTTCCTGCTTTGCATCTATCCAGCCTGCAACTATTAATAATATCTAGATTAACTGAATTGAATTACTTATTCTATTAAAGCCCTCAAAAAATAAAATATTGAGACTAATAGCTAATTGTCTTATTCTGCTATCGATATCATAGTAAAATGACATTTTAAGGTGAACCATTTCTTTGATATAAAATATAAACAGTTGAATTCCAGTTATATATTTCCTTGCACAATATCAGGTAGGTTCATAGATGCCCCTGTGTAAATGTACTTTACCCACACAAAAATTCTTATCGACCCCTATATTTTATCCCATCTCATCAACTGTAATTTACTCCTGACTGAAGCTTCACTGGCACCAGTGATAAAGGGCAGCTAAGCCCGGGTGCATTCAGACAAATCTGTCAATTTGAAACAACTCCTCTAACATCTCACATTCTTCTCACTGTATCTCACAATTAGTCTTAATTTTGCAGTTCTTTTTTTGTGTGAAATCTTTATTTTATTGTGTTTCTAGTAACAGGGTCACCACCTCACCCCTTTAGAATTGGGCACATAGTAAATCCAGCTTCTACCCAGCTGTTAAGCAAACCATATCAAATTGAAATACAATATAAGAAAGACCTTTGCTACATGCAGTATCAATATCATTACAAAAGGAGTTATAAAATATTAACATTTTCATAAAATAATCTTCACATTACTTTGAGTCTAATTTCCTGAACATTTTCTAGGAATGGGTTATAACATTTAAATAAAGGATTTCAAATCCCTGTAATTCTGGTGTCACAAAGGCTGATTATGTGGCGGCAGTAGAACACTTAAAATAATTGCAGTTTCAGAAAGACAGACGTATCTGGAAATTCATGGTAAGTTGTATCTTTCGCAGGCAACTTTAATGAAAAATACCAGACCAGGAAGGTCTGCCCTTTGCCACTTATTGATGTGCATTGTGACTGTGGAAAATGTATTCTTGTGACCTGTAATAGTAAAGAATCAGCTGCACATAAAAAAATAAGGCTTCATCTTTTTAATGATGGAAGGGAGAATTATTCCAGTTACGTTGCATGTTTACAAGGTCATTGTAATAAAAGTACCTGGCGGTCTAGCGGTGCGGCGGCGTAGACGGCTGCCACGCCGCCGCGCTCCTTCTTCTTCCTCCTCCCAGCGCCATTAGGGCGCCTGCGCGCTTCTTAAAGGCACAGGCGCGCTGGCGTGATTGCGCCAGCGCATTCTGGCGCAAAAACGCACGTTCTGGGGCGTGGAATTCTTGCCCTATAAAAGGCCCATTCAGACTGCTGACTGATGCCCGTGATAGAACTTGTTTCTAGTGGTTCCTGAGCCTTGTGCGTCTGATCTGTTCTGTATCGAGTCTGTTTGATTACCCGTGTTTGACCCAGCCTGTTCCTGACTATTCTGCATTCTGTATCCTGACCCTCGCCTGCCTACGACAACTCTTCCTGCTTAACCCCTCGATTGACAACCCGGTTTGACCCTAGCCTGCCTGACGATTCTTGATATCTGCCTGCCACGACCCAGCCTGTCTGACGATTCTCTCGCCTGCTCCATTTGTACCGTGACCTTCGGCCCAAAAGACTCTGCTAACAGCCGTGCCCCTTCGCCAGCCAGAACATTTCGCCTTGCACCCCTGGTTAAGTCCAGGTGGCACCCAAGTAAGCTGAGGGCTCCTCCCGAAGCCCAACAGTGGTCACACTACTGGTGAAGCCGAGCCGAGACCAGGGTGCTTGGCATTTGTTCAGGTATCGGGTGTCGGCCGTGACAGCCATGGTCAAAAATAAAACAGGACACCCTGATTAAAATGAAATCATCACCCTTCTTTAGATCTTTAGATCTGCATATTATGCATTAATATCATGAAAGCATAATGGAGAATTGCATGCCATTCAAACTGATTTTTATTAATTCATTTTATAAACCCTTTAATTGCATAGTGGATGATGCTTATTAAATGCTGATCATTCGAGAGCCAAGTTACAAGGTTTGCAGTTCCATAGACTTTCTTCTTGGCTGCTCTTGCGTTTCTTCCCACTCTTCCTCTTTCTTGTCTGGCATTCTTCCCAAAAGGATGGATACTTTTTCTGAAAATTTCTGCTGCTGGGGACAGAGTATGTAGTTATAGATGAGAGATGCTACGATGGCTCCTGCAAAAGGTCCAATCCAGAAGATCTATAAAGACAGTAAAATGAGAAGTTACAAACGCTGGTAAATACCCATTAATGATGTAGAATAGAGAGTGGAAACTGCCATTTGGTTCTTCAGTTAGCAAATTAGAATAGTTGAACTTGTTCTGCATGTCAAATGCATTGCCTGATAGAGAAGATGATTCATAGGGCGTGCGACTTTAAAAATAAACATATACTTGTTTTAGAACGGGTTCAATTTACCAAAGTGCCATTTGTTATATACTGAACTTACTGCTCAAAGCCTAAAAGTTCAGCATCTTTATAACAGGCATTATTAAAGCCTTCAAAATCATAGACAAGATTGTGTCAGTGACACTGCACATGCTCAGTAGGTAGCGGTTGAAAAACTAAACTTAGGGGTTATCATAGACTGTTAAGCAGAACATAACGTTCATCTCTGTCATAGAAGCTAATGCTACAGGGCTGATCATTCAATTCATATGCATATTGCACTTGTTTCTGAACTGAACACATGTAATTATTGATGGGCGAATTTGCACCGTTTCGGTCCGCCGAAAAATTTGCGAATTTCACGTGAAATTCGCGAAACGGCAAAAAATTCGCAAAACGGCGACAGCGTCTCGTTTTTGATGCCGGCGCCCGTTTTTTTGACGCTGGCGCCCGTTTTTGACGCCTCGTCTGTTTTTTCGGAAAATTTTTTTTGACGCAGACCAATTTTTGCCGCGGGCGTTTCACGAATTTATTCGCTGGCGGCAAATCGCGCAAATTCGCCGCAAATTTGCGTCTGCCGAATAAATTCGCCCATCACTATTGTAATATGAATCTGTATAGCTCTGTACTATGACTTTTATATTTTATAAATACAGAATATTGTGAGTTGGTCCTTAAAGGATAACTGACCCCTCTACAAATTTTCTTAAGAAACACCATCCCTGAATACAAGGACGTAAATATAGAGGAAGCAGACCCTGCGGCTGCAGGAAGACCCATGAGGTATAGGGGCCCCATGAGGTCCTAATTCTATACAATTTAAATAAATATTGGTAAAACTGGTCAACCTGGGGGCCTGAAAAATAATCTGCTGTGGGGCCCAGTAATACTGTATCTAGTTATGCCACTGCCTGAATAGTCCCCCAACTGCTGAATATTGCTGAATATTTGTTTCCACACCTACACAGATAGGTGATGACACCACTTTGTTTGTATGATATACTTCAGCTCTTCGCGGGCGCCATCTTTGCTGACTATACTTCTTGTGCACCTTGCGCACACAATCGATTGCGCTTCATGGGAGTCATTTATTAAACAAAAATTTATTAAAATATAGTTAGACTCACTCCAAGAGCACAAGGCAATTCAACTAGGAAGCACCCCAAGCTTTGATTTCATGGGATTGGCGAGACTGCAGTGGGGGAGACTAGGGGACGCTAGGGCAAACCTAATTTCTTCTTTCTACCTACATGTTAAGCTGGGGGATGCACAATTGTCTGAACATCTGTCGATCATCCGATAATCAGCTCAAACGAAATAGATATGTATTGTGTTGTCGGCTGTTCTGTTTTAACTGCACTCACACATGGAGCACAAGACCCTACAGAGGATAGTGTAGACAGCAGAGAAGATCAAAGGTGTCTCTCTTCCTTCCATCACGGACATTTACACCACTCGCTGCATCCGTAAAGCCACCAGCATTGTGGCTGATCCAACACACCCCTCACACTCACTGTTCACACTCCTGCCATCTGGAAAAAGGTACTGGAGCATCAGGGCCCTCACTACCAGACTGTGTAACAGTTTCTTCCCCCAAGCCAAAAGGCTCCTGAATACTCAGGGACCGGACAGATCTCTCTCACACACACTCCATCTGACCATGACTGACTGACTATGTGCCACGGCGTTACATAGCCACTGTACGCCATTGTATGGATCAATAGCCATTGGATACAATTGTTCTCTCTGAGCACATCTGCACTTTGTCATGTTCTTTATCATGTTCTTACTACTATCATAGCACAATGATACACCCATCATGTCTGATATTTAGCATTATTTACTTAACATATTACATCTGCTGAGTGTGCACTGTCTTGTCCTGTCCCTGCACTGTGCTGTCCTGTCTAGCAGAAGTTGCCTATTTTTGCACTTGCACTTTTTGTCTGTTGTCCAGTACATCTATGTTGTGTGTAGCACTATGGTCCTAGAGGGACGTTGTTTCATTCCACTGTGTACTGTACAAATATATATGGATGCAATGACAATAAACTCTTGACTCTCTTGACATGTTGCTTTCCACTACTTTCATTCAGTTTCATCCATTCAGTTCTTAGTCTGGTGATGATCTTTAATTTGTAAGTCCTTGCTTTCCTACTTTTTCCTCTGCCTCTCTCTCTCTCTCTCTCTCTCTCTCTCTCTCTCTCTCTATACTTTTGCAGAATGTTTATTTAACTACTTGATTTTCTCTTACAAGCTCATCCTTCAAATTGTCCTTTCTTTGACTTTATATTTAATCAGGTCCCTCGGCTGTAGGAATATTTGATTTGCCACATACCAAAGAATATTCCCCCCCAGGCCTCTCAGCTGTCAGTCAGTTCTTACCCAGTGTGCGGCAAGGTTTCCTGCAATTAATGCGGGCCCAAAGGATCGAGCTGGATTCATGGAGCAGCCAGTAAAGTTAATCTAAGTTCCAAAGAAAGAATGAGTTTATAATCAGTAATTGATATCAATGCAGATATCTATATTATTATACATTGTTGAAGTTCTTCTCTTATGCATTGCTTTGTGCAAAGGATTGTCCATACCCGCACTCTGAGTTTAAAGTTACCATGATCTGACACAAATTCATGTGATAGAACCTTATAAGGTAGAAAGAACAACACTTTAGTGTGTTTTAGATTAATACTGTTAGACACATACAGGAGTCCTCTGCACTCAACCCATTATCAATATATTTAAGACATTTTGTGCATACTGCTACTGAAAAATGCCTTACCCTTTAAAACAGGGATTGTTTGTCCATATATTGCAATATATTTAAGCTGGCCAACTACGTCAAAGTCATCCCATATCTGGCCAGTCTTATGCTTAATTTTCATCTGATTCATTAAGAATTCTATTGCTTCATTATACATTTTACAAAGGGACTAAGATTTTGCTGCAACTTACTTGCTGCTTTCAAGGTTAAAGCTCCCAAACTTGGCTGCCCATTTATTGGCCAGTGGAATCACCTAACTATAACTGGAAAGGGTGGGAGCTACAACAATGGTTTGTTTAAGGCGTGGGTAAGGCGTTTTTTAAGTAGCTTAAAGGAGAAACAAACCCTTAATAAAAGAGACCCTACCCTACATAGACCACCCTCCCCCCCAGCCTAGCTGCCCCCCCATGCAAATTCCCCAAACTCTTTACTTACCCCTCTTCAGCCGCTTCGGTAATCTTCTGAATGAGACCGGCGATTCTGCAATTTTCATGAGTTTCAGCGCAACGTTGTCCCGAAACAGAAAATTGCTCCAACTTCGAATGCCGACCTCATTCCGAAGATTAACGATTAGAAGAAGATGGCTGCCATGAATTCCACTGGACAGAATCTGCACGGAGGGGTAAGTAAAAAGTAAGTGGCATTTGCCTGGGGGGGGCAGCTAGGATGGGGGGGAGAAGGGAGGGGGAGCTATGTAGGGTAGGGGGGTAGGGTTTTTTTAAGGCTTTAAGGCACTAAATAACTTGTCCTAAATATATTGATAATGGGTTGAGTGCAGAGGACTCTGTATTTGTCTATAAGTATTTTGTGTTCACAGCCTCATTGCACCCCCGACTAATGGTTTTAAAAAATAGTGGTGAGCACAACTTTCCCTTGTTTGTTATAGTTATACAGGAGCAGTGACCAGCTCCATGTTGTAGCTCCCACCTTTCCCAGCTATAGTCAGGTGATCCCACTGGTGTCTAATAAAAGGGCAGCCAAGTTTGGGAGTTTTACTTTGAAAGCAGCAAGTAAGTTGCAGGTAAAACTTAGTCCCTTTTTAAAATATATAATAAAGCAATTGAATTCTTAATGAATCAGATGAAAATTAAGCGTAGGACTGGCCAGATATGGGATGACTTTGACGTAGTTGGCCAGCTTAAATATATTGCAAAATATGGACAAACAATCCCTGTGTTGTTTAAAGGGTAAGGCATTTTTTAGTAGCAGTATGCACAAAATGTCTCTGTCTTAAATATATTGATAATGGGTTGAGTGCAGAGGACTCTTGTATTTGACTATATGTATTTTGTGGTCACAGCCTCATTGCACCCTTGCTTAAAGGAGAAATCAACCTGTTCTGAAAAAAACCGTCAGCGATTTATCAAAAAATCCGAATTGAGAAAGCATGATTGAGAAAAAGTCACGAAAAACAGCAACTTTTTTGACTTGTTGCTTGATAACTATGACTTTTTCATATTGTTGCACAAAACAGTTTTGATGCAAAATAAATGCATAAGAAATCCCAGAAAAGTTGTGCTTTTTTTCATAACATTTTGGGGTTTTTGGCGCCAAAAAGCCTGACCAGTTTAGTAAATGGGCCTCTTAATAACTTTCACGGTGTTCATGGTTTTAGAGAAAATCTGTTTATTTGTGTTTTCTAAAACCACTAACAATGAGAATGTTGATAGATCTGCCCCATAGAGTCTAAACAGTCTGAGTTCCTCCAGGTGTATTTTGAATTCCCAGCATCCTTTAAAAGTTGTTGGGAGCCGTATTGCAAAAACAACAAGAGGGGAGGACTAAAGGGGTAATGTTATAAGAGGTACATATTTTTAGCAACCAATCAACAA
Source organism: Xenopus petersii (assembly GCA_038501925.1). Taxonomy (NCBI): domain Eukaryota; kingdom Metazoa; phylum Chordata; class Amphibia; order Anura; family Pipidae; genus Xenopus; species Xenopus petersii. The sequence goes on from CM076674.1 coordinate 37,304,957, forward strand.
GTAGTATTTGCTAGTCACCTGTTTGAAAGCATACTGTACATCTGATTTGTTGCTTTGGGTTACTAGATCTAGTACAACCATTGTAATTTGTTCTTTCATTATCCCGAGGCCGTCCGTGTCTGTACATTTATATTAATGTTATAAGGTTGCCTTTTAAAAAGTTTTAAACCTTAACACCAATTACTAAATGGTCTACAATGCATCACAGCTCAAACCAACCAGAATTATAATGTCATTGCTCTACAAGATTCATTGAGGCTTTTCCTCTAAAATATTGTAGCCTTTAGCAATTAATGGATATTTTATTCAAGATCTGACACGTGGGATAGTAATTATTTTTATTCCTGCAGAGCTCCAGCTGCTTGACTCTCTAACAGTGTGACATATTGCCAAAAAAAGAGGCATTTTATAACGCCTAAATCAATGAATCGTGATCGTCATTACACATCATTAATGTATATTCGCGGAAGATGATTAATAATCAAGGAGAAAATATTGCTCCATCGCAGAGAGTAAAAGTCATTTTTGACTTGAAGTAATATTTACATTTCTCGGCTTCTGGATAGTGGCAAAAAAAGGCTTAGCTACAATTAAATTCCAGTGCCAGAGTTTATAGGGCATGATATATCTGCAGCTATTAATACATTGGGGATTTGGTGTTTAAAACTCTGTGCATAATGAGGATTTCTGATGGTTTCAAACTGACAGGGATATCAAACTGTACCCATTACCCATCAGCTAAATGGCTTCTCCAATTGTGCTCAATAAGGGTTAAAGGAGAACCAAACCCTTGCTAATAAAAACCCCTACCCCTCTACCCTACATAGACTCCCCTCTCTGCCCCCCAGCCTAAGTGGTAAATTTAGTAAATGCCCATAACTCTTTACTTACCCCTCGATGCAGATTCAGGGCATCGGAGCCGAAAGTCACTGAAATTGCCAAAGCGCCGGAAGAAGACTTGAAGATTACCAAAGAGAAGAAGATGGCGCTCGTGAACTCCAATGCCCTGAATCTGCACCAAAAAGTAAGACAATATAGATGAAATCACAAAATGATGGACACCTACCCCAACCAGATGCCCCACTGCAACAGACAGGCCAATGGAAATAGCTGGAGAGCCAAAGTTGTCACACCTGCGGCTGTCAGTTGATGCAAAAATACAGAGAACAAGCTGCAGGGTGAGGATAATCTCAACGGTGACAGCTTGTCCTTCAGTTGTATCGTTTTTTGGCTAAAAGAAAAATATATGAACAGTGTTACAATGCATTTTGCATGCCATGGACACCAGCTGAAATATACAGGAGCAACCAAAGCATCTTTTAGGATTATCATATAATAACCTCTACTCTACATACAATGAAAAATAATGCTAAGGTAATTAGGGAAGGCCATCTCCCACAGGCTCCATTTTAATCAAATAGTTTAAAATTTTAAAATCGTTTTAGGCTTCCTGACCCGCATTGCCCATGGACAGGTACCAGCAGGGGGGCTCCCAAGTCAGTCACATTGGCCACGAACAGTCCGGCCCAGATATAGCAGTAGGTGGCGTCCAGCAACATCCCTCCTTGTGGTCTCATCGGGAGGGATTTCGAATTTGCCCAGTCGTTATCTTCTCACTTGCAGGGTGTTGTAGTTGCTTGGCAGAGCTCACACAGTACATCCACTCCCACTGCTATCCAGCCTCACTCTGCATACAAATATGGCTGGAGTTACGCGGGCAGACTTGGCCCACCCCTGCTTCCTGGTGCCAATTTCCTGTTTGGTGAGTGGCCATCGCCCGATCTTCCGACCACGTGGGTGGGCTTAACTCACGGTGATGCCAATGATGAGCACATCACTCCCAACTGATGCTTCTTTTGGTGCCAAGTGTTCCTCTGCCCGGATTGGACATTGACCACTCAACTTTTCAGTTGGCTCTCTCCACTGGAATAACCAAATTTAGCCCTCATGGAGCTCAGGCTGTGGCTCTGTCTAGAGCCGACTTCCTTTTTCCTATTGGGTCGGGCTCTGCAGCGTCTGTCACTTTCTTTCTCTGAGGGGGAAATTTACTAAAGGGCGAAGTGGCTAACGCTGGGGAAAATTCACCAGTGTGACGTCATTTCGGCACTTTACCAATTTACTAACGGTCTGGCGAAATATCCAAATCAATGCATGGTTGCTGGAGTATTTTGGAAATTGCAAACTGAAGAGCTGCTGAAATAAAAAGCTAAATAACTCAAAAACAGCAAATAATAAAAAATTAAAACCAATGGCAATTGTCTCAGAATATCACTCTTTACATGATAATAAAAGTTAACTCAAAGATGAACAACCCCTTTAAGGGTAGGCCTAGAAGTTACCTGGGTGGTTGACTCTGAGCAGGAGCACAGCAGTAACCGTCACTCCCTACTGATGGGCTGGGGCTTTTGTTGTAGTTGGTGAAGGATTCTTGACTTTGAGCCCCAGGGGTGAGTTGAATGCACAATGGGCAAGGTGGGTTGGCAAATGGGTAGGCCTGGGGGATGTTGTATGGTTGTATGGCTTCCGCTACCTTTCCAAATAAAATTCAAATTAATGACCCTGACATTCAAAGCACTTCATAACTGTGCCCACTCTACAACTATGATCTCATCACTATATTCTCACCCAATAGCTTGCTACACTCCTCTACTGACCTGCTACTCAACTCTTCTCTCATAACCTCCTCACATGCTCGCATTCAAGACTTTGCAAGGGCTGCTCTCCTCTTCTGGAATTCTCTCCCACATTCTGTCCAACTTTCTCCCAACCTTTCTGCTTTTGAAAGATCTCTTAAAACGCACTTCTTTAGAGAAGCCTACCCTCACTCTGCTTAACTACCAAATGCAATACCACTTTTCTCACCCACTTAATTCTAATCTTGCACACTCTCACACCTTGTGTATTACTCCCTTCCCTTTAGATTGTAACCTCCTTTGCACAGGGCCTTCCTCACCTTTTGTACTGTATTGATTGTGATGTATGTCTCCATATATTCTATGTATGTAATTCATGTGATTTAGTTGTATAAACACATTTACTTTACAGCGCTGCGAAATATGCTGGCGCTATATAAATAAATGTTAATAATAATGTTAATAAAATAAATAAATAAAAATACAATTCTCAACTCGCAAAACTTTGCAAATAAAAATTTGCATGTCCCAATGTAATATTCTTCTTTAGGTTTTTATTGCATTGAGTATCTTAATTGTGCATTGGGAACCCTTAACACCTGCTCTGGAGTTTCGTTAAATATTTTGTTGCAAAAAAACGGTTTGCCATTACGAATTTTTATTACGTACACTGCACACTATTGCAAACGTTAAAATTTGCAATCGCTATCGTACTGCTGCGTGAGGGGTAAAATGTTCCCAAAGGCAACATTTTTCGAACATTTTTACGAACATTTATTTGCATTGCGAACGAATTGCGAACCTTTTTTTGCATTAGTGACCAATATTACTTTCCCCACTATGGGTGGAGCCAGAAACCAGTCTTCATGCCTGGGCTCAGGGTCAGTCATATGGGTGTAGATGTGGAAATTGTTTTAATAGTGTAATGCTACAAGTGGCGCTGTTAAAGTAAGGTATGGTTGGTTGTATATTAATGTATGTAAAGTATTAAAGAGGTGGTTCACCTTTAAATTAACTTTTTGAATGTTATAGAATAGCTTATTTTAAGCAACTTTTTAATTTGGTCTTAATTCTTTTTCTTTTTTTTGTAGTTTTTTAATTAATTGCTGCCTTCTTCTGGCTCATTCCAGCTTTCTAATGGGGAGGGGGAGGGTCACTGACCCCATCTAAAACAAATTTTCTGTAAGGGGACAAAATTATCGTTATTGTTACATTTTATTACTCATCTTTCTATTCAGGCCCTCTCCTTTTCATATTCCAGTCTATATGTAATTCAAATAAATGCATGGTTACTAGGGTAAGTTGGACCGTAGCAACCAGATTGCTGAAATTGCAAAGTGGAGAGCTGCTGAATAAAAATAACTAAATAACTCAAATAATAAAAAATTAAAACCAGTTTAATTTTAGAATATCACTCTCTATATCATACAGTTATGGGATCCTGGTATCCAGAAAGCTCCAAATTAAGGAAATAGACTCCATTTTATTCAAATAATCCAGGTTTTTAAAAATGATTTCCTTTTTCTCTGTAATAATAAAACAGTAGCTTGTACTTGATCCCAACTAAGATATAATTAATCCTTATTGGAAGTAAAACCAACCTATTGGATTTATTTAACATTTACATGATTTTCTAGAAGACTAGAGATGGCGCGAACTGTTCGCCGGCGAACTTGTTCGCGCTCGCCGGAAGTTCGCGAACGTCGCGCGACGTTCGCCATTTTGGGTTCGCCATTGTTGGCGCTTTTTTTTGCCCTCTCACCCCAGACCAGCAGGTACATGGCAGCCAATCAGGAAGCTCTCCCCTGGACCACTCCCCTTCCCTATAAAAACCGAAGCCCTGCAGCGTTTTTTCACTCTGCCTGTGTGTGCTGAAGAGATAGTGTAGGGAGAGAGCTGCTGCCTGTTAGTGATTTCAGGGACAGTTGAAAGTTTGCTGGCTAGTAATCGTTTTGATACTGCTCTGTTATTGGAGGGACAGAAGTCTGCAGGGGTTTGAGGGACATTTAAGCTTAGGTAGCTTTGCTGGCTAGTAATCTACCTTCTACTGCAGTGCTCTGTATGTAGCTGCAGTGGGCAGCTGTCCTGCTTCTGATCTCATCTGCTGACTGCTGCAATAACAGTAGTCCTTGTAAGGACTGCTTTTATTTATTTTTTTGTTCCAATACAGAGCAGTATCAAGCAGATTACTAGCCAGCAAACTTACTATCATCTGTCCCTGAAATCACTAACAGCTCTCCCCCTACACTATCTCTTCCAAGCACACACAGGCAGATTTTTCAGATACATTTTTGCCCTTGATCCCCCTCTGGCATGCCACTGTCCAGGTCGTTGCACCCTTTAAACAACTTTAAAATCATTTTTCTGGCCAGAAATGTCTTTTTTAGATGTTAAAGTTCGCCTTCCCATTGAAGTCTATGGGGTTCGCGAACCGCTCGCATTTTTGCGCAAGTTCGCGAATATGTTCGCGAACTTTTTTTCCGACGTTCGCTACATCCCTATAGAAGACTTAAGGTATGAAGATCCAAATTACAAAAAGATTCCTTATCCAGAAATCCCAGGTCCCGAGCATTCTGGATAACAAGTTTCATACCTGTACTGCAATTTAACTCAAAAGGTGAACAACTAATAAACAACTGCTGCCTTTTTCCCCAATTATGTGGTCACGTGTTCGATATGTGTCAGTTTTTTGTGAAGTATAAGAATTAAAGGGATAGTAGATCTAGACGCTACATTTGTCGTGCTCTCTTATAGTGTTGGAGTCCTGGTGCTGAAACGGTCACAGCTCAGAAACAATTTTTTTATTTCACAGATATCAGGGAATTCAGCGGCATGCAGTATTCATGCAAGTATTACTTGTCATATTAAAATGTAAGATCTGATGGCAGGCAAAGACAAATTGGTCCCTGCAGACTGTCAGTTTATAGAAAGATTTTAATAGCATGCCTGGCATTTCATTTTTATTCCGTTTTGCCCTGTTCGTATTTCAGGCAAGTTTTCCATTACGAAAAAAAACCCTTTGAACTACACATTCAGAAAACATTTAAATGCTGAAGTTAGTTTTTTATATTGCTCCATTTCCAAGTGCTCTGTATCATTTAGTAGTATTTACATGTTCCTCTTGGCAGTTGCAATGTTGTTTGAAAGCCCAAGGCTTGTGTTTCTGTGCAGAGCAATCATAAATATATGTAATGTATAATAATAATCGAGCAGTAATTGTATAAACAGCATATACCTACAGCATCATGTTATTGCTGCATAAACATTTAATATGTCTAAGCAATTAAAAGCATATAGTTCACATTAAAAAAAAATTCTGTATTCAGACTGTGTATGTTTTTTCTCTTATTTTGCTGCAGTCCTATAATTTGCTATTTTTAACTTTAGTACTTACGTACAGACTAAAAAATACTACTAATAATAATTATATATATATTTTATATATATCTATATATATATATATATATATATATATATATATATATATATATATATATATATATATACACAAATAATCCAACAGTGCGTCCTAAATCATGGCGAGTAAATCCATGTATCACATATATATATTCCAGCAAAGTCGCTCTCCAAATTGTTAAAACGTAGCATTTATTGTTCCATCATAAAAACATGATCAATAGAGTATATCCCTATTGATCATGTTTTTATGATGGGACAATAAATGCTACGTTTTAACAATTTGGTGTGCGACTTTGCTGGAATATATATATATATATATATATATATATATATATATATATATATATATATATATATGAACCGATACTGGAACTCACAACCATAAGAAAGTCAAAAAGTGTTTTTATGATGGGACAATAAATGCTACGTTTTAACAATTTGGTGTGCGACTTTGCTGGAATATATATATATATATATATATATATATATATATATATATATATATATATATATATATATATATGAACCGATACTGGAACTCACAACCATAAGAAAGTCAATGCCTGGGTGCCAGTCCAAAAATAGACAAAATGTATTTCACCGGGTGGCGGCACACCAAGGAATGTAGCAGCAAAACACAAAAAAAGATTAAACTAAATCAGGTTTATTTATTCCAACGTTCTGGCTCCATGTTGGAGCCTTCGTCAGGGAAAAGAAAAAAAAAATGTTCGATGAAGGCTCCATCATGGAGCCGAAACATTGGAATAAATAAACCGGAAATAATAATAATATATAAATACAAGTTGTGAAACTGCAGCTCAAAGGGAGATAATGCCCTGGTGCTAACAGAATATATATCAAAGTTTCAAAAGAAAGAAAAGATGTTGCACTCAAGGGACTTTATGAAAAAGTGAAAAAAGCTTTATTTAGGTTGACGTTTCGACCCTCACCAGAGTCTTTATCATGATCTTGATAAAGACCCCTGTGAGGGCTGAAACGTCGATATATATATATATATACACACAATACAAACAAAGTATGGTAGCGCACTCCTGGGATTTATATGGCACAACATCAACGTTTTCGGCTCCCCTCTAGAGCTCTCAGGAAAGGCTCTAGAGGGGAGCCGAAACGTTGATGTTGTGCCATAAAATGGAATAAAGACTTGAATATAAATCCCAGGAGTGCGCTACCATACTTTGTTTGTTTACATGCAGTCCAGAGGAGCAGCACCCGGGTCGATGAGTAAAGTGTTAACATTGTGAGTGCGGATCTGCTTGGTTGGTATATATACACAATATATATATATAGACAAATACAAGAGGTCCTCTGTACTCAACCCTTGCAATTGAGATATGAAAAATGTAGAAGATCAGAAACAAGCAAATCATTCATTCACATACTGTACATTAAATAAGAGGATCAGATACAAGGGGTGTTATTTAGTAACAAGTACCAATATGAACTCCAATCAAGGTGCTTGTGTCTAGGAGCTGAACTATATGTGATACCAGGAGAGCCACAATACCTTCTAGAAATACACCCTTTCCTTCTCAATGGTTACCCTATGGGACTCATGTCACTTATTAGGCGAAACAAGAGAGAGAGGAAACATTTACTTTATCTCTGATATATCTAGTATAATATATACTAGATATACCATGACCTGGATGAATGAAAATCTTCATAGTCATATTTATCTCTGATAGTTTGCAAAATACACAGAGCCTTTTATGTTTAATTTTGAGAACAGTGATATCTTTACAATGTCATCAGCACACACACATATGTAAAATCTTTACAGCCCCCATTAACTGCCTTCATCCAACATTCCCATTATGTAGGTGAGAAATGTGCTGCGTAGTACTGTGCTGAAATCTTTGCAGCCTTGCATTACATATATTCATTCCAACCCCTCCCCATATAGGTACAGCTATGGGATTCTTTATCCAGAAACCAATTATCCAAAAAGCTCCAAATTACAGGAAGGCTATTTCCCATGGACTCAATTTTAATCAAATAATTCTATTTTTTAAAAATCATTTTCATTTTTTCTATAATAATAAAACAGTACCTTGTACTCGATCCAATTAAGATATAACCAATCCTTATTGATGGTACAACAATCTCATTGGGTTTATTTGAAGTTTAGATGATTTTTAGTTGTCTTAAGGTATGGAGATCCAAATTTACAGAAAACCCCAGGTCCCAAACATTCTGGATAACATGCCTTTATTTTTAAGGGAAATGTGCTGTTTAGGATTGTTCTAAAATCTTTGCTCTACTTATAAGCTATAAAGGTATGGGATCTCTTATCCGGAATACAATTATCCAAAAAGCTCCAAATTACAGGAAGGCCGTCTCCCATAGATTCCATTTTAATCAAATAATCCAAATTTTTAAAAATGATTTCCTTTTTCTCTGTAATAAATCAGTACATTGTACTTGATCCAAACTAAGAAATAACTGATCCTCATTGGAAGCAAAACCAGTATATTGGGTTTATTTAACGTTTACATGATTTTCTAGTAAACTTAAGGTATGAAGATGCAAATTACAGAAAAATCTGTTATTCGGAAAACCTGAGGTCTCAAGCATTTTGGATAACAAGTCCCATACCTGTCCTACTTAATGCCTATGGGATTGTACTGTATAGAGTGGTGCTAAAATCTCTATACCCTTCATTAGGCATATTGTATTTGCTACAACTTTGTATTTTATTTAAATAGGTATGATGATTTGGCGAGATGCACTGCATAGGGTGGTGCAGATATCTCTTTATCGCTTCATAAAATAATTTAGGAAAAGACAATACAACATTATTTAGTATAATACTCACCAAATTGACACCAAAGCTTCCATGAATACTTTTAGGCGTGAACTCGTGCAGTAGGGCAGCACCTACTGCAGCTCCTACAAGCTGGGCGCAAATGTAGCAGATAGTGCGGAAGAGAGATATTTGAGAAGCAACCATGAATGCAATGGTTACAGCTGGATTAAAGTGGGCACCGCTGATGTGCCCGAATGCTTGTACAACGGTGCCTACACCCAGCCCAAAAGTTAGGGAAATCGGCAGGACACTTTGAGGTTCTAAAGAACACAGCATTGCAGAGCCTAAGCCAAAAAACACAAAAACCAGAGTTCCCAGGAACTCTGCAAAAAACGCCCTTGTAAACGGCCCCGTGCATATTTCCTTCATTTTTATATTTCACAGTAATTTACAAAGTAATTTGGTATTGCCCTGCCAGAAACTGAGCCTTACCAGCTTACTGCAATGTGTTAAATAAAACGTAGGAGGCTTGGAATGTTACAAGGGGGTGTCACCTAGTCCCATATCAAAGAGGAAACACGCTGAACTACTGTATCCATTCTATGTTAATATATTAGAAATGAATAACCTGTTTGAATGGAAAGAATGAAGAAACAGCAATTTCACAATAATACCAAAAAGTTGCTCATACATGATTTGACTGATTTGGGCATTACTACCCAAATATAGTTTCATTATGGTCTCCTCAAGAGGTGCAAGTACCTTTGTGAATGATATTTAAGGGCACATAACAGAACACCCAAATTAGCTCTTTGCATTCAGAAATGAGCATTACAGTTTAATATATCACGAAAACCACCCTCATTGGAATGATTATTTAGAGCACTTTCATGAGTATTAAAAATCTGTTATCCAGAATTCTCAGAATTAGGGGTATGTTCCCTTTTCTCTGTAATAATAAAACAGTACATCATACCGGATCCAAGCTAAGTTATAATGAATCCATATTGGAAGCAAAACAATCCTTTAGGGTTCATTTAATTTTTAAATTATTTTTTAGTAAAGTATGGAGAAAAGACCGTTCGAGCTCCCCACAATACCTCACTCCAGGTTCTCAGTCCTCAGTGTCCCCACTGTGTAAAAGTAATAAACTTGAAGAGTTGGACGGCACTTCTGGAAGGGCTTTATTATAGCAGTAAGCTGATAACACCTAACGTGTTTCGGGATAGACTCCCTTAATCATAGGCCTATGATTAAGGGAGTCTATCCCAAAACACGTTAGGTGTTACCAGCTTATTGCTATAATAAAGCCCTTCCAGAAGTGCCGTCCAACTCTTTGTAACATACCCTGGTGGTCCAGTGGTGCGGCAGGGATGCCCGCCACGCCGCTCCAATCCTGCGCCAGCGCCGGTTCCTTATGGCGCGCGCGGTGCGCCGTTGCATATTTTATAGGCGCAGTGGCGTGTTGATACTAGCGCGCATTGGCGCGAAACGCTTGGGTATTTAAAGCCACAGTGCACAATTCACACTGCCCGTTATAGGAATTCCTGGTGCGTTTGAGCGCTTTGCTTCTGATTTGATTCCTGTTGTGACCCCTGCCTGGCTTTTGATGATTCTACCTTCTGTATCCTGACCCCTCCCTGATATCCGACTCCGATTCTGCTTAACCCTCTGATTGACTTCCTGGTTTGAACCTTGCCTGCCTGACTTCGTTTGTACTCTGCCTGCCTCGACCCGGCCTGATCTGTCTACAAATCTGTCTTACGCCTTGTACCGCGACCTTCTGCCCAAAGACTTTACTTTACCGTTGTGCCTCTTTGTTTGTTCAGAACCCTTTGCCTTGCACCGCTCGTTATAAGACCTGGCGGCATCTGAGTAGCTGAGGGCTCCAATCGAGGCCAAAGGCAGCTGCTAAAGCTGCAGAAGCACAAGCCGAGACCAGGGTGCTTGGCATCGGTTCTGAATTTAGGGTGCCAACCGTGACATTCAAGTTTATGACAAAAGTATGGAGATCCCTTATTCAGAAAACCCCAGGTCCCGAGCAGTCTGGATAACAGGTCCCATACCCTTACATGCGCCTGACAACTTGTGCCTATCACCAATTTTGAGGTTCTGCGGGTATGTTCCTTCATAAACCAATACAGATCTAACCATATTTTCCATTTGTAAAATCTGCTTGTTAATCAGCAGCCGTGAAAGGGTTACAAAGTCAAACTGGGTCTTTTAAAAATTATAATAGTTGCCTAGGAAACCTATTCTTGCTTCCAGTTTCCATTGCTTTTTTTTTTAATTATCATCTCAGGGGTGGGCCACCTATTTGTCATGATCAAAATATATTTGTCTAAATACATCTTGAATTGCCCAGATTTAATATCATATTCAAACACATTCTCCGATCTGCGTTGTTTAGTCTCTTTGCCACCCGTATGGCTTGGATTTGCGCCATTTATTGGAGATTAAGTAGACAAACACTTTCTTTTGATTCTGTTATGTTATGATAGAGGATATTTGAGGCATCCACTGTGAAAACAGTAGTAAAATGAACAGTTCTGAGCGTGATTATCAATACACCCAGCATGAGTAAATTGGAAACATTCTATCCGTAAAGGGTCTTTTTCTTAAATATGTACAGCTAGTTTCCTAAAATCATTTTGCTTTATGTTCTGTTTTGGTTGGTCTGCAGCTGTTCTTTCATTTCTCTTCATTAGCATTGTTTTTCTGTTTGATGAACAAACGACTTTTTTTACTAATTGACATTGCCGAGTCCCTCTTGGCATTTTAAGTCACAGATGATACAAACGCACTCTTACTGAATCAGCATGTGCTGCTCTTCCCCATCAACGCTTTCTTTTTTTGCATCTATATATTTTATACTGCAGGTAGACAAAGGGATCTTGTGAAGGTTACCTGTGCAATAATCTCTTCCGTTCTTCTTTATCATTATGAATCAACTTTTTTTGTGTCGACTATATTACTTTAGGCAAAGCAAAAAAAAAAAAAATCATAAAAATCAAGCGATTAAAACAAATATTAAATCAAGTGAATAATACAAACTGACACAACTGGGGAGTTGCTTTTCCCCATTTTCCAAACAACATTCATAATCAAAATAAGATAAGAGTGCTTCAGGTTCCCATACCAATAAATGAAAGCTATTTCTGGAATGATTTCAATCTACCTCTTGGAAAATAAAATGTGAAATAGTAGTAAAAATACCATCAATGTGATTAGAATCTACGACTTGCATCATGTTTTTTCTTTATTTCAGTGAACGGTAAAATTTGGATACACTCCAGGAACATACTATACGCATTTTTTTCCCTCTTAACAGATTGCCATTGAGTTTAATTTCTATTAGGGGGTGATAAAACAGTCAGCAGATTGCAGATTTCAGATTTAGTAGAGTAGTGTTAGGGTTTATAGCCAAATTGCAATTTCTATAATAAATTTGTTGGGGGAAAAAAAAAACACAAAGTTCTGCTGTAGTAAAATGTAGTCGTTAGTTTAGCATATTTATTAAAAATGGAAGTTCTTGAGTCAAATCTCCATTGGGTTTATTGCGATGGTATTTTTTCCCCCGCAACTGTGTTAATAAAAGGATATGATCACGAATAAAACTAACCTGGAATAACAACTTGTATAAATGCCGAAAATACATTAACTAATTTTAAAAAGTCACAGAAAAAAAATGTCATTATGCAACAAGTCAGAACCATCGATTGGTGAAAAACTGAGTAAAGAGAAAATGTTTGAGTTCCAGATCTCAGTTGGTTGCTACGGATGGTGAACCTTAAAGAAGAAGGAAAGTCATCCTGCACTTGGGGGTGCCAAATGTTAGGCACCCTAAGTGACTTACCTGAAAACTCTGGCTGGCGCTCCTATCAGCAGAAAACTGCACCGGCCCGGGGTTATACCAGTGAGCAGCACGGATCGATGCACTTTCGTCTTCTTTGTTCTTCAAATTTTCCGGGACAAACACATGCGCAGTTCAACAAAATAGCTGACTTTTTTGTTAAGTTCGGCTTTTCGTTCTACTGTGCATGCGCAGCTGTGCAGAAAAATCGGATGACTGAAGAGGATCGATCCGTGGTGCTCACTGGTATAACCCCGGGCCGGTGCAGTTTTCTGCTGATAGGAGCGCCGGCCCGGGGTTTCAGGTAAGTCAATACGATCACTTGGGTTGCCTAACATTTGGCACCCCCAAGTGCAGGATGATATTCCTTTTCCTTTAAGTAAATCCGCCCCATGTTGGGGCATCCGGTATCCAATATTTGAATGCCATAGGATACTGTATCCAATTATCATTGGCAGCCATGTGTATCCATGTTCAAAGAATTATGATAATGTCCTGTGCCACAAGGTTAACGTTGTCCAGGAATGGGTCTACAGCATGGATCCCCAATCTTTTTAACCTGTGAGCAACATTCAGAAGTAAAAGGAGTTGGGGGAGCAACACTAGCATGAACAATGTGCTTGGGGTTTCCAAAAAAGGGCTGTGATTGGCCATTTGGCAGCCCCTGTGTGGACTTACAGCCTAAAGGAGACTCAGTTTGGCAATACCCCTGGTTTTTATACAACCAAAACTTGCCTCCAAGCCTGGAATTCAAAAATAATCACCTGATTTGGGGCCACTGGGAGCAACATCCAAAGGGTTGGAGAGCAACATGTTGCTCACAAGCTACTGGTTGGGGATCACTGGTCTACTTCACTAAAGGGCGAATATTTGCCAGCGAAGGCTCCACCACACTTTACGCCACTTTGTCAGACGTAATTTCGTTAACAATACGTTAATACAGTACAATGCAAAGTTGCGTCTCTGTAGCCGAACAATGGCGAAGTTTCCCTTGCATTCATTCGTCAGCACAGGCATTTCATAGTCAACTTACGCTAGCATTAATTTCTGCCTAGCGAAACTTTGTTAGTACTCTTACGCTTAGGTCAATTTGAATAGGGCAGGTACATAAAGGTCGTATATACGTCTTTATTAGAGATGTTGTTGCAAATACTTGAAGTGCCCAATTATTATTACGGATGTCCAAGGAAGCGAAATAAAGGCAGAATAAATCCTCTAATCAGCCCATTCTAAAACAAATGTGGCATGAGCTTCAAATGGTTGGGAAAAAATGTTAACACAAAAATCTTTCATAGTTAGAACTTTTAAAGACAATCCCGCTTTAAAATATGAAAAAAATGCCAGCTTTTTTTTAGAACTTTTATGACTTTTTGACATACAGGATATGATGTCACTGACATAAGATTGAGGAGGATGTAGCTTCATCAACGTTCTGTAAAATGTGCACTTTAGTGAATTTGCGGAGTAACAATCATTCATCTGATTGAAAATTCACCTGGCCATAGGGAGCAAAACGGTGCTAGCGACGGTCTCTTTGCTAGCGAATTGTCCTCTTCTCCTGTTTGTAAATTGGCAATGTCCCTGCGGATGGGATTTCTGGTGAATTTTCACTAGTGACGGCCACCTCCCCCTTTAGAAAATCTGCCCCAATGAATCTTAACAAAGTGGCCTGACCAATTCAATAAAGATGGACATCACTGGGATGAGCTAGAACAATGTACAAGTAGAGATTTACTACCAGTTAATTCATCATAACGGTGAGAAGCATTGCAGGTAGCATGAGCCAGAATCCCTGTGACTCTCTTTCAGATTCAGACATCCTTGTTGGCCTGTTCTGAGGGCAAAAGGGCTGCAATACGATATTAAGAAGGGGTTGTTCACCTTTAAATTACCTTTTAGTATGACATAGAGAGTGATATTCTGAGAAACGTTACAATTGGTTTTTATTTTCGTACTATTATTGTTTTTTTTTACTTATTAAGCTTTTTATTCAGCAGCGCTCCAGTTTGCAATTTCAGCAATCTGGTTGCTAGGGTCCAAATTCCGCTAGTATTGATTTGTATGAGAGACTGGAATATGAATGGGACTAAAGCAATATAGTAGTATATAAATAAGTTGCTGTGTTTATTAGGTGTTAATGTTCCTTTAATATAATATAGCTGTTCTGGCCTTATATATGGTGCCCAACATTTGAACATAAAGCGATATTATCTCACTGCTACTATAGACACCATCTCTCCCTAATCCCTACTATACCTGCTATCCCAAAGTCACACTCCCTTCCCAGAGACTATTATCCCACTGTTACTATAGGCACCATCTCTCCCTACTATACCTGCTATCCCACAGTCACACTCCCTTCCCAGAGACTATTATCCCACTGTTACTATAGGCACCATCTCCCCCTACTATACCTGCTATCCCACAGTCACACTCCCTTCCCAGAGACTATTATCCCACTGTTACTATAGACACCATCTCTTCCTACTATACCTGCTATCCCACAGTCACACTCCCTTCCCAGAGACTATTATCCCATTGTTACTATAGACACCATCTCACCCTACTATACCTGCTATCCCACAGTCACACTCCCTTCCCAGAGACTATTATCCCACTGTTATTATCCAGTTTGCAGTTTTAGCAATCTGGTTGCTAGGGCCCAAATTACTCTAACAACTATGACAAAGAGAATGGGATATTTATAGAAAATGGCTTGAATAGAAAGAAGAGTAATAAGTAACAATAACAATAATTTTGTCCCCTTATAGAACATTTGTTTTTAGATAGGGTCAGTGACCCTCCCCCATTATAAAGCTGGAAAGAGTCAGAAGAAGGGAGCAATTAATTAAAAAACTATAAAAAAAGAAAAATTAAGAAGAAAATTAAGACCAATTAAAAAATTGCTTAGATTAAGCCATTCTAGAACATACTAAAAAAATTCTTAAAGGTGAACCACCCCTTTAAGTCATTAACAAACACCAGTCTAGTATTGGTGATGTGGTTTTCTTTCACTAGGAAGAAGTAGGGGTTCCATAGGATTGACTGCACAATAAAATGTGTTGAATGATACTAAAATAAACACACAGTTGTAGGTAAATACAAATGTGGCTTCAATGGGACTGAGATGCTACACAAAATTGTTTATTATACATTTCTAATATATAATTGCTCCAGGAAGATAAATGGGGTGTGGTTGTTGGCTCAGTGAGCTAACAGTTTCATCTCTTAGTGATATTATGCCTATAGATTACATTTTTACCACCTACAGATGAAGCCACTTGGATTTGTGTGTGAAATGCGTCATGGCTTGTGATAAAATGAGGAAACCGTGTTATCTAAAGTTATGTAATTTATGTATGTTATGTAATTTAACCTTTCCAAGAACAATATAATACTACCATTGTTCACTCTTTAATTAGATGGGGTGCTGTGACGCAATGTTCTGTATTAAATGGGATAAGTGAGTTAAATGAGTTTAGTTAATGTAAGAGTTACCTGGCGGTCTAGTGGGACAGCAGGGACACTTTCTTCCTGCGCTGCTCCTGATGTGCCGTTTCTGGGTTTGTGCAGCACTCGGGTGTTCTTGGTTTTCTTCAACCACGTTTGGCGCAAAAATTTTAATTTTTAAAGGCACATATTCCTTTTCACGTTGCCCAACGTAAAGGTCTATTCCATAGTTCCTGGCAGTGGCATAACTACCGGGGGAACAGGGGGTGCGATTGGGCCAGGGCCCGCACCCCCGCAGGGCCCCCCAGGCAGTCACGCTGGCTGGAGTCGGCTGCAGCGCCGCACAGAAGAGGGTGGGGGGCGGGGCCTGGCTGTACGACCCGTCCCCAGCTAGTTCTGTCACTGGTTCCTGGGTATGTTTTCAAAATCTTATATTTGTTCTTGACCCTTGCCTGTCCCTGACTTTGCCAATCTGCTCAAAAATCACAAGAAGTGAATCCCAAACCTGGTGTGTCCCTAGTCCAGCAATTGTCAGGCTCTCTTCCACTTCCAAAATATATCGCAGTACACCTCAAAACTAATATTTTTTGAGGGAGGAAAAACAGAACAATAATATAATGCAGTATTCTATTCTTAAAATGACATCGAAAAAGTGTTCAAACAATCACTTAGATCAGTGCCCCCCAATAATCATCTTAAGAATTAGAGAATTTCAAGAAAGGTGAATTCTGAAAATTGACTTAAATACAACAAACTTGTGATTATTAAGTGAGAGAGATGAGAAAAATTAGGGTATAGTTAGTACCCACACTGAGAGTCACTGGGGCAAATTCACTAAGATTCGTAGTTGCGCCAGGCGTAGTTTCGCCAGCGCTCCACAAATTCACTAAAATCCAAAGTTGCGCACAGGGGTAGCGTAAGGTTGCGAAGTTGCGCTAGCGTTGATTCGCTAAGTGAAGCGAAGTTACGCTAGCGAAGGTTAATTTGCATACGGCGCCAAATTCAAATTTCAATGGAGGAATACGTATCGGCACTACAAATGCCTAGAAAACCTTCAAAACATCAAATAAAAATTTTATTTTGCCCTACACATGTGCCCACTGTCTAGGTAAGTTGCCATGAGTCAGGAAATGTAGGGGGGAGGAAGGGGAGCCCTAAAAAATTTTTCAATCTTTTTCAGCCAATCACCCATCATGTAGAAAACACGCCAGCGTTTTTTGGGACTTAGAAAAAAATTTGACTTTTTTTGAAACAATCCCTATCTACTCTATTGCACTTCACCTGGTCTGAGGTGGAGAAGGAAGTCTAGTGTAAAAGGTAGCGTTCAGTACACTGCGCGTGTTAGTGAATTTGCGGAGTTACATCCGTAGCGAAGGCGTAAGGGTGCGAAGTAACACTAGTAAATATACGCCAGCGTTCATTAGTGAATTTGCGAAGTAACGAAAATTCCCAACACTAGCGAATTGACGCTAGCGTTCGGCGCTTAGTGAAGTTGCCCCACTGGGTTTTGGTGGTCGATTATACTCACAAAACACAGATGGGTAATTGCATTAATCAAAGCACATGGGGTGCTCCACCAATGAGGCGAGTTGAGGCACTCGCCTCAGACGGCAGCAACCCCTGGTTGCCAGGGGCAGCAAAAATGCCGCTCCTGGTAACTAAGAGACGAATTTCCGCTTTTCAACCAGGAAATTCGGCTCTTCTAGTGCAGAGTGTGCAATTGCGTTCTCTGCACTAGCAATGTGGACCAACCCTTCCAGCACGACGTGGACTGCCCCGATCCCCTCGCCTCAGGCGGCAAAATGACCAGGATCGCCCCTGCAAAGCACAGATATTCTGTTGCCAATTTCAATCTTCTCTTGTCCTTTTGTGGGTAACATGTGCAGAAGCGTTTTCTATATTTTAAGAAATACATAAAATTGCACTCACGAAAACATTTCCATAAGTCTGCTTTTAAAATCAGCAGTTCCTGCAGTGGCATCGTAAGTCTCTTTAGCGTCTTTCAGAGTCCACTGTGCATGTCTCAGTTTCTTAGCAACACGTTTCTGTGCCACCGCGGTGACCACTGTCTGTTTTGACCACTCGTTGGATTCTGATTTGGTCCGCTTTGCCCGTTTGGTTTGACCCGGCCTGTTCCATCGCTACACTGCCTGCTTCCCTGTCCCTTTCATACGTTTAGTTCCCATTCCTGCTAAGAACTCTCTCCTTGGTCCTCTCACATTAAGTCCTGGCTAGTGATGGGCGAATAAATTCACCGGACATGAATTGTAGGTGAATTTTCGTGTCTTGCTGCAAGTGAATTAATTTGAAGCGGCGGAGCCAATTCGCCCGCAAAAATCTGCCTTGTCAAAAAGAAAATAATATTGCCACGTGCATAAAAATTGGCGCACAACAAAATTATTCAGACTCCCATTGACTTTAAAGCATTAGGACCAAATAGCCGCGCGTTTAAAAATTTACGCTCGTGCCAAAATTGACTCGCGTCAAAATTATTTTGAAGCCCATTGACTTCAACGCATTTCACAAATGACACAGATTCGCCCATCACTATTCCTGGCGGCACCTGAGTAGCGGAGGGCTCCCCCATGAAGTCAAAGGTGACTGCTATAGGCAGAAGAAGTGGCTTCATCTGTACTTAACATGTCTTTGGCCACAAAACTTGGTCACTAACAGGAACCAGATAGTTATCTGTACACCTGTTGTAGAGAACGGAGAACCTAAATTAACTAGTGATGGGCGAATTTATTGGCCAGGCACGAATTCACTGTGAATTTACGTGTTTCGGCCTGCGAATAAATCCGCAAATTTGCCATGAAAATTCACCAGCAAATTGAATTGACGCCAGTGACAGTTTAGGACGCTAGCGACGATTAATGTACGCCCATTGACTTTAATGTAGCCAGCGTCAAAATTGGCGTTTCGCTAATTTTTCGACCGTTTCATAAATTCTGTGGGAAATTCAGGAAATTCGTGACAAATCTAAGCGGGACAAATTCGCCCATCACTAAAATGAACACTCAAAGTATTGAGTACTTTGGTTAACAGACGTACTCTGAGCATGTTCTCAATAATAAACCATATACAGGTGCTGGAAAAACTCTAATTTGAAATTTCCAATACCACTTTTGGTAAAAATAAAATCCTTTTAAAGGTCTTACTTTTAGACTGACTGCTACTGACTTTGATCAGTTATGCTTCATTGATACAGAAAACAATTTCATCTGGAACTAAAGTAATATTTTATTTGTTCATTAGTTTACTAATCTCACCAGGCGGTTTGCATAGAAAATAAGATACAATTTCACATCTGAAAGATGATAATTAAAAATCCCTTTTATGTCTGGAGTGTAGACAATTGAACCCTTGGGTGGAAGAGATGAGTTCACTGTGTTATGTGCTGCAACAGAAAATGATTGAGGAAATAAAATACTCATTTTGTATACACTCGGCTGAAGTGATGGCAGTAAGGTTGTGTACTTGTCTTATTTCTATGCACATATTAACCTATTTCATTACATTCATAAGAACATTATATAGAAATTGGACCTGTTATCCATAATGGGATCACGGATCTTTCTATAATTTGGATCTTCATACCTTAAAGGATAAGTAAACCTTAAAAATATTAACATTGACTAGGGTGCTATTCTAAGCACTTTTGCAATGTACATTCATTCTTTTTTTTTTAATTTGAAGATATTAAACAATACATGTTTTGGTAACATGAATGAATGTTGTTACAGCAGCGCCACCTGCTGGTCTGACCACCAAGTAGTCAAAGAAACAAGAAAGAGGCTGCTCTGATGTTCTTCTGGTTAGGAAATATTTGAAAAACTTTTCATTTTTTTCCTAACCAGAAGAACATCAGACCAGCCCTATTTCTTTATACTGACAACTTCCTTGACTACTTAGTGGTCAGACTGGTCAGACTGGTCAGACTGTGACAACAATCATTCATTTTATCAGTACATGTATCCCTTAATATCTTGGAATTAAAAATAAATAAATAATGAATGTACATTGCTAAAGTGCGTAGAATAGCACCCTCATCAATTTTATATTCACTTATTTTTAAGGTTTACGTATCCTTTAAGGCAACTAGAAAATCCTGTAAACATTAAATAAACCCAATAGGCGGATTTTGTTTCCAATAAGGATTAATTATATCTTAGTTTGGATCAAGTACAAGGTACTGTTTTAGTATTACAGAGAAAAAGTACAAATCATTTTTAAAAATTTATATTATTTGGATAAAATGGAGTCTATGGAAGTTTTTCCATAATTCAGAGCTTTCTGGATAAAAGATCCTATACCTGTACTCTGATAGATACTGCTGGAATGTGCTCAATACAGGGGAATACCTTTGTTTGTTATATTCCATTAATAACTACATCATTAAGGTCATTTCACAAATGTCATCAGTTTATGATCCAGAGTCCACTTTTTTGTAACAATAGACAGCTTTTCCTCAAAGCAAACAAAAAAACAATCTCTTGCTATGTAATTTAATATAGTTTAATGAGTAAAAGATATTTTTAAAACTAAACTGGCTAAAGAGAATGCTACAACCAGACTGTCTGACCCACATTTTGTTTAGATAAAGTTATCCATCTATGGGGCAAATTCACTAAAGTGCAAATCGACTAACGCTAGCGCAAATTCGTTTTGTTACTTCGCCGATTTACTAACGGGTGCTGGCGTAAATTGGCTAGCGAAGTGGATCTACTCTAGCGCTACATCGTACCCTTACACCAGCCGAAGTTGCGCTATGGCGAAGGGACGTAACTACGCTAATTCACTAACGTGCGCATTTTACTGAACATTGCCTCTTGTGCCAGATTTGCCTTCGCCACCTCAGACCAGGCGAAGTGCAATAGAGTAGATAGGGATTGCTTCAAAAAAAGTTGAAATTTTTTCTAAGTCCCAAAAAACGCTGGCGTCTTTTCCTTTTTTTAGGGTGATAGGCTGAAAAAGATCGTAAATTTTTTTGGGGGTACCCTCCTTCCCCCTACATTTCCTAACATATGGCAACTAAACTATACAATGGGCACATGTATAGGGCAATATAACAACTCTATTTTATCTTATGAAGCTTTCCCAGGCATGTGTATTTGTTGCTACATATACGTCCATTGTACTTTAACTTGGCGCCATATGCAAATCAGGCATCGCTAGCGTAACTTCGCTTTCCTTGACGAATTAACGCTAGCGCAACTTCCCTACCGTTCGCCTCCCTGAGCGCAACATTGGATTTTAGTGAATTAGTGGCGCCCTGACGAAACTTCGCCTGGCGAAGTGTAGCGAAGCCTGCGCTATGGCAACTCCGCAGGTTAGTGAATTTGCGCCTATGGATCTGAGAGTGTTCAATAGGCCCCAGCTGGAAACATATAAGTAATTGAAATATCTTAATGATAAGCCAGTGGGTTTGATAATGTACATTTTTTTCAATAGGGGATCCAGCCAAACTGGCTATGACCAATCAGATCATTAAACTGAATTCTGGCTTGTATATTTCCAGTGTGACCATACAGGACCACTGACAGGACAGGGTTACTGGTCAGCTTGTTGTTTTCCTCTCATTAATCTGAGTTTGATAAGTAACCTAAAAAACAAATGTTTTATAGGGACATCCAGTATAATGATCAGTGTGACAGATTAAGTGAATTTAATGGGGGGTCCTGCCCCAGACCTTCAGCTATAGAAGGTGATATACACTCTTATTCTTTGTTTGCAGGCTGGCACAAATTGGAATTCACTCCAATATTTGATGCAGTTAAAAAGTGATTTATGTAAGAGACACATCTCAATATATATAGCCTTACACGTTTCGTGCCTTATGGGTAAGATTTCAACAACATGAGTTTGTCCTGAAATGCTAAAGCAATGTATAGCTAAATACATGTGTAAATCATCCAAATTCTTATACTTCAGTTCCTTGTATTGCTGCAACCATACGTTTATTAACATATGTTATATACCCAAGTATAAGCCGAGTTTTTCAGCATCCAAAATGTGCTGAAAAAGTCTACCTCGGCTTATACTCGGGTCAGCGGTACCCAATCCGAGTAGCTGAGATTGCAGTCACTTTTAATCATTCCTATACCAACAGTACACTTGGGGGGAGACTGCAATATCCCACATGGCCCTCTGTTGGTTATATGAAAGAATAACAGTGCGCCCTCTGTTGGTTATATGAAAGAATAACAGTGACTGCAATATCACACAGCGCCATCTGTTGGTTATATGGAAGAATAACAGTGACTGCAATATCACACAGTGTCCTCTGTTGGTTATATGAAAGAATAACAGTGACTGCAATATCAAACAGTGCCCTCTGTTGGTTATAGGAAAGATTAACAGTGATGGCAATATCAAACAGCACCCTCTGCACATGGTAGTGGGACAGTGGGACAATGCACACAGTAATCCATCACCATCAACTTTGCAAAGAAGTCTGGTTGATCGCTGGGGGGGTCGCTTTGGCAGAATGTGCGCTGCTGGGAGACAGGGCTGTAGTTGTGTCCAGGCTTATACTAGAGTCAATAAGTTTTCCCAGTTTTCGTAGGTAAAATTAGGTACCTCGGCTTATACTCGGGTCGGCTTATACTCGAGTATATATGGTAGGTGTATGCGTGGCTAAGAGAACAGTTGACAAATAATGATGCGGGACCCCATGGCCTGAATAGGGGCAACAGGGTCTTGACGGGGCCTTAGGAGACAGCTATCCCTGCCCCTCCCCCTTTTTTCTGTTGCAGGCGCTGATTGGCTGGGAGTCCCGGGCGAATGAGAAGAGGAAGGAATAGTGGTAATACTTACCATTCGGCGCCGGGACTGGAGGAAGAAGGACGCAGCATCCCACCCTCCCTCCCTATATCATGTGTGTTAGTCGCAGTTGCAGGGGGTATCTTTGCAAGGACCCTCAGGGGAAGTTAAAAGGGGGGTCTGTCATAGTCAGTGGAAGTAGCCTGGTAGGCCTGGGTCCTCATAGTGTGGTATGCAGCCCGGTTTGGGTTGGGAGAAAGGAACAGGAACCTATGTTGGCAGTTTGGGTACAGATACCCCACCCCCATTCCCTCCTCCCGGGTGGGGGAATAATATGTTAAAGGTTTAAAAGTTTGTTATACAAAAGGTTGTTAAAAGGTTAAAAAATGTTATACATGATTATAATTGTATTATTGTGTTAAATAAACAACTGCGGCCATCTCTTTCCAAACCAGTGGTGTGTATGTATTATTTTGGGGTAGGAGACTTGTGGTGTGGGGGGAGGTAGAGGGATAGGTGTGGAATCGACGCTGCACCCGTCATGTCATGTAAGATATATATGATTTATTAATTTGTTGGAAATCAGTTAGACACCTTCAAACTATTTTTAAATTGTGACTTTTGGCCCTATAGCTTAACGGAATATTTGTGAATAATTAAAGTTGTACCATGCTACACCTACACATGACACTTGCAGTATTTAGGAATTTGGAAATAAGCAACATTACAAAATTACAACTTAGGCAGCAACATAAGTTATAATACAGTATCAGCGAATTTATCTGCACAGTCTTCCGTCATTTATCCTCCCAGAGTGAATTACATTTATAGACTGCTCAATGCTGAACATAAATTGACTGTCTAATCAGGAGAAGGTCAGTTTTTTCCCTTATTGCCCTTTTCAGACATGGAAGAAAAGCTGAAATTACAAAACATGTCATATATATCCCCAATGTGTTTATTTAAGGGAGTAGTCTTTTCCTAGTTCATAGAGACTGTTCGCTAGCCTAATCTTATTTTACAGTCCAGTGGGAATTAAATGGTTTGATTTCATTTGCAGCAGAATCTTTGCATCCTAATTCTGTCTGCACCATATTATTTTGTCAGCATTACACCAGCTCTATGCAATTTAGATGGCTGAAGAAGATATGTATAATATTAAGGCCTTGATTTGATTTCACATCATGTTAATAGCTGGATTTTATATTCTCTCTGTACTTTAACCCTTTGCATGTTGGCCACAAGACAGTGCTTAACAACTATATGGTTACATGTGACTACGAAATGTAAAAACTTTGGCCCTGGCACATTGGTACTTCTGTGCCAGTTCTATAGATACTAGAATTGCAGGAAGCAAAGGATCAAGGCACTTTATATTGGCCTGTAATGGGCTATCACCAGGCCCAGATTTGTGGAAAGGCCACCAAGGCCTGGGCCTAGGGCTGCAGAAATTTAGGGGGCGGCATGCTGCCCAACCACATCCACATTCAGAAACACTGGGAATGTGCATGAGATACAATAAAAAAAATTTAACTTCCCGTGCACCATGACCAATCCTCATTGCTACGAAAATTTGCGCAAATAAAGGGAAGGGGACAGGGCAATGAATAGTGTTCTGAAACATGACTAATCCCAGAATTATTGCTTCTCAAAGCCAAAGCAAACTGGGACAGAAATAACTTGTTAGCACCTCTAAATGGAGGATCCTTTCTTTTAAATCCAGGGATACCCTCAGGTCCTCCATCATGATATTCTGGTAAATAACAAATCTATTATACATTAGTGATCATATCTCCTGTCGACAGGGGCCATCCTTACCCCATCTGCTGCCCTCAGGTGGCTTTCGTGCTGCCATCTCTACTCCCAAATAGTGCAATTGTTCACTCTACTCTACAAGAGCTGGATTTCCATTTTCAAACCAGAAACCAGACTCTTAAAGGTTTCCAAGAGCTTTTTGCTGCCCCTGGTAACTTGTGGTTATGCTGCTCTATTTCAATAACTTTTTAGGAGTTATTTACTTCATTCAGAGTAAAGGCTTGTGTGTACTCAATGCATATAGTATTGCCTTTATTTTGAATTTCTGAATTCATGTGGGGTGGGAACGGGTGGCCACCCTAAGTTAGACATCATTCCAGCAATATGTGCAGAGACCAGGCAGCCCTGAAAACAAGTCCTTTTCAAATGAGCAATTCAGGGATTTCATGCCACTTATTACTCTTGCACTTGCATCTGAGGTAAATTACCCCTTTGGAGTACAGAAAGACACTGTTATTAAGACAAGCCTTGCATCATCTCATAATCTTGTTTGTGCACCAGAATGGGGGACCTGATGTCCATCCGCATGCCCTGGCTACACAATTAAATGGTTAGGAGAATGGGGGAATGTGGGGAGTGCAGTGACATCTAGGAAGTACTGAATGGAAAGTGAAAGTAATTGTCTGCCCCGCCTCTATGCCTATTTGATTGACAGCTGAGCTTACAACAGCTATGAATGCTAATAAAAAATAGAAATTGGATTTCATGTTTAATTTAAAAAGGACTTTTATTATACAGATTTTTGTGTCTGGGTGACAGGTTCACTTTCATGTAGAGCAATATCTGTTTGGCTTTTGTTTCTGACTGGCATTGTTTGCTACAATTAATTCTTTACTGACAAGTTCCCTCTTGGTCCTTTTCCATCAAAAAGTTGCCTAAAGGCCCCATACACGGCAGATATAAGATGCCGACAGATAAAGTTGGCAGATTATTCCCCAGCCCCCGATCGATATATAGCCGAAAGTTGGTCAGATGTCGATCCAGTTGGATCGAGGACTGCATCAGTTCGTTGATGCAGTCCTCGATCCGACTGTCTGTTTTCTCCTTGTTCTGATCTGATTGTTGGGCCCTAGTGCCCACGAGCAAATCAAGCCGATATCTTCCACCTTGCCGATCTCGCCAAATGAGTGGATCTCTATATGTATTGCCAGCTTTAAACTAGTAGTACTATGAAGTAGTTTGTTTTTGTTATTATATCAACACTTGCTTATGACCTTTATATTATTTATTTTTTTCATCCAGCCATTCATTTTCCCATAGAGGCATTTAATGAGGTTTACTAAATAAATCAATCATATCTGCTCCCACTAACACAAATATGCAGATAAATAAGGCTCCTTATGATTAATAATATATGGCAATGATATTCACAGAATTCATGGAAACATAAAGACAATGGCAAAGGCAAATCAGTACATAGAGATTCTGTCATGATTTTTATGTTGTAGGTTTTATTTCTAAATTACACTGTTTACACTGCAAATGTTTCACTCTACAATATAAAATGTCATTCCTGAACCAACAAGTGTATTATTTTTTTGTTGTAATATTGGTGTGTAGGCAGCCATCTCAGGTCATTTTGCCTGGTCATGTGCTTTCAGGCAGTTTGTCATTTCTCCTACTCAATGTAACTGAATGTGTCTCAGTGGGACCTGGATTTTACTATTGAGTGCTGATCTTAGATTTACCAGGCAGCTGTTATCTTGTGTTAGGGTGCTGTTATCTGGTTACCTTCCCATTGTTCTGTTGTTT
The DNA here is from genome assembly GCA_038501925.1 of Xenopus petersii. Taxonomy (NCBI): domain Eukaryota; kingdom Metazoa; phylum Chordata; class Amphibia; order Anura; family Pipidae; genus Xenopus; species Xenopus petersii. The sequence goes on from CM076674.1 coordinate 37,331,412, forward strand.
GGCTGCTGGGGGGGGGGTGATATCACTCCAACTTGCAGTACAGCAGTAAAGAGTGACTGAAGTCACAGCACAAGTCACATTACTGCAGGCAGCTGGGAAGCTGACAATATGTCTAGCTCCATGTCAGATTTCAAACTGAAAAAAATCCATTTGCTCTTTTGAGAAATGGATTTCGGTGCAGAATTCTGCTGGAGCAGCACTATTAACTGATGCATTTTGATACAAAAACTTTTTCTCATGACAGCATCCCTTTAAATTAGCATAATTCCTATTAAGTTGCTAAATAAATTAACGAACAAAGTATAGGACCACAATTATTTTTCCATCTCAAGCCTTTTTCATACCCTCAGTTCCCATAACACTTTCTTTGATCACTAATTTCTTTTTTAAGGCAATGCGGTTGCAACATGAAGTTACAAAGGGATCTAATCCAAATGTAATGTTTCAACACTCAGAGCTTTAAAACATTGTAATGAGCCAATAAATAGCACAGCATGATATAAAGCGCTATGGAAAATGGTAAGTCTTATTTTCTTCTACTTTTGAGAAAACAATTGCCACTATTCTTTTATCCGATCATCAGCAATTATCATAAATAAGACAACAGTGCATCAGAGTCTATCACATCCCCCGCAGGTCAAATGAATTTGTAACCTACAAGCATGAAAACAAGGTTTATGAGCTATAATATTAATATAATGTATTGAAGAAATTATATATTATTTTAAGAATGGGAACATTGCTTTTGAAATCATACCAACAAAATAATCTACCAGGCATATTTCCAGCTGCTCTTCATTTTGTTTTGCAACTGGTGCAGATGGAGCATGATGTAACTCACAGCATGAAAGCTTGTCCTGTTGTGCAACCTCAGCATGCCCCAAACAGAGCTCCATCTGTATTGTCTTATTTTCTGTAACTTGTTAAAAATTGTTTTCCTACCAATATACTTGATTTTAATTAAAAAGTATAAAATAAAACGCTTACCTATTTCAGTAAGGCTGCTCCTACAAACCTAATTACACAGCCATGGATGTGAGTTCTTCCAAAAAAATTAAGCAGCAAATAAAAATATACAAAATATTAAAAGAACATATAAGGGAAAGACCTAACGCGTTTGTGCCTGTGGGGGCACTTACTTGTAGCCTATGAGTAAGTGCTTAAACAAGGCATGAAACGCGTTAGGCCTTACCCTAAGATGTCCTAATAAATATTTTGTATTTTTTTTTTTTTATTTGCGGCTTCAATTTTTGGAGGAACTCACATCCATGGTCGTGTTATTATGTGCATGCACCCTTGGACTGGGGTGAACTGTGAGTATGTCCTCCCATTTATATCACTGCATTTTTTCAACTTTTGAAATTATATCCACTTTGACAGTACTTATATTGGCGTAGCGCACAATTTCTGTTTTGTAGTTCATTTGCTCCTACCAACCTGCCACCCGCAAAGAGAACTTCTGACTGATATCTGAGAGCCAGCAGAACTGGGTCAATTATAAGGATTGCAGTGTTGACCATTTTTAGGGAAACGTGAGCTGTATCTGTTTAATGTAAAGCCAAACAGGACAAAACAATTCTAAAAAGGTCAAGTCACATACCTAAGGGCTTTATGATATGTGCAGTTCTTGACTCAATACTGCTGTTTTCTTGTACAGCATGAGAAACAAGTCTGGAATGTAACTGTTTTTTTTAATTCATAGTAATGGAAGACACATAAGCACTTATAGATGTGTCTCTCTTATGACTTTCTCTGCATTTTCCCAAAGATTTAGGGCATAGGAGATGGGCTGGGGTTAAAATTGTAAATGTTTGAGGAGGGAATGGTTGAGAGAGATATAGCAACTAAAGATTTTCATTCCACCATTGCAATGCCAATGGTGGCTTTTATTGTTTATTTATAGGGGCATAAGATGAAGTTACATAAGATGAAGATGAAGTTACATCCTCCTCAATTTTATGTTAGTGACATCATATCCTGTATGCCGGCATTTTTTCATATTTTAAAGCGGGATTATCTTTACAAATTTTTGTTTTAACCTTTTTTTTAACAATTTCAGGGGAATGCCACATTTGTTTTATGGTGGGCTCATGCCTAGGGCATTAAAGGACCGCTTTTGTCTTTATTTTGCCTCCTTGGACATTTTTAATAATAATTGGCCACTTTAAGCATTTGCAGCAACACCTCTAATAAAGACGTCTTTACGACCTATTCTTTTACTGCCCTATTCAAATTGACCTAAGCGCAAGTGTACTAATGAAATATTGCTAGGCAGCAACATTAGTGAAAGTTTGAAAATGCTCGCGCTGATGAATTAACGCTAGCGAAACTTCGACATCGCTCGGCTGCTGAGAAGCAACTTCGCATTTTAGTGAATTAGCGTAGTGGTATCGAATTTACGCCTGGCAAAGTGGCGCGAAGTGTGGCAAAGCCTTCGTAGGCGAAAGTTTGCCCTTTAGTGAATTTGCCCCATAGCGGTTGTGAAGATGTCCCCTTAGTTATCCAGGGTATCTAGGAGTTTTTGACATTTGCTCAAATTTCTTACTTTTTCTCATACATAACTTTAGCTCTTGTTGCAGCTATAGTTTTGCTTTTTTCCAGTTGGATGCTGCTTATATTCTACTGCTTATTTACATTAAGGTGAATATTTTTCAAATGCAATAGCAACCAATGAATTATGAGCAAGTGCACACATTGACACTATGCACCAGAAGTGACTATTCTTTCACCAAAGCTGTGAAAGCTGCACATAGTGACTTGCTAAAAGATACTATTTTGCATCCATATTGGTGCATGGTGTCAATATGTGCACTTGCTCATAATTCATTGGTTGCTATTGCATATGATAGCACCAATGTCTATTATATTTTCAGCTATGGCCTCTCAAATTGTAAATGCAACTGGGAAATCAATACTCAAATATATATATATATATATATGGTTGCCACCTTTTAAAAACCCCCACCCAGTGGTGGGGGTGGGAACTAAAGGGGCGGGCCATGACGCAAAAAGGGACGGAGCCGGCGGGCTGTGATGCAAAAAGGGGCTGAGCCACGTGGGCAGTGCCGTAAAAGGAGCAGGGCCACATCTCCAGAAGCCTTAGAAAATATAAGTTTTCACTGGCAGGCAAGAGCTTTTGTAAATGATATTACAAATTACTGGCAGCTACATTGCCAGTAAATTTGTAATTCCGGCACTGGCAGGTGTTTTACCGGCTAGGCCGATAAAATACCGGCACACACACACAAGAATAACAAATATTTAAAAAACAACGTCCTTATAAATGGTACGTAGTGATGCTATCCATTATAATCACTGCTTAGTGAGTCACATGACTTACTGAAGCTGAATATTATAACAAATAATGTACCCCCTGTTTTAAAATATGAGGATATTAGAAGTCACCTAGGACATGGAAAGTCCCAAGTCAAGACTGTTTACATTACCCTGGGTCATGGCAGGATGGCCGTTTTAGGTATTTATCACAATTTCTGTTTTTATCTCACTAATAAAAAAAAATGACCAAATTCCCTAACCCGAATCCCCTTAATTTGCCAATAATTCTTCTTGAAAAAGGCAGTGAAAAAAAAAGTCAAATCAAATCGTGCAACTTTTTCGAATTAGCGCTCTAAAAAAACAAATCGAGTTTATCGAATTGTCACTGCGACAACTTGAATTTATTGGATTATCGAATGAAAACCAGCACGAACACCCCAAAACTATAGAGAATCCTGAAGGTAAAAAGCATGTTCCAGTTGTTAAAGAGACCAACTGCCAATGACTTCTACATGATTTGGAATGGTTTTAGCTGGAGTATTTTAGCATTTGAATTTTTAGCAGATTTGGAGCATAACCTTACCGACTTCCTTGCTAAGTTTGCAACCAAATTGATTTTGCAAACTTTGGCAGTGGATGTAATAAAAATTGTAAGACAAAATATTTAACGAAACTCCAGAGCTCACAATGCGCAATTCAGCCTAACGAAGAATATTACCTTGCGACAGGCAAATTTTATTTTTATTCTGCAAATTTTATTACATTTTTCCCTAAAAGTTCAAGGGGCAAATTCACTAAAGCGCAAAGCGCCTAACGCTATCGCAAATTCGCCAGCATGTCGTCATTTTATTAATTCGCCGATTTACTAACGGGCGCTGGCGTAAATTCGCTAGAGAAGTGGACCTACTCTAGCACTACTTCGCACCCTTACATCAGGCGAAGTTGTGCTATGGCGAAAGGACATAACTACGCTAATTCATTAACGTGCGCATTTTATTGAACGTTATCTCTTGCGCCAGATTTGCCTTCGCCACCTCAGACCAGGCGAAGTGCAATAGAGTAGATAGAGATTGCTTCAAAAAAAGTTGAAATTTTTTCTAAGTCCCAAAAAACGCTGGCGTCTTTTCCTTTTTTAAGGGTGATAGGCTGAAAAAGATCGTAAATTTTTTTAGGGGTACCCTGCTTCCCCCCTTCATTTCCTAACATATGGCACCTAAACTATACAGTGGGCACATGTATAGGGCAATATAACAACTCTATTTTATTTTATGAAGGTTTCCCAGGCTTGTGTAGTGTAATGTATTTGCTGCTACATATACGTCCATTGTACTTTAACTTGGCCCCGTATGCAAATTAGGCATCGCTAGCGTAACTTCGCTTTGCTTGACCAATTAACGTTACCGTTCGCCTCCCTGAGCGCAAATTCGCATTTTAGTGAATTTGCATAGCTCTGGCGAAACTACGCCTGCCGAAGTGCAGCGAAGTGCGGCGAAGCTGTTGCTGGCGCAACTTCGGATCTTAGTGAATTTGCCCCCAAGTTTTTTTTTCCTCTAAAAATCATAAATTTCCCCTTTAAAAACTCAACCTGAAAAAATTGTGGCTTCATAATTCTTCATGATTGCCCTGTTAAACCTATGCCAAGCTACTACAGAACTATTTAGAATATCTTACACATGAAAAAGCAAAGTTAAACACACTTAAAAAAATCCATGACTGGCCAGGTCCTAGACCCTAGCATTCAAGTACACGGAGGCCCAAACAGTGCCCACCAGCCCAACATTCAATATTCAGTACAGCCATCATAAATGAGCAACACTATTTTCATTTTCACATTGAATTATTGCATCTTAAAATCAGCGCAACATAACATTATAGACAAATCTACTGCAAGAAGTACAAGAAGTAGCAACCATATTATCTCATACCTAGATCTGAAATGTGACATATTTAATATCATATAAAGTATAGTGTGGCTTTAAGCTATGATTACTGACTCTGTAGAGAAGCAAATATCTCTGTTCTAATGAAAGGCGCAGGTGTAAAAGTTCTCAGGTCATAAAACATCTGATTATCTATAGACATTGTCAGCCTGTGAAAAACAACCTTGTAAGAAACCCTAAAATACCATTCCACTGCCTGATACAGTTTCAACTTTTAAAAATGACCCTATTACAGATATAGTCTTGTAAGAATCTAATCCATTTAGCAAGCGACCCACGAGGAAAAGAATAATCCAATCAGTGCTAACTAAATAAAACTGATGTTCTCAGAGAGATTTGCTTAGACCAGAAGCAGGGTTCAATGCGGATTATTCTGCAAAGGATGAGCCAGTTGGTGTTCCATATATCAGAGGCAGATAGTACCGTGTAAAAATATTTCTTTGTTCTTATACAATGTCGGACTGGGACACTAGGGGCCCATCCAAAAATTTACGCCTGGCAAAGTGGCGCGAAGTGTGGCAAAGCCTTCGTAGGCGAAAGTTTGCCCTTTAGTGAATTTGCCCCATAGCGGTTGTGAAGATGTCCCCTTAGTTATCCAGGGTATCTAGGAGTTTTTGACATTTGCTCAAATTTCTTACTTTTTCTCATACATAACTTTAGCTCTTGTTGCAGCTATAGTTTTGCTTTTTTCCAGTTGGATGCTGCTTATATTCTACTGCTTATTTACATTAAGGTGAATATTTTTCAAATGCAATAGCAACCAATGAATTATGAGCAAGTGCACACATTGACACTATGCACCAGAAGTGACTATTCTTTCACCAAAGCTGTGAAAGCTGCACATAGTGACTTGCTAAAAGATACTATTTTGCATCCATATTGGTGCATGGTGTCAATATGTGCACTTGCTCATAATTCATTGGTTGCTATTGCATATGATAGCACCAATGTCTATTATATTTTCAGCTATGGCCTCTCAAATTGTAAATGCAACTGGGAAATCAATACTCAAATATATATATATATATATATGGTTGCCACCTTTTAAAAACCCCCACCCAGTGGTGGGGGTGGGAACTAAAGGGGCGGGCCATGACGCAAAAAGGGACGGAGCCGGCGGGCTGTGATGCAAAAAGGGGCTGAGCCACGTGGGCAGTGCCGTAAAAGGAGCAGGGCCACATCTCCAGAAGCCTTAGAAAATGTAAGTTTTCACTGGCAGGCAAGAGCTTTTGTAAATGATATTACAAATTACTGGCAGCTACATTGCCAGTAAATTTGTAATTCCGGCACTGGCAGGTGTTTTACCGGCTAGGTAATTCTAAAATCTAAAAATCATAAATTTCCCCTTTAAAAACTCAACCTGAAAAAATTGTGGCTTCATAATTCTTCATGATTGCCCTGTTAAACCTATGCCAAGCTACTACAGAACTATTTAGAATATCTTACACATGAAAAAGCAAAGTTAAACACACTTAAAAAAATCCATGACTGGCCAGGTCCTAGACCCTAGCATTCAAGTACACGGAGGCCCAAACAGTGCCCACCAGCCCAACATTCAATATTCAGTACAGCCATCATAAATGAGCAACACTATTTTCATTTTCACATTGAATTATTGCATCTTAAAATCAGCGCAACATAACATTATAGACAAATCTACTGCAAGAAGTACAAGAAGTAGCAACCATATTATCTCATACCTAGATCTGAAATGTGACATATTTAATATCATATAAAGTATAGTGTGGCTTTAAGCTATGATTACTGACTCTGTAGAGAAGCAAATATCTCTGTTCTAATGAAAGGCGCAGGTGTAAAAGTTCTCAGGTCATAAAACATCTGATTATCTATAGACATTGTCAGCCTGTGAAAAACAACCTTGTAAGAAACCCTAAAATACCATTCCACTGCCTGATACAGTTTCAACTTTTAAAAATGACCCTATTACAGATATAGTCTTGTAAGAATCTAATCCATTTAGCAAGCGACCCACGAGGAAAAGAATAATCCAATCAGTGCTAACTAAATAAAACTGATGTTCTCAGAGAGATTTGCTTAGACCAGAAGCAGGGTTCAATGCGGATTATTCTGCAAAGGATGAGCCAGTTGGTGTTCCATATATCAGAGGCAGATAGTACCGTGTAAAAATATTTCTTTGTTCTTATACAATGTCGGACTGGGACACTAGGGGCCCATCCAAAAACCTTAGACCAGGGACCCACCACAAAAACTTAGGCCAGGGGCCCAGTCTCAGTACTATTATTCTTCCTCTTCTCACTCAACCTCTATTTTCCCATTCTGTTTTCTTTACATACTATAATCTATTATGCCATCTATTTAGCTTCTTTGTTCTCATAGAAATAGGAAATTGCCATGAAATAGGCCAAATATTTATAGGACCCACTGACACCTGGGATACCTGGGAGTTTTCCTGGTATCCCAGTGGGCCAATCCACCACTGTTCTTATATCATAAATGCAATGTGCCTAATTTCTGAGCTCCAAAGAAGCTCCAGTGGACAGCCAGTTTTCATTTGACAGAATCTTATCCTAACTTGAATTCTGGCTGAATCACGTTTGCCACTTCTCCCAGGGAGAATCAGTTTTAAATACTGGCCTAGGGAAACCATCTGCACTTCCCATTCATAACAACCGCCCGAGACCTACATCAAGTCACATTTGTACTGTCACTGGGGCTTTATAAGGTGCTTTATGTGTAATTTTATGGAATATTGCCTCTCAACCATTTGATAAATATGCAGCAGAGTGTCTTATTCAATGAATTACAAATCAGGTAACTGCACCCTTGCTACTTCCATAGAGCCTGGTACTGAATCACCTCCACTTATTATATTAAGGGCTATGACATTTGTATAAAAGTAGGGATGCACCGAATCCAGGATTCGGTTCGGGATTCGGCAAGGATTAGGCCTTTTTAAGCAGGATTCGTATTCGGCCGAATCCTTGTGCCAGGCCGAACTGAATCCAAATCCTAATTTGCATATGCAAATTAGGGGCAGGGAAGGAAATTGCATGACTTTTGTCAAAAAACAAGAAAGTAAAAAATGTTTTCCCCTTCCCATCCCTAAATGCAAATTAGGGTTCGGATTCGGTTCGGTATTCGGCCGAATCTTTCAAGAAGGATTCGGGGGTTCGGCCGAATCCAAAATAGTGGATTCGGTGGATCCCTATATAAAAGTGGAACCTCTGTATCATTATCCTTTCTCCCAGCAGTGCATAACTATAAAGGAAGAAGACCCTGTGGCTGTGGGTATTCCAACTGCTTCCTCTGTAGTCAGCTCCTACACAAAATCACAGAAGAGGCCTGGAAATCTTTTCCATGGGCGGCCCGGGCCCCCAAAGTTACACTCCTCATATAATGTATAGAATGATAGTTACACCCCTGATACAATGATAGTACAGGAATCGGACCTGTTATCCAGAAGAATGCTCTGGACCTGGGGTTTTCCGGATCTTTTCATAATTTGGATCTTTATACCTCAAAGGGGAACTATCGCGGAAATAAAAATGTTATAAATTATTTCCTTTTTCTCTGTAATAATAAAACAGTGCCTTGTAATTGATCCAAACTAAGATATAATTAATCATTATTCGAAGCAAAACCAGCCTATTGGGTTTATTTAATATTTAAATGATTTTCTAGTAGACTCAAAGTGGAACTATCATGAAAATGACAATTTTATTTAAGCTTCATCATACTGAAATAAGAAACTTTCTAAATACAGTCAATTAACATATTCTGCATTGTTTCTGAAATAATCAAGTTTATCTTCACTATTCCTCTCTCAGCATCTGTTTCTCTTCATTCTGTCTTCATGCAGCAGTTGGGTGTCAGATATTCATTGACAGATCCAATATATCTTATAGGGGGTGCTTCTGTTTCTAGCAGATGAATTAGAGCTCATTCAAATAACTGATTTCAGTGCAAACACAATCTAACAAAACAACTGCCTTTTGCACAAATTCTGCATGTAGAGAGACATGATGTCTTGTGATTTTAGTAAAGTGAGCTCTAATACATCTTCTAGGCAAAAGGAGCCCCCCTATAAGATATATTGGTATTGGCTCTAACTGTCAATGAATATCTGACATCCATGACGAGATAGGGATAGTGAAGATAAACTTGATTATTTCAGAAACGATGCAGAATATTTAATTGATTGCATTTAGAAAGTGTATTATTTCATTATAATGAAGCATATATAAAATGTTAATTTTCACAATAGATTCCCTTTAAGTCTGCTAGAAAATCATTTCAACATTAAATAAACACAATAGGCTGGTTTTGCTTCCAATAAGGACTACCGTATATACTCGAGTATAAGCCGTCCCGAGTATAAGCCGAGGTACCTAATTTTACCTCCAAAAACTGGGAAAGCTTATTGACTCGAGTATAAGCCTAGGGTGAGAAATGCAGCAGCTTCTGGTAAGTTTCAATCAAAAAATTGAGGGTTTCTGCTCCCATTGGAGGTGCCGGCGTCCGACGCCGGAGAATATTCTTGGAGACTATTCTTGGATGCCGGCGACTATTCTTAGATGCCGGCGACCGTTTTTGCGCTTGACCCGAGTATAAGCCGAGGTAGAGTTTTTCAGCATATTTTGGGGGCTGAAAAACTCGGCTTATACTCGAGTATATACGGTAATTATATTTTAGTTTGGGTCAAGTACAAGGTACTGTTTTAGACAGTAGATTATTTAGATTAGATTATTTGGATAAAATGGAGTCTAAGAGAGACAGTCTTCCCGTTATTCATAACTTTCTGGATAATGGGTTTCCGGACAAAGGATTCCATACCTGTTTATTTAGGCCGCAGAAGTAGAGACATAATACCTAAACTAATGCAGGTGAAATTATATTGTGTTTTTCTGATGGCCACATGATAAACATCTGGCATAAATTCTAAATCATGTATATAACTATAGTGATTTATTTTATAGAAGCATATTACTGTTTTTACTTGTATGAACTGTTTATAGCCTTACCCAGACAGTTCTAAATATAACTGAATTAATATGAACAGAATGGTACCTAACCAAATTGAACTTCAGCTTCCTGAAATAGAATGTCAAGGAATAAAAAGGTTTAACAACTCAGACTTGGATCATGTTGGTCTGTAACTGCAGAAAAAAATGAGTAAATTTATCAAAGTGTCAGCGTATGGGGTCAGCTATGTGTTCATTGCCACAGTTTGGCAACTTGAAGGCTCTAATTGAACACTGAATATTGTAATGTAAAAATTGTCCTGCCTTCCAAAGCTGTCACCAATGCAGCTTCTGCTCTTGAAATAGATCACAGAATTTTTTTTTTTCATTTTTATTTATAGTAACCTGAATCAAACACCCAGGAACTGTAACGTCCATTAGGATGGTCCTGACTGAACTAATAAAGTATTGTTGTTATCATGGTTGTGATTGAAAAGGAACATTATACAATAAATAAAATGAGGTTATGTTAAAAAACCTAATGCCTCTTCATTCGAAATGATAACATGAAAAAATGTTCAGTACTAAATGTATGTAATGTGTACTAAAAACCTATAAAATTCATGTGCTGTATGGCTGATTAGTAATATACTAGGTATAGGACAATATTATAGGCATTTGCTTTAAAACTGATGGACTGGAGTAGTAATGGATCAAAGCTGGCCATCAGTGCAACTAGATATTACTGTGCCCCACAGCATATTATTTCAAGCCTCCAAACAGGTTGACCTGTTTTACCAATATTTATTGAAATTGTATATGAATTAGGGCCTCATGGGGCCCCTTTACCTCATGGGCAAACCTGCAGCTGCAGGGTCTGCTTCCTCTGTAGTTACACCCCTGTATATATATATATATATATATATTGTGTATTGATGCCTTAGCTCTGCTCATTTACAGCAGTCTGGAGCAGGATTATTGTGTGCTGCGCTAAGTCACAGAGAAAATAAAGATGGGGAATGACTTATAATCACTTCTATAGGTACTGCTATAGGTATGTCATACACTTTGAATGGCACAGGGTGGCCACAGTAAAAGCTAGGGTATTTCCAATCTAGTTGCATTCTGGGGTTGGCAACATCATCTTTTGCCACATCAGATTTGGTTTTTGGCTCCTGTACAGCCATGTTCCTTCAGGAACATGTGTAGTGCTCAACACAAAAGCTGCTGGCTGGCAATTTCTGTCCAGGACCCAAAAAATGGATCTGAAGAGTAGAGATGGCGCGAACTGTTCGCCGGCGAACTTGTTCGCGCAAACATCGGGTGTTCGCGCTCGCCGGAAGTTCGCGAACGTCGCGCGACGTTCGCCATTTTGGGTTCGCCATTGTTGGCGCTTTTTTTTGCCCTCTCACCCCAGACCAGCAGGTACATGGCAGCCAATCAGGAAGCTCTCCCCTGGACCACTCCCCTTCCCTATAAAAACCGAAGCCCTGCAGCGTTTTTTCACTCTGCCTGTGTGTGCTGAAGAGATAGTGTAGGGAGAGAGCTGCTGCCTGTTAGTGATTTCAGGGACAGTTGAAAGTTTGCTGGCTAGTAATCGTTTTGATACTGCTCTGTTATTGGAGGGACAGAAGTCTGCAGGGGTTTGAGGGACATTTAAGCTTAGGTAGCTTTGCTGGCTAGTAATCTACCTTCTACTGCAGTGCTCTGTATGTAGCTGCAGTGGGCAGCTGTCCTGCTTCTGATCTCATCTGCTGACTGCTGCAATAACAGTAGTCCTTGTAAGGACTGCTTTTATTTATTTTTTTGTTCCAATACAGAGCAGTATCAAGCAGATTACTAGCCAGCAAACTTACTATCATCTGTCCCTGAAATCACTGAAAACAGCTCTCCCCCTACACTATCTCTTCCAAGCACACACAGGCAGATTTTTCAGATACATTTTTGCCCTTGATCCCCCTCTGGCATGCCACTGTCCAGGTCGTTGCACCCTTTAAACAACTTTAAAATCATTTTTCTGGCCAGAAATGTCTTTTTTAGATGTTAAAGTTCGCCTTCCCATTGAAGTCTATGGGGTTCGCGAACCGTTCGCGAACCGCTCGCATTTTTGCGCAAGTTCGCGAATATGTTCGCGAACTTTTTTTCCGACGTTCGCTACATCCCTACTGAAGAGACCTGAAGAGACCAAATATGGTGGCCACCAACCTTGCTGCACAATTCTGTAGTTAAACTGAGTGTATGGAGACCAAGGGACTATTCAGGGACTTATAATCACTGCTATAGGTATGTCATACACGTTGAATGGCACAGGGTGGCCAAGACTAAATGGTTTCCACTGTGGATGCTACTGGCTGGCTATTGCTGTCTAGGAGACAGAAACTGGATATGAAGAGACCAAATATGTTGACCACCAACCCTGCTACACAATTCTGTAGTTACAGTGATGGTACAGAGACCAAGGGACTATTCAGGGAAGGAATGAGTAGATTTGGGTGGGGGTCTCTATGGAGGCTGACCCATTAAAAATTTCAGCATGGAGGTTTTATTCTCCTTTAATTGTGCTTTATAAATACCCAAGCGACCCACATTCTTGAATTGGTAAGGCCAATACCACTACAATTCAATGAGGTGCGCACACAAATAATATTGCTATTATTCTCATGACCAGGTGTTACTGGGCAACTTTGCATTTCTAATTAAACAAGACTGCGACCAAACCACATCATTCATTGAAACAGAATTAAATGTAGATATGGCCAAAATTATGATCTGATCTTTGCTCATTCCTGGTATATCTGTCAACGTCCTTTCACTGATTTATCAGATTGGATGGTAATGTATAAGATTAGATGATTTTATGACTGCATATTCAGAACATATTGAGATTGGCCTGAGATTTGGAAAAAAAGAATTGCTTCATTCCTTTCATTGCCCTGCATATTAAATACGATACTAGATAATGACCAGCCAGGTCAGTTCCAGTTGCTTTATACTTTGGCGTATGTAGAAGAAAGATATGACGATTTGTACTCTGAATCTTATTTTATGTTTACTACATTCCAGTCTCAGCCATTTTATTGCTTTACATCGTCATATCCGTAGGCTATTTTCTGGCATCACTAATATGTAGCTGAACAAATACATTAATACTTTCAAGTGACATTGATAGTTCAGATGAGAGAACAGTAAGAATCTTTATAATATCCCTGTACATAAAGCAGGAGACTCTGACTCTGGGACATTCTATCACTATCTTAATGTATTTTTTATAGCTACTGCAATTGTTAAGCTTCCCAAGTCATATTGTTCACATGTTTCCTTTAATTCTTTATACTGTACATCTCAAAAACTGCTTGTATAAAATCTTAGCCAGAAGACAACAAAATTAAGGTATAGACTGCACTTTGGCATTCATATGTTTCATACGGTTCTCCTATTTAAATCTTTGTTGAGTGGTCACTAGCAAGTACTGTATTCTGCTGTTGGCTGATTAAAATATCAACATGGGTACTGAACTGAAGGTCATTGTCAAGACTCTACTTGGTGAGACAACCACCTCCTAAAACTGGATTACAGATGTGTTTTTAAATTTGTAAGAGAGTGAATTGTGTTGTGGGTGGGTGAAATGATTAAAATGTTGTTTGTGAATTATGTGATGTTAATGAGAATTTGTATGTAACACTGTGTAAATGGTTATTTCAAAAATCCACTAGGTGGCAGTAGAGTGTTATAGTTAGCAGCAGTTCTGTGTTCCAACCCCTAGAGGGAATTTCCCCAAACTGAGTATAAAAGGGCAGCCACACCCATAGTCAGAGGTTTTTTGATGGGAGGAGGTGAAGTGATGCATGAGTGTCGCTGAGAAGAAGAACACCAGCCTGGAAACAGGTAGTTTATTAGATAGGAAGTTTTAGTAATAGCTGGCACTAGGTGTCAGAGTTAGGGAGCAAGAAAGGGTAGTCTTTTGCCCCGAAAAGGAGCGTAGTTGGATTAGGATCCGGGGAATTATTCCCAAGATAGGGTAATAGTGGTGAGGTTGTTAGGCAAGAGAGGGTGGAAGTAGAAGACTTCAAGTCCAGGTGGCTGGTACCCGCCGGAGTGGTCAAGGGGAACTGGTTGAGTGCCGGATGATCGAAGCGGGGGACTGGTGGAATGGTGAAGGGGTGTAGTGGTATGCCGGATCACCGAGCCAGGCCGATGAGGACCAGCAGGTTGTGAGTAGAAAAGTTACCCTATTCTAAACGCTGGGTAGTAACTCACAGGCTACTAAGTCGGAAAGCAATCGAAAGTTTAAAGTGGAAACGGTAATTGAAAAGTCTGTTGGAATTTGTATATGACTGCCCGTGACGCCATTTTGAGTAAGCATTTTACACTGACGAACTCAGAACTATTTTGGGAGTGAAAAGTGCTTAGTCAAAATGGCGCCAAGTCCACACCAGTAGCTCTATTAATAGCAAAAATGCCCCACACAATATGGCCACCAACTTAATTCCTGTTCCTGTTGTCCTCAAACCAGAAACAGCGCCACCTTCAAACAACTGTCAAATTTACAGCTGTATAGTTCGAAATAGTCCGAACCCTGCTCGCAGCGCCAAAATTATGTAAGGGGAATTTATTGACACAGACCACAAACATAAGAAGTCGGAAACATCAATTCTTAAAAAAAATGAACTTTGTTTATTTTTCTGATACATCACGGGCAGTCATATACAAATTCCAACAGACTTTTCAATTGCCGTTTCCACTTTAAACTTTCAATTGCTCTCTGACTTAGTAGCCTGTGCATTACTACCCAGCGTTTAGAATAGGGTTACTTTTCTACTCACAACCTGCTGGTCCTCATCAGTCTGGCTCGGTGATCGAGCATACCACTACACCCCTTCACCATTCCACCAGTCCCCCGCTTCGATCATCTAGCACTCGACCAGTGCCCCTTGACCACTCTGGCGGGTACCAGCCACCTGGACTTGAAGTCTTCTACTTCCACCCTCTCTTGCCTAACAACCTCACCACTATTACCCTATCTTGGGAATTATTCCCCGGATCCTAATACGACTACACTCCTTGTCGGGGCAAAAGACTACCCTTTCTTGCTCCCTAACTCTGACACCTAGTGCCAGCTATTACTGAAACTTCCTATCTAATAAACTACCTGTTTCCGGGCTGGTGTTCTTCTTCTCAGCGACACTCTTGCATCACTTTGCCTCCTCCCCCTCTGACTATGGGTATGGCTGCCCTTTTATAATCAGTTTGGGGAAATTCCCTCTAGGGGTTGGAACACAGAACTGCTGCTAACTATAACACTCTACTGCCACCTAGTGGATTTGAAATAACCATTTACACAGTGTTACATACAAATTCTCATTAACATCACATAATTCACAAACAACATTTTAACCATTTCACCCACCCACAACACAATTCACTCTCTTACAAATTAAGCATGTTATGATTTGGTAAGGACACTAAATACACTACACTTGTATAAAAATCTTTAAACATAGTACTTTGGGCTGATAGAAGTTACTGCAGTAAATGTATTATATATAAACACCTAGGGACCTTTTAATTAATTTATTAAGAAAATTAGAATAATTAGGGAGAAAAAAAACTAAAAATTTTTAGTGATTTTTTATACCCCTAAAAATCTGAATCCAAAAATACTCCATCTGAAACCTTTCAAGGTCAATGGCAGATGTCCCTGAAGATGTGTCTTGACATGATCTGCACTTAATAATCCAAAAAAGTCAGAGTTTTCGGGCCACAACTCAAAAAAATCAAAAGATTCAACTTGAAAAATTTGTACAATCCAAATTTTTGTATGTTGTTTATTGAGACTTTTCCCGCACCGACTTTTTCAAGCTGAATATTTGATAAATGAGTTTAGTTCATGGATGGGAGCTTGGTCGACTGTTTTAATAAAAAAAAAAAATGATAAATTTAAGTTTTAGTAAATACCTCCCTTATTTTCACAGTGAAGCAGAGGATCTGGCTTTATTTAGATACTTTATTTTTTAATATGATTTTGGAAAATAAACATTTAGTAAAATGATGTACCGGAGAAAGTCATTCCATTAGTATGGTGGTGTCTTATTGACACCTACAGCATACCTTTATTTAGGGATGTAGAACTGGAGCCCAGATGTGGCCCAGTGAGGGAATTGAATGCATTCCAATTTGTTCATGGGATCCATAGACTTGTTTGTATGACATCCTCATTTTAATAGAACTTGACCCCTAAACATGCAATATGAAATATCAGCCTACAAAAGGGAAGTTGTGCTCACTAGTAAATCATTTGAAAAGCTGTGGTGCAATGAGAGGTGACCACAAAAGTCCTACAGGCAAAGACAAGAGATCCTCTGCTCTCAACCATATCAAACGACATTTTTGTACAAATTGACTGAAAAACAAAATTGCAATATATTCAAGGTGGCCAACTACATAAAAGTCTCCGCTGGTCAGTCCTACCTCCATTTTCATCTGATCGATTGGGAATATTTTTTTGTTTGTATTTATTTGTTATGTACAGTATGGAGAGTGTAAGAGCAGTGTTCATCTTGGAAGCTCTCTGCAATGTTGAGATTTTGCTTTCTTCACAAGCATCTCCATCTAAAATACAGAGAAGAGCTGAAACGTGCAGTAAGGTTAAAAAAACACCAATTTGTTCATTTAAACCTTACCTTAACCTTATTTATATAAAACCATAAGGCAGGAAACAAAAAAAATCAAGCTCCTCATACACAATTAATGACACAAGCAGACAGGGTCCTGCAGGCAAAACACATAGAACAGATGGCAGCGATTGGCAGGGCTGACTGGATATACACAGATTAGGTGGCAGAACTCCAGTTATTAATAGATCAAGTGAGCAATGTCAATGTTTATAATAAAGAAAAATGGGTAAGAGTGAAAGCATTTAGAATATTAGAGCTATGTGAGCTTTTTTAGACCTCGAATGAACTCACAACTTGAATGGCTTCTAATTTAAGAAAAAACTTGTGAGTGAGTTCGGGGTTATCAACCCGAAAACTCAAATTGATCGAGTTTATGGCGAAAAAAAACCTCGAGTTTTTGAGTGAAATACACTGAAAAAAACCTCAAAAATCATGAAGACTATTAACATCTTCAAATGGTTCAAGGGACCTCTGCCATTGACTCCTACATGGCCATGAAAGGTTTTAGATAGTGTATTTTTGGATTAAAGATATTTCTAGGGTCAGGGTATAATAAATCTTAAAAAATCCAAGTTTAAAAAATACTCAAAAATTGTTTGTTTTTTTAATCCCTAAAAATCCATTTTTGACTAAAAAATACCCTTGATAACTCAAATTTTTCATGGAAAACACAACTTGAACCTTGATAAATAACCTCCTTGTGTTTGGGTATCCCTTTCTTTGTGCTCTAGTTATCTCCTTTATTTCACTCCATTGTAAGTAAATTAGCTGTTTATAGTTAAATATAAACAGACACTCCACCCTAGTGAGTTAAAGATTCCGATAAAGTTACTCAGACTCTACCTACTGTAGGTATATAGCAAAGTTTCAGTGGCTCGATAAGTGACCATAATAAATAGCTTACAAAATAGAACTTCCTGCAATTTCCTGCAGAACTTGGTTATTAGATATTTTTGTTATATCTAAGTATGGGATCCATTATCCAGAAAGCTCAGAATTATGGAAAGGCTGTCTTCATAGACTCCATTTTATTCAAATATTGCAATTTTTAAAAAAAAAAAAAAAAATTACCTTTTTCTCTGTAATAATAAAACAGTATCTTGTACTTGAACCAAACTAAAATATAATTAATCCTTATTGGAAGCAAAACCAGCCTATTGGGTTTATTTCATTTATATATTTTTCTAGTAGACTTAAGGTATGAAGATCCAAATTACGGGAAGATACTTTTTCCAGAAAACCCCAGGTCCCAAGCATTTTGGATAATAAGTCCCATACTTGAAAAATATATTGAAAAATATATTGAAAATTTGAATTTCGAGTTTATTTTAGTTTAATTCGACTAGGGAATAGTCCAGATTTGAGTTTAAAATATTTTTTTTATCATGTACTGTCTCTTTAAGAATTCAAATTAGACTATTTGCCATCTAAAACCTGCTGAATTGGTGTTTAAGCCTATGGGAGACCTCCTACAACCAATTTGGAGTCATTTTGTAGACATTTGAAAATCAAATTTAATCAAAAAACGAATTTGATTTGAATTTGTTTCGAGTTTGCAGGTCGATCATATTCACCTGAATATAAAAATCTGAATTATTTAATAAATTTCTATTGGTTGTTTTTCTTCTAATTTTGAGTTGCATTTGATTGAATTCGATTAGAAGTTTTTCCCAAAAAAAACTTTGATTTTTCAAAGTCCACCAATTGACTCCAAATAGGTTCTAGGAGGTCCCCCATAGGTTAAAACAGCAATTAGGCAGGTTTTAGATGGCGAATGGTCAAAGTCGAATTTTTAAAGAGACAGCACATGATACATTTCGATATTCAAATAAATTTTTTTGCAAATTTGAATCGAATTTGGACTATTCCCTAGTCGAAGTACACAAAAATAGCTCAAAATTCTAATTTTTTCAATTCGAAAATTCACCTCGACCTTTGATAAATCTGCCCCCCAGTGTTGCAGTCAAAGTGTAGCAAGATAATGACTAATATCCTTTTACAACATCTTTTTCGTCAATGATTATCTGGTTTCTGAATGGATATAATCATATATGGATATACACTGGGGATGATATCATTATATTATAATATATTTACGGCAATGTCAGATTGTGAGTCAGCAAAATGTGATTCACCACATACCTAACAAATAATCTGTGTGTAGTACATAAGGAACTACGTAATCCCTATGTTCAGTTTCATATATTTTTGAAATGCCATGCTGAGCCGTAAATGCAACTAAAAGCAGTGAGGCAGTGCATATTAATTGATAAATCACTAAAGTATTAGTCAATTGCTGAAGGTTTTACATCACATTAGCAGTTGTGAGTCATACAATTACCAAATGGAGGAATGAAGCAGCATAGAGTGGTATATTTATCATGCTGTATAAAAAGTGGCGTAAAACATTACCGGTGATGGTGCTAATAGCAACCAATCAGATCTTTACTAGGGACACCTTACGTTTCCTGAGATTGATATCAAAAATGCATATGATAGAGTCAGCTTGCACCAGCTTGTACACTTCCATCCCCATGGGTTAGGGGTGCTAGATATTTACCCACAGGGGTTTTTCTTATGAAAAACAGCTTTTCTTGGGCACAAGTTTTTTGTTGTGAAAACCAAGAATTTTGGATTCATTGCAACTGTCCTTTTAAGCAACTTTTTTTTAATGTTTCAATGTTATTTTATTACAAGGGTCTTCCAAGGGATCCAGCATCTACCCTGCCTACTCCATACAACATATTCATGAGACTATTACATATCTGCATAATTATTTGAGTCATTCCATGATTTTTGTATGCATTGATGGCTTATTGTAACTAGATTCTGTTAGTTTTGGAGGGTGCCTCTGCATTAAGGATCAAGATACAGTATCTTTTTTAATGGTATTTGATACTAAACCAGAGACCCTCTTGGATAGTACTGTATATATCAAAGAGGACAGAGAGCTTGCTAATGTATATGTTAGAGCAGGGATCCCCAAACTTTTGAAGCCGAGAGCAACATTCAGAAATAAAAGGAGTTGGGGAGCAACACAAACATGAAAAATGTTCTTGGGGTGCCAAATAAGGGCTGTGATTGGCCATTTGGTAGCCCCTATGTGGACTGGTAGCCTACAGGAGACTCTCTCAGGTTTTTATACAACCAAAACTTGCCTCCAAGCCTGGAATTCAAAAATAAGCACCTGCTTTGAGGCCACTGGGAGCAACATCCAAGGGGTTGGAGAGCAACATGTTGCTCACGAGCTACTGCATGGGGATCCAGTGTTAGAGAAACAGACTGGAATAATATCTTTTTGTACATTTTTTTTCATCCTCAGTCATGCATGCATTCTCTCTCTAGAGCTACTAATGGGAGAATTTCTCCTGTTTTGCGTCGCGAAAAGTTTGTGAATTTCCCGTGAAATTTGGGAAACGGCGGAAAATTTGTAAAACTTGAAAATTGATGATTGCGTCAATTCTGACGCGGGCGTTAAATGGGCGTCCGAATAGTGTTGACCCGCAACGGTTTTGACGCAATCGACTTTTCTGACGCACGTCCAAAAATTTGAGCCTGGCGAATTTATGAGTCCATCACTATCTGGAGCCCAATAAATACATGTATAGACTGTAAGCAAAGAGCAAATCTTGGATTGGCTGAAATGCCTGACAAGTTCATAAAGGAACAGGAGTACAACAACGTGAGCTGTCTCCAGTAAGAAATACAGTGTACCCATGTTTACAGCCCAATGTCCTCCTATAATTAATTTTTTTTACTTTACTCGTATTCAGGGAAGAATTTTCTATCCAAGGATTTAAATGCTCTTATGGATTTTGTTTCGTGGTTGAGATAGGCTCAAGCCATTACAGACAGGTAAAGAATTGATTATTCATAAACCTGTTACAGAGGAAGTTCCAAAATATGACATTGCCATTTCCCACAGTCTTCTGATTTAGCTTTTTCCCTGTGATAATTAGGCAATACCTGTACCTTGTATTTGATGATAACTAAATGAGCATAAATCATTATTGATGGAGTTGTGATGCCCTGTTCTTGTCTAGGGACAGATATCATGTGTGGAAGAGCCCCCCCATTTTTGAAATGGAACTAATATATTTTCAAATGAAATGTTAAAGTGTTGAAATTCCAGGGCAAAATCTTTCCATCCTGAAGCTTCTGACAGAATTTCTCTTTGAAGAATTTATGACACTGAGCAGAAGAGAAATAAATTTATATAATCCAGTATCACTTTAATGAGTCCCCTAACCTTCCTGTCAATTACACGTGCTAGATATTCTAATTCTGCCAGGGAAAGGACTGACATCAAATTATAATTATATCACCTGCTAATTTTATGTAGTAGACTTAAGGCATATTCATGTGAATAAACTTCTGCTTCCCAAGATGCACCAGCTCTCTGCCTCACCTGTCAAAACTGCCCCAAGCCAAACATAGAATGATTAAATATAATATTAAACAGTTCAGTGATTTTTTTTTAGCCACCTGCACTTTATAATTATTCATGGGGAACCCAATAGGTTAATTCCTGTTGAAATCGCATTAAACTACTGATCTTTGAAGTGAGTGTGTTTCTTTAATTGGCTTGGTTTTCAAGAAGAGGTTATTTAACATCCCCATAAGCAAAATGTTCCGTAAGAGATGACCTTATTGTAATTTAATTGCATGAACACTACAGCATTCACAGTCTGCAGGCACCCTTTAGCCACAGGATTTCTCTAAGGTGCGGCCTGCCCCTCACTTCATTTATAGCACAAGAATGGATATTGTGACTTCCTGCAGTTTTATGAATATATTGCTCATAAAGAGTCACAAGAGGCCCAGCCACCCAGGGCACATAGACTGTAACCTTCTGAAGATATACCCAATGAATATAAGAAAGTATAAACATTTCCTACATTTCAGTATGTTAGGGAGAAATTCTAAGGCCCTTGCTTGTTCAAATAATATTATCTCTAATACAAATATATGATATCGGTATTATACAGGTATACTGTATATATATATATATATATATATATATATATATATATATACAGATGTGGGACCTGGGGGTTTCTGGATAATGAATCTTCATACCTCTAGGGCCACATTTACTAAGGGTCGTTAATTAACCCTCGATATTCGACCATCGAAGTAAAATCCTTCGACTTCGAACATCGAAGTCGAAGGATTTACCGCAAATACTTCGATGGAACGATCAAAGGAAAAATCGTTCAATCGAATGATTAAATCCTTCGAATCGAACGATTTGAAGGATTTTAATCCATCGATCGAACGATTTTCCTTCGATCGCAGAATCCTGCATTAAACCCATTTTTGAAAAGCACACACAGATTTATTTTATATTTAATTTTGAAATCTGACATGGGGTTAGACTTGTTGTTAGTTTCCTAGGTGCCCTTAGTCATGTGACGTGTGCTTCAGTCACTCTTTACTACTGCACTGCAAGTTAGTGATAACACATCTCTCCCCCCCCAAACAGCCCTTCAGCAGAACATTGGGAAGGTAACAGCTCCCTTACACATGCATTGCTAAAAATGCTCCAATGCCCAAGCAGTAGATATGAGAACAGCACTCAAATGTAAAAATCCAAGTCCGGCAACACAAGTTATAGTATAGTAAGTAGTACAGGTATATATTATCAAAGAGGAACAGTGACTGTTCATCAAGTGAAATTTAAAATAAACAAACCCCACAGTTTGCCAGTATGTGAAGAAGCCCAAAACTGAATCAGTGGGCAACATACCTGCTCAGTTGTTATTTGGAATTCAGTGTAAAAACAAATATCTACATATAATATATAATATATATTATGTCAACTAATTCCATATTAATAGGGTGATAATTATTTTTGAGATTCTATTTTATAATGTTAATTAGAGACTGGGTCTGGATTGGACCCATAATGACATAGGGTTTGTTGACATCTCTGTATTCATCTGACTAAATTTTAATAATGGAATGGCAATGGACACTGGGTTATATTTCATTCTACTTTTTATTGACCTTGGTTTACTCTGACAAATTAAGGCAGTGTATGTTGTTAAGAGAATAAGAGAGAATACAGAACTGAGCGGTTGTACAATTACCTTCCTCTAAAGGTGTTGAACATCAAACAGGCAGGAGAAATATTTGTAGTTTCAAGTACACATGCAATCAAATTGTAACAAATGTAAATGAATGGCATTTTAAGATAGTGAGGTTAGTGACTTGCATAGTCATTGTATTTCTCCATTAAGCCCCCATATTCCTTTTATCAATGACCGGGTTATTTTTTTCTCTTATAAGCGCAGGAAAATAAGCATGAGCTGTAGTCTAGCTACTTAAACAAATGTAATACTGCCACCAAGTGCTGGTAAATTGTTACAAGTTCTGGCATTTTTGTTTAATATATAGTAAACTATTGATATAATAAAATATTATTACAGTAACATTGCTGTACATTTAGCCACAGACAATGCAGGGCCCAGATATAATCAGTCCTGCATATACTACATCTGTGGCAAACCTGAATGGTATGAAAAGTATTAAGGGGCAAATTTATTAAGAGTCAAGTTGTGTTGTGCACAAAAAAAAAAAATAAGTTTTCAAAGGTTATTTTTGAGTCAAAAAAGAACTCAAATTTTTCAAGCTTTATTATACCGTGACCCTGGAAATATATTGAATCCGAAAATACACCATCTAAAACCTGTCGCGGTTATGTAGAAGTCAATGGCAGAGGTCACTTGAATAGTGATAGGCACATCTATAGCATTTCGATTCAACGAAAAATTCGTCAATTTACCGAAAAATTTGAGAAACTGATTGAAGTCAATGGGCTTCTGAATAATTTTGACGCGCGACAATTTGCCCTGTGTCTGTGGTGAAAGCTAGTGTGACATTAATGTGGCACAGGTTGTATCAGGTGGTATTGGCTTTTTCTCTGCTGGATACTTTTCTGCTTGAAAATGCTGCATCTGACATTAGCCTAAAAAAATGCTTAAGGGTTTTTATTATTAGCTGTTATCTATATATAGAGCTGACACATTTCCACAGCACAGAGAAGTTATAAATGATTCACATCTCTCCCTGCCCCAGTGGAGCTTACAATCACATTCATACACACTATGGTCAGTTTTATCAGGAGACAGTTAACCGTACGTTTTTGGAACTCAAGAGGAAACCAGAGAACATTGAGGTAAGACAGGCAGACACAGGTACAAACACACTGAATCAACATGCTGCATCATACCTCCCAACTGTTCTGTTTTTCGCGACAGTCCCGATTTTAACAGCTCAACCCACAGTCCTGGTTTATTACTGAAATGCCCAGAGTTTCTTTTTGATATACTGCAATGATGCCAGAAAAAAGATACAATGTTTCAAAAAACTTAATTAAATAAGAGGATTTTGGGGTGCGTTTCAGGCTGATCTGATGCGCTGCGCCGAAACCCAGGTGTCAAATCAGATGCAACTGAAAATAAGGTAAGAAATACAAATGTATTGACTTCTGCATCCGAAAGTTGTGTTGGATGAACGCTGCGACACCATCCGACATTGCTATTGCTAACCTTATTTTCCATCGCATCCGACTTGACACCTGAGTTTTGGCACACCACGTCGGATCTGCCGAAAACGCATTGAAATCGACCGTGTAGTTCTACCCTTTGGCAGAGAGGCCAGAATACTCAGCACCTGCTTTTGTATACATTTGTAATTATTTAAACTAAGCAAAGATACAATTGCAACTATTTAAGATAAGCAGGTCTCTTGGGGGAACTCTGAATTGCAGCTTAAAGGGCAATTCCCCTTCATAAGACAAACTGTAATTACACATAAAACAAGATCCTAAAACCCTAAGAAATGTGTTCAAACTGTCCATATTCTGACAAATATTGTAAAATGGACTTGATTTTTAAAGGGGTGTGGCCACAAAATGGGCATGGTCAAAAATCTTTGCTGCGCTACTCGTGGCAGATCTTTTTGTCCCTCTTTCCATTTTTCAAATGTTGGATGGTATGCCGCATTAGCAATTAATTTCAAAGCTTCCTACATGACTTTCCAGAAGCCAGCTCTAAGCATCTAAATCTACCACTCACACACACAGAACGCGGATTTAATAATATTATCCCAGTTTTTAAAGACTGGCAGTCATTGGCCTAACTAGCCTTGGCTGTGCCCAGGTACACGAGGTCGCCTGCTGGCCCTTTCCCTCCAGACATGCACCCGTTGCATGCGCCGCAAACCAATTTCCCCCGGACTGCCATCCACAATTTGCATATCATAGCTCCGGTGATGGGGTGCGAAGTGAAAATATAGGCACAAAGCTTGCCCAATCAATTTTGCTGGTTGTCTCCCAAATTGCACCGATGTGAAAAAATCCCCTGGAAGGCCCCGTAGTGCCACTGGTAAATGAGTTGGGGAAATGGCAACGCCTCAGATGTGAATTTTAAGTGCTGGTGGTAGTCGACTCTTTTTTCCCACTGCAGCTGTGCACTTATGTCCCAGGCTTTAATGGTTGTGAGCAATGGATTAGAATTCCAAATAAATCCTGCCCCAAAACACCATTACATTTAATTTTGTCCCTGTTTAAATTTCATCTTTCTGACTTCGAATCTGTTTCATGAGCAATGTCAAGTGTGTTCATTACAGATAACCCATTTTTTAAAATGCATTTGGGAACTGATTTGCTGGTGCAGCACTGGGGTCTCTGCAGATCCGGACATTATCTTAATTAGAGCTGACAGGCTGAGATTGTGAATCATAGTTATTGTTACAGAGAGAAAGGCCCATTTAATATTTGTCATTGCTGGGTGATACAATGGGCGAAAAACTGAGTCCTAGAAAACTCTGTAGAAGAACAGCTTGAGCCGCTTTCCTCTAGTATACAGTATCTAGTTTACCTCTGTATAGTATTTATCATGACGAGATACAAGAAGCAGTGCTATATAAGAGGAAGTGCAATGTCTCACATACTTCATTGCTCCAATACTGAAATTACTTGTCTAGTGTTTTAAAGGGGTGGTTTACCATTAAGGTAGCTTTTAATATGTTATAGAATGTCTAATTTGCCTTTTCAACTGGCCTTAAGGTTTTCTTTTTTTATAGAAGGCTATTAATTTATTGTCACTGCTTCTTTCTGTTACTCATCTTTTTATTCAGACCCTCTTCTATTCATATTCCAGTTTTGTATTCAAATCCATGCATGATTGCTAGGGGCATATAGACCCTAGCAACCAGATTGCTTCTATTGCAAACTGGAGAGTTGTTGAATAAGAAGCTGAATATTTTGCATAACTCAAAATTGACAAAATATAAAAATTGAAAACCAATTGCAAATTGTCTTAGAGTCACTCTCTTACATCATACTATAAATTAATTTAAAGTTGAACAACCCCATTTAAACTCCTTTCTTATCAAGATCAGTGATATTCAGGGTTTTCTGCCTGCCCCAAGTTTTACAACTTACTGCATCAAAACATCCTCCATTTCCCCCTGTGAGCATTGCACAAAAGCACCAGCAACATGTGCGTTGTCAGATGAGAGTCAGCCGAGAGACGCCTGTGCTGTTTTTTCAAAGTAAACGGCATCAGAATAGTAAAAAGTCATGCATTATCCAACAGTGCCACCTTGTGTTAAATATAGTCATATACAGGGCCGGATTTACATAGCGGACGCCCCTAGGCCCACTGTCATTTGTCGCCCCTGTCCCCCCCCTTTATTCGTGCAATTTTTCATGGAGATTGTATCTCCTGTGCATCCCCAGTGTTTTTGAACCAATGTGGGTGTGGTTGGGCAGCATGCCGCCCCCCTAAAATCCTGCTGCCCTAGGCCCGGGCCTAGGTGGCCTTCCCACAAATCCGGGCCTGGTCATATACTTTGTATACCTGCTACAATATTACTTTTTTGCCCTGTAAACCCCTAATTATCTTAAAGTCAATCTTAAAAACAATCACATACACAACGTAGTCAGCTCATAATCAACTGGATGATATTATATTCTTAGCCTATTCTTGGCCTTAGTTCTAGACCAGGGGTCCCCAACCTTTTTTACCCGTGAGCCACACTCAAATGTAAAAAGAGTTGGCGAGCAACACAAGCATGAATAAGTCCCTTGAGATGTTAATAATGGCTGTGATTGGCTATTTAGTAGCTCCTGTGTGGAGCGGCAGCCTACAAGAGGCTCTGCCTGGCACTATAAGTTTTTATGCAATTAAAACTTGCTTTCAAGCCTGGAATTCAAAAATAAGCACCTGCTTTGAGGACGCTGAGAGCAACATCCAGGGGGTTGGGGAGCAACATGTTGCTCACGAGCTACTGGTTGGGGATCACTGTTCTAGACTGTCACTGATCGCCTGTGGGTTGACTGCAATGGAACTATACCAGAAGCAATTATAGATGGATTAAACTATGGATAACTGTAAACGTTGTCATTGTCTATAAAAGTGTTAAGCAATAAGGTTTATTAATAAACACAACAATGGGGGGCATGGCCTGGACGCTGAATAAGATGGCGGCGTAATCCTTTAGCTCCTCCGTTACGGCCCGCTAAAAGCATCCATAAGCACCCTAATTCTGGATTACAACACTCCCTACGGACCCCGCAAGAAACACAGAATACTCCGATACCTACACATGAAGTAAACCGGCGAGCTGCACAATCCTGAGAGATGACTGCTGGAGCCGCGTCTTCTTCCTCAGCAGCGAGTCCGGTGATCGTGGCGGAGAGAGGTGGGTTCACCCGGATCACAATGCGGTTAGGTGTGTATTGAACCGGAGGTTAGTGAAGTCCGCGGCCCTGATCCGACCTTAGCCCCGTAGCCATTTGCAGCGCACGTTGTGCGGCCTTGTGTGAACTGCTACAGGACGCGCCTTCAGGCCACAGACCCACTGCGCACTTCTTTGGAGTGTGTCAGAACCCTACAGCGACTTACGGGCCACTCGACTCCCTGACATTGGCGCTCCTTCACACCCTCACAACTTATAAAGGGCAATAGTGAGCTGCAGACAGCACACGGCCCCATAGCAGGCCATAAGTCTTGCAGCACGCATATCCTGTGCACGGCCAATCACCCTCCACCATTGGAGGAGTGGGGACATTTTGGACGGGGATTCGACCTCATTACCATTAAGACACGCGCTGGCACCTTGTCCCATAAATAAGGGGCCCTGTCTGCAGTTTTGTACCAGGCAAATACAAGGCATATAGTGATCGGCAGAACTGCTAGTTCGGACGGAGGACCTGCTCCCAGAACCCCACCAACACAACAGGCTAACGTACCCACAAGACAACAGCTATTACCGAGAACCGGGCTGCTTCGAGGTCGGTTACAGAGACATTCTGCTCATAGCTGACAGCAACTATTCCTACAACATTTTGGAACTTCCATGTCCTATACCACTCTATGCAACTGATCACCTACGCGCCCCCTGAACAAATACCAACCATTACAACGCTGTATATTGAATGATAACAGGTCTTTGACAGATTCCGAACACCCCTGTCATATTAAAGACAGGCTCCGAAACTGACAACAACATTGGGACACCTCAGGAGTCCTATAGTCCTGAATCCGTAGAAGGTCTGAAGGTCAGATTCAAACAATATGACAGGAGGTAGACAGAAATCAACAAATAATCCTGCTGAGGGGACATCAGACTTTTTCAAAAGCAGATCTGCAACAGCAAAGGCTGCAAAAAATACCAACCCAACTATGGAACAAGAGTCAGAAGCCCCATGCACCAAGAAGGATATAAACAAGCTAAAATCGATCCTCCTTTGCTTCAAAGATGAGATACAAAATGACATAAGGAACTCCCTGGCTGAGGTCAGAACAGAACTTACAGCAGTGGACCATAAGGTCCTACAGTTAGACAAAAACAAACTCAAGACTCCATTCAGGAATCCACAGCGAATATGGAAATTTTGATCCAGGACCTCCAAACTCAAGTGAGAGACCTCCAGGAAGCATATGAAGATCTAGAGAATCGTACTAGACGGAATAATCTACGTCTCAGAGATATACCTGAATCTGTGCATATCGACACCTTTCTACCCAAATTTTTCAAGGCGCTAACTCCTGGCATAGAGGACAAATTTTTACTGCTGGACAGAGCACACAGAGCACTCCGGGCTAGACCGAAACCTAATATGCCCCCCAGGGATGTGATTGTGCGATTTCACTATTATCAGACCAAGGAGACTATCCTGAGAGCATTTCGAACAGCTCAGGTAGAGCTTGATGGGATATACCCCAAAATTTATGCTGACCTAGCCTCGTCAACTCTGCAGAAAAGAAAGGACTTCAGACCTTTGACGGATGTCCTTCGTCAGAAAAACATCCCCTACAGATGGGGCTTTCCCTTCAGGCTCACTTATCAACAGAACGGCCTGACATATACTGTCCGGCATCCAAACGACATAGAGGATGCACTGCACTACCTCCAAGAATCTCTTGAAGCTCCATTAGAAGCAGCGATTCCAGACTCAGAGGAACCGGTTCAAATGGCTTAACCCGATTAGACATTTTTTAGAAGGACGATACAACCAACCATGCGGAACTATTGCCGACCTGTTTCTGAATAGGAACAGACATTACCGCACTGATCTTTATCATACTTTGTGCCGAGAGTTACTTCACGAAGATCTGTGCCTAGCACCAGAAAGGCTTATTGTGACGGTGGACTTCTACTGTAAACAAGACAGACACGTGCTCCTCAGCATTGCTGTGTCGGTCGACACACCACACTCCGAAGAGTTGACCTCTATCTGTATATCGGTTGTTTTGAGTTATAACTTAAATGTAGTTAGTCGGTACATTACCCTATATATACAAGGCTTTAGATCTAGGGTCCTAGGAATGTGTGTAACCTAATATTTTGAATTAGGAAATTTCTGATTTATATCGTTGGCGGGCCAGACGGACAAGCTTTCTATTGAGGCTCTGATCCGTGACCCCCCGCATTTTAGGTTTTCCCAGTGGGGTGCATTAGAACTGCCCCCCCTCTTGGAACCCCTAAATAGTCTCCCATTTAGTGAGACTACAATATTTTGTGATTATTTATTAAGTTAATTCTATACAGTTGCTCAGTGGAATCACGTTTTGTGACAAACCTCACAAAATTGTAACTAAATTTTGAGCGTATTTGCTTATCCCACTGTCTATTCCCCTCCCTGCTATCTCTTTCTTTAATCTATCCTATACTATACTTTCTTCTCAAACAGGTCTTTTTGGACACAACTCAGGCTGACATAATGGCAACAATGATGGGCCCACGGACCGCTCCCGGCACTCATCCCTTCGATTTAAAGGTATGCTCACACAATGTTAATGGCCTGAATGTTCCACAGAAACGTACAACGGCCTTTTCAGATTATGCTAAACAGAAAATAGATATCTTGCTGCTGCAGGAGACGCACTTTAGCAAATCATCTACACCCAAATATATGTCGAAACACTACCCACAGGTATACCTAGCCAGTTCTTCGACTAAAACCAAAGGAGTAGCTATCCTAATGGCCAAGAATGTGAAATTCCAACTCAAACAGCAATTTATGGACCAAGATGGTCGATATGTAATATTAACAGGCCTCCTACAGAACCATCTTACCACGTTAGCATCAGTCTATGCCTCTAATTCTTCCAAAAAAAAGTCTTCTTTAAAAAAATTTTCAACAAACTAGCAGAGCTTTCAGAGGGTAGACTTATTGTAGGGGGAGATTTTAATACAATGTTGAATAATAATCTGGACAGGTCTCAAGATGTGCAGGCAGGAAGAACTCCTAATACTCAAATTCAAGATTCCACTTACCTAACCAGGTGTCTAACTACTGAAAACTTGGTGGATGTCTGGAGGGAAAAACACCCTATTGATAGGGATTATTCATACTACTCCTCCGTCCATGCCTCTTACTCTTGACTTCATCTTCACTAAATCCACAATTCTGGACTACATACGCACTGCTAAAATCCATGATATTACATGGTCTGATCACGGCATGGTGGAAACCGTTTTTGCCAAATGGGATGAGGTGAGGGGACATGGATGTTGGAGACTGAATGAGTCCCTGCTCTTGGACAAAGATATTTGTGCTGAGGTCTCCACAACACTGAGAGATTATTTCAGTACAAATACCCTAGAGGATACCTCAGTTGCAATCAGATGGGATGCCCATAAAGCAGTGATCTGGGGGATACTTATCAAACATGCCGCGAAATGGAAAAAATGTAGGGAGGAGAAAACCCAGCAACTCTCACAGAAGCTGCACGATTTAGCTACCGCCCATAAACAGAATCCAAACCCCAACACTTACAAGGACATTCCGGACACGAGAACTCAGCTGATTCAAGTCCTCTCAGATAAATCGGCCTACGCTATGAGACGAACGAAACACTTGTACTACGAATATGCAAACAAACCACACACGTTGCTAGCCCGCAAACTGAAGACTCTGCACTCCTCCCAGGCCATACATGCTATACGCACCCCTACAGGGACAATAACTAGGGATACTAAGCAAATACTTCACACATTCAGGGCTTTTTATACAGACTTATATACTGCAGATAAAGCTCCAAATGCATCACTGGCACTAGAGTCAGAAATAGTGAAGCACTGGATCCCCCCCACCATCACAATGGAAGATAGAGAGCTGCTAGAGGCGCGAATAAACAAGGAGGAGATAGAGAGGGTAATTAAAGACTCTAAATCTAGCAAAGCACCTGGCCCAGACATAGTAACATAGTAACATAGTAAGTAAGGTTGAAAAAAGACACATGTCCATCGAGTTCAACCTTTTTTTTTTTTTATTAACTACCTGCCAGTTGATCCAGAGGAAGGCAAAAAACCCATCTGAAGCCTCTCCAATTTGCCTTAGAGGGGGAAAAATTCCTTCCTGACTCCAAAATGGCAATCGGACTAGTCCCTGGATCAACTTGGACTATTAGCTATTTCCCATAACCCTGTATTCCCTTACTTGCTAAAAAGCCATCCAACCCCTATCTAATGTATCAGCCTGTACAACTGATTCAGGGAGAGAATTCCACATCTTCACAGCTCTCACTGTAAAAAACCCCTTCCGAATATTTAGGCGGAACCTCTTTTCTTCTAATCGGAATGGGTGACCTCGTGTCAGCTGGAAAGACCTACTGGTAAATAAAGCATTAGAGAGATTATTATATGATCCCCTTATATATTTATACATAGTCATCATATCACCCCTTAAGCGCCTCTTCTCCAGCGTGAACATCCCCAATTTGGCCAGTCTTTCCTCGTCATAGCTAAGATTTTCAATACCTTTTACCAGCTTAGTTGCCTTTCTTTGTACCCTCTCTAATACAATAATGTCCTGTTTGAGTGATGGAGACCAAAACTGTACGGCATATTCTAGATGGGGCCTTACAAGTGCTCTATACAGTGGAAGAATGACCCCCTCCTCCCTTGACTCTATGCCCCTTTTAATACAGCTCAAGACCTTATTTGCCCTTGATGCTGCTGACTGGCATTGCTTGCTACAGCCAAGTTTATCATCTACAAGGACTCCAAGGTCCTTTTCCATAATGGATTTGCCTAGTGCAGTCCCATTAAGGGTATAAGTGGCTTGGATATTTTTACATCCCAGGTGCATGACTTTACATTTATCAACATTGAATCTCATTTGCCACTTAGCTGCATCTGCATCTGCAAACACTGATACATTACTTACAACAGACGGTTATACGACTAAATATTATAAATCCTTTGTAAATCAGTTGACCTCCATCTTGAGAGAGCTTTTCCAATCTTTCCTTGAGGGGGCTCCCCCGACGACACACATGCAAACAGCCACCATAGTTATGATACTAAAACCAGGAAAAGATCCAAATAATTGTGACAGCTACAGGCCTATATCGCTTATCAATACAGACATTAAAATGTTTGCGAAAATATTGGCTAACAGATTATCTATGATTCTTCCCCACCTTATACACCATGATCAAGTAGGTTTTGTGCCAGGACGCCAAGCAGCAGACAACATCCGTAAA
Source organism: Xenopus petersii (assembly GCA_038501925.1). Classification (NCBI taxonomy): domain Eukaryota; kingdom Metazoa; phylum Chordata; class Amphibia; order Anura; family Pipidae; genus Xenopus; species Xenopus petersii. Next base: position 37,364,252 of record CM076674.1, read on the forward strand.
ACGATAGACCTGTTTTGCCGAGCACCTACACATAACGCCTCCTCTCTTCTGTTATCGTTAGATGCACAAAAAGCGTTTGACAGATTAGACAGGAGATATATGTTTGCGGTGCTCCACAAATTGCAGATACCTACACCATTCCTTATGGGGATTAAACAGCTTTACACCACTCCATCAGCTCAAGTGCTTAGCATGGGACTTCTCTCCGACCACTTTGCCATTAATGGAGGGACTCGCCAGGGTTGCCCCATGTCTCCCCTGATATTTGCCCTTTCCCTAGAACCGTTGGCTCACGCTATCAGACAAAACCCCAATATTAAAGGCATTCGAATCGGAGAAACGGAATACAAAATCAGTCTTTTCGCCGATGATATCATCCTTACGTTGACAGCCCCGCAAACCACGCTCCCAAACTTATTGCAAACTTTAACACAGTTCCAACTCATTTCAGGATACAAAATAAACCCTACCAAATCGCACGCATTACCACTGCATATGTCCAAGCCGGAACTTAAACTACTACAACTTAACTTTGACTATAGGTGGGAGACAGACTCATTGGAGTATTTAGGAGTATACCTTACTCCTTCCTATGATCATCTATACAAGGCTAATTACCCTAAACTAATCGATAAACTAAAGAAGGATCTGGACAAATGGCACTCATATCACCTCTCATGGTTTGGTAGGATAGCAGCTATTAAAATGACACTATTACCTCGAATACTTTACCTCTTTAGAACATTACCGATACACTTTCCCGAAAAAGTAGCTTCCTCGCTTCAAAAAGCTATATCGAACTTCAAATGGGGGGGGTAAGAAGCCCAGAATTAAGGCAGCTATCATGACAAAGCCGAAATCATTGGGTGGCTTGGGAGTACCCCATCTATATAGATATTACCTTGCTAGTAGGCTAGAAGCAATGGTACACACACATGCACCAACAGAAGAACCCTGGAAAGCCATTGAAAACCATTACTCAGCCCCGCTACAACTCACCCATTTATTTTGGATCCCTAAGACAGCTAGGGACTCCCCTCCACATCTCCTTCCCCCGTCACAGCAAGCATTAGATCTTTGGGACTCCAGAGCATTCAGGATGAAATAAAGCAATACTACCACGAAATACAGAACTATTTTTAACAATAAAGACTTCCCTCCGGGAAGCTCTCCCATAGAGTTTCAAATATGGATATCTGCAAATCTGACAACCTTACTAGATTTCGTTACTGATGGGACAGTTAAATCTTTCCAACAGCTTAGGGAAGACTGTAGTATCCCCCACACACAATTCTATCGATATTTGCAGATAAGGCATTATGTGGAAACTGCTTGCAAATCCCAAACGTCTCAAGCCCTTATATATTTTGTGTCACAAACACTCATACCCAACACACCTTATCTCACTTCTGTATATGAACCTCGCGACAGACAATACAGACACATGTCAACCTTACATGCTAAAGTGGGAAGAGGACTTAGACTTCACAATTTCTGAAAAGTCCTGGACAGAAATTTGGGAAACGGCCAAACGAACCTCAATCTGCGCAGCCTCTAGTGAGAGAGCTTATAAAATAATTTTTTCGTTGGTACTACACCTCTACACGCATTGCTAAATTAAGCAGCAACCCGGATCACTCATAGTGCTTTAGAGGTTGTGGAGAGAGGGGTTCCTTCCTGCACACTTGGTGGACCTGTACAGTAGCCCAGGAATTTTGGAGGATGGTGGCAACTTTGCTCTCTGAAGTTCTACATTGTGCTATACAAGCTTCTCCACACACTTTTCTCTTGGGAATGAAAATTAGAGCCATACACTTGAAACAAACACGTAAATTAGCCACACATATCCTGACAGCTGCAAGATCTTTATTGGCAGCAAACTGGAAAAGACCTACAATTCCGGGCTTACAAATGCTGATATCTAAGGTAAATTGGATTAGAGCGATGGAATCAATTCGAAACAGACTTCAGGATAGAAGTTATGAAGGGGAGCTGGAGTGGTATCCGTGGGCTCAACATCTGGAGACTTTGCAACTTCGAGGTACCGTGCAGTAAGCTGAATTTACTACACCCCCACACCTAGTCAGACCTGTCTACTTTTCTATTTCTCTTGTTTCTTGAACCTACAAAAACTTCTTTCATTTCCATGTGGATTCCATGTTTCGTTATTGCAATGTACATTTTCAAGATATGATGCATAAGTGTTGATTGAGCTAACTGAAGGGATATATTCTGTTGTGAAGCATCTGATACAGCCAATTGCATATTTTCTAACATCATTGTTGTGCCTGTTATCTTTCCTTGGAAATGAAGATCAATAAAAAGTTAAATTACAAAAAAAACCAAAAAAACACAACAATGAACACAAAACTCATTCACAAAGCAGCTTGTACCAATATGTGCTCCCCCATTTTTAGCACAATGCCAGGCAGCTATGCCCAGCAAATCAAACATTAATACCAGTATGTGCATTGACACACCGGGAAGTGACGGCACCTGCAACTTGTACGGGTGCTAAATTGCTATTGTTATTGGGTGTATCACACAAGTTATGGATGTTGCTGATCCACAATTATGCTGGATTTCAAGAAAAGAAAGATGCATTGTTGGTAAAGAAAGTGGCGATTTGTGGCCATATGTAGTACTTCCCAAAATCTCAAGTATTTCCTTCTGAACTGCTTCTAAATTAGTAGTTGTTCTCTGTTAATATTATAAATATGTAACACATCAGCACATGTAGCACATGTGCTGTTCTGTCCAGGCCATATAGAATCCCAGTCAATAGAAAACATTTCTGGGGATTGCCTTAAAGGGGTGCTTCATCTTTCAGTTCATCTTTCAGTTAACTTTTAGTATGTTATTGAAGGACCAATTCTAAGCAACTTTGCCATTCATTTTTTAATCTCTATAGTTTTTTTAATTATTTGCCTTCTTCTTCTGACTCGTTCCAGCTTTCAAATGTGGGGTCACAAAAACAAGAGTTTAAAAGGCGCACACCGAATAATAAAAAAATGAGGTGCACACCTACCAGGACTGCCCAACAGAGTCACCAGTGATTAATGCAAATTCAAAAAAGATGAAGGTTGCACTCTCAAAGAAAAAGTTCACATCATTTCATTTCGTTCAAAAGTTACAAAAAAGGTTACAAAAATTAAATAAATAAATAAAGCAACCTTCAAATTGTGGGGTCACTGACCCCGTCTTAAAACAAATGCCTTGTAAGACTACAAATTTATTGTTATGATACTTTTTATTGCTCATCTTTTTATGCAGACCCTCTCTTTATATTCCAGTCTCTTATTCAAATCAATGCATGGTTGCTAGGGTTATTTATACCCTAGCTACCAGTTTGCTAAAATTTGCAGCTGCAGACTGGAGAGCTGCTGAATAAAAAGCTAATAAACTCAAAAAACACAAATAATAAAAATTAAAGCAAATTGTCTCAGAATATCAGTCTACATCATACTAAAAGTTAATTTAAATAAAAGCTACACGTTACATCAAACTAATTAAGCTCCATATGAGAAATATCAGGCATGGGGTCTTTTTTAGTATAAGCTTAAAGGGCATGTAAAGTCTAAAATAAAATAAGGCTAGACATGCTGTATTTTGTATACTAAATATAAACATGAACTTACTGCACCACATGCTCAATCAAACAAATAATTTATGCTTTCAAAGTTGGCTGCAGGGGGTCACCATCTTGTAACTTTGTTAAACATCTTTGCAAGACTAAGACTGTGCACATGCTCAGTGTGGTCTGGGCTGCTTAGGGATCGTCATAAACAAAGCTGCTTGAGTTCTGCATTGCTGGGAAGTAAGGCAGTGGCTCCCCCTGCTGTTCATAAGTATGATTGTTTCCTGCTCAGCAGTTAGGGACTGTCTGACAATTCCTACTCACAGCAGTAAATGAAGGGAGAATTTCACTGCATACAGTCAGGTTTCTTATAAAAACAGTACACATTTTTTAATTAAAGTATATTGGAGATAGGTTTCTTTTTCATTAAAGAAAGAAAAATTGTATTTTATTTTTTGCCTTTACATGCCCTTTGAGCATAAAGAGGCAGAATGGGAAACTCAGTATGTTGTTTAGCATTCAAGTCATTCTAGACATTTTACCCCATGGCTCTAATGTGTACCTGGCATAAAATACCCTGAAGGTTAGACTGCGGCTCCTGGTACCGTCTTCTGTTACATTTGGCACACACTTCTCCCTGACAGCCAGGGTCACTTGGAATGCAACATTCACATGTAAAAAATCTGAATTTATCTAATTATTTTATGAAATATACCAACCATAACCACACAGGTTTTTATTATTATTATATTATTTATCAATACATTTTCCCGAAAAAGTCCAGTGCAAGAAAAAATCTAGAAAATCATACAAAAATTTGAATCATGCGAACTTTTCAGGTTTTCCACCCAGAGCAGAGCAGGATATCTTCGCGACTTCTCCCATTGACTTATATACAACCTCGGCAGGTCTGAGATGCATTCGGACTTTAATAAATAATGCCCTAAATATACGGCATTTATTCATTTCATATTTGCAAAAAAAGAATAGTTGTGGACATTTCCAATCTACCTCATTTCAGCTGCATAAGGGCCTTACCCTCTGCCCACCAATCCCCACTCAAATCCTTCTTCCCACCAAAAAATGTCCACAGCTCCCCTCACAGCACAGCTTCCAAATCCCAACCTTTCACTTCCAAACTTAGTGCCCCCTATGATTTGATAATTGAATGGTCGCTGGAGGATGTTGGGAGCTGTCGTCCAGTTAAAGAAAGCATTGAAAGCTGCTGCATTTCTCACCCTAGGCTTATACTCGAGTCAATAAGTTTTCCCAGTTTTATTTTGGTAAAATAAGGTATCTCGGATTATACTCTGGTCGGTTTATACTCGAGTATATATGTAATTACAAGAAGTGCCTTATTGTACCCCACCAAAAATGGAACATACCCCTGTGGCAAAAAACAATGCAAAACCTGCCCACACATCCTAACTTCAGACAAAATACCAATTCCAGACACATTAGAGGAATACAGCATCCATGGTCACTACAACTGTTCTTCTTCCAATGTGGTGTACTTAATACAATACATTAAATGCATAACAGAGGGACTATATAGGAGAGACTGGGCAAAGTCGGAGAAAGAGAAATACACACTACAATTCACTATAACCAATAAAAAACTGGACACACCAATAGGAAATCATTTCAATAGCCCTCATCACTCCATGAAGGATTTAAGAATTACGGTTCTTAAGGGCAATTTTAAAATATATAATGAAAGAAAAGTGTGGGAATACAAATTAATGGAAACTTTAAATTCTCTGAAGAATGGACTAAACCTGGGCCTTGAATTTATGGCTAATTATGTGGATTAAGAAAGGACTGCACCAGGTCAGAAATACCAACATGTCTGGATATGGACTAAGAGATCATATGGAATTCCTTTGAATCTACACTCCAATAATTCAGCCCTAATTTATACTCAGCCTTTTTGACCCACATTATCTTATATGCTTGTCTCTTGCAGATCCCCTTGTAAATGACACCTTACAAGCCGATTGATATTCCTTTTGTTGGTCATTTGACCTATGAGCTGAATGTTGTATATATACCAGAGAACACCACAGCTTCATTGTAATCAGCTTGAAAAAGGAAGTAAAACAAGCATCTATACCTTTTTCAATTGGTCCAGGAAAGGCAAAGGACATGACTGAAACTTGTCGAGGATATTTATCTTAAACAAATAGCTGATATCACAAAAGATTTTGCAGTAACAAAAAAAAAAAAAAAAAAGAAACCGTACAACATCTATTAAACATCACAATATAAAGTCCCTTACCTATCCTGTTTCCTGCGGTGGCGGACGTGAGGGGGGGGTGATCCAGCCTCCATTCAGGCATCCAGCAATGAAAGCTACCCAAAAGCGTCTAAAATACCCAATCATAAACCCTCTATAAACAATTTGGGCTAGTAGTGGTCTAACTTTGTTGTGTCAGAATCAGGCTGACTCAGGAGAGGCTGCATGAGTTCCCTTTCAGGGGTATTCAAGCGTTAGAAAGAATTAGAGCTTTATATTGATCCGAGTCCTTAAAACCTATCCAATAAAACCATTTTTGATTAAACTTTTCCATCTCTTGCGATTTATGTAACCAATCCGTAATCCTGGGAGACATTGGTTGCTTCCACTGTAGATGTATTAAAGATTTAGATACGTCTAGCATATGCGGGGTAATAGATATCCGGTAAATTTGTACCAGTTTAGAGGTGTGATGAAGAAATAGGTGTGCTGGTGATTTGGGAATCTCCCCGTCCGTAATCTCTTTGATAATTTCCCTTATCTTTGACCAATATTCTGTAGGCAGTGGGCTACCCCAGAAGATATGCAACAACGTGCCTATTTCTTTGTTACATCTCCAACACGTAGACGGGAGTGTTTTATAAATCTTGGCTAATTTAGCTGGAGTTCTATACCATTTACTCAAAAGCTTGTAATTTTGTTTTTGTAATTTACAGCAAACCGAAGTGGAATGTGTTAATAATACTATTTTCTGCCATTCTTCGTCTGAGAATGTGATATCCAGTTCTTCCACCCATTTGGTTTTAAATGTGTTCATTGGGGAGACCTTAATACTTAGAATACTTTTGCTCTATTCTTATCCATAATTTATCAGACTCATGAAACGCCCAATCTATACATCAGTTTATCTGCGCTGTTTCAAGTATGTGTCCCAGTCAGGGAGTCCCAAACCTGCATCTCTTTTTAGTGCTATTAATTTCGAGGTGGCAATTCTAGGGTTCTTCTGTAACCAAACATACTGTATGATTATTCCTCTCAGTTTCCTAATTACCTGTGGATACGGCAAAGTCTGAAAAAGGTATAGGAATGTGGGTAAAATATTATTTTAGTGACATTTATTCTTCCTAACCACAAAATAGACAGTTTTCTCCAGCTTGCCAAATCACGTTGGATATTATTAAGTAGACCCTCATAGTTTAGCTTAAAGGGATACTATCATGGGAAAAAAAAATATTTTAAAAATGAATCAGTTAATAGTGCTGCTCCAGCAGAATTCTGCACTGAAATCCATTTCTCAAAAAAACAAACAGATTTTTTTATATTCAATTTTGAAATCTGACATGGGGCTAGACATATTGTCAATTTCCCAGCTGCCCCAAGTCATGTGATGACAGGATCCCTTTAAGGGTTTTTTGTACAGATGGTGTGAATTTTAAACCTAGGTATGTTATATATGGATGATCGTGTTTAAAGGAAAAAATTTTCATAAGATTTGTATATTCCCTTTTAGGTATTGTTATGTTTAAGGCCTCTGATTTGGTTAGGTTTATCTTAAAATTATTCAGTTTAGCGAAATGGTTAAATTCTCAGGTTAGGTAAAGAAATTTGTGGGCATCTAAGAAAAAACAGCAAGTCATCCGCGTATGCCGCTACCTTGTGCGAACGCTCTCCTTTCTCAATTCCTGCGATATTTCCCATAGACTCATTTTAATCAAATAATTCAGATTTGTAAAACTGATTTTCTTTTCCTCTGGAATAATAATAAAACAGTACCATATACCTGATCCCAACTAGGATACTGTATAATGAATCCTTATTGAAGGAAAGACAGTCCTACTAGGTTTATTTAATGCTTAAAGGAAAACTATAGCTCCCAAACAATGTAGGTCTCTATAAAAGATTGCATAAAAAAGCTCATATGTAAAACCCTGCTTTATGCAAATAAACCATTTTAATAATAATATACTTTTCCAGTAGTATGTGCCATTGGGTAATCATAAATAGAAAATTGTCATTTTAAAAAATAAGGGCCGCCCCCTGGGATCGTAGGATCACTGTGCACACAAACAAACCAAACAGACTATACATGTTAGGCCATATGAGCCAATTAACAGAGAGAGTTGTGTATTTTGCTTCCACACTTCTTCCTGTTACAGTTAGAGTTGTAGTATTTCTGGTCAGGTGATCTCTGAGGCAGCACACAGTCCATCACAAAATGGTGGCTCAAGGCAAGAGATGTAAAAGGGCAATATTTACTTAAATATATAGACCAGTTTGGTAATATTTTATAATATGCCACTTAATATGATATAAACTATCTGTTGCTTAAGTGTTCATTTTGGTGGTATAATTTTCCTTTAAATTACTTTTTAGGAGACAAGGTTTGGGGATCCAAATGACAGAAATACCCCCTATCCAGACAACCCTCGGCCCCAAGCATTGTGGATAACAGGTCCCATACCTGTAATAATAAATCAAGACCAACTGCAAATTCTAACAGAATAGCACTCTTTACATTACACACATTTAAAGATGAAGATGAACAGCCCCTTTAAAGGGGTTGTTCACCTTCAATGTACAAATCTTATGAAACCACTAACAATGCTCTCAATGTGTTAGAAAAACTATTTTCCATAACAAAAAGTAAAAATGCCATTGTAAAAGCTAATTTTTATACCTATTAACTCAGCCCTTCTCCTGTCTCTCTGACCAGTTTTCTGAAGTGATGGGAGTGGCCTATTTTGAACCTGACACACCAAGAACTTCCTATATGATGACATCATCATGCCCAGGCTTTGCCCTTACTTGTTTCCTATTGGATGTTGATACTGCCCTCCTCCTAGTAATTTATTGGGTGCTTGTGAACTGTAACCAGTCACATAATTTGAATGGTCATTGGTTGATTACTCAATTGTAATGGCAGAGGTTAACAGACGCAGCATATAAACAAACCTGCCTTGCAACAAACAATCACACAGCCATGCAGACAAATACTGCAGAAAAGGAAGGAGCAACATTGTTTGGCAACCTTTGGCATTAAGCATAATGTCAGTTATTTACAAAATTGCAACAAAACCAGCACTGACTTGCTTAGAAACATATGTAACTTACACATCTAGCAGGGACAGTAGGGCTGCCGCCTCACCCTTTTAAAACCAAACACATATGAAATCCACAGCCTGCATGGCTAATTATCAACTCATTTAGATGCTGCAGACTGAACTGATTTCTGTGCAGCCATGTATCATGCATCTAAATGAATTGCTAATTAGCCATGCAGGCTGTGGATTTCATATGTGTTTGGTTTTAAAAGGGTGAGGTGGCAGCCCTAAGTGACAGGCAAAGCAGTGATGAGGGCGGATACGTATTTTGAACATTTTGTGCGCTCTCCCGGGGGGGGTAATTTACCTAGGAAAACTATACCTTTTTTAAGTGTTTAAGTGTTCCACTTCTGGAACAAGATTTAGAGCTCTAAATACCAAAAAACAAAAAAGTTATATTTTTCATGATATAGGGATCTATACCAGAAAAATATTTTACCTTTTTTATGAGGTAAATACACAAAATAATACATGCCCCCCCCCAAAAAAAATAATAATAATATATTTCTGGAAAGTACAAGTGTCATCTCCCATAGTAGCCTTTATAATCCAATAATTCAAATTTTTAAAAATGATTTCTTTTTCCTGCGTAATAATAAAACAGTAGCTTGTACTTGATCCCAACTAAGATATAATTAATCCTTATTGGAAGCAAAACCAGCCTATTGGCTTTATTTAGTGTTTACACCATTTTCTAGTACTAAGATCCAAATTACAGAAAGATCTGCTATCCGGAAAACCCCAGGTCGCAAGCATTCTGTATAGCAGATGCCATACCTGTACCTTCTACTTGATCCCAACTAAGATATAATTAATCCTTATTGGAAGCAAAACCAGCTTATTGGGTTTATTTAATGTTTACATGATTTTCTAGTAGACTTAAGGTATGAAGATCCAAATTATGTAAAGATCCATTATCCAGAAAACTCCAGGTCCCAAGCACCTTGATCCCCCCATCTGCACAGTTGAAGTCTCTGCAGCACACAGCCCACACTCCCCCTCCCTCTCACAAACTTGTAACAGTTTCTCTTCAGTACCTGAATGCTGCTCAAATTCCCCAGCACAGCCAGCACAGGAAGCAGTAGCAGATTGACAGCAGACATAGCCAATAGGAGTTAAGTTAGCTGCCAGTACAATGTGTGATGTCATATAAGGAAGAGGAAGTGAACACTGTAGTGTTTTTGGGGGTCAGTGACCCCCTTCCAGCACAGGGTCTGTGTGGAACTGAAGGATTAGTACAGGGACACTTCTGAGGTGAATATCTCTTGAACTGTACTTTTTCTGTTAACTATTTCTATGGAAAAGTTTGTTCTATTCATGTGAACTGTTAGATTTGTCAATTTGTTACAAAGGTGAACAACCCCTTTAATGGATCTAAATTATCTGACTAAAATGTAAGTAAAAATAGTTTGTTTGTAGTACTTGAATTATTAAATTGACCCCTACTGATATTAGCAGTGTCATCAGCAGTTCTCCCCATCCAGTGAGGGTTTCAGCAATTACAGTTTCCCACAGTCATGTGAAGTATCCCTCTGCCTGGGATGGCACACTACCACAGTACCGCCCCCCCCCCCCCCCGAGCAGTGGTACAATCCTGCTATCTGTCGCCTCAGAGCTCCTGGATGGCGCTAGAAGTGGCACATACTATGCAGGCAGCTGCGAGGGGAGCCTCAGCACCATGACTAGGGTTGCCACCTTTTCTGAAAATTTTTTTCCCCCTATTAATAACATTGGGATCAACCATCATTTTTACCGGCCAGGTGGCAACCCTAACCATGATTTAAGGAAAGATAACTGCAGCACGGCTGGGGATGGAGCTGTGAATGTTGACAGAGATGTATTTGCGGACACAAAGGCTGATTTTGCATAGCAAATATAAGAGAAAAACCAAACAGTGGTTTAAAGGAAAACTATACCCCCAAAATGAATACTTGAGCATTGGACATCACATTAAAGTTGCTGCAGATAAAGACTGTACTTGTAAACACTAGAAGGGAATACCATTTGAAAGTGAGGCTTTTTAATGTTTTATGTTACTGATCCTGCACAGCATCTCTGGCTAAGTATGAGCTTTTCTCTCACATCTCCCTTTTCTGTGACATGGGTTTTCTTTTAAGTAGCAATTTTCAGCTCAAACCATCACATGAGGTGCAGCATTTAGTACTTAGGCCATAAACACATTTATAAACATATATAATTACTGCTGTTTCAGTAATCAAAGCGGTGTCACCAGCAGTTCTCCAGCAATGACTTGTCTGTTTCCCACAGGCATGTAACAGAGCCCTCTGCCTGGCATAGCACATTGTCACAGTACTCCCCTCCAGCAGTGGTACAGTCCTGCTATCTGTCACCACACAGCTCCTGGATAGTGCTAGAAGCAGAGGTGTTGGTACTGCATGCAGGCAGTCTACTGAGGGTCTTCATTGTACACAGGCAGCTGTGAGGGGCGCCTTGTCCTCAGCACCATGACCCAAGGAAAGGTAACTGCAACGTGGGGGGATTCCTGACACCCTGATCAAATCTCACATAGATGTAGATTTTTCTGGAAAGAACGTCACAATGTGGTGTGGGGTATAGGGATCCTGTAGTGACTGGACGGTACCTGTGACTAAACATGACTATAAATATGTGGGCAAGCTGTTGTACTAATGTGATTGTCAGTCATGTTGAGTAACCATGGTAACAGAAGGGGCATGTGTAATGGAACTGCGCTTCCCCTCCTCAGATAAATAATACTGCGCCACTCAGACACTTGAGCTGATATCCAGGGTAGCACAGGGGCTCGTTTCATTTAGGAAACTAGGGGAGGGAAACAAGTTGCCATTGGCAACCACCCAAGTCTGTGCTGTCATTTTTTTATTAAGCAGACTGTTTAAAACTCAGGTCTGCCATCAGCAATCATGGGGCCCCATACTACTAAGATAGCAGGACCCTCACCCACAAGGGACCCTTATTAATAGCCCACTGGTATTCTCGGCTCTGGTAGTGTTCGACCCTATCAACAAGTCCAGGATTCGGTTCGGGATTCTGCCTTTTTTAGTAGGATTCAGATTCGCCCGAATCCTTCTGCCTGGCCGAACCAAATCCGAATCCTAATTTGCATCTGTAAATTAGGGGCTGGGAGGAAAATCTCGTGACTTTTTGTCACAAAACAAGGAAGTAAACAATGTTTTCACCTTCCCAGCCCTAATTTGCATATGTAAATTTGGTTCGGTATTCGCGAAGGATTTGGGGGTTCGGACAAATCCAAAATAGTGGATTCGGTGCATCCCTATCAACAAGGCCCCTGACTGATGTAGCCCCCCCTTGAACTATTTGCTGATTTGTTTGCTGTGCCAATTCAGGTGAAGTTTAGCCGCTGTACCTATTAAAGTAAAACTATACCCCTCAAACAATGAAGGTCTCTATAATAAGATATTGCATAAAACAGCTCATATGTAAAACCCTGCTTCATGTAAATAAACCATGTTCGTAATAATATACTTTTCTAGCAGTATGTGCCATTGGGTAATCATAAATAGAAAATTGCCATTTTAAAAAATAAGGGCCGCCCCCTGGGATCATATGTTTCACGATGCACGCAAACAAACCATACATGTTAGGTTACATGAGGCGATTAAAGGAAAACTATACCCCTCAAACAATGTAGGTCTCTTTAAAAAGATATTGCATAAAACAGCTCATATGTAAAACCCTGGTTAATGTAAATAAACCATTTTCATAATAATATACCTTATTAGTAGTATGTGCCATTGGGTAATCATAAATAGAAAATTGTCATTTTAAAAAATTAGGGCCGCCCCCCTGGGATCATATGATTCACGGTGCACACAAACAAACCATACATGTTAGGTCACATGAGCCAATTAACAGACAGGGTTGTGTCTTTTGCTTCAACACTTCTTCCTGTTACAGTTAGAGTTGTAGTATTTCTGGTCAGGTGATCTCTGAGGGAACACACAGACCATCATGGAATGGTGGTTTAATGGCAATTTTCTATTTATGATTACCCAATGGCACATACTGCTCAAAAAGTATATTATTATGAAAATGGTTTATTTACATGAAGCAGGGTTTTACATACGAGCTGTTTTATGCAATATCACAATTCATTGTGGGGGTATAGTTTTCCTTTAAATGAATTATAGTTAGAGGCTGAGCAGCAAGAGGGAGGAGACAGATTCACACTTCCCTGGGGTCTCCAGAAAGGGGCGACAGCTCTGGGCCCTGAACACAAAACAACACGGGAGACATGACGCTGTATATGTGGCTAGTGGAAAAGCATCACACCCATGATTACAAAACCTTAGGGTAATGCCACACAGGATTTAATTCTGCCTGAGATTTTTTTGCAGGCCGAGATCAGTCTGTGTGAAGCCAGCCTAACAACATCACACCCTGCAGCAGTTTGCCACAAGCACTCATTGTTCTTTACTGAGTACACAGTAACAGAAGTGAGGAGAGCAGCACTGTGCACCTGTAGCAGGGGTTCATAATCTGCGGATAGGACCCAAAATTACAGAGAAAATTGGTACCTATAGTAGTGGGGGTAAGGGATTGTGACTGTGAGGTAGCAGGGGGAGATGGTGCCTATAGTAACAGTGGGATAATAGTCTCTGGGAAGGGAGTGTGTGTGAGATAGCAGGTATAGTAGAGAGAGATGGTGCCTATAGTAACAGTGGGATAATAGTCTCTGGGAAGGGAGTGTGTCTGTGGGATAGCAGGTATAGTAGGGAGAGATGGTGCCTATAGTAGCAGTAGATATAATAACCTCTGGGAAGGGACTGTGACGGTGGGTGATCCAGAACACCAGCGAACCACAAGAGAACTAGCCTTTCTTTAATTACTGAAATAGCAGTAATTATGTATGTCTGTAAATGTATGTATGACCAGGCACTAAATGCTGCACCTCATGTGATGGTTTGAGCTGAAAATTGCTACTTACAAGAAAACCCATGTCACAGAAAGGGAGATGTGAGAGAAAAGCTCATACTTAGTCAGAGATGCTGTGCAGGATCAGTAACATAAAAAATTAAAAAGCCTCACTTTCAGATCTTTCATTTCTTTCCAGTGTTTGCAAGTACAGTCTTTATCTTCAGCAACTCCAGTGTGGAGTGTGGACTAGCAAAACGGCATAACATGGGTCATGTATTTTTTCATTTGTGACTCGTCTTAAAGGAAAACTATACCCCCAAAATGAATACTTGAGCAATAGATAGTTTATATCAAATGAAGTGGCTTATTAAAGAATCTTGTCATACCGATATATATATTTAAGTTAATATTGCCCTTTTACATCTCTTACCTTGAGCCACCATTTCATGATGGTCTGTGTGATGCCTCAGAGATCACCTGACCAGAAATACTACAGCTCTAACTGTAACAGGAAGAAGTGTGAAACTCTCTCTCTGTCATGTGACCTGACATGTATAGTTTGTTGGTATGTTTGTGTGCACAGTGAATCATAGGATCCCAGGGGGGCCCTTATTTTTTAAAATGGCAATTTTCTATTTATGATTACTCAATGACACATACCACTAAAAAGTATATTATTATGAAAATGGTTTATTTACATGTAGCAGGGTTTTACAATATGAGCTGTTTTAAGCAATGAACTACATTGTTTAAAGGGTATAGTTTTCCTTTAAACAACTGTTCGGCTTTTCAGTTATACATGCTATGCAAGTTTGCAAACACCTCTATGTCAACATTCACAGCTTTAGCTGAACTTGTTTTTGATAATATTATCATGACTTTAAGCCAGAAATATAACAGTGACAAAATATGAAATATGAATGTATTGCTTCCCATATTGGCCTGTGAAAATCACTTTGAGTATGACACTCCTCCTCAGATGACCCCAGAATTTGTTGAAGGCCATGTCTGTAGTTAATATTTGTATTGCTACGCTCAGGGCAATGCCTATTGTCCACAGAAGGAAGCATTCCATGACAATTCCCCACATTTTTTTTGGTTGTTGGCTTTCCAGACAAAATTTGTGGTAGCAAAATGAAGTGAAAAGTAGAAGGAAACACATTTTTGCAAAAAGTTGATATAAACTTCCAGTAGATTCAATGGTATATGTTAACTGAGTTACTGTATAAAGTAAGTTTAAGAACCTAAAGGCGTAGTTCACCTTCAAGTTAACTTTTAGGGGCAGATTTATCAAAGGTCGAAGTGAAAATTCGAATTAAAAAACTTTAAATTTCAAGCTAATTTTGGGGCAGATTTATCAAGGGTCGAATTAAAAATTAAAATTTTTAAATTAAAATTTCTAGTTTATTTTAGTGCACTTCGATTAGGGAGTAGTCCAAATTTGAATAGAATTTGAAAAAAAACCTAAAATTACTGTCTCTTTAAAAATTTGACCATTCGCCATCTCAAACCTGCCAAATTGCTATGGGGGACCTTCTAGAACCTATTTGGAGTCAATTGGTGGACTTTAAAAAATCTAAGTTTTTTTTGGGAAAAACTTTGAATCGTATGATTCGAATGCGCTATTACTTCGATTTGTACGATTCAAATTCAATCGAAAACTGACCTAATCGATCAAAAAGTGACCTATTCGGCCAAAAAAAAACTTTGAATAATTTCCGATTGGTCTTTTTGAATTTTGAATCATCGACAGCACCAATTTCTTTTCTTTAAAATGCCTTTATTGAGACATGGGCTGTGACCCAGACAATCAGCAACGTTTCAGACCACCATTGGTCTTTTTTATATGGCGTTCTGAAAAGTTGCCGATTGTCTGGGTCAGAGCCCATGTCTCAATAAAGGCATTTTGAAGAAAAGAAACTTGTGATTGGTGCTGTCGATGATACATTCAGTGAACAAGTTGGAGGTGGAAACTGTTGGACTTGCACCAGATTGAAGCAAATTGGAAGGAATAGGTGATGACTTGTTGGCATTTTTTAATTCAAATTTCAACGTTTTTCAAATTCGGAATTAGACCCTTGATAAATCTGCCCTATGCTATAGAATGGCCAATATATTGTTTTCAATTTGCCTTCTAACTCTTTCAAGCATTCAAATGGGGGTCTCTGACCCCAGCAACCGTTAAACTGTTCCTCTGTGAGGCTACAATTTTATTGTTATTTTTGATTACTTACATATTCAGGCCCTCTCCTAGCCACATTATAGTTGCTCATTCACACCACTACCTGGTTGCTAGGGTAATTTGGACCCTAGCAACCATATAGCTGCTGAAATTCCATACTGGAGAGCTGCTTAACAAAAAGCTAAGACATTTGAAAGACCAAATAAATAATAAGTACCAATTGCAAAATGCCTCAGAATATCACTGACTGCATCATATTAAAAGTTAACTCAAAAGTGAGGTCAAATTAACGAAAGTTTGTTCATGTTTTCCCAGTGTAATATTAGCTCAACATATGAATAGATAGGTTCTTAGTGTAGTTACACTATCGATGTCTACCACTGACACAATTTTCTTCAGAATCTACTCTCTTGTAAACATGAGATTAATGAGGGGGAGGTTTGGTCGACTGCATTTAAAGTTTTGCTCCCAGGGGCGACAAATCTCCCTGAAAATGCATTGCCGTTCACTAACCTTGTAATTGCTGCAAGTACATTAAAATGCAGTTAGTTACTGTCTTGTGTGTTTTTTCATTAAGGTCTCTGTTAGCAGCAAAGGTGCTGAAAATGAGGGCAACAATACAGTTAAAGATACCAGCAATAACCTTTCATCAGCTCCCCCTACCTATGAAGAGGCTACAACAGGCGATGGAAAGAAAGCAGATTTTCTGCAAGCAACATCTCCTTCAGTGTCACATCACTCATGGCAACATGGGGAACCATGTAAGTTTTAAGTCCAGGCTGGTTCCATGGAGATGTGGCAATAATAAAAATGTTTTTAGCAATGCTTGAATAAAAAAAAGACTCTAGACAGAGCATCGCAAACCTTTTGACACCTGTGACTGAATTAACAAGTAGCAATTTGAAAGTTGCTTGTACAGTATGTTGCACTATCGGTTTCTAGTTTTGTCTTCTACAAAGCATCATCTTACCAAACATGCTATTACCTAAAACAGGGAAACTGAAGCTACTCTATGTTTGTTCTTTGCAAGGTAGATAATTGGATTTCCAGTGTACAGATAACATAAGAGAGTCCTGCTAACAAAACAATCACAAAGGGCTTATCAATGGGATTCTGTACTGGTATCTATGTATCACCAATGACCACTGATTTGTACATAGGCAGAATTATGTTTGTATCCCTTGCATTATAGTTGTATAGTTGCTGAAGTCATTTCTTGAGGTCTTTAAAGGAGAACTAAACCCTAAAAATTAATATGGGTAAAAATGACACATTTTATATACTGAACTTATTGCACCAGCCTAAAGTTTCAGCTTGTCAATAGCAGCAATGATCCAGGAGTTCAAACTTGTCACAGAGGGTCATCATCTTGGAAAGTGTCTGTGACACTCACATGCTCAGTGGGCTCTGAGCAGCTGTTGAGAAGCTAAGCTTAGGGGTTGTCACAAATTATCAAGCAGAAAATGAAGTTTGCCTGTAATGTAAGCTGATGCTACAGGGCTGATTATTAAATTCTGATGCTAATTGCACTGGTTTTGCCATGTAGTAATTATTGGTATCAATTACTAATCAGCCTTTATTGTGACATTTATATTCTTCAGCATGGTGGAAAACGGTCGTCTTTCCTTACCTATACAGGCAATTCCTTAACACTAGACTTTCAGGCATGGCGCATGTACAAAACAAACATTTTTAATCAGTTCTGTACTGTGACAAGTCTAAAAAGACACAGGCTATGCCTGGATAGGTAGGGGTCGGTGTGGACCCGAATTAAGAGGCAAACTATAACACTCCCTGGGGGGCGGCATATCAGCACCCTTCCAATGATTCATGCTTTCCTTGTCCTTTTAGTTCTGATTCAGTTTAGCTGAACATTTTGGATTTTTGCAAAAATTATTGGCATTTGTCAAAATCCAGAACTAAATCATGGACTCATCTTTAGTTATTTTACCATACATATAGCTGTCAAAGCAAGAGGCATGTTGTTTCTCTTTCTGTGCTGAGTAGTAGGAGAGGAGCTGGCATTCAGATCATTGTACGCAGAGGCAGCTGACTGCTTCTATTTTTCAGACAATAGTCCAGATAACAGCAGTGGAATATATTCCGGGGACACAGAGATGTTGACTACACAGAGCTGGGATGATGAAACTGTTCGCAGAGGGTTTATTAGGAAGGTATGTATTGTTTGCAACAGACTATGAGAAAGGCATGTTACAGTATATACCCTTGACAATGTGCAGCATCTGGCCTATCAACAGAGAATAAAGAGAATAGATTGCTTTCCATAGAAATGTGGGTACAAAGAGCTGGATTGTGAGAAAGCAGCTATAACAGAAATCCCAGCAGGACATTGTCCTTAAGAAGACACTGAACAGAACTAAACAACTTTCATATATGTTTTTACATGTTTTTTTTTTTCTTTTAGGTTTACACCATCCTTATGGTCCAGCTGTTAGTTACCGTGGCAGTTGTGGCCCTGTTTACATTCTGGTGAGTTGCTGGGATACAATGCACGAGGTGCTTAAAGTTTTTGAACCTTTTTGAATTTTCACTATTTCTCTATAAATAAAATGTGTTCTGTTTGTGACTCATTTGTTTATTTGGGTTCTCATTAGAGTAGAACCCCCATTTTACATTATTCAGGAGGCCAGAAAAAATGGTGTAAAATCGGGGAGATGTCTAGTATAATATATGGGAGGTACCACAAAAGTTTTAGAACTTGCATGAAAAACAGATCACATTGAAATCCGCTTTTGTGCGGAACATGCTATTGTTCAGATTTTGTTGTCTAGTGGGACATGTTTAATGTGCTCACATCAACATGTTTAAAGAAACTGTAGTCCCTGACATTTACAAGCATAGCTTTGGGTCTATTATATAGATTGCTTGAGAACTAGAGGATGATGTATCATTTGCCTGTATTTGTTACTAACTGGTAACAATTGTAATTAATTGTTGGGAGATGCAGATTTACTTAGGTGCGAATTTTTGCCTCCGACCACTTTGCCACACTTTGTGCAACTTCTTTAGACGTTAATTCAATTATATATCAAAATGTGAAGTTAGGTCTTGGCACGAGCATTTCAAAGCAAACTTTAACTGTTGTTCCTTTCATCCTAGCGAAACTTCGTTAACACACTTGTCAATTTGAATAGGGCGGGTACATATAGGTCATATGTCTTTATTAGAGATGGTGAAATAAGTGACCACTTATTATTAAAAATGTCCAAGGAAGCAAAAATAAAGACAAAAGAGATCCTCTATTGTCCTAGACATGAGCCCACCCTAAAACAAATGTGGCATGACCTTCAAATGGTATGGTAAAAAAAAATGTATATATGTTTTATCTACGCCTGTAGTAAATTAGTAAATAGGCAATGTCCCTGCAAAGTGTCTTTTTGGTGAATTTTTGCTAGCGATGGCCCTTCGCCCTTTAGTAAATTTTAGGAATGCTCCGAATCCAGGGTTCGGTTCTTGATTCTGCCTTTTTCAGCAGGATTTGGATTCCGCTGGATTCTACCAGTCCGAACTGAATGCGAACACTAATTTGCATATGCAAATGTTTTCCTCTTCCCACCCCTAATTTGCAATCTTTCGCAAAGGATACGGGGTTTCAGCCGAATCCCAAATAGTGGATTCGGTGCATCCCTAGTAAATTTGGAATGGTGTTCTGAGCTCTAACACATTATACAACAAAACAATATTTGATTGTAAAAAGGCATGAAAAAATGGAACATGGAGAAAACTGAGTAGAGTATTAATAATGGTTTCTAAGTAATAAGGTTTATACTGGGCAACAGTGATTTCATAGAAATGTTCACTTAGGTGTAAGTACATTTTAGTGATAATTCTACTGTAACACAGCAAAAAAAAGAAATTGATAAAATGGAAAGTCCCACACAAATTCTTTAGTTACTGAAGTTTACTACAATAGGTTTGTTTGTTTGTGCTGCTCTGTAGTGATATTTTATACACACAGCCAGGTACCAGTTTTACACCATTGCCAGAATGTATTTGGCATACACCATATGGCCAAAAGTGTCTGGAAAGAACAGTGGCAGAGTTATAATATGATGTTACTTCTTGCTTTTCAGCATAGTCTTTTGGGAAAGCTGTTGCCACTCATGAAGCATGGCACTTTCATGAATGTCATTGTATGCAGTAGTATTAGTTTTCACTTTATAAAAGTAGGAGCCAAGACCAAATTATGCCCCCCAAACTATTATTTCTTCTCCAGTAAACTTTACAGTTGGTATTATTAAATATCCAAGCAGGCAAGTAGCATTATCTTGCCATCCACCAAGCCAACACTAAATTAGTCAGACTGCTAGCAAAGGGTTATTCATCGTTCTAGAGATCATTTCCACTGGTGGTGATCTTTTCACTACTCCAGCAGTGTTTGGCATAATACATGGAAACAATAGGCAGTGGCTTGTACAGATACTTCTGAGTAAAAATGTGTATGGATACTTTTAGATATTATGGGGCTGATATATCAAATTTAGCAAAGAATAGCTCTCTTTTCTATCACAGATAAGAGGCCTCATTTACTGAGTGCAGACAGGGTGTGAAAAAAATATCTTATGCATGCAGGCATTGTATATTTATGAGGGGAAAGCTGGGCGCAGTACATGGACATCCCTTTGCACTTGTAATGATCACCGCTGGGAACCAGGGTGATCGAGGAGAGCCACTCCCTGGGGAGCGGATATGGGGGAAGCCCTGGGGTGTAGCCAAAGATGGTAGGAGGCATGGGCAGGGTTGAAACGAAGATTTAATGGCAACAAAAGGATAAACAAGGCAAGAAGGGCAAGGTGAAGATAGGGTCAGGCCAAAGTCAAAACAGGGGTTCCACGGGATAAGAGGTAATGGGGTACTCACACAGGAAACAAGGATTTCAGGAACAAGGTAATCAAAGTCCAAAGCGTATAGGGCACAGGATCCAACAGCACAGAAACATTTATGACTCAGCCCTGAGCAAAGCTCAGGGCGGGGTTAATAAAGGGCAGGTAATTGGGAATGGGGAACACATGAGGGTAAACGAGGTGGGTGGAGAATAGGGAGGAACAGAAGAACAAACTGTGAACAGGCAGATAACATAAGTAATCAACAAGAGTTCATGATGAGCCCCAAGAGCCCCTGGTGGCTCATCTGGCAAGGTGCCATGTCCAGAACCCAGGAAACCAGGGATCGATCCTGGGCTTATCCTGACAGTACCCCCCCCTTAATGGTCGACCTCTGGGCGACCCAAACGAAAGACCCCCATCCTTTTTAGACCAATGACTGGAGATGGGGACTGAAGGACCATCAGGATCCAAGGCTGGAGAGCCGCCAGGGACCGGAGGACCACCTGGAGCCACGTCTGGGACCGGAGGACCACCTGGAGCCACGTCTGGGACCCAAAAGGCTGCTGGCACAGGAACTGCAGACGGCTGGGCCGCTGGCACACAGGAACTGCAGACGGCTGGGCCGCTGGCACACAGGCTGGAAGCGGCTGGGCCGCTGGCACACAGGCTGGAAGCGGCTGGGCCGCTGGCACACAGGCTGGAAGCGGCTGGGCCGCTGGCACACAGGCTGGAAGCGGCTGGGCCGCTGGCACACAGGCTGGAAGCGGCTGGGGAACCGACACTGAAACAGGAGGCAGCTTTCGGGGAGCCGGCACTGGAGCAGGAGGCAGCTGCTGGACGACCGGCACTGGAACAAGAGGCAGCTGCTGGGGAACCGGCACTGGAGCAGGAGACTGCTTTCGGGGAGCCGGCACTGGAGCAGGAGGCTGCTTTCGGGGAGCCGGCACTGGAGCAGGAGGCAGCTGCTGGGGAACCGGCACTGGAGCAGGAGGCAGCTGCTGGGGAACCGGCACTGGAGCAGGAGGCAGCTGCTGAGGGACCGGCACTGGAGCAGGAGGCAGCTGCTGGGGGACCGGCACAGCAGACAGGAGGCAGCTGCTGGGGGACCGGCACAGCAGACAGGACAGGCTGGGAAGCCGGCACAGCAGACAGGACAGGCTGGGAAGCCGGCACAGCAGACAGGACAGGCTGGGAAGCCGGCACAGCAGACAGGACAGGCTGGGAAGCCGGCACAGCAGACAGGACAGGCTGGGAAGCCGGCACAGCAGACAGGACAGGCTGGGAAGCCGGCACAGCAGACAGGACAGGCTGGGAAGCCGGCACAGCAGACAGGACAGGCTGGGAAGCCGGCACAGCAGACAGGACAGGCTGGGAAGCCGGCACAGCAGACAGGACAGGCTGGGAAGCCGGCACAGCAGACAGGACAGGCTGGGAAGCCGGCACAGCAGACAGGACAGGCTGGGAAGCCGGCACAGCAGACAGGACAGGCTGGGAAGCCGGCACAGCAGACAGGACAGGCTGGGAAGCCGGCACAGCAGACAGGACAGGCTGGGAAGCCGGCACAGCAGACAGGACAGGCTGGGAAGCCGGCACCGCAGACAGGACAGGCTGGGAAGCCGGCACCGCAGACAGGACAGGCTGGGAAGCCGGCACCGCAGACAGGACAGGCTGGGAAGCCGGCACCGCAGACAGGACAGGCTGGGAAGCCGGCACCGCAGACAGGACAGGCTGGGAAGCCGGCACCGCAGACAGGACAGGCTGGGAAGCCGGCACCGCAGACAGGACAGGCTGGGAAGCCGGCACCGCAGACAGGACAGGCTGGGAAGCCGGCACCGCAGACAGGACAGGCTGGGAAGCCGGCACCGCAGACAGCCAGTTGGGAGCCAGTCGCCGGGAAGGTCTAGCTGGACACTTGGGTAGCCGAGGCTGCTGGGAAACCTCAGGAGCCGTGGGCAGCCGATGCTGCTGCGAAGCCTCCTCTCTTGGGGGTACAAGGCACGGCAGAAGCCCCATTTTTGGAGGCACAGAACAAGACAGAAGCCCCACTTCTGGAGGCACAGGACAAGGCAGAAGCCCCTCTTCTAGGGTCACATAAGCCGGCACAAGTACAGGAGGCAGACTCTGGGGAGCCAGTCGATGGGGAAGCTTAGTTGGAGCCGAGGGCAGCTGAGGCTGCTGGGAAACCCCCTCAGGAACAGTGGGCAGCCGACGCTGCTGGGGAAGCAGTTGCTGAGGGGTAGCAGGCCCGGGAATAGAAGGTTGTGGAGGAGACAAAGGCCAAAGGACTGGAAGCGATTTAATAGACACAGGCCTGATAGCAGTTTGAAGTTCAGCTACATCCTCCCAATCCTCATCAAAGACAGAATCCTCCCAGTCATCATCTGATACAAAATCCTGCCAAACATCATCAGAGAAATAGGAGCTGGCTTTTGCCTCATTCTCCCCACCCCAAGGGAGTTGTAGTTCCACACCGGTAAAGGAAAGCATGGAGGGCTTTTCCAAGGGCTTCCTGTTTGGCTGAGTCATACTGTAATGATCACCGCTGGGAACCAGGGTGATCGAGGAGAGCCACTCCCTGGGGAGCGGATATGGAGGAAGCCCTGGGGTGTAGCCAAAGATGGTAGGAGGCATGGGCAGGGTTGAAACGAAGATTTAATGGCAACAAAAGGATAAACAAGGCAAGAAGGGCAAGGTGAAGATAGGGTCAGGCCAAAGTCAAAACAGGGGTTCCACAGGATAAGAGGTAATGGGGTACTCACACAGGAAACAAGGATTTCAGGAACAAGGTAATCAAAGTCCAAAGCGTATAGGGCACAGGATCCAACAGCACAGAAACATTTATGACTCAGCCCTGAGCAAAGCTCAGGGCGGGGTTAATAAAGGGCAGGTAATTGGGAATGGGGAACACATGAGGGTAAACGAGGTGGGTGGAGAATAGGGAGGAACAGAAGAACAAACTGTGAACAGGCAGATAACATAAGTAATCAACAAGAGTTCATGATGAGCCCCAAGAGCCCCTGGTGGCTCATCTGGCAAGGTGCCATGTCCAGAACCCAGGAAACCAGGGATCGATCCTGGGCTTATCCTGACAGCACTCTAGTGTGCCATTTAGATGCGCACAAGTTGCAGTGTAGCCCTTTTCATGCTGCCTTTTAATATGCATACAATTTACACATGTACAAGCTGCAGTGGGACCCTTTTCATACTGCCTACCTGTCTAAGTACTGAACAATGCAAGACAAATATACTTCAATGCCGTCAATGTTTACATTCAATGTTTTAAAGGGGTTGTTCACCTTTGAGTTAACATTAAGTATGATGTAGAGAGTGATATTCTGAGACAATTTGCAGTTGGTTTTAATTTTTTATTATTTGTGGTTTTTGAGCTATTTAGCTTTTTATTCAGCAGCTCTCCAGTTTGCAGTTTCAGCCATCTGGTTGCTATGGTCCAAATTACCCTAGCAGCCATGCGCTCATTTGTATAAGAGACTGAAATATGAATAGGAGAGGCCTGAATAGAAAGATGAGTAATAAAAAGCAGCAATAACTGTAGCCTTTGTAGCCTTACAGAGCATTTTTTTTTTTTAGATGGGGTCAGTGAAAGCTGGAAAGAGTTAGTGAAAGAAGGCAAATAATCCAAAAACTATAAAAATGAAATAATAAAGAGCAATTGAAATGTTGCTCAGAATTGTCCATTCTTTAACATACCAAAAGTTAATGTAAAGGTGAACCACCCCTTTAAGCAACAAATGAAAAATACCTAAGAATAAGAGAACGTAAAAACTGTTCCTAGAAAAATGTATTAATTAATTAATTTATTAATTTATTTATTATTGTAGACATTAATTCATTGTTATCCCTTGTGTTTTCCTAAAGCAACCCCGTGAAGGAATATATTCAAGCCAATCCAGGATGGTACTGGGCTTCTTAGTAAGTATAAAATATTAGCTTCCCAGAAGCAGGAAGTCAGGAAAATTACTGGCAGATATAATCTAATAAGAAATACCTAATCAATGTTATTAATTCTCCCACAGTGCAGTTTTCTTCTCCACCTACCTAGTTCTGGCCTGCTGTTCTGGACCAAGGTAAGAAGTGTGAGCCTACTGACAATTTATTATCATTTTTTAAATTGGTTTATTTATTTGTTTAAGCTGGCTCCAGCTTGTCAGGTGATAGCAGCCTGGAAACCAAAAAAGTGCTTTTAGAAGATTACAATAAAAGTATGTGGGTCAATTTCAGATACCATTGGCACATTTCTTGTTTGTTTAAAAATGTGATGCTCAGAGTGCCCAAAAGCAGACCAAAGGTTTCATTACCCTAAGAGTCAGTCAGTGGTTGAACAACAGGGAAATAAAAAAATAAATCAATTGGTTTAGCTCAGTGTGGCCATAAGCTTTATGCAGGCATTAATTGTGCTCATCATATAAATACAAACACAGTGCCTAGTACAAATAGAGGTTAATTAGTAATGTATCATCAACCAGCAATATAGAACAATATAACATGGATGAATTTGATATCTATAGAGGATTTGTTTTTTTAACTTTATATTAGAATATGGCAATAGTGTCTGTCATCTAGTTTCAGATTAAATGTAGGGAAATCTTGGAAACAGTTCAGTTTGGTTTTTGCTTCTACTTGAATGTGACACTATAAGTTTTCCTTCACAGGAGAAAGTTTCCATGGAACCTGATTCTTCTTTGCATTTTTGTAAGTATCAATATACCATTAAAAGCCAATAATGTATACACTTTATAAAATCAGTACAAATATTTACAGGGAATCCTAATACCTTAAAATTATGTAAAACTGCTCTTATGAGAACTTTTATAATTAACATGGAATTTCAATGTTCCTGATATTAGCTCTGCTGGCTACTAGAGGGTTAAATAATTGGTACATATATTGTGCAGGGCATTTTGAAGACCACCATTTGCCACCTAAAGACCACAGTAAAATTGCCCCTCTATTAGCCTTAAATTTGCCAGCTGATGAAGACAGAAAGAATGGAAAAATAGAGTGCAGTTTTTAGCAGCTATAAGGTTCAGTGCTGTTCTCTTGCTGTATGTATTTCTACTGGAGAGCGCAATCTCAAATTGGTTTAAAACACAGTGCATTTCAGTGGAATAATATAATAGTATAACACTGTATATTTGGTCAAATACCAATCAAAAATAAACTGAACCAAAGAGTAATTTATAATGAAATAAAAGTCTGAGGACACATTACTAACAGTATTTGGCAGCATTGTATTCATGAAGGGCATATTGGGGGAGTCACATAGGTGTCCCCCATCCCCCTCATCCTATGCATCATGCAGATTTTTAATCTGGAGTTAGATGCAGAGAGCATTAAATTCCCCAATGCAAACCAGGGATTGAACACTTGGGGGCACATTTACTAATGGTCGAATATCGAAGGTTAATTAACCCTCGATATTCGACCCTCTAAGTTAAATCCTTCAACTTCGAATATTGAAGTCGAAGGATTTAGTGAAAAAATCTTTCGATCGAACGATTAAATCCTTCGAATCGAACAATTTGAAGGATTTTAATCCATCGATCGAACTAAATTCCTTCGATCAGAAATTACCTAGAAAGCCTATGGGGACCTTCCCCATAGGCTAACATTGATACTCGGTAGGTTTTAGGTGGCGAAGTAGGAGGTCAAAGTTTTTTTTAGAGACAGTACTTCGACTATCGAAGGGTCGAATAGTCGAACGGTTTTTATTTCGAATCGTCGAAGTAGCCAATTCGATGGTCGAATTCGAAGTATTTTTTATTCTATTCCTTCCGAATTTTAGAGCTGTGTGAGCTTTTTTAAACCTCGAATGAACTCAAATGGTTTCTAATTTAAGAAAAAACTCAAATCAACAAATTTCGGGTTAACAACACGAAAATTTGAATTGATTGACTTTTCGACAAATAAAAACCCTTGAATCGCTCGGAAAGAGTTTACGAGTGAAACCCACTGACAAAAATTCAAATGTCATGAATACTATTAACATCTTCAAATGGTTCAAAGGACCACTGCCATTGACTCCTACATGACCTCAACAGGTTTTAGATGGTGTATTTTTGGATTTGAGCTATTTCCAGGGTCGGGGTATAGTAAATATCAAAAGATTTTAGTTTTTTTTAAAAAAAAACTCCTGAAAAATCGATTTGACCAAATAAATAACCTCAAAAACTCTAATTTTTCTTTGGAACATACAACTCGATTCTTAATAAATCTGACACTTAGAGGCCTATATTACCAAATCTGAATTTGTTTACTTTTGTTTTTTTTTTCTAATTGGAACAATCTTAAGGTTTTACAAAACTCAAATGCTAGCTCATTTATTAAACATTTTGAATGCAGCCTTTGTGCACTGCACCAAATTTATAACTATAACAAACAACAATTTCTTTCTCTGTCTTTCAGACCCTTTCCATGGCTTACATAACAGGAATGCTGTCCAGGTAATGAAGTCATGTCGGCTGGTACTTTAAGCATGTTCCTGGCAATGGTGCAGGCAAATTTTGATATAGAGAGCTCAACAATGAGGTAAACAGTCAAATATCTCAGGTCGAAAACAACAAGAGGGACAGACACCCTTCAGCTTCTGATTTCACCCCTTCCCCATGTTACGGTTGTTCTTCCTTCTTTTCTGCTTTCCTTTGTTTTCTTCGCATTGTGGAGCTCGGGAAAGGGAATGAATTAAAAGGGATTGCAAAAAAAAAAAATGGCTTCCCTGGGCCACATTGGAAAAAGAAAAATTGTCTGGGGCCACACATGAAATACACCAACACTTTTGATTTGTAAAAGTAAAATAAATACACCGAAAATAACTACAATACCAGTTGGATAACCAGATGGAGCTATACATTGGAATATGGGACACCTGGATATTAAATAGACTTATTATTAAATTATTATGACGTTTCCTCTTGAACTGAGCGTTTCAAGCTGGGCCGCATTTATATCCATCCTGGGCCGCAGGTTGGACACCCCTGATATAGAGAGTGATATTCAGAGAATATTTGCAATTGGATTTTATTATTTTAGTTAGTTGCTGGGGTCCAATTGACTCTAGAAACAATTAGGGATGCACCGAATCCAGGATTTGGTTCAAGATTTGCCCAGGATTCGTCCTTTCAGCAGGTTTCGGATTCGGCTGAATATGCATATGCAAATTAGGGGCAGGGAGGGAAATCGTGTGACTTTTTATCACAAAACAAGGAAGTAAAAATGTTTTCCCCTTCCCAACCCTAATTTGCATATGCAAATTAGGATTCATTCTGTATTCGGCAGAATCTTTTGTGAAGGATTCGGGGGTTCAGCCGAATCCAAAATAGTGGATTCGGTACATCCCTAGCAACCAGGCATTGATTTTAATAAGAGACTGGAATATGAATAGGAGAGGACCTGCATAGAAAGATGAGTAATAAAAAGTAGCAATGAAAATACATTTTTAGCCTTACAGAGCATTTGTTTTTTTTAGATGGGGTCAGTGACCCCCAATTAAAAGCAGGAAAGTCACTGACCCTCATTACTACAGACAGGGATTACATTTTACAGCTATCCTCAAAGGAATTGTTCAGTGTAAAAATAAAAACTGGGTAAATAGATAGGCTGTGCAAAATAAAAAATGTTTTAAAGTGTATAAAGGCTGGAGTGACTGGGAGTGTAACATAATAGCCAAGAACACTACTTCCTGCTTTTCAGCTCTCTTGGTTTACATTGACTGGTTACCCTGGTTACCAGGCAGTAACCAAACAGAGACTTGAGGGGGGGCACATGGGTCATATCTGTTGCTTTTGAATCTGAGCTGAATGCTGAGGATCAATTGCAAATTCACTGAACAGATATGTCCCATGTGACCCCCCTTCAATTCGCTGACTAACTCAGAGTTATGGAGCTGAAAAGCAGGAAGTAGTGTTCTGTTCTAT
Organism: Xenopus petersii; assembly: GCA_038501925.1. Lineage (NCBI taxonomy): Eukaryota > Metazoa > Chordata > Amphibia > Anura > Pipidae > Xenopus > Xenopus petersii. The sequence goes on from CM076674.1 coordinate 37,393,001, forward strand.
TATGTTAGACATCTAGTCACTCCAGCCTTTATACATTACATTTTTGGCTAACTAACTATATTAGAAACATTTTGTATTTTGCACAGCCTATCTATTTACCCAGTTTTTATTTTCACTCTGAACTGTTCCTTTAATATCCACAACTATTTCTAGGTACTTCTCCAAGGAATCACATAGCCCTTTTAAACTGCAAAAGTAACCTCTAAACTCAAAATAGATATTACGGGGCCCCACAGCAAATTATTTTTCAGGCCCCCAAAATGTTTAGAGGTTGACTTGTTTTGCCAATATTTATTGAAATAGTATATGAATTAGGGCCTCATGGATCCCCTTTACGTCCTGCACCCCCCTGCAGCTACAGGGTCTGCTTCCTCTATTATTACGCCCCTGGATTTAGTTGTTCTCTATAATCTGCAACTACAACTTTCAGTGCCCTCCTCCATTTAAAATTGTGGAGACAGTGCAGAACTCTGTTATGCACCAATTTCACCCTAGTCCAGTTAGTGACCAGGCCCGGACTGGCAATCTGTGGGTTCTGGCAAATACCAGAGGGGCTGCTATAAAAAGTCAGTATTTAGTGGGCTGGTGGGGGCTCTTTGGGCCTCTATGTGGGCTGATTGGGCCTCTGTGTACCTGAAATGCCAGGGCCTATTTAAATTCTCAGTCCGGACCTGTTAGTGACTATGCCTTTGACTCCTTCCTTCTGCAGGTGGCCGATTTTTAACTGGAAATTCGGCTCCACTAGTGCTCACTGCATTAGGGATGCGGCCCCCATTTGACCTGCTTCATCACTATGGTTATTAATCGTGGAGCAGAAGAGGGGGGGGGCGGCAAGAAATGTTGCTGGTTCTCTATATATGTACAAATAACATTTACATGACCTGAAGTTTACAAAAGAATCTTATTGGGTGTATTCAATGTTTTTGTTTACCGTTTTAGCAGGTGAGGGAACACAGGGTTATGGAATATTGCTCATAGTACAAATTGATCCAGGGACTGGAAGGAAGGAGGAATTTTTCCCCCTCTGAGGAAATTGGAGAGGCTTTTTGCATTTCTTTAGATGAACTAATTTACTAAAGGGAGAAGTGAAAGTGAAAATTCGCCAGCGTGAGGTCATTTCGGTACTTCTGCGATTTACTAGCGGTCGCCGGTGTAACTTCGCTAGTGAAGGAGAGACTCTTGCAGTACTTCGCTCCCTAACACCTGCCGAATTTGCGCTGTGGCCAATGGACGTAACTATGCAAATTCACTAAAATGCGGATTTTTACCTCTTGCGCCAGACTTGCCTTCCCCACCTCAGACCAGGTGAAGTGCAATTGAGTAGATAGGAGTTCCTAAAAAAAATAGTTGAAAAATGTTCTAAGTCCCAAAAAACGCTAGCGTCTTTTCCTTTTTCAGGGTGATAGGCTGAAAAAGAGCATACTTTTTTTTGGGGTAAACGGCTTCCCCCCTACATTTCCTAACATATGGCACATAAACTATACACTAGGCTCATGTGTAGGTCAATATAATAACTTTATTTTATTTTATTAAGGTTTCCCGGGCTTGTGTAGTGTAATGTATTTGCTGCAACATATACCAGCTCCCAAGCATTCCAGATATTCTTGCACATATAATGAAGTCAGGTGGATATTGGTAGTAGTTTACATGAATAGAAACTCTTTATATAATTTTCTACTTCTGATGCAAAAAATAAACAGTTTCTTATAATATCCTATTTTCTTTTCAGCTTTTACAATACCAAATCTGTGATTTTGTGTCTTGGAATCACTGCCCTTGTCTGCATGTCTGTTACACTGTTCAGCTTCCAAACTAAGGTAAGAAGTTCAGAGTGACCCCAATGGGCAAGGAGAATTAGAGAACTTATTTACAAGTGTAGGTGCAGTTGCCCATAGCAACAAGTGTATAGTGTCTACTACAAAACATGTTTTATCCATATAAATATAATAATTTACTTTTTTTTTAGATCGACTTCACTTCATGCCAAGGAGTTCTGTTTGCGTTATCTATGGTCCTTCTTTTCAGTGGCATCTTCCTTGTTATCCTCATACCATTTCAATATGTAAGTGAATTGAACTAGCCTATTCTATTAAGATACCTTGTAAGTTGTAAGCCTTTAAAGAGAAGCTAAAGCCTATACTTAACTTTGATTATTTCATATACTTTTATGCTAGGACACATCCCACAGTCAGCAGCACTGTGCTATATAAGAAAGCTCCCATTTAGCTTAAAGGGGTTCTGTCATGATTGTATGGTGTAGTTTTTATTTCTAAATAACAATTTTTACACTGCAAATAATTCACTCTACCATATAAAATTTTATTCCTGAACCAACAAGTATTTTTAAGTTGTAATATTGGTGTGTAGGCAGCCATCAGAACCTGTGCTTTTAAAAAGAGCCAGCACTTCATGATGGAATTGCTTTCAGCTAAGCTATTGTGTCTCCAATTCAATGTAACAGAAGGAGTCGCATTGGGACTTGGATTTTTACTATTGAGTACTAGTCTCATATGTACCAGGCAGCTGTTATATTGTGTCAACGAGCTGTTATCTTGTTACCTTCCCATTGTTCTGTTGATGCGATAATGAAGTGCTCAACCTTTGTGCTCTGTCTCGTCAGACCAGGCGCTTAGTAGTCAATTACCCTCTCTGCCAAGGGTTGAAATCATATATCCCATCCATGCGACCCTAGCACACTGACAATAAGCTTCTGTTGTGCTTTACTGTATATGTTTATTGGCTCATTTCAGTAGACAAAAGGCAACGTTTCGGGCCTCACAGGGCCCTTTATCAAGCCTGTTATAAAATGGAAGGGGGTTGAGACACGTGACAAGTTGACTTGCCTTCTAAGGCTGATATCACCCCAACTTGCAGTGCAGCAGTAAAGAGTGACTGAACTGTATCAGAGCACAAGTCACATGACTGTGGGCACCTGGGAAACTGACAACATGTCAAAATTAAATATAAAAAACATCAGTTCGTTTTTTTGAAATATGGATTTAAGTGCAGAATTCTGCGGAGCAGCGCTAGTAAAGGATGCTTTTTGGAAAAAAACATGTTTTTCCGTGACACAATCTCTTTAACATACCGCCTAGGTTCCCCTGGAATATATCTCCTTCTGCAGGGTAAAACTTTGATGAGATGATGTGTTGAAAAGGTGGAATCTTATGATGGTGCCACATTGACATGTACCATCCATTGTATTGCCAGTGTTTGTTGCTGGAGATAACATGGCTGTGTCCTTTATTTTACACATAAGTCAGAAAGGTTTGGACCATGTAGTGTATATATAGCACAGTGCTGCTGGACATGGGAAGTAGTACATCATTCCTGTGCTATAAATGATTAGGGTTGTTTTTATTGTTTTAGGGTGCATTTGCTTTAGGGATTCGGTTCGGGATTCAGCCTTTTATAGCAGGATTTGCATGAACCGAAAACGAATCCTAATTTGCATATGCAAGGTGTGACTTCTTGTCAAAAAACAAGGAAGTAAAAAATGCAAATTCAGTTTGGTATTCAGCCGAATCTTTCACAAAGGATTCGGGGGTTCGGCCGAATCCAAAATAGTGGATTTGGTGCATCCCTAATTTGCTTATATTGGCCAGATACACTAAAAATTTTTATAGAGCTCATCCAAATGCGGCTCCTAGCTTAGGCCTCAATAAGTGTGAAATTAAAAGAAGCTCAAATTCCTCTCACTCAGGTGTGACGTTAATTAGAAAAAGTCAATAAATTGCATTGAAGCATATACACAATACAGGTCCCTGTGCTTCTTGGTTGTGCCCCTCCAGTGCAAAATAGACAAGGCACATGGTATAATGTGGAAAGTTGTATAAAAGTACTCGCACACCCTGGCCTTCACAGGAAATGATTCTCTGGTGCACAGCAATGGAGGAATCAGCTACCTCACTTTCCAATGGATACAAAAAAAGCATCATGCTGATAAAGGGGGTAACCCTGAAATGTTGCATGCTGCAATAAAATTCAAGCAAGGTTTATCCTGCCAGCATTACCTGTGTGGCAGTGATTTTCTTTTATACATGGTATAATGCACCTGTACACATAGGCATTGGTATAAGTACGTATCTCTTTCATCAGCTGCTTCTGGTATAATTATACCCCATGTCAGTAACATATTAGGGTAAGGGCACACGGGTATCTTCTTCGGGCGACAATTTCCCTGAACTGCCTTCCCCTACCTTCCCACCGGCTATAATGAAAAATCGCCATCGGGATGGCACTCGCGGCTCTTCGTTTTCCGAAGTCGCCCAAAGTTTCCTTGTGAGCCAACTTCGGCGACATCAGAAAATGAAGCCCCACGAGTGCCATCCCGTTGGCGAATTTTCTTTGATTTCTGAAGTCATCCAAAGTTTCCTTGTAAGGCAACTTCGGGTGACATCAGAAAACAAAGCGCTGCAAGTGCCATCCCGCTGGCGACTTTTCATTATAGCAGGCCAGAAGGCAGTTCGGGGAGATTGTAACCCCGAAGAAGAGGCAATTTGTCGCCGGGGTGACTAATCTCCCCGAATCTTCCCCTTTTCCCTTTACGCTTAAGCCCTTGTGCATAACTATATACACATATACACTAAGGTATATCTGTCTAGGAAAATGGGACAATGGGGAAAAATTAAAGCCTCGTCCACATGAATCCTAAAAAAAAAATCCATTAGGTAAGGACAGTGATAGACAATGAATATGGTCCTTCCTAATAGTTCTGCATGAGTATTCCATGTGACCTAGGGTGGCCAAAATGGGAAAAGGTCTACTCGTTTGTCTCTGTATGGTCAGTGTTAGGCCTACAAACATTGTATTATTATCTTTCAAACCCTGTTTAATATATTTTGGTTTTGCTTTATTTATTATCTACAGATCCCTTGGCTACATGCTATTTATGGTGTATTAGGAGCAATAGTGTTCACTATGGTAAGACCTGGCATACGGTAACTGTTTGTTTTCTCCACTGACATGTTTTCCAATATATCAAATGTCCAAGAAATCACAGATATTGAATTATACTGGAGACATTCGACATACTATGAATTTTGTTTTGGGCGTTAATTAATTTTATCCAAAGCTTGCTAGAAATGAAAAGAAAGTTCAAATTCAAGGGGGGTGCCAAATGTTAGGGAACCCCCCACAAATTGTAATGTAGTCTTATCAAAGGTCAAAGTGAAAATTCAAATTAATAAAATTAGAATTTTGAGCTGTTTGTGTACTTCGACTATTCTAATTTGAAAATTCAAATTTCAAAATTTATCATGTACCATCTCTTTAAAAATTCTACTTTGATCATTCAACATCTAAAACCTGCCTAATTGCTGTTTTAGCCTATGGGGGACCCCCTAGAACCCGATTAGTGGACTTTGAAAAATCAAAGTTTTTTTTTTTTTTTGGGAAAAACTTCGAATCGTACGATCCAACTGTGCTTTTACTTCGATTCGTACGGTTCAAATTTGATCGAATTGGCCTATTAGATCTAAAATGGACCTATTTGGCCAAAAAAAACCCCTACAATTTAATTTCGGTTAGTCTTTTTGAATTCGAATTTCAACGTTTTTTAAATTCGAAATTCGACCCTTGAAATTGCCCCTAAACAGTAGGCTGTTTTTGCTTTCAATAAGGATCAATTATTTCTTAGGTACTGTTTAATTATTACAGAGAAAAAGGAAATCGTTTTTTAAAAATGTGGATTATTTGGATAAAATGGAGTCTATGGGAGGCGGCCTTTCAGTAATTTGGAGCTTTCTGAAAAATGGGTTTCCGGATAACAGATCCCATACCCGTATTTGTTATTGTTTCTAGAAGCAATCAAATGCATTGGATACAACATCAGATAAACGGCTGGTTTGAAACTGATAAATGTGGGCATGACCAACAGGTGCCCAAAACTGCCTGTTTGTGCTGCTATCAGTAAAAATAAGAGCTTTGCTGAATTGTCTGTATTGTATATACAATGTATATTGTAGACTGGAGATATCATTCTGTTCTTTTATAATAGGAAGAGAAAAAGACTTGACCATTTGTTGTCTTTTCACAGTTTTTGGCGTTTGATACACAATTGCTGATGGGGAGTCGGCGTTACTCTCTCAGCCCTGAAGAATATATCTTTGGAGCGCTCAACATCTACCTGGATATAATCTACATATTCTCATTCTTACTCCAGGTGTTTGGCACTCACGAATAACATGCTTTCATTTGGATGGCTTTAAAGCTATGTGTGTCGATATATACCCACAGTAACCTTACTTTGCAAAAACAACCCCGTAACTGCTGAAGTAGAAATAAGTCTGGGATCACTGGTTGAATTCCTAACAAATAACTATTCATGTAAAGTTGAACAAAAACCTTTTGAAGTTCATGCAGTGTTAAGTTTCTCTTTTGGAAACCTGTTACCGATTTTGCAATTTAAGGGATTATTTGGATTTTTATTTGTTATATAATGAAGCCTCTTGTCATGCAGTGTAAAAACAAAAGCTGAAGCAAAATAAGAGAAGAGGCAAGGTTTAATGTGCTAATATTACTTTAGTAGTGCACCTAAAGCATAGTGCTTGCAAAACTTACAACTGATTAGTTAGCAATGATTGGCTTGTTTGTTTGACCGTTACATTTCTTTGGACACAGCTTTCTGGTATTGATAAATTTGTGCTGCTTTTGTCAGGCAATTGCTTGACTTCTCCTCTGCTTCAGCCCCATAGAAGCTGTAGTTGACACCTTTGTGGTTCAGTTTCATGTAGATAGACAGGCTGATATATGCTGCAGACTGAAATGTTAATATAATAAAGAGTATTATTTTCTTGTGAAATTGCTTTGTGTTAATAGTATATGAATGTATTAGTGTCGGTCAGTGCAGGCCTCAAGCCTCCAGTAACATTACACCAGGACTCCATGAAAAGCAGCCTCCAATATTTGGATCAGATCAAAGAAAATTATACTGAGGCAGATATACAGTACTCTCCAAAATCTCTTTCATGAATAGATCGAAGCAGTGATGGAGTTGTCTGACCATCATTAGTATTTATAATAAATAACAAATCTATTTAACACACTCATGAAGGAGCCCTGTACTGGCTTTAAAACACATGGGTTATAACAAAGGGAAAGTTTTGCTCACCACTAATTTTTAAAAATATTAAACAAGGGTTCAATGAGGCTGTGACCACAAAATTCATATAGGCAAATACAAGAAGTCCTCTGCACTCAACCCATTATCAATATTTTCAAGACATTGAGACATTTTGTGCCTTAAAGGAGAACTAAAGCTTAACTGTAGACGTAGGCTAGAAATGTACATTATGTTTTGGGTTTCTGTACCAGCCCAAGGCCATTTAGCAGGGAAGATCTAGGTTTCTAAAGATGCCGCAGTAGCTCCCCATCTTCTTTTCTGCTGATTCACTGCACATGCTCTGTGCTGTTGTCACTTCCTGAGCTTAGGGACCCACTCACAATATACAGTACACATAGAATAGAAATGTCACAATATAAGGCTGATTAGTAATTAATACAGGTAATTACTACATGACAGAACAGAAACCAGTACAATTAGCATCAGAATGTAATAATCAGCCCTGTAGCATCAGCTTATATTACAGGCCAACCTCATTTTCTGCTGGATAATTTGCGACAACCCCTAAGCTTAGCTTCTCAACAGCTGCTCAGAGCCCACTGTCCACTTGTGAAATGTATGTGGCTGGTTTGATAACTGATAAATGTGGGCTTGACCAACAGTAATTGTCCACTCAAAACATTGCCTATTTGTGCACTATAAGTAAAAATAAAAGCTTTGCCGAATTTTCTGATATTGAAGACAGGAAGTTTCAGTCCATTTGATTCTTAAAATAGTAATAGAAAAGACTTTCCACAGCTTTTTTGATACACAAATGCTGATGGCGAGTCAGCGTTACTCTCTCAGCCCTGAAGAATATATCTTTGGACTGCTCAACATCTCAACATATTCTCTTGACATGGGCAGGGCCGCATACCTGCCTCATTTCCCCAATTGGCCTAGAAATAATTAACACTTACCACTGTCCTTACATTGGAAGCTTTGTTGGCCACAGCTTTATTAGAAGACATAGTAATACATAATCATAAATAACAAGTACATATTAACATTTTCTCAAATCACTTCTGGATGGTTCGTGGCTGACTGTAAATTCTTGCTGTCCTGCCCTCTTGAAACGGAATTAAAAAACAAATAAAAACTCATCCCTGATTAATGTGACTTTGTCCCTGTCTGGGTACTCCATAAGCCATGGTAACAGTTAATTTATCCTAACTGGACTCTTCCCTTTTTCTAGTAGCATCTCATGGCTTCATGCCCCTTCGTCAGACAGCAAATCACACCACATAGTGAACCATTTAAACATTTCCTAATGCATATTCATTACTTCCCAAATGCTTAAAGGAAAACTAAACCCCCAAAATGAACACTTAAGCAACAGATAGTTCATATCATATTAAGTGGCATATTAAAGAATCTTACCAAACTGGAATATATATTTAAGTAAATATTGCCCTTTTACATCTCTTGCCTTGAGCCACCATTTCATGATGGTCTGTGTGCTGCCTCAGAGATCACCTGACCAGAAATACTGCAACTCTAAATGTAACAGGAAGAAGTGTGGAAGCAAAAGACACAACTCTGTCTGTTAATTGGCTCATGTGACCTAACTTGTATGGTTTGTTGGTATGTTTGTGAGTACAGTGAATCCTACGATCCCAGGGGGCGGCCCTTATTTTCTGAAATGGCAATTTTCTATTTATGATTACCCAATGGCACATACTACTAGAAAAGTATATTATTATGAAAATGGTTTATTTACATGAAGCAGGATTTTACATATGAGCTGTTTTATGCAATATCTTTTTATAGAGACCTACATTGTTTGGGGGGGTATAGTTTTCCTTTAATTGCTAACTTATCAATTGATTAATACAATTTGTATATACATTAATGCATCAAAATTCTGCAGTGAAATCATGAGAATGTATAAAAAAAAAAGTCCAGAACATAGTCCAATATCAATCAATTGGAAAAAATTGAAAATTTAAATTTAACATTTCTGCCATCTTGTTTGGTTATTTATATCACGCGTTGCGCCTCTGTATCTCTGTCATAGGCTCCATATTTCAAATCTTCCAGCACAGGAGGAGGAGCCTGCCACAATACATCACATTGGAGGAAGCAGGCATGTGGATACATTATCTCCCCAGGTGGGTGCAGACACTGCGGGGTTGCCAGGTTGGCATTTTTACAGCCAAATAGGGCTACTTATTTATAGCCCAAGTGGGTTTTAAAAGTACAAACTAGCCAAGGTACAGATTTGGGCTACTTTTGGGGCCTTTGGCTGGTTTGTACTTTGGAAACCAGACAAAGTTTTTTCTTGCCTTAATGTTCCAAGCCTGCATCTCCCAGTGCATATTGGTTAATGTAGTTTTTGCAAACTGCCAAGTTTAATATAGGACTACAATACCCAGAATGCAATGGGAATGACTCATGTAGTTGCCAGATTTTGGGATCTGTACCCCAGTCACCCTTAAGCATTCTTGCTCTTTCCATTGTCTTTCTACAATTTCAGACAATTTTGGGGCAAAAATCTGCTGGCCACCAAAATGTATTGAGGTTAGGGTTGCCACCTTTACTTGAAAAGAATACCGGCCTTCCCTTATTTTATCTTTTTTCCCTATTAATAACATTGGGATCAGCCATAATTTTTTAATGTATTAGGGCCTCCTTGTACCCCCTCCCGGGCGCCACGGGTGGATCTGTCCCATTTTGCTTCATGGAAAAGTCTGAAAACGGCATATTTTCATGTATATCCGTTTCTTTTTTAGACTTTTTCACTGCACATGTGCTATTTTTGGGCTACTTTTGAAGTGTCTCTTGGCTGGTTTTGGGCTGACTTTGGCTGTTTTTGAAAATTAGACCTGGCAACTCTGGTGCAAACACTGTATCAGGTGCACACTTATAGTGTGGGAGACACACATACTGCTCATAAATAACTCGCTTCTTTTCTTCCTGCACAGGCTGCTGTGACTTTGGAGGAAGCCGTTTGCTAGACAGGTCCCCTTTTACATAACGCAGTTTAGGAAATCATCAGCAGAACACACGCTCCTGCATGCGCTCTTGTAAAGAAGAATTATGCAGACTCGTCTCTTATTATACTCCCTTATCTGAAGAAACTGCAGTCACACCTCCGTGCTGCCCACATTTGCTGTTTCAGTCTCCCCCCTTGTGGCTCAGCTAGGGTTACCACCTTTTCCAGAAAAAAATACCCGCCTTCATATATATGTATCTTTTTTCCCTGTTAATAACATTGGGATCAACCATCATTTTTACCGGCCAGGTGGCAACCCTGGGCTCAGCCCTTCCTCCTCATTACAAATGCCCTCTGTCCTCAGCCCTCCCTCCTCAGCTATCAGCCTGGCTTAAGAGCTGAGCATGGAGGGCATTTGTAATGAGGAGGGAGGGCTGAGGAATGGGCCACAAGGGGGGAGATTGAAACAGCAAATGTGGGCAACACAGAGGTGTGACTGCAGTTTCTTCGGATAAGTGAGTATAAGAAGTATACTTCTTTATGAGAGCGCATGCAGGAGCGTGTGTTCTCCTGATGATGTCCTAAAATGCGTTCCGTACCCTCATAACTTCTGCCTGCCTCCTGGAATTAACACACTACTGCCCTATTTATCTTTGTGCCTGGCTTTGAACTGTAAGGATTTGCTTTTAACTATACAGAGCACATGAAAGAAGGAATATAGTTTCGCTGGGTACAATTTAAAGCCAGTCACATTGCAAACTACTAGAAGCTGCCTAAAAAAAAGAATAAAGGACAAATGATGCATTAGCTCTGTAAGTACTAGGTACATGCTCAGCAATTGGTTAAACAAATATAATGAACTGGGGGAGAGTTACAGAGCTGCTCCTGATATAAGTCACATTGCACTGCTTGTGAGTCAGGCAGACTGACAGGAATAAAGCTGCTGGTGCACACTGGCCCCTATATCCCTGTTATTCTCCTCTGCAACTACTCATTGCGGAAGGAATAAGGAGAGCACAGAGAGAGAAAGGGGCGGGTCTTCACGCTGAAGCCGGAAGCAGCTGAATTGAGCCGGAGAGTTCATCCTGCTACTCAGAAAACCACACGAGTCTGAACACAGGGAGAAAGGTATTGTATTCTATGCACGATTTACTGTCATTTTAGGCATAGAAATAAAAAGGTTTACTTAACTGGCAGTTTTATACTTCCCAGTCGCGAGTCCTCATTTTGCTGTATGTGGCTTCCCTGTCACTCACGAGTAACATGCTTTTATTTGGATGGTTTGAAACCTACACGTGCTGATATATTACCCACAACAACTTTACCTTGCGAAAAAAAACAGCTTTTACCGGTGAATTACAGTAAAGCAGCAATTTGCTCAGAATAACAAACTAAAAGTGCCTCTGGCCTCCAGCTTTTGGCTGCTAAAACCTATAAAAAGTTTACTAAACTGTCATGTGGTTTCATCATTCAAATACCTCTGAATCTCCGATCTTTTTTGTCCCAGAGTGTTTTTAAAAACAAAAAAATATAGAATTCTCCCCACCTAAAACCTGACAAGCCAAGTTTTTGGGGAAAAAATGTTCAGCAGGAAGCCAAGACATTCAAATGAAGTAACCGTATGACAGTTGAGGTATTCGGGATATAATCCAAATAGTCCCCCACCAGCCCACTAAATAGTTACTGTCTGTGATATCATACAACAGCCCCTCCTGCATTTGCCAATCTGGACCTGGTATTTTTATATCACCATCATTTCATCATCATTTATTTATATAGCGCTGTCAAGATACGCAGTGCTTTAATATCATCATAAATGTAATCCTCCCTTTGGTGGTACAGATATGGAACCTGCCATCCATAATGCTTGGGACCTGGGGTTTTCCAAAATTGGATCATCATTTTGTAGGATACCAGGGAAATTAAAAATGTTTATGAAAAAGATTGGAATAGCAATATCTGCTGCTGAAAATAGCTATTTTAACCATTGCCGTTCTATTTGTCTGGTTTCAGAGTGGTGAGAGTACAAACATGGCACCCTAAAGGCAACGAGCAGAAGCGGCAATTTGTGTGTTGTGAGCACAAGTCACGTGACTAAAATGTCTAACTCAGAGTCGGTTCCCCATGTGGATCCAGGAGCAGCTCCCTATGGCAACTTCCCAAACTACTACAGCTTCAATCCTCCAGAAAACCGTATCAGCCTGTTACCTGCTGAGCTGCTTCATAAGCTTTTCCGGAAGCCGGCAGAAAGTGACAGCAGCACCCAGCCGCTACTGGGACTTGACGTGGGGTGCAACACTGGGGTGAGTTGGGGCAATTAATAAATGTATGACTATATAACGCTCATTCCCATTGCTTCTATGGATGGGCGCAGATTGGGTATACTGCGGCTAGTGCTTTTGGAATCAGGCAAGGGATTTTGGGCTGGTGGCTGCCCAGGATCTGTGTGACTGAAATAAGGCCAGAGAGGCTGACACTTTGGATCGGGGCTAAAAAGAAAGAGGAGTAATAAAAAGTAGTAACAATGAAATTGTAGCCTTCCAGAGCATTTGTTTATTAGATGGTTTCAGTGACCCCCATTTGAAAGCTGGAAAGAGTCCAAAGAAAAAGGCAAATAATTAAAAATAAACTATAGAACATAAATAATGAAGACCAATTGAAAAGTTGCTTAGAACTCGCCATCCTATAACACATGTAAAGTTTACTTAAAGGTGTACAACCCATTTAAAGGGACTTTCAACTGGGTATTATTTTAAAGGTGACAGACGTGTGTTGATTCAAGTTATCCATAATGGGAATCAACTGGAGACAATATCACCACTATGTTTTTGGAGACTACTAGTAAATATTTGTTGCTGTGTTCCCTTGCAGGACCTGAGTGTAGCTTTGTATAATCACCTGACCGAGCCGCACAGTAAGTCGTCAGATGTTCCTGTGCACTTCCTGTGCTGTGACATTGATCCAGATCTCATAACCAGGGCTCGGGCATCAAACCCATTTCCCGATTTCATTTCATATGCCACGTTGGACATCATGGATTCCTCTGCTGTACGGGGACCCGTAAATGACTTTCTTCAACAGTTTGCCCGTTCCACCTTTGACATTGCGTTCTGCATGTCGGTGACCATGTGGATCCACCTCAATTATGGTGACCAGGGGCTAGTAACTTTCCTTGGCCACCTTGCAAACCTTTGTGACTACCTACTCGTCGAGCCACAACCCTGGAAATGTTACCGTTCGGCTGCCCGCCGCCTGCGCAAGCTGGGAAGGCAAGATTTTGACCATTTCCACTCGTTATCTATCCGCGGGGATATGGCAGAGAATATAACTCAAATCCTGACTGCAGAGGGCGCGGCTAAGCTAATTCAAAGCTTTGGAAATACAAGCTGGGACCGTAGTCTCTTGCTGTTTAAAATTCAGCGGCATCCCTGTTAAAATAATCCTACTGTACTATTTAGAAGCAGACACTCCTGCTTGTATAGGCTTTATAAACATTGGACATTTGGGACTTTACTTTTAAATATACCAATGATATTATTTTTTTTATATGGAAAATAAACATTTAAATAGGCATCTCTATATCCGGGGGAAATAAAAGGCATTAAAATAGCTAATATCAAGGTTTCTTCCATGAAGGTCAAGTAACACAAGAAAACTAAAATAATTCACTTGCATTCACATTATAATGAATCAAGTACGTTAAACATAATATATATTGTGAAGCCGTGATCTTTCCCCATGTTATTCACCTGCAAGCTGCAGGTCACAGTTGTCCAACCTCTTATTAAAGGGTTTGCTCACATTTAAATGAACTGTTAGTATGATGTAGAGAGTGATATTCTGACATAATTTGCAATTGGTTTTAATTTTTTATTATTTGTGGTTTTGAATTATATAACTGATTTTCTTTTTAGCAGCTCTCCACAGTGTCGGACTGGCCTGGCTGGACACTGGGCCTGCCAGGCCAGACCCCCTCTCCCAATATTCGGGATTGGACCGAAAAAATTTTCGGCTCTGTGCAGCGCCTTCTGCACATGCACACCGAGCCGCGCAGTTCTCACATGCGAGTGGCGTTCAAGAATGTGCGCATCACAGTAGGGAGGGCGAGGGGGCACTGGACAGCAGTCCCGGTGGGCCCGGGCCCCTCAGTCCGACCCTGGCTCTCCAGTTTTGAATTTCAGCAGCTATCTTGTTGCTAGCATCCAATCTACCCTAGCAACCAGGAAGTGATTTGAATGAGAGACTGAAATACGAATAGGAGAAGCTTGATTAGAAAGTTAAGTAATAAAGAGTAACAATTAAAATTACATTGTAGGCTCACAGAGCAAAAGTTTTTTTTGGCTGCTCAGCTCCATGACCCCCTCATGGAAAGAGGTAGAAAAGAAAGCAAATCATTCATTCAAGAAAAAATGACGACCAAATGAAGAGCTGCTAAGACTTGGTCATTTTATATGTCGTTTCAGAACGCTATTTGGAGCATTACATTTATTCTGGGAAATCTGGAGTTGTTTTTTGGAATAATTAACACTTTTGCTGCAGTTAACGTATCATTCAGAAAATAAAGTTTAAGTGGAAAATTTTGGAACAAAGTAGAGTATAAAAGAGTTCAGATGATTCTGAATCTGGAGTTTAATGAATTCTAGTGTAAACAAACATTTTACTCCAGTAAATTTCACATCAAATTTGTCTTGACTCCACATTTGCCCTCTGTTTAAAGAAAACCAAGAGCACAGAGACTGCACAAATTGTGCCATGGTTAGAATCAAATCCAGAACATGAAAGCTTGGTACTGCTGCACGCCTGGACTGTGGGTTGTGGCAAATTCCAGAGAGGGCTTCTGCAAGAAAATATATTTATTAGGCTAGTGTGGGGCTGTTTTGACCTCTATGTACTTGAAATGCCAGGGCCCATTTTAAATCTCAGTCCAGACCTGGGCTGCTGCCTCATAGCACTTATCGAATGATGGATTTTGTGGTGCTGTATAGTGAATAGCAGTCCTTATTAGGGATGCACCGAATCCAAAATTTTGGATTCGGCCGAACCAAAAGATTTGGCGAAAGATTCGGCCGAATACCGAACCGAATCCTAATTTGCATATGCAAAACATTTTTTACTTCCTTTTTTGTGACAAAAAGTAACGTGATTTCCCTACCTACCCCTAATTTGCATATGCAAATTAGGCATAGGATTCGGTTCGGCCAGGCAGAAGGATTCATCCAAATCCTGCTGAAAAAGGCCAAATCCTGAACCGAATCCTGTATTCGGTGCATCCCTAGTCCTTATGAATATATTCTCTCATCGATACTCTTGCAGTTGGGCACTTCACTTTGTTATGGAGCTGGTCTGACACCACTAGGAACACAGGAGGATGAGATGAGGTGGCTATAACGTACTATTGGAAATTGGTGTTATGTCCCTAGGCATTGTATATACAGGTAAGGGATCCGTTATCCGTAAACCTGTTATCCAGAAAGTGCCAAAATGCATAAAAGCCATTTCCCATAGACTCCATTTTATCCAAATAATTCAAATGTTTAAAAACAATTCCCCTTTTCTCCGTAATAATAGAACAGTGCCTTGTACTTGATCCAAACTACAATATCACTGATCCTTATTGGAAGCAAAACCAGCCTATTGGCCGACTAAACTGTGGTATGGTGATTGTGCATGCAAAGGGACAGCCCAGGGATGGAGTATTAGGAATAATCACAGGAATAATGGTCTGCTTCAATTTAGAACTTTCTCCAGATTTATTTACACTTATACAGGAAACACAATGATGTCCTCTTCATTTGTGTTGATCCTCACCTTTACCAGCCTCCCTCCTTCCATTCTTCTCCTTTTTATGGTGGAAGAAAATACAGTTAATGGGATCCGTTATTCGGTAACCCGTTATCCAGAAAGCTCCAAATTACGGAAAGACTGTAATAATCCAAATTTTAAAAAATTATTTCCTTTTTCTCTGTAATACTAAAACAGTATCTTGTACTTGACCCAAACTAAGATATAATGAATCCTTATTGGAAGCAAAACCAGCCTATTGGGTTTATTTAATGTTTACATGATTTTCTAGTAGACTTAAAGTATGAAGATTCAAATTACGGAAAGATCCACTATCAAGAAAACCCCAGGTCCTTAGCATTCTGGATAATAGATCCCATACCTGTATCAGAGTTATACGTCTACTGTGCAGCTCTGTGTGTTTAACATTGTTCAGTTTGCCACCAGATGGCATCATAGCCTCACTAAAGAAATCCTTACTGTGGCTAATGAGAGTGGCATTAATATAAAGTGTGCATTATTCTTTTCTATTGTTCTACTTTTTGATAAATTTGTAGTAATGTCCCTTCCAACCTTACCTTAGGGAAACCATGAGCAGTACCATTGCTACAAAGATTGCACCTGGCAGCAGAGAGAAGGTAATGCTAGAATTGTGCTTAAAGGAGAACTAAACCCTAAAAATGAATGTGTGAACTTATTGCATCAGCCTAAAGTTTCAGCTTGTCAATAGCAACAATGACCCAGGACTTCAAACTTGTCACAGGGGGTCACCATCTTGGAAAGATGACACTCATATTCTCAGTGGGCTCCGAGCAGCTGTTGAGAAGCTAAACTTAGGGTTTGGGACAAATTATTAAGCAGAAAATTAGGTTGGTCTGTTATATAAGCTGATGCTAAAATGCTGATTATTAAATTGATGGTGTTTAGCAAGTGAAGGAATACAGGGTTATGGGAGATCGCTCATAGTACAAGTTGATCCAGGGATTAGTCCGATTGCCATTTTGGAGTCAGAATTTTTTTCCCCCTCTGAGGCAAATTGGAGAGTCTTCAAATGGGTTTTTTTGCCTTTCTCTGGATCAGCTAACAGGCAGATTAAAACAGAGTTAAACGGTTCAACTTGATGGACGTGTGTCTTTTTTCAACCTAACTTACTATTTGACTATGTTTTTATAATATTAGTGCAAAGCAGATGTGCCCCGTTGAAGCCATTTAAAAGCTTTTGCCCCCCATGGTGCCAGTGTACACAGAGAATGCAAGAACTACAACGGTTGGAGCATAGGAAGAGAAGGAAAATGCATAATAAATAGGTGGTGGAAAATACATTTTAATCCTTAAAGGTTCATTTAAACAGACGGGTCCATGTGAAAGTGCACAGAGGGTCAAGCCAGGCCTCGGGCCACATTACAGGGAAGAACGTAAGTTTGAAATGATCCGATTGCTGACAGAACAGGTTACGACTGCAGTGCAAGAATGTTCATGTTATTAGGAACCAAAACCTATTAGCAAGAAATGTAAGCTCTAGACAATGCTAGTTGCACTGGTTTCTGTACTGTCATGTAGTAATTATCTATATTAATTACTAATCAGCCTTATAGTGTGACATTTTTATTCTATGTCTAAATTGTGAGTGGGTCCCTAAGCTCAGTAAGTGACAGCAGCACAGAGCATGTGCAGTGAATCAGCAGAAAAGAAGATGGGCAGCTAATGGGGCATCCTTGGAGACACATCTTTACTGCTAAAGGGCTGTGGTTGCCTTGTGCTGGTACAGAAGCAGAAAATATAATGTTTAACATTTCTAGCTACTTCTTTAGTTAGGCTTTACTTTAAGGGTCTTTGTTCTCTTAACATTAATGCAGGTATTAACTGGCACCTGTTCTACTACTTCAGTTCTATGTGTGCCTGTACTGAAGAAATGTGCTTCCCTATGGACAGCGACCAACAGGGAAATTTGTCTCCTGCAATTATTTATGCACGACTGCTAGCGACAAATCTCCCGAAAATGCGTCTCCATTGGAAATAACTGAAATCGTTGGTGGTAAGACCAACATATCGGGAAGTCGCCCGAACTTTCCTCCCAAGACAACTTTGGGCGATTTCAGTAGAACAAAGCTATGCATTCGCTTTACTGCTGACTAATTACATTTTTTCCAATGAAGAGGCAATTTAAAGAGATTTGTTTCTCGCAGTCGTGCATTTCTATCGCAGGTGAAATGGCCCCTACCTTCATGAAGCTGAACCTGTGTTTTAAAATTCTTTTTGTAATGATATGGCTGCCACGCTTGCTGCTGGGCCTGAGGTTCAATACCTCTAGGTTATAAAGTGAGGCAGATAAGTAAGCTCTCCCATTATCTTCCCATTATCTAGTGCATTAGGGACTGGCTCAAACATCCATCAGAAAGGTCAGTCCCCAGGCCATAATGAATGTTACTTATTAATACTGTCCCTGTTGTCTGTCTGCCTGTAGCTCACTCATTCTGACAAATGCATTTGCAGGTTTATGCTGCTGCAGTTTGAAATATTGTAGCATTCCCTATAATTCAAGTAAAACTAGAGCTTACATTTCTTGCTAATAGGTTTTGGTTCCTAATAACATGAACATTCTTGCACTGCAGTCGTAACCTGTTCTGTCAGCAATCGGATCATTTCAAACTTACGTTCTTCCCTGTAATGTGGCCCGAGGCCTGGCTTGACCCTCTGTGCACTTTCACTTGGACCCGTCTGTTTAAATAAACCTTTAGGGATTAAATGTATTTTCCACCACCTATTTATTATGCATTTTCCTTCTCTTCCTATGCTCCAACCGTTGTAGTTCTTGCATTCTCTGTGTACACTGGCACCATGGGGGGGGGGGCAAAAGCTTTTAAATGGCTTCAACGGGGCACATCTGCTTTGCACTAATATTATAAAAACATAGTAAAATAGTAAGTTAGGTTGAAAAAAGACACACGTCCATCAAGTTGAATCGGACTAATCCCTGGATCAACTTGTACTATGAGCTATCTCCCATAACCCTGTATTCCTTCACTTGCTAAACACCATTCAACCCCTTCTTAAAGCTATCTAATGTATCAGCCTGTACAACTGATTCAGGGGAGAATTCCACATCTTCACAGCTCTCACTGTAAAAAAACAAGTATTCTCGGCAGGGTCGGACTGGGCCAGCGGGACACCTTTAAAAAACCCAGTGGGCTCTGACTCCTGTGGGTCCCGCTGGCCCAGACCCCCTCTGTGGAAAATCTTCTTGTCAACCTGCAGCGACCTCCCTTCTGGGCAGCAGCAGCAAAAAAATAAATAAAAAATGCACAAACGTAAAAAACATGCATTACGCGTCAAAAACCGCGTCCACGCGTCAAAATCCGCACACGAGCAGCAGAGGACAGTGGTCCGGACGGGGGGGGACAGCAGCACAGGTTGAACCCGGGCCCCCCTGTCCGGCCTTGAATGTCAGTATCAGGCTTTGCATTTAATTATGCAGAGCTGATAGCTTAGTTTATTTTTTGCTGTAAGATCAGGGTTTTTTATGGTTGTTTGAGTCTTTAGAATTTGCCTGATTTGGACTCTTATAATATATAACGCACGCAAACAAGTGAACTGTGGTTCAAAGGTCCATGCTACGGTTACTTTATAGTGTAAAGCTACATTTTAATAAGTGTCATAACGGTTGCACACATGGTGCTGTGGGGACCCCGGAACACAAAGTTTAATTTAGTCAGCTAAGTGAATTAGGACTTTACAAAGTAATATTATTCATGGACAGTATAGTTAAAATGAGGATATTTGGATATGGAAAAGGGATTGTGGGGAGAAAACCAAGTTTAGCCCTTAACATTTTTATTGTCAGAACCTTGTAGGCTAAAGCTCAACCTATGGGAATTAAATCACAACCAGGGCAATTACTGATGAGCTCCTAATTAAAGACTGGTTTGCCCATATTGGGGCTCATTGGAATTGTGCAGGACATATATAGAGTCAGGGAATAACAACCATATAAATCCCATCTTCCAAGCTGTGCATGTGCTGATTAGGAAATACTGATGAATATTATCTATGACTTCCTTCCTTACTGATGTCCCTCACATGGGGGCGCTAGTGCCTCATCCTCCAACCAAATAAGTGAGCCAAAACTCTCCAGCCAAGTGTCTTCAGAAATTCTTTTTCTTTTTTTCCCCTCAAGAAGTAGTAATTCCGGTCATCTTAAGAAATGCATTTGTGATGAGAAATACGTGAGGTATTTGGCTCAAGGATCTTATTGAGGCAGGGTATTGGCAATGAAACAATGCCGAGCCTACATGCTTTTATAGCCATTATACACATATAAGCCCTGTAAATGAAAACGTTTGTGTTTACTTGTTGCCATTACACTTCCATTTACTGCTTTCCAGAGGGAGTTGCCCTGGCAGTTAAAAGTGAATATTGTATTGTGAAGTTTCACTGTGTGTGTGTGTGTGTGTGTATGTGTGTGTAAAGTGCAAAAGGGGAAGAACTCGCACCAACAGCTTCATGGCTGAAATCTCCCAAAGCTGTAAATTCAGTTGCAAACAACAAGCCCTGCCTGCTCTATGGGCAGTTGCATAACTTCTTCTTTCTCTTATATTCCCTTAGCCATATCCAGGCCTGTGTCTGGCACTCACCCCCATCCAAACATCATATTGTCACATGCGTGCCCAGGCTTGTATGTACTGGGTGTGCAAAGCTTCCTATTATCAGCGGCTCAAACCATTAGAGGCGTCTGTCTCTCCATCTCCTAATAATCATGGGGTGTCTCCCAACCTTTAAAATACGCCAAATACCAGCAGAGAATTCTACTTTATTCAGCTACCCTAGTGTATGTCATTATCTTGTACAATGAGTTTGCACGAGCAATACGCTGACATTTAACATACCAGAAATGGAGATAAATAACATGCAAGGAATGCATACCTCCCAACTGTCCCTTTTCGAGAGGGACAGTCCCTCTTTTGTCAGCTCAACCTGCAGTCCCTCATTTGTACTGGAATGTCCCTATTTTCTCTGCACGGAACAGCCAGAAAAAGAAACACAATTTCTCACTTAATTGGCTTTTAGCAGAGACCACAGTACAACCAACAACCAAAGATACTTTTGTAACAATTTTGAGATACAAAAAAACAGTTTAGATATGGAGAAATATTCTTAAACTTTCATAACCTGCCAAATTTTGTAAAAAAAAAGGTAATTAGGGGGTGTGACCATAGAAAGGGGCGTGGTCAAATATTTCACTGTTCTATGTGCGAAAAAAAAACATTGTCCCTCTTTTTACTTTCAAAATGTTGGGAGGTATGGGAATGCCAGGAAATTTCTACATGCAACATCTGTGGGCACCAGACGCCCCCCCCCCAAAAAAAAATCTTTGGAGGGGTCCAGTGTGCACAAGCTTCTCCTGCCCGCAGTGGCTGGAGGGGGTATTTTCAAGCTATAGAGGAAGCTGACCCCATGGTCAGGGGGAACCTTTCTTCCTCTGGTTCCCGCACAGGATCTGCTTCCTCTATAGTTATGGTACTGGTGGGCACCCCAGGTCTGGATTAGGATTCAAAATAGACCCTGGCGTTTTAAGTGCACAGAGACCTGAACAGACCCGAAAAAAAAGTGACTGTCTACGACATCTTACAGCAACCCCTCTGGCATTTGCCAGAACCCACAGATTGCCAGTCCAGCCTGCTTCTTTATACTAATACTTTATGTATTAATATAAATGTATACCTCAAGTAGACTACAGGTCTGGTCATCTATAGCAACCAATCAGCAGGCAGCATGTACTTAGAACCAGTTTATAAGCAAACAGCTTATTGGTTGCTATGGGTTACAGCACCTGGGCAAACGTTGTGCCTTTTGTTACACATGGGGGCAATCTGATCCAGCAGCCTGTTCAGAGCTGTAATATTGAGGTCGGCCTCTGCCTTTATTGTTAGAGAATGCTTCTATCTGGCAGGTCGGGTGTGTCCCTTCTGTGGAGCTTTGCAGGAAATGGAAGGGGCCGATCATGTTTCCTCTACCTCCTGTGCCAAAGCTATAAAAATCTCTGTTAGAGTGTCTGGTGGGGCTGGGGAAAACAACTGTGTGCAAGTAAGTGTACAGGAATGGCACCAGGTTTTGCCAGAGGGCTGATATGTTGTTGTGCAGAGGTTTAAGGCAGTCGCCCAATAAGTGCTTTCAAAAGAGTGTCATGTGACATATTCTTATTCGCCTAGCCTGATGTTTGGTAGATGGACTGGTATGGTAGGCCTGGTATTTTCCAGAATATGAATTTCACCTCTCTGCATCCCAACAGCCCAATATGCCAAAAATTTTACATACATAGGAAATAATGTACCCCACACTGTCAAATATAATGATATTATAGATCCATATATGATCATATAATGATACAAAGCTTTTCTACAGGCATGGGATTCCAAGGTAACTTCTAATATCCTCATATCTTACAGGGTGGTACATTATTTATAATTCATACATTTCAGTCATATGATGCAAATGACATCACTAAGCGCCTATCATAACTGATGATATCACCAGGCACCACTTATCATGATATACTGTAATTTACAGGATACTCATGGCTCTTGTGTATTATAGAGTGAATAAAGTACCCAATCTTGTAAAATATAAGTATATTATATAACCATATAAAAACACAAGGCCGAAGGCAGAATGTTTTCATACAGGTCACGGAACTCCAACTTCTAATATCCTCAGGGGGTACTTTATTTATTATAATACACAAATTTTAGTGAGTCATGTGACAGAAATGACATCATTAAGCTTCAATTATAACCACTGACATCACTGAGCAAATTTTATAAGAATATAATTTACAGGCTATTCATGGCTCTTGTGTACAATAATGATCTTTCACTATATATTTTAAGATCAAGTATTCTATCGGAAATAGTAAATCTCCTATTGTAAAATGTCATGTCTGTGGTTAGTATTTTCAATATTCACTACTACTATTATTACTAATTTAAAGTAAAGGGTTTTGGAGATATTTTATAGTTCAACCATGGCTTTTGTGTATTCTGGGAATATTATGTGTCTCTCTCACTGCTGTAGACCAAAAATCCTCTCTCTCTCTTTCTCTGCCTTATATATATATATATATATATATATATATATATATATATATACACACAAATACAAGAGGTCCTCTGCACTCAACCCATTATCAATATATTTAAGACAGAGACATTTTGTGCATACTGCTACTGAAAAATGCCTTACCCTTTAAACAAAACAGGGATTGTTTGTCCATATATTGCAATATATTTAAGATGGCCAACTACGTCAAAGTCATCCCATATCTGGCCAGTCCTATGCTCAATTTTCATCTGATTCATTAAGAATTCTATTGCATATATATATATATATATATATATATATATATATATATATATATATATATATATATATATATATATATATATATATATATATATAATATATAACACACAGGAGCCTCATGATAAATCTTTATACATCATCGATACATTATGTATGTATTATCTATGTATTCATCTATATATTTACAGATAATTTAGTAGTAACACCTTCGTTTAGTCAAATAGCGTTCTGCATGGATTACATATGTCCATAACATACTGTATAAACACTTATCAGGACTGACTGCTTTCTGATACAGCTAGAACACATAGAAGCCTTATGCTGCATGGCAAGATAGACATTAACTTAGATGCTTGCAGAATTCTCATTATGCTGCATTCCTTATTGACATAAATTGTCTGTTTAGGATATATATATATATATATATATATATATATATATATATATATATATATATATATATATACACACAGTCCAGTGAGTATCCGCACTCCAAGGTACACTGTTATGGCTTATATAGCCAGGGTGCAAGGTTTAGGATATATATAACATGATATTCAAGAGAACCAGCACTCCCATAAATAAAAAAAAATGTTATATATGGGAGTGCTGGTTCTCTTGAATATCATGTTATATATATTTATATATACTGTACATATACAGTATGTCATCATAGTTACAGTCACAGTGCTATTTGCCACTTGTTCAAAGACAGATTATGACTACATGATTTGTATGTCCTGAGCTCCACTGAAAGTGGTGACAGTTAGCTCCTGTCTATGCTTGTTAAACAATAACAATCCTGCATTCTTGCCGATTCCATTTAACCTGCCACATCTTGCATGTAATAGACTTCATATCAGCATTTCTTTACACCATAGGATCTGGTAACCTTTAAAACAAGGGGGTCCTTACTACACTCCTCCATGTTTTGAAGTCACACGGCACTGAAACTCAGCCTGCAGAGTATTAGCCCCTTGCATTGCTTTTGTACCCAGATCTTCTGCATTGGTGCAAGCACATGGGGTGGATTTTGGCACTGAATGCAAACTCTCATCAGAGTCACTAGTTAGACAGTGCAGAACAGTTAGCTGTTGTACACTACTGCTGTATGAGGAAGAAATTCTGTAAGGTGGTTGGCAGAACAAGTTCTAAAATTTTCACATATATCTAATTGTATACACTGCAGTTTGAGAACATTGCCCCTGTCCCCACTTAGTGGGCCTTAAAGGGGTGGTTCACCTTTAAGGTAACTTTTATTATGTTATAGAATGGTCAATTCTAAGCATGTTTTCAATTGGTTTTCATTATTTATTTTTTATAGTTTTGTAGTTATTTGCCTTTTTCTTCTGAAACTTTACAGCTTTCAAAATAACTCAAAAACCTTACATAATAAAAAATTAAAACCAATTACAAATTGTCTCAGAATATCGCTCTCTATATCTTACTAAAAGTCATCTTAAGGCGAACAACCCCTTTAACACAATGCAAAAAGGCTCCTGGTGTTTATGTAACCCAAGAAGCATTATGACTGGTTGGCAGCAGGGAAAGTATTTTCACAGGTACCGTATTTCATCTTGGGATAAAAAGGCACGTATTAAATGTATAGTATCAGTGGCAAAAAGTGAATCCTTATCCACTGCTTAAAGCAGCAAAAATGCTACAGTATGTCTTATATCCATTTGGTTCAGTCGAGAGTACCATACCCTGGTACATTAGACATAATTGCGTGGCTTGGATAATAGGTCATTGCTTGGGTGTCGTTTTGTATATCACAAAATGGTGATACATATGAGACTGCAATACATATATATAGTGATCTTTTGCAATTCTGATCACCCTGCTTCCTCCTTACTCCACACTGGTTCTACTGTAATAATTGAATGGAATTCTAAACATTGAGTAATCATGTGCACGAAGCATCACACTATTTAGAAGGCTCATGGTACTGTCCTGTACAGGTCTGGTTAGCAGTCCTGTGTTGGACCTACTGCTGAGCCCTAACCCAACCTGCACCCGCCACCCAATATGTTCCTCTAACCATAGCTTCTACCAAACTTGGCTTTAAAATAATTCACATACATTTCAACTCAGCACCAGTAAAACCAGAAGCGATATCACTCTGGTGCCAGATCAGCAAAGTAAGGGAAAAAATTGCTAAAAACACAGGGGACTTTGCAGATATTCGACTGGTACCCGACCCAGTGCAGGACTCACTTATTTCATATTTATTATTTCTACCAAAGAACATGTGTGAAATAAGACTTTGACTCGATCTGCAGAAACCTGTTGTGTACAAAGAAATATTTACCAGTTTGTTTTGTAATTCTTCAGGAAGTGTACTTTCCAAAAATATATGGTTTTATGGAGGCAACTTACTAATATGGGCTTCTTCAACTCATAAAACAAAGGTGGTTTGTTTTGTTTACAGGGTTTCTTACACACCAGTTATCCTATATCTTAGTCCTATGTGTATTGGTATCAAACTGTTGAGGTGCTTTGTGGTACTCATATTTATATAACAAAGAAAATGTGAGAAGGAAAATGAGATAGGACGTCCTCTTGAGTCTATTTTCAGACATAAATACTGCTAACTTTAGCAAACAAATATATTTTGCAGTGGAAAGACATTAACCAGTTTTTAATTTTGCAGTAAATTCCCTTTGTAGCAATATTCCTAGAACTTTATGTGCAGAACGTGATAAAAACCCGAAGACAAATAACTGCATTTGCTGTTTTTCAGATCTGGACAAGGCATTTTCATTTACACATTTTACTTGGTCAAGAGTCAGTTGTGCTGTGCATTGTAATGCAGGAATGCAGCCGAACAGCTCAAGATATAAGGAAGTCGACTGTTGGCGTCATTTGGGGTGGTCATACCACTATAAACTATGTGACCATTCTCACAAATCAGAAGGGGATGTTTGTAAATACTTCTCTGGTTCTGAAGGTCAGAATTCAACAGATACCTGTCTTTCATACCCCCTGGGAGGAATCTTCAGCATGGCTTATATCTATGGAATGAAGAGGGATCAGGGAACTGGTTTGGTCAGTTGATGCCTTAGGTAAAGCCTAAGCCTAAAGGCATTGTGGTTTCAATGCTTCCATAGAAAGTGGCAAAGAACAGGGGCAGGGATACTTTGTCCTGTTTCCCTGGGTAACAAAGCAAAGGCTGCTTGTTATTTTCATCAGAGAGGTTGCCTCCTGGGAACCAGTTATATACATTATGCGAATGGAATTCTTAGCATGTGTCAGGTAGCACCACACGCCTAAAAATAAACGCCAAACTGTGTGCTCTCAACTACTGTACATGTCTCTGAAAATTCCTTCAGCTACCAGCAACCTCTGCTGGCTCAGGCATTCTGTCCTGACAGCCGAGGATGTACTTATTACCTCTCTATACCCCATTTCATACTCAACATCATTTATTTATATAGCGCCAACAGGTTACGCAGTGCTTTACCTTAGTTGTAACAAACAAGGAATAAATGGGGGATAACAAACAAGGCTTTACAGAGTATAATAGGATTAGAGGGGCCTACGTGTGAGAGTTTATTGACTAAAGGTTAGGGGACAATTGAGATATTTGGATTATAGAAACAATTTTGTGATTCATGATACAGTAATGATTGATTAATTAATGTACATTAAATACGCTTCTTTAAACAGGTGGATCTTTAAGAAGCTTTTGAAAGTTTGGAAAGAAGGAGAAAGTCTGACAGCTCGAGGCAGAGAGTTCCAGAGAAAAGAGGTCTTAGAGAAGTCTTGTAGTACTCAAATCAACAGGCTTGCAAGTCACAGAGTCAGCTGTCTGATGACAAATAAATGGCAGGTATGAGATCTATTATCAGGAATGCTTGAGATCTGTGATTTTCCAGACAGTGGGGATAATTTATCAACACTGGGCATATTTGCCCATGGGCAGTAAGACATATCAACCAATCAGTGATTGGCTTTCTTCATCCAGTTGCAGGTAGAACCATGAGTGCAACAATTTGATTGGTTGCCATGGCCAATTGGCCCAGTGTTGATAAATGACCCCCATTTGTCTTTCCATAACTCATGACATCATGCCATAAGTCTACTAACAAAACATTAAAGGGGTTGTTCACCTTTGTGTTAACTTTTAGTATGATGTAGAGAGTGATATTCATCATCATCATCATCATCATTTATTTATATAGCGCCGACAAGATACACAGTGCTTTACCTCAGCTATAACAAACAGGGAATAAATGGTAGATAATAAACAAGGGTTTACAGAGTACAATAGAATTAGAGGGCCCCACAAATTAGAGTTTACAAACTAAAGGTTAGGGTACAATTGAGACATAAGGATATTCTGAGATAATTTGCAATTAGTTTTAATTTCTTAATAACAGTTTTTGAGTCATGTAGCTTTTTATCAGCTCTCCAGTTTTCAATTTCCAAATGGCCCTAGCAACCATGCATTGATTTGAATAAGAGACTGGAATATAAAAAGTAGCAATAACAATACATTTGTAGCTTTACAGAGCATTTGTTTTTAGATGGGTCAGCGTCCCCCATTTGAAAGCTGAAAAGAGTCAGAAGTAAAAGGCAAATAATTCAAAAGCTGTACAAAAAAATAATGATGACCAATTGAAAAGTTGCATGGAATGGGCTATTGTAAAGGTGAACCACCCCTTTAAGACATTAAAAACCACAATAGGGTTGCACCAATATGGACTGATGCATCTTAGTTACCATCATGTTCAAGGAACTGGGTTATTATTTCAGAGAAAAAGGGAATCAGCCAAATATATGCACATTTTTACATAGAACTATAAGTTTCCTTATTATACAGTATATGCCTACACAGTCAGTTATAGGATTTGTGTAGTGATGTACCAAGTAGTGATGGGCAAATTTGCGCCGTTTGCAAAATTCGCGAAATGGCAAAAAATTAGCGAAAGTGCGCCGACGCACGTTTTTTGACACCGGCAAACTTTCGTTAGCAAATTTTCGCGCCCGTTTCGCAAATTTATTCGCCCATCACTAGTACCAAGGGCACATCTGGTCTCTATGAGAATTGACCATTGTAGTATCTACTTTACATTGCACATAAGCCACCCAAACACTTGTAGCCAGCAAATAGAAATGATCCTTATATTTGTACTGGAAAAGGGGTGATTCACCTTGAAGTTAACTTTTAGTATATTATAGAATGACCAATTCCAAGCACCTTTTCAATTGGTCTTCAGCATTTATTTTTATAGTTTTTGAATGATTCCCCTTCTTCTGACTCTACCCAACTTTCAAATCTAAACTGACCCCATCTAAAAAGAAATGTTCTGTATAGCTACACATTTAGGGGAAGAGTTATCAAGGGTTGAATTTCGAGGGTTCTAAAAACCCTCTAATTCGACCCTCGAAGTAAAATCCTTCGAATTTGAAGGAATTTAGCACAAAAGGTTCAATCGAACGATCAAATAAAAATCATTCGATCGAACGGTAAAATCCTATCTACAATGTCCCCATAGGCTAACATTCAGTTCGGTAGCTTTTATTTGGCGAAGTATTGGGTCGAAGGATTTTTTAAAGAGACAGTACTTTGATTGTTGAATGGTTGAACGATTTCTACTTCGAATCGTTAGAATCACTCGGTTCAATCAAATTTGACCAATTCGATTCGAATATTTTTGGATTCGAACTATTCACTCGAGCTTAGTAAATCTGCCCCTTATTGTTATTGCTACTTTTGATTACTCATCTTTCTATCCATGCCTCCCCTATTTATATTTCAGTCTCTTATTCAAATCAGTGCATAGTTGCTAGGGTAATTTGGACCCTAGCAACCAGATTGCTGAAATTGCAAACTGGAGAGCTGCTGAATAAAAAGCTAAAAAAACCTCAAAAACTGCACATAATAAAAAATCTCAGAATATCACTCTCTACATCATACTAAAAGTAAATGCAAAGGTGAACAACCCCTTTAATAAAAACAACTAGTTTGTTGCCCGGGGTTCCACTACTAGTGTAATAATTTATGAACATGTATTTGTCCTATTTTTGTCTGAACCCCACGGCATCTACTTAGTCCTTAATCCCACTCTAAACTGTACAAGTAAGGAACATGTCATACCTGTTGCTTTGTGTGTTCAATCCAAGAGCTGGGTTAGTAAAAGCCGTGGGAGAGCAGGGAGCTGTATCGGTAGAGAGCTTGTGTAGTTCCCATCCTCAGGCCAATACATATCCTCAAAGCAGCAAAGTAGATCAGTCAGTTGCACTGAGTGAATATAACATTTCAACGTTCTCATAGAAATATGCACATAAGGTTCACTGGAAATATATATATATATATATATATATATATATATATATATATATATATATATATATATATATACCTCTTTATGTATTACCTCGGGCATTATTTGATTGATATTGTACTATGCTCGACAGCCAAAAAAAATTCCATGATTATTATACTATCAAGCCACCAATCCAAAGCCACAAAGTTACACCTTGCTGCCAATTAAAATTGACAGAAAAATAATATTTTGTTGTGCTATAACAGGCAATTGAAGTCACTCTGCTGCCACTGATTTATGTATGTATATATATATATATACAGTATATATATATATATATATATATATATATATATATATATATATATATATATAATCATAGCTAAACATGATCAGATGGGTTGCGTTTGAAGAACAATAAAGCACAGTCATTTTCCCTTTATATCACATGATGTTGAAGTCATTATTAAAGATTATTGAACCATAGGAAAATCAGTGTTAAAGGGGGTTGTTTACCTTTGAGTTAACTTTTAGTATGACGTAGAGAGTAATATTCTGAGACACTTTGCGTTTTTTGAGTCATTGAGCTTTTTATTCAGCAGCTCACCAGTTTGCTATTTCAGCAATCTGGTTTCTAGAATGCAAATGACTGTAGAAACCAGGCATTGATTTGAATAAGAGAATATGAATAACAGAGGGACTGAATAGAAAGATGAGTAATAAATAGTAGCAATAATAATGTGTTATTTAGATAGTATTTGTTTTTAACATGGCAACCATGCTTTGATTTGAATAAGAGACTGGAATATGAATAGGAGACACATGGATAGATAGACGAGTAATCAAAAATAGCAATAACAATAAATGTGTAGCTATACAGAACATTTCTTTTTAGATGGGGTCAGTGACCCCCATTTGAAAGCAATAAGAGTCAAAAGAAGAAGGCAAATAATTCTAAAACTATTAAAAAAATAATGAAGGCCAATTGAAAAGTTGCTTAGAATTGGCCATTCTGTCACATACTAAACCTTAACTTAAAGGTGAACCACCCCTGTCACTTATGGCAATCATATATGAAAACTATTTTATTATTGATACATGTACTTGCTGCAGTGTCCCTTAGTCAGGGTTGTTTCGGGACTTATGGATCAGTCATTGACAAATTCCACTGATCTGATTGACTGATTCACAGGTTATTGGCCAAGAGAACCCATTATCTGCACCAATGCTGGTCCTTGCTTTAAATAGCTTTTAAAGTTCTGGGTAGTCAAGTGTGGGGCAATCACACCAGCAGCCTGTAACATAGACTGTTGCTGGCTTTTGAGGCAGTTTTTATGTAACATAGAAAAGAAGAACTGTTCAAAATACATATTTGTTTGTAAAGGTAAATTGCACCAGAGCAGTAGGAACAAAGCAACAAGAAGCAATAGTGGCCCATCTTGAAGTGATCAACTAAGTTATTCCCTATATGGACTAGCAGCCTACAGGCTTTATTTGGCAGTACACCTGGGGACAAATTCACTAACCTGCGGAAATTCGCCAGCGCTGGCTTCACTCACATCACAACATTAGATACGCCAGGACAACGATAATTCACTAAAATCCGAAGTTGCGTCCAGGACGCCGAAACTCTGGCGAAGTTGCTCTAGCGTTGGCTAATTTGCATATGGCAGGAAGTTAAAGTTGAATGGACGTATATGTTGCATCGAATGGACGTATATGTTGGATCGAATAGGGAAACCTTAAAGGGATACTGTCATGGGAAAAAATTTTTTCTCAAAATGAATCAGTTAATAGTGCTGCTCCAGCAGAATTCTACACTGAAATCCATTTCTCAAAAGAGCAAACTGATTTTTTTATATTCAATTTTGAAATCTGACATGGGGCTAGACATATTGTCAATTTCCCAGATGCCCCATGTCATGTGACTTGTGCCTGCACTTTAGGAGAGAAATGCTTTCTGGCAGGCTGCTGTTTTTCCTTCTCAATGTAACTGAATGTGTCTCAGTGGGACATGGGTTTTTACTATTGAGTGTTGTTCTTAGATCTACCAGGCAGCTGTTATCTTGTGTTAGGGAGCTGCTATCTGGTTACCTTCCCATTGTTCTTTTGTTTGGCTGCTGGGGGGGGGAAGGGAGGGGGTGATATCAGTCCAACTTGCAGTACAGCAGTAAAGAGTGATTGAAGTTTATCAGAGCACAAGTCACATGACTTGGGGCAGCTGGGAAATTGACAATATGTCTAGCCCCATGTCAGATTTCAAAATTGAATATAAAAAAATCTGTTTGCTCTTTTGAGAAATTTCAGTGCAGAATTCTGCTGGAGCAGCACTATTAACTGATTTATTTTGAAAATAATGTTTTTTCCCATGACAGTATCCCTTTAATAAAATAAAGTTGTTATAATGCCCTACACATGAGCCCAGTGTATAGTTTATGTACCCAAAACATTTTTTACAGACTTTTGCAGCCTATCACCTTGAAAAAGTAGAAGACGCTAGCGTTTTTTGGGCCTTAGAAAATTTCTCAACTAAAAATTGAAGAAGCCCTATACATTCCATTGCACTTCGCCTGGTCTGAGCTGGCGAGGACAAGTCTGGCGGAACAGGTAACACTGAGTAAAAGGCGCATCTTTTGCCCAAGAGCAAAACTTCACCTGGCGTGAGAGTGCAAAGTAACGCTACAGTCTATCTCCTTCACTACTGAAGTTACGCCTGCGTCCATTAGTAAATCGGCAAAGTCCCTAAATGACTTCATGCTGGCAAATTTTCGCTAATGTTAGTCACTTTCGCCCTTCGGTGAATTTTCCCCCTGGTTTTTATGCAACCAAAACTTGCCTCCAAGCTTGGAATTCGAAAATAAGCACCTGCCTTGAGGCATCTGAAAGCAACATTCAAGGGGTTGTGAGCAACATGTTGCTAAGCCACTAGTTGGGGGCTACTGGTTTATAACATCAGTCAATGTACTCAGGCTATTTAAAAAGAATTATTGTTGGAGCAATGAACATGGCCCTGTGGAGTCCCCTAAAGCTGCTTCAGTAGAAGTCACAATATATTCTGCTGTTTCTCTAGAACAGTGATCCCCAAACCAGTCGCTCGTGAGCAAAATGTTGCTCACAAACCCCTTGGATATTGCTCCCAGTGGTCTCAAAGCAGGTGCTTATTTTTGAATTCCTGCCTTGGAGGCAAGTTTTAGTTGCATAAAAAAACAGATGTACTGCCAAACTCCTGTAGTCTGTCATTCTACATAGGGGCTACCAATAGCCAAAAACAACCCTTATTTGGCACCACCCAAGAAAGTTTTTCATGCTTGTGTTGCTCCCCAACTCTTTTTACATTTGAATGTTGCTCATGGGTGAAAGGTTGGAGATCCCTGTTCTAGAAGATCATTCAAATACACAGCTGGGCTCTTTTTAGTGCCATCATGGTAATGCCATACACAAAACACATTTCTTAAAAAAAATGGAAAATGGATCTGGCCATTGAGTTGAAGGTACAATTATGTGGAAGAGCAGCTTTGCTTTGTACAAATGAAACTAAAAATCTGCAGGGCACAACACAACAACAAATTTTACAGCTTGGGCCAAATTGCTGATAATATTTACTGACACACCTGCTCATCTACTCAACCAAGTATTCATGACTCAGCACTGCTGGGACTTGTTTTGGGTTTGGTTTTATTCATTTGGTTTCTTATTTCAATCCTATGCTTAGATTATTGTCAGTGCCACCAAACCAATTTCACATTTCTATTTAGCAAATGGAAATACAGATGTATAAAATTTCCCTGTTAGTGGGCTTCGTTTAGGTGTTACCAACTAAAGACTTCTTCTTGATCAGCCTTTGAATGAGCCTGTCCTGGTTCTTGCTCCAACAGTACTCATTTTCTTCTCATGAAGTTAGTCTAGCCTCATTTTCTTAATAAAGCAGACACAACTGTTCATCAAGGGAAAGCATCAACTAATGGTGCCACCTAATAGTGAGCATGAGTGTGCTACTCACACATGAGGATTCACTTCTAAGTCTCACTCAACAGTTGTATTGTCTGCCATTCTCCTATATTATCCTGTTGCAGTGGCAGCTTTGGACTGGGGGGCCCAGGGCCCACCTGGCCTGCAGCCCCAGGAGCCCCACACCATCCCGGGGCCCCAGCCGCAACCCCCTTCAGTCCCTCTCCCCAAGAGCGAGCGTGTGTTCAGTTTCCGAGAACTGGGATCAGAGAGGGAAGTAATAGGCAGTGCATGCAGGGAGCGGGTCTGGAGCCAGGGCCCACCAGGTTCTGTCCCACCGGTCCAGTCCAACCCTGTATAGCGGTAGTATTTATGTTAAACTGTTTCAATATGGCTAGAAATTATGTATTTAATATACTAAGCTATCTCTACTAGATGATCAGCAGCTCTGTATCACTATCCATTCCTTCACTGTTGTCTACAGGAGCTCCCCATCTTGGATCGTGTGTGTGCCAGTGGCACTGCACATGCTCAGTGTGCTCTGAGCTGCTGTTGACAAACTAAGCTTAGCGGTCATTATAGTAGCTGATGCTACAGAGATGAATATTAAATTATTCAGATGCTGAACACACTGGTTTCTATGCTACCATGTAATCTGAAACAGGGCTCATGGTTTTCTTTTACACACACATACACACACACACACCCACTAAAATAACTATAACCTTTAGCGTTTACATGGAGGAGAAGTGGCAAAGAGATATCATCTGTATTTGTAGATCTGCCTTCCTTTGCCTGATCATTATTACTGAAAGAAAGTAAAGACACAGGCCTTGCAGCGCTGGGGTGTTGGGTTGAATTCTGAGCAAAGCCCTATCTACATTGAGTTTATGGGACTCATTTATTAACCCTCAAATTTTTAGAGATTAAAAAAAGACAAAATAGAAGACAACAGAAGATGTCCCTGAAGATGTTTCCTGACATTGTTATCTGCACTGGTTTTTGTCCGACAATCTGATAAATATTTTAATATTTGAGTTTCTCAATATAGTCGAGTTTTAGTAGATATCTCCCTATATGTTGTCTCACATTGGTTTTCTTCCACACTCCAAAGACATTTAGGTAGGTTAATTGACTTCTAGTGATTTAATACCATAGTGTGGCTGTTCATTACCTTCAACTCAATGGCCATACACATTCACTCATTTGGTGGTTTTGGCCAGATATTTAATGGGAGACCTTAGGATAGTGCCATACATCTGCCTGTGTATATATCCAACTTTAGATTGTGAGCTCCAATAGGTACGGAGACTGATATGATTTATGGACAACCCATATATTTATATTCATAGAAAATGATCCTCACTCAAAGGTCTTAGCATAGGCCGAAGTGTCAGTCCTTACCTTTTATAAAATAAATAATGTTGAATTTTTAAGACCTGTGAGTGCGGATCACTTTCTATGGACATATACGCAATTTTGACTCTGTACCCAGGCATATTAATGATTTATTTGTGAGTGCTGGCTCTTCACTGAACGATATATTTATTTATATATATATATATATAAATATATTGCGGAGTAATATGTTGGTCCCATATATAACATAAAAGATTTATTCATTACTAGTATTATTATTTTTTAGCATATAAATATAACATGGCAACTTATTCCACAGCACTGTACAATAGATGAGTGTATAAGTGAAACATACATATTGCATACAGATACTGACCAATGCAGGAGGGATTTTTACTGTGCCACAGTGCCTACTGCACATTTACAGCTTAGCCTCTCACTGCTGCACTACTATAGGTATGGGATCCGTTATCCGGAAACCCAATATCCAGAAAGCTGCAAATTACGGAAAAGCCTCCTATAGACTGTATTTTATCAAAATAATCCAAATTTTTAAAAATGATTTCCTTTTTCTCTGTAATAATAAAACAGAACCATGCACTTGATACAAACTAAAAGAGAATTAATCTCTCCTCTCACAGTGCCTACTGCACATTTACAGCCTATCCTCTCACTTTGCTGCACTAATAGAGGTATGGGATCCGTTATCCGGAAACCCAATGTCCAAAAAGATGCAAATTACGGAAAAGCCTCCCATAAACTGCATTTTATCCACATAATCCAAATTTTTAAAAACGATTTACCTTTTCTCTGTAATAATAAAACAGTACCTTGTATTTGATCCAAACTAAGATATAAATAATCCTTATTGGAGGCAAAATCAGCCTATTGGGTTTATTTACTGTTTATGTGATTTTCCTAGTAGACTTAAAATATATAGATCCAGATTACAAAAATATCTGTTATCCGGTAAACCCCAGGTCCTGAGCATTCTGGATAACAGGTTTCATACCGTTAATTTTTATTGCACGAGTGGAATTCATGTTACCACTACTCACTGATGAGTCCTGAAATTTAAGAGTCACTGTAACTCTCTTATTCTGCTTCAATATATTAGGGTAGCAAATCAAGGAAAACAGCAAAGAGCAGAATAACTGCTATTCAATCTTTATTGTGCCATTCACACAACATGTTTCGGGCAGCAAGTACCCTTTATCAAGTGTGTACAAACCAGAGTGAAAAAGTGCTTTATAGTGCCATACAGGAAGTCCCACCCCTCCATCAAAAAACTTTTTAGCCACAGTTAACCCTTACCACTAGGAGGTACAATAATCAATTGCATAAGAACATAATTCGTGTATAATATAATATAGTAAGATATAAGGATAAATTAGAAAATTTAAAACACTTTAAAAGTCCAGGATATCATACAAATATTGTGTAACTGTGCAGGTTCACGATTCAATCCGTTGTATCATGACTCCATAACCATTAAAATGAGGTCGTCTGTAGCGATTTCCTCGTGTAATAGTAGAGACAAACTACACATAAATAAATATAAAAACAATAACCAAATTACTTGAAGGTACTGCTCATAAAAAGAGCCTACCAAAAGGTTACATTGTTTCAACTGCCTATACATTAATAACTATTGATACAAAAGGTCTTACCCTTTGCCGAAACTTGCAACAAAGTATTCTAATCACAAGCTGTACTCAATATCTGTGAAGAAAGAGATACATGAACAGTTTAACTATAAAAAAGGAGATAAGCTCCAATGGTCATTCAAACCTGCAGGGGCCATTGTATTCATTCTTTTTATCCAGTACGCTTCCCGTTGTCCAAGGGATTTTCGTATGTCACCTCCCCTTTTTGGCTGTATTATTTTTTCCAAAACCAACCATCTTAGCTGGCTAACATTATGGCCCTGGTTATGAAAATGTCTCGAGACAGTTGTATCAGTTGCTGTACCAATTTTATAATTCCTTATGTTGTTCCTATGTTCTTTAATTCGCTCCTTGACCATTCTAATGGTCTGTCCTATATATGCCATGCCGCAAGGACATTTTAGCATGTATACTACAACTTTTGTCTCGCAGGTAAAAAAGTTTTTTATCCTTTTGGGAGTACCCTTCGTTGGGTGATTAACCGTACTGTTTTTTATAACTGAAGAGCAGCAAACACAACTGAGGCATGGGAAGGTACCTTTTTTTGAGGTTTTAGCAAAATTAGTATCCTTTTTGTAAACATCAGAAGGGCACAACATATCTCTCAAAGATTTGCCCCTTTTAAAACAAAATAACGGTGGTTTTTTAAAAAGACCTCCATACTGTTTGTCTTGTCCCAAAATAGGCCAATATTGTTTTATGATTTTCTCAATGCAGTTACTTTGTTTACCATATTTTGTGACAAAAGGTACTCTCTCCACATCTTTATTCGCTTTTCCTTTTATTCGTAATAACTCCTCCCGATCTAATTGGTTCACCTCTTCCACAAGGGGTGCCAATTTTTTCTTTTTGTAACCTCTATTAAGGAATTTATTGGTGATATTCCGCATTGAGGACTGGAATTGTTCATGGTTGGACGATATACGCCTTGCTCTTATATATTGTCCCTTCGGAATAGCATCAATAATAATAATAAATCTCTTATTCTGCAGCAAGATTGAGTTTGCTGCAGAAAGCTATTTATTATGCCATATATTTATGGTATATCTCTAGAAAGTCTATAATAAAATTTAAGAAGGAAACTTGTGGCCAGTCTGCCAGGCAATTTTTGCTTTTAGAATGGCTAGAACTTCAAGCAGAGATAATAATACAGGCATGAGACCTGTTTTTCAAAATGCTCGGGACCTGGGGATTTCCATATAACAGATCTTCCTGTAATTTGGATCTACATACCTTAAGTCTACTAGAAAATCATGTAAACATTAAATAAACCCAATAGGCTGGTTTTGCTTCCAATAAGGATTAATTATATCTTAGTTGGGAATGTTTTATTATTACAGAGAAAATCAATTTTAAAAAGTAGATTATTTGAATAAAATGGAGTCTATGGAAGACGACTTTTCCGTAATTCGGAGCTTTCTGGATAATGGGTTTCCGGATAACAGATTCCTTACATGTACCTTCAAAAATAGGGCAAATTTAGAAGTTTAAGTAGAAGCAAATAATTCAAAAACTATGAAAAAGAAAAAATATAGTCCAATTGAAAAGTTGCTTAGCATTAGCCATTCTATAACATACTAAAAGTTAACTGAAAGGTGACCCACCTCTTTAATTGACTTGTACAAGAGATTTTTTCTGTATTTTGCAGTAAAAGCCCCTGTGACTGTTGAATAATCAGAGACTTCATAAAATCAGATGGCTGAACATGTTCTCATATTACCATTAATGTCTAGGGATGTAGCGAACGTCGGAAAAAAAGTTCGCGAACATATTCGCGAACTTGCGCAAAAATGCGAGCGGTTCGCGAACGGTTCGCGAACCCCATAGACTTCAATGGGAAGGCGAACTTTAACATCTAAAAAAGACATTTCTGGCCAGAAAAATGATTTTAAAGTTGTTTAAAGGGTGCAACGACCTGGACAGTGGCATGCCAGAGGGGGATCAAGGGCAAAAATTTATCTGAAAAATCTGCCTGTGTGTGCTTGGAAGAGATAGTGTAGGGGGAGAGCTGTTAGTGATTTCAGGGACAGATGATAGTAAGTTTGCTGGCTAGTAATCTGCTTGATACTGCTCTGTATTGGAACAAAAAAATAAATAAAAGCAGTCCTTACAAGGACTACTGTTATTGCAGCAGTCAGCAGATGAGATCAGAAGCAGGACAGCTGCCCACTGCAGCTACATACAGAGCACTGCAGTAGAAGGTAGATTACTAGCCAGCAAAGCTACCTAAGCTTAAATGTCCCTCAAACCCCTGCAGACTTCTGTCCCTCCAATAACAGAGCAGTATCAACACGATTACTAGCCAGCAAACTTTCAACTGTCCCTGAAATCACTAACAGGCAGCAGCTCTCTCCCTACACTATCTCTTCAGCACACACAGGCAGAGTGAAAAAACGCTGCAGGGCTTCGGTTTTTATAGGGAAGGGGAGTGGTCCAGGGGAGAGCTTCCTGATTGGCTGCCATGTACCTGCTGGTCTGGGGTGAGAGGGCAAAAAAAAGCGCCAACAATGGCGAACCCAAAATGGCGAACGTCGCGCGACGTTCGCGAACTTCCGGCGAGCGCGAACACCCGATGTTCGCGCGAACAAGTTCACCGGCGAACAGTTCGCGCCATCTCTATTAATGTCCCCATTTCATACAGCACAAAAATGATGGTAAACATAGGATAAGCCCCCAGGATATCATCCTGTTCTTCCAGTCTCCCCACAGGGGCTGAACCCTCTGGTTTTACCAGTCATATCTCATCTAAAGGGCTGGAAGATTCAAAACAAGAGTCTGGCAGATACAGGGAAAACAAAAATAATATAAAGCTGGAGAGGAATCTGGTCAATGCAAGCTATTGCCGACCTAGAAGGAACGGCTTAAGGCCGGGGTTAGGCTCCCAACAATTACAGTTCAAACAACAACTCAGTTAATTCAAAGTCAAGAATATGTCAGTGGCCCTTGGGTGGAAAGCCAAAAATACAATTTTGGTCTAATAAAATGAAATTGTGTTTTGACATTTGTAAATGTAATTGCTGCTGGCTGTCTCTTACCGTACTGCTCATTATATACTGAAACAATTTAGCAAAGTCAGCTTTGAAAACTTATTCACCTGCTGCTGCTGCATTGACACTGCTTCCAATAGCAGCTATAATATCGACCAATAATTGATAAACCATTAATATTTTGCAGCTAATCTATAGTGCAATGTACCTTAGAATTATACATTTTTTTTTACAAGGCAGCATTTTAATTTTGGGTTTACACACACAGATGACCTACAGTGCAAGACACACAAGGAAGCAGATACAGGAGAGAAACAAGGCTGGGCACATACAGGGTGAGCCAGAGGTTATGTAAAGATGAATGAGAGAGTGAAAGGGCCAAGGCAGGCACAAGATTCAACCTGACAAGGGATTTATAGAATTAGAAGTCATTGAAACACGCCAGGCACAACAATGAACCGTCAATCAGGGCAGAAAAGGGCAAGTCACCAATAAGCCCCTAAGTTATAGAAAAATCATTCTGCAGGAATAGAATCAAATCAGGATGAATTGTTCATTATTATTTGGGGAAAGGTGCATTCTGAGCCTTTCCTTGCCCCTGTAGGTCTCAAGCAGAGGGAAGGTATGGCAGCACCCAAATAGCCGTCCCTCAGGGGGAAAGTTAATTTTTTCAGCAGAAAAGAGAGAAAAAATACCCACTTCAAAATGACAAATTCTATTTTGCAATGCCTGTTCTTGTTGGTGCAGAAATGAACATGCACAGCTTGGATTAGACCAGCCAGCAGAGCAGTTTGGACATCTAAGGCTTCACTTTGTATTGAGACACAACTGCTCGGTGCAAAAACACGCACCTATGCAGTGTCGG
The DNA here is from genome assembly GCA_038501925.1 of Xenopus petersii. Lineage (NCBI taxonomy): Eukaryota > Metazoa > Chordata > Amphibia > Anura > Pipidae > Xenopus > Xenopus petersii. The sequence goes on from CM076674.1 coordinate 37,433,273, forward strand.
ACTAGCCCACTGGGATACCAGGAAAACTCCCAGTGGGGCCAGGTGTCAGTGGGCCCTCCTGCTTCTAACCATGTGGCCTATTTCACGGCTTTTCCTATTTTGTATGGGAAGAAAGAGGCTAAATAGGTGAAATAATAGATTATTGTATGTAAAGAAAAGAGACTTGAAGAATAAATAGGTTGGAGTGAGTAGAGAAAGAAAAATAGTTTGAAGATTAAGTCCATAGTCTAATGTTTTCTGGTGGTCCCCGGCATCCCAGTCCAACACTCTACCCATGTGCACATGTAAAATCACCATATACAAAGCTTTTGCACCTATATTTTTTTTAGCAGCACTGCCCCCATAGCGCCACGAAGCTAGGCATAACATGCAGCACAGATGCACATGAGAGCTCTGTGTGTGCATCCAAAAACTGTAGAAATACTAGAAGATTGCACAAACCATGCACACTATTTAATTGCACGTATCAAATCACATGAAGCTGAGGAATGTGTAAATACTGTATATGGCCAGGGTCAGCCTGTGTGATGCCTAGAATATCCTAGGTATAATTTGCATTCCATATACTTAAGCATGCAACTTATTCTATAGTTTGCACAGGTTTGCAGCAGGCACCATACTGAAGGAAAAAGCCTGTGCAATATACCATTTTTTTCTTTTTTTGCCTATGCACTTGCCCCCAATCATAACTGAGGCCTCTAGTATATTAAAAGAGTCCCCAAATGCCCACGCATTCTGTTGCCCTTCCCTCCTGTGAGCATACCTCCCAACTGTCCCTTTTTTCAGAGGGACGGTCCCTCTTTTGACAGCTCAACCCGCAGTCCCTCATTTGTACTGGAATGTCCCTCATTTCTCTGCACTGAACAGCCAGAAAAAGAAACAAAGTTTCTCACTTAATTTTAGCAGAGAGACCAGAACACCTAACAGGTGCAAATAAAATACTTTGTAACAATTTTGAGACACAAAAACACAGTTAAGATAAGGAGAAATATTTTCAAACTTTCATAACCTGCCACATTTTGTAAAACAAACATGGTAATTAGGGGGTGTGGCCACAGAAAGGGGTGTGGTCAAAAAAATTGCTGCGCTACATGCGAGAAAAATTTTTTTTTGTCCCTCTTTTTACTTCCATAATGTTGGGAGGTATGCTGTGAGCAATGTAAAATAAAAGCTGTTGGTTGTTTATTTGCAGACCTGTTAGTAATAAATCAGAATATTCAGAATATGGAATACAATCACGGTTCCATAACAAGGGTTGTCTGTGCCAACCCATAGCAATAATGAGTAGTACAGCCTTTAGAGGTCTCCTCTACTCCTCTTTATAAGTAAAGTTAAATGCATTGAACTGACTGTATGTCTAAAGGTGGCAATAGACGCACAGATAATATCGTAAAAAAACTAATTTTCGTCCGATATTCGGTGCGTGTATGGTGGGAAAAGCCCAACGATATTGGCAGAAGACTTGGATATCGGTTGGCTCGACGATCGGGCTGGACGTAAGATTTTTGAAGGCACCCAAACATTGGCCATTGTTAGTGCTGAATCGTCAGATACAGGAAGAATTGTTTCTACCTGTATATCTACCTGTATATCTGACAATTCAGCTCTACACATGTGTATTGAAATTAACAATCTTTCTTGAAAGGATCTTTTCCAAGAAAGATCGGAATTGTTACGTCTATGACCACCTTTAGTGGTTCCTGACTATTATTAATTTGCATGGAAATTCCAAGAAGTTTGCTCTCTCTTCTGTGTCCAATCAGCTTGTGTGCAGCCTCAGGGGCTAGTGCCGTATATTATTTCCCATGTGCTACACAGGAGATAAAAATCAGAGAAAGAATGCCTTTTAAGTAGAAAGTAGAATTACCAATTACCTGTCCAACCCTCTTCCCAAGCTCATTTCTAATGTTCCGGTGGTGCATTAACCACCTGCAGTAACAATACGCAGTACATGTATGGGACTTATTATCCAGAATGCTCAACAGATAATAGATCCGTAATTTGGATCTTCATACCTTACTAGAAAATCATTGAAATATTAAATAAACCCAATAGGCTGGTTTTGCTTCCAATAAGGATTAATTATATCTTAGTACAATGCTCTATTTTATTATTACAGAGAAAGAAAGAAATTGGGATCATTTGGATAAAATGGAGTCTATGGGAGATGGTCATCCCGTAATGCAGAGCTTTCTGAATAGCGGGTTTCCAGATAACTGATCCCATACCTGTACTATAAACTCCTCGTATTGTTCCATTTGTTTTCCTACAGAATAGGGAGGAAACCACTCGCAATCAGTTATCTTCTTTAGATCATGTGTATGTGACAGCTTAATTATACCTTGACTTTTTCCTTTTCTTAATGATTTTAAAGCCAGAGGTGTTTTATATGAATGTAAATACAATGCAACATTGTTGTGTGCTTTATGGCAAAGTAACGTGCTTTTACTATGATGCCGCTCCCTTTTGGCTGCTGGAAATCACCCAACAACCCTCAATCCTGTGTGACTCACACACATGGCACATGCTAATCATGGCACCACTGGGCAGCCTGTAGCCACTATGGGAAAACATCCATTTCTATATCTGCTGTGGTTTATTCCTTTGTGCACTGGAAACATGTAGCAAAGAGAATTAAGGTGGTGCCCCATGATCTTGACCAAATGCATCATCCCTCCATCAAAACAACAAGCATCAGGAAACAATTCTGGACCTTTAAACAATGCCTACTCTGTCCATATTTGGATACTCCATTTTTTAACAACTAAAAGGTGCAGTCTAAGTCTAGTGACCTATAGAAGAGAAATCCATATGTTGCTTGTTATGTTATACCTGTTAAAAAGCCACCTTGGCAAACTTTGTGCAGGTATGGGATAAGTTATCAGGAAAGCTAGAAAGAAAAGCTATCCAGAAAGCCTCTGAATTACAGAAAACCTGTCTCTTATAGGCTCAATTTTATCCAGATAATCCAAAATTTAAAAAATGATTTCCTTTTCCTCTGTAATAATAAAACAGTACCTTGTACTTGATCCAAACTATGATATAATTAAATCCTTATTGGAAGCAAAACCAGCCTATTGGGTTTATTTAATCTTTACATGATTTTTTAGTAGACTTAAGGTATGAAGATCCAAATTATGGAAACATTCATTATCTGGAAAATCCCAGGGGGCAGATTTCCTAAAGGGCGAAGTGACTAGCGCTAGCGAAAATTTGCCAGCGTGATGTAATTTTGGAAGTTTGCCGATTTCCTAATGGGCGCAGGCGTCACTTCACTAGCGAAGGAGATAGACAGTAGCGTTGCCAGGCGAATGGACATAACGCCAGGCAAATGGACATAACTCCGCAAATTCACTAAAATGTGGATTTTACTGAACGTTACCTCATTCGCCAGACTTGCCTTCGTCAGCTCAGACCAGGCGTAGTGCAATGAAGTGCATAGGACTTCCTAAATTTTTAGCGCAAAATTTTTATAAGTCGCAAAAAACTGCTTGTGATGGCCTACAAAGGTCCGTAAAATTGTTTTTGGGTAACCGGGTTCCCCCCTCCATTTTCTAACATATGGCACATAAACTATACAGTGGGCTCATGTGTAGGGCAATATAACAACTCTATTTTATTTATCAAGGTTCTCTGGACTTGTGTAATGTAATGTATTTGCTAAAACATACACATCCATGTAACTTTATCATTTCCCGCCGTATGCATATTAGGCAATGCTAGCGCATTGCCAAAGTAACGCTAGCAAAAATTCGCTGTTGTTCAGCACCCTGGAAGCAACTTTGCACTTTAGTGAATTGAAGTTGTCCTAGCGAATTTCCTGGCGAAGTGTTGTGATGGCTGCGAAGCCATCGCTGTCGAATTTTCACCAGTTTGGGAATTTGCCCCCAGGTCTCAAGCATTCTGGATAACAGGTCCCATACCTGTACCTTTTATTGCATTCCTCCAAGTTTTTTGACCACCTTGGCACAGTTGGATAGACTACGTTTGCCTTCCCCGTACAAGTCATGAAGCTTCTCCCCAGCAATGCCATAGGCTTAATGTTCATACTGGTTTAGCCAAAATGATGAATGAGCTGCAGTTTATTAGAGAGACACGTCTGCATACTACAGTGAGGCGATCACATAGTATACATATACTCCCACGCTTAGTATTATTATAGCACAAACTGGGCACTGTATGCTTCATACTAGATAAATGAAGAAATACATGTTCCATGTTTAGCCAGACATATGTCTGATATAACTCCCCATGTTACAGTAATACTCTGTGTGTATATGGGTGCAGCAGTTGGAAACAAGTGACTGCGTCATGTACTTTGATCATCCTATAATTCTGTGTAAAATGTGTTCTGTCCCTCCCTGGCTTTTAGCAGACTGAATAAATTACACTTGTATTCTTCTTATTGGCCGTCAGCTAATTATCAGCCCTTTCACAGGCAGAGGAGAGTTCCCAGAACGTCTCTTACTTACACGCAAACTCGCCTCCCCCCTTCTCACAAGTGAGTGGGAGAGAAAGAAAAACCTTCAGATCTGTTCTACTTTATTTTCTCATACAGGTGGCATTACCTGCTCAGCAAGGAATGTGACTCCCTAATACCCCCCCCCCTTTGCTTTTTTGCTTGGCAACCTCCCTGTTTATAGTATACTGTACATACAAAACTGTATCTGAGCATTCAGCATAAAAACCTGAGCAGATAAAGCTTCCAGCAAAAAAAGGACCTGGTACCTTTGATCTGGTTTTTCTGCAGTAAGAAGAGTACTTAACAAATATTATCCCCTAACCCCAGGCTGGCTTGATTTTATGTATTGTGCTCTGATCACATATTGACCTACAAATTCATATTTGTCTGACTTTCCTGCCTCCCGCCCAACTGCTTTTACTCTTGGCTTCTTATCTTTGTCATCTTTCTTCAATGTTAATAACATTGGCACACAGCATTGTTTTTATTGGCCGGGCTGGTAAAATGCCAGTTAGGTGCAAATACTAAAAAAAGTCACCGCGCTTGCACACCCTGGCCTTCCAGAAAGCGAATACCTGGTGCTCTGTGAAGGAGGCCTCGGCAACCTCAAAAACTCGTAAGTAGAAGGAATTTCACTGACACTCAGGTTAATTCAAGCAGGGATGAACCCTTGCTAAGTTTATTTTGCGAAGGTGCAAAATAAACTTAGCAAGGGTTCGTCCCTGCTTGAATTAACCTGAGTGCCAGTGAAATTCCTTCTACTTAGATTGCAAATGTCGCTTTGAGGATTGGCATGCAATGATATATAGAAGGGATTGTGTGCAGGCAGTGAATCATACATAGAAGGGATTGGGTGGGATTTGGGAGGAATATGGAATTGTCAACTGAAAAGAATTCTGGAGAGGCAGGGAAATATGAACTGAATGGACTGGGGAGGTGTAGTGATAAATACATTGAGGGAACTGGGGACAAATGTAGAGATATACTGTATACTGAGTGGTATGTAAGACATATGGGAAAATATAGGGTCGGACTGGCCTGCAAAAATCTGATGGGCCACACCCTAGGCCCTCCCATTACATTGGTGGTGCATCGCATGATGTGCATCCTGAGCCAGAGCCAAACTCCTCCATTTGTCCACTGCTGCAGCATCAGGTACTGACACTGATTGAATCTGTCAAGTTTTTGTTTTATTTTAAAAAGAAAACGGACCTTGTCTATTTAAAAAAATAAATAAATAAATCAGTGTCCGATATGTTACTAGCGTGGAGATAAGCAGACAAGAAGTGATTACAGCAGGCTTTTCTAACATATCACTCAACATTTTATGAAAGATTTTTTTTACCTCTTATAATTAAGTTTCACTGTAGTGATAAGTGAATCGGACCCAACAAAAATAAGTTGAAGCTGTGGAATTCCCTGCCAGGTGAAGTTGCAATGGCTGATACACTTAAAGGGGATTGTTCGTTTTAAGATTAACTACTATGATGTAGAAATTATATTCGGAAACATTTTGCAATTGGTCTTAATGTTTTTATTATTTGAAGTTTTTTTTCTATTATTTAGCTTCTTGTTCAACTCTTCAGTTCGGAACTTTTATTTGTGTGGATATTTATTTGTGGGTGCTATTCTGTTCTGGGGGGTCCTTGAGATGAGGTTTCCTGTTGGGCCCCAGGCACCCCAGTCCGACACTGGGAAAAAATACAACGGTACATGTACAGTGAAAAGACTGGGGAACAGGTAAATCCATTAAGGAAAAGGTAGATATATGCACAAAAAGGACAAGGGAGCAGTGGGGAAACACTGGATGATCTGGGGTCATCAGCCACCTTGGTTTCCACTTTAGTTAATCGCATGTCATGCCCCAACCCAAGTCTCCCCTTGTGCAATCACTGCAATGGGTGAGTATTTGGAAAAGATATATCGAAGGATTTTGCGCAATTCGTTCGATCGAACAATCAAAGGAATAATCGTTCGATCGATTTTAATCCATCGATCGAAGGATTATCCTTTGATCAGAAAATTGTTGGCAAGCCTATGGGGTTTTAGGTGGCGAACTAGGGGGTCGAAGAAATTTGTAAAGAGACAGTACTTCGACTATCGAATAGTCGAACGTCTTTTAGTTCGAAGTCGAAGGTCGTAGTCGAAGCTCGAAGTAGCCAATTCGATGGTCAAAGTAGCCAAAAAAAGCATTCGAAATTCGAACTATTTTTCCTCTATTCCTTCACTCGAACTTAGAGAATGGGCCCCTAATTATATCTGTTCTTAAAGCCAACTTAAAAGGGTGGTTCACCTTTAAATTATCTTTTAGTATGATGTAGACCTTGATATTCTAATAAAATGTGGTCTTCGTTTTTTATGGTTAATCAGTAATTTAGCTTTTTGTTCAGCAGCTCTCTGGTTTGGTATTTTAGCAGTTATCTGTTTGCTAGGGTCCAAATTACCCTAGCAACCAGGCAGTGGTTTGAACAAGCGAAGGGAATATGAATAGCAGAGGCCCTGCATAGAAAGACAAGTAATAAAAAGTAACAATAACAATAAAAATGTAGCCTCAGAGAGCCAGGGCCGGATTTATATAACGGGCTCCCCTAGGCCCACTGCCGTTTGTCACTCCTATCCCCTCCACTTTATTTGTGCAAATTTCCATCATCGGGACCAGAGCAATGGGGATTGGTGCACGGGAAATGTAAAAATGTATTTTATCTCCTGCACATTCCCAGTGTTTCTGAACCAATGTGGGTGTGGTTGGGCAGCATGCCGCCCCCTAAAGTCCTGGTGGCCTTTCCACAAATCCGGGCCTGCAGAGAGCAATAGGTTTCGGGTGCCAGAGGCAGTGACCCCCCATTTGAAAGCTGGAAAGAGTCAAAAAAGGAAGGCAAATAATTTAAAACTATAGAAAATAAATAATGAAAAACAATTGCAAAGTTGCTAGGAATATTTAATTTTATAACATACTATGTTAACTTAAAGGTGAACCACATCTTTAATTAACAAATAACCATATTGGATTTGCGCAAATGTAGATGAATCAATTCATTGTTAAACCCACATTCTCTGATGCGTTTTGGGTTCCATGATACATTGACCAAAGCAGAGCTTAGTGCTTAATACTAAGTAATACACAGTAGGAAAGTAGTCGTGCCTCCTGGACATTCTAAAGCTGTTTCAGTTATTTTGCTAATTGTGGACATAGTTTAAGGTCAGAAGTGAGAGTAGGTCAGTTTACAAATGGTTAGCGGCTACACTAAAAATATTCACTTTAAAGGGATTGTTCTTTGAGTTAACTTTTTGTATGATGTAGATATTATATGGCAATTTCCTATCAGTTTTAATTTTTTTTTATTTGTGTTTTTTTTAGTTATTTTGCTTTTTATTCAGCAGCAGCTCTCCAGTTTGCAATTTCAGCAATCTGGTTGCTAGGGTCCAAATTACCTTAGCAACCATGCATTGATTTGTATAAAAGACTGGAGGATGAATAGGAGAGGGACTGAATAGAAAGGTGAGTAATACCAATACATCTATAGCCTTACAGAGCAATTGATTTTAGATGGGGTCAGTGACCCCATTTGAAAGCTGGAAAGAATCAGAAGAAGGCAAATAAGTAAAAAACACATAAAAAAATAAATAATGAAAACCAATTGAAAAGTTGCTTAGAACTGGCCATTCTATAACACACTGAACTAGTGATGGTTGAATTTGTGCCGAAAATTTCTCGAAACGCGTTGAAGTCAATGGGCGTAAAAATAATTTTGACGCACGTACATTTTGACGCAAACGACAATTTTTATACGCACAACTATTTAGTCTAGATGTATTAAAGTCAATGGGCGTCCAAATAATTTTGACTTGTGTCAGTTTTTATGCACGCAAAAATTTTGACACACGTCAATTTTTGTTGATGCAGTGGATTTTTTTCACCGGCGAATTGTCGCCACAGTTTCACGAATTAATTTGCTTGCGGCAAAATGCTAAAATCCCCCACATATGCGTGTCTGGCGAATTTATTTGCCCATCACTACATAAACTTAACTAAAAGCTGAACCACCCCTTTAAGGTGATTTGGCTTAGAAGAACATTTGGGCCAATAAGAAAAACATGTAATGGATAATTTTTTATGGGATTCCTAATCTGGAATGCTTATCCAGATGGTTGGGCAGTAGGAAGACCACCTGTCCGGATTTGACCTGAACAGCCCGGTTTTCAGAAGGGCTGCCCGGGTCAATACAGTCTGCACAGTTTTCCAAATAAGGAAAACCAGGCAGGATCTCCCATGTGATGTAGCACGCCCCGCCCACACCATCATTGACCACCCCTGTGATGTCATGGCCCCACCCCTGACTGTCTACTCAACAGTAGCTTCACTCTAAGTACGTATAACACAGTGACACCTACAGGTCCTTTGTATAAACACCACACTGACCGGATCGTAAGACACACAAAGGTGGCAACACTATTGGGCAGTATGCTTGAAAGCCGCCAAAGTGCCCGACCGGATGTTATGTAAATCATTCATGACTTTTTGAGGTCACATACTTTAGGGCATCTTGGAGCATGGAGCAACTATTTGGCCTTTTACCTTTGTAGTGCAAAGGGCTGCGCTTTTCTCTTTAAAGGGCACCTATTGGGTAAAAATGCTAATAGAGCCCGCATTCCAGCTGGGAATTACAGTAGTTTTTATTAAAAAAAATTCCCCCTGCCAGCGCTAGGCTACCCAGACCGGGAGGGAGCAGCCATGTCCAGTCACTCGCATGTGCGTAATTAGCAATCCGGGGCAGCTTGTTATTATGTGCATGCGAATGACCGGACATGGCTGCTTGACCGGGAGCTGGTAGCCTAGCGCTGGAGTGGGGCATTTAAAAAAAAAAAAAAAAAATAACTACTGTTATCCCCAACAGGAATGTGGGCTCTATTCCCTGCACCTTTGGTTGGGGATAACATTTTTACCCAACAGGTGCCCTTTAAGGTATAGTGAGCTGTAACAGGCCATCCATAGAACTGAAAAACAATAGCTGGGACTCATTCCTAAGTTTTCTATTTGCCTGTTCAGAATGATGCAATAAAACCTACAGCAGAGCAAGAAATTCCCCTTTGTTAAGTGTTTATGGGTTTATTCATAGTTACATAGTTACATAGTTACATAGTTAAATTGGGTTGAAAAAAGACAAAGTCCATCAAGTTCAACCCCTCCAAATGAAAACCCATCATCCATACACACACCCCTCCCTACTTTTAATTATAATTCTTTATACCCATACCTATACTAACTATAGAGTTTAGTATCACAATAGCCTTGGATATTATGTCTGTCCAAAAAATCATCCAAGCCATTCTTAAAGGCATTAACTGAATCAGCCATCACAACATCACCCGGCAGTGCATTCCACAACCTCACTGTCCTGACTGTGAAGAACCCTCTACGTTGCTTCAAATGAAAGTTCTTTTCTTCTAGTCTAAAGGGGTGGCCTCTGGTACGGTGATCCACTTTATGGGTAAAAAGGTCCCCTGCCATTTGTCTATAATGTCCTCTAATGTACTTGTAAAGTGTAATCATGTCCCCTCGCAAGCGCCTTTTTTCCAGAGAAAACAACCCCAACCTTGACAGTCTACCCTCATAATTTAAGTCTTCCGTCCCTCTAACCAATTTAGTTGCACGTCTCTGCACTCTCTCCAGCTCATTTATATCCCTCTTAAGGACTGGAGTCCAAAACTGAACTGCATACTCCAGATGAGGCCTCACCAAGGACCTATAAAGAGGCATAATTATGTTTTCATCCCTTGAGTTAATGCCCTTTTTTATGCAAGACAGAACTTTATTTGCTTTAGTAGCCACAGAATGACACTGCCCAGAATTAGACAACGTGTTATCTACAAAGACCCCTAGATCCTTTTCATTTAAGGAAACTCCCAACACACTGCCATTTAGTGTATAACTTGCATTTATATTATTTTTGCCAAAGTGCATAACCTTGCATTTATCAACGTTGAACCTCATTTTCCAGTTTGCTGCCCAGTTTTCCAGTTTAGACAGATCACTTTGCAAAGTGGCAGCATCCTGCATGGAACCTATAGTTCTGCACAATTTAGTATCATCTGCAAAAATAGAAACAGTACTTTCAATGCCCACCTCCAGGTCATTAATAAACAAGTTGAAAAGCAAGGGACCTAGTACAGAGCCCTGCGGTACTCCACTAACAACACTGGTCCAATTAGAAAATGTTCCATTTACCACCACTCTTTGTAGTCTATCTTTTAGCCAGTTCTCTATCCAGGTACAAATACTATGTTCCAGGCCAACATTCCTTAATTTAACCAGTAACCTTTTGTGTGGCACTGTATCAAATGCTTTAGCAAAGTCTAAGTAAATCACATCCACTGCCATCCCAGAATCGAGGTCTCTACTTACATTCTCGTAAAAAGAAATTAAGTTAGTCTGGCAAGATCTTTTACGCATAAAACCATGCTGGCACAAACTCATAGTATTATGATTTGCTATGAAGTCCAGTATCTTATCCTTTATTAACCCTTCGAAAAGCTTTCCTAATACTGACGTCAGACTAACTGGCCTATAGTTTTGAGGCTGAGAACGGGATCCTTTTTTGAATAGAGGCACCACATTAGCAATTCGCCAGTCTCTCGGCACTATGCCAGATCTCAATGAATCCTGAAAAATTAAGTAAAGAGGTTTGGCAATCACAGAGCTAAGCTCGCTAATTACCCTGGGATGAATACCATCTGGTCCTGGACCTTTGTTAATCTTAACATGTTCAAGTCTCTTTTGAATTTCTTCATGTGTGAACCATGCATCATTAGTAGAATTGGGAGTGTTAAGAAGGAAACCTTCACTTACTGGTTCTTCATTTGTGTACACAGATGAAAAATACGAGTTCAGAATCTGCGCTTTTATTTTGTTTTCATCAACCAGCTGACCCCCCTCTGATAGTAAGGGTCCCACCCCTTCCTGCTTCATTTTTTTACTATTGACATATTTAAAAAATAATTTTGGATTTTTTTTACTGCTTGCTGCAATATCCTTTTCTATAGCAATTTTAGCTTGCCTTATAGCTTCTTTGCATGATTTATTGGCCTCCTTGTACCTTATAAATGTTTCGGCTGTACCAGCTAACTTGAAAGCCTTAAAAGCACGTCTTTTCTTACCCACCTCAACACCAACGCTTCTATTGAACCAAAAAGGTTTTGCTTTGCAACGACATTCCTTGCTTACAAGTGGAATATACTGACAAGTATATGTATTAAGCAGCATTTTAAAGACTTCCCATTTTTGTTCTGTGTTTAACCCTGTGAAAAGCATTTCCCACTTAATATGTTGCAGAGATGCCCTTATACTGTCAAAGTTTGTACGTCTGAAATTTAGTGTTTTAGTTACTCCCTTATAGAATTGCTTCTGCAACAGAATCTCAAAGGAGACCATGTTATGATCACTATTCCCTAAATGCTCACCCACACAAATGTTAGAGATGAGTTCAGTATTGTTAGTTATTACAAGGTCCAAAAGAGAGTTATTCCTAGTAGGTTCTTGAACGAGCTGGAATAAAAAGTTGTCATTCAGCATATTTACAAACCTACTAGCTTTTTCTGTCTTGGCAACCCCATTACCCCAGTCAATGTCTGGATAATTGAAGTCACCCATAGCAACAACTTGACCCAGCTGTGAAGCCGCTTGTATCTGCAAGAGTAGCTGGGCTTCATACTCGACACTTATACGAGGTGGTTTATAGCATACACCAATGATAATTCTTTTTGTTACCTTTTGCCCAGTCGAAATCTCTACCCAGAGTGATTCTACACCCTCACCAGTGCCAGCTATTTTTATTTCTTTAGCGCATGGCTTTAATTCAGGCTTTACATACAAACACACTCCTCCACCCTTTTTAATCCCTCTATCCCTCCTAAAAAGGGTGTAACCATTTAAATTCACAATCCAGTCACATGTTTCATCCCACCAGGTCTCAGTGATACCAATTATATCATAATTTTTAGAGCATGCAATTAATTCTAGGTCTCCCATTTTACCTGACAAACTCCGTGCATTTGCCAGCATACAGCGGAGGTTATTACTTTTACTTTTGAAATGTGCATTACTTGGTAAAGAATTATACGTTAAGTTAGTATTATTCTGTTTTCCTTGTAATATGTCAGCAATCAAACAAAAACGATTTAGTAAAAGGCAACTTTATGTAAAACATAATTATGAAACATAATATTACATTAATAAAATGACATATTTATGAAACATAAGATCGTATCCTCTTTTAAAGCTTATATTTAAAGGGGAGGTTCACCTTTCAGTTAACTTTTAGTATGTTATAGAATGGCTAATTCTAAGCAACTTTTCCCATCTAAAAAACAAATGCTCTAGAAGGCTACAAATGTATTGTTATTGCTACTTTATATTACTTTTATTTCTATTCAGTCCCTCTCCTATTCATATTGCAGTCTCGTATTCAAACTAGTCCATGGTTGCTAGGGTAGTTTAGACCCTAGCAACCAGACTGCTGAAATTACAAACTGGAGAGCTGCTGAATGAAAAGCTAAATAACTCAAAAACCACAAATAATAAACCAAATTGTCTTTGAAAATCACGCTATACCTCACATTAAAAGTTAATTTACAGGTGAACAAACCCTTTCAAAAGAGAAAGAGAGAGAGAACAAAATTAAAATAAAAAGAAAATACATTAATGGCTCAATTTTTTCCCTTAAAAATCTAGCAATCATTAAAAACACACTTTCCAAATCTTTCCTTGTTTCCTATTCTGTTGCCATGCAGAAAATGTTTTCCGGTATTATTCACATCAGATTTTTTGAAAAGCAAGAGAAACAAACAAAAATCTACTCTGCCCTGAGCGAGACCTTCCCAGACATTAAAAGAAACATTATTTAGGGGGCAAGAAGAATTTTAGCAAGTTTTTGAATCCAATTTGTTATAGAATGCTAGAAAACTTTCTGAAATCTTGCCATAGGGTTAAAATGGTTACTCCACTTAAGATCAGATGAGAGAGAACCCTGAGAAAAAATGAAAACTGCTTTAGTAAATTCCATAAAAACTCACAGTCACCTATTACGTCCTGTAGTCAAAATTTCACATAGAAAAAAAATTTGCACCCATGGAAAAAAAAAATGCCATTTTCAATGAAATTTTCACAGCAAACCCGTTTGTGAATTTGCTCCCTGGTGTGAGACCTTTGCAGGAACATTTGCGGATCCATATTTGTATGAAATTGATTATCTGGAATGCTCGACATCTGGGGTTCCCTGGATAAGGTGTCCTTCCCTGGGTGCCTGGAGTAGTGTACTACATCACTGATGAAGGGGGTGGGAGGACCCTGAAACATTTGATTAGTACTCAACACAATATTTGGAGGTACTTTGGGTACGTTGCATCAAGTTGTAAGAGTGCATCTTTTTTCTCTACTTCCAGAGAATGGGGCAAGTGGGAACAGTTGCCCCACCTTGACTTCTCCAGCTAGTTCCAAGAAATTGATTGTGAATTAAATTCCCAGCAACATAAACAATTTGTTATACTTCCTACCGCAAAGTAAGCCATAACCAGGTTTTCTTCTACATTAGAGTCCTGTTTCGGGTCCATTTTTTGGACCTCGTACCCGACCCGTACCCGAAACCTGCTATCCACAACCTGGACCCGCAACCCGCATTCTTACCCGCTTGGACCCGCTACACGACCCAACCCGCAAGTACCTTATCCCGACCCAGACCCGCTGACCATCAAGAATCAGGAAGTGTTGTGAGTGTAAACCGGAAGTGACATCATCGTAAGTAGGCGTAATCAGAAAAAAGGAGTAAAAATTGCTATTGGTAAGACCCGCAAACCCGCAGAACCGCCGACCCGCGTCTATACCCGCAACCGGAGATTCTACCCGCAACCCGCAGGGTACCACAGGTTTTTGCGGGTAACCCGCGGGTACCAGACCTGCTGCAGGACTCTATTCTGCATTGTCAATTATAGGTTTATCTTCAGTGGGATGCTATGCGATGGGATATTAACTTACGTGCCCCCCCCCCCAAAAAATATTCTGTGGACACAAATGTGTCCTTCTGCAATGCACCATTCCATATGACTGCTAAAAACATTTCAGTGTTAGAGAAGCAGCTGATACATTGGAATGTTTGGGATTTGTTAGAACCTCCCTCACCCCAGTAAATTATTTATTTTCTCCCTCACCCCAGTAAATTAAATTGCTCTTTCCCCCTGGCTGGTACTCTTTTTTGGAAAAACTGTCCCTGGGTTCTTTCTATTTAAGCACAGGGTCACCATCTTACTCTGTTTTCCCAGGGTTCCCATGAGCCTCTGGACTTGTGCATGTGCAGTACAATAAATGTACAATATTATGCATGTAGTAGTCTAGTGTGACATAAGGGATCCCTGGGGAAAAAAAACATGCAGCATAAAAAGCAAAAACATGGCTTTGCAGAGCTTTTTTGCAGAGCAAACGGCCTGGAGAAGGGAGGTCGGTGGCAGCAGCAATATGATTCATATAGGGAGTGGGTCTGGGTTGGTGGGGCCCATGAGAACCGGGGCCCACCGTTTTCTTTTCCCCGGTGTTTTTCTGTTCCACCGGCCCAGTCTGACCCTGGATAAGTGCCTTTACAGATTAGGTTTTCCTTGACTTTTAAAACACCAGTAGGATTGTTTTTCCACCAAAATGGATTCATGCAGCTTAGTTACCAACAAATACTGTTTTATTATTACAGAGAAAAAGAGAAAACCATTTATAAAAATTAAAATGATTTGCTTAAAATAGACTCTATGGGAGACAGCCTGAGTAATAGATCCCATACCTGTACTTTGTCATAGTAATAACAATGTCAGTATGCAGTTTAGTTCTGCACATTTTTAATAATACTTCTTAATTCTGGAAGGTTCACTGAAGGCAGAAACATCTGAAAAGATAAAAATATAATATGAGAGATGGAGAAAAACAAAGAAAAAAATTAATCACGTATTTCTGTGAACTCACCATTTCCATGTTTGACATTTACAGGTGCAGGAACCTGAAGCCTATAAAAGAGGCAGTTTTAGAGAAAATGTTATTTGTCATTTGTTATCTGAGTAACGCTGGTCTCACACATAATTACACACACATAAATATATACAGATGCAGCCACTTTGGTTTGTCTGTTTGACACAGAATATCTAAACACAGATATCCCATTTATCTCATTTAACACAGAAAACTGCGTCACAACATCCCATCTAATTAAAGCATTCACCATTGTGAACAATGGAGCTTTGGTATGCTAATGAAAAGGTTAAATGCATTAAATGAGTTAAGATGACTTAAGATAACACAGTTTCTTCAATTACCCCTGAGTCATGACGCATTTAACTCACAAATCCAAGTGGCTTCATCTGTATATATATATATATATATATATATACATACAGGTATGGAATCCATTATCCGGAAACCCGTTATCCAGAAAGCTCCGAATTACAGAAATGCCGTCTCCCATAGACTCCATTTTATCCAAATAATCCAAATTTTTAAAACTGATTTCCTTTTTCTCTGTAATAATAAAACAGTACCTTGTACTTGATCCCAACTAAGATATAATTAATTTTTATTGAAAGTAAAACCAGCCTATTGGGTTTATATAATGTCTATATGATTTTCTAGTAGACTTAAGGTATGAAGATCCAAATTACGAAAAGATCCGTTATCCGGAAAGCCCCCGTTCATTCTGGACAACAGGTCCCATACCTGTATATATATGATAGCTATATCTATATACAGGTATATATATATATATATATATATATATATATATATATATATATATATATATATATATATAGCTATCATACAGATGGGCTGCAACCAAATTGTAGTACAGGTATGGGATCCGTTATATGAAATTCTTGGAACCTGTGGATCTTCCTATAATTTGGACAATCATACATTGGTTTGCTAAAAAGAATTTAAGCATTAAATAAACCCAATGGCATTGGTGTGCCACCAATATGGATTCATGCTTGTTAGCCGCCCTCAAGTACAAGCTACTGTTTTATTATTACAAAGAAAAAGGAAATAGTTCTTTTAAAATTAGAATTATTTGCATAAAATGGCCTCTGTGGGAGATGGCCTTCCTGAAATTTGAACCTTTCTGCATAATGGGTCAGTGCAGGTTGGGTTTTCTAACTAATCCGTTTTATCAGATAAATCTCTGGTCTGATTGTGCAACATAAAAACATTTCAGGGGGTCTTTTACTAAGTTTATAGTGGGTGCAAAGTGCATAAAATGGACACAATCCACCATGTCTGTTATACTTTTTACCCTGCCCTGTTTTCTATAAATTTACACAGGTTTCTGTGCTCCAAAATATCCTGCATTCACCACCCTGAATATTAGTTGTCAAAAAAATGCAGTGATTTATTGGAGGGGGGGGGGACATATGTTTCCCCCACTTCCAGACCCTTGCTTACCAGAACTTGAGCATCGTGTGTATAGGTTTATCCTTATTTATCCAAAAGTCATGGGATCTGCATCATTGCTAATAAAATGGATGTTACTCTGCTTATGGGACTCTATTATGATTGCATCACTGATGAATTAATGTGCTGGAAATCATAAATGTGTTACTTCCAACCCTATCTGGCTGCACCTTCCTTATAATATCACCTGTTCTCTTCCCCCTCCAGAAGTAAATTGTAAGCGGCGATCTCAATATCCAAAGCCAGTTTCACATGTAGTAGCTCCTGGTATTCCCGCAGTTGCTTGGCCACGTCTTGCTTTGCTTTAAGAAGCACATCCTCGATTTCCGTAACCTTGGCATTGGCATCTGCAAGCGCCATGTCTGTTGGTCTTTGCCAGTGACACTTCTTGCTCTAACTGTGAGCTCTGATTCCAACAGAGAAAACAGCAGGTGGTTAGCATGGGCCATGCTTGAAGAAATAAAGCAGTCAGTTGTTTTTAAGAGTCGTAGCTTAATCTGCTTCCCAGTAAGGAATCAGGTCACGTTTAGTCACAAATATAATGGCAGATAGTCAAGTTTCCTACCCCAATGCATTTATTATTGGTTAGGCCGGGAATACATGGTGTTAACATCAGACTAGTAAGTGATTAAAGGAACAGTAACACCAAAAAATGAAAGTGTTTTAAAGTAATGAAAATATCATGCACTGTTGCCCTGTTCTGGTAAAACTGATCTGTTTGCTTCAGAAAAACTACTATAGTTCATATAAACAAGCTGCTGTGTAGCAATGGCGGAAATTGAAAAACGGCTACATGGCACAGGTTAACTAATGGATAACAGATAACACCATTAGCCAGACAGAGCTTATCTGCTGTGTAACTTGAGCCTTTTCTCCTTTGAATGGCTGCCCCCATTGCTACACAGCAGCTTATTTATATAAACAATAGTTGTGTTTCTTAAGCAAACACATCAGTTTTACCAGTGCAGGGTAACACTGCATTATATTTTCATTACTTTAAAACACTTTTATTTTTTGACGTTACTGTTCCTTTAATGAATCACTGCTGCTCAAAAGGATGAACCGAAGTAAAAAGGATCCATATGATCCCTTTGGGGACCACCTAACCTGCTTTAGAGCCCCCTATTATGGAAGGTGTTATGTACGAAAGATCCTAATATTTAGGGTAATCGAAAAGGTCAATCTAGGGACCCAAGTTAACAGGAAATGTGACGGTTCTTAGGGCATACTTCACAAGTATCCCAAAAAATTTCCGTAACTCAACATTATTCAAAAATATATATTAAAAACATTTCTGCATGCGTTTCGCACCCTCCGCTACTTATGAGAAAGTATCAGAGGGTACGAAACGTGTAAAATGGAGGAGCATGGGGCATGGTACATTTTCAAAAGTACCGGAGGGTATGAAACGCATGCAGACATTTTTTTGATATATATTTTTGAATAAATTGTAAATATTGTAAATGTATTGTACATTTTTACAACGCTGAGTTTTTGAGATACAGGTGCTACATACTGTACAAGGCTCGTTTTAATCTGCTGCAAGATGCAGAGCACAGCAAATACCACAAATGCTCAGTGGATGGGTCTTATGGGGATTTATTTTGCTTCTCTTTTTATTAAAAAGTGTAAATATGATTAGAAGATGGGCCCTTGCAAGTATGTTGAGTTGCTTCTGGCTGCAACTTTTGATTCTGCTGTTGCACAAATGCATTATTGATGTTTGTGTTCAAACAGGGGATGGAGAAGTGTCATTACTTTTTGGCTGCTGGTCGCTCTCCATTCCATTGTGGTTCATCGGAAAATTCGGTCCCCCTTTCCCCAGAATTATCATTCTTGTTGTATGAAAGTATATGACAGTGAGCTGACACCTCTAATCCATCCATACCCATTCTCTGTTCTGTTTAGAGAAAATGTAATTGCTTTCTTCCCCCCCCAACCATGTGACCAGGACCGCCATCAGAAATCGCAGGGCCCCATATGACAAAAGCAGGTGGATTTGCAGTTACCTTTTAACATGCTCACCTGGTTTTGAATGCTTAGGATTTCTGACCTAAGGCGCTGAATCTTGCTATTGAGATGGGTGATCTCACTGCGGCTGCTCTTTAGTTCCACCTCGTAGCGGCCAGCCCTTTGTACTCCTTCTGCCAACTGCAAAGTGATCGGTGCAGTTCAGTTACATAACCAGGAGACAACACAGGCGAATTAGTGAATTCTGTCATTTGGATCTTCATACCTTAAGTCTATTAGAAAATCATGTAAACATTAAACAAACACAATTGGCTGGTTTTGCTTCCAATAAGGATTAAATATATCTTAGTTATCAAATACAAGGTACTGTTTTATTATCACAGAGAAAAAGGAAATCATTTGCAAAACTTTTTTATTTGGATAAAGTGGACTCTATGAGCGATGACCTTCCCATAATTCAGAGCTTTCTGGATAACAGGATTTCAGATAATGGAAAAATTCCTGTAGTAAAGTATTAAACAGTAAAAATACATGTCCCTTTGGAAAACTTTGGTGAGCTCTATTTTCACTTGTTGATAAACTGGCGTGCACCAGATTTACGCTCCATTACCGAAAACTGCCAGTTTTGAATGCTTAGATAGGGCACACATTTCAACTGACCAGTTGGAGCTGATTCTGCACATGAATTGCTTCTGCTAGAAAAGAAAATAATCACTTTTCTTTCATATTAATTGTTGCATGTGTAAAGTTGGCTTTTCCATGATCCATAGACAATCTAGTAACTGGCTCTAAATACAAGTGTGACCTGTTATCCAGAATCGAGACGTGGGATTGATTCCGGATGATTCCGTAATTTGGATCTCTCTGAATTATGGAAAGGCCAACTCCCATAGACTTCATCTTATCCAAACAATCCAAATTTTAAAAAATTATTTCCTTTTTTCTCTGTAATAATAAAACAGTATCTTGTACTTGAGCCAAACTATTAAATATTTAATCCTTATTGGAATCAAAATCAGCCTATTGGGTTTATTTAATGTTTAAATGGTTTTCTAGTAGACTTAAGGTATGAAGATCCAAATTACAGAAAGACTCGTTATCCGGAAAACCCCAGGTCCCGAGCATTCTGGATATAGGGTCCCATACCAGTAGTACAATAGCATACATTTCAGGATTTGTATTCTCTGGGTTGGGTAATTATAAGGCACTTTTCTAATTACTATTCCAGGCAAGTTTCTAGAGCTCTACCATTTATCTTGAAAAATATTTTTCTTTCTTCCCTTGCTAAGAAGTCATCAAACCCATTCTTAAAACTATCTAATGTATCTGCCAATACATCCACTTAAGGGAGAGAATTCTAACTTCATTGCTCTCGCTGTAAACATGTTTTCATCATATTAAGATAGAACTTGCTTTCCTCTAATTGGACTGGGAGTCAAAATAGGCCCTGGCATTCCAAGTACTCAAAGGCCCAAATAGTAATCCACCAGTCCACTAAATAGTGATAATCTATGAGACCTTACAGCTGCCACTCTGGCATTTGCCAGAACCCACAGATTGCCAGTCCGGACCTAATCGGAATGCGATTGTTTCTGCTTAGAGGTCTCTTCTCCAGTGTAAATGATCCCAATCTGGCCAGTCTTTTCCATCCCCCTTTTCATCTTTTCTTACGATTCTTTAAAAGGGGGATCACTGACCCCATCTAAAAACAAATGCTCTATAATGCTACAAATGTACAGCTATTGCTACATTGCTGACATTGCAAACTGGATATCTGCTGAAAAAAAACCTAAATAACTCAAAAACCACAAGTAATAAAACATGAAAACCAGTTGCAAATTGTTTCAGAATATCACTCTCTACATCATAGTAAAAGTTAACTCACTTGATCCACTTTTTTAAGGGAATAAGAGGCTTATATAAAGAAATATATTTTCCTGCATAGCAGAATGATTGTAAGTTATCAATACGCTTTTTCCCCCCAGTAATTTACCCTATTGGCCCCTGTAGTGCATTCACAATATACCTTGTTTCTGGAGAGTGCCTTTGCTTCTTCTTGGCTCCATGATGCAATGCGCTCATATTGTTCCTTTACTTCTTGGACAACTTTGTCTAGGTTTATTGAAAAATTCTGTCCCATGTTTACAAGCACTGATATGTCCCCTGATTCCTCCATCAATTCTTTAAGCTCCTATAGGATTATCACAAATGATAAACACCAAATGAGTGTGTGTGAGGGGTGAAATTAGTAATTACTGAAATAATTGAGTCTCCTTTAAAGATTGATGAGACAGAAATATTGCTGGTTGGCTCATGTGGAGGTTCAACCATAGAACTGAAAATACAATAGCCCTGGCAATGTACAGTATATATATAATGTATATACATGGAGGTAGGTATCGGCGCTCACGATATAGTAGCCACGGATGCCTGGGTGCTGTCCTCATAGAAGATACATAAATTTGCAAAGATGAAGCCGCACTCACAGGTCTTATGAAGAGGAAATCAATTGTGTTCCAGCCGAAAAGTCAGTCGTGCCTAATAAACTTGATTTCTTCTTCATAAGACCTGCGAGTGCGGCTTCATCTTTGCAAATATATATTTCAGAGAGGTGCACTCAAAAATGGTAGGCTAATGCTCAGGTGCTATCTACTAATTCATGTAACAGCATTATAGTATATACAGTAGATACACACTGGGACTTTAAAATAAAGTGAAAAAGGGGGCAGAGCTTGACAGCTCACAAAGATGGACGCAAAGTAACTGCGCTCCGACTAACCGAGACCATCTCCAGCTAGCTACGACAGGCAAATTAGCACGGAGGTGAGCAAAACCCAGGTGGAGGTGACGCTAAGGCATGGGACAGAAAAAGAACCCGAAAAAGGAGACCAAAAAGGTTACCGCTTACTTTGCACAGCGATCACGCTCCCCTCTCCGGGACTCACCCCCCGCCATTTTGGAACAGCAGTCGCAAGAGCCTTCGCCCACACAGTCGGCTATGTCGTCCTCGGAGACCGATGCTGCACCCGCATCAGCACAACAAATCAAAGAAATGCTGACGGAGCTGAGAACGACTCTCCAAGGCGACTTAAAACAACTGGCGACTGATCTGAGGCGGGAAATCCAGGATATTGGCGAACGCACGGCCCACATTGAGGACAAGCTGGGGGAGTTTGCTGAGGCCCACAACGACCTCGTGGAATCCTGCACGAAAGTCCAAACTGAAGCAGACACACTTCGGGATAAGGTAAATGACCTCGAAGACAGATCACGCAGGAATAACCTGCGTCTGAGAGGGGTACCGGAGGCAATCCAGGCCCCGGACCTAGAGACTTACCTTTCCGACCTCCTTAAGGCGATATTACCTGATGCGCACGCTTTGGAACTTTCTATAGACCGTATTCATCGACTCCCCAAACCCAGAGCAGCGCCAGAGAAAGCTCCCAGGGATGTGATTGTGAGGCTTTTATTCTTTCAAACCAGGGACAAACTACTGGCCTCTGCCAGACGAAAAGAGAACTGGCCCCCAACTTATCAGCAGATCGAGATATATTCTGATCTTTCCAGAGCCACGCTTTTGAAACGCAAAGCGTTCCAGGAGATTACAATGTTACTTCGCCAACATAATATTCCATACCGTTGGGGCTACCCGGTGAAACTTATCGTTCTCCGCAATGGAACACCGACGACGCTTTCATCTTTCGATGAAGCGAAGAAGGTGCTGGCAAGATGGAACATTCCCCTTCCGCCTGCGGAGCCACGTCGCACCCGAAGAGACTCGCCTCACCCCACACCCAGCAAAGTCTCTAAAATGTGGAACACTGTTCCTAATGGCTGATACAGATTTGAATTGACGGCCTGTCAAGTTGTCACTGTTTCGGGTGCCACGACCCTGTTCGGTGGTCCTCATTGGAGAACTCTTGGTTATGATACCCTCTGCTTCACTATCCGTTTGCCCCCCCCCCTGACTCCCATGATGAAGATCGAGGAGTCGACTTCTGTGGTCCCTCCTATGGATACCACCTACAACCGACAACAGTTCGACGAAGGTCTTTTCCATTGTCATGGTTATTTGAAGTTTCACTCTAGTTTGACTTGTTTTTTTTTTCAGCTATCTCTCTTGTTTTTTCACAATGTGTTTGTTACTTGTACATGCTCCTCGGGTTATAGGCGACTACCTCGACACCCACAATGGTGCGCTTTTACTCTTTAAATGCTAGAGGATTGAACTCCCCTCATAAACGCAATCAGGCCTTATACTCTGCTTTCCGCGAAAAGGCTGATGTATTGTTTTACCAAGAAACACATTTCTGTAAACTCAAGCCACCCTCTTTTCTTAATAAGAAATTTCCCCATAACTTTCATGCCTTTTCGCCTAATAAAACCAAGGGAGTTTCTATCCTTATCAGCGCTAAAGTGCCATCACGGGTGTCTAAGGTGGTCGCCGACCCCTCAGGCCGTTACCTGCTATTACAATGTACATTGGGTAATACTGACTTCACCTTGATTAACATTTATGCCCCAAATGACCACCAAAACCAATTCTTATCCGCCACTTTAACGAAATTAGCTCACCACAAGCAGGGCAGGTGTATTATAGCTGGGGATTTCAATGTATCTCCTGACCCTTCTATAGATGTCCTTAGATCCGCCACATCCTCGTCTCCCTTGCCTTATGATGCTCAGGCGAGGAAGTTTCGTGAAACCTTACACCATCATGCCCTCATAGATGTTTGGAGAGCTAAGAACCCGGGAGTCAGGGAATTCACTTACTTTTCACCTAGGCACACTACCCATACACGTATAGACCTTATCCTGGCAGATCCCCAAACCACAGCACAAATTTCCAAGTCGTGGATAGGCCTCAGAACCTGGTCTGACCATGCCCCTGTATGTGTAGAGCTCTGGCCATCCAGTCGTAAACAATGCATTAGTTCCTGGAGACTTAATGAATCATTACTGAACAACCCAGACTCTAGACAAAAGATAGAAGATAAAATAAAACAATACTTCCAAGAAAATGCACTTCCTGATATGGATCCCCAAAATTTATGGCTGGCTCATAAAGCGGTCATTCGAGGTGAACTAATCTCTTTAGCTAAAGCCTCTAAACTCCAAGGAACATCCCAACAACTCCACTTAGAGCAGCAACTCCGGCAGTTAGAACAACAATTTCTGACTCAACCTACCCCTGACATCCAACAACAACTATCTGAGACCAGGACCAAGCTCAACGATCTCTCCTTTGCCAAAACACAACATAGATTGAAATTACTAAAACGATACTACTATACTACCGGCAATAAGGCCAATAAACTACTCGTCTCCCAATTAAGACATAGGCAAGCCAGGTCGCGAATAGCCTCTATTTCGACCCCCCATGCCAAATTAACCGACCCTAAGAATATTGCTGACCACTTTGCCTCCTATTATTCTCAATTATATAACTTACAAAATGACTCCTCTGAATCCCAGCCCACTCCAGAGGCAATCCGCCAGACATTCGACTTCCACGTCCCACTCCCATGCAATTGGAAACCCTGAACCAAGCTATTACACAAGAGGAGATTGAACAGTCCATTCTTGGTCTTCACAATGCTAAATCCCCAGGGGAAGATGGCTATTCTAACCTATACTATAAACAGTTTAGGCAGGTTTTGATGCCTCATCTGTCCAGGCTATTCAATAATATTAAGGATACCGGATTTATTAAACCCGAGTTTCTTTTGGCCCACATAGTGACGATCCCGAAACCAGGCAAATCTCCTGACTTATGTCAAAATTATCGCCCTATTGCCTTATTGAATACCGACCTGAAACTCTATGCCAAGATTTTGGCATCCCGGCTCGCCAATGTCCTCCCAACCTTGTTCGCTAACGACCAGGTTGGCTTTATTTTGGGGAGACAGGGCTCAGACAGCACGAGACGTTTTCATACTTTGTTGCATATAGTTAGACAAACCAAACAACCCACAGTCCTTCTTTCCCTGGATGCTGAGAAGGCATTCGACAGGGTCCACTGGTCCTATATGAGGGAGACTCTGAACCACTTTGCCTTAAGCCCGGAATTCATCCGGGCAATACAGCCCCTCTATTCCACTCCATCTGCCAGAGTCAATGTTTCGGGGACCCTCTCGGACGCCTTCCACATCACTAATGGCACCCGCCAGGGGTGTCCCCTTTCCCCTCTTATATTTGCCCTCATGGTAGAACCACTGGCACATAACATTCGGTCAGACCCAGATATCGCTGGCCTAACTACCCAGGCAGGGATCCAAAAAATTGGTCTTTTTGCGGACGATATCTTATTGACATTGACCAACCCTACTGTTACCATACCGAACCTTTTGCATTGCCTACAACGGTTCCAGCAGGTCTCCTGGTACAAAATTAATACCTCTAAGACACAAGCATTACCCATACATCTACCACAACCTACCCTAGACGCTCTCAAACACTCCTTTGCATTTGATTGGAGAGACTCATATGTTACTTATTTGGGAGTTAAGCTGCCAAGAAATCCTGAGGATATTTATAAATTGAATTACCAACCGCTCTTACATAAAGTGATCCACGATTGTGCCAAATGGCGAACTGAACATATCTCCTGGCTTGGCCGTATAGTGGCAATCAAGATGGACCTTCTCCCCCAAATTCTATACCTGTTCAGGACTTTGCAAATCTCTCTGCCCCCGACTTACCTCTGAACCCTGCAGTGCACCATTAATAAATTTATATGGCAAGATAAACAGCCCAGGATTAAATTTCAAATTACCCAATATTCTAGGTCCTCAGGGGGTCTTGGTATTCCTAACATTAAGGCCTATCACATAGCTACGATACTGGAGTCGGCCATCCGTATGCATGCCCCACTGGGGCACAAGAAATGGGTAGATCTTGAACTTGGTTATGCTGTAAACCGTCAGCTCACGCAATATTTTTGGCTAAACAAGCCGTCCCGGCCCCCCATTACTATGCTCCTGCCTACCACCAGACACACTTTGCAAGTTTGGCACCATATGGTTAAGAAACTTAATTTTGGGCCCTTTCCCTCTCCGCTGTTCCCAATTTCAGCTTTGCCTGCAGTTATTCCACAGATTCGAGTAGCTTCGTGGGTTGCGGCGGGCATTACCCAACTCCAGGACATATATTTTGCAACCTCCTTAGAATCGTTTCAGAGACTTTCTGATAGATATTCCTTGAGCCCTCGTGACAATTACACTTACCTTCAGATTACCCACTGGCTCCATTCCCAGTCCAGGGACTATAAAAAGAGTCGACTCAAAACTAACATGGAATATCTATGCCACAAAGCGTGGAATGGGAGACGCATTATTTCGGAGTGCTATAAACAGGTGTTGGCCCAAGATCTGGACAATAAGTTGCCATATATGACTAAATGGGAACAGGATCTTCACACAACTTATACTATACAGCAATGGCGAAAGGTACTAGCTGCCCCCAGGGAGCAACAAAATGTACTAATCATAGAGAGGCCCACATTAAGCTGATCTATAGGTGGCACTTATCCCCAGTCCGGCTAGCTACCATTGTTCCTACTTATCCCAGGAATTGCTGGAGGGGATGCGGACTAGAGGGTACCTTACTCCACATGTGGTGGGACTGCCACATAATTTCCACGTTTTGGCAACTTATTTTTCAGATGCTTTCGCAATTGCTTCCACACCAGCTCCCTATGACCCCTGCAGTGGCCCTGTTACAACTTTATCCTATACGCATATCTAAAACCACTAGGCAATTGCTGTTTCATGTGTTCAATGCCGCTACCACCCTCATAGCCAAATATTGGAAGACTGCTACGACTCCATCATTGCAGGAATGCTTGAATCAAATTACTGCTAGAGGTAATATGGAGAAAGGGGCGGCAGAGAGAGATAACTCTTTGAAGAACCATTTTGAAATTTGGGGTGACTGGTATACTTTCATGGTCACTTCTGACCAACCTAGCTAACACTTCGAGTTTTTGCTGACACGTGAAATTTTCTCTTTTTTTTTCCTTCCCCTTTATTTTATGTGCCTAGATAGCTGATATGTTTATTTGTTTCTGGTTGCTTTTATCTGCAATTATTCTTTATATATTGAAATGTCACCTGCGTGTGAGAAACTATTTTCCTTGACTGTCATGTTTGTCAATACGTCACTATTTCTCCTTTTAAATATTGCAAATAAAACTGAAGTTTGAAAAAAAAAATAAAGTGAAAAAAATCAAAATCTCAAAAAGAGAGACCTTTCTTTCTTTTTTATAATCCCAGTGTGCATATATATACTATAATGCTATATATATATATATATATATATATATATATATATATATATATATATATATATATATATATATATATATATATATATATATATGTATATATATATATATATATGTATATATATATAAATTAGGGATTCGGTTCGGGATTCGGCAGAATCCTTGTGCATAGTCTAACCGAATCCAAATCCTAATTTGCATATGTAAATTAGGATTCGGCCGAATCTTTCACAAAGGATTCGGCCGAATCCCAAAAAGTGGATCCAGTGCATCCCTAATATAAATGTATGTGAAAGAATCAGCTTGAGACTACATCACCTGCTCGTAAACTGTTTTCATCAGATCTATCATCTCTCTTATCTCTTGCTTTCGTGTTTCCAGTTCAGTCCGTTCCAAACTGCGTTCATCTACTGCCTGTACAAACAAACACAAGCATGTTTTATGCGTGTTGCACATCTCATATTTATACACTGTCTCAGTTCCAAACTTGAGGGTTTATTTACAAGCACAAGAGCAAAGTGCAGAATTACATACTCCTCTATAGTTGCCCCTTTCATTAAACCCCAGTTAATTGTGTTCTGAATAATACATAGTACAAGGCACACACACAGGTGCTCATTAGTGATGGGCAAATTTATTCGCCAGGTGCGAATTCCCGTGATTCGCCGCCGGTGAATAAATTTGCGAAACCGATGTGAAAATTCACAGGCGTCAAAAAAAAATGGATGCTGGTGTCCGTTTTTTTGGTGGATGCTGGTGAATTTCGCCAAAAACAGAGTCGTTTCACAAATTTTTTGCCATTTTGAGGGAAATTCGCAAATTTTCAGGCGAAGCGAAACGCCTCAAATTCGCCCATCACTAGTGCTCATTCATCAACATTGGGCAAATTTGCTCCTGAGCAGTAATCCATACCTTCACTGTTTTACTTGCAGCTGTCTGAAAGTACAAACACAGGACTGTGGGTTGAGCTGTCAAAAGTGGGACTGTCCCGCTGAAAACGGGACAGTTAAGAGGTATGAGATTTAGCATGAGGTATGAGATCTAGTTTTTACTTTTTCCAAAAGACTTTTCTTGATTCAATTTCACAATCATCGTTAAACCTCTGCTATAGTCACCATTCCAGTGTGCGTGCTGCATAGATAGATATGTAATAGAATGTCTTGTTTGCTCACATCTAGTAACCTAGAGCAACGAGATATTTATTTTCAAAAGAGCTGCCTTAGCTGCTTGCTATTGGTTTCAGACTTGACAATTGATTACATTATAGTTACTGTAAGTATTAAAGGAACAGTTCAGTGTGAAAATAAAAACTGGGTAAATAGATAGGCTGTGCAAAATAAAAAATGTTTCTAATATAGTTAGTTAGCCAAAAATGTAATGTATAAAGACTGGAGTGACTGGATGTATAACATAATAGCCAGAACATTACTTCCTGCTTTTCAGCTCTATAACTCTGAGTTAGTCAGCGACTTGAAGGGGGGCCACATGGTACATTTCTGTTCAGTGAGTTTGCAATTGATCTTCAGCATTGAGGACTCTACCCCGCAGGACTTACAGACTAACTGGGAATGAAACTTGTAACAGACACAATTCAAAGGGACAGATAGATAGACAGATCATAGATGATTGATAAATAGATACATTGGTAAATACAGTACATTGGTTGATTGGCATTTTTTAAGCAATAGGGTGCAAGGAGATTAGTTGCCTGTGATAATACTTGTCTATCGCCTTCGACTAATCGCCTGCAAAAGTATTACCCTATTTCCAATGGGAAATCATATACAGCGCTTTGCTTTTTTCCAAGTAGCCTGAAATCTCCTCACAAGGCAGGATATTTTGGCAGGAGATATGCCGCTAGTGGTATTGAAGATTTATCGCAGACAACTGATCTCCTTGTGTGTCAGTAACCTTAAAGTCAATGGGCAATTTTCCAAAGTCAATGGGCATTCCTGCCTGGCTTTACAGCAATCAACCGGTGATTTATGTTAATTTTTAGCCCTGTGTCTTTTCATTTATTTTATCCATGCTCAGCATACTTGCTGTGATATATGGGTATTCTGTGGCATAACCAGGGAGTAATTCTTTCTTTGTTTTGGAATATTTACTTACTATGACATTATTAAAGCCAGCTGAACAATGAGAAGCTTCCATGATATTTCACTCTGCTAGTGACCCTTATTATAAAACACTGGGGATTAACAGTGCACACGGAGGAGCAAACGGCAACTGGAAAGGCTTGATGTTTTCACAAAGCAAATTAAGCCTACGGTTCTTATTTAAATACTTTCCCTTAACTAAGTTGGATCACTTTCTGTTTACTTCTGATTCCAACTTGT
Organism: Xenopus petersii; assembly: GCA_038501925.1. Lineage (NCBI taxonomy): Eukaryota > Metazoa > Chordata > Amphibia > Anura > Pipidae > Xenopus > Xenopus petersii. Next base: position 37,462,801 of record CM076674.1, read on the forward strand.
GGTCCTGTGGTTGAAATGAGTTAAAATCTAAATAAACACCAGGGCTTCCATGCATGAGCAACTGCCGATAGGGTTAGCCCTCAAGAACCACATTTGCCAAGTGTAACTGGTTGAACTGGTTTGCAGGGGAACTTTATAAAGCCTCCCAGTGTTCTTGATATAATATGACCTTATCTGATGGAACTAAATGAATGCACTTGAGACGGATTTTAGATAAACTAGGTTCCATTGCAGATGAACCCTGGGAAGGTGACTAATAATATTTTTGGAACTCATTTGTGTGACATGTATGGGATCCATTATCCTGAAACTGCCACCCTGAAAGCTTTGAATTATGTGCAGCCCATCTCCCATAGAATCCATTATTTTAATGAATTGTGTAACATTTTTAAAAATGATTTCTCTGTAATGCCAAAATAGTATGTTGCACATGATTCCTACTAAGCTATATAGGAGGCAAAACAATCCTATTGATTATTGTTTAAATGATTTTTTAGTAGACTTAAAGGAGAACTAAACCCACTACTGTCCATAGTCCCCTCTCCCTGCTCCCCCCCCCCGCACAGGAGTTAACACAATAAATACCTTTAAGCCGGTAATTACCCCTTGTTGCACAGTCAGCGCAGCGGAGCTCACGGGGACCATCTTTACCCGCTTTGGTAATCTCAGTAAGGAAGCTCAGCATTGGCAAATGTGCAGTTGGATCATTTTCCCGGATCGCTACAACTGCGCATGCTCGAAAATGTACGAAAATTTACGAAAATTACCGAATCGACGGAAGAAGACCCAAAGATTACGGAATCGGCTGAAGAAGGCCCCGTGAGCTCTGCTGACTGCATATTTTTAAATAAACTAAGTTGGAAAGACTCCTGTTTAGGCAAAGGGGAAAAAAATCAATGCGGCATAAAGATAGATACATGGGATATACAGACACTTACCTTTTTGAGTTCTACAAAAGAATATTCCACATTTGTGCGACGGCAGAGTTCATCTTCAAACCTAGTAAAGTATTTAATTATCAAATGTAAGCGAGAGAAATAACATGAGAAGCCTAATAGCTACTCTTTAAAAGCTGAATCAACTCTGTTCAAAGTAAGCGACCCCTTTGGAGACCCTCTAACTTTGCATTTAGTTAAAGTGATACAGGTATGGGATCCATTATTCGGAAAGCTCTATGGAGTCCCATAGACTCCATTGTATCCAAATAATCTACGTTTTCAAAAGGGATTTCATTTTTCTCAGTAATAATAAAACAGTACATATACTTTAATAATTAATCCTAATTGGAAACTAAACCAGCGTATTGGTTTTATTTAATGTGTACATGATTTTTTAGTACACTAGGGGGCAAATTTACCTAGGGTCGAATATCGAGGGTTAATTAACCCTCGATATTCGACTGTTGAATGTAAATCCTTCGAATTTCGAAGTCGAAGTATTTACCGCAAATAGTTCGATCGAACGATCTACGACAAATTAAATCCCTCGAATCGTTCAATTCAAAGGATTTTAATCCATCGATCGAACGATTTTTCTTCGACCAAAAAAAGATTGCAAAGCCTATGGGGACCTTCCCCATAGGCTAACATTGACTTTGGTAGGTTTTAGGTGGCGAACTAGGGGGTCGAAGTTTTTTTTAAAGAGACAGTACTTTGACTATCGAATGGTCGAATATTCGAACGATTTTTAGTTTGAGTTGAAGTAGCCAATTCGATGGTCGAAGTAGCCAAAAAAAAACATTCGAAATTCAAAGTTTTTTTTATTCTATTCCTTCAACTAAGTAAATGGGCCCCTTAAGGTATGGAGATTCAAATTATGGAAAGATCCATTATCCGGGAAACCCCAGGTCCCGAACATTCTGGATAACATGTCCCATACCTGTAATGAAAATTACAGATTTTTCATAGGAAAGTGTGAGATGACTGGCTGAGGTTTAGAACTCATCACTAAGACGAACCACTGAATCTGCTAAAAGTGATATTGACAGATTCTAAGAATATAATTGGAACAATATTTGGCAGCAACAGTTCTACTTTTTTTTTTTTTGACAGGAGCATTGAGACAGCACAATTTCATTTGAATCAGATTTATATTTACAATCATTGTATTATAAACAGGAGATATCAGTTATCTTCCTGCATTACTGGAATGAGAAGCTCCATATAAATATATATTATTATGGGACCTGTTAATCAGAATGCTCGGCTTCTGGGGTGTTCCGGCTAAGGGGGTCTTTCTGTAATTTGGATCACCATATTTTAAGTCTGCTAGAAATCATTTAAATATTAAATAAACCCAATAGAATTGTTTTGCCCCAAGTAAGGATTAATTATATCTTAGTTGGAATAAAGTACAGGGTACAATTTTTAAACATTTTAATTATTTGTCTATGGGAGATGGCCTACTCATAATTCATAACTTTCTGGATAATGGGTTTCCAGATAATGGATCCTATACTTGCAGTAGCATTTTGTATAACCTATATAAGAACTTCCGGGGTATATTACTGTATATTTAAATGCATATAAATTCTTTATGTTTTGCTGTGTCTGTTGAAACATTTCCAACTGTCTCCACTTTGTGCCCCCTTCCACTTCTGGACTACATACTTATATCAAATGATGAAATAGGCTTCTGGGCACACTATCAGAATGAGTAATGGTACATAGCTGCGTTTATTTAGGATCTGGTACAAGGGTGCATTGCATTTAGAAAAGAAAAACCCTCTCTGGGCAAAGTCTTACAGAATTATGCATATTTCCCAATCTTTTCAGTTCTTGTGATCAAAAATGTGCCTGAAACGTTCCTCTTTTGGGACCCCACAACAAACCACCCGTAGCTCCTCCATCATAGCTCTTATTTCTCAAATAAGGGTCATAATTAGTGCTTGCATAACAAACAATCAAAATGATTCAGTAATATGCAAATAATTTAAAGAGGTAGAGAGGCAGGAACAGGCAGTCTAGCTGCTTAGTGTTATTTATTGGCACTATTATTTATGTAGTGCCAATAAATAACACTAAGCAGCTAGACTGTCTGTTCCTGCCTCTCTACCTCCTTAAATGATTTACCATTGCATCGGGAGTGGGGTTGCTTCATGAGAAGAGCAGGACATTGTTTCCTTCAAGATTTTCAACGATTCAGTAATGTGGGCAGCTTCTAATGACATTATCAGGGTTGAAATAAATGAGCAACAAAGTGCTCAGTATCAATCAACAAAATTGCTATAGATTCCAAAATTCACTTCTGAAAAAATAAGCCACTGCTTCGCATGGCTCTAGTTAATCATAATAAATGTCTACAAAGCTGATTTGCATTGGGAAATTTTGAAGTCCCTCCCAGCAATTTGCTGTTCCAAGATGGAATGTTACCCTATATATAACCAACATATGGTGAATCACTTTGGAAAATAGTTGTAATTATAACATATATGCTTTCCAGATCCAGTATCTCTACGATGTGTCATCAGGCTTATTAGCTATTAATTACTTTGGTAATTACTTATTCTGCCTCCAAAAGAGATGACATGGCTTATGTTTTTGAGGACAGGGATCTGCATCATTGATGAAAGCAATATATAAAAATCACTGTTTAGTTATTTTTCGCCAAGTATCGCCGTGAAAATGATGGCCATAGACTCCAGTGGGTGAAAATTTCATTGACAATTTTGTCAGCATTTCAGCGAATATTCACTGTTTCGCAAATTTTAGTGATGGGTCAGATTCGCCCATCACTATTGGTGAACCCTGGTTTAGTGGAACACCCAACTGCCTCACAATGGAAGTTCTGTCAAAATTAAATTATGATCCAATTTCAGTATCAGATTAGACCTGGAATGTTACAAAATAAAAGGATTTACCACTGCTTGGATAATATGAGCAACTCTTAGCTCCAGAGACTGTAGGATAAAGTCACACAAGACTTCATTATGCCATTGGGACATTACAGCAGTCACCTGAAGGGGCTTTTAGTTGAGCTAAAAGGCTGTAGAAGAAGGGAAGGAACTAGAGGATGGACATGTTCTGCATGTATGAATGCTGATATTACTATGATTGTTGTGTTTGGATGCATCTAAAGTACTTGCTAATCTGTTCTGCATTGTGAGCTCTAAAGCTTCTAGCCATACGGAGCTTGATTGTGGGTATGGACACATACTGTTGTATTGAGATCCAGCCTAGTACGTTCAAAGATATCAGACTTAGCAGGTGGCATTTACTGGCCAGCTCTTTAAAAACATGAACCGCAACTGGTACATCTAAATAAATTCTCTGGGAAGATCTACTGCCCATGTCTTTGATTATAAATTGTGGTACTCTTCTATCTCTGAGTAATCCCTTGATTGGGCCAAGAAATATGGCTGCTTCCATGATATCTATAAATATAAATATAAAGACAAGAAATCCTGAATAATGTTGTCCATTTATCTCACTTGCAGGGGACTATAAATGAAAACAAGCCTTACTTCCAAACAGGGTATATTTTATTTTTTAAAAAGGTACAGTGGCATCTAAGGGATTGTGATCTAAAATGGTATTCAGGAGAGACTAGATTGTATTACATTTATTAATGTACTGGAGCCATGGGTGTATCATATATATATATATATATATATATATATATATATATATATATATATTATGGTGAAAAAGGGGTTAGCATTGCAGCAATGGGGTCCTGAGTTTTATTCTAGCCAGGGCACAATGCGCAAGGAATGACTAGTTGCCATGGGTTACTAGACCTCAATGCTCAGTTCACGCATTTAACAAACAAACATTGTACAGATATATTTCACTTAAATAATTATATATAGTATATAGTGTAGCGCTGTTGTCAGTAAACTGTCAGTGTACAGTTATCAGAAAAATCAATGAGCTGTAAAGGCTTTGCTGTAAAACCCAACCCAAATGCCAATTAAAGCAAAGCTGCTAAACTTGGCTCTTGTCTCGAAGGCCATAAATCAATGTGCTGCTCGCAAATTACTGGGTTGTCATATCATAGCATGGTGACAAGACTTTAATATGTGTAGGCTGACTAGAAGAGATGATATACAGTAGGGCAATATTTATAAATAAAGGGATCCTGTCATTGGAAAACATGTTTTTTTCAAAACGCATCAGTTAATAGTGCTACTCCAGCAGAATTCTGCACTGAAATCCATTTCTCAAAAGAGCAAACAGATTTTTTTATATTCAATTTTGAAATCTGACATGGGGCTAGACATTTTGTCCATTTCCCAGCTGCCCCCAGTCATGTGACTTGTGCCTGCACTTTAGGAGAGAAATGCTTTCTGGCAGGCTGCTGTTTTTCCTTCTCAATGTAACTGAATGTGTCTCAGTGGGACATGGGTTTTTACTATTGAGTGTTGTTCTTAGATCTACCAGGCATCTATTATCTTGTGTTAGGGAGCTGTTATCTGGTTACCTCCCCATTGTTCTTTTGTTTTTCTGCTGGGGGGAAAAAGGGAGGGGGTGATATCACTCTACCTTGCAGTACAGCAGTAAAGAGTGATTGAAGTTTATCAGAGCACAAGTCACATGACTCGGGGCAGCTGGAAAATAGACAATATGTCTAGCCCCATGTCAGATTTCAAAATTGAATATAAAAAAATCTGTTTGCTCTTTTGAGAAATGGATTTCAGTGCAGAATTCTGCTGGAGTAGCACTATTAACTGATTCATTTTTTCCCATGAAAGTATCCCTTTAAAGTAAAAATCATTACATTTGGTTACATTTTCCGATTTTTGCTACTTTCATTTCCCATTCAGAAAACTTCTGATCCAAATGTTTATTGTTAAAGGGGCTGTTCACCTTTAAATTAACTTTTAGTATGATGTAGAGAGTAATATTCTGAGACAATTTGGAATTAGTTTTTTTTTAACAATGTATGTTTTTTGTGTTATTAAGCTTTTTATTCAGCAGTTCTCCAGTTTGCAATTTCAGTAATCTGGTGGCACGAGTCCAAATGACCCTAGCAACCATGCATTGATTTGAATAAGAGACTGGAATATGAATAGGAGAGGGACTGAATAGACATATAAGTAATAAAAAGTAGCAATAACAATACATTTGTAGCCTTACAGAGTGTTGGTTGTTTAGATGGCGTCACCCATTTTATATAAAAAATGAAGAAAATGAAGAAAAGTTGGTTAGTTTCAGCCATTCTATAGCATACTAAAAGTTAACTTAAAGGTGAACCACCCCTTTAACATGTTTTCTTCTGTCCCTCCCTAAAAATTTTTACTACAATATCACAAAAATTTGTTCTCAATATCAGATTTGGAAAAAACATAGGTTTCATTTAAGACAACTTAGACAGAAGTTTAAGATCACTATAGGGTGCAAGAGTGTATCCCTATGTTCTGTGGCTATGAGATATCCTATCTTGCGACTGAATGACGTGGGTGGGAGTTCTCCTATGAACTTCCCTGCCCACTCCTCACAATGCCTACATCCAGCAGCACTCTATTTATGGGGATGGCATCTGTTTTTTTGCACTTTGCATTCTGCCTTCCATTTTGTAAATGGCTCCTCTTACCATTATTTTATTGTTGGCAGTCAAAAGTTGCCATTGAAATTGAAGATTTTCAGTAACAATTGGCTACTTTAGTGATATTTCCATTATTACATTGACTAATATTTATGGAAGCTTCCTAAGAAATTCCTACTTTAATAAAAATGGCTCGATAAGTTAAACAAAAAAGTAATACTTTAAAAACAGGGCCCATAATTCCAGTTAAAAGAAATCCATTATGACACTGTCCAGTTAGAAGTGATACATTTTTCGTTGGTTTCCATGTGTAAGAACTTTGCTAATGATCTTAAACGGAGTAGCATATTAATGCGGACACTGGACTGCCATACAGGGGACAATCCCATGGGCCATCCTACTTTTCAGCATGTAGGTAGATAGGTTAGAAGGGGCCATACATGGTCTATTGTTCTGATCATTCCAGTAGAAAGCCTAAATGGAACAGCAGGAAGTGAAGAGGATCTCTGGTTCCTGTTCAAGTAATCATCTTCCAATATACATTGTATTGGCAGATATGGTGCATCGGCAACTGAACTGAACACTATCCAAAGTGCATGAATATCTGTTGGAATCTGTGGACCACCATCCAGGTGCTGAAATTAGTTTTTTTCAGTTTATTGCTACCTGTTTGGCCAGCTTTAGATTCATTTTATGACCACAAAACCTATTTGTATATACAATTAACATAAACCAACCAGCAGCTTATTTAGTTCTAGGTTTGGGGCTGGAATAAAAATACTTGTTATTTATATGCAATGTTCTACATTTCTCATACATGCAGTAGTGAATGACATCACACATTTTACATATAACTGGGCCCAGCCACACACAAACATACACCCGAGCACTCCAACTAACTTGTCTTTCACATCATTGACCGAATCCATCATGCCCAGCAGTTGCCTCTGTGTTTGGTGGTTGTTCTGAGTGACATTTTTCACTTCCCCCAGGAGACGACTGATGTAAGACAAGTAGAGAGGCTCCAGATCAGTTTGGGTGGTTTCTTCTGTTTCAATCATTGAACAACGACCCTCCAGAATTTCCCGCTGCTTCTCTAAATATTGAATCTACAATGGATGAATTAGAACTGAAAGATGAGCTAATTAATTAACATTACTCTTTTACTCTTCTCTCTACATGGCATGCTATTATCAAAATGTCACATCTACCTTCTACATTCCAACCCAGCTGTTTTACGTATGCATTGTGACTTGCTTGTAGGCCTCTCTGTAACATCCCATGGGGACTTCTTTAAAGAACTCTCATCTTTTCCCATTTCACACCCTTTCATAAAATTGCATACAGTTTCCATCTCTATAAATCAGTCATCAGCAAAACCTTTTCTACGGTGCTGCTGGATGGGATATATTGCATGCTAAAACTACTGACTTGATCTCCAAGACCTTTACAATCTTTACAACCATTTGTGTTACAGCATTTTCTATAATCTTTGAAAAATATTCATAATTGACCTCACTTTATGAGAACTATTGCATAAGCATACATAATTATTTTATACATTCAGATAGTTTAAACACACCAATTTTGCAGATGTTGGCAGCTTTCCCTTCTTTATTCATGTGTTAAATATGCATCTTTCTTATTATGGGGCAGATTTACTAAAGAGCAAAGTGGCTAACGCAGGGACATCGCCAATTTACTAACAGCTGCAGGCGCCAATTCGCTAGTGAAACAGACTGTCGCTATCGGTCATTCGTACTCTATTGCCAGGCAACGTTATGCTCTGGCGAACGATAGGATTTTACTGAACATTAGCTCTTTTGCCAGAGTCGACTTTGCCACCACAGACCAGGCAAAGTGCTAAATAGATCTTCCTCAATCTTCTGTCACTGACATCATATCCTGTGTGCTGAAAATACATTAAAGTTCAAAAAAACACTGGCGACTTTTCCTTTTTTTTAAGCAGGATTGGCTGCAAAAGTCCTAACTTACTTTTTTTGGGGAACCGGTTTTCTCCAGACATTTTATAACATAAGGAACATTAATTTTACAGTGGGCTCATGTGTAGGGTATTATATTAACTTTCTTGTCTTTATTAAGGTTCCCTGGGCTTGTGTAATAAAAATATATATAATAAAGACGTTCATACAACTTGATGGGGCTGATTCACTAAATTCGAGTGAAGGATTCGAAGTAAAAAAACTTCGAATGTCGAAGTATTTTTTGGGCTACTTCGACCATCGAATGGGCTACTTCGACCTTCGACTACGACTACGAATCGAAGGATTTGAACGAAAAATCGTTCGACTATTCGTCCATTCGATAGTCGAAGTACTGTCTCTTTAAAAAAAACTTCGACCCCCTACTTCGGCAGCTAAAAGCTACCGAAGTCAATGTTAGCCTATGGGGAAGGTCCCCATAGGCTTGCCTAACTTTTTTTGATCGAAGGATATTCCTTCGATCGTTGGATTTAAATCCTTCGAATCGTTCGATTCAAAGGATTTAATCGTTCGATCGAAGGAATAATCCTTCGATCGTAGCATTTGCGCTAAATCCTTCGATATTCGAAGTCGAAGGATTTCAATTCCTAGTCGAATATCGAGGGTTAATTAACCCTCGATATTCGACCCTTGATACATCTGCCCCTAAATTTCCTGCCCTATGTAAATTGACCTAAGCGCAAGATCACTTGCGAAGTTTCGCTACGCACAAATGAATGCTAGCGCATCTTCGCTATGAAATGCTCGCACTGCTGAATAATGCTTGCAAAAAGTTGCCATCGTCCGACGCCCAGGACGAAACTTATAGTGAAATTGCGCATTTGTACGCGATGGGTGTGAAGCTGGTGCTGGCGAAAATTCGCCCGTTAGTGAATCTGCCCCTATGTTTGAGCTTTGATATAAAGATATATATGGGCACCCAAGTTATATAGTATATTAGTGGTAAATACAATATATGTTGCTCCTATATTGCCCACACTTGTGTCCCCATTGTTTCCCAGTTTACAGGTAGTTTCATTCCAATACTCACCTTGTCATTGAATGTTGCCAGTGCTGCTCTTAGCTTTGTCTCCGCCTCCTCTGAGTGCAATGAAGAATGGACGTCAGAGGTTATTTTGAGTTTGGATTTGAAAGTTTCCTCTAAGAGAGTTGAGTGATTGCCATTTGTAGAACTAGAAATGACCTGGCACCTTACTGATGGAGGGGGGCTGGCAAATTCTTCATCCCTCTCCACCGAATCATCTTGTTGCCAAACAGAGAAAGCATGGCTGGATTTCTGAGAGTAAGAAGCCATTAAGGCAGGTTTAGCATATACACTGTGAGATTTAGAAAGTTTCTCTTGCCGTGTGAATATCCCGAGGAGAACTGTCTTTCCAAACTGGAAGCGCACAAGCTGGGTGTGCCTGTATCATAGAGGGTGAGGCTGCAATTACCGGCTGCCTTAAAAAATACAGCGGGGTGTAAGCAGTGTAGTGTACTAATACAGCCGTGTGCCTTAGCAATGAGACAACTTAAACATACACATGTAATGTATGTACACAGACCAATCCGAAGAGACTGATGTGAAAAAGCGGAAACATACACACACACACTCTTTGTTAGCCAGACTGCAGCACATACAAAAGACACAGCACAACACAAAAGCGTTTAAGCTCAGTTACCAAACATGCCCCAGCAGGAACTCTAATTCTTCTCATAGGAATTCTTCTTACAGTTGGAACTGGAGAGATCCTAATCCATTTCTACTGCTGCAGAGTAAACTGAAGATTAAGCATACAAAAAAAATGTGAAATAAATGAAGCATTAACACAACCTTATACTATTATTGGATGATACATGCTTGGCAGTGCTTTGAGCTTCATGGCTTGATATATGATCAGAAACGAGTCAAACTTCAAAAGACTGTAGCTGCCAAGATAGATAAAAAGGGTTGGCAATGAGAGGGTCATTTGGTAAATGGAGGGTCAGATAGGAAGGGATGGTGTAGGAAGATGTAAAAGGGATATAGTATAAGTAATGTCTATATTCTCATTCCTGATCTTGGGGCTCATACACAGACACAGAGCACTTGCGCTTGTAGCACTGGCAAAAATCTATTACATGGTGCAAAGTACAGTGATGTTGAGAGTGATATTCTGCGACACTTTGCCATTGGTTTTTATTATTTGTGGCTTTTGAGTTATTTAGCTTTTTATTCAACAGATCTTTAGTTTGCAAGTTTGGCAACCTGGTTTCTAGGATCCAAATTAACCTAGCAACCATGCAGTGATTTGAATAGGAGACTGCAATATGAATAAGAGAGGGCCTGAATAAAAAGATGAGTAATAAAAAGTATCAATAACAATAAATGTGCAGCCTTACTGAGCATTTGGTTTTAGATTTGAAACCTGGAAAGAGTCAGAAGAAAATGGCAAATAATTAAAAAAACTATACAAAATTAATAATGAAGACGAATTGAAAAGTTACTTAGAATTGGCAGCTCTATAGCATTTGAGGAAATAACTTAAAGGTGAACCACCCCTGTAATGTTTTCCATAGGGAGGCTTAATTTTTAGGGCTCTCCGACACCTTGAATCCCCCAGCTTCTACATTCTCAATGGCATGGCAACTAGGGGCATTCCAGTCAATGGTCAAGTGCTGCCAACCTTCCTCCTCTTCTGTATGCAAAGCTTACTGAATTTGTATTGAGGAGCAACTCCATTCTAAGAGCAAAAGCAGTTGCCATGTGTATGTCTTTGCAATTTGCACCCTGCCCTATGTTTGTTAGTAAGCTCTAGTGTATTTGTTTAGTATGTTTTTTCACATGGCATGCTAATCTTTATCTTTATGTAGCTCTTAAGGAAACTGCTTAAAATAGGATGTATTTCACTTTAAGGTATATTAGAGGCACATTCCTACTTTCCATTCACAATGACCAAACACGCAATCAATTTCTGAAACCCAGAGCCTTGTTGAGACACCCCTATACCCTATACTGTGTTGTACAGACCTAAATTATTTTTACAGAGATAGTGTATATGTTAGAAAGAAATTACTCTTGTTAATATATACTATGCAACTTTTTGTAACATTTTGTAAAATTATACAATTTATACATGAAGATGAAATAATAACAACAATAATTAGAAGAAAGTATAAAATGAACACAGTGTAAAATAATTGCAGAATAATGCTCAGGAATGAGGCCAGTAATATAGTATGGAGAAGAGAGGTATTTAAATGCTGAATAAATACTTTGTTTCTTTGTGTCTCATACAGCATTTGGCAAGTAATTAGGAAATTCCATCCCTTCAGCAGGAGTTACCGTATAAGGCTCCTGTCTCTCTCCCTGTCATACAGCTAGCAACACAGATATAAATTTAGATCAACAACATTAAATAGGATTATTGTACAAAATGCTTAGCTTACAGATATATATATGTGTATATACATGTATGGGATCCGTTATACAGAAACCTGTTATCCCGAAAGCCCAGGTGTCCCATAGACTCCATTGTATTCAAATAATACATTTTTAAAAAAGATTTTCTTTTTCTCTGTAATAATAAAACAGTACCTTGCAAGATTCAAACTAAGATATAATTAATCCTTTTGAAAGCATAACCAGCCTATTGGGGTTATTTAATGTTTACATGATTATCTAGTAGACTTAAGATACGAAGATGGAAAGATCGTTTATGCTGAAAACCTTAGGTCCCAACCATTCTGGATAACAGGTCCCATACCTGTATTATAATATACATATATATGACTGACAAGAAATCCTTTCAGATATCAGGAATCATCAGAGGTCAGGTTATTTCTAAGCAGGAACAGTCTGCTTTATTGAACCTGAAGAGTTGGGGTTATTTATCAAAGGTTGAGTTTTAGCGCTTTGTGAGGTTTTTTATACTGAACTTGAACATTTTCCGATTTAAGAAGAAAACTCGAATGGAAAAAAACTCAGATCAGTGAATTCAGGGTGAAAAACTGAAAACTCAAATTAATCGAGTTTTCTGCAGGAAAAAACCTCAAATCACTCAAATTGATTGAGTTTTCAAGCAAAACCCACCAAAAACATTCAAACATCATGAAGGTTATTAACCAGGGGTGTAACTACAGCAGAAGCAGACCCTGCAGATGCAGGGGGGCCCAGGAGGTATAGGGGTCCCATAAGGCCCTACTTTACGAGAAATTTCAATATGTATTGATAAAACATGACAACCTCTGGATATTTTGAGGGACCTAAAATAAATTTGCTTACACCACTGCTATTAACATATTGAAATGATTCGAAGGGACCTCTGCCATTGGCGTCTACATGACCTTGACAGGTTTTAGCTGAAGTATTTTCAGATTCAAGCTATTTTCAGAGTTTTTTTTAACCCCAAAATCTTCAAGCATTTTTTGTAACCAAAAATTTTTGACTGAATTTTTCAGGAAAACACAACACTACCTTTGATAAATCTGCCTTTTAAAGTATGAAGATCAAAATTACAGATCTGTTATCCAGAAAAACCCCGGTCCCAGGCATTCTGGATAACAGGTCCCATACCTGTACTAAAGGAAAAAGCTCTAAAGCAGTTGATAGTAAAGAGTGTTGGGAACAAAAGATAAAAGTTTTTCATCTTTTAGCTTTTTCTTCCATTCTTTGCCAAATGGTATTTGATCTTAAATAACCAAGTAAACAAACAAAGCAATATGTTGTGCCGAAGCCTTTATGCTTTTCTTATTGGGGTACTTTGACTGTATTTTTGGTTTGATTTCTGCCTTCTCAATTTTAGGTTTTATCATTGAGGACGGCAGAATATTCAAGTCTTGATAAAACAGCAGGAGAGGTCCTTAAGCATAGCTATAAGAGATAGATGTCCAGTTGAGAAGCAGAAAGTGAAATGTGAAGTAAGGTGCTGACCAGCAGATACAGAGTACAGTAGGTTGTTGATAGACTACAGAAAACACTTTTAAGTAATGACACTGAAAGGCATGACCTTGAGGCCATGACACCTATTAACAAGGCATTGTCAGGCTTGACTATAACTGTTAAGTGCATTTAATTTTCAGGGATCCAGGTGTTTTTTAGTCCTCTGGGCACAGTTTACTCATGAAACATCCTCAAATACATCATGTTTCCAAATACCAGTCAGAAGAGTAATGGGGAATATTTTCTACAGTGCCTTGTGGTACAGTCGGGGCCAGCTGGGAAATGTAAGCGCCTAATCTCCAGCCATTTGACTGGTGTACAATGCTACGGGCAGATCATAAACATTGTTTATTTGTATTTCCTGTACGCGCCCATCATTATTGTATTCTGCAGTACTCAGCAGTATAAAGACAATCTTAAAAAGAGGTGTTAACAAGAAGTAAGATCTAAATTAGGGGTTCCCAACCTTTTCTACCCGTGAGCAACATTCAGATGTTAAAAGAGTTGGGGAGCAACACAAGCATGAAAAATGTTCCATGGGGTGCCAAATAAGTGCTGTGATTTGCCATTTGCTAGCCCCTATGTGGACTGGCAGCCTACAAGAGACTCTGTTTGGCAGTACATCTGGTTTTTATACAACCAAAACTGCCTCCAAGCCTGGAATTCAAAAATAAGCACCTGCTTTGAGGCCACTGGGAGCAACACCCAAAGAGTCGGTGAGCAATGTTAGAAGATGCAGGATTCAACCATGGCACTCAGAGTTGCAACAGATTCTGGACTGTATTGCTCAATATATGCGTAAGTATAGGTGAACTGTTGATGGTCGGCCACATGGGTCACTATACTATAAACAATCTACTAATTATCATACTTGAAGGTAGAAACAGGTTCCATACACTCAAAGTGATTGAACAAAAAAAAAAACCCTAGGCATTAAAGGATACAATCTTTACAAAACAACCTTATTGGGTTTATTTAATGTTTAATTTATTTTTAAATATACCTAAGGTATGGAGATCCAAATTACAGTAAGATCCGTTAACCAGAAAATGCCAAGTCTAGGGCATTCTGGATAACAGGTTCCATGCCTGTACAAATCATTTGTAAATCCAATACCTGGAAGCATCTGGAGCAGCCCAGCTGATTATTACATTCTAACTCAATACTTATATATGTTATTATTAATAATAATAATAATAATAATAACAACAACAACACAGTGATGAGTCAATGGTCAATGAGAGCCAATAACAATTATAGGAGCTTATAAATCTATCTATAGAACATATTTAATATATTCATAAGGTATCAGATGGCTCACCAGAAAATGCACATTACTCAGCAAATACTGTGCACAGCCCATCTGAAATGTGCTTTGAGTTGGCAGCTCAGTTCTCCTTGTATCACTCGCCCCAGTTGAGGCAATACAGACATTTAAAAGCAAATCCAGCTGCTGCAATGCAGATTGAGACACTTCTTTAACTAATGCATCACATTTTCTTCATACCCTCTACATAGACTTGGGTACAGACTGCAAAAGTCTATCCAAATCTCAATCAACTTACTGAATAGCGCATACACCTTTGACACACTTTCACATTTTCTAATGCAAATTTAAATCCATATTAGCAAATTGGAGTGAAATTAATATGTTGGCATGGCCACCGGTGTGCTTAGAGAATCTATAGAAGATATCAATTCAAATCTGTATTTTACAAGACCTCGGGTGGTCATACACTATAAGATCTGCTCGTTTGGCGAGGTCACCAAACGAGCGGATCTTAACCCAATATGCCCACTAACGGCTGGGAGATATCGGGTGAATCCAAATGATCGGATTACAATGCTGCGAATGGGCACCGACATGTCGCAGGACTGCAACTAACCAATGCGGTCCTGGATTGTATAAAAAAAATCAAACTTGCGTGATCAATATCTGCTGGATTTTTGGCCTGATATTGATTGGTCGGGAGCCCCACACATGGGCAGATAAGCAGTCGAATCAGTCTAAAGGCATCTTTAATCTGCCCATGTATGGCCACCTTTACTCTGTAACTGACTACATGCCAACAGTTTCCTTTCCCGACAGGGTAAAAATATAGATCCATGATGACACAAAGCTTTGGAATTTGAGTCTGCTTATTGAATGACTCACAAGCATGTTCATCATTTCACAATGAAGGGGAGTGAGCTGCTTATGTAGCAATATCAAAGGTCCCTTAACTTGCATTGATTGAACACATACAATTTGCAACTCTTCAGCATCAATAAAGCAGACTGTTCCTGCTCAGAAATAACCTTACCTGTGATGATTCCTGAAATCTGAAATGATTTCTTTTTAGTCAAATATGTATATTATAATACTGGTATGGGACCTGTTATCCAGAATGGTTGGGACCTAAGGTTTTCCAGATATAGGATCTTTCCGTAATTTGGATCTTCATACCTTAAGTCTTCTAGAAAATTATGTAAACATTAAATAAATCCAACAGGCTGGTTTTGCTTCCAATAAGGATTAATTATAACTTAGTTTGGATCAAGTACACAGTACTGTTTTATTATTACAGAGAAAAGGGAAATCATTTAAAAAAAATGTGGATTATGAAGAAATGTGAGTTATTTAGCTTTTTATTCAGCAGCTCTGCAGTTTGCAATTTCCACAATCTGGTTGCCAGGGCTCAAATTACCCTAGCAACCATGCATTGCTTTTAATAAGAGACTGGAATATGAATAGGAGAGGCCTGAATAGAAATATGAAAGTATAATGAAAGTAGCAATAACAATATATTTTTAGCCTTATAGAGCATTTGTTTATAGATGGGGTCAGTGACCATTTGAAAGCTGGAAAGAGAAAACTATTTAAAAAAAAATGAAGACCAATTGAAAAGTTGCTTAGAATTAGCCATTCGATTACAAACTAAAAGCTAACTTAAAGGTCTAAACGGGAATCCTAGGGCTTTTATTTAATTAAGTGGATCAAAATATTTTCAGTTCTTTTGTATAAGCATCCTTAAATCAGTCAATGAAAATGCAGTTCAGCATATCTGTCCAGCCTTGAATTCTAGGAGAAATTCCACATTGTGCCATCTAAATCTTCTTTGACAAAAATATTGCAGAGACAAAAAAAGTGACAATAAGAAAAAAGAAAGCCTAATGACTTTAATGCATTTGAACAAAAAGTCTTCAAAAGAAAAGTGAGAAAAATTGTTGTTTGCGTAAAAAACGCCCATTGACTTGCAAATTTATCGTTGTTTTGCAATTTTTTTTCGCAGTTTTGTGAATTTTTTGGCAAACTGAAACAGGACAGATTCGCTCATTACTACCGTCTGCAATATCTTAGGCAATCATTTTTGATAGCCAGCGCTACATCTGTAGATAGTGTGCATAGCTGTGTCAACAAGAAATGCCTGATCATTAAATAGGACACACTCCACTTTTGACAGCAATGTACCAGAAAAAAATGACTGATATTCATTGGGAATGTGCCAGAACACTGTTTCTCCTACCGTCAGATAAATTTTGAGATGAGGGATGAGTGGACTCCTTGCTCTTCCTACATGATTGTAACTGTTGCAGTTTCTTGCCCCATTTTCTGCTTTTATTTAAATAAAGTCTGCTTCCTATCTGACTTTTATCTGGACAATCCTTCACCTTGGAACTAATCACTTTTCCCATGTAAGGACTGACTTCCCGAAGGAGGAGATTCGGCTATTATTCTTACCTCTTTGCTAAGAAATTATCCGTGCAGGTATCGAATTTATTATCCAGCAGCCCATTATCCAGAAAGCTCTGAATTACAGGAAGGGCATCTCCCACATACTGCATTTTAATAAATTAATTCAAAGTTTGAAAAATGATTTCCCTTTTCTCTGTAATAATAAAACAGTAGCTTGTGCTTGATCCAAACTAAGATATAATTAATCCTTATTGGGGACAAAACAACCCCATTGGATTTAATTAAAGGTTAAATGTTTTTTTAGTAGACTAATGTAGATATGGTATGGATATCCAAATTACAGAAAGATACATTATCCGCAATACCCCAGGTCCTAGGCATTCTTACTGCCAGGCAGTGTAGGCTGATAAAGAACTCGTTCTTGTTTATAGCTGGGATTTCAGTTTGGATCTGATTCTGACATATAGAATTACCTTCAGTACATACAGAGGAAACATACTTTGTTCTATCCACACGGCAGAAAATGACTTACAATGAACCCCTGTAAGGTGAAGAGGAATGTAGGGGACCTCTGCTTCACTGTAGACATCATAGACCACATGTTTTGCAGATGATTCAAATTAATGATTCAAATGAATGATTCAATGTGTACCTTATGTGCCCTCATGTACCAGGAACCGTGGTCCCATTTATCTGGAGATCCAAATGACAGGAAAACCCCTTTTCCAGAAACCTAAGCATTCTGGATAATAAATTCGATACCTGCCTTACAATGTGTTTCTCAAGATGCTGTGTGTGCACGGCTTTAATCCCAGTATCCACTCCCGGCTTCTCACTCAATCACTTGGTCTCCCAAGATAATTAATAGCCTGGATTGAAGCCATTAAATCTTTTTGAGAAACGCCTCAACATGCTTCTCTATTTCCCTAATGTTCTGTCATTGGCAGACCAGCTCCCCACAGATAACACCATGGACGATTCATTATTCTATTACCTGGGGTTACTGACTATGCTAAATATTCAGTGAGAGAATAGAACCCCTCTTCCATCAAGTACTACAATTGGTCTCCCAAATCAGTTTCAAAATCAACAACCACCGAAGTTAGAAAAATCAATAAATTACCACCAATCTGTAATCAACCTTGTATAATTCCCAGACTCCTATTAACGTTCATGTGCCATATGCTATTTATTCACCATTCTCTGCAATCTGTGCATGAATAGAAATAAAGGAAAGAAAGTGTTAATCCAAGGAAAGACAAGGACATTTAGGGCGTGTAGGCGCCGAACACAGGAAAAATGCAGCATGTTGCATCTCAAACTGCGTTCGGCGCCTACACGCGCCTGTGTGAGTACAGCCCCATTGGAAAAAATGTGATGCGTCTATTCCTGCGCTCCCCTGCGGCTGAACGCAGAAAAACAGAACGCAGGGGAGCGCAGGGAAAAACGCTCGTCTGTAAGAACCCCTATACAACTAGTATGGCATTGTTCTTTCCCTTCACTGCTATGAACAATTGTTGATAAGGAGAGCTATCCAAACACTAACAACTTATGTAAATATCAGTAAAAACACAAGCAAACACTTTAAACCTTAAAAACCATGTGAGATAATACTCATTCCCTCTGGACATAACTGTTGTGACCATTACAACTGCTTCATCTGCTGGCAAAGCATTTTATTTCCCAACAATCAATCCTGAATAAGTTACATCCGGAGACATCTTTGGTAAATAGGCACTGCACTTTTAATGAATCATTTCCTTGAGAATCGGGATGAACAGTAGTCATCATTAATATATAAGAAATTACTTTTGCGCTCTCACAGTTAAATACACCACAGTTCATCCACTTGCCCTCTGACCTCTACTGGCAACTTCTATTGTACTGGTTAGTGAGGCTAGAGGTGGGTTGTGCTGGGTAGGGTTTGTGCTTGGTAAAGCAAATAGTTCTCAAACCCCTTCATACAATACCACTCTATATAAAAAACGTATGTTAATGTGCCCCCATTCTCCAAAATACAAGATTATTGAATGGTGACTTAACAATAACTAGTCTACTCCTTCCCCCCACTGGGCGCACAGAGAATCCTGCCTGCCTACTGCTTGCTTCCCACATCCCCCCACTCCCCACCCATAGGTAAGAGAATGGCTGGGAGGGGGAATTTATTTGCAACTATATAGGAAGTAGAGACTGCAATCTGGGCCCGTGTGCCCCCAACCACCGAGGAGTCTACTTCCTCTATAGTTTCACTTGTAATATTGAATCTGATTTTGGAATTCCATGGTTTGCCACCTATTCTGGAAAAAATACCAGCCATCTTATATTTTCAACCTTCTTCCCTATGAATAATTTTAGCATCAAACATCATTTTTACCAGCCAGGCCAGAAAAATACTGGCTAGGCAGCAACACTAGTTCCAGTGGTATACCTAGACCTCGCTGGCCCCCCGCAAAAGAACTTCACTGGGGCCAGGCATGCATTTCAGCCTCACGACCACAACTAGCAGCCCATCCAAGCTCCTTCCCTTTCTTGCCCTCTTGGCCGCCTGCTGCCCTCTCGCCCACCCATCCTACCTCCTGCCCGCCAGGGCCAGAACTAGGGGTAGGCAGAGTATGCAGGCCTAGGTTGTAAAGCTGGGGGGTGGGTGCCAGGCACACACTTTTTTGCCTCCTACCCCCTAATCTGGTCCCCTCTCACTGCTCAGGTTGCCTAGAACGCCTGTCCCGGTGCTGCTGACCCCCATCCTGCCACCATCTTGCATCCCCAGCTTGCGCAGCTGTGAACAGGGATTTCTTTAAACCTATAGAGGAAGCATACCCCCCCCCCGGTCTGGACTTCAACTAGTTCCATGATCTGGATAAAAGCAGTTGGTCTACAGCCATGTTCATTCATCGTGGAACTCTTTAGTGACTTCTAATAACATAATATTTAACAGTGGTTATACATTATCCTTTCTTAGTACAATATACTTTGTAAAGATGATTTCCCAAGATCCAAACATTGGATCAGAACAGCAGGATCCATTGCAGACAGAAATTCAGTGTGTAAACTGCCCATAACAAAGAGTGCCCTAGAAAACGATGAGAATGATGTCACCAGTGTTTACACAAGCTTCCAGAAAACCTGAATACACTGAACAAAGAGAAGCCATTGAATCATTGAATAATGATGATAAATCTGCCTTGAGGGCTTTTCACTTATAAAAAGTATTATCTGCAATTCCCAACCCATACCAGGCAAGAGTCCAGCAAGTCATACAAGCAAGCAGCACCACCTGCAGCCTACATAGATATGTTCTTTATAATTTAATATTCGCTCTGTGCTACATCCATATCACCCGATCACTTCCAATTCAATTGTTTCCCCCACCAGAGGAGCAAGTTAATGGATACTGTACTCTGTTTGGGGGAAACAATAATACTTTTCTAAAAAATGCCAGTGATATGCAGCCCTCACATGCATGTGTTTAATCAGAGAGAGCCTCCCAGCTTGCTCATTATGCACATGCATGGAATGTTACACTCATGTGACATTCATAAGCTGGAGGACTAAGCTTGCGTTCCAGAATGGCACCAACACTGGGGGAGCTACTGGTGCGAGCAGTATAGTGCTGGTGGGGCTAGAAAAATTGTATATTTTTTACAAACAGATTGCATGCCTGCACCCCAAGTTAAGAAAATAATGTAGGTGCCATCTATATAATCTGCTGTCAGATGATGGTGGCTGCAGAAAAGAGGGCCCACCCCAGGGGGCCTCAATCATTAGCCCATTGAACATCTGGGCCCTTAGTAACATAGTAACATAGTAACATAGTAAGTAAGGTTGAAAAAAGACACGTCCATCGAGTTCAACCTTTTTTTTTTTCTTTTTATTAACTATCTGCCAGTTGATCCAGAGGAAGGCTTAGGTGGTCCACCATACTCTATCCATTCCCCACAAACCCAATCACCTTTCAGCCTGTAAAGCTCACTTTTGTATCTTTTGAGTTCCCTTGGAACCCATAATTGGAGTACTTCTGTTAGCAATGCGTATTTTGTCCCTCACATAGGACGGTGCTTACTCAGAGCATGCCCTTCAATTCCCAGGGCCCAATCATATTGAAAAGAGGGTAAGGATCTTAAATCTGGCCAACAGGCCACCAGTTAGATATCTCTCCTCTCGCTGATCCCCCAGCAGATGTATCTACTGTTTGACCTCACGTATATTGACGTTACTCAGTCTTTCCACTTATGATTCATAATTAAAATAGAAATGTAAACCTAATTTTCTGAAACACTATCCTTTAATAGTGGAGTCAGGTTTTCTTCCTGTGTTACAAAAAGTAAAAAAAAAACTCCAAGCTGATTGAATGAACTTTGTTTTGTACAGATGCATAGAGGTGCATTCCCCATGCTTCTGTCTCACTCTTTCACTCTCACTCTCATTCTGGGCACCCAAACAGCAGGAAAGAGCCACAGGCAGGTCAGGAGTCCCAGATACAACTACACGTGGAAATGTAAAACCAATAGAGGTTGCCCAGATATATAAGATGGAATAAGCTAATTCTGGCACTGCAGGGGAAGCCGTACATAGATTTATTTCATGTAGGGGGAAACTACACCTACATAACCCCCCATAGAATGAGAAAAATAAAGATGACTTTGAAAATTACCAGTAAGGAGGATACACTGCTGGGTTAAAGGGGACATCTAGTATGGTAACTTAGCTTTTATGGCCAGCTTAATTAAGCAAGTTCTTGAAAGTGAGGAATCAGCCATTGCCGGTAGAGTCATATATTGGTTTGTTTATAATGGGGAGAGTATTACAAAGAAGTGATGCACTTTGGTGGTGGTGGCAGATGGGGAGATTAATCACCCAACGACAAATCTCCCCTGCTTTGGACGACTAATCTCCCCAAATGCCTTCAGAAATGTATGCCATACCGCCGGCGGAATGGCATACATATACGAATTCACCTGAAGTTGCATCACGAGGAAACTTCGGGCGACTTTGGCAATCCAAAGTGATTCATATGCCATCCACCGGCGATCCGTTTTCTTGCTAGCGGGAAGACATTTGGGGAGATTAGTCACCTGATATAAAGAAGATTTGTCGCTGGTGACTAATGTCCCTGTCTGTCACTGCCCTAAAAAGAATGATAAGGATAAATAGAGAATTATCAATAAGGACAATGCACAAGTGGGTTATAAGGGTCGTCTGTGACTAGACCAGACATGGGTTCCTTTGAGGATACTCTACTAACTGCACAATAGATAATACAAAATAGAGATAAAGATTAGAGACTTTATGCAGGTACATCGCCAAATACACAATAGGGATTTAATCATCAGGTAAATAATGAAAATGTTGGTCTGGTGCCACCAATTTCCCTGCAAAATTTTGCTTAATGCAGGGGAATACCTACACTATGATGGCAAAGTATTATGGTATCGGTCTGTACAGGCTATAGGTAAACATATGGGGCTGTTCTTGCCAATGCTATGCAAGACTATATTCTATTACTAGCCCTTGCTTACTAGTCAGACATAGATCGGATTGGATTGGGTCACCGGGACACTGGGAAAAAAACCTGTGGGCCCTAACTCTCATGGGCCCCGCCAACCCAGACCTACTCCCCACAGATGGATGAGATGCTGCTTGCTTGTGCACCACCCCCCGTTCCAAACACAGCCGCATGAAGAAAAGGTACCACTGGTTGGGGGGGAAGAGGGTAGAGAGGTGTTGCAGCTGGGGTTTGCAGGCCTCTGATGCGGCAGCCCCGGTGGGCTCGGACACCCCAGTCTGATGCTAAAACATGGATACAAATATCCTGCAAACATTGGATAAAGAGCAACTAATAGATGGAAGTGGGTATTGGAAAATAAGATGTAGTAAGTGCCAGGCCCAGACTGGCAATCTGTGGGTTCTGTCAAATACCAGTGGGGCTACTGTTACTGGATGCCATAAACAATCAGGCCTGTGGGGGGGCTGTTTGGACCTATTATGAATCTCAGTCCAGACCTGGTGTGTGCTATGTAGTAATAGTAACTCTATTTTACTAGAAGCAAAGAAGGTTGGGGTAACAGTCAACAAAATTCAACTAAGACAAAGGAAGAGGGAAAGGTTCAGACTGTAAGTATGAGAGGGGCTCATCTGAAAAGAATGGCCCATTTCTGAGCATCCGTAAAACATCTAAAAGATAAACTAACACTTAGGGGCCGATTCACTAAATTCGAGTGAAGGATTCGAAGTAAAAAAACTTCGAATTTCGAAGTGTTTTTTGGGCTACTTCGACCATCAAATGGGCTACTTCGACCTTCGACTACGACTACGACTTCGAATCGAAGGATTCGAACTAAAAATCGTTCGACTATTCGACCATTCGATAGTCGAAGTACTGTCTCTTTAAAAAAAACTTCGACCCCCTAGTTCGGCAGATAAAAGCTACCGAAGTCAATGTTAGCCTATGGGGAAGGTCCCCATAGGCTTGCCTAAGTTTTTTTGATCGAAGGATATTCCTTCGATCGTTGGATTAAAATCGATCGAATTTTCTGCGCTAAATCCTTCGACTTCGATATTCGAAGTCGAAGGATTTCAATTCCTAGTTGAATATCGAGGGTTAATTAACCCTCGATATTCGACCCTTGATACATCTGCCCCTAACTGTAGACACATAGTATTGATGTAAAGGCATCCAAAGGACCACTTCAAATTTAATTTATTATCCCACCATCTCAAAGCTCAGTGAGCGGATCAAGCATAATCAAGTATGGTGATCCCCATTCCCCCCTATAGCATTTAATCCCCTAACATAGTAATATGAGTTGAAGAGATTGATGGGTTTCCTTGGATACCCTCCCAGTCCATCAACATTAATTACAGTGTAGCAACTGGATATTTTATATAATTTGGTCATGCGAGGAGGAGAAAAGCATGAAAATATGTGCTGCTGTCTCAAAGAATCAAATTTTACTCGTTTTTCACATCTAAATGTAAACATAGTGGGAACCGCTATATTATTTAACCTTTCCAGAAACATTCTCCATAAACTACAGCAGCCTCATTCAAGATTAAAATATATAAGCATTATATATATGCTCAATTAACCTAGGGAATCCATGCTGATATTCTGATTTGTTTTGGCACTGGATAAGTCGCTATACAAAGTAAAGTTGCCCATAGATGTGCAGAATAAGATTTTATTCTCATGTACTCATGAGATGGGAACACTAACTTGCCCATGACATACCATTGTGGAACTAGATGCATCCGTATTGGTAACTTTCACAAATTGCAGAGAGAGTTATTACCATGGAACACTGGAAAACACTGCATTGTGGTTAACAAACCTTTTCACAGTGAAATTGCACTTGGGGTAGTAAATAAGCCTTTATTTATAGATGTATGTCACAATAATGTTCAAGCAGATGACATAAGGGCTCATTTGTGTCTGCACGTGCAATGAGTAAAGTGCAGTCAATCGCAATCACCATGTTTTTTCCCAAAATGCAGCATTTTTGCCAGAATTCCGGTGCCATTGGGGTTGCAAGGAGACTGTGCACTTGCGTGCACATGTCCTTGCAAATTGGATGCAATTGCAGAGAAGTCCATCTGGCACCGTCCATCTGTGCCCATTTTTTTGGCATAAGTGTGTTTTCACCTATTAATCATGGGCATAAAGGGAACCCTGGTGCTATCACCTGGTCAGGAGGTGAAGTTCCCCTGCATCAATAGGCTCAGCAGCATTCAATTTGGAACTAAAGGAAGGAAAGACTGACAATTGCAACTATACAGAAGTGCAAGGAGCACATTTTGACTCAAGTACCTTAAGGGTTGGGGCAGATGGGCAGATTTGGGGAGATTTAGTCGCCTGGCGACTAATCGCCTCTTCTGCATGGCGACAATCTCCCCGAACTGCCTTCCGCCTGCTTGAATGAAGAATTGCCTGCGCTAATGCACTCACAGCTCTTCGATTTCCGAAGACGCCCAAAGTTTCCTCGTGAAATTGTCGCCACGCAGAAAAGAAGATTAGTCGCCAGGCTACTAAATCTCCCCGAATCTGCTTGTCTGACCCAACCCTTAATGACTGCAGGGAGAATGCAAGGACTGTAACTGAACTTGTGGATGTAAACGAGCCCTTGCAATATGGCTGGGTCCATTACAGAGCAGCACATGTACAGCATGACTTCAGGTGTGTACTTGCCTCTAGCTCCTTGTTAGGGCTCACACCCATACCTGCAAACACACTTCAGTATAACTCAATAGTAAATAGGACTTCTGGAAGGATCTTTATTCAAACATAACTCAAAACGTTTATTAAAATGTCACGCTCTGTAGAGCCACAACAGCCAAAAACGTCTACATTCCACACTAAGTAAAAGTGAGCTCTGCTGTCTAACATTAGAGCATTAAAGCTGGAAAGGTGCGCCCCAGTAATTGTGAACTAGTAACAGGAGCACATTTTGTGCAGGTGTAAATACAATTAAGCAACATTTAGAATTTATTGGTCTGAAAAATGAATGGGGTTGCACCATGTTGCAGCAGAAATCCATTCACATCAATGTCTTGTTTTGCCCCATGTACACTAAATGCACTATTAAAGCTGCCTCCATCTACATTTATTTATTTAATTGTTATAGGTAGTGATGGGCGAATTTCTCAACATTTCGCTTCACCGAACAATTTGCGAATTTCCTGCGAAATTTGCGAAATAGCGAAAAATTTGCGAAACGCAAATTTTGACGCCGGCATCCAAATATTTTTGATGCAGCAACAATTCTGACGTCGGCGACAATTCGGACGCTGGATTCAATTCTGACACCCATTAAATGGGCGCCTAGAATTGTCACTGGTGTCGGAATTGTCACCAGCGGCGATTGTATATTTTGACACCAGCAAATTTTCGCCTGCAAATTTTTGCGTTGATTTTGCAAATTTATTCGCCCGCGGAGATTCGCCGTGAATTTGCACCTGATGTATAAATTCACCCTAGTTGTAGGCAGAGTAGCGTAGATACTCAAAAGTATCTGCGTTTTGCAAAGCATTTGGAGATCCATTTTGATGGAATTAAGGAACTCTCCAATTATAGTCACTAAAACGTTCTATACCATTTCTAAAATAATCAAGTTACTCTTCCCTATCTCCCTCTTAGTAATCTGTCTTTCTGTATGTAGGAGTCAAAGTCAGACAGTGCCTGACAGCCTAAATTGGTATGTGCTTCCAGCCAACTGTCTTTTCAAAATGTCTTTCAGAATGCACAAAGCTGCATATAGAAACAGATACTTATGAGATGGGGATAGTGAAGACTAACTTGATACTTGTATAATTTTTAATGGATTATATTGAGAAAGTGTCTTATGTGCATAAAAGGAAACTAATATTACATTTTCATTTTCACACTACATTTTACTTTTTAGCTGCCTCATTCTTGTCCTCTTCCAAAAATCTTTATTTAAGCCTCATCTCCTGCATTTATAATTTTGAAGACTAAAAATAAGACAATGAAACAATACAAATGAAAAGGGGAACGGCACCTCCTTTTATGCCTAATCTGTTCTAAAAACCCTTCAGGCACCATAAAAAAAACCTCCCTCCTCTCTGCTGTCATTTGCCCACTGCTCCCCCTGCTGGTAGGTTAAACACTCTTTCTATCTCTTTCCTATCATTTTCAAAAACTCCAGTTTCCAAAAAATATAACCAAGGGACGGTGGTCCAGGTTTAGGTGACCAGCCTTACCCTTTAGCAAAGGCAGCTGAAATCCATATAGAAATAACAAATAGGTGGGTACTGAAGGAATCCCCAAAGGCTAGGTGAAGCCTTACGCGTTTTCTGCTTTAAGGCTTTCAGCGCACAAAACACGTAAGAGATATTCTCAAATAAATCTTATTTTTGAAGTTCATCTTGCCTTTGTGATTGACTTGAGTGCCCACCTCTTTGTGGTTTCTCAAATAACATAAACGGTAGTGTTGGTGTAACAAGCAGCTGGAAACAGTAAACCATGAAAATTGTAAAACCTCTCTGAACTGGTGGATTTTCTGGTGCTTTTTTATTTTGCAAAGCCTATCTATTTACCCAGTTTTTATTTTTAATCTGAACTGTTCCTTTAAGACAAAAGTATCTCTTTATGTAAAAACCAACAGTTTGTGTTTACTTGAATGAGTATAACAGAAACATGGGCATTGGTAATTGTTAAGGACATGGGCACACGGAGCATAGGCTCTGGTTTTCTAGGAATCGCCTCATCCTTCGGAGAGAGAACGAGCATTCAAGACTACCGTAGGCTGATACACAGTCTGTTGCGCGACTACAACATCCGCGACTGCCTTGAGGAAGAAGAAGACTAAAGACTCTCTCCTCCCCCTTATCCTCCCCTCACTGTCTGTTTAAGTGGAAATAAAGCTTCGGGCAATTCAAACGCCACTATCCCCTCCCTATACCACCCCCCACCCACTCTGCCTCACCCTCGTTGCTTTATCTGATATACAGTATTGTGCCACGAAACAGCATTGATACGGAAAACTTTTATTTTTTATATATTTATATTATATATATATATTTCTAATAAAAGTATATTTTTCAATAAAAAAAAATAGGCTCTGCAGCTCTGAGCCTGTGTATTTTTTCAGGTTGAGAAAAGCAAATCCACTCCATGCCCCTGCTCCATTTATACTGCCATGGTGCCGAATGTTAATAAATGACCCCTAGTGATTACCTGGGAACATAAATGGAGCTCTTTAAATTGGCATACATGTAAGATGACAAAACTATTCATATAACCGAATGAACATATAACTTTAATGAAAATGTGTTCAGTTATTTAAAATAGGAAACTACAGCCTCCAGTCTACTGGGCCTGCCATTTTGTTTTGCATCCTGTCTGGGTTCTCAGTAACAAATTGACAGGGGCTCTTTTATTATAGGGGATTCAGCAAGCAAATCCTTTGTATGGCTGCTCTCCCTTTCAAATATATGGGTCAGTCATGGAAAGATGAGCGTCATTGGGTGCAGCTTAGTATTTTACAGGCAAGGTGCACAGAGGTCTTGAAGGTGCCCTATTATGTACAAACTGACACTGGACTTTAAATTGTGACAGGGGGACAGACAGTATACTATGCTCTTGTGTTACCTTGTTTCTTGTACCCCATATAAAACAAAGATGGGTGAACGTCCCTCAACCCTAAATGAGGTTGACTAATTTTTAGGCCAGGGTATTATCTGCTAATCTTATACCTGGCGTTATGTTGATATGAATGCTGATTCAAATTTATGTGGGGCACAAAGTCTATTTAAACTGTGCCCTCAGCTGTGAATTGTGACTCTATCTATTATCTATCTGGCTATCATCTATTGATCTATCTATCTATCATCTATCTATCTATCTATCTATCTATCTATCTATCTGTCTGTCTGTCTGTCTGTCTGTCTGTCTATCTATCTATCCATCTGTATGTCTATCTATCTAGCTATCATGTCCATGTACATATCTATCAGTCATCTAGCTATTTATCTATCTCTCTGTCTCTCTTTCTGTCAGTCAAGATCACTATATACGTAGCTAGCTATCATGTCTATATACTTATTTATCAATTGTCTATTCTATCAATCATCTATCAATTATCTATCTATTAAAGCAAGGCCAGACTGGCCAGACGCCCTAGGCAACCTGGCCGGCGAGGCGCCGGCTAAGCATGCGCCTGCGCGAATTGTCTGTCTATCTTTCATCATGTCCATCTACATATCTA
This sequence comes from Xenopus petersii, assembly GCA_038501925.1. Taxonomy (NCBI): domain Eukaryota; kingdom Metazoa; phylum Chordata; class Amphibia; order Anura; family Pipidae; genus Xenopus; species Xenopus petersii. The sequence goes on from CM076674.1 coordinate 37,491,586, forward strand.
TCAGTCATCTATCTATTTCTCTGTCTGTCTGTCTGTCTGTCTCGATCACTAGCTAGCTATCATGTCTATATACCTATCTATCAATCATCTATTCTATCAATATATCTATCTGTCTATCTATCTATCTATCTATCTATCTATCTATCTATCTATCTATCTATCTATCTATCTATCTATCTATCTATCTATCTATCTATCTATCTATCTATCTATCTATCTATTCTATCAATATATCTATCTGTCTATCTATCTATCTATCTATCTATCTATCTATCTATCTATCTATCTATCTATCATCTATCTATCTATCTATCTATCTATCTATCTATCTATCTATCTATCTATCTATCTATCTATCTATCTATCTATCTATCTATTCTATCAATATATCTATCTGTCTATCTATCTATCTATCTATCTATCTATCTGTCTATCTATCTATCTATCTATTCTATCAATATATCTATCTGTCTATCTATCTATCTATCTATCTATCTATCTGTCTATCTATCTATCTATCTATCTATCTATCTATCTATCTATCTATCTATCTGTCTGTCTGTCTGTCTGTCTGTCTGTCTGTCTGTCTGTCTGTCTGTCTGTCTGTCTGTCTGTCTGTCTATCTATCTATCTATCTATCTATCTATCTATCTATCTATCTGTCTATCATCTATCTATCTATCTATCATCTATCTATCTATCTATCTATCTACAGTGTATATATACATATAGTAACAACTAATGGCTATGTTCAGAATACTCACTATATAAATATTGACAATTGCCTCTACAGCTGCTTCTTGCAGCTCCCATCCTTCCCATTGTCTTTCAGTTGATCCCTGTGGTGTCTGATTAAGAGAGCAAACATACAAATATTTGTGAGATAAACCTTTGGGTAAGCAAGCACTGAGTGAGATGTACTGCCAGTGTAACTATATATACAAATGAGCTGGAATTCATAATGAAATGAAATGACAGGACTGGCCAGACCAGGAGGGATTTGTGCAAGCAGCCTGCTCTAGTACAGTGATCCCCAACCAGTAGCTCGTGAGTAACATGTTGCTCTCCAACACCTTGGATGTTGCTCCCAGTGGCCTCAAAGCAGGTGCTTATTTTTGAATTCCAGGCTTGGAGGCAAGTTTTGGTTGTATAAAAATCAGGTGTACTGCCAAACAGAGTCTCAATGTAGTTTGACAGTCCACATAGGGGCTACCAAATGACTAATCACAGCACTTATTTGGCACCCCAAGAACATTTTTCATGCTAGTGTTGCTCCCCAACTCCTTTTACTTCTGAATGTTGCTCACAGGTTTAAAAGGTCAGGGATCCCTGATAAAGTATATAGTATATGAAACCCTATTTTCTATAAAAGGCGGCATATTTAGTAGCCCTCTGCACAAATTGCCTTAATCACCTTTAATATGGGCCAGTGCTGTGGATCAGATTGTATTTTCCTATATATAAAGCCAAACGTAATTTTGCAAAGTAAAGGCTAATGATGTTTATTTAGGAATTACCCTGATCTTCATACCCTTCTCAGTTTCATCAGAGGAATCTGGGAACTTTACATTTCAAAACACTCTCCCTCCAGCTGGGGCCCCCACCCGACACTCCATTGTCCTGACTCACAAGAGAAGCAAACGCCCCACAAACACATAGATTGTATACAGTAGATTTTATACAGTAGATTTTATACAGTAGATTGTATACAGTAGATTGTATACAGTAGAACGATGCTGCTGGAATCTCACAAGTGACTTGCACACCGGAGCCTAGCTTATTTAACAGCCAGACAGCACAAAGGACCATGTTGTAGCAAAGAATATCCCAACAATGAGAGTAATTTATGCTTGAATGAAAGAGGTGTGTTGCAGCTGACACATTTGTAGGAGTAAATCCTATAATACGTAACATATTAGTCATTTACTATATGCTCATTGTCTTTGGTTAATGGAAAGCAGCAGTGGACAAAGCTCTCCAAATTAATATTAACATTATTAACATGTATTTATAAAACACCAACATATTCTGCAGTGTTGTGCAATAAATTGGTGAATACATTAAACATACAAGAAAACATACAAAATAACCAGTAATCAATACTAACAGTAAAGAGGGGCCCTTTCCAAAAGAGCTTACAATCAAAAATGCTACTATCCTAGTTGTGTCTAGCAGGTGCCCACACTGTCGTCATTATTAGTGTTTATATTGTTGAGTGATACTGTGCTTCCAGCAGAGTGAGCCCTTCTCATTCCTTCTGCACCACACCCCAACTAATCTCTGTGTGCTTGTATTGACTGCTACACCTATCTGATACTGTCTGCCGTCCTATAATATATATTACTGACAGTATTGTCCCACGTTCACAACAAATGGGTGCAGAAACCCAAGTTGTATTAACTTACGAGAAGTTGAGCTAAATTAACCAATTAAATGTTAAACTGCTTCACTCCTAATGAACTACAGGTATATGCTTTATTAGGCATAGACATATGCATACACTTAGCAGTTCATTTGTAGAGATGGCGCGAACTGTTCGCCGGAACATCGGGTGTTCGCGCTCGCCGGAAGTTCGCGAACGTCGCGCGACGTTCGCCATTTTGGGTTCGCCATTGTTGGTGCTTTTTTTTGCCCTCTCACCCCAGACCAGCAGGTACATGGCAGCCAATCAGGAAGCTCTCCCCTGGACCACTCCCCTTCCCTATAAAAACCGAAGCCCTGCAGCGTTTTTTTCACTCTGCCTGTGTGTGCTGAAGAGATAGTGTAGGGAGAGAGCTGCTGCCTGTTAGTGATTTCAGGGACAGTTGAAAGTTTGCTGGCTAGTAATCGTGTTGATACTGCTCTGTTATTGGAGGGACAGAAGTCTGCAGGGGTTTGAGGGACATTTAAGCTTAGGTAGCTTTGCTGGCTAGTAATCTACCTTCTACTGCAGTGCTCTGTATGTAGCTGCAGTGGGCAGCTGTCCTGCTTCTGATCTCATCTGCTGACTGCTGCAATAACAGTAGTCCTTGTAAGGACTGCTTTTATTTATTTTTTTGTTCCAATACAGAGCAGTATCAAGCAGATTACTAGCCAGCAAACTTACTATCATCTGTCCCTGAAATCACTAACAGCTCTCCCCCTACACTATCTCTTCCAAGCACACACAGGCAGATTTTTCAGATACATTTTTGCCCTTGATCCCCCTCTGGCATGCCACTGTCCAGGTCGTTGCACCCTTTAAACAACTTTAAAATCATTTTTCTGGCCAGAAATGTCTTTTTTAGATGTTAAAGTTCGCCTTCCCATTGAAGTCTATGGGGTTCGCGAACCGTTCGCGAACCGCTCGCATTTTTGCGCAAGTTCGCGAATACGTTCGCGAACTTTTTTTCCGACGTTCGCTACATCCCTATTCATTTGCTAAAGTTTGATATAGGGTGATAATGGCTTATGCCAAACATAAAGAAGAAAAGAAAGGCAGAGAGGTATTATCTGTAATTGCAGATTGTTGGACACACATATATATTATCTGTTGGATTAGTGACAAGCAGTGTTGGACTGGAATGTCCAGAGCCCACCGGGCTCCCACGAGTCCCCCCTCCCAACTTCTGCACAGACCTTCCCACAAGGGCAACTGGTCTCCTGGCCACCCTCCGCGACGTGTCTCTTTTACCTTCTTTACCTGTCGCTGTGATGGGGGGGGAGGGGGGGCAGGGAAGGGTTTCCAGAGTCTAGGGAGAGTGGGCTTGGGTCAGTGGGGCACATGAATTCTGGGCCCACCTGTTTTTTACCAGCCCAGTCCAACCATAGTAATAAGTATTGGCTCCAGTTCCTATCTCTTCCTGAAAAGCAACTTTATACGAGAAAAAAGCTGCATGCAAACGAAATACAAAGTTGGTTTTAACTGAATGGGATCCCTTATCTGGAAACCTGCTATCCAGGAATGCACTGAATTACAGGAAGGCCACCTCTGTTAGAACCAATATAAAGCAAATACTTCTCAATTTTAATGAATGATTTTCCTTTTCTCTGTTCTAATAAAATGGTACCTTGTACTTGATGGTATCTAAGCTCCATATTGGTGGCATAACCACTAAAAAATCGGGTTTATTTAATGTTTAAATGATTTAAATGATGGTGATACAAATTACAAAAAGATCATAATCCGGAAAACCCCAGGTCCCAGGTGTTCCGGGTAATAGATCATATACCTGTATTAGTGAATACTTTGATAGTAATTAATAGAAAAGGACAATGATTGATAACCGGTATTAATAGTTTGGCTGTGCATTTATAAATTGGTAATGACCAACTCATCTAATAAACTACTCCTCTAGTGTTTCCCTTTGTAATGTCATAAAGAAAGAGTTCTAGCTCAATATGGAGTTGACCCAAAGGGTTTCAAAAACATTACAATATGAAACAACACTACAATTACTTGTTATGTTCGCATAGATAACCCTATCACAAGACGAGTTTGATGCATTGCACTCTGTAGTAAACATGGGAAATGTCTATGTCCACAATAAAATGTACAACCTTAATGGCCACTGAGCTACAATTAATTTGATGGAACTTCAGTCAATGGATGGCTTCAAAAGGTACAAAAATGTCTGTGTGACTGGCCAAGTGGATGCCAAGTAACTGACACATTTGTTACTAGTTGTGGTTTAATGAGGGAATTAGAGTTGGTTCATTGTGCCTGAGTTCACTGTAAGTTGCTTTCTTGGGGCAGTTAATCACTGTTGTAATTCTGCTTATCTTACCCTTGTCTTAATGCCATAATCATCAGTCATAAATGACCAATTATTGGTAAATGGCCAGTGATAACAGGAAACAGCCACTTGACTGAACTTTGATGGGTGCACGAATTATCTGCTCCTCCAATTATCCTTGCCAGAACTGTGCCAGCCTGACCTGAAGGTGAACATAAATGTGTTGGGTCATAAAAGACCCCATAGGGTGTAAGTACAAGAGTGAGCCCCTTAGTGTTCACTTCTTAAGGACTCACGTCCCCTGGATGCTGCACTCTGTACTGAGTGTCGGGTGAATAATCCATGAAATCTCAGTGAAGAATGCTCAGGGTGACCCTTGTTGCCTGCCTGATTTTGCTGAATAATGGTCTGTGATCTGATCCCAAATGCTATCTCACCCATCGTCCTGGCTTGCTCCGTTTCTGCTTCCCATATTTTTGGCATTCTAGTCTGCCACTGCCAGTGAGGACACATTGGGATTCTCATGTCTGAGATATGACCCAGAAGCACCCTAGTAGCTGGGGTTCAAGCTGAGAGTAAAGATGGACTTTATAAGCAGAATAATAGCTTGTAACTGCCCTGTTGGATCTGAATCGCCTTTTGTCACATTTGGCAAGCTTTGTCTTTACATTAGGCATTTTTCTGATTAATAGGTTCAAATATTTTGTTGGAAATCAAAATATATATATATATATATATATATATATATATTAGGGATGCACCGAATCCAGGATTCGGTTCGGGATTCGGCCAGGATTCGGCCTTTTTCAGCAGGATTCGGATTCGGCCGAATAATTCTGTCCGGCCGAACCGAATCCGAATCCTAATTTGCATATGCAAATTAGGGGTGGGGAGGGAAATTGTGTGACTTTTTGTCAGAAAACAAGGAAGTAAAAAATGTTTTCCCCTTCCCACCCCTAATTGCATATGCAAATTAGGGTTCGGACTCGGTTCGGTATTCGGCCGAATCCTTCGTGAAGGATTCGGGGGTTCGGCCGAATCGAAAAAAGTGGATTTGGTGCATCCCTAATATATATATATATATATATATATATATATATATATATATATATATATATATATACGACATTTATTACCAATTACTTAATTAATTCATTTCCTCTACATAGCATCTCATTTAAATGTGTGAGGGCCATACCCTTTGTAAACTCCAATTTTTTGCAACTTGCAAGTCAGGCAGATCTCTCTCTCTCCTCATAGAGACAGAACAACAAGTAAAGTAAGAAAATTCAGCGTGGAGAAATTGAGTTTCACTTAGAATTCACACATTTTTTGAATGCAAATGCCGGATTTCTTTGTGTCATCCTATGAAAGTTAATTATCTTGCCTTTGTTGGTAAATACATAATAATTACACTAACTTAATTCCACTTTCCAATAGCATGCATAGACAACATGCACTAATTAGTAGATAAGGTTGACAGATAACAACTCGCCCAACTTGCTCGCCCTGTTCCTACCAAGCAGGAATGCTGTACAGAATGCTCAGGCCAAGTGCTGCTATTACCTAGCATATCATTTATACAAAACCACAACTTAGCTGTTGCCATTGTCTACAAAATGTATCTCTCAACAATTACTTTTACTCATCTGAAAATAAAATTGTCTTTTCCATGACAGGTTAATTGATTGGTACATAAACCGCACAGACTTTGAAGCAGGGACAGTCAGGCTTTTCATTTGAGGAAGGAACAGACAGGCCCTTCCAAAAACTTGTGCACCGTATAAATGGATCATTAAATGCGTTAGTTAGGGCTTGCATGCTCCCCAGTTTCCCACTTAAACATAAGAGCTTTCATTAAAGGAATTATAAAAGGAATTATAGTTATTATGCATAAAATCATAGTGTAACACTGGTTAAATGATTATCACAGTTAAATGATTATCACAGTTATATTATACAATGGCTCAGGCCCAGACTGACAATCTGTGGGTTCTGGCTAAGGTTGCCACCTGGCCGGTATTTCACCGCCCTAGCCGGTAAAATACCAGCCCAGGCCGGGGCAGGTATTACAAATTTACCAGCTGCTGGTAGATTTGTGATCACCATTCAAACTGCTCCCGGCCTGCCTTCGATGCACCCTCAGCCCACCCTTTTCTTCCCTCTATAGCTAAAAGATACTTACCTTTTCCACGCGCCACGACTCTGGCCCACCCCTTGATGTCATGGCCATGCCTCCAGTAACAGCACTATGCCGCCCCGTGACATCACAACCCCGCCCATTTTAAGAACGATCCTACACCTCGTGGACCAGCCCCCTTCCCTGGCAGGTAAAGATTTTTCAAAAAGGTGGCAACTCTAGTTCTGGCAAATGCCAGAGGGGCTGATTTAAGAATCATAGAAAGTCACTGTTTAGGGGGCTGGTGAGGGCTGTTTGGGCCTCTGTGTACTTGGTTTCCTTTCCAGACCTGAGATAGATCACTTACAAATGGTGCCATTAAGTCTGGGGAATCCTGAAACTACCACCATTTTTGCCATATGCCTCTATTAATTGGGCTGTTTGGGCCTCTATGTACCTGAAATGACAGGGTTTATTTTGATTCTTACTGCAGACCTGACCAGGCACCACTCTGGCAGTAGCTCCAGGGTTCCAACAGTGGGTTTCCTCAGTAGTTGCTCCAGACTTGGATGCAAACAATGTTTCGAATGTGCACTCTAGAGCAGCACTGCATTATGGATAAAATAGGTGATTTCTGTCTAAAATTACATGTGAGAGCATAGATGACTTTCTATCTTAAAGGAGAAGGAAAGGTTAAAATTAAGTAAGCCTTATCAGAAAGGTCCATCTAAATACCAGTAACCCCCCAAAGTAGTGCTGCTCTGAGTCCCATGTCAAAAGCAACACTGCATTTCTTTCCTTCTAGGTCTAGGGTGATCCAACATAGTGAAAGAAGAACAAAAAGGCTGATTTCCCCATTTCCTCTATGATGCAGCCTTGCATACAATTCAAGACCAATTTTCTATGAATAAAAATACTTTAGGACCTAAACTGTTAAATAACCCCATATAGCTGCAAAGTTAAATCTCAACTATAGAGGCTTCGTTTTTTATTGATATTTTGACTTCTATTAGCTTTGATCATGTCAGTATTAGCTTCAGAAGAGACAGGACTATGATACAAACTGCAATAACAGTCTCAGTACAAATATGGAATAATCTCCTGTCATTTTCTGTGGAAATCTTGCCTTGACCCTGTCTGTTTACTTGCCAGAACTTGTACATTGCATTGTTGGTCCTTAACTTCAGTAATACCAAGTCATGGCTTAGTATGTAGTGGACTCAAAACCAAATCTAAAATAAAAGCTTACATGAAGAGAAAAATAAAATACCAGCAGGAAGCAGAGGTATGGAACCTGTTATCCAGAATGCTTGGGACCTGGGGGGTTCCAGATAACGTATCTTTTCACAATTTGTATCTTCATACCTTAAGTCTACTATAAATAAATTAAAGTGATGCTGATGCAAAAAATCTAAAATATTATGTACGTTAAGGGGGTTATGTATCAATGGTTGAATGTTAGAATTTTTTATACCACGGATGTGCTTGAATGAACTCACAACTAGAATGGTTCCTTATTTAAGAAAAAACAATTCAGTGCGTTCGAGTTGCGAAACCCAAAAACTCGAGTTGGTCGAGTTTTAGGCGAAAAAATGCTCCAATCAATTGGATTGATCAAGTTTTCAGGCAAAAGCCTCCGAAAAAAACTCGAACATCATGAAGGCTGCAAACAACTCCAAATGGTTCAAGGGACCTCTGCCATTGACTCCAACATGGCGTTGACAGGTTTAAGATGGTGTATTTTCGGATTTGAGCTATTTACATGGCCGGGGTATAACAAATATCGAAAATGTAACTTTTAACTAAAGAAATCAACCTGAAAACTGGATTATTTGGTTAAATGATAGTCTGTGGGAGATGGGCCCTTCCGTAAGTCGCAGTTTTCTGGATAATGGGATTCCTGATAACGGTTCTTATACCTGTAGTTATGTAGTTTAGTTAGTGACAATTATGGTTTTGTTGGTAGGCCTTGCTGCCCTTGTAATTTGGATGTGCAACCTTAGTTTCATGCAGAGGCAGTTTCAGACTTTCTGTTGTTTTTTGGAGTTGGAGCCGTAAACATTTTATTGTAAATATTCTAATCCTCTGGAGAGCAACAGGCTTGTTTTAGCCCTGTGGACATGTAGGCTATACACTGGCCCTATTCCATTCAAAACTATTTACGCACAGACAAAAAAGACCAAAAAAAAACAACAAACAAAAGGTTACAACTGGTGATCAAGCTCTACTAAAAGTCCATAGGAAGGTACAACATTACCCTACATTGTAAAACAATAAAAAAACAAAAAAAAAACATGTTTTGAATGAAATATCATAAATCTTTTCTTTATTTATTTCAGCAGGTAGAGAAATACACAAACAACGGTCACCACATTCCATTTTTGTGATTTATTGTTTAGATGTTATTCTATTTCTGGTGTAAATGCATTCTAACCTGTAATTGGTACAGTACATGCCAGAATTCCAGACTTTTTTAATATGAGGAATTCCAAAATTGTATTTCTGAGTAACTGTTAGGGATGGGCTGATTTTTTTTATGGCATTGGTTATCCATTAAAATATCTCACTGAATGTCCAGACTTGCAGGTAAAACTGGTCCTTCCTAGGAAATTGTTGCCAACAAGTGACGGTTCAAACCAGTCATTATCCCACGTTATCCCTCACTCTGTTTTGCTAAGCATTTGATCACAGACCATGGGGAATGGCAGACAGCAAATTCTAGGGTTCCCTGCAGTGATTCATTAGAACTAGTGTTGTTTTTAGCATTTTGCCATTTTGCTAACCCCTTATTATTCATCATAAGGATAATGGGATAATAGATCTATAATTTGAACCTTTATTTGATAACATTTACCATATTTTATATTGATAGGAGATATCATTAATTGCAACACATTTCAGCAAAATTTGCTCTATCAGTATCTGTATACTTTTATCGTTTAGAATATTTGTCATACTTCAATGTCTGAGCAGAATCTATGGGAAGATGGAAACCATACAGTCTTGTAGGCGTTGGCAAACTGAAAGTCACTGAATCCCCCTCCAATGCCTTTCAGCTATTAGTGGGTAGCTCAAGAGCAGCTCAAGGGTTGCAGCTTGTTAAACAGTAAACAGGAGGCTGGATCCTTTAAGGAGAACTAAAGCTTAAAGGAGAAGGAAATTCCCTGGGCGCAAAAACCCTCCCCCCTCCACTGTGTTGCCCCCCTCCCTCCTCCCCCCTGGCCTACCAGTCCCGTCAGGCAAATGCCCCTAACTTGTTACTTACCCCTCTGCGCAGGTCCAGTCGACGGAGTTCATCTTTTCCCAAGCCGTCTTCTTCCTGCTTTGACACAAAGTTTTCGTGACTTTTGGTGCATACGCAGTAGATCCGAACCGGTGAAATGCTCCTACTGCTCATGCACCAAAAACGTCGGTCAAAGCAGGAAGAAGATGGCTTTGGAAAAGATGCCGTCTGTGAACTCCGTCGACTGGACCTGCGCAGAGGGGTGAGTAACAAGTTAGGGGCATTTGCCTGGCGGGACAAGTAGGCCAGGGGGGCAACACAGGGGAGGGTTTTTTTTTGTGCCCAGGGGGTTCCCTTCTCCTTTAACTGAAGAAGTGGGCTAGAAATGTTGTACATTATGTTTTGTGCTTCTGTACCAGCCCAAGGCAACCACAGCCCTTTAGCAGTAAAGATATGTGTCTCCAAAGATGCCCCAGTAGCTCCCCATCTTCTTTTCTGCTGCACATGCTCTGTGCTGTTGTCACTTACTGAGCTTAGGGGCCCACTCACAATATACAGTACACATAGAATAGAAATGTCACAGTATAAGGCTGATTAGTAATTAATACAGATAATTATGACATGGCAGCACAGTAACCGGTACAATTAGAATTTAATAATCAGCCCTGTAGCATCAGCTTATATTACAGACCAACCTCATTTTCTGGTAAATTTGATAAATTGCGATGACCCCTAAGCTTAGCTTCTCAACAGTCTCAACAGCTGCTCAGAGCCCACTGAGCATGTGAGTGTCGTAGACACTTTCCAAGATGGTGACCCCCTGTAACAAGTTTAAAGTCCTGGATCATTGCTGCTATTGACAAGCTGAAACTTTAGGCTCGTGCAGTAAGTTCATTATATATAATATGGCATTTTTAGTCATATTTATTTTTAGGGTATATTTCTCCTTTAAGTAGGCCTAGAGCAGTAGCTGGGGCAGCTTAGTCTAAGATGCAATTAGGCTAATGCCACATGGGTCTGAACCCGGCATGCTAAAAAACGCTTTTGCCTGTACCCACCTGAGAGTTACACGTGCTGAACTTAAGCAGTGTAATTATTGAACACATTCAAATAGTTTGACTATACAACACATATTTTATGGTTTCCAGAATGCTGCAGGGTAGCGATATTTGGAACTGAGACAATAGCTTTCCATGTTATATAACATACTACACCATAATATCCTTTTTGCTATGTGCTTATTTCCCTGAGCTTTGACTCAAATTTACTGAAACTGCACAGACTTTATACTTGGACGAGAATGAGTTTTTACATGTCGGAAGAAAAGGGGAACTCCAGGGACCTTGGATAATCTACTACAAAGGCCTCATTGACAGGCATGCGGTTGGCTTGCTTGAAGCTACACTGAACATATTTTGGAGACATAAAAGTATACATTTTCAGGCAAAAATCCACTAAATGTATCTTCACACAGAGCTATGCTATGCCTGTCAATGGGGATAAATCAAGGAGTGGATGTCAGCGGATCTGCTTCCCTCTGCTTGCATTCAAAACTGCTCTGTGTGCCCCTGCCCTAAGGGAGAGATTTTGGAACAAAGCCTGGTTGCTGTCCTAGATACCCCTGAAGTTCAGTTAAGGTGAGACTTGGCATGAACACTTAATTGCTGCAATAAATAACCTTGGGGATGGATAATATACCAATGTAACTTAGGGGGACCCTTCACAAAAATGTATCTTCCAAGGGGGCTTAAACTTGAAAAGTCTGAGCACCATTTCTTATCTGCAGGGGAAATGCTGGGCCAAAACCAGATGCAAGCTTGTGCTGATTCAAATTCCATACAGAGAGCATATTTAAATATAGCTGTAGTGACTTGAGATTTAGGTTCTATAGAATTCTGCACTTGCCCAGTTCCCATGAGTTCTTTTTTATGGGTAGGGGGCAAATACATTGTGTGCATTTATGAGGCCTGCAAAGAAGGCCCATGTTTAAAGGAGAAGGAAAGGCTAAAACTAAGTAAGCTTTATCAGAAAGGTCTATATAAACACACCAGTAAACTCTCATGTAATGCTGCTCTGATTCCTCTGTCAAAAGAAACACAGAATTTCTTTCCTTCTATCGTTTACACATGGGCTTCTGTATCTGACTTCCTGTTTTCAGCATAAACCTCCAGGGCAGGGCTTGAGCATGCTCAGTTTGCTTCTCTCTCTCTCCCTCCCTCCTCCCATCCCTATTGTAATCTGAGCCCAGAGCTATGAGTGAGCAGGGAGAGACTCAGGCAGGAAGTGATGTCACACCAAGCTTATATGGCAGCCTCTATCCTAAACAAACAGAGACAGTGTCTAGAGCTGTTTACTCAGGTATGGTAAAGCATTCTGCAGAATAAATATAGTGTTCTAGCTTGCACTATTGTGGCTAATCTGTTGTCAATAAACTTTCTTGGAGCTTTCCTTCTCCTTTAAACAAGGAAGAAAATCAATACATAAAGATTCAGTTACAGTAATGCAAAGTATATAGGCTGGTTGTGAATGGAATAAACTAGATTTCCACTGAAAAAACCTGCACAGTATGTAATTCAGTAGCAATGGAGATTCAGGATCTGATCAGATGCAAATGCTTCTGTTTTTTTGCCAGCAGCAAAATAACTGGCTTGTTGAAGGTGCCCTGCCCTTTCATATAGTACTTTTTTTCTGCCTACTTAAACCTTAACAGGTTGGATTTTTTTTGAAAGGTAAAAGAGATGAGAGGAATGTCACCCTACAGGTGCTGCACGGACAGGCGGGACAACATAGTGGCGTATGGACCTTGTACAATACTAGGAAGAGAATGGAGCACATACTCTGCATTTTTTCTTACTATAGTATTTCTGTAACCAATGTTAAAACCAATGTTTTGCCATGTTTATAAATCAAGGTTCGGTAGCATGGATAATAGAAATTCCTTGTATAAGAGCCTGTTGGCTGTTGCATTACGGGGCCTATATTAACAACAAGTCTGTGGCACTTTGATGCCTGCAATCTATTTAATTCAATTGCATGAGAAACTCTTCAGTCAGTAGCTGGTGTAGTATACTCACCAGTCATGTGTTCCCTAGGGGAATTTTTTCGGAAACACTGGGAATTTCAAATCATGAACAGCTGACAATCACTTGTGAATTACACCAACTAAGCACTTGATTGATTGATTTAGTGATTAATAATTTTATAAAATAGATGTTTACAGGTGTAACATTATTACATTCATTATGCTCTGTTATGACTTTCCCAAGTGTTTCTAAACACATACACAGGTAACTCTAGTACTTGACTTGCAACCAATCAGCAGCTAGCATTTACTGGTCACCTATTTAACAGCAATTAGCTTATTGCTTGCTATGGGTTGCTGCACCTGGGCAAACTTAGTGCCATGTAGTACATACAGAGGGTGAGACTTTTTATCAATTATTGTTTAGTCAAGGTCCTATTCATGTTCCACCTCAGTGACACTTTACACACTATCCATCATGAGTACCATTCCCAGATATTTTTAAGCACACTAGTGTTCAATCTGTGGCTTCATACTGTATCTGTCGTTTCCCAACAACTGGACAAGTGGTTGGACATGCCCCATAATACACTCCTCAGCCATACAAACAAAGGGAAGCAGTCAGTCTCAGATCCTTGGAAATCACACTGAGAGCTTACTTACACCACGCTTATTTGATTCAGATTATATACTTATCTCCATGAGCCTCACTAGAGGACAGAGCTAGTGATGGGCTAATCTGTCTCACTTCGCTTTGCCGAAAGATTTCCCAAAGAGCAAAATAATTCACAAAACGGTGAAAAATTTGCAAAATGCATTGAAGTCAATGGGCGTCAAAATAATTTTGACGTGCAACAATTTTGACCCGAGCAACAATTTTTATACACACAACTATTTTGTCCAAACACATTGAAGTCAATGGGAGTCCAAATAATTTTGATGCGCAACAATTTTTATGCTCGCAACAATTTTGACGAACGCCAATTTTTTTATCACCGTAAATTTTTCACTGACTATTTTTTGCCGCAGTTTCACAAAAAAATTTTTAGCGGGCGGCGAAATGCGGAAATTCGTCGCAAATTCGTGCCTGTTGTCCCATGCAAAGAAACTTAGGCCAAGGGTACACAGAGCACTGACGCCGCTGCTCTCAACCTGCATATTTTTTCAGGCTGAGAGAAGCAGATCCGCTCCATGCCCCACCTGAATTTGAACTGATTCCGCTTGTATGAAGTCATACGCGTCAAAGTGGAGAGGATGTCTGCCTGAAAATGTCTGTGACTGCATGCAAGCCCATCTTATTCAAATGGATGGAGATGGGGTACGGAACAGATCTGCCTCTCTCAGTCTCTGCAGGCTACAGTCAGGCCCAGATTTGTGGTGAGGCCACATAGGCCCAGGCCTAGGGCGGCAAAAAATAGGGGCGGCACACCGTCCAGCCGCATTATGGGGACGTGTGCGTCCCATTCAATTACACCAGCTGCGCCGGCGTTTTTTCGCCGGCGCGCTGGGAAGGGTAAGTGTAGGCAGGCGCGCTAGGACCGCGCGGCCGCCTGGTTGGACCTCGCGGCCTAGGAGCGGCCGGCATTTTCCCAGCAGAGCATAACTAATGCAGAGAAAGTAAGCCCAGGGCCCCACACCTCAGTACTTGGGTCCTACTCACAGTGCTGCATCCTGACCCCTTCCCCCGCGCTTACCTGAGAGGCAATAGGACGGTAGCGGGAGTGGGTCTGGCTCGGCAGAGCCCATCTGATTTTTTTCTGTGTCCCCCAGGCCAGTCCAAACTTGTAAAGACAAAAGATAATCGTTGTTTGATATTCTATATCATATAACAAGGTATAACAGAATGTAGATGGCTAGACGGGGGCCAGGTAGCATAACAATATCATATATATAACATATATCCTTTGACCATTGGTGTCCAAAATGTGCATGTGAACATAAGTGTAGGAGATTGAGTTCACCAAAGTTTGGGAGTGGAGGGGGCTAAAATATTTAAGATGTAAGTTGATATCACTGAGTACATACATTTAAAACCGGAAAAACAACAAGTGAAAACATGCCATGTTATGTTTATCCTATAAAGGTATATTATATGCATACATTTCTGCTTCTCATGACATCTCTTTCAGCTGTTATATCACTACTCTTCCAGCGTCGTACACAATTATTATACAAAGGTGGATCTAGAAAGCACAATGTCTAAGGGCTGACATTTAATGGCTGGGCCCCTCCTCCTGTCTCCTGATGGATTATCACCTTACAGACAACTAACCAGCCCCTTTATAAAACTAGAAAAACTCACCACAAACAAGTCGGTTTCCAGCCTGATACAGAAGGTTTAAATTCATACTAAAACCTGATCCAGGATTAACCTATCATTACCATTAGGGAATGTGAATAAATATGCTTATAAATAGGGATGAGCGAATTTTTTTGCCTTGTTTCGCCGCAAAAATTACGCCCATAGACTCTTATGGTGGCGTGTGTAAAAAAAAAACAAACATTTTGACGCCCATAGACTTTAATGGGCGTCGGCGACATTTCCCTGGCGACAAATTTTTGGTGAAGCGAAACGGGTCAAATTCGCCCAAGGCTCTCTGTACATCGCCGTTCAGCACTGGCCGAGTCACCCCACCAAGTCGCTACAATTTTCTTTGAAAGGCTTTTATTCAACCCATTATGTGATCACAACCGCAGTGGGAAAGTGGTACAAATTAACGCATTTCATGCCCTTCCTATCGGCTGCCCTTTGTTCAGTAATTGGCTCATGTGACCTAACATGTATGCGTTACCTTGGTTTGTTTGTGTGCATTGTGAATCGTATGATATGTATTATGGGGCGGCCCATTTGTACTTATTGTGGCAATTTTCTAATTAGAATTACCCAATGACATATACTACTAAAAAAGTATATTATTATGAAAATTGTTAGTTAGAAGAAACATGGTTTTACATATGGGCTGTTTTATGCAATATAGTTTTATAGAGACCTGCATTGTTTGGATGCATAGTTTTCCAAACAATTAAACATTTTTTGTTGGTTTATAAGGTTCTTGTGTTAACAGAACACCATGGGAAAGACAAGTGTCCCAATATACTGCACTCTGTACACTATTTGTTGATTAAGGTGCAACCATATACCATGACCTGGATGAATGGAAATCTTCATAGTCATAGTCCCAGAACATGTCTTCCCAGGCAGAGTAGCTTTTACCCAAGATGCATGAGGAGAACCTTGCCTTAAAAAGTTCTTTACCAGAGGAGACAAAGTGTCTCCCTTGTACCTTTATGGGCCTTCCAAACCAAAATATGATAACATAACACATAACACAGAAACCCATAACATACCCATCACAGTTACCTGTTTCTTCAAAAAGTATAAATAAATGCCATTTTCTATGCTTAAATCCAGCTGTTTAACAGTTCTTCTCTTTCTGCATCATTTGAAATCCTGGCAGGGAAGGAGGGACTGAACACTGATGTTACAAATTGTAACAACTTCTCCACAGTTTACAGACAGCATGCAAGAACTACAGAACCCACAATGCATTGCACTGTGATGTTCCTTTCCTTATTGAAATCACATGTGCAGGGAATTGTGGGGTTTAGAGGATGCTGGCTAAGGACAGATGGCTGTTGATACAAAGTAACAGTAGTCAGCCAGCTCAGCAAAGTAGTCAGACAGTTCAATTGATGTATATGCAAAGTTGTTTGAAATTATGTTTACTTTTCAAAAAGCTTAAATTATGTTTTTGTGGAGTTCTCCTTTAAACGTGAAATTCCCACTTTTATTTAAAAGAGAACTGTGATAATTTAATTTAGGGAAGTGCAACTGTTCTTTCTGTTATAGCAATATCACGCCAGCTTCCACTCAAACACAGGAGAGGTAATCATGAGGTTGTTTATGCCCTGGTATCAACTATAAGATCATTCTCTAACCCTTCTCTTATACATGAGATCCCCTTCATGAGGGAATGATCCAATGAAAAGCCACGATGCAAATATTTTTTCCCTGCACTTAAGCACTTTGCAAGGTAGTTAAGAAATGTCATATAAACATGTGGAATTCATCTTGTTTCACAAGGCCATATATATTCTGTAAGTGGGAGCCTTGTAAAATACCAATACAATTTAAAGTTTACTTAAAATAGGAGCATGCAGCAATTTGTAAATGAGAAAGCAAATTCAATGCGCCCAAGCAAACCATAGACAGGTCTGTATGACAAACAGCCCTTATTTAGAAACATTATACTTATGGCAGGGAAAAGGCAAAACAGGTTTTGTAGAACTATTAATGCATCTTATTGAGGCATCTGCCACATATAGTAATGCCTCTTTTAACCTTGACATAAAAGATGTACCATTTGTGACATATGTAGAAATAATGTGTTGAACTCCTAGTATCAACTTGACTAATGTGTGAAGGGGTCTGTAGTACCAATAGGGTTGCCATCTTTTCTGGGAAAAAATCCTGGCCTTCCTATATTTTGATGTTTTTTCGCTATTAAAGAGGTGGTTCACCTTTGAGTTAACTTTTAGTATGTTATAGAATGGCCAAATCTAAGCAACTTTTCAATTGGTATTTTTTTTATTAATTATTTGCCTTCTTCTTCGGACCTTTTCCAGCTTTCAAATGGGGGTCATGACCCCAGCCAAAAAAAAAACAAACGCTCTGTAAGGCTACACATTTATTGTGTCTGCATCATCAAAGCCATATACCTGGTGTTAAAAACATTCATTTCTTTACTTATTGCCTGGCAAATCATATATGCAATTATTTTTGTGTCTTGATGCAAGTGGCCAGTTATTTGTCTTGCACTGCTGAGGGTGTGACAATGGTTAGGCTTCAGAGGGGCCAGACGTGACCCGCCAGCTACATTTTGCCTTAACGGTCTAGAGTCCCTCCTACCCAACCCTAGGACAGCAAAGTCTTATAATATGATGGTTATTGTGACCCCATATCTTACATTATAGCACACAGAGAGCAGTATAACAGAGATCACATCTCTTTCTGTTTATTAATATTCAAAGATGATATTTTCTGTACCCCTGGTTTTATTGACATAAAATTTCTTTGAGCAAAAGTGGTGGTGCTCATACAGGGCAAACAAATATTGCAACATGACTTTATCATATTGCTTCTACTTTGGTGCCATAACCTAAGTGCGTGCACAGTGTTTGTTACACCCATGTGAAGTGCCAACGTAACCCACAAGCAAGTTACAATTGGACTGGGTTTGGGTTTCTGTAACTTAGCTACCTTTTGCCATGAGATGTAAAGCAATTTGGAAAAAAGGAGCATTTCCCAGTCAAAGACAATCAATGCAGCGACTATACATTTTTATGTAGTCTGTTAACAGACTGTTGAACAGTTAAGTTCAAAGGGATCCTTATAGGTCAATACAAGTGCTAGACATATTTTTAAGGTAAAGAAATGCAAAGTAACCAATGTGGCTGAACAAGAAGCATTACAAGTAATCCATAAACATAATTATACCTTTTGTTTAGATTAGTCTAGACAGGGATGCCATAAAGTAAATATAAAATCTGTTAACAAATGCAGAGAAAAAAAAGTCTGGTTAGTGAGACATGTAAACAGCAGTGTATGCTCATCTTGAGGCCCTTTGAGGTATGGGATCAATTATCCAGAATGTTTGGTACCTGAATTAAAGGAGAAGGAAAGGTTACAACAAATTAAACCTTATCAGAAAGGCCCACCTAAATATACCAGTAAACCCTCAAAGTAATGCTTCTCTGAGTCCTCTGTAAAAAGAAACACAATATTTCTTTCCTTCTAATGTGTATACATGCACTTCTGTATCAGACTTCCTGTTTTCAGCTTAAACCTCCAGGGCTAGGGCTTGAGCATGCTCAGTTTGCTCCTCCCCTCCCTACTGTAATCTGAGCCCAGAGCTATAAATGAGCAGGGAGAGACTCAGGCAGGAAGTGATGTCACACCAAGTTAATATGTCAGCTGCTATTCTAAACAAACAGAGAGATTCCAATACATTTTTCACTATTACCTACATTTATTGATACCCAAATACACAAGGTGAATGAGTAAATTGTGTATGAAATTACTGTATATAAAGCTTTTTTTCTATAGGTAATCATCATTACCTGAAATCATTCTAATAACCTCTTATAATCCCTTGTCTCTCTCCGCAAATTCCTACTATTACAGGTATGGAACCTGTACAGGTACAGGTATGGGACCTGTTATCCAGAATGCTTGGGACCTGGGGTTTTCTGGATTTGGATCTTCATACCTCTTGTAAAACATTATGTAAAAATTTAATAAACCCAATAGGCTGGTTTTGCTTCCAATAAGTATTAATTATATCTTAGTTTGGATCAAGTACAAGGTACTGTTTTGTTATTACAGAGAAAAAGGAAATCATTTTTAAAAATTTGGATTATTTGGATAAAATGGAGTCTATTGGAGATGGCCTTTCCGTAATTATGAGCTTTCTGGATAATGGGTTTCCTGATAACGATACCTGTACCATGTTTTGGCTCAATTCTCATCTGACAATTCCCAAATACCCCTTCTTCAAGGTAAGTAGTAATACAAATTTTATGCATCAATATATTTTATAACAACACTCAATTTTTTCAGCAACTATAAGTAACTGTGTTGTGGATAGTCAGAGAACTCCTCCCCCCCAAGGTTACCAATCATGATGTACAAGGATTTCCTTATCTCACCTGAACCACCTTTGTCATAGGAGCCCGCCATTGTGGATTTTGTTAGGAGTGTCAGTGACACTCACATACTCAATGGGCTCTGGGAAACTGTTGAGAAGTTAAGCTTAGGGGTCATCGGAAATTATCAAAAAGAATATGAGGTTTGTCTGTCACATAAGCTAATGCTACAGGACTGATTATTAAATTCTGATGCTAAGGGTGTTGGTTTCTGAGCTGCCATGTACCAATAATCTAAATATCCCATAGGAATGGATAGAACGTGGGTGAGTATATCCTAAACTCTCATTTTGATAAATTTGCCCCTAAGAGTTATTTTAGAATTCTCAAAACTCGCAAAAATGTCCAAACTCGAATGTGTGCTTATTTATGAAACTCCTCATTTTCAATGGGTCTGCCACCTCTCAAAAAACTCAATTGAAAAACAATTTTGTCGAGGACAACTCCCATTAACTTCTCCAGCTTTCAGGTGCCAAATAAATTGATGCTTAACTCTCTAGTTTTTGTAGAACAGATCTCTTACAAGGCAACACTATTATGTTTACCACTCCATAGACAAATAATCTTCACTAGACTTCAACTCAACAACAGTCAATAAAAAGGCAAATATTTTCTTTAAATAACTTGATGGATAAAAATGTGTTTACTAAACGATCCTTAAACACTGCAACACACTACGGTGCTTAATTTTGCATTGTGTATAGTACTGGCCTAACTTCATAAGCCACGTGCAGTGTAGTGTTACAGAGTAGTGAAACAATAACTTTTATAGGCAATCCTTTGCAATTCTAAGCATTGATGCAATTCAATGCCCCAAAAAATGGTCATCTTTTTAACAGAAAAGATCCCTCCCAAATTGACGAGAAACGTTTATATCATCTTTATCTTATGAAACTTCATAGAGGTCTGTTACAGAATACGGATTATACGTTTTCCTTATCAAAATGAATCAGTAAAATAGTTTTTTGTCTAGTGAAGTTCAGTTGAAGTATTGTTAAAGTGGCCATACACTGTTTCATTTACTAATGTGACTCTGAGCCAACAAAAAGGTACATTTTACCCTTTTTTTTAATGTGTTTCTTCTCCACTCAACTAGTGGCTGATGAAGATATTTAAGGTTCAAACTAGTTACAAAACTAAAAGTCACTAGTTTCAGAGTTAGAACTGTGGCATCCTTCTCTGTTTGGTGAAGAAGGGCAAATGCTCTGTATTTATTAGATGGGAGGGTCCTCTTTGTGCCATTGTTCTGTTCTATTCTATAAGGAATTGGCTAAGCAAGGCATAGCAATTGGTAGTTTTTTTAAATTAGGTAGGTGTGCCAGTAGTCATCAGTGCTATAGTTCTCCCTCACTATTACAGGGCTTAGTTGTAGCTCATAGGCCAGCAGATATACAGTAAGAGCAACCAAGAACTTCTACTGGACAGACTCAGTTGGGGGAATGGGAGAAGGCTGGGATAGAATGAAGCAAATATAGTACATTTCAATAAACATAAAGGTGACCATACACAGGCTGATTGGGTACGCTCTTTGACCTATCATCCCACATTGTGCATTTTTGTTGGTGTTTGTGGTCTGGATATAGTTATTGCATGTTTTTGCTTGGGGCACTACATCAATAGTTTGTGCTGGACAGTCTGATTTGCCGGCAGTAGAACAAGTAGGGGCGAGTTGTGGAATCCCAACTATTGTTAGGACAAGGTCTTAAGGTTATTTATCATTGAGCGTAAAAATAGTAAAGCTGCACATTAGGTTACAGCAATCCTAAAGAGCTAAATTCACCATACAAATAATACATGTTTCATACCCAATATACAGTCAGAATTGTTATTTTTATTTAATTGGTCGTGGCAAGTGCTCAATAAGTTCTTTTGTGATGTTTATAGGATCCCATCATCCCCAAATTTCCTTTTGTAAAATGTTTCTTTTTTTCATCTTTGCCCATTTCTAGTGTTGGACACTTCAAGGGCCATTTATGATCACCTAGGACAGAAGTCCATTTCTGTCCAGCATTTGGCTGTGCTTTGCACCTTGCCCCATATAAAACATCTGGCATGGGTGTAGATCGCCAGCCCTGTCCTTTTCGCCACTTATAATGACTTGTGTGCCTAAATGAAGTGACAGTTAATGGATGGGTATAGGGCAGGAGGGGGCATCACCACTCCCACCCCTCAGGAATACAGTACAGACACTGCAGTGATGTATTCATGGGGGTGACCACAGGAAAATGTGGCACAGCTACTTTCCGAAGCAGCAACTTTGGCATTTAAAGGAGATCGCCCATGTTAGAGGAGATAAATTGCTGGTCATGTATCATTTGCCATAATTGCATTAAACATGCATACACACAAAGATAATTGTCAATTGATACTAGAATGTACCATTTTTTATCATCCCAGTTAAATTCTTGCACAGGTCAAACCTATGCAGTTTTCTGTAACACGAGCAATCTACAAAAATAAGCCCCATGGTTTAGCTTCATGTCTCCTGATCTTATAAAGGCCTGGCAGTGGTGTAAACAACAGAAACAGGTGAATAAGATTTTTCGCATGCTACTTGGATGAATGCAGTAAAAATGCACAAGTTTTATCAATAGATAGGAAATATTTTCTAGAATGGAGCCTGAGAAAACCAAGCGATGCATCCGTCTTTGCACAGAATCGTACATAATATACATTTCTTTCAAGAAATTCTGCTCAATAAACAGACGCCTGGAGGAAGGGTGCAGCGACTCTATAATCAGACCATGAATTCCAATGGTGGTAGAGCCTGACTTTTTACAGTCTTTTTCTTTCAAGGGCAAATTAGTGCAACAAATCATTAGCTGTCCGCTTCAATTGTAGTCTCGGATTTCTCAAGAAAATTGACGTGTCCACTTTAAAACTTGCCTAACATCTCTTAAAGGCAAAGAATATACATTTCTACTTAATATGTAACCTTGTGGTTTTTCCTTATTAGGGAGCCTATTTCTAAGAAAGTTTCATGTATCCCTTTTGTGCAAATATGTTTTGATATGAGTAAGAAATGGCAAACTGTTTGTAATAACTCAAGCAGCCTCAAAAGGGTCTACTGCAAAGTCCTCCAAATTCCAGCTTTCTCATAGGGGTGCCAATTGGAGTGTTTTTAATAGTATTTACAAGTGTTTATAATGTGCTAACATATTTCCCAGAGCTGTACAATATAAGAGTGTATCACCGTGATGCATTGCTGAGGTCCTAGGTTTGATTCCAGCCAGGGTACTATCTTGTCCCCATATGTGCATGGGTTTCCTCTGGATACCCGTTTTCTCCCACAATCCGAAAAGCAGGGAGAATTGGCTCCTTATAAGACTGGCCCTCATGTGTTTGTGAATATGATAGGCCGTTAGATTGATAGCTTCACTGGGGCAGGGACTGATGTGAATGATGTATAATCTCTGTAAAGCTCTGCACAATATGTTTCCGCTATGCAAATATTATAACATTATAAACATAAAAACTCTATACTATAATACACAAAAGCCATGAATACCCTGTTAATGATATCCTTATAAACGGTGCTTAGTGATGTCATCATTTATAATCGGAGCTTAGTGATGTCATTTCTGTCACATGACTCACTGAAACTTGTGTATTATAATAA
This sequence comes from Xenopus petersii, assembly GCA_038501925.1. Classification (NCBI taxonomy): domain Eukaryota; kingdom Metazoa; phylum Chordata; class Amphibia; order Anura; family Pipidae; genus Xenopus; species Xenopus petersii. Next base: position 37,514,968 of record CM076674.1, read on the forward strand.
ATAAAGTTCCCCCTCGGTATCTCCTCGGTAACTTATAATATCCTTATATTTTACAATGTAAGTAGCAGCACATAAAATGGGACAAGTCACACCTGTAACTGGTCTTGGTATTCTTCTTCAGGCAAAAATAAACTTAACACAAAAGAAGATTCCGTGGAAACCCAGGTCCCCCGCCTCCTCTCACACACACCCAAAACATTTTTATGTCTTAGAACCTGAAGCAGTGTCTCTGCCAGAGATAAGGCCTTTTTACACAGCAATACCAGAAGGTCCTGGGGGAGTGGGAGAATCCAGATTACCGCACTACCAGCTTTGCTGACCCTACTCTGTGAGTTAAACTGGATATACGCAACAAGATACTCTGGTTTGGCCGGCTGATCTTTGCCCATCTGGGTCACCCAGGAGCTTGGCCGAATTCATCATTCGCCCCCTGGGCCAAGGAGGGGCCATCACCTGATGGAATTTTTAATATGTTTGATATTGGCCAGATACCAATCAGACAGTTGGTTTAGCGCCATAAATGGTCTAAGAAGCTACGGACTTGGTCTGGAGGGTCTGAGAATGTTTCAAACGCCAAATATGACCAACTGGGCCATGTTAGGTAATGCAGTCACCTGTGTTAGAGAAACTACAGTTAACACTTTATTATTACTTTCTGTTTCCTGTTTTTTTTTCTTTTGGGAACCTATGTTTTCCATTTAAAAAAAAAATAGATTCTTCGGAAACCCCTAACCTCCCTTTCCCTCCCGCACACACCCAGAACATATTTTATGTCTTGAAACTTGATGCAGATCAGTTGTGGCTGTCAGCTCATCATAAGAAGAAAGGTTTCCTAAGAATTGGTACAAACAATCTCTTGCAGCAGTGTGACCCCCAACGCCGCATTTATACACAAAATGTGCAAAAAAAGTCAGTTTCCCACTATTTAAGTTGGTTGGGGATGATATTTTATTTTCCACATGCAGAAATGCACAAAAAAGTGTTGTCCCACGTTCCAGATTTTCCCATAGACACCTATTACTTTGAGATCAACCCAGTGGGCCCTATTTTCTAAATAATTTTGGCCATGTTCCATTATGCCCAGACTTTGCCCCCTGTAATGCACCCAGCTGTGCCCAACCCCAATGAGGCAATGTCACATAGGCTTTAGGCCTTTTCTATTGTGGGGGCTTACATTTAGCTGCAAACTATGAATGGCAGGAGACTTGTTACAGCAGATGTGTAGAAAAGGGAAATTAGATGACTCAAAAAGGGACCCCTCAATTCTGCCCCTTAATGAGAAATTTGGTAAAAAGTTAGATAGGGTGATCCCTTTGCAAAACAATCAGACCAACGGATCTGACAGTTCTGTGCTAAATGCCAACACACCCAACCAATCTCACTCTCCCAGAACATTCCTCTTGCTTGCTGCATCGTTTCTATAGCACGTGGTTCATTTACCCTTGTTCCAAGGCACCCCAGTCATTACAGCCTTACTTTGTGACCCCCCAAGTGTTTGTGCTATGGGACACGTCACTCTCACCATTACTGTAGTATTGCATCACTTGAGGGTATCTGAACAAGGGTCCGCATGTCAGTGCTATGGGTGCATTAGGTAGTACGTTTCCCATAGGAAGAGGTGAATGGCAAATAGGGGTGTTTGGTATTTTTTGGGCAGATTTCTGTGTAAGTTGTACCACTCAAAAACTCATGGAGGCACAACATAAATAGACATATTCAATCTACATTGCATTTAGAAACTATTTCTCTTGCATTCACTTGCAGGCAATGTTATCACACGCTTTCAATTTTCATATGTGGAAATTAGAGGGTTTTCTGCGTCTGAGTGGTGAATTCCTTCTTACTTTATCTGAGGATGAGTCACAATCTGAACCCTTCCCTCCCAGACTCCCATGAACTGCCTCTTTAACTCTCACTGCTCAATAAGGAACCCAAATGTGAAAAAAGACAACTGCAGGTGCCTCTGAAACTGAGCCTCATTTCATTTCATTTGCAATCACATGCAATATACTGTGTGTATATATATCTTCCAAGGCTACTGCACACACTTGCAGTTCAGCCACATACCCTGGTGCTCCCAGAAGTTCCAAAACTTTGTGAGGCGACTTCTGAAAACGAATCGCTCCGAGTGCCATTCAAGTGCTAAAATGTAAATCACTGGCAGGAGGCAATTCAGGGAAATTATTTGCCCTGAAAAAAAGGAGATTTGTCGCCGGGCGACTAATCTGCCTGAATCTGAGCGTGTGACCCTTATGGTGTTTGATCTTGATAAAGGTCCCAGGTGTGGATCTAAACGATTACGGAATGGTTGTTTCCCATAGACTACATTTTATCCAAATAATCCAAATTTTTAAAGGTGATCCAAATTATGGAAATATCTGTTATCCAGAAAACCCCAGGTCCCGAGCATTTTGGATAACAGGTCCCTTACCTCTATATATATATATATATATATATATATATATATATATATATATATATATATATATATATATATATATATATATATATATATATATATATATATATATATATATATATATATATATTATATATATATATATATATATATATGCATTTAAGAGTATAGGGCTGCTCCTTGGCTGCACAGTATAATAAATAAATGTATATATATACAGTATATATTCAACTACATACCGGTGCACTCAAAAATCCTCAGGTAGTCACTGCCTGGGTGCTGGTTAAATAGATAATACAGAAATTCAAAAAGGAACTGCACTCTCAGGACTTCTGCAAAGTGTAAAAAATAATATACGTTTATTTCAACGTTTCGGCTCACAATTCACTTCCTGAAGACGGCTTGAGTTTTGAGCCGAAACGTTGAAATAAACTTATATTATTTTTTACACTTTGCAGAACTGCACAATAAAAGTATTCTGGAGTGGAATATATAACTGTATCATGCATGGAAAGAACAATAAATAAAATAAGGCTAATATTTCTGCACTACTTGTTTTATACTGTATATGGAAAGTTTCTCTCTCTCTCTCTATATATACATATAAATAAACCAGTTAGCTTGGCTTGCTTATCTCAGCTACTGAGGGCTGTAGTACAGCATAAACTGGAATCATGAAATTTTCAGAAACTGTTGACTATTGAAACTTTGTATTGTAAAAGATTAAACAGGGAAAGGTTGCTCGTTCTGCCAAGCATTTTTAATTTGAATCAATCCAACAGGTCAGGGAATGATCTGGGAGGGGGGCAGCTGAGAAGGGACACAGGTGTGGCCAGTGCTGTGCTACAGGTATGTGTGGCCCCACCCAACTGGGACTAGCAGTAAACTGATCCCTATGCCACTGCCCCCAGGGCAGATCCCAGCTCCTCTGTGCATATAAAAGGGAGTCGCAGGCCGGTTAGGAGCACTGGATCTCTCAGGCAGACCATCAGCAAACAAGCACCTCTCCTGCACTACTAGCAGCCTCTACCTGATCACTATGGCTTTCAACAGCAGACAGAGCAGCTTCAGCACCCGCTCCGCAGTCCCAAATGCCGGCTTCAGCCAGATGCGCATCAGCTCCACTCGCTCCTCCAGCGGAGGCTCCGGGCTCGGAAGAGCAGGGGGCAATTTCAGCAGCTCCAGCCTGTCCAACCTCGGCAGCGTGAAAAGGAGCGTCTCCTACGGCGTGAGCAGCGGCCGCTCCGGTGGCGCAGGATTCGGTGGCGCAGGATTCGGTGGCGCTGGTTATGGTGGCTCTGGATTCGGTGGTGGAGTTGCCTATTCCGGACCTGGTATCCAGGAGGTGACCATTAACCAGAGCCTGTTGTCTCCTCTCAACCTGGAGATTGATCCCACCATTCAAACTGTCAGACAGGAGGAGAGGGAGCAGATCAAGACCCTGAACAACAAGTTTGCCTCATTCATTGATAAGGTGAGTCCCCTGGTGCAGCTGCTGCCCTGCCCCCTTGCACTCCAATGGCTGTATTAAGTCCTATATTAAAGGCAAAGTGTTCATTTATTAGTAGAATGTGTTAACACATTTGGACTATCAGGGGCACCTAAATGCAGGCATGTCCAACCTGCAGCATTTGTCCTATTACAGCTTGTTGGAAAATGTTGAGGTTTGAAGTTCAATCTATAATGGAATATAACACGTTGGGCATTTGCGACTCTTTATGCCAGCTCTGCTCTGAGCAACCCTACAACATGGACATCTAGAAATAACCCAGCTGGTGCAGTAAAACGTATTTCACTTCCATTATTGTAAAGTGGGGGCTCTGGGCTCAGCAAAGTGTCTATTAATGGGGTTGCACTCACCAAAGATGAGTTTTAACACAAACTTTCTACCACTGCTAATGCAAGGTGTGGGTGTGTATCATTAACCTGTTCCCTGCTGAACTGAACATAGTAGCCCTGTGGGCATATCATATGACTACAGTCCTAAATGCAGTTCCGGGCCACTGGGAAGAGACAATTGAATATACAGATGTGCAAGCTTTATTCCTGACCTTTTTTTTTTCATTTTTAATTTTCAGGTCAGGTTCCTGGAACAACAAAACAGGGTTCTGGAGACCAAGTGGGAACTCCTTCAGAAACAGAAATCCGCCAAGGCCAGCAACATCGGCCCCTTGTTTGAGGCTTACATTGCCAACCTGAGAAGGCAGCTGGAGTCTCTGACCAACGATAAGGGCAAACTAGAGGGAGAACTGAGAAACATGCAGGATCTGGTCGAGGACTTCAAGAATAAGTAAGTGTTACCACTGAAATGCACTGGCCATTTTCATTTAGACAAGTATAGACTGAGAGCAATTGCCAGTTTTGTGCAACTCTTTTGTTATAATGCAACTGGTAACTTTAACTGCTTCAGTGACTTCAGAACTACAGCTCCCATCATACGTATTGCCCTTTTCATACAGACCAAGGGAGTGATAGTTCTGCAAGGCCAAAAGCTGCCAAACTCTGGACTAACCGGTACAACCTGTAAGAGCAGAAGTGTCACTTGTAACTAATTTACAAGTTCATAGCTTAAGGCACATTAGTTTCTGTTAGTCTTCCATGCTTTTCTCACCATAAAGAGTTAACAGAAAGTCTAGATTTTAATTCCTGTATTGTGCAGAGCTGTACAAAAATGTACAATACCACGTCTGTGGGGCAGGGGCCACACCCTTATGGGTCAGGAGAACAGGCTGAATACAGTGGGGAGGAGGGTTTGCAAAAGCTACTAGTGCTGGCCAAGTAGAGTCTGACAGGAACTAAAGCAAACAATGAAGATAAACCTTAGGTGTGGCCCTTCCAGCAAAGTCAATAGCAGAGCAAGGGAGAGAAATTGTACACTCAGTTCCACCACTGCAAGACAATTGGCTGCGGGCGAAGATACATTTGCACCATAAACAATGACCGCTCATCAGATACAGCTTTGTATAACTTTATAAGGATTTCTTTCCCTAAAAACATTCACAATACAATTCCACAAAAAGAGGCCAATGTTATTATATTGGCAACATTATACAGTAAATTGCTAGTGAGCAACAAGCTGTGATCCATTTAGTGCAGTTGCAACAGTGAAAGTAAAAATCTGCTGCAGGGTTTATATGTAAGCCCTGCAGCCCACTATTTAATGATACCCTATACTGTTGTGACTACAAGTTTATTGCTGTTCTAGGTGTTGAGATTTGGCTTTTTTCATATAACACTTTGGCAGTAGCAGCACCCGCATGTTACATATAGGCAGAAGTTGGGCACAGTGCCCCCTCTTCTATGACTTCAGTTCCTGGTCAGGGGCAGCTGGAAGTGAAACTGTATCAAGGTTTGATTGTTCAGTGCCCAGGTGGAATGCAAAGTATTCCAACATCCCCTGGCACAGAAGAGGTTAGTTAATTAAATGGAGCATGAAACAAGAGACAGAGCTGGTTGCCTGCCTTTCTGAGCAGCTCATAGAACAATGAATAGAAAGTCCTCACAGTTAGGTCTTGTTTTGCACTGGAAGCCACTTCTGGTAAACTCACTCTCACCCCATATTCTCCCTTCTTCCCTACAGGTACGAGGATGAGATCAACAAACGCACTGGTGCTGAGAACGAATTTGTTGTTCTGAAGAAGGTACGTTTTGGCAAAAGCTATAAACTCATTTTCATTAGTCTTGTACTCGGGTCTCAAACAGCCATGAGATCTTCGCTACATGTATTATATTGTGCACAGTTGTTGCAGCCAATGGAAGATTAAAATGCAACCAAAAAACAGGATGGGAACGAGTATTCCTTCAGCAATAGCTATAAAACAAACTGTTTTCATCTTTCTTAAAGGATGTGGATGCTGCTTACATGAACAAAGTAGAGCTGGAGTCCAAGATGGAGGGTCTGACAGATGAGATCAACTTCTTGAGGGCCCTGTATGAAGCTGTAAGTACAAGACATCTACTAGCCAGTAAAATAGGCATTTAGCGCTCACAGAAATATGGTGTGTTGTCTAAGAGTTTATTAAATTCTCATTGGATTATTTAATCCCCTCTCCAGGAACTCCGTGAGCTGCAGGAACAGATCTCTGACACTTCAGTTGTCCTATCTATGGACAACAACAGAGCTCTGGACATGGACAGCATCATTGCTGAAGTCAAGGCTCAGTATGAAGACATTGCCAATAAGAGCCGTGCCAATGCAGAGTCCGCGTACCAGAGTAAGGTAGGATCATATTTACGATATCATCATAAAAACATGTAGTAGAATGTATTAATGACCCGTTTCTTTAGAATTGTAAGTCATAATTTCATGTCCCCCCCCCCACAGTTCCAGGAATTGCAGGCTACCGCAGGCCGCCATGGTGATGACTTGCGCTCCACCAAGACTGAGATTTCTGAATTGAACCGTGCTATGCAGAGACTGCAGGCTGAGATCGAGAGCGTAAAGGCTCAGGTAAGGTTCTACAGTATTTCAGTTCTGATGTTACTTTATTAGGGCAGGGTTCCTCCTGCAATTAAAAGGCATGCTGTGGCCTTATTAGATGTAGCCCTGAGTTAAGTACAGACAGCAAGTGGTAAAAGGTGAGCCCCCTAGGGTGTTAAAACTAAAATCCAACCCAGACTGAAGATGATGGCCTTCTCTACAGTCCATGCTACAGATCATTTTGCACCTTCTGGCCAGCCTCTGTCATTGACGTCGGCCATCATTGCTTCCCTAGCAATAAATGAGTGTCCTCGGGGAAATACTCACTGCAGCACTGACAAGTTCTTGTCTCAGCTGTCACATGTGACTGATCCATTGGTAACCCAGCCAAGCCCTTTGCATTCCTTTTTTTCCACCCTGTAGTCTTGGCCATACGGTTTTAAGATAAAGCTGTACCTAGTTTCCTATACAGATTAACACTCGGATGCTGCCGACAGGTTCCAGTTTCTCTTAAAAATATAATTATACCTGAGCAGGTGCAATGAAAACCGCTGCAGTTGTGCCCGGAAGGTACAAACAGCAAGCGACAGACACCCATTAATATTCACGTTTTCCTTTGAGAATTCTGGTTTAAGGGCAGGGCGCGGAGAGGTGAATCATAAAGTGTTCACCTGTTACTCCTAAATATTGCAAATGTTTAGACCTTCTATGCTTGAGCACAATGAGCTGCCTGGGCTGGCAATTCCATCTGCTTGCTCTGGGCTCTGGGCTGTCCTACCAATGTTCCTTTGGTCAAGGGATCCATTAAATAATAGCAATATTACTGTAGAGAATGCTTTCTTTACATAAAGGGTGTACAGTACAGTCTCTTTGTTTTTACATTAAATATTCATAGTCCTTGTTAAATTCATATAATGATCTTGATGGTAGAGGAATGGTTGACTGTAAGTCCCAACCCATAAAGGTAAATAGTTTTTAGCACCATGGTAGTAATAAATATAACTTGGGCAAATGCATTTCATAATTTCAAATGGTATTTGTATTTTTAGAGAGCTAAGCTTGAGGCACAGATTGCTGAGGCTGAGGAACGTGGAGAGCTGGCACTGAAGGATGCCCGGAGCAAGCTCGCTGAGCTGGAGGCTGCTCTGCAGAAGGCCAAGCAGGACATGGCTCGCCAGCTGCGTGAATACCAGGAATTGATGAATGTGAAACTGGCCCTGGATATTGAGATCGCCACCTACAGGAAGCTGCTGGAAGGAGAAGAGAACAGGTAATCACATTTTGCATTCTGCACTGCACCACCAGTTTATATTATAGATGTCATAAATGGAGAATAATGAAGTTATAGGAACACATAGCCTCGCCTACAATACCAACTACCTGCTATATATTCACATTCATATTATTTCTCCAATACAAACCCTTCTCATAGTAGGTTAATACTACAGACTCACTCCTCATTTGTGTATCCTTCTAATTGTATAATCACAAGTATCATTCATTTCAAACCCTTATAGGCTGCAATGGCCATTTCCTAACAAGCTCATCATCGTTTATTAATAGCTTTATATGCCTTTATTTAATTACTTTTATGTATAAAAGAAAACAAACTATTACCCAAACATCTCCTGTTGGGGGTATCAACTAGATCTTAAGACTTTGAAAAAAAAAAGCTGATCTTCTCCTTCTCCTATTGATCTAACATCCATTCCTCTTCTCCCTACAGAATTACCGAAGGACCTGGACCAGTTAGTGTATGTAAGTATCTCACTCTTATTTGGCTCTAGGGTTGGTTGTTCTGTGCCTACTGTATATATAGAGTAGATCACTAATATATTTACTTTGTCACAGCTGTGGTGAACTCAACCTCCAGCAGCATGGGCGGCGGCAGCAGCAGTGGATTCGGTTCTGGATACTCAGGCGGCAGCTCTTATGGAGCTGGAGGCTTTGGAAACAGCTCCGCCAGGTTCGGCAGCGGTGGAAGCTCCGGCGTGAAATCTTACTCTGTGACAACAACTTCCTCCAGCAGAAGCTTTAGACAATAAGATGTGCAGTAGAAAATTGTGTCCCCTGTGTATTGATGGTAGGAGCACTAGCCATAGCCCTCAAATAATTCAAACAGCCAATGTTTACATGTGGAGGTGTTGGTAAGGGTATAACCACTTAAGACTTATACCCGTTATAGCTATCTCTTCCAAGTGTGTGACCAAGCTCCTACATTCTGTTTGTTATTGTTTGAAGGATATGACTGTTTGCAGAAATATAGAAAGCAGTTCCTTATTCTCTACCCGTGTCTCCTTGCAACTTTCTCTTTTACTGCTCCCCCTTCTACCAATGGGACTGGCTCTATGCTGAAGCTCAGCGTCCTATTCACCATAAATCTGGGCACGTTTTTACTGTAACGCCCGCTGCAAGTTACATTGCTCAGTGCACAATAGAAATCTCATGCCTGTATTAAAAAAAATACACACAAAATTAGCAGTATTTCCGGGCAGATATTTTTTTGTTTTGTTTTTCCCTTGGAAGAGACTTTGAATGTAACAAAAGATATATATATATATATATATATATATATATATATATATATATATATATATATATATATATATATATATATATATATATATATATATATACGGTGCTAATATCCCTCGGAAAAAATAGTAGTAAGTCTCTGATGTAAATCTGGCAGCTTTGGATGGGAAAAAAAAGAACACTGATGCCTTAAAGTTTGTTTGCAGTTGTAAAACACCCAGTATATGGAACGTTTCTTGTTTGTACCTACCACTGTTTTAGATATGGTCTGTGTTAGTGGTGGAAATCTGAATTCTGTGGGAGGGATTTTATGTCTGGTGAGAAACACAGGCATCTCCAATAAAAATTCCTTCAATCTACTTTTATTGTTCCTGTGTTTTTTCCCCTTCACTGCGAGTACATGAATGATAACATTGAGCGGCTATTGTGGTTGGACAAAAATGGTGCCCTGCATGTGGTATGGAAATCAGACAAAAGACTGGGCAGTAACTCCTATAAATCAAGTAGATACTCTATTAGTAGATTCAATAGAAGGGTCCAAAAAAGATACAGCGTATAGTGTCTGTCCATTATTTTATACCAACCAATTTGGCTGCTTTAACTCATATGTTGGTCTTATTGTGTTGTAAAAAATATATGCAGATATCAGCTTAAAACTGATTACATACCCTTTAGATTATCTTCATTTTCTCATAAATATTCAGGGCATTCTGAACAGGTGCCTTATCAGCATGCATGTTTGTGTTTATTTATATGACAGGGGGCTGCCGGGGTGTATGTAAAATATATCTTCCCTGGGTTCTTAAAAAAACAGCACTCCCCCATGTGCAGCTTCATTGGCTTTACTGAACTTTTGAATGAATTATCTTTCAGACACAGGGTGGAGCCTTCACTAACAACACCCATAAAAATATACAGTGTCTTAAACCCCTAGTTGGTTTGTATAAGATATTTAAAAGTGTGCTACTTGTGATTCAAGGGAGGAAGCAAATCCCTTCTCTTATCATTCCTGGCTTAGCCAACCTGGAACTGGTCCTGCCAGGAACAAGCAACCTTTGGAATACTGTTAGTTGCAAAATGGAATGTGCCAGCTTCACCCTGCCAAGAGATATGGTGGAAATACTGTACACTCTGAGTTTTAGTTCTGCAAACAGATAGATGTGAAAAGGTTGCCCATCCCTGCTCTTGGCTTCTTACTGTAAGTCAGTTGTGCAACTGCGGGAGATTATTTATAGCAGAACAAAAACATTTTAACACACAGATCAAAGGTATACAGTGTAGATTTATTATAGCTCATTAAAAGTCAATTAAAGGGCAAATAACTTAAACATGAATATTCTTAAATATTCATTTGCCTTTTTAAAGACATATTGTTTTTTTGAACGTTTGCCTAGGCTTTACTAAATATATCTTTCTTGGAAAATAGTTTCACTTTTTAGGGTTCTTGGGCACAGGCCAGTAAGATAAATTATCTGCAGTTGGAAGTGGTAGAAGCCGCGGTTACAACCAGCCAAGTTTGTTGTGTTTAAAGGGATCCTGTCATCGTAAAACATGTTTTTTTCAAAACGCATCAGTTAATAGTGCTACTCCGGCAGAATTCTGCACTGAAATCCATTTCTCAAAAGAGCAAACAGATTTTTTTATATTCAATTTTGAAATCTGACACGGGGCTAGACATTTTGTCAATTTCCCAGCTGCCCCTGGTCATGTGACTTGTGCCTGCACTTTAGGAGAGAAATGCTTTCTGGCAGGCTGCTGTTTTTCCATCTCAATGTAACTGAATGTGTCTCAGTGGGACATGGGTTTTTACTGTTGAGTGTTGTTCTTAGATCTACCAGGCAGCTGTTATCTTGTGTTAGGGAGCTGTTATCTGGTTACCTTCCCATTGTTCTTTTGTTTGGCTGCTGGGGGGAAAAAGGGAGGGGGTGATATCACTCTAACTTGCAGTACAGCAGTAAAGAGTGAATGAAGTTTATCAGAGCACAAGTCACATGACTTGGGGCAGCTGGGAAATTGACAAAATGTCTAGCCCCATGTCAGATTTCAAAATTGAATATAAAAAAATCTGTTTGCTCTTTTGAGAAATGGATTTCAGTGCAGAATTCTGCTGGAGCAGCACTATTAACTGATTCATTTTGAATTTTTTTTTCCCCCATGACAGTATCCCTTTAAAGACATGAATGAACAAGCCAAAGCCAAGTGAAGGCATATAGCAACAACCAGTGTGTATCTTCAAAGCAGAAAATGTGTATGAATGTTACAAGATTAATGTCTGTTTTTGGGCAACAGTCACCTATTAAGGGCACTTGCAGATCTTTCCATAGTGCAGAATCCTGTCTAAGCTGCCATTGTCTCCCGATCACTGTTTATAGCCCTATAATCCCCTAATAAAAAGGGGGCGAGGCAAGCATGCCATGAGTCCTGGTCTAATGACATAGTGAGGTGTGTCCTGGTAAATGACACACAGAGCTCCATGTAGCAGAAATAACCCTCTTAAAATTCTTATAAATAATTTGCACTGGGAGATTTCTATAACTTTGCCAGTATTTCTAATTCCCCTTGTACTGAGCACAATTCTGCATGGATCTTGGTGGCCCTTTAAAAGTGTCCTAATTACCTCTGAAGAATTAAAATATGGCTTGTTTACACTACATTCACAAAGAGTTTAAGATCAAACAGAAACCAGATGCTGCTGGCAATGAGCTGGGTGGCCTGATCTAAATGCAGGGTGTGATCAGATCCAAGTAGAGAGAAGGCCAAAAGCAGCTCCAATGAAAGGTCCCTCACTAAGGTGTGTCTGGCCCCATGGAATGCTGAGAGGAAGGGATGTGTGTGATCATTGACTTTCCTTATCATAATGTTTAGGAAGTGTTAAGTGTCAGTAACACTGTATTCCCCCCTCCGCTGAAGAGCACCTGAAAACATGTACAAAAAGGAATTCTAAATCTAGAAACATCTGAGAGCATGGATCCTGCATGCACAGACCTGCTGGGTATTAATAGTCTTCCAGAATCCTGCATGTGCGGCTTCACATACCCATTTATATCACCCCCCACTGTCAGTTAGAGGATGTGGCAGAAAATGGTCTCAATGGGCCCACCTTGCTGACAAATTATCCTTAGCGAAACCCCTTTACAACAAGTGCAACGAATAGGGCTTGTGCTGAACATACATTTTGCCTATTATTCATAAAAAATCTATGTTTTTTGTTATTTCTTGAGCAGAAGCTGCTCCATATGCAGTAGTCCATTATGAAGGGGGATTATCTGTGCACTGGTTATCTTGTTATTCTCAAGGATCAGACACATGACAGTTTCAATTTGTGTGGAAGGTCCTTTCTGGGACAAAGGATAACAAAGATTTTCATTATTGAAGGGGCTGTTCACCGTTATGATGAAGAGAGTGATGAGACAATTTGCAATTAGTTTTCATTTTTTATTATTTGTGGTTTTTGAGTTATTATATAGTTTTTTTTTATTTAGCTGCTTTCCAGTTTGCAATTTCAGTAATCTGGTTGCTAGGGTTCAAATTACCCTACCAACCATGTATTGATTTGAATAAGAGACTGGAATATGAATAGGCCTGAATAGAAAGATGAGGAATCAAAAGTAGCAATACCAATATGTGTGTAGCAGCATTTGTTTTTTAGATGGAATCAGTGAAACCCCCCCCCCCATTCAAAAGCTGGAACAAGTCAAAGAAGAAGGCAAATAATTAAAAAACATGATAGAAAATAAATAATGAATGAATGAAATAAATAATGAAGACCAATTGGAAAGTTGCTCATAACATACTAAAAGTTAACTTAAAGACGAACCACCCCTTTAAGCACAAGCCCCATTCATTTCACTTATATTAAATAAGGAGGTGTATTGCCACTTTAATGGGGCTGGGCAGTAGAAAAGAAATTCAAATACACCCCAACATTAAATTTTTTGAAAAATTGCAAATTAAGTACATGCTCCTAATATACCCTAATATACCCTAGCCATATACCCAGACATGCTCAGTTTCTCCCAAATGCTGCTTACCTCTTGATAAGTGTTTGCTTTTTTTTGGGGTCCACGTGTTAGTATAGTCCCTCTTAAAGAGGGAAAATGCATTGGCACTGTACTGCAGCATGACCTGCTATAATATTTTTCAAGATACATGTGTAGGATCCGTTATCTGGACACCCGTTATCCAGAAAGCTCTGAATTACGGAAGGGCCATCTCCCAGAGACTCCATTTTATCCAAATAATCCAAATATTTAAAAATGATTTCCTTTATCTCTGTAATAATAAAACAGTTGCTTGTACTTGATCCCAACTAAGATATAATTCATCCTTATTGGAAGCAAAACCTGCCTATTGGGTTTATTTAATGTTTACATGATTTTCTAGTGGATTTAAGGTATGAAGATGCAAATTACGGAAACATCTGTTATCCAGAAAATCCCAGGTCCTGGACATTATGGATAACAGGATTGTACTATAAATGCCTAACCGCTGGGATCCTTGGATCATATTGAAAACTTTACATTATTCATTTTAAAACATTTTTTCAAAACACTTCTGCTATATTATTACAAGGGTCAGAACCAGAAATACTTTTACAAATAATTAAAAAATTTTTTAATGAAAGTTGCTTAAAATAACATTTTCTTTAATTGTGCAAAAAACAACTTTTAGGTTGTTTCAAGAACAGTGGACTGAAATGAGTCTTTCTGGAAAGAATGTACCCTGCTGTCGGTTTTGAGCTTCCCAGTATAAAGGTTAAATGTTTGCTAAAGCCTGAGAAACACTGTGCCATGTTCTGACGTGGGATCACTAACAGGCAGGTCATAAACAATGAAAAAACACAATCGGTTGCTATAGGAATAGAGAGCGCTCTGGTAGAATTACATAAGATTTAGGGAAATATCCACTGCTGAAAGAAGAGTTTCCCATAGAATATACAGTAGCTGCCACCACTTGGAGAGTTTGCATTTCATGTGCCCCATGCAATCTTTATAAATCAATGAAATCACATCTCTTTAGAATTTTTTTCCCAGCATTCTCTATTATTTAGATCAATTCTATGCAGAGCAAACAGTTTTAAGATCCTGTTTTAGGATAACAATCCATGAAAAGGTTATGACCATGTTGCCGAACCATATTAGCAGGTTTTAGGGGGAAATGCAATACGAGTCACAGAGAAAAACAATTTGAATAATTAAGAATAAATATCCGCATTTTGCAATGTAACATTCTTCCTTAGACTGTTATTGCATTGCCAATTTTAACTGAGCATTGCACACTTTTAAGAAGTGCTTGAGGGTGTCATGGAGGGGGGGATATAATAAAATTTGCAAAGCGAATACAAGAAATAAGATAAAAAATGTGCATTACACAATGTAATATTCTTCATTAGTGTTTTATTGTAGCAAATATATATAACAACTTCAGTTAAAAGTTATATTACGCACTGGTGCAAAGTATAAAATTCGTATTCTTTCTTCCACTATCGAAAGTGTCCGCTAAACAATTTCCATTGGTTCACAAAAGATGTATTGAATTTACGCAAAGGACAATTTGTTTGCACAAAGGCATACCTTTTCGAATTGAGAGTAGTTTATCCGTTACCGACTTTTATTACATTCTCCAAATAGTGTGTATGGCACCTAGGGGGCATTTTTGATAGGCCATCCTGTGATCCTATCAGATTGCAGAAGGCTTGTCGATATGGTCTATTGGTTAGTACTGCTAAGTTCATTCTGACTAGAATATTATTGGCAGGGAGGGTATATGTTCTTCCCATGTCTTCACAGGTTTGCTCCTACATTCCAACAACAGCAAGATAACTGGCTAGTATAACATTGGATAGGCATTTTATCCTAAGCATTCTTTACTTGTGGCAAATGCATTGGCAGAAATTGGTTCTTCTTTCTTGTGGCAAATATATTGGAGTCAATGGCTGTAATTTTCTGCATTTTTTTCAGTGATAAATATCAATGGCAACGTTTTTGCATGGCTAACTCACTTTTTCCACTGAACCGAAACACATGGCAACATTTGCTCACCAACCCCTTGGATGTTGCTCCCAGTGGCCTAAAACTAGGAGCTTATTTTTCAATTCCAGGCTTGGAGGCAAGTTTTGTTGAATAAAAACCAGGTGTTCTGCCAAACAGAGCCTCCTGTATTCTGCCAGTCCCCATAGGGGTTACCAAATAGCCAATCACAGCACTTATTTGCCACCCCCCAAAAACTTTTTGCATGCTGGTGTTGCTCTTCAAGTTTTTTTTACATTTGAATGTGGCTCACAGGTAAAAAAGGTTGTCAATCTTTGATATAAAGTATACCAGTTGGATGATGTCCCCTCTTGGGGAATGGATAAAGCATCTGTAAATGACTGGGACCAGAGTAGGCTATGTATGTGGAGAGTCAAGCAACACAATATCCAACCATTTGGTCCAAGGTTATTCTGTGGTACAGTGGTATATAAATAAAAATACACATACACAACTATAAGGGTTTCCCATGGTTTCCCATATAGGGCCACCAAAACATGATACAACATTCAGCCTGCTTTGGCCATCCATGTGTAATAGGGTAAAATGTTAATGGTTTAATATAAATGTTTAAGTAATGGGGAGCTAGAGGATAACAGTAGCAATGGAAAGTCCCCAGTGGTGGAGAATAACAAGTTATACAATTTATATCCTGGAAGAGGTACTGAGCCTAGATAGTGTGATTCCTAGTGGCATTATAGTACGCTCTAGGGCGTGTAAGAGAGCACGGTAACTAGCATGGGCAGCTATGGACCCAACTATGAGTTAGTGGGCATAGTGTTCCCAGCAGGAATCCCACCAGCCAGGGCATAAGGACTAGGTCCAGAGAGTGAGCTGGCCAGGACCCAAGAGGGATGCCTGTGCGTGTGTGTTCCCCCTGGCAGTGTCATATGTGGGAAGCTGGGAGATTGAGGCCTGTTAAAGTGCTGCTGTTTAACTGAAAGTCGTGAAAATAAAGAGAATGTGTTTGAATTGCAACTCTCTGCATCATGTGTTTCACTGAAGGTTTCCACCAAACAAAAGGTTGGTGGTACATCAAGGGTTAACAACGGGTACCGCACAGAAGATATTTGCCTGGTTACACATGTGCCTTATTCCTTTGTCTTATTCCTTTGTCTAGGGACCAATAGGTTTAAATATTCTACTGAAATCTATGCCCCTCTGTGGGATGTTTTCCCCTATTGGCCCAGGGAGTTATGATTAGTTCCTGTTTATGTTTAATAAAATAGGTGGGAACACATGACTCTTCCTGTTGTACAGAATGGACGTATCTGGAGAGCCTGGAGCACAAGGCCCCAGTAAAGGAGAGTCTCCTAAGGGAACCAAGCCCTAAGTGATAGTTGGGGAACAGGAACCCAGTAAACGGAGTGTTTAGACATTGATAGAAATAGCACCTAATGAATTTTACTGCAAAAAAAGTTGCAGTATATACTATATTACTATACTTGAGTACCATCTCTGTCGTTAAATTAACCTTTGTTTAGAGCTAGAGTTTAAAGTGTTTATAGTCACTGGTGTCCTAAACTCCTGATTTTGCTGAGTGAAAGGAATAATTTAGCAATACTGTTCCCTTCCTTTACAAATCATTGTGAGGCTGAGCATAGTAGTTAGAAAACTCTAGTTTGTTCAAGATAATGTTAAACTTATCCCTCCTGCTCTCTTTTTTCTTTAATCCTTGTATACAGTGTCGGACTGGCACAGCGGGACACCGGGGAAATACCCGGTGGGCCCCGACCCTAGTGGGCCCCTGCCGGGCCAGACCCCTCCCCCAAACAGTTTTTTTTAATAAAAAAATAACAATATTTTTTTTCGGCGCATCGCAGCGCCATCTGCGCATGCGTGCCGAGCGGCGCTTCACTTCAAGTAGGTAGCGGGGGCCCTGCACAGGAGTCCCGGTGGGCCCCGGGCCCCCCAGTCCGCCCCTGCTTGTATATATCGTTTTTAATTTATGTTGGGCTATTATTAAACCAATATTGCATAAAGAGGAAGTCGGGCATACAGTAACGGCTAACAATTCGAAATCAAAAGTCAGGACAATATTTTCAGTTCAGCATATTGGTCCAATGGGTATTCAGGAAAGAACCATAGAGCCTAAACCCACAAGCCCCATCGATCTGAACACTCTACCAGTTCCTTTTTTTTCACAATTCTCACCATACACAAGTCACAAAATAAACCTTTCTGGCCCGACGTTGGCAGCCAAATGAAGTGCTATAGATACTGTACTTGGGGGTATCTGTCCAGCTGCTCGCATGAATAGAGCACTGCTACATGCTACTCCTCACCTCCTAGTCTTCTTACTGAGGCTTCTTCCTCAGGCTCCTCGGCACATCCACCTTTGTTACTAGGTGGAGCTCATAGAGAAGGAACCATGTGTTTCCTCCCCTTTTATACACTACTGAACAGGAACGTCCCCTATTTCCCATGGATGAAATGGGAACACCTCCCACACACAAAACATTGGCTACACTTTCTTAAAGTAGAGATGGTTAATTCTTTAACATACCCTACATTTACAGTTTACTTTCAGTTTTCAGTTTAGTTTTGAGATTGAAGATAGGGTTTGTAAGAACTGGCATAGTGATCAAATCAGAGCATTTTGTTGCTCACATGGTGCACACAGAGGCTAGACAAATATTTAATGGAAGCCCTCAACACAGGCAGTTCTGAATCACACAATGTGCCAGTGCTACATGGAGCTAAAAACAGCCTGGCAGTAGCCTCCTCTACTTTTTGCATTTGGAACCATTGTGTCGGTTTCTGGCACAAACACACATAAGGCTAGGACCAACTGACATGGGCTCTCTGACGGAAATTCCGCTGCCCCACTGCTCCCTTTCTCTTGTGCAGGCATGAACGATTTTGGTAAGAAATGCAAAATCTCATGTTTCGGCACCAAAATCCGCTGCACCTGCCTGCACCCGAGTAGGGGTAATGATTCCAGATGCCGACAGCGCAGCAGAAGAGAAGCAATGGGGCAACTGATTGCCATGTGTCCCTTGCCTATGGCTGAGAATCACTTTGTTTTGTGTGTCCCTGATTGAAATGCCCAACAGTTGGTTTATTTAAAGGTGCGTTTTCATTTTGCCACTGATATTTTTTCTTTATGCTCTTTTGCCTCTAGGTGGAACATGCAAATAGTATTTCAGCAAATGTTTTAAAGATAACTGAAACCAGGCCTCATTGTTATCATTATCCTGTATAGGTAAACTTAGAGCAGATTGCCTTCATAGAGCTGAAGAGTTTATAGCGGAGGAATGCAGATAAGACAGCAAAGCTATTGTCAAGGCATAACCATCACCCAAGTGTAATTTTAAATGACAGCATAAACCAGCATTTTAATTTAAAAAAATGAATAGGTGCTAGGGCATTGACAAATGGAAATTGTTGTAAGGTCTAGTCTTTTGCTCTGCTTGGATTTTATTTTTCAACAACTTTTTTTTATTCTGCCTTGTGCCCTGCTGGGCATTTATATAATATGGGAGAGGCAGAATTTGGCAGTGTATGCGAAATATTTTAGATATTTTCTTTTGGGCTGAGCTAGAATTATAAACTGAGTAAAATACTTATTCTGGGTTTTTACTTGAGAAAATTATTTTAAAAATAAGTTTTTTACATTTTCCCATGGGAATCTTGAGAAATAGGAGTTGTGAAAAGTTGTAACAAATACGCTGGTGAAGTGAGGGACTTTGCAGAGTTCATCAAGAGCAATTAGCGCTTTAGCATTTAGCTAAAATCACATGGGGTGATTTTGTCATGGCTTGCCATCAGGTGGAAAACATTGGCGGTCGATATTCCCCTCTCATCCTGTCACTGCTACCCACAGATATCTATGGCAAATGCAGTGCCTGAAGTGAACGGTGAAACATGGCTTAAAAATTCCTTGCTGGGGGCATTAATGAGAATAGGGGCCCCATAATACTACGTTAGCAGGGCCCTCCGCCCCAATCACATGGCCACAACTCTGATCCACCAAAGTTACGCCCATTATTCTAAAACTACACCCACATCCCACAAAAACCAAATTCATTGTCACCAAGCCTCGCTCCCTTCACAACAAGTGAATCACACCGTTATATCTCTTGGAGCCCCCTCTGCTATGGGGACCCAAATGGCAGTACCCCTTTATACCACCGATGTTTACCTGGGTCTATAACTGTAACAGATGGAGAGGGGCTTCTGTATTCTGAAGGCAGCTATGTCTAAAATACCCAGGGTAACCTTAAACTAAAGGTGGCCATGCACTGAGAGATCCACTCGTTTGTCGATGTCGCCAAACAAGCGGATCTCTCCCCAATATGCAAGGTGGGCAATATTGGGCTGATCCGATCGTGGGCCCTATGGCCCAAAGATCGGATCCTACGGTGGCTTTACGGACGGTCGGATTGCAGGACCGCATCAACGTACAGATGCGGGCGCGATCCATCGGGATTTTTAGTCCCATCCGATCAAGATCTGCCCGACTTTTGGCCAGATCTCGATCGGGGAAGCCCGTCGGGGGCCCCATACACGGGCCAATAAGCTGCCGACTCGGTCTGTCGGCAGCTTTTATCGACCCGTGTATTGCCACCTTTAAAGGGGTTGTTCACCTTTGAGTTAACTTTTAGTATGATGTAGACAGTGATATTCGGAGACAATTTGCAATTGGTTTTCATGTTTCATTATTTGTGGTTTTTGAGTTATTTAGCTTTTTATTCAGCATCTCTCCAGATTGCATTTACCCTAGCAACCATGCATTGAATTGAATAAGAGCCTGGAATATGAATAGGAAAGGTCCTGAATAGAAAGATGAGTAATACAAAATAGTAATAACAATAGATTTGTAGCTTCACAGAACATGTGTTTTCTAGATTGGGTCAGTGACCCCCATTTGAAAGCTGGAAAGGTCAGAAGAAGGCAGCAAATAACTAAAAAACCATAAAAATAAATAAATAAATAAATAATGAAGAGCAATTGAAAAGTTTCTTAGAATTGGCCATTCTATAACATACTAAAAGTTAACTTAAAAGTGAACCTCCCCTTCTCCACCGACAGAGGACACAGCGGCTAAGTCAACTTCTGCCCTATGCGTGTAGTAAATGGCTTCAATATGAGCTGCCCAGGGTCGGAATGGTCCACCAGGATACCTGATAGGCCCAAGTGTCAGTGGGTCCTCCTACTTCTAACCATTAGGTCTGTTTTATGGTCATTCCCTAGTTTTGTATGGGAGCAAAGAGGCTTAGTAGACAAAAGTAGTGATGAGCAATTCTGTTCAGTTTTACTTCAACGCAAAATTCGCAAAACTGCGTGAAAAATTCTCAAACTAACTGTTCAGTGAGTTTGCAATTGATTCTCAGTATTCAGCTCAGATTCAAAAGCAACAGATATGACCCATGTGCCCCCCCCCCAAAGTCACTGATTGGTTACTGCCTGGTAACCAATCAGTGGAAACCAAGAGAGCTGAAAAGCAGGAAGTAGTGTTCTGGCTATTATGTTAGACATCCAGTCACTCCAGCCTTTATACATTACATTTTTGGCTAACTAACTATATTAGAAACATTTTTTATTTTGCACAGCCTATCTATTTACCTAGTTTTTATTTTTACACTGAACAATTCCTTTAAAGTTTTTCTTGTGGCAGCTTTTTTGTCCAAATGCATTTAAGTCAATAGGGGGAATGTAATATGTTTCACTAAACCTTTGCTTAGCGAAAATGCTCAGCGACTGACTATACACTGAGAGCAGTGCAAAGACACCATTTTAAATTAACTTTTAATTACATTCCCCCAAATGGCCTTTTTTTCCTATGGCAACTTTATTGTCCAAATGCGTTAAAGTCAATAGGCGTTTTTCCTTATAGAGACTTTTTTGTCTTAGCGACATTTTTGTCTCTGCGACTTTCTTGTTGCTGCAAATTTTTCCGGGCCGACTTTTAGGCACAGTTTCAGAAAAAATTTTTTTATGCAGATAATGAAATGAGGAATTTCGCCACAAATTCATGGCTGAATCACTAGACAAAAGAATAGATGTGAAGAACATAAAGACAAGGAGCCTATGGTGTAAGGTTTTCTGGCAGGCCCCAGCATTCCAGGCCTACACTGAAGCCACTTATCACTGACAGACACTGGGCCAGAAAATTCACCCCAGAAATATTTTTTTGCCTGAAATTCACCCATGTATCCACTGAAAGGTAGATTCACATAACTGGGTGTGTTCTTCCACAAAGCAAAAGCTAACTTAATGCTGTGCATCGCAGGGGCCTAATGTGGCTGTCACTAGAAATCACTAGACAAGGATGGCTCATGTCACCTGTTGTTTCTCTAGAGTTTTCGGCATCTATGAACAGACAAATTGTTGTTGCTATACAAGTGAACCTTATCTATACTTCACAGCTAATTGAACTCCATAAGAAATCCCCGACCATCCCACAACCTGCATGGGTTTCAGCCAAATACCTTTTCACAAATACTTTATCTGGATTTTCTGAGAACCTTGAATGAGCTGTTTATTTAGTAGGGTGGCAATCAATGACTCACCGAGATGTGGCTTTTTGACACCGGTTTGTGTAGCTAACTCCAAACAACTTCATTCTACAGATTAATCGGCACCCTAGTCAACTGACACATCTACTTATCCGGCTTTTATTAAAGGCAACATTTTTCATAGGACTTTTTCTATCATTTCTTTTAACTGTGACTTTCAGCATTTGAGTTCATTGAAGGACTTATCTGTTTATGTGTAGTGTAGCCCTCATTGAAGTCAATGTGTCATCTTGTTATTGAATATCCTGATTATTATTCCAAATCGAAATTTAAAGTTTAATGTTCCTGTATCTGGTGTTAGCATCCTGCAGCGGGTCCGGTACCAGCAGAATACCTACAAATCCGTCAAGATATTCTTATGGTCTTAACTTTGTAGGTGACCTGTGTGCACCCTTTAGATACAGGTGGTGGATTGTAAGCAGCAATCTGGGGGCACAAAAAGTTACAAATAATTAACTATCTTGGAAAATGGACTGTAGCGTGACATCACTGCCTCTTTTTATGACGTCACTTCTGGTTCCCTCTGGGTTTAACTTCAAGGGGAAACAAATGCGGGTAAGCAGGTGCGGGTTGGGATGTGGGTTATTTAATACGGGCTGGGTGCGGGACTCTATCTGGTGTTTGAGTCTGGCAGCTCAGTGATCCAGGCACAGATTCAGAACTTTTACAATTTGCTTCATTAGTTACATTTCTCAGCAGCATCTGTGGAATATTAGCAACTATTTTATCAATCATATCTGCTGCCTTTAGGGTAGGGAGATTTTGTTGCCCTGGGAAAATTTGCACTACTGTGGGCGACAAATCTTCCAAAAATGCAATAACTGAAATTGCCTCTGGCAAAACCTATGCATTGCTTTGTTTTTTCAAAGTTGCCTTGCATGGTAACTTTGCAATGTGTAGATTTTACCAACGGCATTTTCGGAAGATTTGTCACCCACAGCAGCACAAATTAATCACACCCCCTCGGCCATTACCCTTAATGAAACTCAGGGATTCTGCTCAGCAGGGACAAAGATAAGAAATGTATCAACTAATGTATCCATTTTGGAACAGTTTACAGGGTCTACAACCCCACCCCCTCCCAGAGCTGCTTCAGAAAGACATAAGAAGATGAAAAATAAAACTTTACACTTCAATATTAGAAAAATATTACAAACACTGTCACAAATAGAGAATTGAAAAAGTCTTTATTTCCGGGGAACTATCTGAAAACAGCGGAATTGAAAAAAAGACGGGTGTGTTAAAATTCAGGAATATTGTGAGATTTCTAAAAACTTTTCTTCCAAAATTTCATTCAGGGTATTCTTTTTGTCAATGAAATTACCGGTTATTTACCTTGAGTACAATATTTGTTTTTTTTACATTGGGAAGTAGCAAAGGCTCTGTCAAAGAGAAAATAGCTCAGAGAACCAAACAACAATATTTGTGCAAAATATGTAAAAAAAAAATTACAAAATGTAGTCAAAACATATAATTAATCCAATACAATATTTTCCTTTCGTGCCACCACGTAGTATGTGAAACAATAGCTGCCACCAGCATTATTATGTCTCTTTGCAGTCACAAAGTTTGGTGCTGTACAGCCTATAGATTTAGCACTCCAAGTGAGCACTGTATTCATCGCCTGATCATGAGTACCATGCTCTCTTTCTCCAGAGCCAAGTAGCTTGCACTTCATGCACCAATGAAGGTGAAGAGAAGAGGCGTTGGACCAGGCAGGATTTCCCCACTTTAGAAATGTGGCACGTAGGTTAGAGAGTAGTTACTGTGCCATAAAACACTAGAGTATAGAGCGTGAGGACCAGTTAGGGGTTGAATGCTTTTTGCTGTCCTGTAAATCCCTATAACTATAGTATTCAGACTATTTTTAAGCATATTGCAAGGTAAGGGTAGGCAACAAAGTGGAGACTTGGACCAAAAAAGTGTTAATACCTGTAGTTAAGGATTGAGTACTGGTTATTCCCTTTAAAAAGTTGCAGGTGTGCCCCATTGAGCCAAAGCACTGACTAAATATTGGTTCATACTATTTGTATTGCTTTTTGAGATTGAATGTTATTTAGAGAATGATTTGCTGGCTGCTACATTAAAGGCATTATTTTTTTAAAGGGAAAACAGCCCCTCTTTTTGACATGAGAGCATTCAATTGGGCTAATGGAGAAAAGGTGCATAAACACTGTCAACTTCTAACTACATAAAAAATTACAGAGACTGAAAGAAAACCATGACACCATGTTTTCCTCACCTAGGCTCGCAGTTAAAAGTAACCCCTTCCCTCACCTTGTTTCATTATGAAGTGACACATTCTGGGACATGAAGCCCCTCTGCTTTCCATAGTAGTGGGTATACAGATACTCTGGAAACAGAGGGAATTCAAGACCAAAGGCTAATGAGTCTCAACATCTGCACGTGACAAGTTATAATGCTAATTTATACTGTGAGGCTCCACACTCAGTATATAGCATCTCCAGTAACTTATGATTGACCATGGAGCCACCATTAAATCATTTTAGGGGCAAGTGGTACTTGCCAAGGGGCCCATATAAGGGGGATGGGCACAGCAGATGCTGACTCTATCCTAGAACCACCCTTGGTCCCTTTAATAAGGCTCCTCTAGTAAAATGTGCCGTAAGATGACTGTGAGGAGGTTACGTGACTGTGTGAATGCTGCTACTGGTGTGTGAGCTGCTTAGAATGATATACGACAGGAATTTCACATGCATTTTCTCCAGAGCATGCAGAATTGTGTTTAGAAAACATTCTTGTGGAACAATGACTATGAATGTTTCAGCCCCATGTCACACTACAAAAAAGGCAATGGGGGTGTATCCACTAATGATATAGGCACAAGAGCACTCAATTTCATCCACTGATGCCTATGGGATTTGCTGCACTCTGCAACTTGTCTGGTTTACAAATTCAGTGTAAAGTGCAGCACAGCACTGTGGGATAGAAGCACCTTGCACATGTTTCTGATTCCTAGCTGTGCGTCTGACTGACCTGCAAGCTACAGGGCATCCAACATGATCACAAACTGCCCCATATCAACATATTGAATACAATGTTGTGTCTAGAGTAGAGATGGCGCGAACTGTTCGCCGGCGAACTTGTTCGCGCGAACATCGGGTGTTCGCGCTCGCCGGAAGTTCGCGAACGTCGCGCGACGTTCGCCATTTTGGGTTCGCCATTGTTGGCGCTTTTTTTTGCCCTCTCACCCCAGACCAGCAGGTACATGGCAGCCAATCAGGAAGCTCTCCCCTGGACCACTCCCCTTCCCTATAAAAACCGAAGCCCTGCAGCGTTTTTTCACTCTGCCTGTGTGTGCTGAAGAGATAGTGTAGGGAGAGAGCTGCTGCCTGTTAGTGATTTCAGGGACAGTTGAAAGTTTGCTGGCTAGTAATCGTTTTGATACTGCTCTGTTATTGGAGGGACAGAAGTCTGCAGGGGTTTGAGGGACATTTAAGCTTAGGTAGCTTTGCTGGCTAGTAATCTACCTTCTACTGCAGTGCTCTGTATGTAGCTGCAGTGGGCAGCTGTCCTGCTTCTGATCTCATCTGCTGACTGCTGCAATAACAGTAGTCCTTGTAAGGACTGCTTTTATTTATTTTTTTGTTCCAATACAGAGCAGTATCAAGCAGATTACTAGCCAGCAAACTTACTATCATCTGTCCCTGAAATCACTAACAGCTCTCCCCCTACACTATCTCTTCCAAGCACACACAGGCAGATTTTTCAGATACATTTTTGCCCTTGATCCCCCTCTGGCATGCCACTGTCCAGGTCGTTGCACCCTTTAAACAACTTTAAAATCATTTTTCTGGCCAGAAATGTCTTTTTTAGATGTTAAAGTTCGCCTTCCCATTGAAGTCTATGGGGTTCGCGAACCGTTCGCGAACCGCTCGCATTTTTGCGCAAGTTCGCGAATATGTTCGCGAACTTTTTTTCCGACGTTCGCTACATCCCTAGTCTAGAGTGCAAAACCTGGGCAACACATACATTCTGTGCCTTATATTTTCACTTTGCACCTTGCCCCATCATTCCTTCCATAGAAGCCAATCAGCTAATTGTAATTACAATTCGATATGGTTCCTATGGATAACTATAATTAGAGCACACTTTTCCCATGGTAGTAATAATAATAATAATAATAATAATAATTTATTTTAGCTATGTTTCCCCCAGGCAGTCCCTCTGCTTCTGTGGGCACTGGAATTATACACTCAGTTACACCTATTAGCAATGATATGGAACTATAAACTGATGGAGGGCTTGACATGTTGCTTTACTGCTATGTGCTTTCAGTTGTGTGTTGAGTTCAAGCTGGAAATGCCTGTGAAATTCTCCACATGCCTCACTCAGTTGAGAGGATTTCTTTGTATGTGTTAGTGCAGCAGTCAGCTGTTTGTGCCTATTCATTGCCCAGTGGTGATCGTTTTTATATATGGAGTTTAAAATGTGGCGTATTAAAAGGCAAATATGAAATGTTATGTTTTATTTTTCTCTTAAAAAAGTTATTCTAAATTTAATTTCCCCATAGACAGTAACCTGCTAAATCGTATCTTATCTCTTTCTTTTTGCTTAGAGACAGCTCTGTATAATTTGTACCACCCACTGGCATGCAGGGTAACTGATATCTGAGCAAACTTGTGGCAAAATATATTTTTATTTCAGTGTATATAGTTAGGCAATATATTAGTTGGCCAGCAAGTGGTACCCGTAAGGTTGACCTGTAGGGGGATTCCCTCTGCAGAAGTATATAAAAGGGAGTGTCCAGACTGAGAGCTTCCTCTTTGGCCTGAGAAGATGTGAAGGCAAGACAGACAGTAGAGGGCTGCATTTAGCTAAGACAAAGGGACAAGGGGGATAAGAGACAGGTGTCTAGCTGGCAACGGCAGACATTGGCCCCAACAAGGAGGAACTTATTGGGGCCGGAAACCCCTGAGCGACAATGCGCCAGTTAGGGAATAGAGCATTCAGATGTAAGTCAGTGAGGGGCCTATGGGCTGTAGTGAGACATCTGGTGAAGCTTGTGCACTGTATGTGGAGATTCCAGAAATGGGGGGATTTATGAGAAAAGGAGCAGGAGGCCCTCAAAACATTCTGCTAGTGTGTTCAACAGTATAGGTTCATCAAACGTGTGTCCTTTTTCTTTTGGATGTAGGTACACGGCGAGTTCTGACCAGAGGAGCTGGCTCTTCTGTGCTGTGTCATACGCTGGTGTAACTGTTGTTTAGTTCCCCCACATACAAATCAGAGCATTCCTCACTGCACTGCATACACAATGTTACTCTTCTTCTGCTTGGGGGGTTGGGTCTTTTGCGTGAACTAGTTGCTGCCTCAGTGTTTTGCTGGGTTTAAAGCAGATAGAGATGTGGTGTTTATCAAAAATCCTTCAAAGTTTTTCTGACACCTCAGCGAAATATGGGAGGACCGAGTTCTTTCTCCTGTTCTGTTTTCCACCTTCACCGGTAGTCTTGGTGTTATTGCTTCTTTTTCTTCTGTTTTTTTTTTTTTTTAAAAAAAGCCCAATCTGGATACCCACATGTCTCCAGGCACCCTCTGAGATGTTTCATCTCTTTCAACTTAGCCTTTCCTCTGTGCTGGTGGGGATTTGACTTATTTCCCTAGATATGAGAGTGCTTACTTTATATGTATGATAAATTGGGTCATCCATGCTCTATTGCTGTACTCTTTCTTCCATGTGTAGAGCGACTTTAAATAAAGTTCATCAAATGTGAGATGGTTTACATTACACAGTAAAGGCCTACCCCTTACCTGTACCTGTACCTGTACACTCCTTATACAAAGCTTATACAAGTGAAAATAAGCACTCAGCTTTTCTAAACATCACACGCAGTTTAAGGTTGGGGTGGCATCACTTCAGGCATCATAATGACATTAGAGTCTGAGTCTGCATCCCTGGAAAACCCTAGTCCTACCAGATCCAGTAATTTTAGGGTTCTATAGAGTCTATGTGGCAATTGTACACACAGTTTTATGGAGCAGACTGAATAGACACATTAGCCTGTGGTGCAAGTTGCTATGAACAAGTTGCTAAGTCCCGTACAGTATCTTTGTGAATAGTGTCAATGGACACTTAATGTTGCCTCAGTTCTATTGCTTTGTACTTGCATAAATACATTAGCACAATGTATAAAGGGATCCAAAGGGCTCCATATGAAAGAATATCTGAAGATAAAGTGGGTCAGGCTGTGGATAGTCAGAAAAATATGTAAAAGTGGACAAAGGCTAACAAGATGAGAAGATGCAGTGCTGCTGTGGACAACTTGGACATCATAGATCGTTTACTGAGAAATTTTCTGGAAATGTAAGAACCTGTGTATGTGTATTTCCCATTAAAAAACCTAATTATGTATAATGTTCTAATGCCACAGTAACACCAAAGTATTGCTGCCAATGGAAGTTTAGTGGTATAGAGAGCCTAAACTGCTGCAGGGCATTGGCAATGGAACTGGAAACATATGTTCCTCTTTTTTTTTATTTCTCTACCTGCTTCCTCCTTGTAGTTGCCCAGGCAACAAACTGTGTGATTATAAAAGTAATTTAAGCCTTTTTGCCATTTCATCCTTTAAATGCAGCCTTGAAACCTGTGGGAACATGCAAACAACCCTTATATCTCTCATCTCCAGTGCTTTGAAAGTTGGGCATCAGGCCACAATTACAATGGTTTAAAGTGCCTGCAGCCATGGATTTGTTTTTAATTCCTGTAAAATGGAGTTTATTCACCCTTTTAGAAGGTTTCATGAGCTATTTTAAACTCTTGACTTACACTCTACCAAACTTAATTATATTTGTTATGACACAAGATCATGCCACAGGAAACTACTTAAGCCGATACAAAATGATCCTGGTATACTGTATCACTGATTCATATACAGGTATGGGATACATTATACCAGTTTATGAAAAGATACCTTATCCGGAAAACCTCAGGTCCTTCTGGATAACGAGGTCCATACCATGGCCAGTAGTATTAACACAAGTGCAAAGCACTAAAATGGATGTACACACATTTGATGATACTCAGACTACCAAGTAAACTGAAGCAAAAGAACCATGGAACTACTGTCAGCTTGCGCTGGTGTGAACTCTACAGTCTCACTGTCCTCACCATGAAGAAACAAGCTACACTGCTTCAAATTAAAGTTCAGTTCCTCAAGTGGCCTCATGTTCTTTTCTATGTGAAAAAAGAAGACATCTATGTGCATCTAATGTACTTGTAAAGAGTAACCATATCCCCTCACAAACACCTTTTTTGTGGAGAAAGCAACCCCAAAATTGACAGTCTTTCCTCATAGTTTAATTGATCCATTCCTCTTGCCAGTCTAGTAGCACATCTCTGTTCTCTCTCCATCACATTAATTTCCTTTTTAAAGACTGGAACCCAAAACTGCACTGTACACTCCAGGTGAGGCCTTCCCAGGGACCTATAAAGAGGCAAAAATTCCTTCTATAAAGGGGCAAAAATGTCATCCCTGAGTTTAAAGCCCTTTGTTATGTATGGCAGTTCTTATTTGCTTAAGTAGCCACTGAATGACTGTCAGGGCCTAGCAGCTTTAATAGGTTCAGGATCAAGAAGGAAGCTGTATACAGAAAAGTCCAATTCGCTGTATCCTAAGGATTAAGAACGTTCATAGACGAATCCAGGCAAAAAAATCATGTCAGGCAGCAAAGTCTGGAGGTCAGGAACCGAAGAATCAAGGCAAAATAGCGATTTGGGAGCACCAGGACCTTTAGTTAAAAAGTCTTATATTCAGGCTTTGAACCCGGGTCTCTGTGTCCTTTTATTTTGAATGTTCGAGCTGTGTGGCAATAGGCAAAGGTTTCTGGATGCACTCACACATCCTGGCCTTCCAAGAAAAACGATAGAGTGATGGAGGTTTCGGCCACCTCACTTCCAATATGGCACAAAGAAAATCACTGGCATTTTTGCAGCAATAAACTTAAAGCAAGGGTTCACCCTTGTGTGCCAATGATTTTCTTTGGCCATAGACACTGCCATCTTGGACACAAAGTAGTGCGTTCAGCAATGGAGCACTCCTAATAAGGACACTGCCTAGAATCACACCGTTTGTTAATTAAGGATACCCCCAATACACTATTATTGTGTAGTGTATAACTCACATTTATGTTAATTCTACCATTCTAGCATAACCTTGCATTTATCAACAATGTACATCATTTGCACATTTTCTGCTCAGCTCTGCAATGTAGGAAAAAAATGTTCCCTGTGCTTTGCATCCATATTGGTGCAGGACGTGCAAGTTGCAGTGAAGGATACTTAGCATGCACCCTCAATTACACTGGAGAAAAACACTGCACTGTGGGTAGAACATGGGGAATTGCATCTGAAAATTGCACTCTACCCATTGTGTTCAAATTGACATGAGCTGCAGCTCATCTGGGGCATGTAGCTTTGACTGGCCACTGGGGTCATTATCTCGCTGCTATCTTATGAGACTCCAGCTGTTGCTGAACTCAAGAGAAAAACACAATATTAATACATATTAATATATCATTTCACAAATTACTGTATTCTAATTAGGCTTACAGTACTTACTGAGAGGCCTGTGGCTAAAACAACAAAGGAAGGTGTATGTTTAAGCTCACACCCATGTGAAATAAAAGACTAACCCAAAGTGCTAAAGGCTATACAAAGGTGTTTGCATAAAATAATGATTTTTTTATGAGATTAGGATAGGATCATAAACATAAAATGGCATATTTCTATTCTTGAAAAGCCTGAGCAATTTCATCAAAATAAAAAGTAAGGGCACACCCAACTATAATGTTAAAGGGTATAAATCACTTGGAGATCTAGGTTGCCATTTGTTGTGAATGCAAATCAAAAATATGATTCATGTCAGTGGAAGATGAAATGAGTCAGAGGTGAGACACATTTAGTTCATGAACATTGTTGGTTAGTGCTTAACTGAAAGAAAACTGGCCTACCTTACCAGTATAATTTACTGACTCAGCTTTATTGAGTAAGCCAAAGAGGTTTTTTTTCTATACCTGAAATCTATAATATGGATCACAGAGCTGGCCCATGTTTATGGTTGTCTAGTGATTCAGTAAAGGAAAATATGCAAAAAAGATTCAAGGCATCCTCTCCAAATATATGGGGAGAAAGGATATGGAAATGTAGAACTAAATAGAAACATCACATATTTGCATTAGGGATACAATCACTATATGCAGTCGCTTTTATATATCATATTTAATATTGTATCCAAAAAAAATAGTAATGGTTAGATTTCTGTTAGTCTCACAATGAAGTTTTCATAAAGTCTGTTTATTTGGAAAGCTCGGTAGATTTTCTTCAACAGGCTAAAGGGTTTGATATAACACAAAAAGGATTTCAGGCCCTTTTTCGGAGACAGAATCATGTACAATATTTTATGGCAAAAAAAGAAGTACTTTCATTTTGAATCTAGTCTGCCTTTAGCCAGTTAATTGAAGTTTATTGAGTGCCGAACTCTGCAGATTTTAAGTTCCTGGGTTCTGCTTTGTTCTATGTGAATCGTTGTTTGGCAAACAAAGCATGATCCATACAGCATTGAGGATTACTTAGGCTGTGGGGCCACACAGGTCCAAAATGAGTCTACTGTGATGTGAAAGGAGAAGGAGGCTACTGTCCAGGGTAGGGGCTGGAATTGGCCTGCGTATTTCAGCCGGCTGATTTCAGCACTGTGTGACCGTAGCCTAAATGCTGGGTCCTCTGTGAATGGTTTCCCTTATGTAAGCCATTCATTGAGCTGAAGGACAGGTGGCCAAATGATTCCCTTATTGATTAATTTTTTTATAATCCTATAAATATATATAATTAGTAAATAAATATGTTTTGATAATATTTCAAATCATCATCATCATTCATCATTTATTTATTTATATAAATCAACAACCTAAAGCTACAATTCTGTTGCTATACTGTATATTATATAGTGAATAAAGTACCCCCTTTTGTAAAATATAGGGATATTATAAGTTACCGAGGAGTTTCATGACCATATAAAAACTCGAGGCCGAAGGCCGAGTGTTTTTATACAGGTCATGGAACTCCGAGGTAACTTCTAATATCCTCATATTTTACAATTGGGGGTACTTTATTTATTATAATACACAAATTTCAATGAGTCATGTGACAGAAATGACATCAGAACTCACCGTTTATAACTGATGACATCAGAACTCACCGTTTATAAGGATATAATTTACAGGATATTCATGGCTTTTGTGTATTATATAAACATAACAGGTACCAGTCACACATCGAAATATTAAATATTTCTGTGAGTCTTCCTTATTTTATTTGCAGCAGGTTTTTTTTGATATTGTATTATTTTTATTTTAAAAATTCCTTTTGCTTTTTATACATTTACTATATATTTAAATGTATCTTTTAGAAAAGATGATACTGAATATTAAATAGAATTACATTGTACTTGTCTAATTACTGTTTTTAGCATGATTAAGAGTGGTGGGGGGTTTAAACATAATAAAACCCTGCAAAATTTCAGAGTGAGGATTTAGTAGGTAATTTGCTTTGAACTCGTTCTTCCCTTGTTTACTCATATTTAACCAAAAGGGCAAGGTAATGTCCGTGTCCATGTTGGCAGCAGGTATGTTTGCACATGAATGATCAGGAACAATCATCTCATACATTTTGGAAAGAATACAGAAGTCTGGGAATAGGTATTACTGTAAGTGAGTCACTGATTTTATTTCTTAATTCGTTATGATATTAGGATTTTAGACTAGTATATGTAATGACAGGTGCTATATGAAGGTAGACTAGAAAAAATACCAAAGAATTAATGGTATTATAAGGAATAATTCTCAAATGATGGAAAGTATTCAAGAAATAATGTATGTGTTGGCCACAAACATCAGACCTGGCTCACAATATAGATGTTTACTTGTGTTAGCTATAGGGCTCTGGACTGGTCAGTCAAATTCTTCTATCACCGCATCATTGCAAACCTTTTCTGTATAAACCTTACTTTGTGCACAATGTAATTAACCTTCTGAAACAGGAAAGGGCCTCCAGACTAGGGATGTAGCGAACTGTTCGCCGGCGAACTAGTTTGCGCGAACTTCGACTGTTCGTGTCCGCCGCAAGTTCACGAACGTCGCGCGACATTCGCCAATAGGCGTTCGCGTCAAAATCGCTCGACCATTCGACCATTCGATCGCTAAAATCGAACGATTTTCGTTCGAATCGAACGATCGAAGCCATTGGATTGAATTAAATCATTCGATCCAATGGCTTCGATCGTTCGATTCGAACGGAAATCGTTCGATCGAACGATTAAAATCCTTCGATCGTTCGGATCGAACGATTTTCGGATGTTCGAAGTTCGCGAACTGTTCGCGAACTGTTCGCAATTTTTGCCGGTGTTCGCGAACGGCGTTCGCGAACACATTGTCGGCGGTTCGCTACATCCCTACTCCAGACTGTTGTCACTAAGGAGCACAACATTGTCAACATTTTCATTGTATTCTTAGGATTAAATAGCCAATTAGAATGGGTGTCCATACACCTTAAACCACATACTGTAGTGAATATGACACAACACAAAATACAGAATAAGGCCATTTCCACAAACCCTTAATTTATTCTAGACAATTTATGTAAAAGCTGCAGTAGCAGTGAAGCTGCAGTAGCAGTGGTGCTGCCAGATAAATCTGGTTGCACATTGGGTACCAAATGATTATGTTTGCCACAAATTAGCCCCTAATCTGAGGCCTCTTGTAAGCAAGTCACAGCATCCATTTTATTACAAATTTCCGGTATTTTTTCATTTCCAAATCAATCTTTTGATTGAAAAGTGCTGTATTTGTTTCTTGTATTTTTGTTGATGTAACACGATGACAACAACCGTTGACAATGTTTTTGAAAACCTAGTTCTCCGTCACTCTTCTTTTGAAAAAAATAAAATAAAATTGTAAGTAAGTGCTGCAAAATGGAAAAAACAAGCTTTGTGCATCAAGGTCAGGGTTTTAATTGTTTTAAAGGGTGTTATAAATATGTATTGTTCAGTGGAATAAAAGCAAGTATCTCTCCTTAAAACAAATATTATTTCAACTAATTGCTGGGAGATACCACTCACACTTACTTCTGCAAACAAGTTGTTACTATCATAGCTCTCAGTGACGACACAATGGGCTCAAACCAATACTTGGCTATTTGTTCAAGCTTGTGTCATTTTGGCGTAACTGTCATCTTTACACTATTTTGCAGTTCAATACCAGAACCACCTTATTAGCTATTTTTGACCTTGTGGCATCTCATATGGAACTTTACTTTTATCAAGGAAACAAAGTGGTGACATAAAGCTGTCCAGGCTAATCTGGAAACAAATGGTGATGCAAATGTTTTGAGGGGTCCATGTTTGTTTCAACTACACAAATGTGACAATGACCCCTCCTTAGACACTTGCTTGCCACCAGGGAAATTTCAAGTTATAAGAGATATATTATACAGCTTAATGTCTGACCTCATTTATGGTCAAGGCACCCCTATCTGCTGACATTTGAAGTCATGCTCAATTTTGACATTAATGATTTTTATTTCCTTCCATTTTCTTTTTGATCTCCTACTCTTTAAGTCAGAATCTAATTTCTACTTTATGATTCAACAAGTGCAAGTTTGAGGGTGTGTGTTCATCACTTGAAAATCATTGTTAGTCTGGTTTTTAGCATCCTTTCCACACTGGGCAAATTGATGAGGGTATTAAGGCTGCGCTAAGGGACATAGATATCTTAATTTTACCATACAGATGGAGGTGGTTGCATTACTCATTGTGATATGTAACAAGTAGCTAGGTGTTACCAAAATATGTACCTTGAAAGCTAAAAAATACTCTACAGCCCTGACTTAGTCTAGTGCAACACATGGGGACAAATTTACTAAAGGGCTCCACCACACTTCGCACCACTTCACCAGGCGCAAGTTCACTACCATTACTAATTCACTAAAATGCGAAGTTGCATCTCTGTAAAGTTTCGCTAGTGTTAATTAGTCAGTGTAAGCATTTGAAATTTTACTAATGTTCATTTCTGCCTTACAAAACTTCGTTAGTACTCTTACGCTTAAGTCAATTTGAATAGGGTGGGTACATATAGGTCGTATAGACATCTTTATTAGAGATGTTGGTGCAAATGCTTGAAGTTATTACACATACCCAAGGAAGCACAATAAAGAGATCCTCTAAAGCCCTAGACATGAGCCCACCCTAAAACAAATGTGGCTTGTCCCTCAAATGGTGGGGAAAAAATGCTAGCACAATAATTCTTTAATAGAAGTACTTTTGAAGGCAATCCCGCTTTAAAATGTGAAAAAACTCCAGATTCTTTTTAGAACTTTTAGAACTTTCCGGCATACAGGATATGATGTCACTGACATAAGATTGAGGAGGAAGTAGCTTCATCTTATCAGTTCACCTGGTCTAAGGTGGCAAAGGAAACTCTGGCGAAAGGGGTAACGTTCTGTAAAATTTGAATTAGATTAGTAATGTGGTCTATGCCATCCATTATAGTGAAGAGTGCTCTGATCTATACATTGTGGAGACAAAACAACCGATTTGGAAGAGAATGGCCCAACATAGAAGGGCTAACCCCTCAGGATAAGACTCGGCAGTCTATCTATATCTCAAGGAAAAGGGACACTCCTCTGAGGACAGTAATGTGCATATTTTGGATAGAGAGGACTGATGGTTTGAAAGACGTATGAAAGATGCCATTTATGCCAAAGTGTAAAAACCATCCCTGAACAGAGGAGGGGCCTGTGACACCGCTAGTCATCAACATACAATGCCGCTTTGACATTCTTAAGCTGGCCATAGACGCAACGATCTGATCATACGAATCGTGGATTCGTTCGATTTTCGGACCGTGTGTGGAGAGTCCCGACATTTTTCGTACGGCAGAGATCGGTCGTTTGGTCGGTCGGACAGGTTAGAAAATTGCTGTCAGAGGTAGAACATTGGCTGATCTGTTCTTTTACTACTTTATTTGATCGGAATGGTACGAATTTGATCCGAATGGTTAGTGGCTGGTCAGGAGATGGGAAAGTCCAATCGTACGTTGATTTGTACGATCGGATCTTTGCGTCTATGGCCAGCTTTACCCCAGCGGCTTCACAACAATTCACACTTCCAGTATTGAAAGATAAACACCTGCCTCAATAAGAATCATGGTACCATTGTGATTGGATCACACATCTGTGAGTTTCAGACAATACCTTACTGAATTTCAATGGAACCATTGTGATTGGATGTCCAGTACTTTACTACCCTCAAGGGTTTAAATGCCGGGGAATTCCCTACAAATTGAGTTGAATTTAAGAAAGCACTCGGATGACTGGTGAAATATTTTCAAGAAAACTCTAAAAGTCCAGTTGCCTTTGACTTAATTCTAAGTTGCTTTATCGCGTGAAATGACTCTATTGAAGACTATGGGAAAAAAGTAAAAATGAAGAAAAGTTTCTCCTCAAACTGAATCACTTCCATGTCTTTCACATGATAACCCATGAGATATTTTTTTCTCCCTGGATTGAATATGGCCCAATTTATATTTGTAATAGGTGCTGTACAAAGAGAAGCCACAAGAGGGAAGCAGACACTTACACTTAAAATAACTTTAGCCCAAATGTTTATAGGCTGGCTTACAAGCTTGCACTCTCTTCCTCCCTGTCAGAATAGCTTTTTAAGCCTGTCAAGGTATAAAAAGAGATACAGTGGCAGTATACCTATGTATAAGAAATGTATTAATTCAGTGTTATTCCAATTTTTTATTAAACAACAAATCAAAATGCATTTATTCTATGATTTCAATAATATATAAAGTTGAGTATCACCCTCCCAAAAGGTAGAGAAGCATGCCAATTATTCTAAATAATCTTTAAATGCAGTCATACTAGTTTTGATGGCAGCTTCTATGATTTAGTGGCAGTTTTTTTTATTTGAAATGATTCTAGATTATACTATAGATCCCTTTCCTGTATTGACTGTAGAGGATTTTCATGTTCATAAAAATATTTCTTCTCCACACTGAAAATGGACAGGAACAATAATTAACAGACAGATTGACAGATATAGCTAGAGAGATATATATATAGATAGATGATAGATAAATAGATAGACAGACAGACAGACAGACAGACAGATAGATTTATAATAGATAGATAGATAGATAGATGATAGATAGATAGATAGATAGATGATAGATAGATAGATAGATAGATAGATAGATAGATAGATAGATAGATAGATAGATAGATAGACAGACAGACAGACAGACAGACAGATAGATAGATAGATGATAGATAGATAGATAGATAGATAGATAGATAGACATGATAGATAGATAGATAGATAGATAGATAGATAGATAGATGATAGATGATGGATGGATAGATAGATAATAGATAGATAGATAGATAGATAGATAGATAGATAGATAGATAGATAGATAGATAGATAGAATTAGTACATGGCAGCACAGAAACCAGTGCAACTAACACCAGAATTAAATAATCAGCCCTGTAGCATCATCCTGTATTACAAGACAACCTAATTTTCTGTTTGATAATTTTCAACAACCCCTAAGATCAGCTTTTTAATAGCTGCTCGGAGCTCACTGAGCATGTGAGTGTCACAGACACTTTCCAAGATGGTGACCCCCTGTGACAAGTTTGAAGTCCTGGATCATTGCTGCTATTGACAAGCTGAAACTTTAGGCTGGTGCAATAAGTATATAAAATATGGCATTTCTAGCCACATTCGTTTGTTAAAGATTTAAATCTAAATGATTTCAAATTTAGAAGTTTCATTTTAAGAATTTAGAAAAAAGTAGAGAAAAGTAGAAGGAGAGAAAATACTCAATAAAAAGGTCAGACAGATACATATAACTGTTACGTTTTGGTAGCCAAGGATGAGTAGAGTATAAGAGTGCTTTATTAGAAGGCTCATGCAGCCATTACACAACAGTAAGCAACTCTAACACCACAAGATGTATAGAAAGTATGCACAGTATAAGTCTTGAGCACAGTGACATCTACAGGCCATTTGTAGAAACACCACAATAACTATGTGCTGGCCACTACCAACCACCACCCCCAATGGTTATGTAATGTTCTGGTAGGTTAAAGAACAATTGCTGTGAGGAAGAGGTATATTAACATCAAATGGGGATTATATCTGACAGGGTTAAAGCCAACAGAGATGATTAAAACTTCTGAACAAAAAGCAGGGGCATTAGAAAGGAAAGATACACTCTAGAGAAAGAGAAACACAGGAAATACTAGTGTTCTTATATAATCCCCTAGCAAGAGAGAGAAACATTTGGGAGTTCAGAAAGCAGATGAAGTTTTAGGTATAATTGTAGCAGAGAGACCACAAATTATATATAGGAAGAACGTAAAACAACTACTTTTAAAAGATCATAAAGAAACAAACAAAATAAGGATGAAAAGACACAGAGAGGTTTCCTTCCTTATGCCCTGTCTAAAGCCTATACGTTTGCTAATAAAAATATGTTGTCAATCATGAGTAACACTCAAAATATAT
The DNA here is from genome assembly GCA_038501925.1 of Xenopus petersii. NCBI lineage: Eukaryota > Metazoa > Chordata > Amphibia > Anura > Pipidae > Xenopus > Xenopus petersii. The sequence goes on from CM076674.1 coordinate 37,553,481, forward strand.
AAATATATGATATTCAGCAGTGTACCAGAGACTATCTTCTTTATTGCACTGAATGTGCTTGTGGATTGCAGTATATTGGTGACACAAACAGCCAACTGTGTAACTAGAGAAGAGAACATTTAGGCAGGGCCAGAATTAGGGGTAGGCAGAAGACACATGTGCCAAGGGTGCAATGCTTTAGGGGCACGTACCTCCTAGATCTGTCTCCCTCCACTTGTTCCTCCACTCCAGGTAGTTGGTGCACATTCACATGAGGGAGGGGGTCAGCTTTGCATGTAGGGAAGGTTTGGAGGCTCACTGGCGTTTGTTTATCAACACTGGACACATTTGCCCACGGGTATTGTAGCATTATAGTAAATTGAACACTCCCGGGCTAAGGCCTACTTTTTGAATATTTGTGCCACGGATGAGACCCTTTTCACAGGGGTAAGCCCTCGCAACTGGGTGGAGGCAGGGTGTAGTGCAACTGTAACCACGAGCTAATGCACAAGAATTTGGTGCCAGTGGTTCTTTATGATTAACCAAACAACTGAGTTTATTTAGCTGAACAATCCATGTAAGAGTTTATAACCATGGACAGAACATAGACCAACAAAGGAATAGAGTATACTCACAGTATTAGAAACAGTTGTCCCTGAAGGCAAAGGGAACACACAGTGAAACAGCAAATAAGAAGTATGCCCAGCTTTCAGGCTTTTCCTAAGTGCAACCCAGGGGAATATCTACATCCCTGAGTCTATAATTTTAGTCCCTACTTCTGGGTTATTAGTACCCGGGGTTGTAATCCCTCTGACTCTCCTCGTCGGAGCCTTGAGCTGCTCAACTATATAACCTATCTATCATTTCTAGAGTGATCTATGAAAGAGTATAACTACCCACTTTACTAAGGGCAAATCTTGGGTTCTACTACCCCTTCCCTTTCTAATTAACAGGGAAGGGCTCAAGCTAAAATGGACCCTGAGCACATTGTCACAACCTTTTTTATACTATCACACAGTGCCATCTACTGGTCACTGTAGAAACAAAGGGCATAATCAGAAAATAGGCCCCCGATTAGCTGTCTAAAAACTGAGTATTTGCCTGCCAGTATTAGCTAGGGGTGGGTTGGTTGATCCCAATGTTAATAATAGGGAAAAAAGATTATTATATATAGAAAGGCCAGTATTTGTTTACCGAAAAGGTGGCAAACCTAGTAGTAATGCATGACAATCAATTAAATTGTTGCATTTATTGTTGTACCTGCAGCTGTCTGGAAAAAGCCATTCAATGATTGGTTGCTATGAGTTATTGGCCACCGGCAAATTTGCCCAGTGTTGATAAATGAGCCCCATTGTGGCTCCAAACACTTTAAACATAAACATAATAAAGATCTTAAAGGCATGAGATTCTGGATTATAGAGAAAGTTACTAGAGGATGAAGAGAGAGAGAGAAATTATGGCAAGCTAATGTATGACGCAAGCAGATGTATGTATGAACTCCACACCATCAATCCTTAAGGTCTCAATATAGAGACTTTTTTTTTTTTATAAATAAGTTCTTTACATATATATATATATATATATATATATATATATATCTATATATATCTATATATATATATATGTATCTATATATCTATATATCTATATATATATGTTCCAGCAAAGTCGCACTCCAAATTGGTAAAACGTAACATTTATTGTCCCATCATAAAAGTATGGCAAATTGAGATATACTCATCTACACGGAGACATCACGCAACGTTTCGGGGGTCCCCTGCCCCCTTTCTCAAGCGTGTCCCTGGTGTGTATCGCATAGAGTCAGTAAGAGACCCGGAAGTCTATCTTCACCATTGAAGTAGCGGAGCCTGCGTGACCGGTCACTCTGACGCAACAACGCCACAGCGTCAATGCGTCACAGAAGCAAGCACACACGCGTCCACCCATTGAAGTAAAAAACGCCATATTGGTTATTGCCTATATTCAATCTACAGTGTCTGGGGATTTATATACATAGTAGATATTCATTAATTTTATACGGGGTACATAATATTACTATCAATGCAGCATATATATATCAATAAGCTTGGCAGCAATATATTTAGTTACACATTTTTGTAATCGCTAAATAAGTCAGTAAATGTTTATATCAAATGAACAGATGTAAGTCAAAATCCCTATTTAACCCATTCGGATTCAGTGACTTTAATCGATGAATCCATTGTACTGCCGTCCTTTCCAACAACATGATTCTGTCGCCCCCCTCTCCTTGATTGTGGCACATGTTGGATCACCCTGAACCTAAGATCATCTGCATTATGACCCTTTTCCAGACAATGTTTTGAAACTGGTAATACTGAATTTTTCATATTCACTGTGGATCTATGTTGGGAAAACCTATCTTTGATCTTCTGAATGGTTTCACCAATGTAGATCATACCAACATATAAACAACATAACTTGTATCACAGGAATGATGTCCCCTAATATTATAACTCCTATTTGTTACTGGACTACAAAATGAGTCACCTGTAAGCACGAAACGACAGTGTGCACAATCTTTACAACGGAACATACCATCTTTGGGAGGACCCAAAAATGTATATTGTCTTGGTGGTGGTCGCATATCTGTGCGTACCAACCTCCTCCCTATAGTGGAACCTTTTTTAAAAGACATCATAGGTGGTTGTTTAAACTCAGTTACTGTCGGATATGCATCTTTTAACAAGTGCCAATGTTTACATAAAATCTGTCTAAGCTTTTCGCTCCGTGAATGATACTGCCCCACAAAGGTTAACCGTTTGTCTTTATTGTCCACCCTTTGTCTAGCCTTCCCAACATTCAATTTGGCCTTAACTATCTTGGTATCTAGCATATCTGGTGGGTAGCCCCTATGTCCCAATTTATTTCTCATTTTTGTGAGATCATGAACCACCCAGGTCGGGTCATTGGTAATCCTACACACCCTTGTAAATTGATTGATAGGAATCGATTTTTTGACAGCTGGAGGATGAAAGCTGTCAAATGTTAACAATTGTTTGGTTTAGAAAACATCCTGGTCGTGAATCTGTCCAGGGTGCGTATTATCTGAACGTCAAGGAAGTTTACAGAATGGAGATTTGCTGTCATAGTAAATTTTATGTCATCATTTGCATTGTTAATTGCATCGCGGAAGGCGGACAGGGAATCCAGGTCACCCCGCCATATGAGGAACACATCATCGATGTACCGCCACCACGCCAGACAATGTCTGGCAAACAGCACATCAGTATAGACATGTCCCTCCTCAAACCAACTCATAAAAGAGTTGGCATATGACGGGGCGACACTGGATCCCATGGCCATTCCCCGCAACTGCAACTAAAACTTCTCTTGGAATCTAAAATAATTCCTATGTAGAATGAACTTGAGTATCTCCATAAAGAAAGACATTTCCTCCTTGTTATATATCCCACTACTTTGTAGCAGAAGTTCTGTAGCCTGCAACCCCTGTAAGTGTGGTATAGAAGTATATAGTCTAGCGACATCTAGTGTCACAAGCCATATCACTCCCTCAACTTTCCCTAGTGCATCCAGTTTCCTCAGGAAATCAGAAGTATCCCTCAAGTATGACCTTGTTTTTTGTATCAGGGGGCTAAGTACCCTATCCAACACCACTGCTGCATTATTAGTTAATGAGTCAATGCCGGCTACTATCGTCCGACCCGGAGAATTCACCGTGTCTTTATGTATCTTTGGTAGAACATAAATAAGAGGGATCACGGGGAAATCCACCTGCATGTAATTGAATGTAGCTTGAGTGATCACGCCCTCCTCAAACGCGTGTTTCAGCAACCCATCTAACTCACTCTTAAAACTCAAAGTGGGGTCACTTGATAGACAAGTATATACATTAAGATCGGACAATTGTCATACAATCTCCCCAATATATTTATCAGTGTCCATAATCACAATTGCACCCCCTTTGTCAGAGGGTTTGATTGTGATATTGGACATGTTGGTCAATTCCCTAAGAGCAATAGATTCAGAATTAGACAAATTGTAAATCTCTTTGTTGGTATGCATTTGTAGGTTATTATCTATCTCAAGTTTCACTTTTTGTATGTAGGTCTCCACTGCTGGATAGGTTGTAGGTGGAACAAACCTACTCTTAGCCTTGAGACCAATTTGCTTAGTATCAATCCCATCGGCATCAATCATTGTTCCTTGGTGTGTGTATATATATATAGGAGATGTTGTTATGTATAAAATGTAAAGTTATCATATGCCATTTCTATATATATATATATATATATATATATATATACGGTCTAAGTATGTGTGCACCATCAATGGGTAGCACATCTGCCATGTAATGTTGGGGTCCTGAGTTAGATTCTGTCCTGGAAACTATCTATACCTTCAAGAACATACTTTTCCACCCACACTGCAAATCACACAGGCAGATACGTAAATTGTCTTCTGATGACTCTAGTGTATGTGAATAGGATTGGAATTTAGACTGTAAACTGCAGAGCAGGCAATGATAGAAGTTGATCCTTTTTGGATGAAACTGTTAGTCTTTCAAGCTTCACTTAATCTTCCTACTAAATCTAGTTAGCCTATAATAATGTTAGGGGAGGCCCGAAACCCTTGGGCTGGATGGATTTATCTATGGGTCATGCAGGCTTGGGCTGAAAATTGATCCTCCACCTCAAATGCGGATTGGTTATAGGTTATTATTGCCCAGCCGCAGCACACAAAACTTGATATTTGTGCACTGTGGCTGGCCTGCATAAAGCTAAACTCATATTTGGTGGGATATTGTTTATGTAGCATTTCCCCTTATGATGTCAGCTAAGTGAACTGGCAGAGCTTGGGTCCTGTAGTCCCTTCTTAATCAGGTTGGGTCAGGGTTGAGAAGGGGCAGGTTAGCCTACTTTCTTCTGTGTGATTGTGCAGCAGTGGTGTTGTCTTGTCCAGGAAAAGTCAGTGCTGAGCTCATGCTGTGAAAGCATCTAAACTATAATAAAAGCTTGTCACTGCCTTAATATATGTGCTTCCCTGTATAAAGGCTGTCACCCAATAAATTACTGAAAATGGAGGATATATAGGGGTGGAATTTCACACTCCAAACACATTAAATGTAAATTTCCGCAGCTTAGGTTCCCACCACAATTCCCAAAACATTCACATGTAAGGAGGTAAAATGTGAATGTTTAAGTTAATGGTTAATGTACAATTAATTTGACCACTAAGTGGTAGTGAGTCCTATGTAAACTGAATAAAATTGTTGGTAGTGAAAAGTAAATAAAGAAAACAGGAACAGGAAATGTGGTGGCCGTTTTGTCAGTGATAGTAAAAAAGGACAGCAGCCTGTGTCAGGGAAAGGAGAGTAGCCAATATTGTGCCACAACTGAGCTGAAAGGAAAATAAGTCTCCCAATAAAGTGGGGCTGGTTAAAAGATAGTCTTCCATAACCTTGCATTTAAAGGTTACACAACTATAATCCATTTTATTAAATCATCCCATACTAAATCGTCCAAAGTGCAAATTTAGACGATGTTTCTACTCCTAAAACATAAAAATCAAAAAGGTATGTCTGGGGATGTGGATTGGGATATTTATGTGTAAGCATCTATCTTTTAACGATACAGTAATTTCTACTGGTCAGAGTACAATTCAAATTAGTTCTAGAACAAAGTTGATCCAGGGAATGGTCCGATTGTCCTCTTGGGAGTCAGGGTTTTTTGTCTCTTTACTAAATTTTCAAATTAGAGAGACTTCAGTGGGTTTTTTTTCTCCATCCCATGGGTCAACTGCCACATGCGTTTTATCTGAACAAAAAGATTGAACTTGATGGACATGTGTCTTTTTTCAGCCTTCTATGTTACTAGGTTACAAAAATGAAAACACTGGGTTTATGTTCCTAAAATGTTTGTTGATTGAAAGATTGAGAAATGCCATAGAAAAGTAAGGTCAGGTCCAGCTATAAAGGATATGAGCTATATCCCAGTGTCGGCGTGGGTTTCCACTGGGTACTCTAGTTTTCTTCCACACACAGCGTCGGACTGGGCCGGCGGGACACCAGAAAAAAAAGCCCAGGTTCGCTTCTTAATGGCGGCGACCTCCCTTTGTCAGGAGGTAACCGTAAAAAGCAAAAGAAATTTGTACAAGGTGACGCGTGTACGCACAGACCAGGCGCCGCGCGCTTACTCACGAATGCGGTGCGCCAGAGCAGCAGGGGGTTAGGAGGGGGGACCTGGGGCAGTATCCCCAGTGGGCCCCAAGCCCCCCAGTCCGACCCAGTCCACACACATACAGCCAGCTGGCTCCTGATAAAATTTACTCTATTGTATGTGATAGGGTCCTAAACTAAGGTTTCCAAGACCTACTGTATATCTTTATTTCCTATTAATAACCTTGCCACGAAGCATATTATTTATTGGCCGGGCTGGTAAAATACCAGGCAGGAGCAAGGGCTGATGTGAATGATATAATTCTGTAAAGCTCTGTGTATTTGTGTCAGTAGATTGCTTGTTTCATGTGACCATGTGATGTTTATCTGCGGTTATAACTTTTTTTTTTTAACGTGCCTCAAAGAACTTCTAATTAACATGTGGATCCACCTTACGTCTGGCTTAGGCTGATACTCCATTTATTGGGGATTTACTTTAATCTTTTTTTAAAATTAATCTGTAGCCTTATTGCTGCCTTTTGCTTGCAGCCTTGCACTGCTTGTTAAAGGAACAGTAACACCAAAATAATGAAAATGTTTTGAAGGTATGACAACATAATGTACTGTTGCCCTGCACTGGTAAAACTGGTGTGTTTGCTTCAGAAACACTACTATTGTTTATAACAAACTGCTGTGTAACCACTGAGGCAGCCATTCAAGCACAGGCTACACAGTAGATAACAGATAAGTTCCAATCCCATTGAGAGATTATCTGTTATCTGCTGCATTTCCTGTGCCTTTTCTCATATTTCAGCTTTAAATGGCCACCCCTGTGGCTACACAGCATCTTTTTTTTTATATGAACTATAGTTGTGTTTCTGAAGCAATTACACCAGTTTTACCAGTGCAGGGCAACATTACGTTATATAGCCATTCCTTTTAAGTGCTTTCATTTTTGGTGTTAATGTTCCTTTAAAACTGCAGCTGTTTTCTAAAAATAAATAACTATATAAATGTGGCCTCTGTTCAAATCAATGGGAAATGGGCACTTGAAAAAAAATGTATTAAAACAGATCAGGCTGATTCATTAAGATCTTACTTAAAGATTGCATAGTTCATGTGCTTGTGTTTATCAAACAAGAAACAACGTTCTACGATTTTGTTTGTATCCTCAAATTGAAGTTCAGGGGATGTTACCTTTACATTGTCTCACAAATCTTCATTTCCCACCTGTTTCAGTTTCAGCATAGATGTTTTATTAGCAGTCTTATGAGGATTAGCAGCTCCTATATTAGATTTTACCAGAGGGAAGGGATCATTGATTGACAAGTGTAGATTAGAGACTAAGGGGCGCATTTTCGTAAATTCGCCGATTCACTAATGGACACTGGCGTAAATTCGCTAGTGTTACTTCGCACCCTTACGCCTGGCGAATTTGCGCAACGGACGTAACTACGCAAATTCACTGACGCGCGCATTTTTCTGAACGCTACCTTTTACACCAGACTTCCTTCACCACCTCAGACCAGGCGAAGTGCAATAGAGTAGATAGGGATTGCTTCAAAAAAAGTTAAACAATTTTCTAAGTCCCAAAAAACGCTGGCGTTTTTTCTTTTTTTATGGGTGATAGGCTGAAAAAGATCAGAATTTTTTTTGGGCCTACCCTCCTTCCCCCCTACATTTCCTAACTCATGGCACCTTAACTATACAGTGGGCACATGTGTAGGGCAAAATAAAAATTTTATTTGTTGTTTTGAAGGTTTCCCAGGCTTGTGTAGTGATGCTTCATATACCTCCATTGTAACTTCAATTTGGTGCCGTATGCAAATTAAGCATCCCTAGCGTAACTTCGTTTTGCTTGGCGAATTAACGCTAGTGCAACTTCGCAACCATACGCTTCCCCTGAGCGCAACTTCGGATTTTAGTGAATCTGCGTAGCGCTAGCGAAAATACGCCTGGTGAAGTGTGGTGAAGTGGATGCTGGCGCAACTACGAATCTTAGTGAATTTTGCACATAAGAAAGCTTTTCTAGAAATTGAAAATTGGCTGTATAGGCAACCATTATTAATTTCACCACTTTTCTGAAATAACTTCTGGTACACATTAGGGCAAATTTACTAACCTGCGGAAATTCCCTATTCGCTGGCTTTGCGCACATCGCAACACTTCGCCAGGTATAAATTTGCCTGGACATAGCTAATTCACGAATATCAGAAGTTGCGCACAGGGTACCGAACACTTGCAAAGTTGCGCTATCGAAAATACAATCACCAGTTCGAAGTTACGCTAGCGTTGGATAATTTGCATACGGCCTGCAGTTAAAGTACAATGGACGTATATGCTGCAGCAAACACATCATAATACACAAGGCCAAGGAACCTTAATACAATTATATAGAGTTGTTATATTGCCCTACACATGTGCCCACAGTAAAGTTTAGGTGCCATATGTTATCAAATGTAGGGGGAAGGAGGGTACCCCCCAAAAAAATGTTTCCGCAAGTCTGGCGATAGAGGTAACGTTCAGTAAAATCAAATACTTTGGGAATTTGCATAGTAACGCTCTTTTCGCCAGAGCGAAAATTTGCCTGGCGTTAGAGTGCGAAGTTGCGCCAGAGTCTATCTCCTTCGCTAGCATTTTATGCCAGCGCCTGTTAGTAAATCGCCAAAGTGACAAAATGACGTCACGCAGGCGAATTTTCCCCAGCGTTGGCCACTTCGCCCTTTATTAAATTTCCCCCATTGACTTTTCAGATGTGAGACTTGGGGTTGTTCCACTCCCAAATGGGGAGCAACATCCTGTGTCAGATTGAACATATTAAGCCTTGCCATTAAATGGGCATTAGAGTTTCTATCTACAGGGTTATATGTTTAGACTGATCACTGATCATGCTTTCTGTTCCGCAGAAATCCTTGTAAGGAACCATGATTAGTTGGAACCCAAAGGACAAGAATTTGTGTTCGATTTTGTTTAGATTATTCATCTGAAATAGTATCCTGTGCCTGATTCTTTTTTCCATGATTATTTCAAGCTGATCCCACTCACAACCAACTCATAATCAGCAAACTGATGTCCCAAGCAGGATTTTGAGTTGCGAGAAGTTTTAGTGGTCAATGTTTTGGTCCCCCACACAGTCGTTCTTCATGGCCAACAAGTAAAATCAATACCATTTGCACCTTTGTGTAGTGTTTTTTTAATGGGGACAATTCCTCACTGGATTTTGTATTAGTTTTGCCTCTTGTTTTGAGTTGGATGCTTTTACTTTTCAGGTTTTGACTTGTGCTTGTGATTCAATATTGCTTGTCTTTTATTTTATATAGAATCTTTTATTTTTGTTGTAGAGCTGCTATTTCCTAATTAAATGTTTAAGCCATATAGTATATGGGGTTTGAGCAAATTATATGGACCTGCCTTTTATTTTAGTAGAGTTAAGTGGTTGGTTTCAATAGACGTGCTTATGATGAAGCACAGTGCCACACTGCAGTAGTAGACAAAACTGGTACATTGTTGCTATGGGCACTGGGGACAAAGCCCTTGGGCTGCAAATTATTAGTTCACTGCTGTTGTGTTGTTATTCCATCACTGGATACCTATGGTTTTAGAGACTTGTTGTAACTGTATAGTAATTGCCATTGTGATTTTTACTCAGTTGTGACACAAGTGCTGGCATTCTAGAGACTCTCTATCTTATCAGTTCCTGATGGATTGCAAAGTACTATAGAAATTTGCCCATACAAGGGATTTGTTTCTGCTATACTTCTGTCATGAGGCTATAGCGAAGATGCAGTGGGCTACATTCATAAACAATCATCTGGCATTATATGAATATTGATTACCATCTACAAAGTGCAAATAATGTTAGTGATCTGCTGGATTTCCCACAGGCCAATTGGTATTATGACTATCCAGATGTATACTTCTTTGACCACTCCATGTGCCACTCCATCAGATAATTGATTGGAAACTGACCAAGTTAAATGAAGGGTCTGTTATTTTTATTGAAATTGCCCTAATAAAAGCCTATTGCTAATTCCTTTTTATCAATTTCTACTACACAGATGTAAATTATCTATGTTTATACCTGTGCACATTTCATATCCTTTAGAAACGTAGTGCTAAAAGGCTTTGCTATGTGTTGGAATACCTTGATGCAGAATTTCCTGTGAGCTGCAGGTAGATGGCATAGTATTTTTGCTACACTTGCACAAATACTTTAGATCCCCATCTAATGATACTGTTCCAGCACACATTTGTTCAGCATTGTTACACAACTGACTGTCTGGGTGCAAAGATTATACAGTGATAGCCTATATAGTTCCTGCTAGCACCACTCTCTTGCAATCATTTCATGAAATAACGACACTAAAATCCCAAAAAGACATAAATACGTATGTTATGCAGGCAACTGATAGTTTATTGGACAAAAACATAGAATTGTAAGCCATAAGTTAAGCAGAGACGGTATTTGTAAGCCGTGATATGATTATCTGAGAAAGCAAAAAAAAAAGCATTTTTACATGAAGGTGGATGATATACATATGCCTAAATAGTGTAGAAATTGTGCAGATTTCTATGTATATCAGTTTAGAATTTGAAGTCAGTGCCGTTAGAAAGTTACGCAAATCCGCCTTAAAAATAACAGTGCCACTCATAGTTTTTACTGGCTAGTTGTGTAGATTGCTGATAATTAATAGCCTCAGAAACCAAAACCACAGGAGTTTTGTAATTTTTTTAATTTAAATTTTTCCCAGGTCTAGTAACCCACAGCAACCATCAGACCCTTCCAAGTAAAGCTAAGGCCTCCTAAGTTAGTCCTCTTTATGATTTCCTGAATGAAAATAAAGACCATTTTGTCTGATGTCAGTGTTTTGAAAAGATCCATCATTTAGACCCATGGCTATTTATGGCCATTAGTCTTTTACTTGGAAGATGGGTAGGAGTTTGATATTTACTGTTATCTATTGGTTTTATCAATAAGACTTGTGTAGACTCAAATCTGTCTTCAATTGTAGCTATCCAAGACTACAGTTTATAATTTGTATCTGTTGCTTTTTCTTAGGTATAAGTTGCCACACAATATTTATTATTGAGGGACATCAGCATCAGAAAGAAAAAAGAATTTAAAATTAGAAGACAGGAATGTTTTTTTAGAACCCATCCTTATATATTTTTGTCTATGGGCTAATAGGAATGGGAAGATAAGTTGTTAGTCACTGTTGCAATCAATCTATCAGCAATCTATCCCAGAACAGTAAATGTGAGTGTTGAACATTTACATCTTTTTGGAGCCTGAGGATGAAACAGAGCTGTGTTTTCCTCTGGAAATGTAAGCTCCTCCCATAGAACTGAAGCCACTTCCACCGCCAAACATGCCTCCGCATCCATGCCCATTGCCGGAGGACATGCCACTGTCATGATGGAAGCTGTTTCCGCCACCATGAGACCCTCCAACGGTGGAGCTGACCACAGCTGGAAAAAGAAAAATGTATAATTAAGTGTATTATAACTTTTAATATGGTGTAGACATACTGAGGCAATTTGCAATTGGTCTTCATTTTTTATTGTTTTTCAGTTATATAACTTTATGTTCAGCATCTCCTATCACTCGTTCAGGCAGTGCTTTGAATGAGTGATTGGAATATGGAAAAGAGGAAGAAAAATAATAAAAAGTAACAATAACAATAAAATTGCAGCCTCACAGTGGTTTCGTTTTTGGCTGCCAGGGTCAGTTACCCACATGAGAAGCTGAAAAGAGGCAGAAGGGTAAAGCAAATAATATAAAACCAACTGCAAAATTGCTAGAAATAGAACATTCTACAACATACTAAAATTAATTTAAAGCTGAACACCCTTTTAATTGCAAATAAACAAATGTAAAAATCAAATATGTATATTGATACTTACAGATTTTTACGGATCCTGCACCTTCCCCTGAAAGCCTAAAAACAAAGATTCATGCTTTAGCCTGTGTTTCAATTTTCTATGCAAATTTAGATTTTTCTGTGTAGAGGGAATTTGTTTGGGCCACAAACATTTAGATAGACATTAAAGATTTCATAATGATATATCTCTGATTCTGTATTATTCTTATATTTCTGCTTTTTTCTTTTTATTAACTTTTTTTTAAGCTATTAACTGGTAAGACATTGGTCTCTAGTGTTTACACCTCTACCTTTTGAGCCAAATCTCCATTTTTCTTAGAAGAGTCTCATGAACCTCCAATGGAGTGTAGATTTAGAATTTTATGGGTCCTCCAATACCTACAATTTCACTGAAAAATATGGGAGGATGCAGGGAATGAATTATCATAATGGTTGTCTGGCCTTGGCTAAAACCTCTGTCGCTACTTTGCTTAACTGTATTTTAATTGAATGTAATTTCATGCCTTTAGTGTCATCTTCCTTGGTGGTTGTCAATGGCATATGTTTCTAGGCAGGCAATTGCGAGATACAAAACCTAATCAGTCTCTTACTTTTAAAGGAAATCACTGTAGAAAGCTAGAAAAAAGTAAGATATTCATAATAAAACAGTATCAGGGAGATAATTAGTTGCAACTATTGCCTTTGTTAAATATATGATAAAATGATCCAACTTTATGCACAGTGAAAGATTTTCCTTAGGTGCTTGCACACATAGTTTAATACATGTTCTGTATTAGGTTTGAGTGACAATTTCTATTGCCTTCCTATGCCATAATTGGATAAATATAATAAACGGTAAAACTCTAATTCTAATTTATCCAGGTTTTGCGCTACAATTGTCATAGCACAGTTGTGCAATACAATGAGCAGTGTTGCATAAGAAGAACACTAATATTCACCATAGTAGCATTGAACATGCCCATTTTCATTACTTTGTGTACCAACCTTCCTTCCTCTCCTTCCAGCAGCTTCCTGTAGGTGGCGATCTCAATATCCAGGGCCAGTTTCACATTCATCAGTTCCTGGTATTCACGCAGCTGCCGAGCCATGTCCTGCTTGGCCTTCTGAAGAGCTTCCTCGAGGTCAGATAATTTTTTCTTTGCATCCTTTGTCGCCATTTCTCCTCGTTCTTCAGCTTCTGTTATGGCAGCTTCCAGTTTAGCACGCTGTTAAAATAATTTTTTTTTAAATTTAGCAAAAGCTGGAAGTTCATGATAACTTTTGTCAGAATATTGTGTTTATTTGCCATTTTATAGGAAATTCCCAGGCTACAGGGAAATATTGGCTTCTGTGTTATGTTCATGTGTCAGCCATATTCCAAATAACATTATTATTGGCGACATGTATGCTTTGGTTATAATTTTAAAAAAATCTCCAAATACATATACACACACCCAAGTTCTTTAAATGTAGTTTATATAGATGAAGCCACTTAGATTTGTGAGTTAAATGCGTCGTGACTCAGGGTTAATTGAAGAAACTGTGTTATCTAAAGTCATCTTAACTCATTTAATGCATTTAACCTTTTCATTAGCATACCAAAGCACCATTGTTCACAATGGTGAATGCTTTAATTAGATGGGATGTTGTGACGCAGTTTTCTGTGTTAAACGAGATAAATGGGATATCTGTGTTTGTGTCAAACAGACAAACCAATGTGGCTGCATCTGTACCTGTGCATTTATACTTTCAATCTCTCCCTTTAGTCTGTTGATAACTCTGCTGAGATCAGCAATTTCATTCTTGGTGTTGCGCAGATGATCTCCATTTTGGCCGGCAGTGAGTCTCAGCTCTTCATACTTTAAACAAAAAATACATGTTAAATTCTTCTGTACTTTTGTATGGAATATTACTGGAAAAAAATCAACATCACACATATTGTAACCATTCATTACCATAACTAATTCTATATATTTTTTTAACTAAATTACCTGAAATACACTTATTATCTGATAAAAATATTGAAACTTGTTAGACATCTACTTCTCTCTTTCTCCTTCCAGAGATTTAAATTGGAAAGACCAGGACCCATGATACAACTGATATCTATATACATTTGCAAATTGTTGATTGAAGAGGTTCTAATAATACACTTAAGTCTCAAATCTGCCTTATTGCCACAAAAGATAATATAAAATAATATTACCAAAAGGTTTTTGAGAAAACTAGTACAGTAATTCTAAAAAGCTTTGTTGTGGTTCTGTTCTAAATAAGATACTCAATACACCCCTTGGGCTTTGTGCAACAAAAGAGCTGGCTAATACATTTAATACTTACTTTGGACTGATACCAAGACTCGGCTTCAGCTCGGCTTCTATTGGCAATGTCCTCATATTGAGCTTTCACTTCAGCAATGATACTGTCCAAATCCAGGTTCCGGTTGTTATCCATGGAGACAATGACTGAAGTATCAGAGATCTGAGCTTGGAGCTGGGAAATTTCCTACAAAAGAAATTTGTAATAAAGGGTAAACATTAAGGGGCACATTTACTACGGGTTGAATATCGAGGGTTAATTAACCCTCTAATCCGACCCTCGAGGTAAAATCCTTCGACTTCGAATATCGAAGTCGAAGGATTTACCGCAAATCCTACGATCGTTCGATTTTCCTTCGATCAGAAAAAGCTTAGAAAACTTATGGGGAAGCTCCCCATAGGCTAACATTGTAGCTCGGTAGGTTTAAAGTGGTGAAGTATGTAGTCAAAGTTTTTTTTAAAAAGACAGTACTTCGACTATCGAAATGGTCGGAAAGTCGAACGATTTTTAGTTCGAATCAAAGTCGTAGTGGAAGGTCGAAGTAGCCTATTCGATGGTCGAAGTACCCCAAAAAAAGTTTTTTTACTTCGAATCCTTCACTTGAGTTTAGTAAATGGGCCCCCTAAATGTTACACTAAATGGATCCATGTTGCTTTTTTCTTAGTGTCTAACTTAAATTAGTTTTGTTATTTATGCTGGGTTAGAGTTGGGGTGTAATGGCTAAAGTACATGGCTAAAGTACAGTACATTTATAAAAAACATGGTTTTACCGTTTCAAACACAGTCCTGAAGAAGTTGACCTCATCAGTTAGAGACTCCACCCTGGTCTGCAGTTCAGTTTTGTTCAAAAATGCAGCATCCACATCCTAGAAGGAGAGATTTAAAATATTAATAATATTGCCTTGTGTCTTTTCTTTCCAATGTTCATGTGTAGCAATTACCTTCTTTAATACCACAAATTCATTTTCTGCAGTTGTGCGCCTGTTGACTTCCTCTTCATACCTATGAATTGACATATTAATTGTGAAATTGTATCTGATTTTGTAGAGAAAAGACCTAAAATAAACACTAGAGCACATTTATATTATTATTTACATACTTTCTCTTAAAATCCTCCACTATGTCCTCCATATTCTTCCTTTCTCCTTCCAGACGTGATTTCTCGCCCAACAAACAATCAAGCTGCCTCCTGAGATTGCCGATATAAGCTTCGAATAGGGGTTCATTGTGGCTTTTGGCTGTTTTTTGTTCTTGTAGAAAAGCCCATTTGGTCTCAAGCATCTTATTTTGTTGCTCCAAAAATCGCACCTAAAACAAACATGAGATTGTGTTGCCCAGTGACTATGTAATAACATATCAAATCATGTCTTCTAACAGAACAAATAATCAACTCAGCATCATAGTGGTCAGTAATATCCTTTTGTATTTGCTATTTATGCATTATACTCAATGGCGCTGACCATTATAATACAAAAATGCACTAAACTTTAATAGAGGAATTTCAAACCTGGTTCACAAATAAATTATCTATAAATTATCTATCTAAAAATCTATTTGTGAGTTCTTTAACCTAACAATTTTCCAGCTTCAACCAACACACTCATGCTACAGATTTAACCTGCTGGCTGATTCCAGTCTGCACTTTGCAATGCACTACTGATAGAGAACATGGTTGAGTTCTCTGCAGAAGGTTGAAGAAGCATGCTCACAAATCGTAATATATGAAATAAATATCTGTGGAATAAGTAATTATTAAGCATCCACAATAATTTAGTCCATTTATGGAAGTGTCAGTGCTGTTGATGTTGATATTTTAGTAGAACCTTAATAGAAAGTGATCTCAATAGAACATTTAAGCATCTAAAAAAAAATCTCACCTTGTCAATAAAAGAGGCAAATTTGTTGTTTAAAGTCTTGATTTGCTCTTTCTCCTCCTTTCTTACTCTTTGAATGTTTGGGTCAATTTCCAGGTTGAGTGGTGCCAGGAGACTCTGGTTGACAGTAACAGCTGTTATTCCTCCATGCATAGGACCTCCTGCACAACCATGACCAGCTCCTCCAAAACCAGATCCCATTCCATGCCCAAAACCATAGCTGAGACCACATCCATGTCCTCTTCCTGCATGGTGACTTCCAACCGAAATCTTATGGATGCCTGAGCCAAAATTGTAGGCACTTCTGCTGCTAAAGCATGGCTGCCCTCTGTGACCATTGCCATCACCTCTTTTGGAAGAGATGGAGCTAACACTGTACCTGCTCACATTCTTGGGTAAACAAGCTGAAACTGAGCTGAAGTTTTTGTAGCCCCTGCTACCGCTAATAGAGTGCTGCGACATGGCACTTGATTAAAGGCGCGGCAAAACAAAGCAGATAACGCCTGAAGCTCAAGCAAGTTCTTGTGAGGAAAGTGCAGTCACCTTCTCCTTTTATATTCTGACAAATGGGTTTGGTCCTCTCGTAGAACAGTAAAGACCCTGTCATTGTATTTTACTAGCCTAAAGTGCTGGCAATGCATGTCATTGTTCATCCATTTACAGATATCAAAACAGGTAACACACCTACAAAATTACAAAAGATGACAATAATTATTGCTGATTCCCTTCTATAAAACAGAATTTTTAATGCCTTTACATTTTAGCACAGGTTATGAGGAGCAATTAAAACCACTGTTTGAAGATTTACTCGTCTGGTAATTATAAAATATAGAAGGAACTGGCTTACTATGTAATTTCCAAAGTTTCTGTTGGGCCTGAATAATTTAGGATCTCTTTATGAGACTCTTTATATGGACATTTTATATGTATCACTGATTTGACGTGTATTTCTTGCATTTTTACTAGTGGAACGTGTTTTTTTTACTGTAGAGTAGATAAAGTGACTAGAAAATCCCAGTCATTTACACAGCATGCTACACCATGTTTTACTTATAGCAGCACCATGCAAAAGAATCTGTGTTTAAAAATATCTCAAGAGCATTCTCAGTCCAAAACACCAGATTTACATGCACTGTAGTAATGGGATTAAAGGCAACTGACCTCCAGCTCAACTTTAAAATCTAACAGTTATGGGCAACAGGCAAGATATCAGGGGCCTAACATGTGGGCTGCATATAACATTTCATGATAGTGATTGTGCAACACAATAGGGAACATATACCATCAACGAAAGCAGACCCTGGGGTGCCCAGGGGTGTAGGTGGGTGTAGGTGGCCTAGTGAGGCCCTAATTAATGAGCAATATATTTTGATAGAATAGGGCAACTTTTTTTAAGTTTGTATTTGGACCCTCCAAAGTTATGTTCTGCCACTGATACTCATTAGTAACACCATCACCGAAGCTATCAATTTCCTTACAACAGAGCAGTTGTACTGAATGCATTTGCCATACATTATGCCAGGCAAGGCATCTTTTTTTGAAACAAAAGTGTCATACAAATAATGTTTGCTAATCTCTGTAATTTAATTACTCACAATGTGTAATGGATATAATTATAGATGTCATCAAAGTGTACAGTACTGCAGCTGATGTGGCATCACCGTATCAGCATTAGAGTACAGCAAGTTCTTTAAAGCTTATCCTTTAAGTAAGTAAGACTATTATGTTGAGCAAGTAATGTGGGAATTGCTTAAAGAAACACACAAGTACAGTAGATTATACCATCAATACATTCATATATCGTATAAACTGACAGACTCTATTTCTACACAGTATATTACATTTTAGAGGAATTATTTGGAGAATGACTATTGGTTATTAGACAACTAGACATCTTAATGTGTTGTGGTCAGCCTATCTTTACCATCACCATATATCTTGCTTTCTCAAAATCAGTATCCACCATAAAACCCAAACACATAACAAAAATGTGGTTTCTTTCTTAAGATTCAATTGGGCAAATTTGAACCTGGTCAGCAACTGATCAGTGATTAGCTTTTTTCAGACATGCATGTAGAACAGTGAAAAGAAACATCTGATTGATTGCCATCTTTGCTTTCAAATGTTCCATATGGAGCTCTCTGAAAGAAGTGAGTTTAACCCAGGACTGGAAATTCACAGACTTGTCTATAATAGTATTAAATGAAACAAAGTGAAAGTGATTGAAACCAAAACGACAAGTGACATTGAAACCAAAGTCCAAATGCCCTTGTCAGAAGCAGGAATGCTGGATTGAAATCTAATTTTTTTTTTTAAAATTTTGTTATTAAATCATCCCCATCATTGTTTAGTCTTAAACTTGAACTTCAATATTTTTGGGAGAATATGCTTTAAATGTCCGGGAAAAAATTATGGCTTTCCCTTCAAAACTGTATTTACCTCCAAAGCACCCTGCTCAGGACTTCTCTCCTTCTCCTTTCCAGAACCATAAGCAGAGACTATGGGGCAGATTCACTAATTGATTGGCTAATGCTAGCGACAATTTGCCAGTGTTGCCAGCCGCAGGGACATCAATAATTCACTAACACGCTTCTAACAATTCGCTAGCAAAAGAGACCGCTAGCGTACTTGGGAATTATGCAAATTGACCTAAGCGCAAGATCAGTAGCGGATTTTCGCTAGGCACAAAAGAATGTTAGCGCATCCTTGTTAAGAAATGCTCGCCAGCGTTATGCTCCCAGGATGAAACTCTGCATATTAGTGTATTGGCATAGTCATAGCGCATTTGTGCCTGGCGAACTGGTGTGAGCTGTGCGAAGCGAAATGTAATAAAATTTGCAAAGACCAAAGCTTTGCGAATAAATATTTGCCTGTCGCAATGTAATATTCTTCATTAGGCTTTTACGGCATTGCGAATCTTAATTGCGTACTGCAAACTTGCGTTAAATATTTTGACGCAAAAATGGTTTGCGATTTTAATACTAACACTCCGAATGTTCACAAAAAGAAGTTAGGTCTTCATAAGTCAAAACATGGTCACTAAAGGGCGAGTGTCTTTGCAAATGTTTTTATGTGATAGCAAAGCATATTACATTCCCCCTTATGTGCTTGGACTGGAGTATTTGGGGCCGAGCAGGAGCCATCACCCAAGGATCTACCACCCCAGTGTGAACCTTCCAACCTGCACCACCATGTAACTCCTATTACGGAAGCCCAAATTGATCTGGTGCTGATCACAGGTAGGCAGTGGCCTTGGGGAAACAGGGCAAATGAGAGATGTGGCCCACTGGGAATTTCCTTAGGACAAGGCCTGAAATGCGTTGTTAAAAAAGCTCCGCCAGGCGTAAATATGCATAAACTGCATGACCACTGAAACTAATGGAAAACACACTATGGCAATTCACACAGGACGCTTGCAAGCCGAAATCTGCCACAGGACGCCAGAATTGGCATTTTTCAGCAGTAACACCAATACATCAAGAAACTACCAAATTGAAAGACTCTATTGGATCTGCACATTTGAAACCACACTTTGCGTAAATACGCAGCGTATTTTAAATATGGCGTCCAAATTCTCAATGAGAACAATGAGAAGTGCATGTTGGGAAAATAAACCTACATGCTGAAAAATGCATGTTGACGGTCACGTGTGGTTTCAGTGGCGTATTTACACCCGGTGTTTCTTTTTTAAAAATGCAACATAATAACTCCACATCAGGCCTTGCCCTTAGTGTCCTGCCAACCCAGTCCAACTCTGGATTATGTGAAGAGGTCATTAAGGAGCACACTGTGCAAATTCATTTATGTATCCATTATTGGTGTTGGTTTAGTAAATAGTGTGCTAATCACTGTGGTTAATGTTCTTGAACAGGGCAATGAAAATAAGTATAATGTAAAATTCCCTTCTAGCTGCCATGTTTGGTATCAACCTACCAACCTACTTCACTTAGAATAGCTACAGGTCATTATGCACAGTGCCGAACACAAAGAATGCTTTTATTTATAAGTGGACTTATGCAAAAGTCTATAAAAGAGAGACATATGCAAACATTGGCCCTTCTGTACTAAAAACAATTCACATTTTCCCCAACTTATGCAATTCAGTTAAGTGTTGTGGTAAATATTAATGTTTAAAAGATAAGATGTTGTGTTCTTTGGAGCCATAGACAAGCATTCTTTCTTGAGAGGGGGGCATCACAAAAAATGCAGCATATGCTCATCAGTAGCTATAAAGCAAGGGGCATGTTCACACCACCTTATGGCAGCTAACATCTTAGCAGATAAAGAAATGTTGGAGCAAAGCACTCTGGTAGGTCACGCATAGATCAAACTGATAATAGGTAAAAGTTAGAAAATTTTATTCATGTAAACATCTCACGCCTGACGCGTTTAAAGCATGAAGCCTATGACTAAGTGTCCTAGTGACACAAAAGCGTTAGGCGTGAGATGTTTATATAAATAACGTTTTCAAACTTTTACCTATTATCAGTCTGATCTATGCGTGACCTACCAGAGTGCTTTGCTCCAACATTTGTTTATCTACATACAGATTGTCCACTACCATGAGCTGAGGTCCTGGGGTGGGAGCACCTGGGCCACCCATTCTATTTGGGGAGTTACTCCATTGGTAAAGTTTTATGCTTATTCATATTTGGTTTGCAGTATGGCTAACATCTAGCAGGTCATCTTTAGAAAAGTGACACACAGCAACAAAAGGAAAAAGAACTTCGATTTTCAGTTATACATGAGCCCTTGATAATTTACAAAACTACAAATATTACATTTCCTCCCCTAACAATAGCAAGTTTTTTATTACAGGCCTTTGTAATATAAAGAAGGGAAAGCTGAGTGTGTGTGATCTCTGTGCTGTGTTGTTTTATGCACGAGTGAATGGATCAGATACATTGTGCATAGTGCAAGGGCTATATTGGAGAACCAAAGCTCATCAAAGAATTGGGCTAGAAATGCTGCACCTTATGCGTTCAACTTCTGTACAAGCCCACATACACCACAGCCCTTTAGCAGCGAGGATCTTTGTCTTCGTTGATGCAACGGTAGTTTCCTATATTCTCTGCTCTGGGTTGCTTCTACTTAACGAAGCTTATTAAAGGACTCTGATAGAAAGTACATGCACAGTATAAAATTCATGACACAAGGCTAAGTGGTAATGAATTGCAGATTTGCATTATATGCAATCATAGATATCAGTGTATTCTGCTGATTAACTGATTAATAATCAACTCTACAGCATCAGCTTTGTAACATTTTCAAATAAGTTGATGATTTCCAACAATCCCTAAACTCAGCATCTCAACAGCAGCCCAGCCCCCACTGACCATGTGCAGTGTCACTGACTCTTAATATTTGTCCTAACAAGATCAGAAGATGGGCAGCTCATGTGTACAACTTTGAGGGTATGGATGATTATTATTACGCGAAGGTTTTAAAATAAAACACTTCTATTATATAATATATACCATATTGTTTTTTGAGGCGTTATTTGAAGAGGAAATCTAAGGAACACAAGAGAAGAATAATGAATGTCAGATCACAAATGGACGGATCAATGTCAGATCACAAATGGACGGACTTTTGAACATGGCAATATATATTCATTGACGCTATACAGGTATTGGGATCCGTTATCCGGAAACCCGTTATCCTGAAAGCTCCGAATTACAGAAAGGCCATCTCCCATAGACTCCATGTAATAATAAAAACAGTACCTTGTACCTAATCCAAACCAAGATATAATTAATCCTTATGGGAAGCAAAACCAGCCTATTTAGGTATATTTAATGTTTAAATGATTTACTTGTAGACTTATGAAGATCCAAATTACAGAAAGATCTGTTATCTGGAAAACCCCAGGTCCCGAGCATTCTGGATAATAGGTCCCATACCTGTATATGCAAATGTAGTTTTAGGGGACAGATATGACATTACACTGGGTTGGATTGTAACCCTACATTTCTCCACTTTTCTTTGTATTCAGTACACAGCTTGGTAAGGTACATGGGCATTGCTAAGGGGTTTATACCCTAAAGCAGTAATCCCCAATCAATTGTTTGTGAGCCGCATGTTGCTCACCAACCCGTTAGATGTTGCTCCCAGTGGTGCTTATTTTTAAATTCTAGTCTTGGGTGCAAGTTTTGGTTGCATAAAATCAGATGTACTGCCAAAAAAAGCCTC
Organism: Xenopus petersii; assembly: GCA_038501925.1. Lineage (NCBI taxonomy): Eukaryota > Metazoa > Chordata > Amphibia > Anura > Pipidae > Xenopus > Xenopus petersii. The sequence goes on from CM076674.1 coordinate 37,575,860, forward strand.
CTTTAGGCTGCCAGTCCACATAGGAACCTTCAAATAGTCAATTACAGCCTTTATTTGCACCCAGGGACTTATTCATGGTTCATGGTTGTGTTGCTCCTAGACTCTTTTTACAGTTGAATGAGGCTCACAGGTAAAAAATGATGATAATACCTGCTTTAAAACTTTGTACTAATATATTCAATAAAGCTGACATGGGTCTTTGCTGTGATGCAGTAATCATCCAGATGCCCTTGCTGTAAGGTTTAGCCATATTTCTGGCAACCCCAAATAGGAATTTCTATTTGGGTGTGCCGTCTAAGAGTTACTGAACAATATATGTGGCAGAATATATTATTATTATTATAGATATTATGCAAAGGAATTTTCTAGAATTTTATTTGACTGTAAAGTGATTCAGATTGCTGAGAAAGCTCTTAATTTTTGCTGGTAAAACTGTTACTATGATTATTATTATTTTATATATATCCCTCCCACAAGAAAACTCTTGTATTTAGCCATGGCTGATAAAGAAACAAAAGACTTTGCATTCTCACTCTGGGTGTATGGGTGTGCATCCAAGCCAACACAACGGTTCTGGTGCAGGCAGGAGAGGAGACTAAAGTCCAAGTAGGGGCTGACTTTTGGCTTGAGTATTTCAGCAGGCGATTTCAGCCCTCCATTTAGTATAAACTTGAGGTGTGTAAATCTGCTAGAACCCCGTGGGTGAGGTTCAGCCTCTAGGACAGTTATCCCCAATTTTTTTACCCATGAACTACATTCAAATGTAAAAAAAGTGGGAGAGTGGAGAGCAACACAAGCCCCCGTGGACAGGCCCGGATTTGTGGAAAGGCCACCTAGGCCCGGGCATAAGGCGGCATGATTTTAGGGGGGTGGCATGCTTCACAACCACACCCACATTAGTTCAAAAACACTGGGAATGTGCTTGAGATACAATCATTTTTTAAACTTCCCATGTGCCAATCCCCATTGCTCCGGTCCAGATGATGAAAATTTGCATGAATAAAGGGAAGGGGACAGGGGCGACGAATGGCAGCAGGCCTAGAGGCGCCCACTATGTAAATCCAGCACTGCCCTTGGATGTCAAATGTTGCCTGTTAATTTTCTATTGGTAACCCTTATGTGGACTGGCAGCCTACAGGAGTCTCTGTTTGGCAGTAGACCTGGTTTTTATACAAACAAAACTTGCCATCAAGCCTGGAAATCAAAAATAAGCACCTGCTTTGAGGTTACTGGAAGCAACATCCAAGGGGTTTGTAAGCAACATGTTATTCATGAGACAATGGTTGGGGAGATTTGCTCTAGGATATTCCATGGAAATGATAGGATTGATTCTGAGATTCCTAGAATTCCTTCTGCTTTATATAAAAATGTGGAGCTTATCTCCTCAACCAAAATTCCATGTCTCAGCATAAATTTATCGGAAAACCCTGCCATGCACTGATGAGCCCCAGTAAGGTCAAACTTGCTTCTTGGTAGAAATCTAATAAAACTCATAGAGTTGAGGTATTCCATGCAAATGGAACTGTTTAGGAATGATATTGTGTTTGCTTTTCAGAATTCCTTTTATTCAGATATGTCAAGCTTGTTTAATAGGACAGCGAACATATCGACGAATATATATTTGCCTGAAATGTCATACTGGCTATTTCTGGGCTTGGTATAAAACGTGGTATCTTTTGAATTAGTAGTAAATTAATGAATGTCTAGTTATAATCACTTGTCTAACACTTTTACTACTACACACAACTGGAACAATGTGATTTTGTCCCTCCATTGTAATTCCCCTGTTACTGATCATTTGCAGGTTAAATTAAATTGAGCCAATAACCTATGAAAATCCTTTTAGAGATTTAAAATCATGAGGCGGTTTGCTCAGCTCACTCAATAGATGGGGTGAGAAGGAAGCCAGAGATTTGTGCTTGTCCTTAGTTCACCAGAAAACCGTTCTACCACCCCCATGACTCTATTAAGGGTTATTAGAAGCTGTTCTCACTTATGAATGTGCTTCATAGAGAAAGAGGGAACTTTGTGTCTGTTTGGAATCTTTAATGAGAATTTGCTTCTTGCTCTTGTAACCCAAGTCCACAGTGGAGATTCTGTTCTTCCTGAGTTCCTCTAGCTTGACTCAAGGCTGGAAATGAACAGAAGAATGAAATCTCACACCATGTCAGGGAGGTGAATTCAGGCAGACACTGGACACATACCAATGGGTTTAATACTGATGTGCTCATAATACAGCCTTTCAGTTCAAGAATCATAGTTTTTACAGTGTGTTTCTGTGGAAGAAGGTTATTAAAATTATGTTTTATGTACATAGCACTGACACATTTCCACAGTGCTTTACAGAGATTGTTCATTATTCACATCAATTCCTGCGCCAATGGAGCTTACAATCAGGAGCAGCGTTGACACTGTGAATTTATTAGAATTGGTCCAAGTGTGGTGAGTTTCAGAACTATTTATATTCTACAAATGAAGCTGCACAGCTTAGTTATTCACCAAATGAGTACCAAGGAACTTCAGTGCATCAAAAAAGGTTTTATTGGTTCACTACATTTGAAACAGAAGATATACTTTTTTTGTATCCTCTTGTGATATTGAACACAGCACTGTCAGGGCCTTTTAGCTATTGCTTCTAATCTAGGATCCTTTGGGTTCGATATTGAAAACTAAGTTGGTTATGTAATAAGGCACAAAGTTTGCCCGGGAGCAGAAATCCTTAACAACCAATCAGTAAGTAGCATTTACTGGTCACCTGTTTAAAAGCAAACATCTCATTTGTTACTATGGGTTGCTGCTACTTGGCAAACATAGTGCCTTTTATTACATATGGGGGTAACCCTTTACTATACTTTGTAGACTCTTAATTTCTTTTGAACAAAACACACATTACATCGACCTTCGCTTTCTCTCAGCTTAGCTCTTGCTGCAGTGGAAGAAAAGATCTACACATTAATATAGATACTCTTTTTAATTCCAGTTCCCATAATTTATGTCATTGGTTCTTAAAACCAGTATCTAGAACTTTATTGCTAAACACACCAAATGTCTCCTTGTTAGTAGTTATTTCTAGTGATGGGCGTATTTCTCCCGTTTTGCTGAAAAATTCTCGAAATTCCTGCGAAATTCGCGAAACGGTGAAAAATTTGCGAAATGCAAATTCTGATGCAGGCGGCAAAATATTCGACAATTCCAACGCCAGCGACCATTCTGACCATTCTGACGCCGACGACAATTCCGACGCCCATTAAAGTCAATGGGCACCTAGAATTGTCGCCGGCATCAGTATAGTCTAAAGCATCAGATTTATTTTTATGCCAGCAAATTTTCACAGCAATTTAGCGTATTTTTGCAAGTTTGGCTGTGTAAATTGGTGGTTTGATGGAGGGTTTTGGACTATTGCCTATGGACAGAGGGATGGACTCTGTGGGCCGGAAGGTGTATGGGTGGATTTGTTGCATTCTTGATTTGCTGATAGTATGTTACATTTGAAATAATGTAAGGGGCATATTTATCAAGGGTCTAATTTTGAATTGAAAAGACTTCGATATTCGAATTCAAAAAGACCAACCGAAATTAAGTCAAAGTTTTTTTTTGGTCAAATAGGTTAGTTTTCGATCGAATAGGTCCGTATTCGGGCGAATTCGAATTGTACGAATTGAAGGAATAGTGAATTCGATCAAATTCAATTCTAAGTTTCCCCCCTTAGATTTTTCAAAGTCCACCAATTGACTCCAAATAAGTTCTAGGAAGTCCCCCATAGGCTAAAACAGCAATTCGGCAGGTTTTAGATGGCGAATGGTCGAAGTACAATTTTTAAAGAGACAGTACATGATAAATTTCGATATTCGAATTCTTTTTAAATTCGAATTGAATTCGGACTATTCCCTAGTTGAAGTACACAAAAAATAGCTAAAACTCCGTATTTTTTTTCATTTGAAAATTCACCTCGACCTTTGATAAATCTGCCCCATTAGTGTATTTTTATAATGAAAATCTCTAAGGTCCTATCCAAGTATGGAAAAAGGTACCCAAATAATTACCCACTACAAGGAGATCCTAAGGTTTACTAAATGCCCGCAGGCACGTGGCATGAAAGAGAGGATTTGACAAATCATAACTATTTCTGTGCAGCATCTAACTAATAAACTAATCAGTATTCCATATTAAAGTGGTGGTTCACCTTTAAGTTAACTTTTAGTATGGTATAGAATGGCTAATTCTAAGCAACTTTTCAATTGACCTACATTTTTTATTTTTTTAATTATCTGCCTTTTTCTTCTGACTTTTTCCAGCTTTCAAATAGGGTTTAATGACCTCCATCTAAAAACGAATAAACATGTATTGTTATTGCTATTTTTATCACCCCTCCTTTTATTCAGGCCCTCTCATATTCTCTTATTCAAATCCATGCATGGTTTCTAGGCTAATTTGAACCCTAGCAACCGGATTACTGAAACTGGATGAACTGGAGAGCTGATGAACAAAAAGCTATAACGCAACCCAACGTAACCCAAAAACAACTCAAAACCCACAGAAAATAAAAAATGAAAACCAACTGCAAATTGTCTCAGAATATCACTTTCTGCATCATACCAAAAGTTAATTTAAAGGTGAACAACCCCTTTAATTGTTTTTACAATGGAAATTCTCTCATTAATGAATAGACTATATCTATCCATGAACTATCATGTTTCACAGTCATTTTCTGATCCAAACTCATGAACACTGGAAATAATTTCCACTCATTCCAAATTTACCTTGTCTAGTGAAATTAATTTGTCACATAACAGATCAATTAACGTCTGACACACCTTAACAAAACAGTCTATACAGCAGGAAGGTTGTAAGTAATCTGGAAAATTTAATTTATCTTACCTTCTTTCTCAGAGTGCAGTGCTTATACATAGGGATGGGTGAATTTTTTCACCTTGTTTCGCCGCGGAAATGACGCCCATAGACTTGTATGGCGTCTTGCGTCAAAAAAAAATGACGCACGTCAAAAAAATTGATGCACGACAAATATTTTTTGCCACCCATAGATTTTAATGGGCGTAGTCGACATTTCACCGGCAGCGAATTTTTGCCAAATGAAACGGGTCAAATTCGCCCAGTTATACAGTAAATGCATATATATATTTTGTAAATGTTGCTTCACCTTCTAAGCCCCCAAACCCTGCCTACTCACTAAATCTGATCTGCTTCATCTATTTATGATTTATTACTGTCCAACTCATGTCATAACCCCCATAATGTCACAACTCCGCCCTGCCATGTCATGGTTCCATTCCCTCTCATACTCACCCCTTGGGGCAAATTCATTAAAGGACGAATCGCCTAACGCTAGCATTAATTCGCTAGCGTAGCGCATTTTCGTTAATTCGCCAATTCACTAACGGACACTGGCGTAAATTCGTTAGTGTTACTTCGCATCCTTACATCTGGCGAATTTGCGGAACGGACATAACTACACAAATTCACTGACGCACGCATTTTTCTGAACGCTACCTTTTACGCCAGACTTCCTTCGCCACCACAGACCAGGCAAAGCCAATAGAGTAGAAAGGGATTGCTTCAAAAAAAGTTTAAAAAATTTTTAAGTCCCAAAAAACGCTGGCGTTTTTCTTTTTTTATGGGTGATAGGCTGAAAAAGATCGAAATTTTTTTTTGGGCTACCCTCCTTCCCCCCTACATTTCCTAACTCATGGCACCAGGCAGATACCCTGTTGTGCTGGTTTATGTTCTTGTATAGTAATCTATTATATACTCATGTCCAGTGACATAAGACAGGTCAGTTGGTTCTATATAAGATGTTACAACATACAAGTTTGGGTTGGGTCCGAGTTGGAAGGTGGTGGGTAAGGGTACGTGCGTGTGTGGGGTTATTTGGCCAACCACGATGGAAATAACAGTGGGCCCCAGTCCAAACCATATTGGTCCTGCCTATTCTAAAGTTAAACAGGTATGAAATCTATTATTTGAAATGATTGGGACCTGGGGTTTCCTGGATAAAGGTTCTTTCTGTAATTTGTATTTGCACAATATTTGCTAAAGATAACTGAAAAATTAAATAAACCCAATATGCTACTATCATAAAAAGAAGTTACTACAGAGGAAAAGGGAAATCTATGGTTTCCTACAACACTCTGAAAAATGCAGACAGATTACTTGGCTCCTGATAAACTTGACCCTACTGTTGATAAGAGATAGGGAGGAGTGTAATGAAAAACTTCCCTGGGGCAGGGACTGATGCAAAGCGCTGTGGAATATGTTGGTGCTTATGAATAATACTATTAATATATAGGGTGCCAGTGTCGTAACTAGATATTACTGGGCCCCACAGCAAATTATTTTTCAGGCCCCCAAAATTTTTAGCAGTTGACTTGTTTTACCAATATTTATTGAAACTGTATATAAATTAGGGCCTCGTGGGGCCCCTATACCTCCTGGGCCCCCCTTCAGGCGCAGGGTCTGCTTCCTCTATAGTTACACCCCTGTAGGGTGCAGAGGGCAGTTCTGTCTCTGTTAGAGAGGGCTGAGCTGAACACATTTCCATTGCAGCTCTATCTCGAATGCTCATCTTAGAAAGCACATGCTAGAATAAGTTAAACCACTGAATAGAACAAATGCCATACCTCCTAGACCACTTTAATTGGAAGATCTATGGGGTAGGAATCTTCTTCCCTCCTTCATACATGGCACTCTTCTATCTGTGCTAGTAAGATAATATAGAAAAACTATATAGCACCATGTATACACACAGATGCATACCGACTGTACTGTAAATTGGATTTATTAGACATTTTTTATTCATGAACATCCCTGACCGGTTGGCTATTGCAACCAACCCTTTGCTTTCATTTTCTAACTGGTAGACTGAAATGTCACGGATTATTGGTTGTCACTGGCAACTGCACCCATGTTGGTAAATGCACCCATATCCTGGTTCCATATGTATTTTCCAACACACTGCATTTGAGAATTCTAGTGTGACTTTTTTGTACCACAGTGAAATCCACTTTCAGACTCACAAAAAGACATCAGGAGGAATGCTGAAGTCATTTCTGTTTATTAAGGAAATTAAAAAAAAAGAAAAAAAACTTATAGAAAGCTTGCATGCAGCTACAGTGGGTTATATTTTGATCTCTAAAGGGCCAGTTCGCCTAAAATTGAACTTTTTGTTTGCTACCACTAATATTCTGAGACATCTGGTAAGTTCTTTTCTTAATGTTTTTTATGTGTCATTCTCTATTTTGTTACAGGGGAAGTTCATCTTTAAGGGTAAGGACACACTGGACGATTTGTCGCCAACGTTTTAAAAAAGTAAATCGCGGCGACAAGACGATCGTCTTTTTTGAACAGACGATTCACAGCGACTATTGTCACAGAGCGATTTGTATCCCATTACTCTGTGCGGTACGTGCTCCACCCAAACCAGAAACGGTTTGTGCTTCCCGCTGTAACCTGGCGTCTTTGCGTTCTTGCGTCATTGCGTTCGCATTGTAATTTGAATACAATTGCTGCTACTTATCTGTATGTGTGTGCGTGTCTAGGAGATTTCAGTGCTTTTCTAAGTACATGCTATTTCTGATAAATGGCTCGGAAAAGGGTCTCGGTACGTTTTGGAGCTACAGGCGATTCACAAACAGGCGTCTTTCATTTGGTTTTGTTCAGAGACAAAACGAGCGATATGTCGCCGCGATTTGCTTTTTAAAAACGTTGGCGACAAATCGTCCAGTGTGTCCTTACCCTAATAATTGTATCTAATAGATGGGACTGTTTTGAACAATACTTTAGCTGCTTCACACACAATTTAGGGAGTTCCTGTGGGAGCTCCACCCTCACTGCCCACTGCACTCCATGCGGATGGTTTGAGGTGCAGTATGCAGATAAGTAAATGACTTTCAGATGTTTTTAAATGCATTTCCATTGAATCCATAGCCATCACCATAGCCACTTCCAGTGTGATGCTCAATTCCACCTCGTTTTGCTTGGCCAGTTCCATTGGCTCCCCAGTTGACAGCTGCCAACATAATTTTATGATTAGTTATCAGAAAAAGAACGGACAATTTATATATATGTAGAGAGAGAGAGAGAGAGAGAGAGAGAGAGGCAAATTCACTAAGATTCGTAGTTGCGCCAGGCGTAACTTCACTGCACTTCGCCACACTTTGCCAGGCGTAGTTTCGCCAGCGCTCCACAAATTCACTAAAATCCGAAGTTGCGCTCAGGGGTAGTGTAAGGTTGCGAAGTTGCGCTAGTGTTGATTCGCTAAGCGAAGCAAAGTTACGCTAGCGATGGTTAATTTCCATACGGCGCCAAATTCAAATTTCAATGGAGGAATACGTACAATCACTACAAATGCCTGGGAAACCTTCAAAACATCAAATAATATAGAAAATATAGCTATAGAAAAATATAATATAGAAAAAACGCCAGCGTTTTTTGGGACTTAGAAAAAATTTGAACTCTTTTTTGAAGCAATTCCTATCTACTCTATTGTGCTTTGCCTGGTCTGAGGTGGCGAAGGAAGTCTAGCGTAAAAGGTAGCGTTCAGTACAATGCGCGCATTAGTGAATTTGCGTAGTTACGTCCGTTGCGAAAATTCGCCAGGCGTAAGGGTGCGAAGTAACACTAGCGAATTTATGCCAGTGTTCGTTAGTGAATTTGCGAAGTAACGAAAATGACCAACGCTAGCAAATTGACGCTAGCGTTAGGCGCTTCGGCGCTTAGTGAATTTGCCCCAGAGAGAGAGAGAAAGAGAGTGAGAGAGAGAGAGAGAGAGAGAGACAAGGCAAATTAAAAGAATACTTACATATGTCTAAAATTTCAGCATTTTCTCCACTGAACCTGCCATTAAAAATGTGGTTGGTTGATTATATTGAACTATATTGTCATACATTTAGAATCAGGTTGTACTGATGATTTAGATGTAATTCATGTCATATCAAATGAGATACAGCTGCTGCTTACTTGTTTTCTTCTACTTCCAGCAGCTTCCTGTAGGTGGCGATCTCAATATCCAGGGCCAGTTTCACATTCATCAACTCCTGAAATTCCATTAGCTGGCGAGCCATGTCCTGCTTGGCCTTCTGCAATGCAGCCTCCAGCTCATGCACCTGTTGTTTGGCACCTTTTACTGTAAGTTCCCCGTGTTGCTCAGTCTCAGCAATGGCAGTCTGCAGTTTGGCACACTAGTTATTGGAGGTAAATTATAATTTGTTAGGCAATTTCACATATAAAGTTGAAATTGATGTGTGAAATTGTTTTCTTATACCTTTTCATATACTTCACAATTCTGTAAGCACTTCTGTTATGACTAAAGCAAATCCCAAATCATTCAGCTCTTCAGAACAGCATATTAGAACATTAATAACTAAAATTACAATATAAAGTTCATTAATTAGAACAAACAGAGACAGATGTGTGGTATGCAGACAGGGGAGTTGAAATATTGGGCCATAGTTGGACAGGGATACCAGGGGTTCGCCGGGAAACTTACTTATATGTAAGGGGGATATCTATGGCTCAATAATATGCATAATACTTGGCTAATACAACTATGGAATCCATTGTCTGGAAACCCATTCATAATTACTGAAAGGCTGTTTCCCATAGACTTCATTATAATCAAATAGACCAAATTATTAAAATGATTTCCTTTTTTTCTGTAGTAATAAAACATTACCTTGTACTTGATCCAAACTAAGATATACTGTGATCAATTCTTATTGAAAGCAAAACCAGCTTATTGGGTTTCTTTAATGTTTACATCATTGTCTAGTAGACATAAGGTATGAAGATACAAAATTACAGAAAAGATCCAATATCTGGAAAACCCCATGTCGGAAGCATGCTGGATAACAGGTCACATACTTGTATCAGTTTAATGTTCTCTGGAAAGTATGTTTGGGTTTATGTTTAGTGCTACTTAATTAATGCATCAAATGAAAGGCGATCTCTACCCTCAATTGAACCTCCTACTTCCAGATGGAGCCCCTAGACTTCCTGCATTGCATTTGGCCCATTTCTAACTTAGCCCCCGTACCCCACATGCTCATTGATCTGCAAAGAAAACATGAACATGACATGAAACTGATACCCTGACCCTCATGTCTAATGTTGAGTTCAGAGTTCAGCTTTTATGCCTACCATACCTGATTTTTTAAAATGTTGATTTCAGAGTTAAGCCTTTTAATCATGAGATTCAGCTCAGAGATTTCCACCTTCTTCTTTCTCAGTTCAGCACTATGAGTCTGAGAATGTCCCTGCAGCTCCTCGTACTGTTGAATAAAAAAAGAATTTCACACTGCATGAAACCTGTTTTGCCAGTTTTGAGAACTGTACTGTAATCAAGGCTGGGATCCTCTACATCCATAAGTAATGTTAGAAGCACCTTTAAAGGAGAACGAAAGCCCGAGGGCGCAAAACCCCTCCCCCCCTCCCCTCCGTTGCCCCCCCTCCCTCCTCCCCCCTGGCCTACCCCTCCCCCTGGGCAAATGCCCCTAACTTGTTACTCACCCCTCTGCGCAGGTCCTGTCCATGGAGTTCGCAGTCGCCATCTTCTTCCACTCGCGTCTTCTTCCTGCTCTGATCGGCGTTTTCTGGCGCATGCGCAGTAGGAACAGTTACCGGTACGGCTCTACTGCGCATGCGCCGAATGTCACGAAGTGAAATCGGAAAACTTCGTGACATTCAGCGCATGCGCAGTAGAGCCGTACCGGTAACTGTTCCTACTGCGCATGCGCCAGAAAACGCAGATCAGAGCAGGAAGAAGACGCGAGTGGAAGAAGATGGCGACTGCGAACTCCATGGACAGGACCTGCGCAGAGGGGTGAGTAACAAGTTAGGGGCATTTGCCCAGGGGGAGGGGTAGGCCAGGGGGGAGGAGGGAGGGGGGGCAACGGAGGGGAGGGGGGGAAGGGTTTTGCGCCCTGGGGCTTTCGTTCTCCTTTAAAGCTACTCCTTCCTAACTGAGGTTGGGATATTTTATTTCGAAACATTTCTGGGGTAAGCAAAGGGTCATGGGACACAACAGAAGGAGGAACTGTCTGCTAATATCATGAAAACTGGAAAAAAAAAATTGAAATTTTACATTAAGTTGTTTAGGTTGGGATGTCACCTTTAGAGATGGCGCGAACTGTTCGCCGGCGAACTTGTTCGCGCGAACATCAGGTGTTCTCGCTCGCCGGAAGTTCGCGAACGTCGCGCGACGTTCGCCATTTTGGGTTCGCCATTGTTGGCGCTTTTTTTTGCCCTCTCACCCCAGACTAGCAGGTACATGGCAGCCAATCAGGAAGCTCTCCCCTGGACCACTCCCCTTCCCTATAAAAACCGAAGCCCTGCAGCGTTTTTTCACTCTGCTTGTGTGTGCTGAAGAGATAGTGTAGGGAGAGAGCTGCTGCCTGTTAGTGATTTCAGGGACAGTTGAAAGTTTGCTGGCTAGTAATCGTTTTGATACTGCTCTGTTATTGGAGGGACAGAAGTCTGCAGGGGTTTGAGGGACATTTAAGCTTAGGTAGCTTTGCTGGCTAGTAATCTACCTTCTACTGCAGTGCTCTGTATGTAGCTGCAGTGGGCAGCTGTCCTGCTTCTGATCTCATCTGCTGACTGCTGCAATAACAGTAGTCCTTGTAAGGACTGCTTTTATTTATTTTTTTGTTCCAATACAGAGCAGTATCAAGCAGATTACTAGCCAGCAAACTTACTATCATCTGTCCCTGAAATCACTAACAGCTCTCCCCCTACACTATCTCTTCCAAGCACACACAGGCAGATTTTTCAGATACATTTTTGCCCTTGATCCCCCTCTGGCATGCCACTGTCCAGGTCGTTGCACCCTTTAAACAACTTTAAAATCATTTTTCTGGCCAGAAATGTCTTTTTTAGATGTTAAAGTTCGCCTTCCCATTGAAGTCTATGGGGTTCGCGAACCGTTCGCGAACCGCTCGCATTTTTGCGCAAGTTCGCCAATATGTTCGCGAACTTTTTTTCCGACGTTCGCTACATCCCTAGTCACCTTTAAGGAAGGCCCTAGTTGAGCAAAAGCTATGTAGTGTACCTTTACTATGCAATCCATTTAGTTGGAGCATTGTAGCTATTAAGGACCAGCTAGTGCTAGATACAGTATTAATGAACAGATACTGTTATATATATTATATATATATATATATCCTGTTCGGAGCAATCGTTAAGTATCACTAAGACACTCACTTTGGTTTGATACAAAGACTCTGCTTCCACATGGCTATAGTTTACAATCTTCTCAAACTGAGACTTCATCAGAGCTATTATACCATCCAGGTCCAAGTGCCTGTTGTTGTCCATGGACAAGCTAACCACAGTGTCTGAGGTCTCAGTCTGCATTTGGGCGAGCTCCTGAAACATACAGAGGAAAAAACAAGATTTTAAGTCTTACAGGCATTTCCTTTTATCTGGATTTTTTTTTAAATCTGCTGCATCATAAGAATTTTAAGAACTTAAGCTCAAAAAAGAATGAAGCTACACCAGCATTTTAGCAGTTACAAACTGAACCTCTGCCCAGAAATGAACACATTTCAGAAATGATACCCATTACATTACACCATTTACCCTAATCAGCATTTCTGACAACCCTTGATCTTAGTTTCTCACCAGGAGCACTGTGTACTGTATGCAGTGTCACTTATAAAATTGCCTAACAAGATTAGAAGATAGGGAGCTGCCGTGGACACCTTTAAAGAGATTAATCATTGGGGCTGCTGAATTTCAGTATATAAGCTACAGAATTTCTAGCCATATTCTTTTTCAGGCTTTGGTTCTCCTGTAATATTTAAATAATTGCTTTATAATACACAAAAGCCATGAATATCCTGTAAATTATATCCTTATAAACGGTGAATTCTGATGTCATCAGTTATAAACGGTGAGTTCTGATGTCATTTGTCACATGACTCGCTGAAATTTGTGTATTATAATAAATAAAGTACCCCCAGTTGCAAAATATGAGGATATTAGAAGTTACCAAGGAGTTTCATGACCTGTATAAAAACACTCGGCCTCGTGTTTTTATATGGTCATGAAACTCCTCGGTAACTTATAATATCCTTATATTTTACAAGAGGGGGTACTTTATTCACTATATAATCACTTGTATGACCAACCGTTGATGATCAACATGTATAGGGAGCTGCCGTGGACACCTTTGAAGAGATTAATCATTGGGCCTGCTGAATGTCTGGGTTTAGCACAGTAAGTTCAGTATATAAGCTACAGCATTTCTAGCCATATTCTTTTTCAGCCTTAAGTTCTCCTGTAATATTTGAATAATTGCTTACAATCACTTGTATGACCAACCGTTGATGATCAACATGTATTGCTGCAATACACCTTTACATGGCAGATACCATAGAGTTACCTCTTGATAAATGAGTGTAAGGGAGTTTATCTCATCTGTCAGAGATTGTATCTTGGCTTCCAGCTCAACTTTGTCCATATACCCCGCATCCACACCCTAGAATGACACAAGTGTTACTGTGCGTATTCAGTCATGTTTTGTGCTCATTTCATTGGTTGCAGACACATGTTCCCAAACTTACCCTTTTAAGCTCTGTAAATGTATTCTTTAGAGCAGTGTGCTTGTTCACTTCCTCTTCATATCTGTTGGATGGAAATGAATTCCTCGGCGTGAAATTACTGGTATCACTTGACACAAGTTTATCAAGATGGGCATAATTAATGCTAACAATAGTAAGTGATAGTATATGCAATGTTACCCTAAAGGGCACATTTACTAAGCGATGCCACAGTGCAAAGAGCAAATACAGAAACAATGCACCATTTTTTGCACCACCACGTTATGCCTGGCGTAACTCTTTGCACTGCCAGAAGGGAACTCAAGCATTAGTGCCTTTGTGTGTGCAGCATTGCCTGCACCTGACAACCCTGCTTACTGGACAGGTAGTAAATTGTCAGGATGTGGGCATTCCATAGCATGTCCCTACCTAGCATCTTATTTAGGAGGTAAAATTAAAGTGTCTAAAGTTATGCAAGATGCCTGCTAAGAGCAGGAGTTAAGTACTGGGCTCCTTTTATACTGCCAGTAATGTGCTGTTTTCTTTTAAATTTAAATAGCACTAACAACTGGGCAGAGGGGCTAAATTTATGGACTCATCATATTGCACCCATCCCTTATTGCTCCAGAACTTGCACCGCTGCCAATGGTAAAGAACACTATCAGTTCTGTCAAATCTCATATTTCCACCCAGCCACACACGCACTACTCCCATCATATAATTTCCTCTAAATAACAATGAATTATTCCAATAGACAGGCTCATTGCCTCCCAGGCATATTCAATTCTGCTCTCACCTTCATTTCTAATCCCTTACAAAATCTTGGCTTTTAATCATTCCAAGAATACTCCCCTTTCTCACACAAGGAAATTATAAATTATTGTTCTCTTATTAATTGTTTCTTGCTTAGATTTGCAGCAACCTTTTCATTATTGTCCATGCATGCTCATTGGTCTCCTTTCCACTTGATCTAAAATCCTGCTGATATTAGCCTCATCCATCAATCCTCCAAATCTATGCACATGCAGAATAGGTTGCCAATTTTTAAATAAATATACTAATGATAAAGAAACTGTTGTGATGACTGTAAGATTCTATTGTGGTGTTATTGTAAGAACTCATGGCCAAAACGTACTGTGAATAGCCAACAAAGGGGCACAGCAGGGTCTACAGGGTCTGGTGTAGGGACCAAGAAGGGGCTCGGAAACAGGCAGGCAGGATTTAGCAACAAATGTAGCTTTTATTCAGCAGAACAAGCACACAAGCATGAACAGGCATGGGAAGGGTTAAGTATACGTAGATACTGCCACATCCAAGTAAACAGGGAGAATATCATAAGCACAGCACTGCAAGGGTTAATGAACACAAAGTCCAGGAGCGATAGTAGCAGAATCAAAGTCAGACAAGGATAATATCAGGAGCAAAACACAGATACAGTGGCAAGTACAACTGAAACATCATGAACTGGAACAGAGCACTGGCAGGGTGGGCGAATTTGACCCGTTTTGTTTCGCCAAAAATTCTCCGCCAGTGAAATGTCGCTGACGCCCATTAAAGTCTATGGGCGTCAAAAACATTTTTTTGCTCTATTGATATGTATTTATGCTCCTGCACCTAGGCATTCTCTTGTTTTCTGAGTGCACCTATCCAGTTGTTTGGGTATATATATATATATATATATTATATATATATATATATATATATATATATATATATATAGAATAATGTACCGCCTATGGTAAAATATAAAGGTATTATAACTAGTCACTGAGGTAACTTCTAACATCCTCTTATTTTACAACAGGGGGTACATTATTTATTATAATAAACAAGTTTCAAGGCTGGAACTAGGAGTAGACAGAAGAGGGTCTACATAGCTGGGGCTGCAACAGTAGATGGGTGTTGGGCGCGTACCTCTTCTTTCACCTACCCCTAGTCTGGACCCTTGTTCCCCTCACTGCCTGTGTGCACTGTCATTTGTCACCACTGCTGCTCAAGTCCTGTTCAGGCTTCCCCCCATGCGCACCCCCCATCACTATTTACTGCAATAGGAAAAGCTTTGTGTTGCAGATGTTTCAATTATGCATTCTCTGTCCATATTAATGAATGACTAAACAATCAATGATAGCATTGGTGGGTGGAGTTTCTAGTTGGAGATGAGTGTAATTACCAGATACACTAGTCAATCATGGCAGACGTTCACCTCACTTGCTGTCGATTCCCAAGAGCTGCACCCACATCCTGAGCATCTTCAGCATCCCTGCCTGGCCTCTTCCCTGTGCCAGGCTCCTCCCACAGCTATGCATTCAGGTACAAAGCCCAATTTTTATCTCTCTAGACCAGCCTGGGACCTGTGTGTGTATCTTCCATCTAAACTGTGCGCTCTTGTGCGTGCATTTTGTGTGTATGCATTTTGTGCATTTATTCTGACCTGCGCACAAAAGTTTAAAATGTGCGCACAAAAGAATTAGAGGGAACATTGCTCAGGAGTTTTTACAAAGTGATCAGGACATTAAGCTGCAATTTAAACCATTGCTTCTCTTCACCGAGAATGTATACCTACTTGCTTCTAAAGTCGTTTACAATTTCCTCAATTTGTTTTGATTTTGAATCCAAATGCAAATTGTCATTTCTTAGTTGGTCCAGTTGTCTCTGCAATGCATTGATGTAGTCTTTATAAAGGAGATGTGAATCACTGGCAACGTTCTTTATGCCCTGTGCTCGCAAGAGATTCAATTTAGTGCACAATACACAGTTTTGTTGTTCCAATAGCCGAACCTGTGTAAACAAGGGGAGCAAGTTCTAAAATATGTTCTTGTGACCCACAAAATACATTGTTTAAGAGTTTCAGATGCTTTTAGAGGACAAGGAACATGAAATTTGCTTGTGCGCTGGGTACTGTACCTGCCATGCTGACATTTTTCCTCATACCCCAGAGATCCTCCATGAGTAAGCGATAATATTAACTGGGGGTGCCAACACTTGGCTGTTAAACATTGCGAACACCAGGACCAATCATATACCAAATGACATAGCATATAAAAATAGCGACTGGGTTAATTTCAGATGTATATCACATATTGAAACATTTAGCTCCTCATTCAGTTTCAGATTTCCCAATAGACTAGAAGTTCCCTTGAAACAAACATGAGATGTTTTTTTTTCCATTGAACTGAATCTGATTTATAATGGGCACCGCTAAATAAAGCAAAGGTGTGTAATTGAATGCATTGAATATCTACCAATTATTCAGAATTTCCTATTTTAACCACTAGTTAAGCCTACAGCACAATTTCTGGCATGCACTTACCTTATCAATGAGAGATACAAATTTGTTGTTCAGTGATTTAATCTGATCTGTCTCGTCTATGCTAATAGCACATAATAGATCAGGTTCTTCACAGATTTGTCTGGAAGCTGTTCCGTTCAATTGTGGCGGTATCACAATTAATTTACTCGTCATGATGCTCTTTTTAAGATAATCCTTCAGTCCCACGAAGGTCTCCTTTTTCCTGAAGTGCTGTATATGAGGCTTTTGGTTTCACGGATGTTCTTGCAAAATGTAGTGCATACAGGGGTTGGCATTCCTTTTAACTTGAGTTCACACAAATTGGGTAACTCCCAGCTCCCATCACTTGTGACTCACCATTATTAAGAAATAGACTCCTATCAGAACTAGTAGTTTAGGAACAGAGTAGTATCGTAATACCAATAAAGGAATGGTAGTAATGATTTTCATTTCTATTTTATGAGCATTAAATACTTGTGTGGTTTGGTTTCTCTCCTGCCTTAACTAGCTTTCCTACCTCAACAATGAAGACCGTAAACAATAAACTTAGTCGCCCTTTTTCTTGACAACCTCTATTTTATTTACAGTTGTTCTATAGACTGAGCCCCTAAACAACATTAAGGGGCAGATTCACTAAGCTTGAGTGAATTTTCTAAGTTAAAAAAGTTCGAATTTCAAAGTAATTTTTTGGATACTTGGACCATCGAATAGGATAGTACGGGGCAGATTTACATAGGGTCAAATATCGAGGGTTAATTAACCCTCGATATTCGACTGTCGAAGTTAAATCCTTCAACTTCAAATATCGAAGTCGAAGGATTTACCGCAGTTTGTTCGTTCGAACGAAAAATCGTGCTTTGGATACTTCGACCATCGAATAGGATAGTACGGGGCAGATTTACATAGGGTCAAATATCGAGGGTTAATTAACTCTCGATATTCGACTGTCGAAGTTAAATTCTTCTACTTCAAATATCGAAGTGGAAGGATTTACCGCAGTTCGTTCGATCGAACGAAAAAACGTGTTTTGGATACTTCGACCATCGAATAGGATAGTACGGGGCAGATTTACATAGGGTCAAATATCGAGGGTTAATTAACCCTCGATATTCGACTGTCGAAGTTAAATTCGACTTTAAATATCGAAGTGGAAGGATTTACCGCAGTTCGTTCGATCGAACGGAAAAACGTGTTTTGGATACCTCGACCATCAAATAGGATAGTACGGGGCAGATTTACATAGGGTCAAATATCGAGGGTTAATTAACCCTCGATATTCGACTGTCGAAGTTAAATCCTTCAACTTCAAATATCGAAGTCGAAGGATTTACCGCAGTTCGTTCGATTGAACGAAAAATCGTTTTTTGGATACTGCAACCATTGAATAGGATAGTACGGGGCAGATTTACATAGGGTCAAATATCGAGGGTTAATTAACCCTCGATATTCGACTGTCGAAGTTAAATCCTTCAACTTCAAATATCGAAGTCGAAGGATTTACCGCAGTTCGTTCGATCGAACGAAAAATCGTGTTTTGGATACTTCGACCACCGAATAGGATAGTACGGGGCAGATTTACATAGGGTCAAATATCGAGGGTTAATTAACCCCCGATATCCGACTGTCGAAGTTAAATTCTTCGACTTCAAATATCGAAGTCGAAGGATTTACCGCAGTTCATTTGATTGAACGAAAAATCGTGTTTTGGATACTTCGACCATCGAATAGGATAGTACGGGGCAGATTTACATAGGGTCAAATATTGAGGGTTAATTAACCCTCGATATTCGACTGTCGAAGTTAAATTCGACTTTAAATATCGAAGTGGAAGGATTTACCGCAGTTCGTTCGATCGAACGGAAAAACGTGTTTTGGATACCTCGACCATCAAATAGGATAGTACGGGGCAGATTTACATAGGGTCAAATATCGAGGGTTAATTAACCCTCGATATTCGACTGTCGAAGTTAAATCCTTCAACTTCAAATATCGAAGTCGAAGGATTTACCGCAGTTCGTTCGATTGAACGAAAAATCGTTTTTTGGATACTGCAACCATTGAATAGGATAGTACGGGGCAGATTTACATAGGGTCAAATATCGAGGGTTAATTAACCCTCGATATTCGACTGTCGAAGTTAAATCCTTCAACTTCAAATATCGAAGTCGAAGGATTTACCGCAGTTCGTTCGATCGAACGAAAAATCGTGTTTTGGATACTTCGACCACCGAATAGGATAGTACGGGGCAGATTTACATAGGGTCAAATATCGAGGGTTAATTAACCCCCGATATCCGACTGTCGAAGTTAAATTCTTCGACTTCAAATATCGAAGTCGAAGGATTTACCGCAGTTCATTTGATTGAACGAAAAATCGTGTTTTGGATACTTCGACCATCGAATAGGATAGTACGGGGCAGATTTACATAGGGTCAAATATTGAGGGTTAATTAACCCTCGATATTCGACTGTCGAAGTTAAATTCGACTTTAAATATCGAAGTGGAAGGATTTACCGCAGTTCGTTCGATCGAACGGAAAAACGTGTTTTGGATACCTCGACCATCAAATAGGATAGTACGGGGCAGATTTACATAGGGTCAAATATCGAGGGTTAATTAACCCTCGATATTCGACTGTCGAAGTTAAATCCTTCAACTTCAAATATCGAAGTCGAAGGATTTACCGCAGTTCGTTCGATTGAACGAAAAATCGTTTTTTGGATACTGCAACCATTGAATAGGATAGTACGGGGCAGATTTACATAGGGTCAAATATCGAGGGTTAATTAACCCTCGATATTCGACTGTCGAAGTTAAATCCTTCAACTTCAAATATCGAAGTCGAAGGATTTACCGCAGTTTGTTCGATCGAACGAAAAATCGTGCTTTGGATACTTCGACCATCGAATAGGATAGTACGGGGCAGATTTACATAGGGTCAAATATCGAGGGTTAATTAACCCTCGATATTCGACTGTCGAAGTTAAATTCTTCGACTTCAAATATCGAAGTCGAAGGATTTACCGCAGTTCGTTCGATTGAATGAAAAATTGTTTTTTGGATACTTCGACCATCGAATAGGATAGTACAGGGCAGATTTACATAGGGTCAAATATCGAGGGTTAATTAAACCTCGATATTTGACTGTCGAAGTTAAATCCTTCAACTTCAAATATCGAAGTCGAAGGATTTACCGCAGTTCGTTCGATTGAACGAAAAATCGTTTTTTGGATACTTCGACCATTGAATAGGATAGTACGGGGCAGATTTACATAGGGTCAAATATCGAGGGTTAATTAACCCTCGATATTCGACTGTCGAAGTTAAATCCTTCAACTTTTGCTACTGACTATGCTACTTTAAAAATATGTACTGTTTTGTTATTACAGAAAAACATTAAATAATAAAATAAGACACCATGGAAAATGGCAGATGACTAACAAATAAATGCACCTTCTATATAATGTCTCATATTTTGCTAAGTGTTTGTGGAGTAACATATGCCAAGATTGCAGCTGGCATTCTCATTACTGTCTCCACCCCAGGTTTGCCCCAGGATATTCATTGAGGATTCATATAAGGAAATTAAATGGAAATGTATTGATTGGAAATACATTTCCATTATTTATTTGGACTCAAGTCAAGTTTTGGCTCAGTTTACTACAGATAAACATACATTGTTAAGAGGCAGGTTTATAGTGACCCACCTCTTATTCTGACCCTATGATGGCCTTGCTAACAATCTGAAATTCCAGCCGTGTAGGAAAAAAGGATCAAGCTGTTCTTGGGGCAAGGAATTGCCTATCTATCCATCCGTTGTAAGACTGCTTGAGTATCTGTTTTATGGATTGCAGGTTGATCCATGAAAGAAAACCACCAGGCAAGTCACTTTGGACATAAGGAAACAACATTGCCACTCACCAACTAGGTTTAGCAATTAAATAACTTTTAAGTGCAAAAAGCATCAGCATGGGGGAATGCCTATTAATACACATTTATTTAAATGAAAATTCATAGCTCAAACTGATTCAAAATGGGATGTTTTCCAATTGGATCCATTAAAAAAAAAACAAAAAAACTCAAGTAATATTTATTCTTGTCAATGTGTTGCTCTAAGAGTTTAATGTTTAATATTTTTGTATGAAGGGTATGGGTGAAGTAATGCGCGGATCTTTATTTTGGCTAGTTATAGAGTGATAACTTTGACGATAAGAGTTGGGAGAATATTAACATGAATGTGTTATGTCCTTTTCTAATTATTTGGATTGACATTTTAATAGCAAACCAAAGCAGAAGCATATTACTCATATTGGTATTGAGTGCAATGTAAGCATTTATTACAATCAGAGTAGAAGTATTCTACTGAGAAGTGTCTCAGAGAAATTAGTAACATTTCTTAATTCATATGTAGATGTTTTGATTTTTCCCCTATCCCTTTAAAAAGGGTGCTGGGGAAATGCCTGTATAGTAGAACTATCAAAGAACTAATAAATACCATATTTATTCATATTCTGCATTTTTTTCACGATTTACTTCCCACTCTTATCCATTAGTGGCTTAGGGGCTGTTTTACTAATATTCGGATTTCCTTTTTTTCTCACAAATTGTACTTTTCTTTAAAAAATAGTTTTTTTATTTCCCTAAAATGCTAAAAATTAGAGATTATAAAGTGTAAAAACCACAAAAATTTCTAATACAAAACTTATCCAAGTAAAAGCAGTTGTGGTCCCATAGAAGTCAATGGGAGCTGCGATGATAATGTTGGTCCTTTTTTTTAGCCATTCAGACTTTTAGAGGTTTTCAGATTTTTTTTCGCTATCTGTAGTTTGTAGGTCAGTGTTTTTTCTATTTGTACTTTTTCTATTTGGATCTTTTAATCAGAGTCGGGCCAACCTGGCCAGGCGCCCTAGGCAACCTGGGCAGCCACGGCGCCGGCTGAGTGTGTGCTTAATTGTGCATGCCGAAACTGCTCTCAATCGCACATGCGCAAAACTTCGCTCGAGCGAGCAATGGTGTGCCTGCATGCGCAGAAGCGCATTTGTGCAAAAAATACCAGCCGCAGTCAGGGAGGGACGGGACCGGACATGGGGCAGGCAGCGGAGCAGGTACACGCCTGGTGCCCCCCCAGCTTTGAGCCCTAGCCCTGTGCCTACTCTGCCTACCCCTAGTTCCGGCCCTGCTTTTAATAAC
This sequence comes from Xenopus petersii, assembly GCA_038501925.1. Classification (NCBI taxonomy): domain Eukaryota; kingdom Metazoa; phylum Chordata; class Amphibia; order Anura; family Pipidae; genus Xenopus; species Xenopus petersii. Next base: position 37,597,893 of record CM076674.1, read on the forward strand.
TTGTATTTGTGGTTTTAAAGAAGAATTTAATTGTGGTTTCAAGAAGCTCTAATACCTCTAAAATTCAACCTTTAATAAATGGGAGTATGAGAAACAGTATTTCCAATTAGTGATGGGCGAATCTGTACCGTTTCGCTTTGCCAAAAAATGTGCGAATTTAACAAAAAATTCGTGAAACATCGACAAATTTGCAAACCACATTGAAGTCAATGGGAGTAAAAATAATTGTGATGTGAGAGTCAATTTGTATACGCTCGACTATTTTGTCCAAATGCATTAAAGTCAATGGACATCTGAATAATTCTGAAGCGCGACTATTCTGACGCGTGACAAAACTTTTGTTGTTGTGGCGTATTTTCGCTGCAGTTCCATGAATTTATTTGATGGCATTGAAACGCGGAAATTCACAGCAAATTTGTGCCTAGCGAATTAATTCACCCATCACTATTCCCAATGATTCATCTACCATTGCTAACATAATGTCCAAACAAGGAATTTTCTCAAAGTTTAGAAGAAAATCCCCAAATCATATATCATTGAAATACTGGAAAAATATCATTAACAAGGGCAATGGATTTCTGTATCGTAGCGAGACAGGATTCTGCCATTTCATAACTAGCCGCTTCTTGGAGAATAGAGAACAGTAGTTATTAACAAGGACCTATTATTACTGAGTGGTACAATGTCCAGAGTATAGTTGATATTTCTGCTGCTAATACCTCTTCCTATTTAAAGGGGTGGTTCAAAAGTTAACTTTTAGTTTGTTATAGAATGGCCGATTCTAAGCATCTTTTCAACTGGTCTTCATTTTTTCTTTTTAATAGTTTTTTTTATTATTTGCCTTCTTCTTCTTCTGACTATTTCTAGTTTTCAACTGACCCATCTAAAAACAAATGCTGTGTAAGGCTACAAATTGTTATTGCTTTTTATTACTCGACTTTTTATTCAGGACTGTGGGGAGGCATTCACTTGTGTGTCATAAAACATTAACATTGCAGCAAATTTACATAACATTAACAGTAAAAACACTGGAAACAGCGTACCCTTTAATGGTCAGCCACAGCTTTTATTGGACCATTAACAAAAAAAGGTAACCCATCCTTGCTATGTTATACCACACATAGGTTACCCCATATGCCAGCCACTGCAGCCGCGGTGGGCATGAGAACCCTATTGACCCTACACAAATGGCAAGGACCAAAAACAATTACTTGCCAGCAGTTGTGACAAAACACTTCTAATAGTTTTACATAGATCATAATTTTGACATATGGAAACAAGTCCCTTGAAACCTCTTTTTTTTGTAAATAACAAATACAGCATACTAAAACAGTGCAATGGGAGGGGGGTGGGAAAATTAGTCGCCACTATGGGAGACCAGACATGCTGCCAGCCTGCACAGTGCTCCAGATGCCGTGATGAGGAATGGTAAACTATTTCCTGTTTTATATCAACCCTCCCTAAGTGCCCTTAACCAATCCTTCCCCCCATGTAGCCTGTCCCAGAGTTCCCCCCGCTCCCAGCACCTCCCCATAGCAGGGTCGGACTGGGTCGCCAGCGTATGTGTGTCACGTCTGTGCGCATGCTCTGACAAAGGGGGTCGCGGCTTTGACAAGCAGATGTGGTGTAGACTTGGGCTGGCAGGACCCACAAGTGCCCCGGCGGCCCAGTCCGACCCTGGCAGGGAAGGAGGGACTAAAACAACTTCTCCATAGCTTACAGACAGCATGCAGGAACTACATAACCCACAATGCATTGCACAGTGATGTTTCATTACTTATTGAAATCACGTGTTGTCACTAAGGACAAAGTAACAGTAGTCAGCCAGCTCAGCTAAGTAGTCAGAAAGATCAGTAGGGCTAGGCTTAGGGAACTATCAGAAACCATTAAAAATCACGAAAAGTCTGCATATTTTTCAATTAATGTATATTGCAAAGTTGGTTGAAATTATATTTACTTTTCAAAAAGCTTAAGTTATGTTTTTGTGGAGTTCACCTTTAAGCACTGGGTACATCATGGTGCTTTAGAAATAAATCAATACAATACTCAATTACTCAAATCTCTCTGAATAGGAATAGAAAATCAGCTGCCACTGCCAGTCTTGACTTGCCTACTTTTGAACTGGATTTTACCCTTTTAGAACAATGGATTAATAAAGATGTGAATATTGCGGGAACTGCTCCATGACAGTGGAATAATCAACAAAGAGGAATTAAAAAAAGCAATTATTTTATATGGAGATAGTGTTTATAGTTTGGAAACTTCTTCTTAAAGCTCATGGTCAACATAATCTAATTAACCCCTTCATGTCTTTACAGGGTTAATAGTAAAATCTCTGTTTGAAATACCTTTCCTCCTATTTCTGGGAAAGGAAATCAAAAGGAATCAAAATCTTAAAAGATATTGTAAACCGATAGCCTGGGACACAATTAGCAATAGTTATTATCTGATGAGCAAAGCTTAACTCCCTTTTGTTAATGTAGAAATCATAGTCATTGACTTGTAATTACTCGTCATGTTGCATGGTTAATTAGATGTGTAATTCTCAATAAATCAATATTAGTTTACAATGTTGCAATCTCTAAGGTGCTTTGGTAAGATAATTCCAAATTGGTCTTTGGGACGAGACAAAAATGGTTTAATTATATGCCGAAAGCGTACCTTCAGATAATAATCAATTGAAAAAATAATTCTATTTTTTGCTCAGAAACATAGACATGCTGTCACTTCTGCCACTCATTGCCAGAAATACGTATGGTCTTGGTTCTTTTGGCACAAGTGTGCTTATTGATGCACACCACTCTGGAAACCCTGGAGCTTTTGGAGGTGACTCCATAGTATTCCTACGTAAATAGGCGCTGCACCAATTGAAAATAAGAGGCAGGATAAACAAATCATTGATGTTTGCCAGCTGAAACATTCAGAATCAAGCTAAGAATTTAGAACATCAATTTGCAACCAACATTATTATCCAGAAAAGTACCATCTCCCATAGAGGCAATTTTTACTTTTTAGCAAATAATTCTAATTTTTAAAATGATTTCCCTTTTCTCTGTAATAATAACAGTACCTTGTACTTGATTGTAACTTGAGCTACTTGAATCCATATTGGTGGAAAAACAAACCTATTGCGTTTAATGTTACATTATTTTTAGACTTAAAGAGGTTGTTCACCTTTGAGTTAACTTTTAGTATGATGTAGAGCAGGGATCCCCAACCTTTAGAACCTGTGAGCAACATTCAGAAGTTAAAGGAGTTGGGGAGCAACACAAGCATGAAACATGTTCCTTGGTGGTGCCAAATAAGTGCTGTGATTGGCTATTTAGTAGCCCCTATGTGGATTGTCAACCTACACTGAGACACTGTTTGGCAGTACATCTGGTTTTTATACAACCAAAACTTGCCTTCAAGCCTGGAATTCAAAAATAAGCACCTGCTTTAAGGCCACTGGGAGCAACATCCAAGGGGTTGGAGAGCAACATGTTACTCACGAGCTACTGGTTGGGGATCATTGGTGTAGAGAGTGATATTCTGAGAAAATGTGCAGTTGGTTTTATCTTTTATTATTTGTGGGTTTTGAGTTATTTAGCTTTTTATTCAGCTGCTCTCCAGTTTGCAATTTCAGCAATCTGGTTGCTAGGGTCCACATTACCCTAGCAACCAGGCATTGATTTGAATAAGAGACAGGAATATGAATAGGAGAGGCCTGAATAGAAAGATGAGTAATAAAAAGTAGCGATAACAATACATATGTAGCCTTACAGAGTATTTGTTTGTTTTTAGATGGGGCCCGTGACCCCCCATTAGCCACTTCAGAGAGTGATATTCTGAGAAAATTTGCAATTGTTTTTCATTTTTATAACTTGTGTTTTTTTTTTTTTAAAGTTATTTAGCTTTTTATTCGTCACCTCTCCAATTTGCAATTTCAGCCATCTGTTTGCCAGGATCCAAATTACTCTAGCAACCATGTTTTGATTTGAAAGAGAAAATATATGAAAATTAATAGAAAGATGGGCAATAAAAAGTAACAATAACAATACATTTGTTTTTAGTGACCGCAATTTGAAAGCTGGAAAGAGTCAGACAAAGAAGGCAAATAATTAAAAATCTATAAAAAAATAAATAACGACAACCAATTGAAAAATTGCTTGGAATTGGCTATTCTATAACATACCAAAAGTTAACGTAAAGCTGAACCACCCATTTAAATACAGTAACACAGAAAGGAGCAATAATTTTCCCCCAGATCTGGAGAAACCCAAGTTTTGTTTTGCTATTTGTGACTTGGGAAATAACATTAAGTAGGTGAAACAATAGCTTATCTGAATGCAGTTCTGTGGTGCAGTGATGATGCTTTCTGAAAGCACAGGATCAGGCAGAACAACCTGACATGGCTGCCTACACACCAATATTAGTAATAGAGGTTGTATGTGCTTCAACCACCTTATATAACCTTTGTGGTGTTTATACAAATGGCCTGCAGGTGTCACTGTGCACATGAGTTATACTGTGTATACATTGTACTATCAATACTTAGGGGCAGATTTATCAAGGGTCGAAGTGAATTTGAGGGAATTTTCTAATTAAAAAAATGCAAATTTCAAAGTAATTTTTTGGATACTTCGACCATCGAAAAGGATACTACAATTTCGAATTTACTTCGACTTCGATTCAAAGTAAAAATTGTTCGAATATACAACCATTCGATAATCAAAGTACTGTCGCTTTAAAAAAACTTCGACTTCAATACTTCACCAAATAAAACCTGCCAAAGTGCTATGTTAGCCTATGGGGACCTGCTACAACCATTTTCTAAGTCTTTAGAGGTCGAAGGAAAATCCTTTGATCGACCGCTAAAATTGTTCGAAACTTTCCATTCAAACGATTTAATCGTTCGAATGAATGATTTTTATGCGACCGCAGGATTGGCAATTTTTTTTAAAAAAAACGTAGAATTCCAAGTTTTTTAATTCGATGGTCGAATTTCGACGTTTTATGTTATTCGAAATTCGACCCTTGATAAACCTGCCCCTTTGTCCTGGGCGAATTTGGGGCATTTTCGCTTTGCTGAAAAATTCACAATTTTTCCGTGAAATTTGCGAAACAGCGGAAAATCCGCGAAATGCTCCGGCATCTCATTTTTGACGCTGGTGTCCATTTTTTTGATGCTACCGTATTTTCGCTGCGGTTTCACGAATTTATTCGCCGGCGGTGAATCACGGGAATTCTCAGCGAATTTGCGCCTGCCGAATAAATTCGCCCATCACTATCAATACTGCTTAAGAGTGATAGAGTTGGAAGTTACTGTTGTGTAAAGGCTGCAGTGAGTTGGATGCAAAGCAGTTCGGAAACCCTTCCCAGGGGTTAAATAGACATACTAAAATATACTGCTGCAGCACCTCCTTTTTTATTATTTATAAAGTCAGACAAGGCAACATTTTGGTCTTAGTCTTGTCCTTTCTCAGGCCCTTTCTCAAACCTAAGAAAGGACAAGACTAAGTCCAAAACATTGCCTTGTTGTCTGACTTAATAAATTCAACTTTTCACTTTTTGCAACAAAGGAGGTGCTGCAGCAGTATATTTTCTAGTAACAACCATATTACAACTTAAAAATATATTTCTTGTTTCAAGAATACAAGTATAAATGGTAGAGTGAATTATGAGCATTGTAAATTTAGAAAAATTTAGAAATAAAATATAAACCATAAAAATCATGACAGAATCCCTTTAAGTACAGATATGCTTTATAATCTTCTGTCAAATAGACATGTTGTATAATGAGAGCGCAGTTCAGCTGCATGGTAAATGCAACCAGCTTTACCCAAGAAAATAAAACTTTATTTTCATGTTTCAAATAAAATCAAGTAATAAAAATATGTATAGTTGCTGTGGGTGTTGGGTAGAGGGGGAGGAAAGTAATAGGAAGGGATAGGAGATTAGGGCAGTGTCAGACTGAGCCCTGTTGCTTGGCCACCGCCTGTGGGTAAATCTGATAGCGGAGGCCATAGGTAGAAGCAAGTATGTTAGTGCTGGAACTCGGAGGTACGACTTGTGAAGGAGGGAGCTGTGTGGCTTGGATGGGTGAATTGGCTGTGTCGGGGGGCCTCTGTGGCTGGGGTGGAGGGTTTATGAGGTAGTAGTCCAGGTTTGCCCACAGAGTCCCCCTGATTGGGGTCACCATCAGAATATGGGGTCTTTGCCTGTCAATTACGGGTTTTTCATTCAAATGAAAAAGTAAAGTTCCATCAATATTATATTAAATATTATAAATATATATATATATATATCTATATATATATATATATATATATATATATATATATATATAAAGGTTGCACAATTCTTTTTCACGTTATCTGCAAAAAAAGAGAAATGTTGAAAGAATGTTTTTTCTCTCTCTCTCAGTTGATAAAACTAGCCCTTCATTGAACAGAACAGAAAGGGAACACAACAGGGCTGAGAGATCTATCTCTCATCTCCTGATCTCAACCCAGAACTCCTAACTCGCGTCTCCTCCTGCCTGTCCGCTATCTCTACCTGGATGTCGCAACGCTACCTTAAATTAAACCTCTCTAAAACTGAAATGGTTCTCTTTCCTCCAACTAACACCAGTAACATCCCGGAAGTATCCATCATAGTTAACAATTCCACTATCACCCCCTCTCCCCAGGCCCGGTGCCTTGGGGTTATCCTAGATTCTGCCCTGTCATTCACTCCTCATATCCAGTCACTTATTAAATCATGTCACTTCCACCTGAGGAACATATCCAAAATACGATCATTTATCACCCAAGACGCTGCCAAAATTCTTATTCACTCTCTCATCCTATCGCATCTAGACTACTGTAACTCTCTTTTGATTGGCCTTCCCCTCCAGAGACTGTCACCTCTCCAGTCCATAATGAACACTGCTGCGAGGCTCATACACCTCAGCAACCGCTCCTCCTCTGCCTCGCCATTCTGTCAATCCCTGCACTGGCTTCCGTTACCTTTCAGAATCAAATTCAAATTAATGACACTGACTTTCAAAGCACTTCATAACTCTGCCCCACCCTACATCTCTGAACTCATCTCTTTATATTCACCCAATCGCTTACTATGCTCCTCTACTGACCTGCTACTCAACTCTTCTCTCATTACCTCCTCACATGCTCGCATTCAAGACTTTGCAAGGGCTGCACCCCTCCTCTGGAACTGTCTCCCACGGTCTGTCCGACTTTCTCCCAACCTTTCTGCTTTCAAGAAATCTATGAAAACGCACTTCTTTCGAGAAGCCTACCCTCACTCTGCTTAACTACCAAACGCAATACCACATACAGTACCACATTTCTTACCCACTTACTTCGATCTTGCCCACTCCCACACCTTGTGTATTACTCCCTTCCCTTTAGACTGTATGCCTATGCATAGGGCCTTCCTCACCTTTTGTACCTGTATTGATTGTGATGTTTGTTACTCCATATATTCTATGTATATAATTCATGTGATGTAGTTGTATAATTACATTTACTTTACAGTGCTACGCAATATGTTGGCGCTATATAAATACATGTTAATAAAATAATAATAATAATTGTATGAATGTAAGTACATACAGGTATGGGTCCTGTTATCCAGAATGCTCGGGACAAGGGGTTTCCAGATCCTTCCATAATTTGGATCTTCATACCTTACGTCATGTAAAAAATCATGTAAACATTAAATAAAAACAATAGGCTGGTTTTGCTTCCAGTAAGGATTCATTATATATTAATTTGGGTCAAGGTACTGTTTTATCATCAGAGAGAAAAAGGAAATCATTTTTAAAAATGTGGATTATTTGATTAAAATGGAGTCTATGGGTCCCATAATGCAGAGCATTCTGGATAATGGGTTTCAACATAACAGATCCCATACTTGCTAGTGCTACAGTATATATTGATAAGTAAATAAGGGGTCTGTTTTATTCCCTTACAGGTATTATTATATGTATCTTAAAATTATCACTGGTTCCATTGAGTCATTTGTATTCATTCCACTAATTAGTTCAGCTGGTTTTAATCACCTGCTGAACTATAGTAAATATAGTAAATAGTATGTAGAGTTGGAAATTGTTATTGGTCAGGCGAATTATTGGGCGAATTTATTTGCCAGACGCGAATTCACGGCGAATTCCCGTGATTCGCTGCAGGCGAATAAATCCACGAAACTGCTGCGAAAATTCGCAGACGAAAAATATATTTTCTGCTGTTTTGCGAATTTCGTGGGAAATTTGCAAATTTTTCGGTGAAGCGAAACACCCCAAATTCGCCCATCAATATGCTGAGCGGAGCTCACGGCCACCATCTTCAGCCGATTCTGTAATCTTTAGAATGAGACCAAAGCTTCTGCAATTTTCAGGAGTTTTGGCGCATGCGCAGTTGTTGCAAGACAGAAAAATGCTCCAACTGCGCATGCGCTGCTGCACCGGTCTCATTCCGAAGACTACAGAAGCGGCTGAAGATTGCGGCCGTGAACTGCGCTGGGGCACCGAGGTGTAAGTAAAGACAGCTAGGCTGGGGGGGGGGAGGAGGAGGGGGTTCTATGTAGGGTAGGATGTGTTTAACTTTAGGGTTAAATTCTTCTTTAAAGGAGTTGTTCACCACTAAGTTAACTTTTAGTATGATGTAGAGAGTGATATTCTGAGACTAATGACAATTGGTTCTAATTTTTTAATATTTGTGCTTTTTGAGTTATTTAGCTTTTTATTCAGCAGCTCTCCAGTTTGCAATTGCAGCAATATGGTTGCTACGGTTCGAATTAACCTAGAAGGCAAAAAGAAGGCAAACAATTTAAAAAGCTATAAAAATGAAAGGTTGCTTAGAATTAGCTATTCTATAACCTACTTAAAGGTGAACCACCCTGTGTCACTGCTGATGTTCCGACTGTCACCTGTCTGCTGTTTAGGAACTAGTGAACAGTAAGTGATCAGTACATAAATGAATTGACCTGATGAATTCTGCATGTGATTAAAATTAATTAAAAAACAGGTGACTTCTCTTAAACCTTTTATTGTATATGCCCTGGTGTCATTTTGGGATGAATTTAGTAACACTATTTTTTAACATGCTTCATTTTTTTATCTACGTTTATTAATTATTTCTCATTCATCCAGATTATTGCGCCAACAGTGCCACCTAATGACAACTCTTGGGTTCTTTGCTGTATTATTTATAAGCATTTAATGATACTTCTATGTATGGAAGTATACTGTATATTGGTGTTACAGTGTTACTATTAATTTGTTATTTGGGGTCAGTGAGGTGCTATTATGATTTAGTCAGGAGTTATGATGTAGGTGCAAAACAAAAAAATGTCACCTTTCTTATTCGTTTATTTAAATGTCAAATATGTATTGAAAAATAAAGTATATAGCTTATCTGGCTGATAAGGCAGGCAGCAGCTCCGTGGTTCCCTCAATAGGTGCAACACACTTACGTCTTCAAATTCAGGTGAACGTGTCACTCTCATGCCAAACACTGGAAATTATGCCAACTGACACTTGCATCAGATTTATGGCAAAGTGCAAGCGTAAGTGCATGAATTTTGAGACATCAGCTGCTATTGCATCAGGCACAACACACCCTCTTGCAACAACAACAACACTGGAATTCTGGGGGAAAATGCTGCTGAGTTGCACTTAATATTGCACTTTGCTCATTGCCAGTCATAAATGGTAATATATATTAAACATTTACTTAAAACAGCTGTGGTGTATTTTCCATTTTACTGTCATCTGTGAGTTTGTTTCACACAATATGCAACATCTTTAACATGTGCTCCCGGTTCATTAGACACAACCCTACTGAGGCGATTGATGCAAGCTGGTGTGGGAACTTTAGAGCATAACTGGAATGGGAGGCAGGAGGAAGGCAGCACAATTGAGGACAATTATAGGGAAGTACAAGGAACACATGTTGACACAAGTACATTTAATGAAATACATTTAATGAAATACTACTGGACCCACAACTTTGCTTGTGGTTGTATTTTGTACCAGTTGTGGCAGTAGAATTGTGCCTGTGGCTCCTCTGAGTAAGCAAACAGGCTAATTTTTGGGCTAATTTTTCTGCCAGGTTTTGCCACCAAAAAAAAGGCCCATTGACTCTGGCCCCTCATTAAAGTCTGGGTGCTGTGACTGCTTACCTTTGGGTAAGTTTTTAATGGTATCAGTACTAAGATTAGCTGCCTCCTGCATTATTCAAACCTCAGATTCAGGCTGCAACACCCACGTAGTTCACACCTCATACAGACTGTAGGAGCAGTGCCGGCATTGTGTCAGTGTATGTAGTACAGTACTTACTGTTCATCTTAGAGTGGTCGTAATAGTTTCCCTGTCTCCTGCCCTACTTTGCTTGTCCTGCTCTACCCTGCCTGTGTGTGCCATACTCTGCCTGTGTGTGTCATACTAAGCTTGTGTGTGCCATTGTGCCATACTCTGTCTGTGCATGCCATACTATGCCTGTGTGTGCCATACTATGCCTGTGTGTGCCATACTATGCCTGTGTGTGCCATACTATGCCTGTGTGTGCCATACTCTGCCTGTGTGTGCCATACTAAGCTTGTATGTGCCATTGTGCCATACTATGCCTGTGTGTGCCATACTATACCAGTGTGTGCCATACTCTGACTGTGTGTGCCATACTATGCCAGTGTGTGCCATACTCTTCCTGTGTGTGCCATACTATGCCTTGTGTGCCATACTTTGCCTGTGTGTGCCATACTATGCCTGTCCTACGCTGCCCTATGTGTGCCATTATATGCCAGTGTGTGCTATACTATGCCTGTGTGCTGTACTTTATATATATTGCAATGTTATTTTATTAGCAGTGTGGGTACATATAATAAAATAACACTTGCAGTGTGTTAATACTGCCTTTGGAGCTGTTGTGTGTGTGATAAGTGCAAAAAACATGCAAGCTTACATCTGTTTTTTGCACTTAAAGGACAAGGAAAGTCTAAAATAGAATAAGGCTAGCAATGCTGTATTTTGTATACTAAACATAAGCATGAATTTACTGCACCACAAGCCTAATCAAACAAATGATTTCTGCTTTCAAAGTTGGCCACAGGGAGCTGTCATCTTGTAACTTTGTTAAACATCTTTGCCTGACCCTGACCCTGCACATGCTTAGTGTGGTCTGGGCTGCTTAGAGATCGTCATAAACAAAGCTGCTTGAGTTCTGTATGGCTGGGAAGTAAGGCGGGGCCTCCCCCTGCTGTTCATAAGTATGATTGTGTAGGGATGTGAAAATCTTAGACACCCTTACACTTTACAGACAGGCACATCAGTGGGTCCTTATGGGGACCTTGTGCTTATGTAACCCCTGCAGTTCACACAGTGTACACCAGATGGCACTGTGCCAGAGTATAAAAGGTTTAGGAACCATGTGCTCTGGGTCCATTGCTCTAGCCCAACCAAGCAGGCTGGAAGGGAATGGGTAGTGTCGACCCTAGGCGCCTTGGCCCTAGTAATTAGACAGCCATACTCGTTTTATAGATCGCTCTAGGAGTGATAGAGAGGTTATTTAGTTGAGAAGCTCAAGGCTCCACCGAGGAGATTAGAGGGATTAAGATCCCAGGGTATTACTGACTCAGAGTATGGAACCAAGTGTTGAGATATTGATGTCAGGAGTTCCCCTAGTCTGCCACTGGAAGATATCCTGAAAACTGGGCAATACCCATCACATGCTGTCAACTTACTCTCTGCTGTATATTCCCTGTCCTGTGGGGATTCAGCCTATACGTGCTGTGAGTATCTGCTTCCTTTATGCTGCTGTGTATGTTGTATACTCCACACCGTTGCGAGGGCTTACCCCTGAGAAAGAGAGTTCATCGGTGGTCTCAGCCCACAAAGGAAAGTAGCTAAAACTGCCCTAGCACAAGTCAGTTTACTATAGCGCTACAATTGTTTCCCTGCTCAGCAGTTAGGGACCATCTGAAAATTCCTATCCACAGCAGTAAATGAAGGGAGAATTTCACTGCATACAGTCAGGTTTCTTATAAAAACGGTACACATTTTTTAATTGAAGTATATTGGAGATTGGTTTTCATTAAAGACAGTAAAAATGGGATTTTATTTTTTTGCCTTTCCTTGTCCTTTAACCCCCTGCACCTTGTGTGATAGTAGCAGAGGGAATGTGTTAATGAGTATTTTTGTATTATTTACAATTACATATACAGGTTTATACAAATCTGTGTGTGCATTTCTCAATTTTTTTCCTCTTTTTTTATTGTGTACCAGGTGGCAATCCTGACCTGTTTGCTTAGACCCCCTAACTCGGACTGGTTGTTGTAGTTCAAGCACGCCTTGAAGGTTCAACTTTTGGTAGCTTGTAACAACTTACATATTTTTGGTGTATCAATCATATAATAGCAAAATATGTAGGGTATAATATAATTTCACCTCACTCCCTAACATTGTTGGTGCTTCCCATGAATGAATTTGAGCTGCTTGTGACAGACAAAAAAGTAAAATACACAGTAAATGTGACATATATTAGAAACAAGAATACAGCAAATGGTGCTTAAGAATTATTGCAGTTTATTAAGACAATGTCAGAATGAAAGGGTTTATTGGTAGAGGTATCAACTGTAGCAAATGAGTGCATTTCCAGAATATTACCCAAACAATATATAATATATCTGCTGTCTAAGCAATGTCAATGTTTTCTCTTGAGTTCTTCAGTACCTTTTTTTTGTTTCTGGGGACTGCCTTAAAGTGTCACCTACAACAACCTCTTCAAAACAGGGAAATCTGTGGGATGCAGTGGAATACCAAAATGCAAATGCTTGTGTAACTGCCTATAACACAGCTGATATGCTTTATCTCTAGGCACATGTGCTGTTACAGGCACGCTTTGAATATGAAGCTGGCATTATTTGTGTGGTGTGGCTTTATTTGGGGAGTGAAATTAAAGCTTTCTAGAGCTTGTGGAGGTTTTTGATATAATTTTCACACTTGAACTGCTCCCGCTGCCTGGGCCAAAGGCTGCCATTTTCCCGCTGCTTACAGAAAAGCCGCCTCCTCCCATATTTCCAGAAATGGATCCTCCTCCAAAGCTTTGTCCTCCGCCAAAGCTTTGTCCTCCGCCAACAGCATACCCGCTTCCTGATCCAAAGCCGCTTCCTGATCCAAAGCCACTTCCTCCTCCCATTCCATAGCCACTTCCTCCTCCCATTCCATAGCCAAGACCACTTCCACTGCTGCCCCCGTAGCCAGAGCTCACAACAGCTGTTGATAGAATTATACTGTTAGATTACACAGCAAGCGGGTTGGTACAGAACATCTCTTGCTGTATAAATACTTACATATATTTACAGGTCCAACACCTTCTCCTGCCAACCTGGAAGAGATAAAAAGATGAATACATTGGTACAATAATATATAACTTGTTGGTTCGTGGGAAGGGACAACAAGCAGGAGGGACATACAGTAGGCACACAGTTTCATTCCTGCATGTGGTACAGTCTCTACTTACTGCATGACCAATACAGGTGTAAGCTACAGCACTCCCTTGTGCCTCAAGCATGGAAGTATGCATATCACACATTTGCCGTGTTGCAATATATACATATACATATGGGTATAACTACAAAGGAAACAGACCTGTGACTGCTGGTAGGCCCATAGGTGGGCCAGTGGGGCACTGCCTGATCAGCAGTTTCTGCATATGTTCATGATAAATGTCTAATTGACATTGTCTTATTCTCAAACTTAAGTGGGCCCTTATATGTTTTTACTGTAGAGCCGAGAAACTTTTAGTTATATATACGAGCATATTGATGTTTTTATGTTAAACCCCTTACCTGCCCTCCTCTCCTTCCAACAGTTTTCTATAGGTGGCAATTTCAACATCTAGAGACAGTTTGACATTCATGAGTTCCTGGTATTCCCGCAGTTGGCGAGCCATGTCCTGCTTGCATTTCTGAAGGGCCTCCTCCAAGTCAGACAGTTTTTTCTTGGCATCCTTCAGGGCAAGTTCCCCGCGTTCCTCTGCCTCAGTAATGGCAGCTTGTAGTTTGGCACACTGAATGAAGAAAGTAGTTACTAACGGCAATAAAGCTGCACCTGACCTACTGTAAAGCAACATGCATTAGATTATAAATTACAAGTACTATTCCCCACCAGCTCCTACCATTATCCTAGTACGTAAATTCAATTGTTATCCCATTTTAACTACCAGAAGAATGATGATAGCTCCCAGCAAATGTAAAAAGATAAATAAGCAGACAAATAAAGCCTCCTATGCCCTTTACCCCTATTTATACATAAGGCACTTATGTTCCTTATAATAATATAATAATGCAATATATCCCCCGTTCATGAGAAAGGCAAGTCCTTAAATGAGAAAATTTAAACCATTGCCCTAAGACCTTTATTGCTTCTGGGTTGAACTCACATGTTTTTTCACGTTTTCAATTTCAGATCGTAGTCTGTTAATCATGCGGTTTAGCTCAGAGATTTCCGTCTTGGTATTTCTGAGATCATCACCGTGTCTCCCTGCAGACTGTTGCAGTTCCTCATACTGTATAGAACAATCAAAGATTATATATATATATATATATATATATATATATATATATATATATATATATATATATATACACACAGTAAATCTATGAGGCAGGAAATACAGGTATGGGACCTGTTATCCAGAATGCTTGGGACCTGGAGTTTTCTGGATAACAGATCTGTCAGTAATTTGAATCTTCATACCTTAAGTCTACTAGAAAATCATGTAAACATTAAATAAACTCAATAGGCTGGTTTTACTTCCAATAAGGATTAATTATATCTTAGTTGGGATCAAGTACAAGCTACTGTTTTATTATTACAGAGAAAAAATAAATCATTTTTAAAAATGTGAATTATTAGTATAAAATGTAGTTTGAGGGAGACAGCCTTTCCATAATTCAGAGATTTCTGGATAATGGGTTTCCAGATAAGGGACCCATACCTGTACATCTCTAGAAAATAGGGTTGAGGTGTAGAGTGTAGGTATTTTTTCCATGCTTTCTGACATGGATGAATCACTCACTTTGGTTTGATACCAAGACTCTGCTTCCTGCCGGCTTCTGTTTGCGATATCCTCATATTGAGCCTTCACCTCAGCAATGATACCATTCAGGTCCAGGCTCCTGTTGTTGTCCATGGACAGGACCACTGAAGTATCAGAGATCTGAGTCTGCATCTGGGCGAGCTCCTGAAAACAAAACAAGTTCCCAGTTACAGATTCAGCAAAATAAGGCAGACATATTTTATAGGTGTCCCACTCTTTCTACCCACTTATCTGAATCCTTGTAGATAATAATAATAATCAATTAATTACCATGAGAAAAGGAACTTAAAGAATAAAAGAAACAAATGTATCGCCAAATGTATAGACATCGGTTTGATTGTTGTGTTTCCCCAGACCGTGCAAGCAATGACTCATTCTTTACTACTTTATAATTAGTAAATGTTTTCACCTCTATATATTGTAAGGATCGTATAAGTAAAATAATTACCATTTCATAGAGAGTTCGTAAAAAGTTGATCTCATCTGTCAGACTGTTCAATTTGGCCTCCAGCTCCACTTTGTTCATATAAGCAGCATCCACATCCTTAATTGCAAGGGAAAGATGCGTGTTAAATCATTGGCTGATTTTTTTAATATATCTATGGGCGGTTCATCTGAGCATCCTTAATTAATGGTTGTCAGGTTTAACCTCACCTTTTTGAGAACCACAAATTCATTCTCTGCAGAGGTGCGCTTGTTGATTTCATCTTCATACCTGAAATATTCAAGTTTGCAAATTTAGTTTCCCTCATTGCACTAGAGCAACAAGTCCTCAGCTTTTTTACTACAGCCATAGTATGTGACATATCCAACACAAAACATCCTTACATAATTATTCACGTATTTATCTAGAGTAACTTTAAATGGTTACATTCCCCAAATATACAAAAAAAACTGTTTTACTTTTTCAATTGTAAGATGCATTATATGTCCACTTACTTCTTCTTGAAATCTTCTACAGCATCCTGCATCTGTCTTAGGTCTGATTCCAAACGGACTTTTTCACTAGATAGGCTATCCAGTTGCCTTCTCAGGGCACTAATGTAAGCTTCAAACAGAGGGTCAATGTTACATTTCACACTCTTTACCCCCTGTTCTTGCAAGAGCCTCCATTTTGTCTCCAAAACTTGGTTCTGTTGCTCTAAAAACCGAACCTGTGCAAGAAGAGATTTATAATTTAAAGAAACATTCAAAAACAAATATTATTCCTAGAAAACCCTTATGAGCACTATGCAAACTATAAGAAAGGAAATGTTATGGAAATAGCAAATCCACTTACCTTGTCAATAAAAGAGGCAAACTTGTTGTTGAGGGTCTTAATTTGTTCTCTCTCTTCTGTTCTAACTCTTTGTATAGCTGGGTCAATTTCCAGATTGAGAGGTGCCAACAGGGTCTGGTTAACAGTTACTTGTTGAATGCCGCCAGGTGGGCACACTGGGAATCCAGGACCGCCAAAGTGACCCTGACTCATGCCAATTCCAGACATATCTGAACCATAATTGGCGCCAATGTGAGATTCCATGCCAGAACTCTTGAAACCAAAATGTGATGGTGCCCCATAACTAACAGCAATTCTCCTAGATCCACCAGCATTTTGAAGGCTTCTGCTCCCAAAGCCACCATAGCTAGAACGGCCACCTCCACCACCAGCACGAGAGACAGAGAGAGTGCTGAAGCTGCTTCGGGTTCCCCCAATTGGTACAGCAGAAGATGCACTGAATCTTTTGTTGGTACCTCCAACAGAATAGACAGTTTGGCGAGACATAGACATGGTCCTACTGCAGTAGCTCTAAACTTTTGATGCTGAGGATGAGCAAACAGAGAATGCAGAGTGAGCGTTCCTGGGTTCTACTCCCCCTTTTATCTGTATGAGTATGTGGGTTTGGTCATTATGATGTGCAAGAATCGTCTTACCTCAATACTGGGCTTGGCATGCCTTTGAGCAATTTAAACAGTGAAATCATCTAATTAAATCACACCTCTAACATCTCAAGCACTAAACTGTTACGGCTTGGAATTTATGGGAAATTCACTTTCTGGACTTAACTAGTTGCTTTCCAACTGTATTTAACTCTGTATAATTCGTAATGCAGCATGTTTAGTCTTAAACCAAGCCACTCCAAAATAAATGCACTATCCCTCCTGGGGAATGTGATCAGGGGAAGCTCTATTATCCAGGGCAGCTCTCCAGTGCTCAAGCCTTTTAACAAAGAGCAAGAGAACCTATAAGCTGTGAGTACAGGGCTTGGGGATAAGGCTGTAGGACTTTCACAGTGTAGCATCTATCCACAAATACTCTAAAATACGATTCCTCACAAATCTCTAGTATTCACTGCAAAATGGTAATACTCATAATACTAAGCTTATTATTGAGCAGCAATATTCATATAGTTAAATTTTATATGTAAACCAAAATCTGCAGTTAACTGGCATTTTTATTGCTGCTTAATAAATTATATGTGGTTTGCAGATCAACAGGGAATGGTGCCTGGGATGCTAACTGTAACAAGACACTTTGTATGGCCTTAGAAAAATTTATATCATATTTTATTTTATGGACAATACAACATCTCTACTTCTTGGTTTACATTTAAAACCATGTACCATCTCTTCTTCCTTCAAGTTTTGCTTTATGGATCAAATAAGTATTAATGCAGTTTTCTGTCAGTTTTTTGTACAGTTTCAGTCCTCTGGTGGCAGTGGAATAACTTTGGGGGCATGTTCTCCCCCAGCAAAAAAAAATGTTTATCTGGCCTCCTTGCATACAAACCATAGTCAGCTGAGCAGCACTGCAATCCAGTACACTGAAAATGCTAAAGACTATTAAACGCTACATTTTACCCTCACTCTTTATGGTTACAGTCATTTTGATAATAGTACATGGTAGCTAGAGTAGATAGGACTTGTTGTATTTAGAAAAAGACAGACCTTTATTGTATTTAGTTAGAGCAAACAGAACTTTTTTATCATTTTATTTTGTTATTGTAATGTTGCAGTGATAATTGTCTTGTCTGTGAAGAATGCATTCAAGTAAGCATTTCATTGTACTGTGTATGCTGTACTCTGTACATCTGGAAATAAAATTTGAATCTTGAATCTCAGTAGTACAATGGTGATGTGATTTACAGTACTGCTTGGCTGGTGGCACATGTCCCTCGGGGCCCTTATATAAACCACTATAAGCCACTAGGGATGATGAACCAATTGTTAGGTTGATGATAAATAGCTCCAGACAATATGGTACTGATACTGGCCCAATTTTTTCCACTATTAGTAGCAGTGATCATAAGGGAGCATTATATTCCCTACAGCAGGGGTCCCCAACCTTTTTACCCATGAACCACATTCAAATGCAAAAGAGTTGAGGAGCAACACAAGCATGAAAGAAATCCCTGAGGATGGAAAATAGAGATGTGATTGCTATTTGGTAGTTCCTATGTGGACTGACAGCCAATAGTAGGCTCTGTTTGGCAGTACACTTGATTTTTATAGAACCAAAATGTGCGTCTTAGCCTGGAATTCAAAAATAAGCACCAGCTTTGAGGCCACTTGGGGTTGGGGAGCAACATGTTGCTCATGAGCTACTGGTTAGGGATCATTGCCCTTCAGCATATACCCCCAGTTAGCCAATGGACAGTCTCTGTAGAAGTGTTTTGCAGCAGTTGGACCACCACCACAGGGATAGACATGTCTCATCATCCTTCGCCAAGGGAAAGCCCACCAGTGATGCATGGATAGAACTGCAGGCATTGTAATGACTCAGGAGAACAAAATCACCACTCTCAAACTGTGGTTAGGAAATCTCTTTTTACAAGGCAGGAATGCTGCTAAGTCTCATCTCCATCCAGCCTCTGTTATGTTTTAAGATACTGAAGCCAATCTGTGCATGAAGACAGTGAACGCCCATCTGCATTTCTTATGGTATTAACCAAACAATAGCTGTTTCACTCCTGTGAGAGAGAACAAAAAACAGCGCACTGGGCCAAATATCATGCGGAGAATTAGAGCAGCTGTCTGCAAACATCAGTGGGAAATATACAAAACAAAATAAAGAAGTCCCAGCAGGAAACCATATTTGTTTATCTAGAAGAAACCTTTCCAGACACTTACTTATAGAACACCAAGATAGCCCTAAATATATTTGTAGGTATTGTGCTGTACAGCTAGTGAGAGGATGGAAAGTATCCATGAAAAGAATGTTTTGCTGCTCATTTGTGCTTTGTAGGGACCATGGGGTCCGTTTACTAAAGTGCGTTAAAAATATTCGCACAGTATATAGACAGAATTTTCGTCAAATATGTTATCGCCAGTTTACTAAACTGCGGTAAATATAAATTTGCGAATTTTCTTGCGCAAGAATAATTGTTCACCAGTTATCGCATTCGCTGAAAATAACGCTACGTACACATTAACGCATGGTTTACTAAACAGCGAAATGTGCTAAAGACAAAATTAACGCCAGAATATTCGCAAACTTTTACCGCCACCTATGTAGTGGCGTAAAAGTATTTTTTTCGCCAGAAAATTCTCAAGGGGCAGGAAATATCCCATAATACTGTTTTTTTTTACCCATCATTCTTTTCGCATCAGGAGAGAGATCTGTAGCTATTGCTGACAGGATGTTTTGGCTTCTGCTTCTATTTGTTGCAACAGCAGCAGTTTCAGCTCAGAGTCGTATTATTGGCAGCAGCATCACAGTCCAAGGATTCATCAGCCTCTACACTTTTTTGGTTTCATTGTGATTGGCTACATTAAACTGTGCATTTCTATGAAGCAAAGAGATTGACTGGTATGATTTCTTGTTCCTCTGATTCTATTGGCAGAAGGATTTATATGATGCATAAATGTTTGGTTGGTGTTACTCTGGTGATGTTGCTGGATGGTATAATCATCAGTCAATAAAGTTTATGAGTTTTGAAGGTGCATTTCTGGCCATAAATGTCACAGTAAAAATTGCCATAATAACCGCCATAAAACAAGACTATTTTATAGCATAAATATTCTCAAAAACTTAATTTTTCGCCAGAAAATTTGCAACTCGCTAAAATTACCGCTAACGTAAGCTGGTTCCTTAACGTAGTTACCGCAAGAGATCGCAATGACTTTTAAAGGAATCGCTGTTTAGTAAACTTAGTCGCTGCGAATATTCTGGCGTAAAAATATTCTCAGCGATAACATGTGGAAACTTAAAGTCAGATTTAACGCACTTTAGTAAACGGACCCCCATGTACTTAACAGGTATTCCTACTAGTGATCCATGGAATGCTCAATGTCCTGGGTTTGGTTCCAGCCAGGGCACTATCCACAAGGAGCTTGTATGCTGTGTCTGTGTGGGTTTACCCACTACTGGTAAAAATTGTCTATTATATGTAATATATTATTATATTATATTATATGTCCAATATGTTCAGATTTTTTGTGTTAATGCACACATTTCTGCTTCCAGTTTGCTCACAACAATAAGCAATAGTAATTGAGTCATCAATGCTGTAGTAATGTAGAGTACATATTCATACTGAAACACGTGATCCCACTGATCAACCTATTCTTTGTTCCTGATACCCCTTTATTAATATGTTTAGCTACAGCTATGGTGCCACCCAACACTTCCCCATAGCAAAAGTATGTACTGTTCAAATAAAGGCAGTGATTGTAAACTTACTTATTAAAGAGTTAAATGGTACCTACTTATAATAGGATTGTCATTGTATTATGTTCCCTTAAATAGAAACTTAAGTATGTGGGCAAACAACACTAAATGAATGGCGTGTGATGCCTGTCTATGTAAAAACAGCACCAACTCCCCTGAAGTTCTGCATCTGCTGGCACATTAGTAGATAAATAACCCGATACTAAACTCAGCAGTGACTTGTTCAGTAATACCGGCACTTTATCTGAATGTAAGTCAGTGTTGCTCTATACATTGCCTCTCCTACTTAACATAGGAGGGAAGTCAGTGCCCACATTTGATGTGATGCCAGTGTCTGCTTGGCAGGTAGCATTCCTCTTGGCATAATAAAGAACGTCAAAAGCGATTAAGTGGGTCTCTCTCGTACAAAGATGAAATATAAACAGCAATTATATAATGACACGTTGTCCTCAGTAAATATAGATTGCAGTTGGCATTTACGATCTACTGAATTCTGCCCATTGTCTCTTTCCCTGGCAACTGTGAGGTGTGTCTGTCTGTGCCGTTGCCTTAAAGGCACACAAAACTGAAAAACATTTGGGATGCATATTCACGGCTGTGTCCTTATGCTTTCTTTGTGATAAACGCCAAACCAGCTTTTGCAAGTTTTGCTAGCAACTGTAGAAACTGTTGAGGTTAGTGCACCTGCGTCATATTATTTGCCTGGGTACTAAAATTTTAATCTCAGGCAGGCGGTAAGGACAAGGTTGCCTTGTAAGGGTCGGACTGGGCTGGCGGAACACCGGGGAAAAAATGGTGGGCCTCGGCCCAGACCCACTCCCTGCCTGATACCAATGCTGGTGACCCCGACCTCCCTCCCTGGCCCAAGTCTAGGGTGGAGGAAGAGAAAGGTGGTGCAGCTGGGGTGGGGGGGTTGAAGAGGGCTTTGCAGTTGGTGTTATGTGGGGGCCCCTGAGGCAGCAGCCCTGGTGGGTAGGGATGTAGCGAACTGTTCGCCGGCGAACTAGTTCGCGCGAACTTCGACTGTTCGCGTCCGCCGCAAGTTCGCGAACGGCGCGCGACGTTCGCCAATAGGCGTTCCCGTCAAAATTGTTCGACCATTCGATCGCTAAAATCGAACGATTTTCGTTCGAATCGAACGATTGAAGCCATTGGATTGAATGAAATCATTCGATCCAATGGCTTCGATCGTTCGATTCGAACGGAAATCGTTCAATCGAACGATTAAAATCCTTCGATCGTTCCAATCGAACGATTTTCGGATGTTTGAAGTTCGCGAACTGTTCGCATTTTTTGCCGGTGTTCGCGAACGGCGTTCGCGAACACATTGTCGCCGGTTCGCTACATCCCTACTGGTGGGCCCCAGGCCACCCAGTCCAATGCTGTGCCTTACCATAAGCACTGCATTCTGCATTTGTAATCTGGTGCAAGGTGCAAAGCAGAAGACATCAGGGAATTAGCACTAAGGGGCATCCGTTTGTGTCCCTTATTGCTGTAGCTCTTTTGTGTAGGGCCTTTATAAGTGACATATACTATACTAACTTTTTCAAAAGTAAAAATGTTTAACATTTTTCAGTAAAACCCTACTAAGCCTATATGAGCTGCCTATGTAAGCTTTGATCTGATCCTTGTCATATTACTATTATTATCCTTCATTAGGGATTTTCCCCCAGGCAAAATTCGATGTTTGGAATAGGATCTATGACCCCAGTGCAGGGCAGCATTATAGCTCAGCAAATTGTTTTGGGTCAGTCATAAATTCAGATTCTATAAAGTACAATGTATAACAAACTGCTGTGCCAATCCAAGGGGCAAATTTACTAGCCAGTGAAAATTCGCCATCGACGGCATCGCAATACTTCACCAGGTGAAAATTCGCTCAGACAAATCTAATTTAATAAAATGCGAAGTTTCGTTCTGGGCGAATATTCGCTAGCTTTACTTCGGCAATGCCAGCGAATCAAAGTGAAGAAGCGCTAGCGTTCAATTCTGCCTAGTGCAACTTCGCTAGAGGTCTAATAGAGGCTAATTTGCATACGGTGGGAAATTTAAAGTTGAATGAACCTCTTTATGGTACATGCTGCATCTAATACATTATATTTACACTGATAACTACACATGCCAAGGGAACCCTAATAAAGTCAATTGAGTTGTTATAATGCCCTACACAAAAGCCCAGTTTGAAATAATGTTCCCGTATGTTATAAAATGTATGGGGGAAACCGGTTACACAAAAAAAAAAAACACTTCTGCAGCCTATTACCCTGAAACAAGGAAAAGACACCAGCGTTTTTTGGACTTAGAAGTTTTTCCACTCAAAAAATATGATTTAAGTAACGGAAGATTGAAGAAGTTCTATACACTCCATTGCACTTTGCCTGGTCTGAGCTGGCGAAGGCAAGTCTGGCGAAAAAGGTAACATTCAGTAAAATGCGCATCTTAGTGAATTTGCGGAGTAACGTCCATTCGCCAGAGCGAAAAGTCACCGGTCCTTAGAGTGCGAATCACCACTAGCGTCTATCTCCTTCGCTAGTGAAGTGACTCCTGTGCCCATTAGTAAAAGGGTGAAGTGCCTGAAAGCGGTAACTCAAATTGTCGCCAGCGTTAGTCACTTTATCCTTTAGTAAATTTGCCCCCAGGCCGAACCCGCTATCCAGAAAGCTCTGAATTACAGTAAGGCTATCTCCCATAGACTCCATTTTAATCAAATACAGGAATGGGATCTGATATCCAGAAACCCATTATCCAGACAGCTCTAAATTAGAGAAAGGTTGTCTCCCATAGACTCCATTTTATCCAAATTACCCTTATTTTTAAAGATGATTTATTTTTTTCTCTGCAATAAAACAGTTCTTTATTCTTTGATCCAAACTATAATTAATCCTTTTTGGAAGCAAAACCAGCCTATTTTGTTTATTTAATGTGTACATGATTTTCTAGTAGACTTAAGATATGAAGATACATATTACAGAAAGATCCATTATCTGGAAAACCCCAGGCCCTGAGCATTCTGGATAACAGGTCACATACCTGTACTTGAAACCAACTGAATATGCTGACATTATATATATTCCAGGTAGATGATGACATGAAATATTATTTATATGTTAGTAAAAGTCATGGTATACTCCTTTGCCCTGATGTTTATCTCACTAGTGTTACATACTTCAGAACCACATCAGTGTGAATTTTGGGTGAATCAGTGGCATTAATAGCTGGTTTCCACAATAGTTGGTTTCCACACGTTAGTCAGCACTGCTAGACACATTAGTCACACTTGGAAATTGTGAATATCTTCACATAGTCGGTTAGCTCAGCCACAAGAACATAAAAGGGCTTGGCCAAGAGAAAAATGTATTGTCAAACATGTTCCTATAAATTGGGCATCATCCTGGCAGAACAAAAGGCCACATTAATCCTGTCTTGACAAATCACGCCTATGTCATGTTCTGATTGTATGTGAGCAAGGAGATAAGGAAAGAGGTTTGATGGAGGCTTATCAGCAGTTACCCATCTGCACATTCTTGCTTTCATTATGTAAGCTCTTAATAAGCATTTGTTGAATATCAAAACATGATAAGCACTGCAGCAGAGAGGACAAGAGTGGAAACACAGGCATCAGTTGTCCACACATTCAACTGATTTCCAATGTGAACATGTGACTGTGATACCAATCCAAATTAGAATTATATTTTGCATTCCATTTAAAAAAAAATGTGTTTTCAGCAATTCAGTGATCTGCAGACACAGTATGTCCACCAGCCAGAGCTTAGTAAAATGTTGATTAGTAAAATAAAAACAAAAATGTTTATTTGGAGCTACTTAACTGCAGGACAATTTCTACTGTAAGTTGATGAATTTGATTGGTTAATGTAAAAAGCACAGTTAATTGTCTAAAATGAAAATATATGTCTAGAAGACTCTCATTGTCCTGCAGGTTCCTCTGCAGCTTTGGCATAAGGTTCCTCTGCCTGTGCAGTGGTGCCTGTCCTTGGATTGGGTTGCCCATATTCCAGCATCAGCATGCACCCTGACTTACCTCCACAGCAGTGTTGTCACATGGCTTGTTCCTCGCATGTTTTCCATCCTTTCATAGTTCCACTCTTGTTTTTGGCAATTGTGAAGCTGTGCTTCACTGTTTCTTTCCTTCCTTAGTCTTTGTCTTGTTCTTCATTTTTGTCATTTCTGGTTTACTCCATCTTCTGCCCTATCTCCCCCATCTCGTTATCCCCAACTGTTTCTCATGATCCAATCCTGACCGTTTTTATGCCTGTCCTTGACCTCTGCCCAGTGTTTGGTCAATAAGCTGTTCCTGTGACCTTGCTGCTGATTCCTGTATCATCTGATCCTGTTCCAAGTTCTTGTGTCTGCTCTGTTCCTGATTCCGAGTTCTGTTCCTTCCTTGTTCCTGTACCCCATTGCCCCTCCTTGCACTGCTTTTGCCTTGACTCTCTGGCCTGATTCTGGACTGTGTCCCTGCCTGCCGCTCTCTACTAATTCAAGTTTGTATATACATTGTGAGCAGTGTGAGTTGTTATCACTTCTCTAAGTTTATTAAAATATTCATGAATTTTGATCTCCGTAATGCTGTGCATGGTTACACCGCGGGTTACCCAGTCTTCACGCTCCTAACTTCCCGGTACTCCACGCTGTCTCTCCAGGGAAGACGTGACACTTTTCTCCGCTCCCTGTCTCTCCCCCCAGGTGTGCCTAGTGGCAGTGTGAGGTCCATGTGCGTGTCTCTCTACAGACATCACCACTGGAAGTCTGACATATGGTCTTTTAATGGGCACCTGTTCTGTTTCAGAAAATCAATGAAAAATTAGGGTCTTCCAATGTGATACAGTAACTGACTTTATCTCAGTCCAGCTTACTGCTTCCTTAGTGTGAAAGCAGATACAATATGGAGACTCACTGCAAAAGAAAATCAATGCAAATACTGTAAATAACTTGGATAAATGGCTTAAGCACCTTTACATTTTTTTCTTATGTGCCTGAACCTCAGTGGCGGAACTACCGGGGAAGAAGGGGGTGCGAGCGGGCCAGGGGCCGCACCCCTCAGGGCCCCCGGCAGTCCGCTCGCCGCTGAAAATGCGGCCAAATGCGGCGGTACGGAGGGGGGCGGGGCCCAGCTGCGCGTCACGCACCAGGGCCCGCCCCCCTCAACTAACGCTACTGCTGAACCTACAGCACCACTCTGAACCATCAAACACAGATGAGCCACTTCATTGCCACCACAGTGGGTCCTAATAATACATGGCTGACTCTGTAGAAAATGAATACATAGTTTTCTAAACTAAATGTAGTATTCATTCTAAATGTAACAATGACTACATTGTTACATTTATCACACCTGGCCCTCTATAGTGTTTGTACTGTATATCTGCAGATCATCACTCACACTTGATGGCAACGGCATTAACAAAACAAGAGCATGAATTCATTCTCTTTTCAGAGAATATTTGCACAGTTAATTTTACTTTCATTGTAACACAGTAGTAGAGGTTGAAAAAAGATAAACAAATTCAACCTTTTATTTAAAAACTGCCTGAGTGATTCAGAAGAAAGCCAGAAAAAAAACCCCCAACTGAAGCCTCTTCAACTTGGCACAGAGGGGGGTAAAAATTCCTTCCTGGTCCAAGGAATTCATTTCAGTAACCTTGTATTTTCTCACTTGCTAATTAGTAGTTATGTATATATAAAATATTACATTTTTAGCCACATTCATTTTTAGGGTTTAGTTTTCCTTTAATGAAGCCTTTTGCTATTTGGAAATATTGTGATTTTGGCAGATACTTTAAATGGAACACATAGCCAAGCTCAGTACCCATGAGAATCCCTAGCCCTTTTCTCTTTTGTAACAATGCCAGATAAGTAGTTTTCTGAGATTTTTCAATGACACAACCTGATTGGTCATATAGGCAAGTTTGGGAGGTAATGGATGGCAGATTGAAGATCAGCGCTTTGATAAATGCTTTGCCACAATATGCTGCTGAAATTATGGCTTAGTGAATTCTCATAGGTCACATAGGTAGGCCTGTGATTTTAGGGTAACCAAATGACAGGGTAAAGCATTTGCCATTTAAGTAAATGGGTGACAAATTAGTTGGCTTGTGGAGCTTTCACGTTTCCAAAAAGTGCCAGACTAAGAAGCACAATTTTGGGTTCTTGTGTTTATAAGTGATTCTGTCCAATGTGGACAGATACAGGGAGATACTGTAGTAATGTCTGAGATGTTCTACAATAGCAAAATAGCCAAGAGTCTTTCTTCTAGTTGTCTGCACATTTAAAAGGAATGACAGATTGCTTTCATTAGATGATTAGATAACTGCAAAGGACAACAAGAGTGTTATTGTGCTAATCTCACCTTGGAGATAAATACCTTAACGAAAACATTTAATCAAAGCTGGGCACTATGAAGTGTCTAAAGTGATTGAGTACGTCCTCCCATACCTATTTTGGTAGGGGGCTGGCTGATGGGACCTTAAAAGGGTGGTTCACCTTTTAATTAACTTTTAGGGTCAGGCCACACAAGCAGATTCAGGTAGATTATTCACCCCATCAACAAATCTCCTCTTCTTCTGGGTGATAATCTCCCTCAACTGCCTTCCCCTCTGCCGGCTAAAATGAAAATCACCTGGGGGGAGGCAAACGCGACACTTCATTTTCCAAAGTCACCCGAAGTTGCCTCACAAGGAAACAAAGTGCCATGTGTGCCTTCCCCCAGGTGACTAATCTCAATTAAAAAAACAAATTGTCATGTTCGGCACCCTATATCCAGAACCCAAGCTAAGCTCCTTGGTCTTGGCTCTCACTTCTGCCTCTAACCGCCGCCTTTCATCTCGGGAGGAGCCCTCAGCTAATCGGATGCCGCCAGGTCTTATTTGAGAGAGGAGCAAAGCTAACGGTTCTGGACGAGCAAAGGGGCACGATCATCTCACCAGGATACTGGAAGGAAGAACACTACCAGGAACAGGCAGGCCGGGCCAGCACAAGCAGAGAATCGTCAGACAGGCTGGAATCAGATTGGAGAGTGTAGAATAGTCAGAGGCCAGGCAAGGATAAGGATTGGAGAGATCAGAGTAGTCACGGACAGGCAGGGTCAGGATTGGAGAGGTCAGACTAGTAAAGCAGGCAGGCAAGGGTCAATACACAGTATCACAGAATGGATCAAACTTAAGCAAGGCACCTAGGAACTTTCTAAATAGAACCTAACAATGGGCCATTTGCAGAACACTGAATTCCCCTTTTATACAATTTGAATTTCGAGCCCTTGCGTGTGATGTCATCACGCCAGCGCATACACCAGGAAGTGCGCAGGTGCGCGCGCCATAGGGAAACTGGCGCAGCAAGGGAAGGCAGCATTGCGGCAGGCGTCCACGCCAAAGGAGCGCTGGTGGACCCCGCTGCCCACTAGACCACCAGGGTAAGTGTTAGTCATTACAAAAATGCTCAGTATGGCTTCACATTGTTCTTACTAGTTTTTATTACTCATCTTCCTATTTAGAACCTCTTCTATTCATATTCCAGTCTCTCAAATCAGTGTATAGTTGCTAGGGTAATTTGGAGCCCTGCAACCAGACTGATGAAATTGCAAGCAGGAGAGCTCGAAAAACACAAACAATAAAAAATGAAAAAAAAAAAACAGTTGAAAATTGTCTTAGCATATCAACAACTATAAAAAAGTTAGGTTTTAGAGTCTACATCCAAGGGTCTTTTTTATCTATATTTGGATCTGGGTGGTTAGTCTGCATTTACTTTACCGGGGCTATTTTTTCATTAAGAAAAATAACCAACAATCCATGGCGCAAATTCACTAAGGGCCGAATGCTAGCGTTAATTTGCTAGCGTTAATTTGCTAGCGTTAATTCGCTAGCGTTTCGCATTTTCGCTACTGCGCAAATTCACTAACGAACGCTGGCGTAAATTCGCTAGTGTTACTTCGCACACTTACGCCAGGCGAATTATCGCTAGCGATGTAACTACTGCAAAATTGCGCAGTGTACTGAACGCTACCTTTTACACTAGACTTCCTTTGCCACCTCAGACCTGGCGAAGCGCAATAGAGTAGATAGGGATTGTTTCAAAAAAAGTCAAAATTTTTTCTAAGTCCCAAAAAACGCTGGCGTGTTTTCTACATGACGGGTGATAGGCTGAAAAAGATTGAAAATTTTTATGGGGCTCCCCTCCTTCCCCCCTACATTTCCTGACTCATGGCAACTTACCTATACAGTGGGCACATGTGTAGGGCAAAATAAAATGTATATGTGCTGATTTGAAGGTTTTCTAGGCATTTGTAGTGCAGATACGTGTTCCTCCATTGAATTTTGAATTTCGCACCGTATGCAAATGAACCATCGCTAGCGAAACTTTGCTTCGCTTGCGCAGATTCTGAACTCGTATTTTTCATCTGTGTACACAAATGAAGAACCAGTAAGTGAAGGTTTCCTTCTTAACACTCCCAATTATAGTAATACAGCTAATGATGCATGGTTCACACATGAAGAAATTCAAAAGAGACTTGAACATGTTAAGATTAACAAAGGTCCAGGGCCAGATGGTATTCATCCCAGGGTAATTAGCGAGCTTAGCTCTGTGATTGCCAAACCTCTTTACTTAATTTTTCAGGATTCATTGAGATCTGGCATTGTGCCGAGAGACTGGCGAATTGCTAATGTGGTGCCTCTATTCAAAAAAGGATCCCGTTCTCAGCCTCAAAACTATAGGCCAGTTAGTCTGACGTCAGTATTAGGAAAGCTTTTCGAAGGGTTAATAAAGGATAAGATACTGGACTTCATAGCAAATCATAATACTATGAGTTTGTGCCAGCATGGTTTTATGCGTAATAGATCTTGCCAGACTAACTTAATTTCTTTTTACGAGAATGTAAGTAGAGACCTCGATTCTGGGATGGCAGTGGATGTGATTTACTTAGACTTTGCTAAAGCATTTGATACAGTGCCACACAAAAGGTTACTGGTTAAATTAAGGAATGTTGGCCTGGAACATAGTATTTGTACCTGGATAGAGAACTGGCTAAAAGATAGACTACAAAGAGTGGTGGTAAATGGAACATTTTCTAATTGGACCAGTGTTGTTAGTGGAGTACCGCAGGGCTCTGTACTAGGTCCCTTGCTTTTCAACTTGTTTATTAATGACCTGGAGGTGGGCATTGAAAGTACTGTTTCTATTTTTGCAGATGATACTAAATTGTGCAGAACTATAGGTTCCATGCAGGATGCTGCCACTTTGCAAAGTGATCTGTCTAAACTGGAAAACTGGGCAGCAAACTGGAAAATGAGGTTCAACGTTGATAAATGCAAGGTTATGCACTTTGGCAAAAATAATATAAATGCAAGTTATACACTAAATGGCAGTGTGTTGGGAGTTTCCTTAAATGAAAAGGATCTAGGGGTCTTTGTAGATAACACGTTGTCTAATTCTGGGCAGTGTCATTCTGTGGCTACTAAAGCAAATAAAGTTCTGTCTTGCATAAAAAAGGGCATTAACTCAAGGGATGAAAACATAATTATGCCTCTTTATAGGTCCTTGGTGAGGCCTCATCTGGAGTATGCAGTTCAGTTTTGGACTCCAGTCCTTAAGAGGGATATAAATGAGCTGGAGAGAGTGCAGAGACTAAGTGCAACTAAATTGGTTAGAGGGACGGAAGACTTAAATTATGAGGGTAGACTGTCAAGGTTGGGGTTGTTTTCTCTGGAAAAAAGGCGCTTGCGAGGGGACATGATTACACTTTACAAGTACATTAGAGGACATTATAGACAAATGGCAGGGGACCTTTTTACTCATAAAGTGGATCACCGTACCAGAGGCCACCCCTTTAGACTAGAAGAAAAGAACTTTCATTTGAAGCAACGTAGAGGGTTCTTCACAGTCAGGACAGTGAGGTTGTGGAATGCACTGCCGGGTGATGTTGTGATGGCTGATTCAGTTAATGCCTTTAAGAATGGCTTGGATGATTTTTTGGACAGACATAATATCCAAGGCTATTGTGATACTAAACTCTATGGTTAGTATAGGTATGGGTATAAAGAATTTTAATTAAAAGTAGGGAGGGGTGTGTGTATAGATGATGGGTTTTCATTTGGAGGGGTTGAACTTGATGGACTTTGTCTTTTTTCAACCCAATTTAACTATGTAACTATGTAACTATGTAACTATGAATTAACGCTAGCGCAACCTCGAAAACTTACGCTACCCCTATGCGCAACTTCGGATTTTAGTGAATTTGCAGAGCGCTGGCGAAAATACGCCTGGCGAAGTGTGGCGAAGTGCGGCGAAGTGTGGCGAAGTTGCGCCTGGAAACTTCGCATCTTAGTGAATTTGCCCCCATGTGTTTACCTAGTGCTATGGATACTTAAGTGTATATATGTGTCACCTGGACACATATATGTGTCCAGGTGACTCGTTTTACTGCATAACATTTATTGGGTAATATTAAAAAAGTCATAATGCTACCTGCTGAGGTTGATATAGGTTACCAGACCTGGTGCAAATTTCTGCAAGTTGAAAAACGATTGCCTCAGGTGAGACTTTACCAGGAATGGCAAAAAGAGCCTTGTTTCAGAACAGCAGCAGATCCAGAAGTGACCCGGAATTTTGCAACTTTATTTTATAATATTACTCCCCATAGTATGGTGTTTGTTACTGGGTTTGAGGAAGGGTTGAGGAACAACCTGAAACGTGGCACTTGTATAGTATGGTTTATTTGATTGATTGATTAAATATGATTTTGTTGCAGCAGCTTTTTACTCTTTTATACATATTTCCAAAACAATTTCACAATTAAAAAAAGACAGAACAGTGGATTTAGATTGCAGCAGGATTTAGAGATGGCGCGAACTGTTCGCCGGCGAACTTGTTCGCGCGAACATCGGGTGTTCGCGCTCGCCGGAAGTTCGCGAACGTCGCGCGACGTTCGCCATTTTGGGTTCGCCATTGTTGGCTCTTTTTTTTGCCCTCTCACCCCAGACCAGCAGGTACATGGCAGCCAATCAGGAAGCTCTCCCCTGGACCACTCCCCTTCCCTATAAAAACCGAAGCCCTGCAGCGTTTTTTTCACTCTGCCTGTGTGTGCTGAAGAGATAGTGTAGGGAGAGAGCTGCTGCCTGTTAGTGATTTCAGGGACAGTTGAAAGTTTGCTGGCTAGTAATCGTTTTGATACTGCTCTGTTATTGGAGGGACAGAAGTCTGCAGGGGTTTGAGGGACATTTAAGCTTAGGTAGCTTTGCTGGCTAGTAATCTACCTTCTACTGCAGTGCTCTGTATGTAGCTGCAGTGGGCAGCTGTCCTGCTTCTGATCTCATCTGCTGACTGCTGCAATAACAGTAGTCCTTGTAAGGACTGCTTTTATTTATTTTTTTGTTCCAATACAGAGCAGTATCAAGCAGATTACTAGCCAGCAAACTTACTATCATCTGTCCCTGAAATCACTAACAGCTCTCCCCCTACACTATCTCTTCCAAGCACACACAGGCAGATTTTTCAGATACATTTTTGCCCTTGATCCCCCTCTGGCATGCCACTGTCCAGGTCGTTGCACCCTTTAAACAACTTTAAAATCATTTTTCTGGCCAGAAATGTCTTTTTTAGATGTTAAAGTTCGCCTTCCCATTGAAGTCTATGGGGTTCGCGAACCGTTCGCGAACCGCTCGCATTTTTGCGCAAGTTCGCGAATATGTTCGCGAACTTTTTTTCCGACGTTCGCTACATCCCTAGCAGGATTATGTTTATTTGTGCCACAATGCTTAAGCTCAGTGCACATTTACAGAAACATAACAGTATCCCCCTTGTGGGTGGAATTTACAAATCGACGTGGAAAAAAGGTGGCAAATGCTTAACAATGATTGCTCATGTTTGCTTCTGTTTGTGCCGCTGCAGGGACCTGCGTTGATCGTTTTACCTTTATGAAGCAGAAATGGGGCAGGATTGCCACATATGAGAATAACACCAAATTTGCAATTAGGATTACAATTGGGAGGCATTGTAACAAGGATGTGCATTGCATTGTATTATTTTTATTATGTTTATTTTTTACCATTATGTCAAAAATTGTAAATCCTTTTTTCTCCTGCACAGACAATGCTTGAGAGACAAGTATGGAATGACAAAAAGCCTTAGTGGAAACATATGTTTGCTTAAAAGAGAAAGTCATGAGGATGGGATCTGCAGAACCGAATGTTTACAGCAACTGAAAGCGCAGTATCTGTATTAACAGGCAATGAATTATTGTGTTTTGGGCACTGATATTTGCCTCATTTCATGACTTGATTAACTCCTGTAGCTGGACTTGCTGGAAGAAAATCTCACACCGCTGCTGACGCCACCACCAAATGAGGAGCTTGAAGAGCTGAATCCGCCACCTCCTGAGCCAAAGGAAAGGCCACTGCCACCAAAGGCACTGCCACCACTTCCACCAAAGGCTCCACCACCACTTCCACTGAAGGCTCCACCGCCACTTCCACCGAAGGCTCCACCGCCACTTCCAAAGCCGAAGCCTGCTCCAGATCCACCTCCTCCTCCTCCTAGGGAACTTTGGCCACCAGAGCTAATGACAGCTATCAAACAAACAGAAAAGAACGGTCTCAAAGTTTGCTCAAGGTAAATTAAATCATAGCAATCAGATATTTGCATTCAGTTCAAAGATAACAAAAATATATCTGCTGTTTTGCTTATCTCGAATTGGAGCAAAATTTGCACATGGCAAACCCACTGCCATGTTTTAAAAAGATCAGATCTTTATTAGGATGGCTGGATACTTCATCCAGTGTTATACTGTGACATTCATATTCATGGGATATATATGTCGATAGGAATGCTCACTGACTGACAAGCAGTGTCGGAATGGGGGGCCTGGGGCCCACTGGGACTGCTGCCTAAAGGGCCCCCACACCCCACCTTGGCCCCCACCCTAGCCTCAAAGCCACCTCCGGTCCCCCACGTGTAACTTTTTCTTCTCAGGGTCACAACCGGGGCCAGGGAGGGTGATCGGGGGCAGCAATTTTGGGCAGGGCCCAGTGTTTTTTTCCTGGTGTCCCATTGGCCTAGTCTGACCCTACAAACATGGCTACATGGCATATATTATGAGGGTTCAATGAAACACACATTATTACTTACAGATGCTGACATTATCGACATCTGAATTAATCCTGAAAAAAATGGAATGGAAAAAAAAATTAGCGTCAATTAACAAAATTGCAGCTCTTCATCAAAATGAGAAACATACACCATATGTTGGCTACTAAGTTTGCCAGCGGTGGAGACATATCATTCTGGTTACCAAAATCCAATTAATACTGAGTACCAAAATCCAATTAATTCCATGGTATTAATATCATAAACATGACACAACATGATCTTCCTCTACTCCTGTAAGTGAAGGAACTATCCCTCATATGTAAGAAAAGACACTAAGCCACTGATTTATCAGAGTTTGAATTCAAATTCTTACTGCAATTTGATTTTTTTTGCTCTAAAACTCACTAATTAAAATGATGGTTTTCAAAACTCGAATTTTCGATAACAAAAAACGTAAAAAACTAGGTATTTGAAAGCTTTCTTAAGCAAGATGTAAGCATTTTTTTTAATTTCAGGTTTTCAAGTTTTTTTCAGATTTCTGAAATTTTTTTGAGATTTCGTAGATCCATTTCTTTCATGGTTTTGGTCGAGTCTTTTAAGATTCTAAAATTTAAATAAATAAGCAAACATTTAAGTTTGCTCAAATTATTTAGTTTATTTGAATTCTTAAAACACTCAAACATCCACAAATTTGAATATTGACAAATAAGCTTCCCCATTTGCCCAGGAGCAGCAATCTATATCAACCAAAAAGATGTTTGCCAGTAAATGCTTCCTGCTGATTGGCTGCTATGAGTTACTGCTCCAGACTTTTATTACATAGCCATATTACATAGCCATATTCTTCCAAGCTGCTTCCCAAATAATCAATTATTAAAGCTTTATTTGTAGAGGAAATAATTAAAATATAAAATATCAGTATTATTAAAGATCAAGATAAGCTCTGTCCTATACATACATATATGAAAATAAACATAGGAAACCAGGTGTTTACACACTAATTCAGGCAAATTCGTGATTTCTAGAGGTTCAATAAATGAGGGGATCAAGTTTTACTGCCTGTGCTATTCTCACTCTATCCCATGTGTAGAAGAGCATTAATTCCACTACTAGAGCAGACAATCAATTCCTAGTATTGTGTGGAACCAGTTTGTCCGTGCTTGGTAGAAGCACTGAATTCTTAGTTCTCATTATCCTTGAGGACTGCCAATGCCCACTGTATGAACTGCCCTGCAAAAGAAACCCAAGCTAATGTACATAACAGCTCAACCACCGCTGTATTTTAAGACATGAGAAAAGTTTCAGGCTGTTAAAAATAATGTGGCTTTTACTGAAAACACCTACCTGCTCTCTTCTCCTTCCAGCAGTTTCCTGTAAGTAGCAATTTCAACATCCAGGGCCAGTTTCACATTCATCAGTTCCTGGTATTCCCGCAACTGGAGAGCCATGTCCTGCTTGGCCTTCTGCAGAGCAGCCTCCAGTTCAGC
The DNA here is from genome assembly GCA_038501925.1 of Xenopus petersii. Classification (NCBI taxonomy): domain Eukaryota; kingdom Metazoa; phylum Chordata; class Amphibia; order Anura; family Pipidae; genus Xenopus; species Xenopus petersii. The sequence continues at coordinate 37,633,205 of CM076674.1, forward strand.
AAGTTTGGTTTGAGCATCTTTCAGAACAAGATCCCCTCGCTCCTCTGCTTCAGTAATAGATGCCTGCAGCTTGGCGATCTGGATAAAACAGAAAGATGATGCTGGAAATTTTTCAGGTGTACCTGGCCTGAAAGCAATCCTACAGAGTAAAAACTCCCTATGATTAGTGCCAAAACCTAAAAGAAGACCTGATTAATTGTTAATGCACATAGCTACAAAAATATAGGAAACACCAATATGAAAGAAGGAATATAATTGCACTAGATCAGTCATAGCTATAAAGGCCATTCCCCTCTGTAACTGCTCTCCCTAGTCAATTGTTATGTGCATTCCACATTGTGCCCAGTATCTACCAGTTCACTTTGAAATTATAATTTCATCGATGTTTGGAATATATATAAATTAGAGATGCACAGAATCCAGGATTCGGTTCAGTATTTGGCCAGGATTCGGCCATTTTTAGCAGGATACAGATTCAGACAAATCCTTGTGCTTGGCCGAACCGAATCCGGCAACTAATTTTTTGGGTCAACTTTCTTTTTCCTGCCCCCTTACTGATTTGCATATGCAAATTATGGTTCAATTCGGTTTGGCATCCCTAATATAAATGTCATAATACTAACATGTAATAAACAATAGTGCAATAAATATAATTTAATAAATACAAACAACCTTGCAAGTATACTCTATGCACAACCCTCTGATAAACCTTAGTTGCCAGTGCTGGTCTCCATTTGGGGCTAAGGTATTAGCCTATCATAGGACAGGTTATATTGCCATATTTTCTAAACCCAAGCCAATGCCTCACCTGTTTCTTCACATTATCAATTTCAGCTTTCAGTCTCTGGGCTTTGCGATTGAGCTCTGAGATCTCATTCTTTGTATTGCGCAGAACATCTCCTTGTTCGCCTGCAGATGCTTGCAATGCTTGAACCTTACAAAATAAGGTACAGATTTACTTCTTGTTTCCACAAACATTTAAGATAAGGTGAATATCATGGTTAGCAATGGCTTTTAATTGTAAATTTAACATTTAGCAAGTATTTGAATCAATATTCAAAGTTTTATTGACAAATACAGCGTACACAGTACAATTAAATTCTTACTTGAATGCCTTATCTGTGTTGTGGGTGCAGGAGGGTGATCAAAAGCAATAGATTCTGCTCTCATGCAATTGGTTTATAGTTCTTTGGCTTATCTTTGGTGTCTATGAGAAGATCATTGCCCTTACCTTGTCCTGGTAAACAGATTCAGCTTCAGCTCTGCTCTTCTTTGCTATGTCTTCATACTGAGCCTTCACCTCAGTGATGATGCTTTCCAGATCCAAAGCTCGGTTATTGTCCATGGACAGGACAACAGAGGTGTCAGAGATCTGAGCCTGCAACTCACCCAGTTCCTAGAGGGGTAAAGTTTTTAGAAGGGTAAAGTTTTAGGGTAGTACAGAAAAATACAAAGCCCATGTTACTGTGTATATCAGTACAATAGTGATGTCCAACCAGCAGCTTTCCAATTGTTGTTCAGCTTCAACTACACATATTCCATTAATAACCAAAGGTTGTCTTGAAGATCTATATCCCTGTAATTTCTCCCCATACACTTGGTTGTCTTTCATCATTAAAAGGACCCCTTACTTTTCTACAAATAGTTGAGTGCATATGGATAATGAAGTTAGAATAATTATTCCATCTTAAAGTAGTCATTAAATTGTTTTTAGTTAACCCGATATCTGCAAAGTATGAGTACAGTAGAGTAATAATGTCTCTCCTTTTCACTGAATCATATTATTCAAAAACAGCTGTGGGACTGTGGTTGTTTTGTGAACCTCTAATTAGTGTATTATATAAATAAAGCAAAACATATATTACAGCTTCGAAGAAGGTCCTCAGGAAGTTGAGTTCATCTGTCAGAGCATCTACTTTGGCTTCCAGTTCCACCTTGCCAATATAAGAAGCATCCACATCCTGAGAAATGGATTTCATGCAAAATTAGGTCAAGTGTGAAAAATAAAGCACAGAACATACAATAGTTAACCATTTACATAGAATAGTTAAGCATTTACTTAGAGAACAAAGGAAAACCCTGATCAATTATTATAATATGTATATAGTATATTTATAATATATAGGGGCAGATTTACTAACTGGCGTCCACTTCACACCCAGCGCAACAATTGGCCAGGTGAAAATTCTTTCAGACAGCATGCAGAGTTTCATACTGGGCGCTGAACAGTGGCGACTTTTCGCTAGAGGTACTTCGGTAATGCGAGCATTTCAAACCGATGATACGCTAGCGTTCATTTCGGCCTAGCGAAAATTCGCTACGTATCTTGTGCTCAGGTTAATTTGCATATGACGGGAAATTTAAAGTTGTATGGACTTCTTTATGTTATATGTTGCAGCAAATACTTTGCATTTACACTGTTTATTACACATGTCCAGGGAACCTTAATAAAGACAATAGAGTTGTTATCATGCCCTACACATGAGCCCACTAGTTAATGTTCCATATGTTAGAAAATGTATGGAGAAAACTGTTTTTTTTTTTTAAAGGACTTTTGCAGCCTATCACTCTGAAAAAAGGAATAGTCGCCAGCTTTTTTGAACTTTGATGCATTTTCCACTCACAGAACATGATGTGACAGAAGATTAAGGAATATCTATGTACTCCAGTGCACTTCGCCTGGTCTGAGCTGGCGAAGGCAAATCTGGCAAAAGAAGTAACATTCAGTAAAATCCGCATTTTAGTGAATTTGCGAAGTAACGTCCATTCGACAGAGCGAAAAGTCACCTGGCGATAGAATGCGAATGACCGCTAGCGTCTGTCCGTTAGTAAACTGGAGATGTCCCTGCTGGCGGTAACTTTAGCGAATTGATGCTAGCGTTAGCCACTTCACCCTTTAGTAAATCTGCCCCATAGTATTTATAGTACAGTATATTTATATAGTAAAATATAAGGATACCAGAAGTCAACAAGGAGTTTTATCACCAGTCACATCATACATACCATGGCGTTCCAAGGACACCTATATAATGTCCTCATATTTTAAAGGCAAGGTACATTTCTTATGATATAAGAGGCATCATTAAATACTATTTATAACTCAGGACATCACCAAACATAAGTTGTATAGAGAATAATGTACCCCTGTTGTAAAATATAAGGATATTCTTAAAGGAGCAGTAACGTCAAAAAATAAGAATGTTTTTAAAAGTAATGAAAATATAATGCAATGTTGCCCTGCACTGGTAAAACTGCTGTGTTTGCTTCAGAAACACTACTATTGTTTATATAAATAAGCTGCTGTGTAGCAATGGGGGCAGCCATTCAAAGGAGAAAAGGCTCATGTTACACAGCAGATAGCAAATAAGCTCTGTCTGTCTAATGGTGTTATCTGTGCCATATAGCCATTTTCAATTTCCGCCATTGCTCCACAGCAGCTTGTTTATATGAACTATAGTAGTGTTTCTGAAGCAAACACAGCAGTTTTACCAGTGCAGGGCAACAGAAAATGATATTTTCATTACTTTAAAACACTTACATTCTTTGGTGTTACTGTTCCTTTAATCATTAAGGAGTTCTGTGACCTTTTAAATGTAGAGTGCTTTTATATGGTCATGGAACTCCTTGGTGATGACTTCAGATATGCTCTTATTTTACAGGAGGGGTGAAAGATTCTTTATAATACATATGTCTCAGTGAGTCATGTGACACAAATAATATCACAAAGCACCATTTATAACTGATGATATCACTTAGCACTGTTTATAAGGCTATAGTGTACAGGATATTCATGGTTCTCATCTCAGAAACATAGAACATAAACCAGATGCTTATCACCCTGTATATAAATGACAGCAATCTCAAATCACTGAAAATAGTCCAACAGAAGTAATGCCAAGTCTGACAATAAGTCATCGTGATAAGAACCTGTTGTGATATTACATGTCAATTCTGTATAGCCACAAAGACATTATTTATGTACATTTTATATCTGAAATGCCTTCATTTGTAGCAGCTGACACAGACTCCAGCAGAGGCCACATTTCACTTATTAAACTTAATAAGATTTGCAAGTTCACTGTAGTTTTTACTATACAGCAGCTGTTTTAACTAGTTTTAACTAACTGTTGCTTGTTATCACAGCAGTCAAGCTGGTAAATATCAAAGTCTGCTGAAGACGTTAAATGCCCTAAACATGGCAGATGTTATGAATTTAGTGTATATATTATGCTGTCTGATGTCAGTCTCATTTTATATAATACGATTATTAGCAGAAGCCTTTTTACTTTTATAGGCAATGTATCACAATACAGAATGTTGGCAGGCAGTAGCCTATCATGCCTTTGTCCCATCCTCCTTTGGTGTTACTTCTGCTCCAAATGTTTGTTATGATAAACTAAGCAATGTCAGAAGTGTGTTCACTCTATTTATGGAAATAATTTGCAGAGCTCCTGCGGCTGATTAATATGAGGGTTCTGCCATTGTTGTGAGAGGGTCTCTTCAGTAGTTACGCATCCATTTGTTTTCCGTCTGATGGAAAATGAACAGATGGCAGAACAGCTATGATGACTGTATTTCAGCTGCAATAATTTGTGCAATGGCACTGCACCTAGTGCCGAATTTTTGTGTACTTAGGTTTATGCTTTAGCTTTATGCTCTAGCACTTGCATCTGGGTAAATAGTAAATGATCCCTAAAGTGTATATAATTGCCCATTAGTCCTGTAATAATCTTTGATACGGAACAGGATACAGTTAGGAGAACATTTACTAAGGCCAATATACTTTTTATGAAATCCAGATAATATACATAATATATATAATGGAGCTAGTATTCTAGAGCTATTCTAGAACCAGATACATATACTTAATAGCTTTCTTAAATAGTCGTTTACTATACATTCAGCTTTTTTTAAAAAAATCATTTTACTGTAACTTACCTTCTTAATAACAACAAACTCATTTTCTGCTGATGTTCTCTTGTTAATTTCATCTTCGTATCTACCAATAAATAAAAAAGGTGATTAATAAGACTGCACACCAAGCTTAATCACACCATGTCACAAGTACACCTAAATTGTGTTTAACTGATGCCCGTGTCACACAGCCACACCCTCTTTCTCTTAAAACAAATGCTGCACCTTGCATATCCTGTGCGCCAACCTGACTGTTTCAAATAATGCACCCGCCCTCCTGTAGATGTAGGATCTTAGCGTCAAATTAGTATGAACATTGCTTACTTGTTTTTGAAGTCATCGACCAAGTCTTGCATATTTCTTAACTCCCCGTCAAGCCTTAGTTTATCATTTTGCAAAGCATCTAGTTGCCTCTTGAGGTTGTTGACATAGGCATCGAAAATAGGCTCAGTGTTGCTTTTTCTTGACCCTTTAACTTGGCCTCCTTGTTCTTGCAATAAGGTCCATTTAGTTTCAAGCACCTTATTCTGTTGTTCAAGGAACCGGACCTAACATAAATGAAAATAAATATATGTGAATATATTAGTGCTAATTACTTATTATGGATACTATATGTGAATTTAAAAATCACTATGGCATGAGATAACAATAGAAGACAACTGGAAAAACACATTTGGTTGGAGTTTACTGCAAAGCAACCATAAACTTACCAAAACCCTTACTTTCTTTAACCATGACCATGTGTGCAAAGAAATAAAGGCATAATAATATATATAATAATACTTTATCAAATGTTACCTTGTCAATAAAAGAAGCAAATTTGTTGTTCAGAGTTTTAATTTGTTCTCTCTCCTCCAGTCGAACTTTCTGAATGTTTGGATCAATTTCCAGGTTCAGTGGTGCCAAGAGACTTTGGTTGATTGTTACTTCTTGTATACCAGCTGATGGTCCACCAGGAAAGCCAGCACCTCCAAAGCCTCCAAATCCAGCTCCTCCAAAGCCACCACCGCCAGCTCCTCCAAATGCACCACCAGCTCCTCCAAAGGCACCACCAGCTCCTCCAAAGGCACTACCAGCTCCTCCATAGCCTCCCCCACCTGCTCCACCACCAAAACCACTTACTCTTCCACCAAAACCACCTGCTGCACTTCCATAGCCACCTCCACTTGCAGAGCTAACGGAACTGACCTTCCTTGACCCTAGATTATAAAGACTTCTGCTACCAAAGCTACCTCCTCCTGAAGCACTTCCAAATCCTCCACCACTCTTAGCCACAGAAAATGAACTGAAGCCAGGCTTGCCTGAAGTTGCAACTGATCGAACACTAAACTGCTTATACTGACTCATTTTGGGTTGAACAAAATTGAAGTTGATGTACAGAAACAGAGAGTCAAGGAGACAGAACCCCTCTGTATCTGAGATTTAGCAGCTGCTCTTATATACTTGTGCTGCGTGGTCTAAAAGAGTGCAATGAGATCAATTTACAAGATTATTATGCACAATGTGCCCAGGAGGCATTTTTTTTTTCAAATAAAATTTCAGGAATGACATTTACGCTTCCAGCATTATTGGTGTAAAGACAGATCCTTGAAAGTGAGCAGGTGAAAATAAAATAACAAGTAAGAACCAGAAAGTACAGCGCTATATGCATTCTTTTCCCTGGACAAAGTAGACTTTCTACATAGTCATTCTGTACAACTACTACACCTTTCAATATAGTTTTCTGTATATTTTGCTTTATTTCTATTAGAAAGGGAAATGTAAATGTTGTACATTTGGAGGAGGACTTGATATGTACATTAAAATGTTGTACAGTATAATTAAGCCCACAGCTGACTTTACAAAGTATGCTGCAAGTAATATACTAGAGCTTAAAGAGACAAATTTGCATTGATGGAGCCTTCCATAGCCATATGCTCCAATTTGTATGTGTAATAATGAATGTGGAAATGTCATATTTAATTTATTGCTTTATTGTCATTTCAAACCAGTAATTCTGTAATTCTGTAACCTTATCAACTATTGCGGGTATGACATTGAAGACTATAGAAAACACTGACTGTGAATATTTTCAGTTCAGTTACTTGATAAGTTTTAGAATCAGTTTGTTTGTTACAGTGTGGGGGTTACGAGCTTACACAGCTAGCATGACTGTTTTCCTCAATGTTGGTTGGTTTTTAATGTTAGTTTCGGCACCCGAGTGTTGGAACATACTTTTGTCGTATCTGTGAGAAACTGCCTGCCTACCCGAACATCTACTGGACAGTTGCCCGCAGTCCCACACCGCCAGTATGGTGCTCGCCCACTCAACTAGTCCCCAAGTGGTGATGGGCGAATTTGTGCCATTTCCAATTTTTTTCCAATGCGGCGAAATTTTTTTTGTTGACGCTGGCGAATTTTTGCCGTGAATTTTCCCGGGCGTTTCGCAAATTTATTCACTGGCGGCGAATCGCGAAAATTCCCCGCGAATTTGCGCCTGCCGAATAAATTCGCCCATCACTAGTGACAAGTGTAATATTTATTTTTAAAGCCAAGTCATTTAGGTCTGGGACCAAAGGACCTAAAATGCTCAGAGAGTGTAGTTATGTAAAAACATCCATATTACTGTATACATTGATGGATGTTATTGGAGATTTAAGGATAAGACAGGCCAACTGTATAAAAATTGTTTTGGGGTTTATAGTTAATGGTCTGGGCAATTTTAGCTCACCCAAAATGATTTACACAGTACACTTGCACGGCAGTTATCTGGATGATTTAAGGCCAGATATTTGTTTGACATGAAGTCCTGAGTGGCCCATACATGAGATAATAAGTTTCCAACTCAGTCTGGAGGGGCCAAGTGAGCAGATCTTCTTGGCCCATGTATGACCAGCTTAACTGAGAAGTCAGCTGGAAGTGATATTCGGACTTTGTTGTCATATGGACAAGATACGTTATCACATTTCCAGATAAAGAAAGATGTAGACAACCACCTTGACAATATAATATAATATTATTAAGTGCATCACAGCCTTCAAAGTGAGGTCCTGTATTATTTGATATTTATTTGTAGGAATGTAAAGCTTTTGCTCATCCCAGTTCCCATAAGAGGTAATCCAGGCAAGGGCCGGGCCTGTTTGACAGAGAGCTGTTTATCTTTGCAGGTCAAAGTGTGCCCTCACAGTTTGTATTTGGCCAGGGATGTTAGGTCTTTAAAAGAGGAAGTCACTATGTACTTGGCCTCTCTGGATCTCTTGGACCTTTGGTCCAATTTGCTGGAGGGGTGGTTTGTGCTGGAAAACCTGGCATGGAGGAAGGTCTCAAAAGAAAAATGTAAGGAAAGTTTCCACAATAGCTCAATCTGTGGGTGAGAGCTAGGATCAGGGTAGTTAGCTGAGCAGTCAGAGGCTCCTACTGGTAGACCAGGAGTTTAAGTACCCCATGGTGTTATCTGCCAGCATAAGGAATAAAGAGTTTAGACTCAAGATTAGGTGATTCCTGAAATAATACACCACTTTAAGAATCGACTAGTGATGTGGACTAGTTCACCTATAAGTGAGCACTACCTCTGCGTAATGCTAATATTATGCCTGTGTGAATATCATCCAGGGGATGAAATGTCTAAAGTATCTATGAACTAAATGACTGTTGAACCATCTGTACAGTGAGACCAAAGAGATTGAGTAACACTCATATATAAAGTATTAACTATTTGTTGCAAAGGCCACTGGCACCCAAGTTATCTAAAAGATCACTTCTGTGTATATGTGCTATGTTGTGTCTTGAAGCCTTCCCCACCAATACAGCGAAGGCCCACCTTAGAGAAAGAGGCACATGTAACAAGTGCTCTAGCAGGAGTTGAAGGGTGTTGCAGTTGGGTAAAAACAAAGAAGGACTAAAGAGTACACAATATATATATATCACTATATAGTCCACATATCTTTATGGCAGGGCCTTGGCATGTACTTATACTGCAGAGAGGAATACTAATATTGTCAATTGGAGTAACATAAACAGTCAGTTCTGTTTTATGTTGAAAAGGCTGTCAGCTTCACACGCTTTCAAATGTCTGCAACTGCTCTTAGCGGAGATTGTATTATACAGTACCTGCTACTATACAGAACTCAGTGATAACATCATTAATATTAAGGGACTGATTCACTAAGGGTCAAATATCGAGGGTTAAATATATCGACTAGGGACTAAAATCCTTCGACTTCGAATATCGAAGTCGAAGGATTTAGCGCAGATAGTATGATCGAAGGATAATTCCTTTGATCGAACGATTAAATCCTTTTGAATCGAACGATTCGAAGGATTTAAATCCAACGATCGAAGGAATATCCTTCGATCAAAAAAAGTTAGCCAAGCCTATGGGGACCTTCCCCATAGTCTAACATTGACTTCGGTAGCTTGTAGATGGCGAACTCACAATGCGTTTTCATGTTATAATAAAGGATTATGTATATTTAGCTACTTTTGGTTTTGATTTTTCATAATAGCAAGTCATATATTAATTTTTTATTAAGAATAGACACAAGTAGAGGAGATCCAGATTCACCTTTTGCTTTGCGTTGCTTGCAAGTGAAATAGCAGCAAGTCTGTAGGGAAAAGGCCACACACTTTGCAATTCTCCTGATAATAATGGAAAGTATAAAATAATCAGTTCAATCTAAAGTGCTTAAACAGCCATTAGGAGTCATTTTCAAGTGTAGGACAGGGTGGAAAGTGCAACATATTGGGGCAGTTTTGAATGTTTTCTTCACTCTGCTTCAAAACCATGCACAGATACCTGTGTTTCCCAAGGAATACAGCGCTGCTTGTGTTTTGCCCGTCAGTATTTACCATATGCCTTATGTTTTTTGCACATCACTGTGATGTATTTATGATGGTTTGATGAATTTATTTATGGATCCTGTTGGGTTCTATTGTATCTCTGTTTATGGTTTACCCTTTGGTTTTGCAACAGTAGCCAAGAAATGGGCGTCAGACCCACCAAATGGTAAGTCTCTAGCAATTTCAGTATCTGCAAGCACAGCTGTTGCAACACCACAAACCTGTTTGTATTCGTTACATCAATTAGATTTGAATGTCTATCATGTAGGAGATGTCAGGCTCTCATGACATGTTGTATTGTTACATCTTATCTAGCTTTAATAATCAGCTCAAAGGGCTGGAGAATACAGCATTTATAACATGTAATTAGAAGTCCAAGCCTGGGGCTTTCTACATTTTCTTTTTACCCATAATTTTGATTCATTAAGTGTGATCTGATATCAAAAGGGAGAATACACTTCCATAACAATGTTGCACCCTCCAAATGTGGCTGCACTGTACCCCAGTAACCACACACATTGTTGTTTTATTATTTATAAAGAGGCAAGAAATATATGTTTTTGGCTAAATAAACCATCACAAGCAATATTATGGTCATGGCTATCTTGTTTAGCTCCTGTGTCCCGCTGTTGATACTAATGCTGTCTGTGCTACACATTATATCAGGGATATCCTTAATAGAGTGCATAGACCAAAACATTGCTATATGATTAAAGTTTTCAGACCTCAAACAGGCCTATTACATACAAATAAAGTTATGGGATCTGTTAAACCTATTATGCAGAAAGCTCAGAATTACACGAAGATCTTCTCCCATAGACTATATTATAATCTAATAATTCAGATTTTTTTCAGATAATTCTTGTACTTATTTATGATATAATTAATGAGTTGAATTCATTTTGAAATATTTTTTTGTAGACATAAGGTACAACATGCTACAGTTACTTCCAACACAAATTTAAGGGTAGTTACCTAATTACCCAAAGCAATACAAATCCAGCCCATTGAAATTAAATGGTATAGGCCCATGAGTAGAAATCTTCTTGGGCACATGTGAAAATGAGGTGTATAAAAATGATTGGGTGTTGTGAAATAAAGATGTAAATAAGAGACTAAAGGTTGATCTAGGAATGGTAAACTGTAAAGCAAGAGCTGATGTGGTATGAGCTTGGGAGAGGAGCAAATGTGAACTTAGTGTTGGCATCAGAATGAAGGTTTGGGGGCAGGCACTACTAAGAATTATGCATATATTAAACAGAATATAATGAAGCACCAATCAAGGTCTCTCATGATTTGAGTGTCAATGTCTCATAGAGTTGCTTTTAGGCATGGTACTACAGCTTCTAACCTTAATGGTAGATCAAATTGAGGAGGTAAAGAAGGCCCTGTTCAACAGGCCATCAGAATTTTTTTTTATCTGTACTACTGGTTTTTTACTCCTCTTATAAAATCAAAAAAGCTAATCTGGGGCAACGAAATTCTTGGGCTAGATGAGATCTTCCTCGGATGGCATGACTTTAAAGAGAATTACATTTTTATGAAGGACTGAAAGTGTATCATCTGAAGAAGGCACCACCACATCTAAAGGCACCACAACTAAAAGAGAAAAGCATGGGAAGCATAGGATAACTAAATGGCCGAAGCTGAAATTTAACTTGTTTGCCACTTACTGTAGGTAATCTGACCCAGTAATTCATGATATAATGAATGTCTAGTTAGAGCTTTACATTATCATATAGAACCCCATAAGCCAAACATGCTAGAGCCAATGTTTCTTTTACATTTCAAAATATCCTTCTATCTTAAACCATGTTATCTTATACGCATTTCTCAGTGCCCCTCCTGTAGTCTAGAACTAAATGATCCTGTTTTAAGACTCATTTATCATTAGATCTGGTTTGACTGTCACTTCAAATGGAGATGTCAGCAGAAGTCTGAATGTTCAGACTAGAATATGCTGTGTTAAGGAAAATATTATCTCCCTTTATGTGAATATTTAATACCCTTAAATACTTTCAGCATTTCAGTTTTCTCACAGGATCTCCATGAGAAGATTTGGATCTTTGCATAGGATTATTTAAACTTTGGATGATTCTGAATGCAAAAGTCTGTATATTTCTGCTCATTAATGATAAAGAAGCTGGGTTATAAATCCAGGAATACATTTAATATTATACCTGTAAAAAACATTTATTTTGGTGAAGTATTTGTTAAATAATTAATTATCAAAGAGTGAAACTAGAGTTCCATACTGTAGCCCCCCAGAGTGAAATTCTGCCACTTTTATGAGATATTTAGGGATAAATCTCTCACTAATCTCTAAAAATCCGATACAAGTAAAAAAAGCACGGCAGAATTTCTCGATGGTGGGCTGTGGTGAACCCCTGATATTTTCTAGATAGCAATGAGTTTTTGGTTGTATGGTTATACACATACGCATGCATGCTCGGTGCGTCATCGTAGGGGGGTCGGAGGGGGCCCTGGACAGTAGTCCCGGTGGGCCCTAGTCCCGTTTCAATCCGCCGAAACAACGAAAAAAATCGTGAAATGGAGAAATACACATTGAAGTCAATGGGCGTCAATTTTGACACGTCAATATTTATATGCGCAACTCTTTTGTCCAAATGCATTTAATTCAATGGGCGTCCGAATAATTTTGATGAGTGTCAATTTTGATACACATAACAATTTTGACAGGCTACAAATTTTTTTTGTTGCAGTGGATTTTTGCTGACACATTTTTGCTGCAGTTTTGTGAATTTATTCGCAAAACTTACATCGCGAATCCATGCCTGACGAATTTATTCGCCCATCACTAGTTATTATCCTAACAGGAACACTAAATCACATAACTATGCCAAGTGAAACCCTAATTATTTACTTCTGATCAGATTTTTATTTACTGGCTGATGGTTTGCCGTTTAATGGGAAGTGTCTTCTGTAGAAGGTGCTTCTATATAAGGGGTAGGAGACATATTTTACAGGAATAAGCAGAGCCAGGCCAGACTGGTCAGGTGCCCTAGGCAACCTGGCCAGCCGCAGCGTGAGCTGGCACTCGCGGGTAGGCGAATCGGAGTGTGTGCATACATAGATTGCCGTGCGTGCAAGGGTGGAAGCACAAAAAGATGTAGAAACACCACACATAGTCGGGAGAAAGGGGACCGGACATGGTATGTGCCTGGCACCCCCAGCACGTGCCTACTCTGCCTACCCCTAGTTCCGGCCCTGGGAACAGGGCTCATTAAATAATTTATACCAGTGCAGTTTCCTATGACTAAGTGTTTGTAACATCAAACGCGTAAGGCTGTGAACACAATGAACAATTTCATTTAGAAGATTGCCTTTGTTGAGTGCTTTTTTTCAGTGCAGTTTCTTTTAGCAACCAACAAACCTTGAGCCTCATCTGTTTAATAATGTTCTCTCTAGCTGAAGAAATGCTTTACAATGACAAATAGAAAAAAAGCTTCCTTCTTTGGTTCCATTGACATCAGCCCTCTATTAATAGATTAAGAAAATAACACTATGTTCATCTTGCTGTGAGCCTGTAGCTGTGTAAGCGTACAAGAGTTTTGTTAACTTCTATTTCAGGCAGTCCCTATGAGGGTTGGGACATCTAAGAGCTGTTCCTCTTTTACAGTTGGGAGGGGGATCTGTTTCTCTATCCATGTTTTTCCCTGGTAGTTCATTAACTGGCCAGGGGGTGTCAGGGTTCCCTAGTCTTTTAGAAGGGAAGCCACCACATGCTGTCTCTTTGGTCCTATTGGCTAATGTTTTTGCCAAATTGTTGCTGCAAAAACTCTACCTAATCACTTCAATGCATTTGGAGAAAAAGAAAACGCCAATTGACTAATGACTTTGGAGAAAAAACTTGAGAAAAAATGCCCATTAACTTTAATGCATGTGGCGGGGAAAAAAAGCAAAGAAAAACACCTGTTTACTCCAATGCGTTTCACAACATTTTCAATGTTTTTCAGCTGTTTTGCCAATTTTGTGGCTAAGCCAAAGAAAACAGCTTTGCTTTGACATTCATTCAATACTGGAGGACCAAAAACGAGTGCCCTTAGTTTTACACCATTTGTATTTAACATGTTCTGAAACAGAGCAAGTTTCATCCTTGGGTGGTTAACTTTTTGTATGTTTTAGAATGGCCAGTTTTAATAAACTTTGCATTTGGTCTTCATTATTTATTTTTTATTGTTTTCTTATTTGACTTTTTCTTCTGACTCTTTCCAGCTTTCAAGTGGGGGTCACTGACCCCACCTAAAACAAATGCTTTGTAAGGCTACATTTTTATTTTTATTGCTCTTTATTGCTCCTTTTTTCTATTCAGGTCCTCTCCTTTTCATATTCCAGCCTCTGATTCAAATCAGTGCATGGCTGCTAGGGTAATTAGGATTAAACTGGAGAGCTGCTGAATAAAAAGCTAAATAACTCAAAAACCACAAATAATAAAAAACGAAAACCAATTGTAAATTGCCACAAACAATAACTTTGATCAAACAAAGAAACAATGCCATCATCACTATTAGCCATGATGTAGCCAGACAGTAATGACTTGATCAGACTTTTTTCACCATGAAATGTTTATGTTACAAAGCACAAACAATCTCTAATAGGAAACAAATACATTTTATTTCAAATATAGGAATATCTTCTAATTCAGCAACAGTTGATGAATACCTTGTAGGAAAGTTAAGCTAATTAAACACGTGATATAGATCAATACAAAAACCTTAAACTAACATTAAAATATTTAAAATCCTGTAGAAAGAAAATGTGTTGGTGCTTAATTAACCACTGTCAGTAAATCCTGCCCTTACCCCATGCATCATTGCCCCATGGTGGGCAGTAAGGAAAGGACTACCTGCTATGCTAGGGTTGCACCCTGTGCTTTGGGGGTGTACAGAAGCCACATGATTTCTGAAGGAAGCTCTGGCAACTGTTACACCTCTGGCTTTTGCATTTCCTTGGTTGGACAACTTGTTTCGTTGATTTATTACTGTTACTTTTGGCACCAAGCTGAATGCACATTTCCCAATTACTGATAATGTCTCTGGCTGAGGCTTTCCGTCTTTGAGATTATCACCCCAGAACTTCCTCTTCTTTTAACGCCGCTGCTTGCAGATCTTTTGGTTGCGTCAAATGAAGACTTGGTGCCACTTACAACTGCTTTAGGACATAAAATGAACAAAATGTTAATTTCCAGACTTCTCTGTGTTGTGCAAACTACAAAACATGGGTGTCCTTTCTCTGAAATAACCTCTGCTTTTACCAGTTTGGCCAATAAGAAAACAGATTATCACAAATAAAACTTGTTATCCACAAAAAAATCATAAACTTAATAAACTTGTAGGGCCAGGGTAAGAGTCCTGAGTACCACTGAATCCAGGATTCAGTTCAGGATTTAGCCAAGATTCTGCATTTTTCAGCAGAATTCGGCCAAATCCAAGCTCCTCGCCAAACGGAATCCAAATCCAAATTAGGGTTTGGATTTGGTTCGTTATTCAACCAAATCTTTAACTAAAGAATTTAATTCTGTAAACAGAAAATGACTAATATGATGCCAGCGAATCACTTAAAATTCTCTGCCACTATATATCTTAGGCAGTGGTTTCTTTTTGCATAGTAATATCCCACTATTTATTTGCTGCCTGCTTCAGGAAACCCTTTAACTATCAACTAACATGGAACCATGGACCACCCCCGAAACGTTGCATCGTGTGCAAATAAATCTCTGCAAGGGTTTACCCTGCTTGATCGTGCCCAGTGTGCCATTGCCTTTTTTCTTATGCCATTGGTTTGGGGGGGTGCCGATCCCTCCTGGTATTTGAGCACCTGGCAGAGTTCCTGAAGGCCAGGGTGTGCGAGGTGAATCCCTCTTGTTCCTTTTCTCAATTTTGAGCATACATCTATACATTTGCATTTGTTATGTATTTGATTCAGTTGTCTAAATAAAATACAAATTGATTGTAGTCTGATAGATTGACAGTGCTATATGGAAGTCCCCAGAAGGAAACAATGGAAATAGAACTGATACTTACAGACAGTAACTGCATCAGAGACTTGACCATTTATCCTGTATGAAAGAAATTAGATATTTCTTAATTTTACCATGTCATTGGTGATGCCATGCTACTATGTGAAACTGAGGGTACAGATGTTCCTGCATAGGCAACCTTTGGAAGTGTAGCAGGCTATGTCCATGCTAAGCTATGGCAAGTGTGGACACACATTGGGGAGCACACCGAAAATGGTACCTGCTCAACTTCAGCAAAGGCTTAGACAACCCCTCTCACCACCACCAACTATAGTCATGACCTACAAGAAACTGTGTTACTAGAATGAGTATCTCCTCTTGAACCCAACTAGGAAGTCCTGCATTTCATTTTTCTTCTCCAATATCAGTGGTACCTAGTTTTGTTAGAAGATTAACCGTCCCATCCATAAAAGCTTGCTGTGCACCTACCTGCTTTCCTCTCCCTCCAGTAGTTTACGATAAGTGGCAATTTCAACATCAAGGGCCAGCTTCACATTCAATAGTGTTTGATATTCCCTGAGCTGTTGAGCCATTTCCTGCTTGGCCTTCTGCAGTGCCCCTTCAAGGTTAACTAGCTTTTCCCGAGCATCTTTCAAAGCAATGTCGCCCCGTTTTTCAGCGTCTTGAATAGAAACCTTCAAACTGGTAATCTTATGAAGAAAACACAGTTTGATTCATAAACATTCTGAATGTTAAACCAAAAACATACTTTTAACTTGCAGTGAGATAATAGTAAATTTATGTTACAAAAATATTTCAGAGAAAGCAGATCTGAAATGCAGCCTTTTGGCCAACCAAAATGGGAAAACACAGGGGACATGTTGCCTACCCTAGAAGCCAATGAGTTTAATCAGTATGTCCATATGGTACATTAAGGGGCCGATTCACTAACTTAGAGTGAAGGATTTGAAGTAAAAAAACTTCGAATTTCGAAGGTTTTTTTGGGCTACTTCGACCATCAACTACGACTTTGAATCAAAGGATTCGTAGTAAAAATCGTTCGACTGTCTCTTTAAAAAAAACTTCAACCCCCTAGTTCGCCATCTAAAAGCTACCGAAGTCAATGTTAGCCTATGGGGAAGGTCCCCATAGGCTTGTCTAACTTTTTTTGATCGAAGGATATTCCTTCGATCGTTGGATTTAAATCCTTCGAATCGTTCGATTCGAAGGATTTTATCGTTCGATCGAAGGAATAATCCTTCGATCGTTCGATCGAACTATCTGCGCTAAATCCCTATCCCCGATTCACTAACTTCGAGTGAAGGATTCGAAGTAAAAAAACTTTGAATTTTTGTGCTCCTCGACTATCGAATTGGCGTAAATTCGCCTGAGTAGAATGATTCGAATAGATTGAGCGCAAAAACGCTGTGACTATTCGCCATTCGATAGTCGAAGTACTGGATCGAGCGCAAAAACGCTGCGACTATTCGCCCATTCGATAGTCGAAATACTGTCTCTTTTAAAAATACTTCGACTGCCTCCTTCGCCACCTAAAACCTACCTAATTGCTTTAAAAGCCTATGGGAAAGTCCCATAGGCTTGTTTTACATGTTTTTGATCGAATAAAAAGGCATTCGATCGAATGAAAATCCTTCGAGCGAATATTCGATCGAGAGCCTATTCGCCTGGTGAATATTCGCCAATTCGACTATTCGCCAGCACGTAAATTCGCCCGAATTGCCTATTCGATTCTATTCGATTCCATTCCCCAGTCGAATTTCGAGGGATTTAAACCCTCGAAATTCGACCCTTGATGAATTTGCCCCCTAGTGAATCAACCCCTTAAAGAAGTTCTTTGTCTGTATTTACATATCATGCAGATTAATGATTGGTAGTATACCAGACATGGCTTTGGAGCTCCCCAATCCTACATGTGGTAGGAAGAGACCTTGACCATGACCTTGGGGAGTTTATTTATTGGATAAACACTAGTGATGGGCGAATTTATTCGCCAGGGGTGAATTTGCGGTGAATTTGAGCGATTCGCCGCCAGCAAATAAATTCGAGAAACGCCCGCGAAAATTCGCCAGCGTCAAAAAAAATTTTACGAAAAATGGACGCCGTTTCGCGAATTTTTAGCCGTTCGAAATTCGCGAATTTTTCGGCGAAGCGAAACGGCACAAATTCGCCCATCACTAATAAACACTCCATCTCTGTAAATGTTATACCTTTTTGGTAGCAATATATCTGAAGGAGACATGGAGTCTGGCTGTAACAGAAAACCTGATCTTAAACTAGTTAGCAGTTTCTAAATTAACATAACAATGTTCTGGGCAAGACTTAGCAAAATATGGCTTATCATAACGTTACCTGCTTTTTCACACCTTCAATTTCATTCTTCAGTCTCTGAATGGATCTATTAAGTTCTGATATCTCTTTCCTGCTGCTTTTTAGATCATCTCCTTGTTGGCCTGCAGCTTGCTGCAACTGCTGGTACTGATAGTAATAAACCATAGCAGAGAAGGAGAGTAGCATATAGAGATAATAGATTAGTCGAAACTTCCTCTCACTGGCTATTATTATTTAGTTTGATAACAAACTGGACCCCACCATTTGCCTTGACTAGTGGCACCTGTATATGCTATTTACATTTTTGCCCTCAATAGTTCAAGCTTGTTTCCATCCTCCCGTAATTCCTAATTTCTACACACTAACCCTAGTGGTTCATTCTCTAGAGTCTAGTCTAAAAATTTGATGTGACTACTAGAGAGGAATGTTTGTTTGCTAGTCCCTTCTGTGTCCAACCAGCCTCCTGTCCCTGGAGGGTGATAGTGTGGCTTTCATCATGAAACAGAGAACAATAGTAAGATGGGCCCTTACCATGTCCTCCTATACCTCCATCCTCACATTCTGCACCCCTTATACAATAGTTATGCCACTGCCATCAACTAAAATATGAGATTGTAGTACTAGCTCTGTAAAAGACTTAGTCATTATTTGTGATGTACTATTTGACCTCCTGTACAAATTTGCCAATATTATAGCCCTTGTATTCATCATATTAAAACTATTAGATTGTTTACAGAAATGTAAACAAATTACCCGGCATAGCAGTTTATTACTGGCTTTATATGTCTTTTTTTTATCTCAGCCTGAAAACCTATATACTAATATACTCTCTTCCTCACTGTACTGTCTATCGTATTCTTTTGTGCTGTATTACAGTTTCACTGGTTTACTTACTAGCATCATTAGGGACCCTTGTTCATGGTGCTTCTACTTCACTTTATTTATTACATGTTTGGGAGCCAAAATACATAACAGGAACATGAAACTTGATCGGTACCAGAAGCTTTTAAATGTTCTTATTAATTATATTACTGCTTCATTCTTGACCCTTGGCAAGTGAATGCATTACATTTCTTACCTTGCTTTGATAAGCTGCTTCTGCTTCCTCTTTGCTCTTCTTTGCAGTGTTATCATACTGTGCCTTAGCATCAGCAATAATGTCTCCTAGGTCCAACATACGACTGTTGTCCATAGAGAGGACTACTGAGGTCCCAGATGTTTGTTGTTGGATACCATCAATTTCCTGAAAGTCAAATTCAAAATGTATTAAAACACGATCGAAACCACTCCACATATTCATCGCAAAAGACTGTCCAGACCCTTTCCTGTATTCAATCTATCCATAGAAATTCTATCTCCTTGTTTCTGTTCAGGGTGCACGATCAATCTCCAGCATATACTTAGGGGCCGATTCACTATGGGTTGAATATCGAGGGTTAATTAACCCTCGATATTAGACTAGGAACTAAAATCGTTCGACTTCGAATATCGAAGTCGAACGATTTAGCGCAAATCCTGCGAACGATTTAATCCTTCGAATCGAACGATTCGAAAGATTTTAATCCAACGATCGAAGGAATATCCTTCGATCAAAAAATCCCAGGCAAGCCTATGGGGACCTTCCCCATAGGCTAACATTGACTTCGGTAGCTTTTAGCTGCCGAAGTGGGGGGTCGAAGTTTTTCTTAAAGAGACAGTACTTCGACTATGGAATGGTCGAATAGTCGAACGATTTTTAGTTCGAATCGTTCGATTCAAAGTCGAAGTAGTAGTCGAAGGTCGAAGTAGCCCATTCGATGGTCGAAGTAGCCCAAAAAACACTTCGAAATTCGAATTTTTTTAATTCGAATCCTTCACTCGAGCTTCATGAATCGGCCCCTTAAACTTTGGAATAATTTATTCCTGGATCAGCACTCCCATTTATCGTGATATAATATTGTTTTATTTATACACACATATTGTATTCCAACGTTTCGGTCTACATTAAAAAATCATGTGTCATGATTTTTTCTACAAACAGAGATATTGTCTCATGATACAAGTTTTTAGACACCTAAGGGGTGTGAGCAGATGTATTCATCAACACACATGTGGATGGGTGTTACCTTTTACTCACTTATGTGTTTTACATATTGATATGCTGATTGGACACTAGGGCTATTTAGTGAATTGTTTCACTTCCTGTTTTCATCCTGACGACGGCTCTATGTGAGCCGAAACGCATTGATGCACCATGCACGAATAAACATACTTTGAAATATATCTGATGGTCAATGCCGTGAGCGCTTTCTCTGGACTTATTGGTTAGCACCCGGCGAGAAGCCCAATGAATGGTGAGTGCCTGTTGATCCCACACATATATATATATATATATATATATATATCTATATCTATATATATATATATATATATATATATATATATATATATATATATATATATATATATATATACACACATATGATAAATACAAAGGACCAGATAAGATATCTAGTTTTACTGTTGTACTGTATGGGAAAATATCAAACTTCTTAAATATGTTGTTTCCCAGGAACACTAGGCTAGCAGTTACCTCTTTATAAAGTTTTGTCAGGAAGTCGAGTTCATCACCTAATGCATTCCGTTTGATGTCCAACTCCACTTGGATGAGGTAAGTGAAATCTATATCCTGCAAAATTAAAAAATAAACAATATATTTGTAGGTGGCCATATCATTCCACAATCTGCATTTTTGTAATTATTTTAAATCCAGTAGTTGGGTGAAATTCAACATTATAAGGGGGTTGAGGAGACTCACACTGTCAGGGCTCTACTCTCAATTTACTTTCTTTCTGTAAGAGGTATAAAGTAAAGCACCCCCTAATAAAATTTGTGCAATAGAACAAGTTCAGCACTTACTTATATTTGTTTCCTATGAGACTGCATTTTCCAGGAACACTTCCTGCTCTGCTACTGCAGAGGGAACTAATGTGCACAGCCAAGGTAGGAAATATTGAAATATTTCTCCAAGGCATGACCCAAATTCCTTAATAAAATCCCCTTTATTAGCTATCAGTTAAACTTATCAACAGGCGCATGCTTCCAAAACCAAATATATTTTTTAATTCAGACTTTACCTTTTTAAGTGACACAAAATCACTATCGCCTGTGATTCTCCTTTTCAATTCTAATTCATACCTGTTGGGAGATAACTCATTTTTAGGCTGTCATTAGTCAATAGTACAATAATAGCTCTTTGGCCCAGTAATCCAAGAGATTTAAGGTTCTGCATAAGCACAGTGAGTAAATACCACATTTAAAGCAATAGTATATACTTTTATGAATATATTCTGTAAATATTTTTACATTTACAGTATATAACACACTTTTTATTAACAAACACATTGACAGTCAAATGGTCATGCATTGTCAACCTGACATTTTTAATCCATTGACATATAAAGGCTAGAAGAATGGCAGCAAACTGAGGCCCTCAGTATATTTTCATAATTGTTTTATGACTTTGCAAACACATGTGTTTGTAATGAAGATTTAATTCTTTGTGCCCATAGACGCTGAACAATTCCCAGGAACCTGGTATATCTGTGACTCCCATAACCCCTGCAGATAACAGCACAAAGGAGTTGATTTATCAGAAGGGGATTAGGATGAAAATTGTTCGTTTTGCATCAGGATTTTTTTTACACATTTATATTAAAAAAGAAACTACACACAATGGATGTTGATGTGATTAACAGTAAGGGGCACATTTACTTAGCTCGAGTGAAGGATTAGAATGAAAAATACTTAGAATTTCGTAGTATTTTTTGGCTACTTTGACTACGACTTCGACTTGGAATCGAACGATTCAAACGAAAAATCGTTTGACTATTCAACCATTTGAAAGACGAAGTACTGTCTCTTTAAAAAAAACTTCGACCACCCACTTCGCCACCTAAAACCTACCGAGCACCAATGTTAGCCTATGGGGACCTTCCCCATAAGCTTTCTAGGCAATTTCTGATCGAAGGAAAATTGTTCAATCGATGGATTAAAGTCCTTCGAATCGAAGGATTCAATTGTTCGATCGAACAATTTTTCCTTCGAAGTATTTGCAGTAAATCCTTTGACTTCGATATTCGAAGTTGAAGGATTTTACTTCAATGGTAGAATTGGTAGAATATCGAGGGTTAATTTACCCTTGATATTTGATCCATAGTAAATGTGCCAAGAGTCCATTATTCAGTAGCCCAGTTGGCATTGCCAATGAAAACCACCTGTCCATGTGCCACTAGTAAACGATACCAACTGTGTCACAGATGGTTTGGGTAATTTTGGTGCTCTGTGGCAAGTAACTAAACTTTCCTTGGGTGTTTGGTTTGTAGCAACTTGCAAACGCTAAAGGGGTTATTTACTAAACCTCCATTTTTTTTCTTACTGAAAACCCGGCATCTTAAACCTGACAAGGTCATGTATAAGTCAATGACAGGTGTCCCTATTCCAATTTGAAGATGTCATGGTCTGCACTGGTTTTAGCCTGTTAATATGAAAAATTCAGGGTTTTCAGACAATAACCCTTTGAGCGATTCAGAAATAAAGAAGTAAAAATTTCTTACGATTCAAATGTTTGCTCAATTTTATTGAGTTTATTCTCTACCCGACTTTTTCAAGTTATTTTATTGATAAATAAGGTAAAATCGTGGATGGGAGTTTGGTCGAGCTTAGTTTAAAAAAAAAAAAATAGATACATTCAGATTTTAGTAAATAACCCCCTAAAACCTGACGAGGTCATGTATAAGTCAATGACAGGTGTCCCTATTCCAATTTGAAGATGTCATGGTCTGCACTGGTTTTAGCCTGTTAATATGAAAAATTCAGGGTTTTCAGACAATAACCCTTTGAGCGATTCAGAAATAAAGAAGTAAAAATTTCTTACGATTCAAATGTTTGCTCAATTTTATTGAGTTTATTCTCTACCCGACTTTTTCAAGTTATTTTATTGATAAATAAGGTAAAATCGTGGATGGGAGTTTGGTCGAGCTTAGTTTAAAAAAAAAAAAATAGATACATTCAGATTTTAGTAAATAACCCCCTAAAACCTGACGAGGTCATGTATAAGTCAATGACAGGTGTCCCTATTCCAATTTGAAGATGTCATGGTCTGCACTGGTTTTAGCCTGTTAATATGAAAAATTCAGGGTTTTCAGACAATAACCCTTTGAGCGATTCAGAAATAAAGAAGTAAAAATTTCTTACGATTCAAATGTTTGCTCAATTTTATTGAGTTTATTCTCTACCCGACTTTTTCAAGTTATTTTATTGATAAATAAGGTAAAATCGTGGATGGGAGTTTGGTCGAGCTTAGTTTAAAAAAAAAAAAAAATAGATACATTCAGATTTTAGTAAATAACCCCCTAAAAGTACCAAACTCTGGATTTTCATATGCCCTCACTTAATGACTATTCCCAACATTTACATTTGAATAAGCTGAGTGAAGTGTCCACCATCACATGTGCTCCATTTTGTAGTGTATGATGGAAGGAAGGTATATATATTGTAGTAGAGATGATGGCACCGATGTTTAAAGGGAAATATTTGAGAAGGACATATTCATGTTCATCCCATAGTTGGCCAACAGATTCAAGAGAGTTCCTTTACTATACAGTTGGTGCATGCATGACATCAGATGCTAAATTCCACCTGACAAATATCATCTGCGTTTGACATCAATTTTCTACAGGAAAAACTCCCATTTGTGGGAGGCCTAAATATAGCAACCTTCCTCTTTAGAATGGATCTAGGTGTTTGGCCTGCAGGGTGATTCACGTGTTTGTTTCTTCTAGGCCAGAGAAATCACTGGCACAACTTGGGTTATTTCTAGCAGGGAAAACTCTTGCTCATTTATTGTGGATGCAATGTTTCGGGGCGTAACCCCTTTTTCGATGCATCCTTCATTGAGCACCTGGGACTCGTACAGATCGGGAAGGCCAGGGTGTGCGAGGGTAATTTCTTTTCTAATTCCCTTGTTTCTTCTAGGCCCCCACACTCCAATCTTGGAGCTATACATAGTTGCAGATAAATTCTATTCATCGGGTTACTAGCCACTCCCTTTAACAAAGGATGCCTGAGAAATATGAATTCCAACACTGTAATAAAAGCATATTAAAAGTGGTTGTTGATAACCCTAGCCAAGGTTTTAGTAGCCATTCAAAATAATATGTAATGCACATACTTGTTCTTAAAGTTCTCAGCATGATCCTTCATGCCCTGCAGTTCACTATCAAGGAGGCCCTTTTCTTTCACCAAACTGTCCAGCTGGCTTCTAAGATTGCCAATAAGAGTATTAAAAATGGATTCAATCTCAGAGCTCTTAGATTTTGGACTTTGTTGCTTCTGTAAGAGGCTCCATTTGGTTTCAAGAACTTTATTCTGCTGTTCAAGGAATCGAACCTAATAAATATTAAAAACAATACAATGTTTGTATGTAAAGGATTTGAATGGCATTGTATTTCTACTAATTCTACTAATACACCAGAAAATACACATTAAGGCAAAAACACAAATATAAGAACACAATTATTTTAAAGAATGCCTTGTAGTGTCCTTATTAACATTATCATTATTATAATAACAACCACTGAAAAATAATTATATTGTGGAAATCCTACCTTATCAATGAAAGATGCAAATTTATTATTCAGGAGTTTTATCTTCTCTCTCTCTTCTTTCCTTATGACTGAGATATTTGGATCAGTTTCCAAATTGAGTGGAGTTAGAAGGCTTTTATTGATATTTACTTGTTGGATACCTGAGAAGGACCCAGAACCACCAAATGCTCCAGCACCAGCAGTAGATATGGCACCATATCCAGCTCCAAATCTGCCACTGTTTGCTACAGAGGATACTTTTCTGCTGCCACTCAAGATGAGACTTCTACTCCCAAAACTGGCAGGGCTAGAAGAAAGACGACTGCTGGCAGAAGCCACACTTGTTCCCATTCTGCTGCTGCCTCCCAAGGAAAGGCCACTGAATCCTCTCCCAGAACTTGATGAAGTGGTCATACGTTTGTGCAAGCTCCAGCTCATTGTTTCAACAGACTTTTACTGTTGCAAAGAGACAAGAAAATCAGAGCAGTTCTGTGGAGGAAGAGCAGTAAAATGAATGATAGAAGTGAGCTTTTATCTTTCAGATCTGCTGGGCTTGGTTACTGCGTTTTTAGCAATCGCTTTACATTCATGTCTCTACTGCATCTAGAAGAGGTTTGTGCTTTAAGCCATAAATATGCATATTTGCAGACAAATATGCTTCCTCTAAGGCATTTAGCTTTACATTGTAAAAATACCTTCGTTTTCTTTGGAAATCAGATTAACAATAACACAAACAAGTTCCACATAGTCTAAGAGGGGAGGAGATATGGTCATCCTCTCATTGATGCAGCAGGTACAAGATGGAATCTTTTATATAAAGGTTTATAACAATTCCATTCACTGCAGTATCACTTCTTTGTACTTAATTTTTGTTGGATGTATGGCCCAAAATCCTCACTGGGGTGTCTTTTTTCTTAAATAACCATCCATTTGCCTTTCATACTGCTAACACTTAGGGGCACATTTACCTAGGGCCGAATATCGAGGGTTAATTAACCCTCGATATTCGACCGTCGAATTAAAATCCTTCGACTTCGAATATCGAAGTTGAAGGATTTACCGCTATTCCTACGATCAAACGATCAAAGGAATAATCGTTCGATCGAACGATTAAATCCTTTGAATCGAACGATACGAAGGATTTTAATCCATCGATCGAAGGATATTCCTTTGATCAGAAAATTGTTAGGAAGCCTATGGGGAAGGCCCTAACAGGCTAACATTGGCCTCGGTAGGTTTTAGGTGGCAAAGTAGGGGGTCGAAGAATTTTTTAAAGAGACAGTACTTCAACTATCGAATAGTCGTTAGATTCGAAGTCGAAGGTCGTAGTCGAAGGTCGAAGTAGTCCATTCGATGTTCGAAGTAGCCAAAAAAAAAATTCAAAATTCAAACTATTTTTCCTCTATTCCTTCACTCAAGCTAAGTAAATGGGCCCCAACATATTCATTAGATACAATGGGGCAAATTTACTAAAGGGAGAAGTGACTAACGTGTGGAAAATTCGCCAGTGTGATGTCAATTCGGTACTTCGCTGATTTACTATTGTGGTGGCTGGCATAACTTCGCTAGCGAAGGAGATAGATTCTAACGGTACCTCCATCCCTAATACTATCCTTTTTCAGGGTGATAGGCTGAAAAAGAGCGTCATTTTTTTTGGGGTAACCGGCTTCCACCCTACATTACCTAACATATGGCACATAAGCTATACACTGGGCTGATGTGTAGGGCAATATAACAACTTTATTTTATTTATATTTTATTGTTTCCCAGGCTTGTGTAGTGTAATGTATTTGCTGCAACATATACGTCCATTGAACTTTAACTTCCTGCCATATGCAAATTAGGCAATGCTAGCACAACTTCGCTTGGCGCAGTAACACTAGCGCAACTTCAACAGCATTCAGTGCCCTGGACACAACTTCAGATTTCAGTGAATTAGCGTTGTCCTGGTGAATCTACGCCTGGCGAAGTGTTGCGCTGTGAGCGGAGACATCGCTGGCAATTTTTCGGATGTTAGTGAATTTGCCTCAAGGTCTATTATCATTCTATTCTATTATCTATGTCTAGATAGATATACCTATTTCTACATTTGCAAATGAATAGGATTGGAGTGATGTAATATATATATATATATAGTTTCCCTCTACTACTGCCAGGTTCTTGATTACCCTGAACTAATAATAGATTGAACAGTAGAGGTTTTTGGAGTCTGTCAGGATAAGCATCTAGACAAGACCACCACCCACAAGCATCTGGACAAAGTCATCACTGAGACTTTGTTTAACTGTAAAGCACTCTCAGTTCAGGCACCAATGCACACTTTCACATTTCTTTCCCATGTGTAGGGATGTAGCGAACTGCCGATTTGATGTTCGCGAACGCCGTTCGCGAACACCGGCAAAAAATGCGAACGTTCGCGGACAGTTCGCGAACTTCGAACACCCGCTAAATTCGTTCGATTCGAACGATCGAAGGATTTTCATCATTCGATCGAAGGATTTTCATTCGAATCGAACGATCGAAACCATTCGATCGAATGCTTTTCATTCGATCGAATGCTTACAATCGTTCGAACGAATGGAAATCGTTCAATTTTTAGCGGTCGAAGGAATTCGAATGGTCGAATGGTCGAACGAATCGAACGCGAACCCAAATTGGCGAACGTCGCGCGACGTTCGCGAACATTCGGCGAACGGTCGAAGTTCGCGCGAACAAGTTCGCCGGCGAACAGTTCGCTACATCCCTACCCATGTGTGCATTGACATATGACATTGAGAAGATGTAGGAAAAATTCAAGTGATCAGGCCGTCTTTTCCTTTTTTTCAGGGTGATAGGCTGCAAAAATCCTAAAAAAAACATTTTTGTGTAACCGGTTTCCCCCATACATTTTCTAACATATGGAACATTATTTTACAGTGGGCTCATTTGAAGGGCATTATAACAACTCTTTTGAGTTTATTAAAGGCATCCTGTCATCGGAAAACATGTTTTTTTCAAAACACATAAGTTAATAGTGCTACTCCAGCAGAATTCTGCACTGAAATCCATTTCTCAAAAGAGCAAACAGATTTTTTTATATTCAATTTTGAAATCTAACATGGGGCTAGACATTTTGTAAATTTCCCAGCTGCCCCTGGTCATGTGACTTGTGTCTGCACTTTAGGAGAGAAATGCTTTCTGGAAGGCTGCTGTTTTTCCTTCTCAATGTAACTGAATGTGTCTCAGTGAGACATGGGTTTTTACCATTGAGTGCTGTTCTTAGAGCTACCAGGCAGCTGTTATCTTGTGGGAGCTGCTATCTGGTTACCTTCCCATTGTTCTTTTGTTTGGCTGCTGAGGGGAAAAAGGGAGGGGGTGATATCACTCCAATTTGCAGTACAGCAGTAAAGAGTGATTGAAGTTTATCAGAGCACAAGTCACATGACTTGGGGCAGCTGGGAAATTGACAATATGTCTAGCCCCATGTCAGATTTCAAAATTGAATATGAAAAAAATCTGTTTGCTCTTTTGAGAAATGGATTTCAGTGCATAATTCTGCTGGAGCAGCACTATTAACTGGTTAATTGTGGAAAAAAATGTTTTTCCCATGACAGTATCCCTTTAAGGTTCCCTGGACATGTCTACGTATCAGTGTAAATGTAATGTGTTTGATGACTTGTAACATAAAGATGTCCATTCAAATTTAAATTTCCTGCCATATGCAAATTAGCCAGAGCGCAAGACCTCTAATGAATTTGCGCTAGGGAGAATTGAACGCTAGCCAGGGTCGATCCTGGCCCCTCTGCCGCCTGAGGCAGCAGCAGTTGCTGCTGCCCCACCTCCCCCGGAAATTCGCTCATTTTTGCTGCCCCTGGTACCTAGTGGGGTGCTGCCGACTGAGGCGACAGCCTCAACTTGTCTCATTGGCGAAGCGCCCCTGACACTAGCGCATCTTCACTTTGATTTGCTTCCATTGCCGAAGTAACGCTAGCTAAACTTTGCACTTTAGTAAATTAGCGTTGTCCCAGCGAATTTTTGCCTGCCGAAGTTTTGCGATGGGTGCAAAGTGATCGCTGGAGATTTTTCGCTCTCGAGTAAATCTGTCCCATAGTTCAAGAATAGAGCTGTGACCAGTAAATGGCATGAGACTGACTTTCTTCTTTTCCACAGTGCTGGTTGCACTAGCATTTCCCTAATTTAAACACTGCCAATTATAGTTAAAGCTGCTGTTGTTAAAAGATATATAAAATAATCTCTTCCCATTAATTTTATGTTTGGATCTCTAGGCCGACCAGGTTCTTTATCTGGTCTTGCCCTACCCATTTACGGGTAACACATCAAGGTCTGTTCAACTGCCTGACGCTTTGAAAACAAGAGCTAAATGTTCCTATGATGTATAAAACAATTTTTCTTTTTTTATGTTACATGATATAGCAAAAGTGGCAGATCACATCTGGTTTACTTAAAAAATAAACACAAACATATATGAAACATGCAGTTTATTAGATATACAGTACAATGAAGTCAGTTATGAGAAATAGCAATTGCACGGGAAGGACAAAAAATGTTGCTTAGGGTTTCTTTGCTTGAACAATAAGTAAGGTAAAGGAGCATGTTCATACGTGGTTCAGTAGCTAGCATTTGGTCAGTAGTGGTAGTAGTGGCTGTGTAGGTATTGATAGCAGAAACAAAATAGCAAAACACAATTTGTCACAACAGAAGTGTTACTCACAGGACAAGCTTATTGAAGTTAAACATGCAATGTACAATTTATCTGCTGTTATACAGACTAAAAGTAACTCAAAACTTTAAAGAAATTGAAAATCAAAAGTAATGGTATGGACATTATACATTTTTCTTTAATCATTTTTTTTAAAGTACAACTCCTACTATGCCAAGCCCTGGTCAAAATGAGATGTTATAGCATTGACCTGCTCCAACTTCTGTGAAAAGAAAACCTCTCCCAACCCATTGTGTTCCACTGTAATAGTGGATAATATAGGGCAGAACAGAAAAGGTTATGGATGTCCTTGGCATTGGCAAAATATACCCAGTTTATTCCAGTAATGCTCTCCATAAAATTGTGAATGCATGCAGAAATATTCAATAACTATATTCAATCTGGTATGCACATAATGTGTTGGTGAACAATACTGATGCACTGTGTAACATGCTATAGAAAAGGTAACTTGTTAAGGGGCCAATAATCATATTTCCAACTGAGAGAAAAGTAAGGGGTCTAATTACCAACTTTATTTTGTTTTAATAATCTTGACATGAAAAAAACAGAGGACATAGTCTAGCAGGCAGAAAGAGATTTTGCTGGATTAAAGAAGTCAGGTTAATAGTTCATTTTGCTTGAAGAGGAAGAAGATGTTGTTGAGATAATCGCGACACCTTGTCTGCTTCCAGAACTGAAGCCTCCACCTCCACCCATGCCGTAGCCTCCTCCACCTCCACCTCCAGCAGAATATCCCCCTGAAAATTGGCCACCTCCGCCTCCTCCATATCCTCCAGCTCCAAATCCTCCACCTCCTGCACCACCAGCTCCATATCCTCCACCTCCTGCACCACCAGCTCCATATCCTCCACCTCCTGCACCACCAGCTCCATATCCTCCTCCACCAGCTCCAAATCCTCCACCTCCAGCTCCAAATCCTCCACCGCCAGCTCCAAATCCACCACCAGATCCATATCCACCACCACCAATTGAAGTGGAACCGCTGATCACAGCTGCAAGTAAAAATACAGAGGATGCCAGTTAACTATATTTATTGCATTACATACAGTATCATTGCATAGCCCATTATTGGAGGAATACTTACAAATGCTGACAGGATTTTGAATCTCTCCTGTTATCCTGGAATAAAGTTATTCAAACAATTACAAAAGAAAGTTATACCATGATATTCACTACAGAGAATTACATACAGTATCATGTTCTAGAAATTAAATTTACAAATAGGTGGCTGTTTTGTAAGATAACCAATAAATAGGTTAATTCAGGGAAAGACTATTAACAGAAGAGCATTTGCATGTGTCTGTATGCTTATATGAGCATTATCATGCATGCATGTGTATTTGCACATATATGACAGTTTGCATGGGAGATAATGAGACAAAATATTAACATACATTTCAATAACAAGCATCAATAATAACAAGCATCAAGAGTACAGCTTGCTGAGAAGGTCATACCTGCATTCTTCTCCTTCTAGCAGTTTTCTGTAGGTGGCAATTTCAATATCCAAGGACAGCTTGATGCTCATCAGTGTTTGGTACTCATGTAATTGCTTGGCCATTTCCTCCTTTGCCTTCTTTAGGGCTTCCTGAAGTTCATCTAATTTTTTTTGTGCATCTTTTACAGCAAGTTCTCCACGTTCCTCTGCCTCTGTGATAGATATCTGCAGATTGGCACACTGGGGGAAACAATTATAAAGTTGCTGAATGCAAAGCAATTGGTGTAGAATAGATATAACACAAAACCATGACTAAAAGCAAGCTTATGGAAAACTAGATTTAAGATACAAGAATTCTAGTTTTATTATTCAGCCCTCAGTACTGGTACACCACTTTCTCTGGACAAGTTTAACAAAGAAGCTGTTAGAACAATCAACTACAGTATAAGTCAACTATAAAACTATTTCCATATTTAATAATGTGGTTTCAAAATTATGGGTTTGGGTCTAATGTAGGAGCGGACAAAGCAGTGCCTGGGATGGGCCAGTTTGGGTGAGATTTGCATCAAATACCTGTTTACTCTCCTAGATTATACTAAAAGCCTACCTTTAGATATTTGGGGTGGGCTCGTAATTGCCCCCCTATGATGGAACTGTTACTGAAGGGAAGTGTTTTCAAATCTCTGAAACCTTAGTATTAGCTTAAGGGTGCCTTGACCAAATATTCGACCTCAAAGTGAGGCTTGAACAGAAAAAAATTGCTGTTTTGAGGGCTGTGGCATTCAGGGTGATTTGACACTACAAATACTGTATTTGTGATATAAATAATATCTAATTTAGGCAGTCTACTTTTAAGTTATGTCAACAGGAAGGACCAATGTCATAATGATTCTTGCAACATTAAACACAGATGCCAATGGACGCGGTAACAATCAAAATGGCTCATGTGCAATCACCTTAAAGTTCATTTCAAGGATACATTTTTTATTTTCCTTTGCATAAAGGAAATATTACATGTTATATATATATATATTTATATTTTTCGATGAAGGTTTGCCTAAGAGCTTTCGCTTAGACACTAATAGTGATGGGCAAATTTGCGAAACGGCGCCGGCGTCTCGTTTTTGACGCCGGCGCCCGTTTTTGACGCCGGCGTCCATTTTTTTCGAAAAAATTTTTTTCACGCCGGCGAATTTTTGACGCGAATTTTCGCGGGAGTTTTGCAAATTTATTCACTGGCGGCGAATCACGCAAATTCACCGCGAATTTGCGCCTGGCGAATAAATTCGCCCATCACTAGACACTAATGTTATCTTAACTTTGCTTGCCAAAAAAATGTTTAAGAGACGTCAAAGCAGAAACAAATCGATTATTCTGATTTGTTTCATGTAGTCAAAAACATATCTGGTTGCAATATTTCCAATGTACCTGCTTCTTCACATTTTCAATCTCAGCCTTTAATCTCTGGATCATGCGATTCAGATCTGCAATTTCAGTCTTGCTACTTTTGACTCTATCTCCATGCTGACCTGCTGTTGCTTGTAGCTGCTGGAACTAAAAGTGTCAGGTGCCAAAGTTATTAATGTGGCCTTTAATTGTTTCAGTTCTTTGCAAATGACATTTGTGGTAACATTGAACAACATGGTGAGATGTTTTTACCTTAATGGCACAGGCAGCTTCAGCCTCAGCTTTGCTCTTGTTGGCTATTTCCTCATACTGACATTTCACCTCTGCAATGATGCCATCGAGATCCAGCACCCGGTTATTGTCCATAGACAGAACAACAGAGATATCTGAAAGCTGACTTTGAAGGTCTTGAACTTCCTGCCATTTAAATAGAAAATGGTAAAATTATATTTTTTTTTCTAAAAAAAGAATGATACATTCTAATCATTTCATCAGGAACGCATATTGCCAAAGGCAAACAAGTCTTGAATATGTTGCGAGCATCAAATGATGGAGGAAACAAACAGACTTATCCTTGGTGAATTCTAAATCCAACAAAAGCAAAAAATTGGTGTAAAAGTAAAAAAAATCTTTATTTATAAAGTCATTAAACATATCACCATCATCATCAGCCTATGATTAAGTTTCCCTAGGGCACAAAACACATAGGGCCGATGCAGATGTTAATGCTTTTTACTTTTATTTTTGTGGTCCTTGTGGAATTTCTGAGTGATTGTCCACCAATTGTTTATTATTGATGGATTACTGCAAAGGGTTTAAGACTGGTGCACCCGGACCACCCTTTTGATTCGTTGAGTTATTCTGCATTAGACTTTTTTGTGCCCTTTCTCTCTTTAAAATTTAATTTTAGAGCCTGACGTGACACCAGTGTAATTACAATGTCAAATACAGTTGGTTAACTGCTCAACATTCCATAGTCACATACAGAGGGTTAGTATTGACTGTGTAGATAAACACTGGCATGTTCTAACATGCAGCCCACATTGGTCATAGGACTGGCTGGACGAATATTCAATGACCAAGTTCTGTTTTGACAAAACATTGGAAGAAATGATGACATACAACCCAAGTTCATTTATCAGAAGGAGGAGACTAAAATTACCGCTTCATATAGTGTCCTGAGGAAGTTGATTTCATCAGTCAAGGCATCGACTTTAGACTCCAGCTCCACTTTGTTCATGTACGCCGCATCCACATCCTAAACACAATACATGTTGAGTTCATTTAAGGAACACCTCCGTAAAGTTAAGTGACAATGCTTAAAAGGTTTGATTACAAGATGCTTGATAGATTGTTTTAGGTTACAGAGACAAGGTCTTAAGAAAATGTATTTGCAACTAAACACAGTCTTGTATAGGAAATGTTCTACAAAGTTGTAAAAGTTATATTAGCTGTTAGTAAGTTAAAGACTATATTTTGTATCATTGCCATTCTGCTTCTTCTCAGCCAGCAACTGACAATGCCTTGTGGTTGTCTCAGCAAGAAAAAAATCCCTGGTCCCCAAATCAGGTTGATATAAATATTGAATAGATCATTATGCTGGCCAACAGCAGAGGTCCCTAGCAATGGTCCAATGCAGTCCACGTCCAACATGATTTTCTAACCTTTTAAAGATATGTGACTGATTTGGGTTTGAATATGGGGTGCAAGACATATGTAGGCCTCATATGCAGACCTAATCTAGAGGGGATGGGTTGGCATTTTATATTGTTGGCGTGTGAATGTTCAGATTAAGGTTCCAAGTTAATTGTTATTCTATCATACAGCAGTCTAAAAAATATCCTTATGTTATCAGACCTGCCATTACTTTTTGGCTTTTATTTTAAATATTGTTTTAGTACCATAGTTAAAATGACTACCTAATTAACTACTGAAAACCCTTTTATTGGAATAGCATTTCAATGGAAATCTAAACCTACGGAGAGCAAATATATAACATATATGCTTTACTAATAT
This sequence comes from Xenopus petersii, assembly GCA_038501925.1. Taxonomy (NCBI): domain Eukaryota; kingdom Metazoa; phylum Chordata; class Amphibia; order Anura; family Pipidae; genus Xenopus; species Xenopus petersii. The sequence continues at coordinate 37,667,473 of CM076674.1, forward strand.
ATTCTGTGATTAAACCCCAGTTTCTCTTCATCATTGCAGTACATTTCAGAACCCACCTTTTTGAGTACAACAAATTCATTTTCGGCAGTGGTACGCTTGTTAATTTCATCCTCATATCTGCAGAGATGAAACAAATGATAACATGCATTTAACCCTCACAATGACTTAAATCATCACTAATGATTAACTTGCAGGAACTTTTCTGGCATTAAAAAAACACAAAGAACAATTTATAATGCAACTGCCATTATTTTATTCAACCATATAGTTTGCACAACTAAATTTCCTTTGTGATCCTAATTACATGTTGTTGCTCTATGTATGTTGTCACTAATTTATGTCTGTGTGGGAACTGGGTTGACTAGTTATTTCTCTGGCTTTCAGCCACAATTAAATACATTGAGAAAAATAAAGTGCTGAGATCTAAAAGTAACATATTGTGATTTCTAAAATCAGTAACCCCCTAGCATGACATTCAATGCAATCAAAGAACTGTCACAAACAAGGAAGACAGTATTTCACAGGATATATTAAACATTGCAGCTCTGGTTTTGGTACTGAGCTCTCAAAAATTGCACATAAATCAGCAAATTCACAAGCCAGTCTAAAGGAAAACATATTTTGCAGATTTGAAATGCCTCCTATTTAAAGCACATCCCATAAATAATAACTGTATATAATATGCTTTTAAACAGATACAATAATGTATTTTCATTTACTCAATGAGCATTAACACAATGCTGTTCAACAAGACACTGCTCAGGCAGGATGTGGACCTCTGAGAGATTTTCTTGTTGACACAGTCTACATAGACCTTTTTATATAACATCATTGCTTTATAATAATCCCTCACCCAAACATGTCAAATTCTAAATAACTGGTACACAGCATCAAAACTATTGCTTATCACTAACTGAAACAGCTAATTCAGTTACTGTAGCGTAGGTTGACATAATTAGCCTCCTGATACCTATAAATAAAAACACTATTGTATTGATATATTCCCATACCATATATCTGTAGTTAGCCTAATATATTAAAACAGACTTGTTCGGTTTTATAACAGACATCCAAACCTACTTGTTTTTGTAATCCTCTACCAAATCTTGAGTGCCCCTCAAATCTGTTTCCAGGCGATGTTTGTCATTCTGCAGCCCATCCAATGTACGTCTCAGATTGCTGATGTAAGCTTCAAAGAGAGGTCCAATGTTGCTTCTCTTTGAAACACCTTTTTGCCCATGTTCTTGCAAAAGTTCCCATTTTGTGTTCAGTACTTGGTTTTGTTGCTCCAAAAATCTGACCTAAACTCAATGGTAAACAAAGCAAACCGAAATGCAATAATAATGATATTGTCAGTCTGATGTGTCTTCACATTTTGTACAGTTGTTATTTTTAATAAAGAAATCAAGAATATGTTCTTCACCTTATCTATGAAGGAAGCAAATTTGTTGTTGAGGGTCTTGATTTGCTCCCTTTCTTCTGTCCTCACTTTTTGAATTGTTGGATCAATGTCCATATTTAATGGTGTCAGAAGGCTCTGGTTAATGGTAACTTCCTGAATTCCACCAGGGGGGCATACAGGAAAATTCATGCCACCAAAGCCACCATCTAATCCTCCTGGACCACCACCAAATCCCCCACCACCAAATCCTCCACCTCCAAATCCTCCACCACCAAATCCTCCACCACCAAATCCTCCACCACCAAATCCTCCACCTCCTGCTCCACCGCCATATCCTCCACCACCTGCACCACCACCAAATCCTACACCAGCAGCTCCACCAAAACTTCCACCTCCTCCACGGACACTGCCTGTACTAATGGCAGTCTTTCTTGTTCCTCCAAGACTATGGAGGCTTTGAGAACTAAAACCAGCACCTCCACCATGTATGAATCCTCCTCCACCACCACCAGCACCACCCCCACCCATTCCTTTAGACATAGAAGTTGAACTAAAACTAATTCTACCTCCACCACCTCTACTAAAGCCACCGCCTCCACCACCAATCGATGCAGAGCTAAAGGTCTTAGTGCCCACTACAGACCTGCTACCAAATGACTGTTGACCCCTATTCATTGTTGCAAAGATAAAGAAACAGCTATAAGTAAGAAATGAATAGCCTGAAGTACAGAAGTAGGCGTCAGAATGAAGGGAGTCTAAGCCCCTCTGACAAGAAAGAGTTCTCTTTCACCTTTATATAATTTTTGAAAGTGGGTTTGGCTGCCTTGGGAATCATAAGATCAATTTACTGTAATCATGGGCTTGGCAACTTTGGCATGCCTGGCAGCACATATTTAGTGGATTGATAAATTGGGACACACCTCTTAATGTAAAAAAAAGTATTAAAAATTACCTCACTTGGAGGCTTTGGTGTTATGAAATCCTTTTATCTGCTAAATTAAGGATGCATTTTGCTAGAGATGTTCCAAAATTATCCTCAGGCTACCATTTTAATACAAGGCATGCATATTTTACCTCTCTCTTTGTGTTATCCACAAAATTATGTGCCAGCATATTAATATAAATATGCTGACTGAAAAATAAATTGCTGTGAATCACACTTTATGCTTATTAGTTTATTAGAATGGATTTTTATACTAAATAGCTGCTCTTCATAATCAAGGTATTTCCAGCCGTCAGCTATCTAGCTTTTATTCATCTAATGCTTTCTGTTACTATGGGGTGCTGCACTCTAAGGTACTCAGTACCCAGAAAATGTGAAGATTACAAGATGATTCCTACCAGGAGCTGAGATTGCTAGGATCCTTCAGTATGCCGAGGCACAGAAGCAGAAGTCAACCACAGCTACTGTCCAACAGGACCTACAGCATGTCACCAAATGAACTTGAGACTTTATAGTGCTGAGACCCACTGGAAGCCGGGATTAGTATCTTAGGTAAAACCCTTGGTACCGAAATTCGAAATATTGGGCATGATGTAGAGTTGATGCAAATGAGAAATTTCTTTCCACTTTCCCTTTTGATGCTGGCTTGTCTGTAATAATTAGCTATTAGCTAAGATCCAAACGCTCTGCTTATCAAGAGATGCAAATATGACCTGACATTGCTAATATTAGAGTTCAGTTGCACAAGTATATGTTATGGGTGAGGCTCTGTACTGCATTGCTGGAATGAGAAGGTCCTGTGTTACATATTGGAGAACTGGGAAAAATGTAATTTGGTAGCTGTCTGTGCAGCATAATTTACTAGCAGAGCACATTTGCATATATTTTTACTCAATTTTAGCACTAACCCATTTACACAGCATTGCGAAAATCTTTTTTAAATCTGTAAACAAACAACCAATTTTTGATCTATCTATCTATCTATCTATCCAATCAAAGCTGAGTTATAAGCAAATCCAAAAATAAAATCTGTGGCTGTGAAACTAAACATATTTGTTGTTGTTGAAGAACTAGCACTCGGGAAAAGTTCTCATGAACTAAAGTGTACAAGTGCGTCTGATATTTGCGTGGATAATCTCTGGCATTTTTCCAGGTTTCAAGTTTTAGGGTTTTTTAATAGTTTACAGATCTGTGGTTCAATCATAGAGAAGGCTCATTGCAATGGAAGTTATGCCTTACGCAATTTACACCAATCTGTCAAAATGGACACCGCAGTGCTTGTACTAACTCTAACTGGTGTTCTGACTAAGCGCTCCTTACAACTGCTTAAAGTCTCCCTGGAATGGGAATCCCACAGGTTTCTTGTTCACTGACTTACATATGCACTTGGTCTGTGCTGGTCAACAATGATCCATAGGGAGAAACTGGGGGCAATGATCCAGAGGGAGAAACTGGGGGCAGGGCATGCCACATAGGGGACTCAGGTATCAGACCACCTACAACATCTGGGTGTCATCCAACTAAATAGAACCAGGCCTTCACTGAAAAAAAATTAGACCAGCTTGTCTCCCTGGCCCTCTCCAGCCCTGTGGTCCCTAGCAAGTCCCTTACAAAAGGTGAGAGATTTAACAAGACTGAACTTGAATTAAAGATACATTACATTTATTTTTGGGTTCCATCATATCACACTCAGGACTCTATTTATTAATGTTGTGCAAAAAATGGATTTATTGACACACATCACCCCATGGTATCATGCAAAATCACATGCATATGTCAAGTGACAGGAATGTGTAGCTGAGTATAACATTCTGTTTTAAAAAACGGTTTAAAGTGTTCCCTGTCTGAACTTGTCCCAATGACTTTAGGCTGAGGTGGAGTAAAATTATGGAGTGAATCAAAATACACCTACTATACAGCACATACCCCCTCCAGCTACTGCAGAAGTTCAGTTCATTAGATAGCATTAACTTCATTTTCATTATATGGAGGAAAGTGCAGTGTATGTATAGTTCATCAGCAACTAAATTCAAGTAGTTCACTCATAATTTGTAGATTCATTCTAAAATACTTCAGTGTTCTTGGCACAAATGCTCTACCATTAAACACACTTTCTAGTATGGTCTATACCTTAGCAATCCTAGATGTGAATAGTACATTCATAGTACATTGAAAACACTGTCCCATTTCAGTTATTTAGGAACTGAGCTGTGGTGTAAGGATTATTTATATTATCGTGGTTGAACCTTATAGAATTTTTATGTTCAAGCACAATCAAACTTCAGCACCCACTTACTTGACTTTTACCAAGTACCAGTGCTTTTCAATCCCAGGCCATCCCAATCCATTAAAGGACAATCATAAAGGCAGTGCAGTATGCAAAAAGCAATTTTTTGATACAAGTCGACATTTGCCTTACCCTCAATACAGGATTTTCCCAGTACCCAAAATTCCAGCGTGGATGGATGCATGGACGAAATGAGTTTATTTAGAGGCAAGTTTGCTGAAAAGCAAGGTCAATGGAAAGGTGTTAATGTTTTGTTTTCTCAGTGCAGGAAAATTTGTTTTTTTCCGGCTTTGATGCCACTGGCTGATTTGGAAGAAAAGGGGTGCATAATAATGATTTATGGGTTGTTTTCTGCTTTCGTTTTTTGCCAGAACAACAAACTGAAAATTTTCCTGGCAAAACAAAGTGCATGATGAAATTCTACCATGGATTCACAAATATTTGCACTGCTGGAGAAACTGCAAATTTCACTATAAAACAGTATCATGCAGAAAATATTGTTCATCCCTATCTCCTTAATATATCACAAGACCCACATCCACTCCTTTCATCCACCCTAACACTTCTTCTGGATTTCCATAGCTGAATTCCATAGCTGAAGCTCAAAGCCTACTTCTTGGCCTATTTACACAGTATCTGATTCACTCTTAGCATTTAAGAGTCAATGACCCAATTGTAGCACTCTACAACTGATGCCTGTAAGTTGCCCACCAATGTAGGCTGTAAGCTCTCTGGGTGGTGTTTACAAGCAGATCTATATAAATAAATATGATATATTGTCACAGATACACACTTACAAAGTTTAACACTGGTTTAGACAGCATTCCACAGAATTCTGCATGTAGAAAGGTGTGTCACATAGTTACATAGTTAAATTGGGTTGAAAAAAGACAAAGTCCATCAAGTTCAACCCCTCCAAATGAAAACCCAGCATCCATACACACACCCCTCCCTACTTTCATATAAATTCTATAAACCCATACCTATACTAACTATAGAGTTTACTATCACAATAGCCTTTGATATTATGTCTGTCCAAGAAATCATCCAAACTGTCTTAAAAGCATGACAATGGGACTCCTCAATTTGACCCTTCGCCTTGAGCTATCCTACTGGACCCCATTATTACATACCTTAATGCTACCAGGAGACAGAGATGGGTGTAAAATGGCCACAGCATTTATTCACATTTTATCAAATAAATAGGACCTTGCCAGATTAACCCAAGGTAATATTCTAAAGCCCCCTAGCACAAGAAGTAGTAGCGTCTGTATCAAGCAATCCACCGTGCAGTCACAGGAGAGAACCTCCTTTCTCCCTCTTCTAAACATACCTGTGCAGTAATCTGGCAAGGTCCTACCGCTACTGTGACAAATAAAACTTAAAATATAATATCATATGTGCACTGTTTTGATCCAGAGGAAGGCAAAAAACCCAGCCCAAAGCTTCAAGAGGGAAAAAATTCCTTCCTGACCCCAATGGCGATCAGAAACATTCCCTGGATCACATTAATTTAACATAAATAAATATAGTTACAGCACTTTCATGAAAATTTTCATGAAAACATCCATATTCAGTTATTATTAGATAATATGAGAACATAAAGTATAAAACTCCCAAAATTTGCAAAATGGGTGGGTGGGATGTTTCTACCTGCTCAGAAGATAAGGAAGTGAACTGCTTCTTCTCCTGACATCACATCCCTCTCTTACTCTGCCCCTGGGTCTGGCCATCTCCTGCTTAACTCTTTCCTTCTCACCTAAACACAGCTACATGTGATTCTACACATCTCTGATCTAGACCAGTATAATTTGGCTGCTTGTCATTCCCATCCTTTGTCATGCAGCCCCTGCAGCTCCAGGGCTTTCATTTAACAGAATCAGCCCGGCAGTGCATTCCACAACCTCACTGTCTTTACTGTGAAAAACCACCTACATTGCTTCAAATAAAAGTTATTTTCTTCTAGTCTGAAGTCTACTCTGGTACGGTGATCCTCTTTTTTGTTAAAAGGGTCCCCATCTATTTGTCTATATGGCCTTTAATGTACTTGTAAAGTGTAATCATGTCCTCTTGCAAGTGCCTTTTTTCCAGAGAAAACAACCCCAACCCAAACTACCCTCATAATTTAAGTCTTCCACACCTCTAACCAGTTTAGTTGCACTTATTCTCTGTACTCTCTCCAGCTCATTTATATCCCTCTTAAAGACTGGAGTCCAAAACTGCACTGCATACTCCAGATGAGGCCTTACCAGGGACCTATAAAAAGGCATAATTATGTTTTCATCCCTTGAGTTAATGCCCTTTTTTATGGAAGACAGAACTTTATTTGCTTTAGTAGCCACAGAATGACACTGCCCAGAATTTAATCTGTGCTGCCCAGAATTAACTTGTTATCTACAAAAAACCTTAGGTCATTCTCATTTAAGGAAACTCCCAACACACTGCCATTTAGTGTATAACTTGCATTTATATTATTTTTGCCAAAGTGCATAACCTTGCATTTATCAACATTGAACCTCATTTTCCAGTTTGCTGCCCAGTTTCCCAACTTAGACAAATCCCTCTGCAAAATGGCTGCATGGAACCTATAGTTCTGCACAATTTAGTATCATCTGTAAGGTCATTAATAAATAAGTTGAAAAGCAAGGGACCAAGTACAGAGCCCTGTGGTACTCCACTAACAACATTAAAAACTAGCATTAAAAAATGCTCCGTTTACCACCACTCTTCTTTTAGCCAGTTCTCTATCCAGGTACAAATACTATGTTCCAGGCCAACATTCCTTAATTTAACCAGTAACATTTTGTGTGGCACTGTATCAAATGCTTTAGCAAAGTCTAAGTAAATCACATCCACCGCCATCCCAGAATCAAGGTCTCTACTTATCTTCTCATAAAAAGAAATTAAGTTAGTCTGGCAAGATCTATTACGCATAAAACCATGCTGGCACAAACTCATAGTATTATGATTTGCTATGAAGTCCAGTATCTTATCCTTTATTAACTTTTCAAGAAGCTTTCCTACCACTGACGTAAGACTAACTGGCCTAAAATTTTGAACTTGAGTATGGGATCCCTTTTTGAATAGAGGCACCACATTAGCAATTCGCCAGTCTCTCGGCACCTTGCCAAACCTCAATGAATCCTGAAAAATTAAGTAAAGAGGTTTGGCAATCACAGAGCAAAGCTCGCTAAGTACCCTGGGATGAATACCATCAGGTTGTTTATCTTAACATTTTCTAGTCTCTTTTGAATTTCCTCATGTGTGAACCATGCATCATTAGTTGTATTACCAGAACTGAGACTATTAATAAGGAAATCTTCATTAAATGGTTCCTCAAGGTCACTTGTGTGCATTGATATAAAGTACATTGTAAGCATTTAATCGGTACTGTATATCAAATTGATTAGCATTGGAAGCATCCAGCAATCATGTCACTGGGGCTCAGCTTCTCTATCGTTCACCAACAAAGGAGTGCAACTTGTAATGGGGTGCTAACTGTGTGACCCTAGCCTTGGCCAATGGATTGCCACCCTTTAAATGTCCTGTTTATTTTTATGGACACTTTACCTTTGGAATACCGACCCACTATCACTACAACAGTAGACTGCTCTCTATTTTTTGCTCTTATAGCACCTCAACATACAGTAGGATTATGGATGGACAAATTTGACCCCTTCCACTTTGCCAAAAATTTGCAAAACATTTTCCAACTGCTTTGAATTCAATGGGGTGCTTGTCACACAACATTTTTCAAACCATACAACATTTTTATAAACAGAGCAAAAATTTTTAAAACTATATATTAGAGTCTATGGGTGTTTTTTCATGGTGAAACACGGCAAATATCCATTTCGCTGCATTCGTGATTTTAGAGAAATAATTGTGGTTTCAGAAATGAACGTTTCACATTCATGTTCCAAGTGTAATACACAAATACACATGATAATAAAAAGATCCTACTCACCTCATATTATTCTTCATAGAAAGAGAAGAGAAACAAACATACTTGTCAGTTTACCTTCTCTCTCTCACTGAATCATTAACACATTTACATGTACAGATACATCATATTATAATTTATGTCCCGACAATCATGGTGGAGCAGAACTTCAGCCAGGCTTAGAAGATTCGACGAGACAATGGTCCTTTTGAGTCATAGAATATTTCTGTGGCACCTAGTGAAATATTCGCGAATTCATGTGGCTGTTAATTCAACTGAAATTCTTATTTTGATTTCATCATGAATATAACTGCCTCTTTACGGGTGTATGTATTATTTTGTGATTGGCCACGATACTAAAGTTCTTCCCATTCATTGTCCAAAAGCTGTGTTTGATGCTAAAAAAAAGGTATTTTAAGCATTTAATAATTTTGTGAAAAATTTGTGTGCATTTTAAATATGCGTTCTTAGGTGTTTTTCAGGTTCTTCTTGAGAAAAGCCATGAAAGAATAACAAGAATGCAAGTAATTGATGGTTTGAAAAACCAGGCTGCCTTTTACGAAATAAAAGAAATATTATGGCATCTCAGGTGTGCAGTTAGACAGGTAAAGGAATATTTGATGTATGGCTGTCACATGTACTACTGCAGCAAAGAAAACATAATGAGAGGCAGCAATCTAAATATTGCTGATTTTATGCCCCAAGTATTATTTCATGTTATTGTGGAGAAACAGTAACAGGAGGTTTTTATTGTTACAGTTGGTGCTTAGTATAGGGTAAAGGGGATGCCTAGAAAGGCATAGTATTAGGATGTGTCTTTGTACGGGTTATGAAAAAACAAAAAGATTCTTCTTTTTATGGCCCTATTTCACTGACCACACCTTATTGATGACAGGCCATCGGCCCGCTATTACTGGTACATGCCCTCTTCTGTCATCTTGCTTATAACAAAATAGGAGGGCTATGGGAGGGTTAAAGAGAATGTGTGTAGGCAGCCTTGAGATATGGCAGCTAATGCAAGACCCAAAATTATTGAAATGACCATATCATTTGCTTCTGTCAGTTGCAACAATGTATTTTAAAAGGCGCAATAATTAAAAAATTAAAAAAATAATTAAAAAAAAATGTATTTTAAAAGGCACAATAATTTAAAAAAAAGTTTTAAAACTTCTCCCAAATTCTGTACAAGACACAGGGTGTAAATGAGTATTCTTGCATTCTAATACAGGTATAGGATCTATTATACAGAATGCACAAGACCTGGGGTTTTCTACATAGGGGATCTTTCTGTAATTTGGATTACAAAACCTTAATTCTGCTAAAAAAAAAAATTGAAACATTAAATAAATAGGATTGTTCTGCCACCAACTGGATTCAGTAGCTTCTTTTCTAACAAAGCTTCTTTGGAAGCTTTGCTAGTGCCTAAACTTGCAATATACTGATTTTATAAATGGTGACCAAGTGCCCGTTTTTGATGCAATGAAAAAGCAGACCCAACAAAATGATTTTCAGATGCAGTTTATTTAAAGATACAGATTCAACCACCTTCAGTGATGCGTCAAGTGCTTCTCCCACAAATAGCAACCCCACCAATTGCAACAGAGATAAAAAAGGCATTTTTATAGACCAACAATTTGGTAAAGAATGGACATTCATATCACAGCATAAAAGTAATATCAAATCCGAGCAGCAGTTGATCGTGGGTTGGCATTTTCCACTGGCAATTCTTATGTTTCATTATCAAGACGTTAATTCACTAACATGGGTCATATGGCTTATGCCCAGCTACCCTTAAAGGGATACTGTCATGGGAAAAAATGTTTTTTTCAAAATGAATCAGTTAATAGTGCTGATCCAGCAGAATTCTGCACTGAAATCCATTTCTCAAAAGAGCAAACAGATTTTTTTATATTCAATTTTGAAATCTGACATAGGGCTAGACATATTTTGTCAATTTCCCAGCTGCCCCTGGTCATGTGACTTGTGCTCTGATAAACTTCAATCACTCTTTACTGCTGTACTGCAAGTTGGAGTGATATCACCCCCTCCCTCCCCCCCCCTAGCAGCCAAACAAAAGAACAATGGGAAGGTAACCAGATAGCAGCTCCCTAACACAAGATAACAGCTGCCGGCAGATCTAACAACACTCAATAGTAAAAACCCATGACCCACTGAGACTCCTTCAGTTACATTGAGAAGGAAAAACAGCAGCCTGCCAGAAAGCATTTCTCTCCTAAAGTGCAGGCACAAGTCACATGACCAGGGGCAGCTGGGAAATTGACAAAATGTCTAGCCCCATGTCAGATTTCAAAATTGAATATAAAAAAATCTGTTTGCTCTTTTGAGAAATGGATTTCAGTGCAGAATTCTGCTGGAGTAGCACTATTAACTGGTGCGTTTTGAAAAAAAACATGTTTTCCGATGACAGGATCCCTTTAACAATAACAGAATTATTCAGGGTCTGATCCACTGCATCATGCCTATTAGTTGCATTTCCGTATCCATAGAAAGAAACCCCTGACAACTTTACATTCTATAGGGCTGGAAAGTGTTTTCTATATGAGAAAATGCAATAAACCTTGTGCATGAATGGGCAGGACAAGACTCTAATATTATAAGGTCATGTTAACAGACATTTGTCATTCTTGGTGTGTCCCTGATTGGTTATTTGCAAATGACCTATGTATTTGTCTGGTTAGGAAAATAGATGCGGCTGAGTTAAAACGAGACAGAGTAGACAGAGAATCAGCAGTTGCTGAAGATGGTTGTTATTTTTTCTGACTGGGGTTTTTTAAAGTAAATCCTACATATCTAATAGCCTGGTTTGGTACAGGAGGGTCCGCAGGGTTTTGCTGACTGTGCACACTTGGGAGCACACTTGGGGGCTTCTACTCCTGCAAGGATACTGCCACTGTTTTTCAAGTTGCATGAAGATATACATTCAGCATTTGCGTTTCCAAGCTTTCCAGTACTGTACACAGCTGCAAATAAGAAGCAAACGTAATGAACTGAACATATTGCTGAAAAATTAAAATCATCTTGATTGATTAGAGCAGAGTGATACTTACATATTTTGACATCATTAGTAATTTCTCCATGCATTCTAAAAGGAAAGATAAAAAAAATATGAACTGATGCTCAGGCTATTCTATTGTTCTTCTTTGGACTGATGGATCAAATCTTGTGCAGTTACTATAGTTATTTACCCCCATTAGCCATTGGCATAACATGTTCGCTCTGTACTGCAACAGAGGCCCACACTCAAACCACTTGCTGGAAAATTTGTATTAAATCTGCCGAAACGTATTTGTATGTTTGTTAAACCGGGATTTGGAAAAAAAGAGATGGAATTCAAATACAAATATTACTAGAAGCTATTTTATGCCATCATTTCTATTGGCAGGCACTAATATATAATATATATCAAACATGTTTACATCCTGCAAGATTAGATTATCATCTAGAGATGTTTTTATGTAAAAACTCCACACTGCATAGGATTTGTATATTTTGCTACATGACCCATAGAGCAGTTGGGTCAGCAAAGTATAAAACGACAATATAAATACTTTCTCAATTTCCTAACTACACAAGAACTAACCTGCTCTCCTCTCCCTCCAGAAGAGTTCTGTAGGTAGCAATTTCCACATCCAGTGCTAATTTGACTCTGAGAAGCTCCTGATATTCCTTCAACTGAAGGGCCAAGTCCTCTTTGGCTTTCTGTAACACAGCCTCCAACTCTGACATCTTACATCTGGCATCTTTCACAGTAGCCTCACCTCTGGATTCAGCATTACAAATGGTGGCTTGCAGAGCAGCAATCTTGAGGATAAATAATGTAATGAAGTGTCACTGTCATTGACTAAAACCATCCCTTGCGTAATATAATAAAATCACATATTCCCATATATGTGTTGTGTAGAAATTGACATAATCTTATATTGCAGTGATGGTACTGCTTTCTACAAATAAATAATCCTGCCTCTTATACTACACACACTACTTTTCCACTTTCACATCCCTTCATATATAAAAAAATACTTATATTATATTATTTTATACCCTCAATTATTCTTCATTCTGACCCATATGCATGATGTGTGCCCTACCATCCAGTTCCTCAACTCTCTAGCCTTCTGTGCCACCTGCACATGGCCATCAGATTGCACATTCATACTCTAAAAACATATTGTTTGACATTTATATCTTCATACATATTATATGTATACCTGTTTCTTCACACACTCAATCTCTGCCTGCAGTCTCTTTATCATGGTATGCAGGTCTTGAATTTCAGTCTTAGAGCTCCGTATATTGTCTCCATGTTGTCCTGCTGCGTCCTTCAGCTGTTGGAACTGGTGCAGAAGAGGGGAAAATCAGTGTGCTAGTCGCAATCACACTGTTCAATGAAACTTAATGATCAAGCAGTGAATTTTTCATAGGTACATATATAAAAAAAAGACCAAAGCAATGTGTTTCACTAACAAAACTCTTATTTCTAGTGTATTCATTGTTTTTGTCTTGTTTATAGCTATTAAGCCAATGATATAAATCAGGGCTATCCAGCTGAAAGTTGGTTGGCTGGAGAAGACTTTCCAAGAGATTTTTATGGCAACTGTGCCTGCTCAAGAGCAACAACAGATGTAGAATTAATTGAAAGGTAAGCATTTCATTTTAGATCTGCCTATCCAAGGCATCTACTCAAACCAACCAACCAACACAGTGCTAGGTGTCTGTATACATGGAGATTGATGTTTGAATAAACCATTATCCATTATTGTAAAAAAACAGGGGTAGTCCAAATTCCGCATCCATCTTTCATCTCTAAGCGGTCAATGGGAAACACACATTCCCTTTGTCACCACCAGGTGTGGTTTAGATGCAATTACTATAAAACTGAAGACTAAACATGAATAATAAAATCAGAAGCTTGGAGTGGGTTGTGGCAAGAAGGTAGGCCTAACCTTTTTGGCATATGCAGCCTCGGCTTCAGCTTTGCTTCTGACGGCAATTTCCTCATACTGAGCTTTACAATCTGCAATGAGGCCATTCAGGTCCAAGTCCCGGTTGTTATCCATGCACAGAACAACATTAATATCAGACAGACATTCTTGTAGTTCTGCTAGTTCCTGTAAGAAAAGGCAAACACTTTATTACTTTCCTCTTGATGATATTACTGGTTCAAGGCACCAATGAGCTATTTTGTCAATAATGATTAATTATTAATTAATTAATAGTTTATTTTAACACACAAATGATGGGAAAGCTACATAGAAGGTTTCTGTGCCTAGACACTTTACATTTTCTACGAAAACAGCACTTTCTATTTTACAAATGCACTGTTTTATTATCTGCAATGTTATCTTGTTGCATTTATTATACAGTCTTCGCCAGAACCAGATCATTGATTACACATTGATTAATTGCAATTACAAGTAAATCATGAACTCAAAAACCAACCAACTAAAAAAAAATATGAAACTATTCAACAATGTTATTCAGGGAAGGAGAATGCCATTTTTGTTTGGGGAGGGTACCAATAAAAGGCTTTTGATTGGAGAGAGTATAATTATATTTGATGCAGTGACTTTATATGGGGAGGTTTAGTACCGCATCAAAGACGCTCCTCAAGAAGTTCATCTCATTTCCCAAGGATTCCTCTTTGGCTTCCATCTCTGCTTTTTTCATGTATAATATATCCACATCCTTTAAAAAAGAAGAATTGTATAATTAGAACATCTGCTAGACATGCACAGGCTGGTTGAAGTTGCTACAGATCTCTTATCTGGAAACTCATTATCCAGAAAGGTCCACTGGAGGCCATCTCCCATGGAGCCCATTTTAAAACATAAATCACATGTTTTTAAATGATTTAATTTTTCATCTATAATAACTAAACAGTACCTTGTATTTGATGGTAACTAAGCTGCGTGAATTCATATTGGTGGTAAAACAATCATATTTCATGTTTAACTGATTTTTTAATGTAGTTAAGGGATGGTGATCAAAAAGAACACCTTAGGCAAATTTACTAAAAGGCGAAGCAAGCAAAAATTTGCCAAAACGGCAATTCACAGGGACATTAGCAATTTACTTAAATGCATAGAGGACAATTCACTAGCGAAAGAGGTCAGCGCTAACAAAGTTTCGCTCCCTTTCACCAGGCAAATTTTTGCTCAAGCGAAAGATCGCTACTATGCAAATTCATCAAAACTTTCAACTATGCTACCCTCTTAGCTACAGGTTATACCTGGCGAACTGATAAGATGAAGTTACATCCTCCTCAATCTTATGTTATGTCAGTGGCATTATATCCTGTACGCCAAAAAGTCATAAAAAAAAGACAAAACATTGGCGTTTTTTCATATTTTAAAGTGGGATTAAAAACTGTTAGATATATGTTTTTTTTAAAAAAAATGTTTACTCATTTGAAGCTCATGCCATATTTGTTTTAGGATGGGCTCATGTCTAGGGTAATAGAGGATCTCTTTTGTCTTTATTTTGCTTCCTTGGACATTTGTAATAATAAGTGGCCACTTCAAGCATTTGCACCAACATAACAAATAAAGACATATATATGACCTATATGTACCCGCCCTGTTTAAATCGGCGTAAGTGTGTTAACAAAGTTTTGCTAGGAAGAAAGTCGGAAAGTAACACTAGCAAAAGTTTGCTTAGAAATCGCCGCACTGACTAATTTTCTCTGGCAAAACTCAACCGTATGTGCTGCGAATTAACATCCGACAAAGTTGCGCGAAGTGTGGCGGATCCTACCAAGGCAAAAATCTGCCCTTTAGTAAATTTGCCCCCATAAGTCTAGAGCATTCTGGATAATAGATCCCATATTATTGTATGAGTGAGGGTGTGTAAAAGTATTATTAGCTCACACATTATGCCAAGGGTACTGTTCACACCTATGTTGAATATATAAACATGTTTGGAAGTAAACTTGAAGAGAAACTTTATGTCTTGCAAGAAGTCCTTAGCAGAAACAAAACACAGATAACCTTGATTTACAACAGGGTCTGCTTTAACCACAAGACATAAAATAAATAATAATAAATACTGGCCACTCTGATAGGTAAATAGCCTTCCAGCTATGAATTGAATGCTCTAATAGAATTAAATACTTATGGCATCTACCTTCTTTGAAACACCTCACTGCACATTAGAATGAGTATTAATGTAATGCAGAATTTCTTCTACATCTACATGTATTAGATCTACATACACAAGAAAGACACCAAAAAAAAATGAAAGTGTACAACTAGTGTGTGTTTGCTTCAGAAACTCTAATATAGTTTATGAAAACAATCTGCTGTGTAGTCATGTGGGCAGCCATTCAAGCACAGGGCACACAGCAGATAACAGATAAGCTCTGTAGTATTCAATGGAATTCTGCTGAGCTTATCTGTTATCTGCTGTATGTCCTGTGCTTAAATGGCAGCCCCCATGGCTGCACAGCAACTTGTTTATATAAACTACTGTAGTCTACCGGAAGCAAACACATCAGGTTTATGAGTACAGAGAAACACAACAATATATTGTCATTCCTTTAAAACACACTATATTTTTTTTACTGTTCCTTTAATTCTAGTAATTTAATCAGAAGATGAATCTTACCAGATTTAAGGTGTATTGTAAAACACGCATTTAAAATGTGCTTTTTGAGCAGTTATGAAATATACAAGTCATCTGATGTATGTTGAAACGATACAATGGCAGAATTCCCACAAAAGCAGGACCAATCCAAGCCCATGAGCACATTGTGTATTATGCTATAACAAAGTGCTAAATCATTCTGCTCATGGCACAATGCATACTTTGTAAGTTACTATACCTTGGGTTTTATTCACCTGGTTGTAGACAAAGTAGTGCTGATGATGTAACATATGAGATTTAAATTGATTATTAGGCTGTGTCGACTCAGCAAAATCGTTGTTTAATTTCTACCTTGTAAAGAGCCATAAAACTAATATTTAAATTGGTTAGTATAAAAGAGCCTGTGTAAACATTATTTTTTCCGAAGCAAAAAGAAATATGGGATAAAATTTCTTACAGTAAGGGTACATATAAGTTCTGTAAGGGCATAGAATGTCTTGAATGAGTGTTTGTGAATAATTATGAATGTGTGCAGATAGATAATTGCAGTAGATTTGTCATTTTCATATAAATATTGTCCAAACGTACCTTTTTGAGGGAGACAAACTCATTTTCGGCACATGTTCTCTTATTAATCTCTTCATCGTATCTGTTAGGAAATGTATATATACAGTAGGTCAATGTCATAAGAAGAAGAGCACTGAAACTACAGAAGCTGCCAAATATTCCTGGCAGAATGATTGTCCTTTGGAAAAGTCAACAGGGCTACCAACAGTAACTTATTTTAAGGCAGCCTATTACAAAGTATATATTCCCATATAAGATATATCCCATTAATGCGTAAATGAGCCCATTCATGTTTATAATAATGGGTATAATGGAATTGGTTTGGATTTGAACTAACTTGCACTTGAACTCTTCCACCACATCTTGCATATTCTTTAGATCCCCATCTAGGTGGCATTTTTCATTCTTTAATCCTTCCAGTTGTCTCTGAAGGTTGGTAATGTAGGTATCGAACAATGGTTTAATAGTGTCTCTCCTGGAGGAAAGTTTCTGACTTTTTTCTTGCAAAAAGTTAAATTTTGTTGCCAGAATCTGATTTTGTTGTTCAAGAAATCGAACCTAAAAGCAAGGGATTAGAGAGAGAAAAAAGTAAAAGATTCCACAATATATTCCTTT
The DNA here is from genome assembly GCA_038501925.1 of Xenopus petersii. Taxonomy (NCBI): domain Eukaryota; kingdom Metazoa; phylum Chordata; class Amphibia; order Anura; family Pipidae; genus Xenopus; species Xenopus petersii. Next base: position 37,684,832 of record CM076674.1, read on the forward strand.
AAACTTGATAGATTTCGAGTTTTAAAAATCCAGTATTCCAATGCACAAACTTACCTTGTCAATAAAACCTGCAAATTTGTTGTTGAGACACTTGATCTGATCCCTTTCTTCACTTCGCACCTTTTGGATATTTGGGTCAATATCTACATTTACTGGCTGGAGGAGAATTTGGTTGACTGTAACCTGTTGGATACCTCCTGGTGGACATATCGGAAAGGTGTCAGTTCCAAAACTCTTGCTGGTACCCAACGTGGACCCAAGGACTCTCCCACTGCTGATAGAGGTCCTTTTGTGACCCCCTAAACAATATAGGCTTCCAGTGGATTTTAGCTTTCCACTGCTGTGGTAGATGGGGTTACCTCCAGCAGATGATAAAGAGCTGAAATTATATTTTGGCCCTACAAATCCTCCACCAATGGAACAAGCTGTGTAACCTTGGACATTGCATGATCCAGATTTGCTGCCCAAAGACTGTCTGATTTGGCTCATTGTACTTTCTTCGGATCTACAGCCAGGTACAGTACAGATAAAACAGGAAGCCCAAGACAATTAACCGTAATTATGAAACTAAAGTTCTCCTTTTATATGTTTTAGATAAGGGCTTGGTTGCCTAACACAATGAAGATGTATTTGTAACTCTAATAGCTTGGCTTTGGCAATTATGACACCAGGCAATCCTTCTACACTTGCTAAATACAGGTGTAAATTAAACTTATTAGCGTCTCTTTGTGTTTACAAACTCTAATGTCAAGCTAATTAATCTATCATATTGTATAAAGTATTGTATCAAAACAGGACAAAGTGACTTTATCTTCTTTGCTAATGATGATAACACACACATATGTATTTTGTGAATAAAATTTCACGTGTTGGTAGAGAGCAGTCATTCGGAGGTGTCATTTGGGTGAAACAACCCAACTTAACAACTTTGTTCTAGATGTAAAATGGAATCAGGCGCATCTACGTCTATTGAAGCAGGGCAACCCTGAAGATACCACCACCTTTTGACTAGGTGATAGCTCTAGGGTTTCCACAGCTCGCTGCCTCAATTGCTACAGTTCAATTGAGCCAAAAATTAGGGTGAATTGACTTGAATGCTTAACACCCGAAATCACCCCAGGCTGACTTGCTCCACATGAAATTGCGTTCATTTTGCATCTGATGCAGCACAGTTGCATCAGCGTCAAGGCCTGTTTTGTGCCCGGCAATGATGCTGGTATTCTGGGGGGGATCTTTGGGAACAATATGGCAGTTGTGCTCAAAATTGCACTGCACTGGCAAATGTAAATAATACCTATTATCTTGCCTCCATTATTTCGTGGGGCAATGACACAGGGGACAATTTACATAGTAACATAGTAAGTAAGGTTGAAAAAAGACACATGTCCATCGAGTTCAACCTTTTTTTTTTTTTTATTAACTACCTATCTGCCAGTTGATCCAGAGGAAGGCAAAAAAAACCATCCGAAGCCTCTCCAATTTGCCTTAGAGGGGGAAAAATTCCTTCCTGACTCAAAAATGGCAATCGGACTAGTCCCTGGATCAACTTGGACTATGAGCTATTTCCCATAACCCTGTATTCCCTTACTTGCTAAAAAGCCATCCAACCCCTTCTTAAAGCTATCTAATGTATCAGCCTGTACAACTGATTCAGGGAGAGAATTCCACATCTTCACAGCTCTCACTGTAAAAAACCCCTTCCGAATATTTAGGCGGAACCTCTTTTCTTCTAATCGGAATGGGTGACCTTGTGTCAGCTGGAAAGACCTACTGGTAAATAAAGCATTACAGAGATTATTATATGATCCCCTTATATATTTATACATAGTCATCATATCACCCCTTAAGCGCCTCTTCTCCAGCGTGAACATCTCCAATTTGGCCAGTCTTTCCTCATAGCTAAGATGTTCAATACCTTTTACCAGCTTAGTTGCCCTTCTCTGTACCCTCTCTAATACAATAATGTCCTGCTTGAGTAATGGAGACCAAAACTGTACGGCATATTCTAGATGGGGCCTTACAAGTGCTCTATACAGTGGAAGAATGGCCCCTCCCTTGACTCTATGCCCCTTATAATACAGCTCAAGACCTTATTTGCCCTTGATGCTGCTGACTGGCATTGCTTGCTACAGCCAAGTTTATCATCTACAAGGATTCCAAGGTCCTTTTCCATAATGGATTTGCCTAGTGCAGTCCCATTAAGGGTATAAGTGGCTTGGATATTTTTACATCCCAGGTGCATGACTTTACATTTATCAACATTGAATCTCATTTGCCACTTAGCTGCCCAGATTGCCAGTTTGTCAAGATCATGTTGCAAGGATGCCACATCCTGGATGGAATTAATTGGGCTGGATAATTTTGTGTCATCTGCAAACACTGATACATTACTTACAACACCCTCCCCTAAGTCATTAATGAACAAGTTATATAAAAGTGGACCCAATACTGAGCCCTGGGGGACCCCACTAAGAACCTTACTCCAAGTTGAGTATGTCCCATTAACAACCACCCTCTGTACCCGATCCTGTAGCCAGTTTCCTATCCATGTGCAAATGACTTCATTAAACCCAACAGACCTTAGTTTAGAAAGCAGTCGTTTGTGGGGCACAGTATCAAACGCTTTGGCAAAATCCAAATAGATCACATCTACTACCCCCCCACTGTCCAGAATCTTACTTACTACATCATAAAATGCAATCAAATTCGTCTGACATGACCTATCCTTCATAAAGCCATGCTGATTGTTGCTCATAATGCCATTCATTAGGACAAAATTTTGAATGTGATCCCTTAACAAGCCTTCAAATAATTTGCCCACCACAGATGTCAAGCTTACTGGCCTATAATTGCCAGGCTGAGATCGTAATCCCTTTTTAAATATTGGAATAACATCAGCTTTTCTCCAATCCATAGGCACCATACCAGATGACAGTGAATCTGAGAAAATCAGAAATAAGGGCTGGTCTAAAAAGGTAGTTTTTATTGTTTTAACCAACACAAAACAAAAGATAGTAAAACAATTGACAGTTGTGACCAGTTACAATGGTGTAGATTTTGGGTACAGATATAGTGTCTTGCATACAACAAGTTGCTGTCGCTGCCTAGGTGGAGAGGGAGGTGTCGAAATGAAGAGGTGCAGGCCACGTCAGTTTGATTGTGGGAGAGTTCTGTCTACTACCTGTTTTCCTCATCCAGTGCATGAGCACTGCCTTCTTGGAGTAAAACATGAGGGAGCGCAGCAAAATGCGAGCCACATTTGTGGGTATTATATTGTCAATGACTCCCAATAGGCAGATGACTGGCTTGACTATCTGTAGTTTGACCAGTTCAGTGGCTAGAGTCTCTGGGGAGCAGCCCAGAATTCCTTTACAGGGTGGCAGGACCAGTGGATAAAGTTGACACCTGGGGATTTCATACTGACTTTTGCCAATTTTTTTCAGTACAAGGGGGTTATATAAACCTTATACTGTATAATGTCTTTTATTGAGATTAAGAAACTGTAAGCCACATGTACAGCTTCCTCCCACTGACTTGACTGAGGTCAGGAATGGCCTGTGTCCACAGGAGGTAGGCTCTGTTAAAGTTAGGTTTGACCATAACCGATATGTTGGTATAGTCTAGAAGACAATAGTTTGGCAGGAGAGGGTTGATGGAGAGTGCACTCTAGGTTAACTGTGGCCATTACTGAGGTGAGGGTGTGGAATTGTGCCTGCAAGGCAAGTCTGAGCTGAAGGTACCTATAGAATTGTATTTGTGGGTCAGGTAGCTGCTCATGCAGGTCTTGGAATGTCGGAAATTGTGCTTTTGGTACTATCAGACAGATTTTTAACTCCTACATGCATCTGAAGGTATTTCATGTAGGTGGGGAAGGAGTGAGTTGCCCCACAGAGGAAGGTTGGGTGATAGATGTGGTAACAAATGGGGTGACAAGCAGGGCCGCCATCAGGGGGGGACAGGGGGGACAAGTGTCCCGGGCCCGGGCCTGAAGGGAGCCCGGCAGTGCTGCATTTTTGAAAGAGCCAGGACCCCCTAATGAGCGCCCGAGCCGTGCAGCCATTTCTCAGGTTGTAGAATGCGGAAGTGCCGAAAAGCCGAACAGCCGAAGCCCCGAAGCAGCGAAAAGACGCAAAGTCACGAAAACAGCTGAAATCGAAGTCCTGGAGTGGCGAAAAGACCCGAAGTCACGAAAGTAGCCGAAATTAAAGTCCTGAAGTGGCGAAAAGACCCAAAGTCACGAAAGGAGGCGAAGCTGAAGTCCTGAAGCCTTGAGTTCAATTCTACTCAACACCAGTTTTTTTTTTTAAATCCCCTGGCCATCAATGTATTATTTTAATATTCTATAGGCCCCTGCCACCAATGTTTTTTTTAAAAAACAAATTTTGGGGGCCCCAATTTTTTTTTTACTTGTAAGGGGGGCCCTGGCACCAATTTTTTTTATAAAATTTTTTTGGGGGGCCCCAAAAAAACTGTAAAAAAAATGTTTTAATTTAAAAAATAAACAAAACATTGGTGGCAAGGGCCCCTTACAAGTTAAAAAAAATTGGGGCGCTAAAATTTTTTTTTAAAAAAAAATGGTGCTAGAGCCCTCCTTACAAGTTACAAAAAAAAAATTGGGGCCCCAATTTTTTTTTAACTTGTAAGGGGCCCTTGCCACCATTATTTTTTTTTGAAAAAACATTTTTTTTAATTTTTTTTGGGGCCCCAATTTTTTTTAACTTGTAAGGGGCCCTTGCCACCAATGTTTTTTTTTTGTTTAAAAAAAAATTAAAACATTTTTTTTTACATTTTTTTTGGGGCCCCAACTTTTTTTTAACTTATAAGGGGGCCCTGACCATCAATAGCTTTTTATAACTTGTGTGTGTGGGGGGTTACTTTTTTAGGAGCTGATGTCTGTGTGGCCTTTTAACTGTGATGTGGAGTGGGTGGGATATGGGGTGGGGCTTGGGCAACAACAAAAATGTTGTTGTACGGGCCCCAAAAATGTTGTTGTACGGGGCCCCAAAAATGTTGTTGTACAGGCCCCCGTGATTTCTAATGGAGGCCCTGGTGACAAGGGTGTCAGGCAGGGTGGCCATATAAGAAGGGTGCATGTAGGCCCTCTACGGAATGTAGAATGATGCCTGGGTGACTATATTAGGGTCAGGGCCGCCATTAGAAATCACGGGGCCCCGTACAACAAAATTTTTGGGGCCCCCTGGGCCCCGCCCACACTGACGACCAAGCTCCACCCCATTTCCCGCCCACTCCACATCGCAGTTAAAAGACCACACAGACATCAGCGCTAAAAAAGTAACCCCCCCCACACAAGTTGTAAAAAGCTATTGATGGTCAGGGCCCCCTTATATACATTGGGGCCCCAAAAAAAAAAAAATTAAATTTTTTTTTTTTTTTTAAAAAATTGGTGGCAGGGGCCCCCTTATAAGTTAAAAACAAATTGGGGCCCCAAAAAAAATTTGAAAAAAAAAAAAACATTGGTGGCAGGGGCCCCCTTATAAGTTAAAAACAAATTGGGGCCCCAAAAAAAAATTTGAAAAAAAAAAAATTGTTTTGAAAAAAAAAAAAAAACATTGGCGGCAGGGGCCCCCTTACAAGTTAAAAACAAATTGGGGCCCCAAAAAAAAATTTAAAAAAAAAAAAAAATTTTTGAAAAAAAAAAAAAAAACATTGGCGTCAGGGGCCCCCTTATAAGTTAAAAACAAATTGGGGCCCCAAAAAAAATTTAAAAAAAAAAAAATTTTTTGAAAAAAAAAAAACCATTGGCGGCAGGGGCCCCCTTATAAGTTAAAAACAAATTGGGGCCCCAAAAAAAAATTTGAAAGAAAAAAAAAAATTTTTTGAAAAAAAAAATAAAAACATTGGCGGCAGGGGCCCCCTTATAAGTTAAAAACAAATTGGGGCCCCAAAAAAAAAATTGAAAAAAAAAAAAATCTTTTTGAAAAAAAAAAAAAAAAAACATTGGCGGCAGGGGCCCCCTTACAAGTTAAAAACAAATTGGGGCCCCAAAAAAAAATTAAAAAAAATAAATAAATTTTTTGAAAAAAAAAAAAAAACATTGGCGTCAGGGGCCCCTTACGAGTTAAAAAAAAAATTGGGGCCCCAAAAAAACATGTTTTAAAAAAAAAGATTGGTTGCAGGGGCCTATAGAATATTAAAATAATACATTGGTGGCCAGGAGATTAAAAAAAAAAAAAAATACACAAACTGGTGTTCAGTAGAATTGAACTCACGGCTTCAGTACTTCAACTTCACCTCCTTTCGTGACTTCGGGTCTTTTCACTGCTTCAGGACTTCGGCTTCGGCTGTTTTCGTGACTTCGGGTCTTTGCGCTGATTCAGGACTTCGGCTGTTTTCGTGACTTCGGGTCTTTTCGGCGCTTCGTGACTTCGGCTTTTTCCGTGACTTCGGGTCTTTTCGGCGCATCGGCTTCGGCTTTTCGGCACTTCCGCATTCGGCAGCACAGAGGCAAGACGTACGGCTCGGGCGCTCGTAAGGGGGGCCCGGATCTTCAAAAAATGCAGCGCTGCCGGGCCCCCCTTCATGCCCGGGCCCGGTACGCTTGTCCCCCCTGTCCCCCCCTGATGGCGGCCCTGATTAGGGTTGTAGGGGTTGGGGGAAAAGCACCATTGTATTTGGGATTGGGTGGCTAGATAATAAAAGTAAAAGTGTGGGACGGCCCCCTTTGGTAATGGGAGCAGTTTGCTTTTCCCAGGAGATATGTGGAGTGTTTTTGACCTAAATAAATGGGTTACGTTTCTCAAAAAATGAACAGGGTAATAATAAACAGAGTTTAATAAGAGGATAATAATAAACAGTGTTGGAGTTTAGGTAAGTACACCATCTTGATGATATTCACTCGTCCCCCCATAGCATCTGTATGTATGTGGACACCCAGGTATTTGAATGAAGTAGCCCACTACATGCATAGACCTGGATAAGGCAGTATGGGGGGATTCAGTCAATGCTGTATAGTTGGGAGTTGTCCCAATTAATTTTCAGTCCAGAATACTTTCCAAAGGTCTGGACTATAATCAGGAGGGCAGAGAGAGAGTCTACATACAGGGTCTCCTAAGTATATTAGGATATCATCTGCAAAGAGGGACACCTTGCCAGGATATAAGCATATTGACTCTTGTATAGCTAGACATTCTTGTATCAGAATGGCTATGGGTTCAATTGCCAGTGTGAAAAGGACTGGAGAGAGGGGACATCCCTGCCTGGTTCCCCTATTTAGGTGAAAGGACCTAGTGTAGTAGTTAGTGACAGAATAGTAACACTCTAGAAGTATAAGATAGCTGGGTGTGCTCTGCTACAGAGAAATAGTGTTGGGTAGTTCCTTTGTTGACACCCACCAGATTGTCACCGCCTGACAATTATGTGATATTATGTTCTTTTCGGATTAATATTTTGTGTACTGTGTCCATCACTGCATTATTCATGGTTTCCTATCATCTATGTTACAGTATATCACTCCATTAAGAAACAATGAAAAAGGCTATAACACCAAACAGTTTATATTTATTATTCTACCCTATGAAAGTGGTAAATGGAGAGCAAGCATGCCATTGTGATTGGGAAGCAGTAGGTAGATCAAGAATATCCTCTGTCCCACCCTACAGAGGACAGAGGCTCACTCTGCCCTGTATAATTCATTGGAACCCTTCTTAGTGTTTACATAGTACATAGTTACATAGTTAAATCGGGTTGAAAAAAGACAAAGTCCATCAATCCTCCAAATGAAAACCCAGCATCCATACACACACCCCTCCATACTTTCACATAAATTATATATACCCATATCTATACTAACTATAGAGTTTAGTATCACAAAAGCCTTTGATATTATGTCAGTCCAAAAAATCATCCAAGCCATTCTTAAAGGCATTGACTAAATCAGCCATCACAACATCACCCGGCAGTGCATTCCACAACCTCACTGTCCTGACCGTAAAGCAATTTGATTACCAATGCTTTATATCTTTACTAATTTTTAAATGACTAGGCATAACCAATCCACTCTTTAAGGTCCACTTTGGATTTAATATTAGCATTGATGTTGCTTATCAAGGGCTAGTTTTAATGCAATGAAATGCAGACACAACAGAATGATTTTCAGATGCAGTTTATTAGAGATACAGACTAAACCAACTTCAGTGTAGCGTCAAGTGCTTCTCCCATAATTAGAAACCCCATCAGTTGCAGCAAAGATAATACAAATATTTTCATAGAGGAACAATTAGGTGAAGAGTGGCCATTTCTATCACAGCAAATTGTTTATATCACATAGCACATAGCACATATCACATGGCAATTTGGAGCAGCATTTGATCATCCAAAATAATCTACAGTATGTTAAATCATTAAGAAGTTTATGGCATTCACTAATATGGGCCATATGGAATATGCCCAACGAACCGTAACTATAATAGGTACATAAGTCGTTCAGGGTCTGATCCACTACATCAAAGAGTTCCTTTCTATGGACATTGTCAAAGAGTTTTTCAGTGTCCATAGAAAGGAACAAGACCCCAAACTGATAAATCCTATAAATATATATGCTATAAGGCTGTGAAGTGTCATATATGTGAAAATGCATTGAATATTGAGTATGGATGGTCAAGACAAGACTGTAAAATTAGGATTAAATGAAATGACATTTGTTACTCTTGGTGTGTCCCAAATAATAATAAATATAATAATTTACAGAACATTATTGCAGAGTTACTGTTACATATTCATCATACTTTTGTGATATACCTTAGATCAGGTTAAATAGAGTACTGGTTATTTGCAAATGACACATGTATTTGTCTGGTTAGGAAAACAGATGTGAATGAGTTAAACTGAGAAAAGCAGACAGAGATTCAGCAGTTGCTGAAGATGGTTGTTCATTTTTTGACTGGGGTCATTTAAAGTATATTTTACATATCTAATAGCCAGGTTTGCTACAGGTGGTCCCACAGGGTTTTACTGGCAGTGTACACTTGGGGGCACACGCAGGGGCGTACTTGGGGGTATACTTGGGAGCACACACAGAGGCACACTTGGGGGCTTCTACTCCTGCAAGGATACTTCCACTGTTTTTCAAGTTGCATGAAGATATACATTCAGCGTTTGAGCTTCCAAGCTTTCCAGTAGTGTACACAGCTGCAAAGAAAAAGAAGTAAACATGTAATAATATGTAAAGATATTGCTGAAAATTATCTTGACTGATTAGACCATAACGATACTTACATATTTTGACATCATTTGTTATTTCTCCATGCATTCTAAAAGTAAAAATAAAAAGATTACGGACTGCTTGTGGAGCTATATTACTGTTCTTAATTAGGGCTGATCAATCTTGTGTAGTTACCATAGAAATGTACCCCTATTAGCCATCAACAATGCATGTTCCCTTTAAGCCAATCAGAACAGATGTAGTTACTTTGTACGGCAAAAGATGCACAAACACAAACCAATTGTTTGTAAATTCGTTTGAAAACTGCCAAAATGTGTATTTGTATTGTATATTTGTTATTTATTTGGAAAACAAATCTGTCAAAAGAGGTGGACCTAAAACAATTGCTAGAAGCATCTTTTCTATGACCATGCACCACTTATAATGGCAGGACAAGGTCATTATATTCAACATGTTTGCCTTCTGTGTAATACAAATATATCTAGAGACTGTAAATCAGTTGGAGCAGGCAAATATGAAAGCACAATATAAATACTTTCTCGATTTCTTAACTGCACAGATACTAACCTGCTCTCCTCTCCCTCCAGAAGAGTTCTGTAGGTAGCAATTTCCACATCCAGTGCTAATTTGACTCTGAGAAGCTCCTGATATTCCTTCAACTGAAGGGCCAAGTCCTCTTTGGCTTTCTGTAACACAGCCTCCAACTCTGACATCTTACATCTGGCATCTTTCAAAGTAGCCTCACCTCTGGATTCAGCATTACAAATGGTGGCTTGCAGAGCAGCAATCTTGAGGATAAATAATGTAATAAAGTGTCACTGTCATTGAATTAAACCATCCCTTGCTTGACTTAATATAATAAAATCATGTATTCCCATATAATTGACAAAATCATATATTGCAGTGATGGTACTGCTTTCTACAAATAAACAATCCTGCATCTTGTACCACACACACACACTCCTTTCAAACACTCACATCCCTTCATATATAAAAAATACTTATATGATGTTATACCATCAATTATTCTTCATTATGACCCATATGCATGATGTGTGCCCTATCATCCAGTTCTTCAATTCTCTAGTCTTCTGTGCCACCTGCACATGGCCATCAGATTGCACATTCATACTCTAAAAACATATCTTTTGACATGTATATCTTCATAAATATTATGTGAAGTGTATACCTGTTTCTTCACACACTCAATCTCTGCCTGCAGTCTCTTTATCATGGTATTCAGGTCTTGAATTTCAGTCTTTGAGCTTCGTAGATTGTCTCCATGGTGTCCTGCTGCTGCCTTTAGTTGTTGGAACTGGCACAGAAGAAGGAAAAACCAGTGAGTTAATAGTAAACACACTCTGTTCTGTTCATTTTGTCACTGTTGAAGCAGTCATAAAAAGCCCAAAACAATGCAAGCAAGGAACTAATTTCTTATTGTTAGTGTGTTATAATCTTAGCTCTTTTTTATTATGTCCTTTTTTGTCTTTTTATCCATGCTATTTAAGAGGTGGTTCAGCTTTCAGTTAACTTTTAGTATGTCATAGAATGGCCATTTCTAAGCAACTTTTCAAATGGTCCTCATTATTTAATTTTTATAGTTGTATTATTATTTCCCTTCTGACTCTTTCCAGCTTCCCAAAGGGGGGGGGGTTTGCTGACTCCATTTAAAACACAATTTTTTTTGAGTATTGTTTTTAATTATTTTTATTACACATCTTTCTATTAAGGCCCACTCCTATTCATATTCCAGATTTGTATGGCCCTCTGCTCAAGAGCAACAAAAGATGTAAACGTGGCTGTCTGGTCAATGTTATATTAAAGAACCACTTATTCATGCCATTGACCCCAACCAACAGAACAATGATAGTTGTCTGTGTGGATGGATGTTTGAACATTTTTCTATATTAAACAAACTGCACATGATCAAATTCAAGCAATAAAAACTGTTAGTCCAAAGTCCATCTTTCACATTTCCCATAGTGATCTATGGAAAACTCATGTATCGAAGACAGACAGACCTCTGTGTTCCATTTGTCTACTCCATGGTTTAGGTGCAATTACCATAATGTGGAAGGCTAAAGATGAATAAAATCAGAAGACTGGAGTGGGTTGTGGCAAGAAGGTAGGCCTAACCTTTTTGGCATATGCAGCTTCTGCTTCAGATTTGCTTCTGATGGCAATTTCTTCATACTGTGCTTTGCATTCTGCAATGACGCCATTCAGGTCCAATTCCCGGTTGTTGTCCATGCACAGAACAACATTAATATCAGACAGACATTCTTGTAGTTCTGCTAGTTCCTGTAAGAAAAGGCCCACATTTTATTTCAAAATTGTGTCCATGGCAATATAAGAATGATAATCCTATTGATCTAACATAATGATGATTAGATTTAATTTTAACACAAGCATAATGGGTAGGCTACATAGAAATTCTCTGTCCATAAATACATAACGTCTTACAGGGAAAAATCTATTTCTATTTGGAATTTACTGTTTTACAATCTGCTAATTTATTTTATTGCATGGGTATATATAAACTAATGGCAATAGCTAGACATACTCTTTTTAATATTTGCTTTCTCTCATCTTCATAGTAAGTCAGGGTTGTTCAACCAAAGGCCCTAGATAGAGCTAATGTATTTTCTTGAGATTTGATTGACATGAGATGTTTGTTGGACAATGGAACTACTGATAAAAATATAATTTTACTGAACCAGAACATGGACCACATACTGTTTTTTTTTTTCAATTATAAGCAAAACATGAGCTCAAAATCCACCAAAGTAAGGAAATAGAATGTTATCTAGTTTGAAGAGATTTTAACTGGACAATTAATAAATAAATATGACTATGAAGTGGCTCTATGTAGGAAAGTTTAGTACCGCATCAAAGAGGCTCCTCAAGAAGCTGATCTCATTTCCCAAGGATTCCTCTTTGGCCTCCATCTCTGCTTTTTTAATGTATAATACATCCACATCCTTTAAAAAAGAAAAAAGAATAACATTATTAAAACATCTACTAGACATGCACAGACTGGTCAAAGTTACTATATTGAGTAGTGGTGCCTAAAATTATTATTAGCTCAACCTATGTTGAATATATAAACATGTTTGGAAGTAAACGTAAGATGAAAAACTTTTTGTCTTGCAAGCAGCCCTTAGCTGAACCAAAACACAGATAACAACAGAGTCAGCTTTAAGCGCAAGACATGCTAGCATTTCTGGGTAAATACCCAGTTATGAATTCACTGTTCTCATAGAACCAATAACTGAATTATGCATCATATTTGTTTGTTATAACTCATTGTACATTGGATTGACTTTTAATGTAGTGTTGCTAATTTGAAAAAAAAACTCTGTGTGCTCCAGAATTTCTTGTGTGCTGGTGCCATAAAATGAGTGTCCATGAACAAACATGTGGACTAAAACATTATAATGGGTATACATTGTGGTCAACGTATAAATCTGTTTTTAATAAGCAAAATCATAAATACTGATAAGAAAATGACATGCATTAATATTAGCCAATGGGAATAGGAACTGTTTCTAATCACCACAATCCATGCAGAGAAGCAATAAAAAGAAATGGTACTATTTCTCTAATGCTAATGATTTCATTGTGAATGATTATATATATATAATTTATGTGTTTGAAAGCTTGTTAAACATTTATAAAGTACTTTTCCTCTACGTATGTTCATTGAAGCAACAGGTAGAAAATTACAGCATATGTACTTCAGGTTCTATAAGGATATGGAGACCCTTGAATAAGTTGTCAACAACACAAGATTCGTTGTTATATGCATTCAGATAGATAATGACATTTTCATGAATATTCTCATTAAAATTGTTCAAATCTACCTTTTTGAGGGCCACAAACTCATTTTCGGCACATGTTCTCTTATTAATCTCTTCTTCATATCTGTTAGGAAATGGTTACATAGGTCATTGCCATATAAAAAAGAACACTGAAACCGTGAGTACAGATTTAGACAAATATTCCTGACAAAAAAAAGTTTGGATTTGAACTAACTTGCACTTGAACTCTTCCACCACATCTTGCATATTTTTTAGATCCCCATCTAGGTGGCATTTTTCATTCTTTAATCCTTCCAGTTGTCTCTGAAGGTTGGTAATGTAGGCATCAAACAATGGTTTAATAGTGTCTCTCCTAGAGGACAGTTTCTGGCTTTTTTCTTGCAAAAAGTTCCATTTAGTTTCCAAAATCTGATTTTGTTGTTCAAGAAATCGAACCTAAAGCCAAGGGATTATGAAAGAGAAGAAAATCAAATAAAAGATTCAACAACATATTCCTTTAAACTTAAAATATTTTTTGAATTAGAAATGTAACTGATGTTTTGAGGCTCTAACCTTACTGTTATTTCCAATATATAAACTTACCTTGTCAATAAAACCTGCAAATTTGTTGTTGAGACACTTGATCTGATCCCTTTCTGCACTTCGCACCTTTTGGATATTTGGGTCAATATCTACATTTACTGGCTGGAGGAGAATTTGGTTGACTGTAACCTGTTGGATGCCTCCTGGTGGACATATCGGAAAGGTGTCAGTTCCAAAACTCTTGCTGGTACCCAACGTGGACCCAAGGACTCTCCCACTGCTGATAGAGGTCCTTTTGTGACCCCCTAAACAATATAGGCTTCCAGTGGATTTTAGCTTTCCACTGCTGTGGTGGATGGGGTTACCTCCAGCAGATGATAAAGAGCTGAAATTATATCTTGGCCCTACAAATCCTCCACCAATGGAACAAGCTGTGTAGCCTCGAACATTGCATGATCCAGGTTTGCTGCCCAAAGACTTTCGGATTTGGCTCATTGTTCCTTCTTTAGATCTAGTGCGAGGTACAGTACTGATAACACAGGAAGCCCAAGAGAACAATTAACCACAATTACAAATCCAAAGTTCTCCTTTTATATGCTTTAGATGAGGGCTTGGTTTCCTAACACAATGAAGATGGGTTTGGCAATCATGACACCAGACAATCCTTCTACACTTGCTAAATACAGGTGTAAATTAAACTTATTAGCGTCTCTTTGTGTTTACATACTCTAATTTCAAGCTATTTAATCTACCATATTGTATAAAGTATATCAAAACAGGGCAAAGGGATTGTATACAGTACAGACATAAAGTATGTGCAATGCATGGTTTTACTCCTGTGCCATACAGCAATGGTCACTGTACATTTATTTATAATACATGTTTTCTAAAGGAAGTAAAGTTTAGTTCTGAAAGTAGAGTTTATTTCTTTCATGTACATTTTTCTTGATTCTGTGCAGTGGGTTAATGACACATATTCACTACACTAAGCTTAGTTTTGAATGTGTGTTTAGAAATTCTGCATTCAGCCTTGTTTGTTTCAGCAGAGATTAAGGGACAGTAGGGCTCATTTATCAACAATGGGCAAATTTACCCATGGGCAGTTATCCATAGCAACCAATCAGTGAATATCTTTTTAAAGTCAGCTGCAAGAAGAACCATGAATGCAGCAATTTGATCGGTTTCCATGGGTTACTGCCCATGGGCAAATTTGCCAAGTGTTGATAAATGAGCCCCACTGTCCCTTAATCTCTGCTGAAACAAACAAGGCTGAATGCAGAATTTCTAAACACACATTCAAAACTAAGCTTAATGTGGTGCATATGTGTCATTAACCCACTGCCCACTGTCACTTTCATTGTTTTTTCCATTGTGTCTCTATTTTATTTCAAGTTACCGTTGTTGATGTCGTTTTTTTTATACACCATAGCCTACAAATTACAATATTAATATGGATATTTGCTGTCTGCATAGGTGGTGAGTGTAGTAAAAATCAACAGCAAATAAGCATTTGTGCCAAGATTCTTGGAAAATAGAGTTGCTCAAATGGTTCAAATAACAATGAAACCAGCCATCTCAGAATTATTGTCACTCCCCTAATTAACCTGGAGCAGATTACCACTGCTGATTCTTGGGGCAATGGCAAAGGAGATGCTTTTTTGCCTGGGGGAACCTGTCAATGCATTTCCGCATGCATTTACATGATTTAAATCATATACCCACAGCTCTAGCAAGGTATTTTCAGGGAATGTTTTTTCTCTGTGAGTGAGGAAACCCTTCATATGTCATTGTCCTTAAGTTTAGAAACTGACCTGAAAGATGGCAGGAGAATGCAGGTGTGTAGTTAATTAATGATGGCGAATTTGGGCCGTTTCGCCGGCGTCTAATTTTTTTACGTTTTTTCTCAGATTTTGAAGTTTTTTGGATGCCAGCGCACATTCGGTGGCGAAAATGTGCCGGTTTCCA
Organism: Xenopus petersii; assembly: GCA_038501925.1. Taxonomy (NCBI): domain Eukaryota; kingdom Metazoa; phylum Chordata; class Amphibia; order Anura; family Pipidae; genus Xenopus; species Xenopus petersii. The sequence goes on from CM076674.1 coordinate 37,700,321, forward strand.
TTTTTTTTCACGAATTTATTCGCAGGCGGCAAATCGCAGGAATTCGCCGCAAATTCACACCTGGTGAATAAATTCGCCCATCACTGTAGTTAATCTGTATAAGAAGGCACTGCCAATGTTTGTGAATACCTTTTCACTATAAATAAAAGACAGCAAAAGCAATTGTTAAACTGAAAAATGGTAGCTGTGTCTAAAAGGAAAAGCTTGGAAAATTTATCTAAAGGAATAAAGACAACCCAGTTTGATGACAATTTGTTTCCCAATTAGTTTTGTTTTAAAGCACAATCTCCAAAACTGATAACAATTCCCACAATTCCAGGGAGGGATCACTACTATTTTCTTTAGGGATGCACCGAATCCACTATTTTGAATTCGACCGAACCCCCTAATCTGCCACAAAAGATTCAGGCGAATACCGAATCGAATCCGAATCCTAATTTGCATACGCAGATTAGGGGTGAGAAGGGGAAAACATTTTTACTTTCTTGTTTTGTGACAAAAAGTCACACGATTTACCTCCCTGCCCCTAATTTGTATGTGCAAATTAGTATTCGGATTCGGTTTGGGTGGGCAGAAGGATTCGGCCGAGTCCTGGCCCAGTCCCGAACCGAATCCTGGATTCGGTGCATCCCTAATTTTCTTTATATTTATTATTTTATGTTAATAATTTTGGTATAGGAGCTACCAACCATCCACAAGTACAATGTTTCTTCACAGCTTTAATTTCATGTTTTATGAAGTGCCAATTTATCTAGCAGCTTTAGCTGCTATTATTCACTTGCTAGTAAATATAAAACAATTCTTCTTAATTTGTTTTTTCCTTGGGTGTGTTCAATGAATGTTCTTGGTTGATGAATGCAACTTAAATTAGCCAGGCTGCTTGATTCCTCTCATGGTAGTTTGCCTATATTAATATCTGTGTCACCGCACTGATGCCCTCCTTCCCCTCTTCCACATCATGTCTCTTAATTAAACAAGGGTTACTAAGTGTGTAAGAATGTCTACCACTAAAGGAAGGGAGTCATTTATACAATGTTTTCCCTTATGGAACTTAAAGCTCTTTATAGCAAGCAAGGTAGCCATTATAGTCAGTATGCTGGGACATCAAGAGATTTTGGGAGTTATGTAATAAATGACACAAAGGGGGTTTATTTACTTTTTTTTTACTATAACATTTTTAGTGGAAAAAAAACCTCAAGGATGGAAAAAGTCTGAAAATCTGGCATCTCAGACTTGCCAAGGTTGCATATAAGTCGATGGGAGAAGACACAAAGAATTTATGATCTGTGCTGGGTTTTGCACAATAATGCAATGATTTCAGGGTTTTCGGCCAAAAAACTGAAAAAATATTTTTTGGGTGGAAAATTCGTATGATTCATATTTTTCAAGTTTTTTTTTGTATTTTCCCCACATTAAAACTTTCAGGACAGTGTATTATTAAATAAAACAAAAAAACCCATGCGGATTTGGTCAAAGTTTTTTCAGAAAATATTGAGATAAATTCAGACATATGATAAATAACCCCCTAATTCACCAAGGAGCAGTAACCCATAGCAACCAATAAGGAGGTAGCATTTACTGGTCAACTGATTAAAATTGGTTGCTATTATTGCTCCTGGGCAAACTTAGTGGCTTTTATTACGTATGGGGGTAAGTGATATGACTAGGGTCACAAGGAGTTACCATTAAAGGAATTGTTCAGTGTAAAAATAAAAACAGGGTAAATAGTCAGGCTGTGCAAAATAAAACATGTTTCTAATATAGTTAGTTAGCCAAAAATGTAATGTATAAAGGCTGGAGTGATTTGATGTATAACATGTCAGTCAGAACACTACTTCCTGCTTTTCAGCTCTCTTGGTTTACACTGACTGGCTCCCTGGCTACCAGGCAGTAACCAATCAGAGACTTGGGGGGGGGGCACATGGGACATATCTGTTGCTTTTGAATCTGAGCTGAATGCTGAGGATCAATTACAAACTCACTGAACAGAAATGTACCATGTGGCCCCCCTTCAAGTCGCTGACTAACTCAGAGTTATAGAGCTGAAAAGCAGGAAGTTGGATTCTGGCTGTTTTATTAGACATCTGTTCACTCCAGCCTTTATACATTACATTTTTGGCTAACTAACTATATTAGAAACATTTTTTATTTTGCACAGCTTATCTATTTACACAGTTTTTATTTTCACACTGAACTGTTCCTTTAAAAATTGAACCAGGGTTTCGAGCATGGGATCTCACATCAAAGGCCAACTCTTCCTTCTATCTCCTCAACATAGCTAATTTCCTCAGAAGAAATCAGTGAACGGCCCTCCAGTCTAGACATGAAATGACAAGACAGTGAATAAGAATTTTGGTGGCATCTTGGGTTATAAATGATCGAATTTTGGATATGTTCCTTAGGTGGAAGTGACATGATTTAATAAGTGACTGGATATGAAGAGTGAATGACAGGGCAGAATCTAGGATAACCCCAAGGCAGCAGGCGTGGGGAGACAAGGTGATAGTGGAATTGTTAGCTATGATGGATACTTTCGTGATGTTACGGGTGTTAGTTGGAAGAAAGAGAACCATTTCCGTTTAAGAAAGGCTTAATTTAAGGTAGTGTTGCGATATCCAAGTAAAGATAGTGGACAGGCAGGAGGAGATCCGAGTTAGGAGTTCTGGGTTGAGATCAGGAGAGGAGAAATAGATCTGAGTATCGTCAGCAAAGAGGTGGTAGTGGAAACCATATGAGTTAATTAGTTTGCAGAGGGAGAAAGTCTAAACTATTAGCTCTGTAGCAAAGAAGATAAAAATGGTTATCATTACCCATTATAACTAATTAAAGTACGTAAAGACAGAGGCAGTAATTAGAATAGCAGACACCTACTCCTGTACCCTCCCAGCTCAAGGCCACATCATCATTCAGGGAGCATGGATGAGCCTTTCCTGTCATTTCAGGAATTCTTTGTATTATTACCAAGCATTTCCTTGTAATTATATATGCATAGTACATGAAGGCACAATTATGTGTGTAAATTGCTGGTCCTATATTTAGTCATATTAAATTAATTCTAAAAATTTAATATTTAAGGCATTTACCATGTGAAACACCAGGCATAGCTGCTGAATCAATTTGCAAAAGGGCCTGACATGTTGCAATTTGTCATAGATCAAAGCCATTTTACTAATAAAGGAATTTTAAGCATCATACAATGGATGGCGCTGTTTCATTTACTACAGTTCTGTGACCCGGTAGACAAGTTGAAAACAAGTAAAATGTACCAATAATTTGAACAAAGTCCTATTTAGAAAGCTGTGTATTGAATTTAGACGACTTCAAACCCAATGTTACATTTCACCATAAAAAGCAACAGTAGCTGAAAATGGAGAGAAAATCAGCCACAATCAAATTTTATTTTTTTCAACTGCCGGAAACTTGCAGAACCACTTTTAAATAATTTTGTCTGTGTTAAAGTAAATGACCTGATGTCATTAGAATAAATATATGTTTAGTATCTCAAGCTCACTGGCACATACACTCAAAGATTATCTCATCTAACACAGATTTAAGGTGGCCATAGAAGCAAAGATCCGATCGTTTGGCCACATCGCCAATTGAGCGGATCTTTCCCCGATTTGCCATTAACAAACATGGCTATATCGGGGGTAATCTGATTGTTCGGCCGTATGGTCAAATGATCCGATTACGATGTGCCGTGGGCTCCGGCGGGATCGGTCGGGTCAAAATCAAACCTGACCGATCGACCAAACAACCGATCTCCGCCGGACAAAAGATGTCGGCACATGCCACACACAATCTGAAAATCGTATGAATCCTTGATTCGTACGATAGGATCTGTGTGTCTATGGCCACCGTAACACAGATGTCGCATTATACAGGTATGGGATCTGTTATCCGGAAACCTGTTATAAAGAATGCTCTGAAAAGGTTGTCTCCTATAGACTCCATTTTATTCAAATTATCTACATTTTAAAAAATGATTTCATTTTTCTCTATAGTAATAAATAGGTACTTTGTAAATGATCCAAACTAGGATATAATTAATCCGTATTGCAAGCAATACCAGCCTATTGGGTTCATTTAATGTTTACATGGTTTTCTAGTAGACTTAAGGTAGCTCCAAATTACAGAAAGATCCCTTATCCAGAAAACCCCAGGTTTTGAGAATTCTGGATTACAGTACTGTACCCAAAGACATTTTCTCCCAATTAGACCTCAAGGCACATTAACATGGTAGACTTCTAAATTCCCCACCTCCCAAACAGCCTTGAGGTCTAATTGGAAGAAAATCTCTTTGGGTAAAATGTAACATCTGCTGTGAACTTGTACTAGATGAATGTGCAATTGTGCATATATGTAACAAACATTTGCTTATCAGATTCTTTCTTTGCATGTGCAGGAGAATACTTTTTTCTCCTAGTACCCAGGTACTATGCACTTTAGTTCCCACACTAGTGGTCAATGTGTTTATTGATTTTATGTGTATAGTCACAGTGTGGTGTGCTCCTTAGCATGATCTAAAACATAGCACAGAGAACAATGTAGTAGTAAATATTTGCTTTTCTGTTTGGCAGGAATTCTGGGACTTTGCAGAATAGCATGAACTCGACCTTCCAATATATAATTTTGCCTAAAAGTGCATAGAAAACGCATAGACAGTTAGGGTCACTAACACACTTGGCCTTCATAGAGAACGGTTGAGTTGAAAGCCTACCTAGTAGTATAAAACTGTATAAAACTGCTCACATCTCAGAAACCATGAATAATAAAAAAAGTAAAATAAATTGCAAAAGTGCTTAGAAAAGTACTCTAAGTTTACATCAATTTATTTTGATCCCCTTTGAGAAAAATGTTGTGTGTGTACTGAGATGGGTTGTACTGTATGAGCTAAGTGCTGGCACCAAATTTGAGGGTGTGAGTGTTGACTGCAGTGACTACACCTAGGCTTTAAAGTGGTCCTGTATGAACCCCATGTTTTCTTTTGCATTATATTAGTATTACTGTGTAACATTATAGTTCTTGAATTTTATACTGTATCCAGGTAAACACTGGAGGGAGTATTCATTCTTGTCAACAAAGCACTTAATCTCTAGTTATGCTTTCTAACCACTCCTTAGTAAACATTTTATAGTTAATTCCAGACTACATGGAATTGCAAAGATGTCTAAATCATTTATCTAGTTTTACAGGCAATCCTACTGAAATTATACAATACTTATAAATTCTTCTGAATTTGTCACAATAAATGGTAAAATTCTGCTGTTGCAGTGATTTAAAGACTGGGCCTCTACTTAGCATGAGATGGATGTTCAACAGACATACAACTCATAATCAGAATAATTTAGCCATGGCATACAAGTTGCCAAAATCTGCATGAAATTTGTCAGCAGGGTGAGCATGCTGGGACTTTGAAGGAAGTAATTTCTGCCATTTGATATTTACTCCACATTTGTTCTTGTATTGTTTCTTTTAACATTCTATCATCAATTTATGATAGTGTAACCCTTTGCTGACCCCATTTTGTAAAGTAGGATGACCCTTTAACTTAAACATGGCTCCTACCTGATGGTGATAAGACAAAACCATGTGGTATTTGTGAGAGAGATGGGCAATTTTGGTACACATTTGGTGCCCCTAATCAGAGTTTCATTAATAAGTTGGTTCCCCAGTTAATTTCCTAGACACAGCAGATCACAGTGTTTAGTTTGTTTTGGTACATATAATCAAGGTGCCTCCACCAATTGGGATCCAAGAGATATATACCCCTTCCTGGGTCAAAGCATGACCCCTAGGAGGGAGACAGCATTGCTGAGTATATATGATGAGCACACATGTGCTCAGAGTCCATTTTGCCAGTCCCCTTACCTGAGCAGGCAGGAAGGGTATAGTGGGACCTAGACAGGTCAGGTCTAGAAAGGATAGGCTACTTATCTTAATAGATCACTTTAGGAGTGACAAATAGTCAGGGCTATTTATCTGAGCAGGACATGCTCCACGGAGGAGTGTAAGTGGAACTAGTATTCATTGTACTGATTGCCCAGAAGTATGGAGGAAGTGTCTAGAACCAGGGGGGTTATATCGTGTGGGGTTATATGAAATACATTCCTATCATTATCCCTTATAATCAAGAGCCTGTGAACTAGACCATAGGATTAAATCAATTGATTGATGCCTGTTGTCCCTGTGGAGGTGCTGCTTTGTGGCTCCCATGGTGCTAGAAGGTGTCGGGAATCCCACCACATATATATGTATAGACCTATTTATATTTAGGCTAATTTTCAATATATATGGTTACAGCAAATAAGCACAGACTTGTTTTTTTGTATTCCTGAAATAAAGGAATTCATCATATGTTTTTCACTAGTCCTTAATTTGAGTGCCACACCTACGGGAATAAGAATCAAGTCTATATAAAGTGGATTAAGTTAAGTCCTGCTAGGGGATAAATGGACCCATATCTTTAAAATAATTTGATGTGACACAGTTTGAGATCCAAATCCAGTTTACTGAAGATACAAAGAAAAGGAAAGAAGTTCTAGGATGTTTATGAAAAATGCAGCAATGGATTAAGAGAATACTATGTATGAACACTAGTTCCTATCACTAGTAAATATCCTTTTAACTTGTTGCTAGGATAAAGATGCACAGTTACTTCCATAAAATTGCCTAACAAGTTGCTTTTTTTTGTTCATCTGTTACACAAAAAGTGAGTTCTTTCTATCTAAACTTGATGGCCCACCTATACTCTTTTCAGTGCAAATTATGACAGAATATACAAAGACATGATATGACAATGCTACAGAGAAGTATTTTGGTGCAAACACAAGTCTTCTCTGATATTTATGATGAAAATTAAACAGGGACATGTTTAGGATGACACAATAATTGTCACATAATAGTAAGGTTCCATTAGTTAGGTAAAGGTTTAGTGATATGTTTTTCTTGGTTGTGGATGTTGTTGGTGCAATTTGCCTCTAGAATAGCTGTATGAGCCACTTCTTCCATCTATGGAACCAGCTTCCTATTCCATTCCTTTAGCTCCAAAGCTTATTTCATGGTCATTTGCACTGTGACCAGATCCAATGCCACCTAAATTTCCCTTTCCAACTATTCCTCCTCTAAAAGCCACTGGAATTCTGCGTCCAATACGTTTGAATGAACCTCCTCTGTGCAGGGAACCACCATCATATTCCATTCCGCCAGCTTTAAAGAATTCAGCTCCTCCATGGCCATACCCACCACTGTATCTTGATCCCATTCCATCTCCCATGCCACTTCTAAATCCCATTCCATCTCCCATTCCACCTGCTGCACCACCAAGAGCACTGTATACACCTGAATCTCCGCTGAGTGCAGCTAAGAGGAAAGGAGGAAATTAATTAGCAACTGCTTGTAAATCCAATCAAATTATTGCATAATGAATTGTAATTACTTACATAGACTGTAATTGTTGCTATCAGATGTCCTATGAAAACAAGAAAAAAAGTATTAGGGCACATAATACAGTATATTATAGAAAATATTTTTGCACAGATTGCTTTCTCTCTCTCTCTCTCTCTCACACACTCTCTATGGAAATTTGGGTGATCCAGTGGAAATCAGTAGGTATGTAAAGTGAAACCAAAAATGCATACAACAAAATGCTTACAACTTTAGAATTGTGTCATATAACTGGAGTATGAGCTCTATTAGCCAGCAACTATGGGGTGTAGACAAATTGTCTATGATAGGTGATAGATGCCCTTTAACTGAAGATGTCAGTTGCATCTCCACATGTTGCCTAGCTTTGCAACTTTTACAAATTTGTTTTCTGATAAAAAGACTTTCTATTAAGGACAGGCTCAGTCTGCTACTCTGTAACAGTTACAGGCAGTTTCTCAATTTATGCAGAAAAAATGATCAGAATAATGCAGTTCATTGCATATAATTGCCAAGTATTTCAGATATGCTAGACATTTTGACGATAGTGACCTGTGGGTGACTTTTAAAAGGTCCCCCCTCACATACAGTAGATTGGTGCTAAAATCAGTTATGTTCCCCATTTAACTGACCTGCCCTCTTCTCCTTCCAGCATGTTTCTGTAAGTGGCAACTTCAAAGTCTTGTGTAAGCTTATAAGACAGAAGTTCTTGGTATTCTTTAAGCTGGTGAGCCATGTACTCTGTAAGTTTGTTTTTAGCATCTTCAAGATCCTTAAGTTTCTTTTCTGCATCTTCGAGAGCAAGGTTCCCACGTTTCTCTTTCCCAGCAATGGATTGATTCAGAGCTGCAATCTATCATTTAAGGAAAAGCATGGGTTCTGAGTATGGAGCATTTCTAGGTTTCAAATATAAGTCACTGCTGGCACAGCTCAGACCTACCTGCTTCTTGACATTTTCAATTTCAGCCTTCAGCCTCCGAATCTTACTGTTCAGATCTGCTATTTGAGTCTTGGAATTCTTTAAGATCGTACTATTTCCTTCAACTGTTTTCTGCAGTTCCTTGTACTAAAGGGAATGTATGAGTAAGAAACATCACTAATTCGTTTATCACAAACAGACATGAGAGGGTTCTTAGGAGAAATAGGACACACCGGCACAACGTGTGTAATTCCAGCAGGTAAAACCTTGCTCGTTTATTGCGGATCACGCCCTGAAACGTTGCATCCGCAATAAACGAGCAAGGTTTTACCTGCTGGAATTACCCACGTTGTGCCGGTGTGTCCTATTTCTACGTTGTTTCTGAGGTTGCCCATTCCCTCTAGCATCGAGCACCTGGGAATCGTTGAAGTCTGGACGGCCAGGGTGTGCGAGTGTAAGTTTTTCTTTTGCAAGGGTTCTTAGGAGTCCTTTCTAGATCTTTTTATAGTGCTTTATCATAGCAAGTGATTTCAAAAGCCAGCAGTTTTATGGTTTTATTTCATATAATTACTTATGCTTTTCTTGCTAATCTAACTGAGCCTAAACTAGGATCTTCATTTTTATATCAACATCTCCTTAATTTAGGACAAAATGTATTAAGAAATGTTGCTAAAAAATGTGTCAAAACAGACATGATCTTTTTACATTGCTTCATCATAGCAAGACAGAGGGCTCCTGATATCACGGGCTAGATGCTAAATAATAATATTATAATATAATAATATTAATATTTACAATTAGATTTTCTTTTTTTGACGTTTATCTTCTTCTTTACTGTGTACGCGATGAAAACCATGGGATTAGTCTGTCAGCGCACAAAAACAGCGGATTTTGGCGCTAAAATGCAGTCTTTATTGCATCTATGCCAAAATCCATTTTGTGTGTGCTATGACAGGCTGCTACCGTTGCTGTCAGCAAGAGCAAAGGCTCAATCATTACTGTTTCAAATTTGTTTAATGGATTTTAGCCAGAAATTGCACATGATAATCCAATCAGACACAAATACAGTGGCAGAGAAAATGCCTAATGTGCTATATTCATCACGACCAAAAATAAATGTCATAATAGCTGAAGCCAGATAAAAAAACATTCAGGAGAGATTTTGGCTTTCAATGCTGAGGTGTTGATGTCGATTGTTGCCTATTACTAAATATTAAGTAGCTGAGGAAATATGTTTCCATATGGTACTTTGAAATGTATCCTGATAAAGTTATCATATCTGTGACATTAGCTGTAATATGATATCACAGGGTTTAAATTTCAGTCCTTAGCTGCCATACTCTGCACCACCAGAGGTGTAACTACTGGGGGTCCGCAACCCTTCTGGGCCTGGCAGAAAAGCAGCAATAAAGCATCTTTCTTTGCTCATGGGGGCCATTGATTAGACAATTCTCTTCTGAAGGGGGTGGGAGGCCAATTGCACACCCTGCACCGGCCTGGACAGGGGTAGTTACATTACTGTTCACCAGATCTAGCTACATTGCTAAAAACTTAGCCATCACAGTACAATCCCAGCCTAAACAAGATGAACCAGAAGATTCTAATGAATATATTTGTGGACTGTCAAATCCAACAGTCAGATGTGGCTACAATTGATACTACAGATAATTGTCCATGTGAATAGAGAAAAACATTCAACATTTGCTTAGAACTTTGAAGAGGTACATTTCAGATGCCCCACTACAAATAATGACTTTTTCAGTTGCTTTTTGATTTTTGCAGTTGTTCTAATTATTTTATTCCACCCCACTGACACTCTTAACTGTACTGACTCTCTTGGCAGCACCCGAGAAATGCCAGCAACTAATTTATCACATTGTAACAGGTCAGAGTTGGCAACACGAGCAGCTACTTGGAAACAAGAGGAGGAATGATAACTAAACAAATTCTTATTTAAAATGTGCATTTTAGAAAATAAAAAAACACTAAAATAGAATGCGCTATTGGTGGCAGTTTGTTTGAAAGTGGTATGATTTGGAATGGTGAATCATCACCTTTAACAACTTAAATTTCAAAAATATTACATACATTTTTACTTCTCTTTTACATTGCGGTACATTGGCTGCATTACTGTAAATAGCTGTGACACGAAGTTACAGTAGCGTATAGACATACCTGATTATGGAACAATGCTTCAGCTTCCAATTTGCTTCTTTGTGCAATTTGCTTATACTGATATTCAGCTTCTTCTTTAATGAGACTATTCAGGTCGTTATCCATAGTCAGGTCTGCGGTGTCGTTGACTTGATCATGTACCTGAAAAACACAAAATTGGTCTAAAAACAAAATATTTCTCAAATTCAAAATAAAAAAAAACATTAGAGAGAAAGCTCTCTGTATCAATCAGCAAATTTAAAATAAAGACATGTAAACATTCATAATAATTTTTAGAGGTAATTGGGATATATATACAATATATTTAATACACTTGAGATGCCTTCATTCCACAGTGTTGTACATATCAACAATAGACACCCTGCTATAAAGCTATGCAAAGCTTCTAGCAGTTGGGCAGGACTAAAGCAAATACACATGATGGGATTGGCATTTTTCTGCAGTTTTCACAAACTGTGGGAACAAGGAACTAAAGGGAAAAATTAACTTGTGGTCCATGCCACACTGACTTCTAGAGGGTTATTTACTGAAATCTGAATTTATCGAATTTTTTAAATAAAAAAAACACAACCAAACTCCCATACCCGATTTTACCTTACTTATTATTCAAAAAGCTTGGGTTAAAACTAGATAAAATCGAGAGAATCATATGATTTTTCCGGGGTTTTTTCCCAAATCGCTTGATTTTTTCAGGCTTCTTTCAGAAAAGTCAGAATTTTTCTGATTTTCAACAAAAAGCCGAAATGTTGGATTTTCGGGCTAATTCCAGTGCAGACCACAGAAACTTCAAAATAGGATAGGGACCTCTGCCATTGACTTATACACAACCTCGGCAGGTCTGAGATGGTGGATTTTCGGATTTGGGCTTTTTGTTGCATCAGGTTTTAATAAATCTCGAAAAAATTCAAGCTTTAAAAAAAACGTGCGTTTTGCCTCCAAAAAAAGCCCAACTGGAGTTTAGTAAATAACCCCCTAATTGTTATTCAGGGCCTTGGGCAAAACTTGGATTTTGTCCCAAATAAAGACCAACCAGAGTTTAGTAAATAACCCCCTAATTGTTATTCAGGGCCTTGGGCAGAACAGACCTCGTGGGGCACCTTTACATAAAGCTGGACAGGTCAACTAGTAGCCCATGTGCTGATATTGAACAAATCAGGAATCACCTATCCAGAACCCCCAGGAAGTTCTGCCCAAGTCATCACCAGTAGGATCCTGTCTTGAGATCATCCAGATACTTTCATAAATTGGTAAAGTATGTGAAACGATATTTTGCTGTGAATAAAGATCCCAGTTATTTGGGTAGAAACATGTCCATAGATAGAGTGATACTGTGACAACTCATCTTTGCTGTATACGTATAACAGGTGAAAGCAAACATTTTGTTCCTGTTTTATAAATATACATCGACTGTTAGAGTTCTTACCACAGCATAAAGATTTGTTAAGAAGTCGATTTCGTTTGTCAGAGCATCCACCTCGGCCTCAAGTGCTATATTAACCGTGCAGGCTGCATCAACATCCTGGAAAAAGCAAAAACAATATTATATTATATATTATAATATAATTTATCTTGAGAATGGTGTTGTTGTTTTTTGTAGGAGGAAGAGACAACATGCAGCACACACAGATAAGAGGATGTTAACATTTATTTTTCTTGTTTCTCTTCTACTGACTATAATCAGTAGCTCAGATCTAGGCTCTATTATCTGGAATGTTCAGAACCTTGAGTTTTTAGGATAAAGGGTCTTCACATAATTTGGATTCCCATACCTTCAGACTTCAAGTACAAGGTACTGTTTTATTATTACAGAGGAAAGGAAATGTCATTTTTAATTTAAAAAAAGTAGAATTTTCTCCTATATTTTGAAACTTTCTAGATAAAGGGATTCCATTTAATAGATGCCATACCTTAGTGCTTCTAACATAATACAAAACAACATATTCTGAAAACGTAGTTTCGTTGTCTCTACTTAATTATGACTTTATTAACATAACAATGAGACTCACCTTCTTAAATACCACTGAATCGTTTTCTGCTTTTGTACGATTGTTAATTTCATCTCCATATCTGTTTTAAGAAAAGGATTTTTTTAAAGAGTCTTCTTTCCCAGTTTATTGTCATAGTAACAAAAACATACTGGTTATCTGTATGAGCAGAGCTTTATCTTATCATATAGTGAACAGTTTAAAACTTATTCTAAATTCTACGATAGTAATTGTGGAACCTGTGCAGACATACCTTTTCCTATATTGCTCTACACGATCTTGCATATTCTTCAGTTCATGCTGCAAACGGCTCTTTCCATTTATTAAATTATCTAAATATCTCTTCTGGTCGGCAATGTATTTCTCAAACAGGGGGTCTAGGTTGGCACTTTTGGTGGTGCCCTTAGTGCCCTGTTCCTGCAACAGTTTCCATTTTGTTTCCAGGACCTTGTTTTGCTGTTCCATAAATCTGACCTGTGAAAAAAAAAAGAGTTTAGTAACAGCAAATCTAGATAGACAGAAACTGAAATCACTTAGAAACAGTTTTTGGCAATTTCACTATCCTCCTGCTGGAGGTCTGGTGAAGAGACTTAAAGAGACATGACTTGCTTTATTTTCAGCACTACTTTATAAACCATAAATTCCCTCTTTAAGACAACACAAGGTTAAATGCCTCTAGCAGCACTTCAAATCTGGATATTTGTAATTTTAATTAATTTAATTAATAGCAGTCTTACCTTGTCAAGAAGAGTAGCAAACGTGTTGTTGAGAGTTTTAATTTGTTCTCTTTCCTCTGCTTTTACTTTCTGGATTGTTGGATCTATAGCCAGATCAAGTGGTAGCAGAAGTTGTGAATTGATAGTAACCTGCTGGATTCCACCAGGTGGGCAAACAGGGAATTTCATATTTCCACGAAATTTAGATTGACTGCTTAGCCCTTTAGTCCAATATCCTCCTCCACCACTGCCACTGCTGACAGTTGGTCGCTTCTTGCAGGAGATTTGGTTGAAAGACATGATGGCTTTGGATTGAAGCAATTGAAAGGGAAAATCAGAAATGTAAAGCGACAGATACAACAATGGTTTGGCCCCTTTGAATTGAGAGAGAGAAGTGTCTCCTTTTTATCTGCTGGAAGTTGAGGGCTTGGTTGCATGGGTGTCAGAGGACCAGTTTACAGCAATAGTGGGTTTGGCATAGTTGGCAGGCACCCATCCACTCAGTCTACTAACTACATTGATCACACCTATGGAAAAATATTTATTTGTTAGCAGTGATCATTTGCATCTATTTAAATGTACCTGTGTTTAATGAAACGTCTACAAGATGTTTTTTGTGAGGGTTTACAATAGCTTGTGCAGAAAACAATTTCAGCTTTTGGAAATATTATATATATATTATTATATATATATATATATATATATGTATCTTGATAACGGTCCAAGACCAGGACCGAAACGTCGATGCATGTATTATGCTCTTTTAAAATTTAATAAATAAATTACGTTTTTAAAAATTCCAGTGTGCGCTGCTAACTATCTATTGGTGGCCAAAATTGGTGGCCAGGGCCCCCCCCCACATTATGAGAAAATTGGTAGCCAGGACCCCTTAAACATCTATGCCTTCCCGAAGTCAGCAGCTCTCAGAAAGATGGGGGGCCCGGCTAATCAAGTAAGTGTGGCGTGGCCAGGCCCCCCTTACCCTCGGGGGCCCCCTACAACTCTCCCCCCTGTCCCCCCCTGATGGCTGCTCTGGTTGGCCAGCTTGAATATATTGCAATATATGGACAAACAATCCCTGTTTTGTTTAAAGGGTAAGGCATTTTCAGTAGCAGTATGCACAAAATGTCTATGTCTTAAATATATTGATAATGAGTTGAGTGCAGAGGACTCTTGTATTTGTCTATATGTATTTTCTGGTCACAGCCTCATTGCACCCCCGCCTAATGGTTTTAAAAATTAGTGGTGAGCACAACTTATCCTTGAAAAAGATCACCATTAAATTAATTTGTAGTATTATAAACTCTGTAAATAATTTGCAACTGCTTTTTGTTTTGACATTTTTTTTGTCCAGCAGTTTAAACTATCATCCGGTTAGTGGGAACCGTCAACATCATGAACTTTAGGTTCTGTCCCAATGAGGAGGACTAATCAGTGGGATCAGAGGGCCACACCTGATAACAATATCTAATTAGGCCCAGAGCTCACTGCCTATGCAAAATTCCTGCAAATAACAATTCTGTGGAAGTGATATTTCCAGTTTATGGATAATTTGCTAAATGTAGTACTGGATTCTTATCGTTGCTTATGCAGAATTCTATATATAACATTCCCTGGAAGTGACAGTTTCAGTTTATGGATCATATGCTAAATGTAGAACTGGATTATTATAAACACATTATTAAGAGAATTTCCACTATAGAATATTCAACTATATGCTGTATTTTATGATACGTTGAACATGGTCTTTATTTATTTTATTTTTTTTATGGTTTCTGAATTGACTTTTTTTTCTGCAGCTCCCCATTTTGTAACTTAAAACCTGATCTGATTGCTGGGGTCCTTCTTATGGTTCAGTAATGCTTTGAACAGAAAGATGTATGCATTAAAAATGTAACTTCTGAATAAATTGATTTACCCTAGGCACAGCCCCATGGGTGTCTATGTATAAATATGGCCCTGACAATGACAGTGATTTCTGATTTGAAATATGGAGAAAAGAAGGCAAATCATTTCGAAATACAATAAATTAAAATATAGCTATAGGGTATTTTGTAGGTTGTAATGTGAATACTTTTCTAATCTTCAAATATGCAGTTATATATAAGGCTTAAATCAGCATAATTGTATGTACACACCTATTAAATAGCAACAACTTGCTAAACACCAGTTCACAGATATTGTAAGTCATTCTCATCAGTTCCTGTTCATATGAAGCTTACAATTTAGGTTCCCAATGATCCCTTTGAAGATGAAATGCAGAAATGGGGTATAAAAATCTCCAAAACAGTACTAAAGTCTGAAAAAGAATATGGCTATAAACAGTGTATTTTGATAAATAGTGATAAGCAAATTTTTCTACCAAGTATGGTTTGGCCGCAAATTTCTGGACCACTTTTAAATTTTAATCAATTCAGACTTTTAGAGGTCTTTGAATTTTTTTCCGCTAGTTATTGTCTGAAAAACTGACATTTTTATATATATATATATATATATATATATATATTATATTTTCCTATTTTTTTCATTGTCCGTTTTTTTGTGCATATTTTTTATATTTGGATCTTTAATAACGTTCATCCTGGCATTTGTTACTTTAGAGAAAGTGAGTTTAATTGTGGTTTCAAAAAACTCTAAAACCAGTCAACCAGAGGCAATGTCAGAAATCAAAGACATGTTTTGACGACTCACTTCAAAAACTTATATAGCGCCCTTGTAGATGATCCATTCTTGCAGGAAGCTGTCAGTTCCAGATAGAGAAATTCTTGATGCCCCTATAATGAAGAAGAAATCTCAAGAACAATTAAACGTTTGAAGAACAACAAAACACCGGGACCGGATGGTCTCTCAGCAGAGTACTATAAGTTACTAGTACCTGAACTCTCCCCTATCCTATACAATCTTTATAATACAGTCTTACAAGGCTCGCCCCTGTGGCATGAGGCCAATGTCGCCAGAATAATATTAATCCTAAAAGAAGGTAGAGATTGTACTTTGTATCGGCCAATATCGCTACTTAACCAAGATATTAAAATCCTGACCAAAATAATGGCAGACAGATTACGACTAATTCTACCCAAAATACTTACCGAACACCAAGTAGGCTTCCTTAAAAATAGACAATCGGTACAGGCTATCCGCAAGATACTGACAACGATATATCACTGCAATCTAGAGAAAAGGAAACAAGGAATACTGTTAAATTTAGATGCAGATAAAGCCTTTGATAGGATTTCACATATACATATTAGAAGACTATTAAAATTTCAACACATTGGTATCCAAATGTTTAATCTCTTCAAAACTTTATATTCTGCTCCAAGCACATTTGCCACAGTGAACAGCCAAAACTCAGAAAGATTTCTGATTGGCAGAGGGACAAGACAGGGCTGTCCGCTCTCGCCATTATTACTTAACTTAGCCATAGACCCCCCTACTTCGACATTTCTTGAAGAATCCCAATATCTCCGGTATCCCGATTAACCAAACACGATTGAAAGTCACAGCTTTTGCTGATGACATATTGCTCTTTATACAAAACCCTCAAATAGAAATCCCGACCGTTTTATCAATTATAAATAGATTTGGACAAATAGCAGGCTTTCAAATTGATGCAGGAAAATCTGAGGCACTTCACCTTCATGATACCATACCTCAAAATTGGTCTTCCGATTTTCCTTTCAAAAAAGCTCAACGCCGTATAACATACTTAGGTATAAAATTACCAAAGCATCACAAAGACATTTATACTTTGAACATTAGATCGATTATTGACAAAATTCAACAAGACACACAACAATGGAAACACCTCAATTTGACTTTTCTAGGCAGAATCCATTTTATCAAAATGATCCTTTTCCCAAAACTATTATATCCAATACAAATGTTGCCATATCGTATCAAACCAACTGACTTTAAACGCATGAACCATATATTCCGTATTTATTTGGCAGAAGAAACGCCCCCGACTCAGTACTTACAAATTGCAACAATCAAAGTCCTTAGGGGGAGTTAACCTTGCAAATATTAAGGAATATAATGAAGCAGCACTACTTAAGTACGCAGGTGACTGGCTAACAAACAGGAACTGGTTCGCTAACACGGACTTAGATCAATCTCCCTTGGACGGCCTTACTTTAAATAGGGATGTAGCGAACAGTTCGCCGGCGAACTAGTTCGCGCGAACTTCGACTGTTCGCGTCCGCCGAATGTTCGCGAACGTCGCGCGACGTTCGCCAATACGAGTTCGCGTTCGATTCGAACAAAAATCGTTCGACCATTCGACCATTCGATTCCTTCGACCGCTAAAATCGAAGGATTTTCGTTCGAATCGAACGATCGAAGCCATTGGATCGAATGAAATCATTCGATCGAATGGCTTCGATCGTTCGAGTCGAACGAAAATACTTAGATCGAACGATTAAAATCCTTCGATCGTTCGAATCGAACGATTTTCGGATGTTCGAAGTTCGCAAACTGTCCGCATTTTTTGCCGGTGTTCGCGAACGCTGTTCGCGAACACATCGGCGGCGGTTCGCTACATCCCTAACTTTAAATTATTTCCTACATTCCCCCCTTTCGGCGATTCCTCAATTGTTGAAAGATAACCCATTATTTTCGGACACTCACAAAACTTTGCAACTACTAAGACTAAGACATCACTTATCTCCACATCACTCTCCATATCTAACATGGCTGGGAAATGTAAGCTTTCCCATAGGACTGTCAAATCCGATTCTACATAATTGGCGGGACGCCGAACTAGACACGATACGAAACCTTCTCAACCAAACTCAAGACCTGCTATCTTTACAGGAATTAAAAAAGAAATTCCCATTCACACATTCACACATATTCCTCAGCATGGAAATGCTTCACTTTGCGAGAACCACGGTCCATAACATAAAACACGCGACCATTAATAACCCGATAGATGACCTTTGGAAAGACAAATCGATTGTACGGTCTACCGCACAAATATATCATATAATACGAACGAACAGAAACCTAGTTTCCAAAGAATCCAATTTATTTAAATGGACGACTATTACACCACAAATCCCTATCATAGAAATTTTAAAAGCATATACACGCACCACTCAGATGTTATTGACCAGCAGATACCAGGAAATTCTTCACAACTCATACCTCACTCCAGAAAAACTATATAAAATAGGAACTCTTCCCTCAGATAAATCACTCGATGCACAGCCCTTAAAGCGGATCTTCTCCACATGCTCTAGTCATGCCCTCAAATACAAACTTTTTGGCTGGAGGTAATCTCCTATTGGATGCAAATGACAAATAAACCAATCCAACCAACAATAGAATGGGCCCTATTTAGCATCACTCAGCAATACCCAACTTTAAATAAAGGGGAGAAACATTTGGCAGCTCGGAAAACAATCTTACACCAATGGCTGTCTACGGAAATCCTATCAACCACACTTATGAAACAGAAACTGCACCATATCTTTCATATGGACTGGCTAGAGGCCACGACGAGAAAAGATTTGCAAGCGGAAATTTTTTTTTCCACTTGGATCACATACATCAATAGTCTTCCCTCACCACTTCGATTTTTAACCACTCACACCTTCATAAATACTACATGGTATGACATGGAAATCTTAAAAGGTAATTCTTTGCTTCAAGAAACAAATAACTACGTCCAAAACTCACTTCAAGAAACCAGACCATCCGCAAGTTCACCACCCAGGACTCACCGTACTAATAGGCTTCTGACGTCTTACTTAAGGTAAATAGACCTAACCTGTTTCTTTAGATCTGGGAATCTGTATTCAATCTCGGAATATTGATATATACATAATACAGAAAAGTGAAAATGTAATGTTATGCTAGCTTTGTTTTATGTTTCTGTTTATTTTTTCTTTCTTTCAATGTATCATATCCTATATGGCATGCATACTTCCTTAACAATGATGACTGCGTCGTCTTGTCTCACTGTATATTTGTATACTGCTGAGATGACAATAAAGTTTACTTTGACTTTAATGCTTGGACTCTTATGGTCCATTGCTGTATGACATGCTTACGAAAATCTTCAATAAAAACAACTTATAAACAAAAAAAATCACAGACATGTTTTTAAGAAATTGGCAAGATGGGAGACTTTTTTTCTATTGAAAAAGCAGTTGTAGCATAGTGGATAGGGGGTTCTCTAACAATGTCTGGCATGTGTGTAGCAGTATATGGAGCAAAAAATGCATGTGATTTTGCCCTCCCATTGACTTCAATACAATTCAGTCAACAAGACCTGAAATGAAGGAAAAAATATTTTATTGGTAGCCCAAATGTGGAAAAAATGTGTCAAGTAAAAAACAGCCATAAGTTTATCAAATTTATTTTGCTACAAAAAAAATAGTGCAGCAAAAAAGTCACCCATAAAATGTAATGTGTTTCACGAATTTTACCCCTTTTTGTGAATTTTCCATAGTATAACAAATAGTTTGGTGAAGCGAAATGGGACAGATTCACTCATGACTTTTGTTTACAGTGATCATTTGCATTTATTTACATGTACCTATGTTTGATGAAATGTCTACAAGATGTTTTTTTGGGAGGGTTTACAATAGCTTGTGCAGAAAACAATTTCAGCTTTTGGAGAAAAATGTGTTTTTATATATATGCAATGGATTATTTATAGTGGCTCCTTAAAGAAATATGCTCCTGAGAGAACCCAGGGACCCAGAGTACCCTTATAAGACTTTGCATTATCCAAAGATCCATGGTAGAACAGACTTTAGGTTCCAACAGGAAATTAGATTTCCACTTTACTAATGAAAGAAAAAGATCACAATTAAATTAACTTGTAGTACAGGTATAGGATCCCTTAACCGGAAACCCGATATCCAGAAAGCACCGAATTACGGAATGGCTGTCTCCCATAGACTCAGTGTCGGACTGGCCCACTGGGATACCAGCAAGACTCCCGGTGGGCCCAGGTGTCAGTGGGCCCTCTTGCTTCTAACCATTTAGCCTATATCATGGTCATTCTCTATTTCTTTATGGGGAAAAAAAGAGGGTAAATAATGGAAAAATAGAGTATAGTAAGTAGATATAAAAGACTAGGAGAATAAAGAAGTTGAATTAGGAGAGGAGGAATAATAGTCTGAAAAGTGGCCCCACGGTCTAAGGTTTTTTGGTGGGCCCCTGGCATCCCAGTCCAACACTGCATAGACTCCATTTTATCCAAATAATCCAAATTTTTAAAAATGATTTCCTTTTTCTCTGTAATAATAAAACAGTAGTTTGTACTTCACCCAAACTAAGATAGAATTAATTGTTATTGGAAGCAAAACCAGCCAATTGGGTTTATTTAATGTTTACATGATTTTCTAGTAGACTTAAGGCATGAAGACCCAAATTATGGAAAGATCCGTTATCCGGAAAACCCCAGGTCCCGAGCATTCTGGATAACAGGTCCCATAGCTGTATTATAAACTCTGTAAATAATTTGCAACTGCTTTTTGTTTTTTTAAATTTACACTTTTTGTCCAGCAGTTTAAACTATCATCCTGTTGGTGGGAACCATCAACATCATGAACTTTGGGTTCTGTCCCAATGAGGAGGACTAATCAGTGGGATCATAGAGCCACACCTGATAATAATAAGATCTTATTAGGGCCAGAGCTCACTGCCTATGCATAATTCCTGCAGATAACAATTCTGTGTAAGTGATATTTCCAGTTTATGGATCATATGCTAAATGTAGTACTGGATTATTATAAACACATTATAAAGAGAATTTCCACTATAGAATTCAACTATATGCTGTATTTTGATATGATAGGTTGAACCTGGTCTTTATTTGTTATTTTTTTTTTTATGGTTTCTGAATTGACTTTTTTTTCTGCAGCTCCCCATTTTGTAAATTAAAATCTGATCTGATTGCTGGGGTCCTTCTTATGGTTCAGTAATGCTTTGAACAGAAAGATGAATGCATTAAAAATGTAACTTCAGAATAAATTGATTTACCCTAGGCACAGCCCTGCGGGTGCCTATATATAAATATGGCCCTGACAATGACGGTGGCGGTCAGACGGAATTTAAAATTTCTGATTTGATTTTTACTAGTTATTGTCTGAAAAACTGACATTTTTATATATATTAGATTTTCGTATTTTTTTCATTGTCCGTTTTTTTGCGCATATTTTTTATATTTGGATCCTTTAATAACGTTCATCCTGGCATTTGTTACTTAAGAGAAAGTGAGTTTAATTGTGGTTTCAAAAAACTCTAAAACCAGTCAACCAGAGGCAATGTCAAAAATCACAGACATGTTTTTAAGAAATCGGCAAGATGGGAGACTTTTTTTCTATTGAAAAAGCAGTTGTAGCATAGTGGTTAGGGGGTTCTCTAACAATGTCGGGCATGTGTGTAGCAGTATATGGAGCAAAAAATGCATGTGATTTTGCCCTCCCATTGACTTCAATACAATTCAGAGAATCTTGACAACATAGTCAACAAGACCTGAAATGAAGGAAAAAATATTTTATTGGTAGCCCAAATGTGGAAAAAATGTGTCAAGTAAAAAACAGCCATAAGTTTATCTAATTTATTTTGCTACAAAAAAAATAGTGCAGCAAAAAAGTCACCCATAAAATGTAATGTGTTTCACAAATTTTACCCCTTTTTGTGAATTTTCCATAGTTAAACAAATAGTTTGGTGAAGTGAAATGGGACAGATTCACTCATGACTTTTGTTTACAGTGATCATTTGCATTTATTTACATGTACCTATGTTTGATGAAATGTCTACAAGATGTTTTTTTGGGAGGGTTTACAATAGCTTGTGCAGAAAACAATTTCAGCTTTTGGAGAAAAATGTGTTTTTATATATATGCAATGGATTATTTATAGTGACTCCTTAAAGAAATATGCTCCTGAGAGAACCCAGGGACCCAGAGTACCCTTATAAGACTTTGCATTATCCAAAGATCCATGGTAGAACAGACTTTAGGTTCCAACAGGAAATTAGATTTCCACTTTACTAATGAAAGAAAAAGATCACAATTAAATTAACTTGTAGTACAGGTATAGGATCCCTTAACCGGAAACCCGATATCCAGAAAGCACCGAATTACGGAATGGCTGTCTCCCATAGACTCAGTGTCGGACTGGCCCACCGGGATACCAGCAAAACTCCCGGTGGGCCCAAGTGTCAGTGGGCCCTCTTGCTTCTAACCATTTTGCCTATATCATGGTCATTCTCTATTTCTTTATGGGGAAAAAAGAGGCTAAATAATGGAAAAATAGAGTATAGTAAGTAGATATAAAAGACTAGGAGAATGAAGAAGTTGAATTAGGAGAGGAGGAATAATAGTCTGAAAAGTGGCCCCACGGTCTAAGGATTTCTGGTGGGCCCCTGGCATCCCAGTCCAACACTGCATAGACTCCATTTTATCCAAATACTCCTTTTCCTCCGTAATAAAAAACAGTAGCTTGTACTTGACCCAAACTAAGATAGAATTAATTGTTATTGGAAGCAAAACCAGCCTATTGGGTTTATTTAATGTTTACATGATTTTCTAGTAGTCTTAAGGCATGAAGACCCAAATTATGGAAAGATCCATTATCCGGAAAACCCCAGGTCCCGAGCATTCTTGATAACAGGTCCCATAGCTGTATTATAAACTCTGTAAATAATTTGCAACTGCTTTTTGTTTTTTTAAATTTACACTTTTTGTCCAGCAGTTTAAACTATCATCCGGTTGGTGGGAACCTTAAACATCATGAACTTTGGGTTCTGTCCCAATGAGGAAGTCTAATAAGTGGGAAAAGTGGGCCACACCTGATAATAATAAGATCTAATTAGGGCCAGAGCTCACTGCCTATGCATAATTCCTGCAGATAACAATTCTGTGTAAGTGATATTTCCAGTTTATGGATCATATGCTAAATGTAGTACTGGATTATTATAAACACATTATAAAGAGAATTTCCACTATAGAATTCAACTATATGCTGTATTTTGATATGATAGGTTGAACCTGGTCTTTATTTTTTATTTTTTTTTATGGTTTCTGAATTGACTTTTTTTTCTGCAGCAGCTCCCTATTTTGTAAATTAAAATCTGATCTGATTGCTGGGGTCCTTCTTATGGTTCAGTAATGCTTTGAACAGAAAGATGAATGCATTAAAAATGTAACTTCAGAATAAATTGATTTACCCTAGGCACAGCCCCGCAGGTGCCTATATATAAATATGGCCCTGACAATGACAGTGATTTCTGATTTGAAATATGGAGAAAAGAAGGAAAATCATTTTGAAATACAATAAATTAAAATATAGCTATAGGGTATTTTGTAGGTTTTAATGTGAATACTTTTCTAATCTTCAAATATGCAGTTATATATATGGCTTAAATCAGCATAATTGTATGTACACACCTATTAAATAGCAACAACTTGCTAAACACCAGTTCACAGATATTGTAAGTCATTCTCATCAGTTCCTGTTCATATGAAGCTTACAATTTAGGTTCCCAATGATCCCTTTGAAGATGAAATGCAGAAATGGGGTATAAAAATATCCAAAACAGTACTAAAGTCTGAAAAAGAATATGGCTATAAACAGTGTATTTTGATAAATAGTGATAAGCAAATTTTTCTACCAAGTATGGTTTGGCCGCAAATTTCTGGACCACTTTTAAATTTTAATGTTTGAAATATTTTAATTGGTTTTCACAATAAACCATAAAAATCAATATGATAACAAATAGTATGCAGAATAAGAAGATTAATACAATGACATATTA
Organism: Xenopus petersii; assembly: GCA_038501925.1. Classification (NCBI taxonomy): domain Eukaryota; kingdom Metazoa; phylum Chordata; class Amphibia; order Anura; family Pipidae; genus Xenopus; species Xenopus petersii. Next base: position 37,724,321 of record CM076674.1, read on the forward strand.
AACAGAATGTATAATTTACAATTAAGTAATATGTAAAATAAAATAGAAACTAACAAGAACTATCACTAACTAAGCCAGTGGATGCATAGACATTCTTAAAAGAAAAAGAAGAAAGAAAAAGCCCATTGTCTTGGGAATGTCAGATAACCCCCCCCCCCCCATGAACATTTTACAATTGAAGAAACTGAGATATTTGACTTCTAGTATTGGAGTTACAGAACTCAAAGTAAGGAGACCATATAAGTCTAAATGATTCTTTGGAATTATTTCCTTTAGTTTTTACTAATAAAGCTTCTTGCCAACTAAGCTGGTTCATATTAGCCATTGTGTCTGTAATTGAGGGAGACTCATTTTGTAGCCAACAGTTAAATAAAGCCTTTTGAGGCAGCCAAAAATAAAATTGTCAATATTTTATTATCTTGGGACTTAAATTCTATATTAAAATTTGAAGAGAGCCTACTATCATCTAGAAGCAACAAAACAAAACCTGGAGATAATTTAATTTTTATTTTCAAATTAATGTTTAGAAAACTGGTAACGTCCTTCCAAAATATACTGATCTTTGGACAAGTCCATAGATAGTGAAAAGGGGACACATTATACTCATCACACTTGGGACAGTATGATACAGGACTAGAAAATATACCTTTAGAAAAAATCTTCTCATAGCCTAAGTGAACTAACTTAAAATGTTGTATCCTCCAACCTTCAATTTCAGAATTTGTAAACTTATTACCTTGAGCGAGCCACTCAATGAGATATCTAGTAAGGGCTGATAAATTGAAAGCTCTGAAATTAGGGAGATTTAAACCTCCAAGTTTAACTGGAGCTCTCAACTTATGGAGAGCAATCTTTGCTTTTTTCCCATTCCATATAAACTTGATAAGAGCAGAATCAAGTTTCTTGATATCAGAATGTTTTATAAGCAAAGGGAGATTAATTAAAGGGTATATCAGCATTTTTCACACATGAAGGAAACCTTATGACAAGCTGGAGTAATATTTAATGAATATAAATTATTTAAGTCTGAAGGAATTATTAATCCTAAATATTTCATCTGATTTTTGGGGAATTTCAGGTGAAATAAAGAGTTTGAAAAAGAACCATATATGTTCATCACTTCAGATTTATCCACATTAACCTTATAACCAGAAAAAGACTGGAAATCTTGTAGTAAGTCAAAAAAAATGAATACTCTGGGTTTCTTAAAATCAGCAACAAATCATTATTGATGGAAATTCCCTTAATCAATTAAGACAAATCAATGAAATGAATTAATGGTTCTAGTGCAATATTAAATAAAAGAGGCGATAAAGGACAGCCTTGTCTCGTACAAGCCTTGAGAGCACAACACCCGCCACAGGGTCATTTTGGAGAAATCCCTTTATAAGTCAAGTGTCAGAAATCATGTCCTCTTCGGTGGAATGAGGAGGATTACTTGTTCTAGGAGGCAGCGGAGATCTAGATCTGGACCTGGATTTGGTCTGAATTTGAGAAGGTATCGAGTCATTAGAGAATTTGGTTTGGCGAGGATTCTCATATCTCTTCCACCTTTCATCCTTGGGGAGAGCTGAATTTTGAGTTGGATTTTGTTTCTGTAACAAGGTTTCCAATGTTTTTCTTTTCCAGTTGAGAAATAAATGAAGATACCTCTCTAGGATCACTAAAGATTCTAGCTCCAGAAGTCAAAAATATTTTAAGTCTAGCAGGATACATCAATGAAAAATTGATATGTAAATTGGCCAGAGACTGGCAAGTTTGGGAGAATTCCCTTCATTTTTAGGAAAGAAGCAACGAGTAATCTTGAAATATCAATATTTTATTTCCTTCCACTTCTAGTGTATGCAGTTTTTTATAGTCTTGAAATAGTCTGTTCTTGTCACAATAGTCCAAATATTTTACAATCACAGCCCTTGGTCTCATGGGATGTAACATTTTAGGAGGTTCAATTCTATGGAGTCTTTGTATCTTAAAATTGTAGCATTCTTGAGGGAGACCAAGCTTGAGAGGAATTGTTTTAGAGATCAGAGCATATAAAGAGTCATTCTGATAGGATTCTGGAATGTTAATAAATCTGAGATTGTTTCTCCTAGATCTATTTTCCAAATCATCAAGTTTTAACGTTAGCTCTTGAGTTTGCCTCTCTAAAGAGTCAATCCTGGATAGAGAATCAATTGTTTCTTCTTGAATTGGAGATACTGAGTTTTCAATATCTCCAAATCACTTATCATGTGTAGACAGTTTTCCTGAAATGTCAGAAATTTTTTCCTGTAGTTTATCGATGGCTTTACTAATTGTAGTCTCAATAACTGGATTAATGAGTGTGGCTACTTCAGCCGCAATAAGAGAGTAGTCGTCAGATAAAGATGTTCTTGTAGGAGCAGAGTTGTGAGATAAGAAAATACTATTTGTATACCTATCCTGTAGCTTTACATTTTTCTTGTTAGCCTTCTCATATGTTTTGCCATTAGCTTTAGAAGACATTGTGAAGGAAGGAAAATACGTTTTCATATTTTTGAAAACCTGAGCAACAATCCCAAAACGTGACAGTAATGATCTTTTTTTATTTAATTAATTTTCTACTTTTTCTTCTTGTTTTATGTTTTTTCTCCTGTTTTTTATTAATAAAGCTTTTATTACAAGTCAATTTTTCCTTCTTGTTTTATTCTTTGTCTCTGTTTTCCTTTCACAAAGAAGTAACCATTGATTTGTTTTTATGGTTACAATCCTCCTCAAGCATTTGCAACATTGTATATAATAAAGGTGTAACAAAAGTATCAGTAATGACAGCAATCACTAACACTGTTTAGTCTTAGTCAGCAGAGAGATAACTGCTTTTATGTGACAAATTCCTGTCACTAACATTGAAACAATATGGCACAAAATAAGACTCAGCAAGCAGCTCTGACTAAGTTAGCTGATAACTCAGTGTCCCAGCAGGAAATCAGAGGCCACTATTCTGTTACAAATATGTTGCTTAGAACTTGCCACAGCTGACTCAAAATATAGCATATAACCAGAATGCAGCAGAGCCCCCGGTTAAGAGAACTGCAAGTTCAAAGGTGAATCTCGAAAACAGCGTGGGCTTAACAGATGCAGTTGCAGAATCTGAGGTAACTAAAGAACTCAGCACATCAGGAACACCTCAGCAGTCATATGAAGCCAAACCACCAAAAACCTGCTTCCTCTCTGCTCCTCTGGCTCTCCTCACTCCGGGAACCAACACAAACGAATTTCAAATGAAGAGAACAGCTTCTATGTGCCGACTCTCGACCCTGGTAAGCTGGAGCTCTACCTCTGTGCTTCCATCACCTCAGGCGCCGAACAGGAAGTCTCCCCTTTTAAATTTTAATCAATCCAGACTTTTAGAGGTCTTTGAATTTTTTTTCACTAGTTATTGTCTGAAAAACGGATATTTTTATATATATTAGATTTTCGTATTTTTTTCATTATCCATTTTTTTGTGCATATTTTTTATATTTGGATCTTTTAATAACATTCATCCTGGCATTTGTTACTTTAGAGAAAGTGAGTTTAATTGTGGTTTCAAAAAACTCTAAAACCAGTCAACCAGAGGCAATGTCAAAAATCACAGACATGTTTTTAAGAAATTGGCAAGATGGGAGACTTTTTTCTATTGAAAAAGCAGTTGTAGCATAGTGGATAGGGGGTTCTCTAACAATGTCGGGCATGTGTGTAGCAGTATATGGAGCAAAAAATGCATGTGATTTTGCCCTCCCATTGACTTCAATACAATTCAGAGAATCTTGACAACATAGTCAAGAAGACCTGAAATTAAGGAAAAAATATTTTATTGGTAGCCCAAATATGGAAAAAATGTGTCAAGAAAAAAACAGCCATAAGTTTATCAAATTTATTTTGCTACAAAAAAAAGTAGAGCAGCAAAAAATTCACCCATAAAATGTAATGTGTTTCACGAATTTTACCCCTTTTTGTGAATTTTCCATAGTTTAACAAATAGTTTGGTGAAGTGAAATGGGATAGATTCACTCATGACTTTTGTTTACAGTGATCATTTGCATTTATTTACATGTATCTATGTTTGATGAAATGTCTACAAGAAGTTTTTTTGGGAGGGTTTACAATAGCTTGTGCAGAAAACAATTTCAGCTTTTGGAGAAAAATGTGTTTTTATATATATGCAATGGATTATTTATAGTGGCTCCTTAAAGAAATATGCTCCTGAGAGAACCCAGGGACCCAGAGTACCCTTATAAGACTTTGCATTATCCAAAGATCCATGGTAGAACAGACTTTAGGTTCCAACAGGAAATAAGATTTCCACTTTACTAATGAAAGAAAAAGATCACAATTAAATTAACTTGTAGTACAGGTATAGGATCCCTTAACCGGAAACCCGATATCCAGAAAGCACCGAATTACGGAATGGCTGTCTCCCATAGACTCAGTGTCGGACTGGCCCACCGGGATACCAGCAAGACTCCCGGTGGGCCCAAGTGTCAGTGGGCCCTCTTGCTTCTAACCATTTTGCCTATATCATGGTCATTCTCTATTTCTTTATGGGGAAAAAAGAGGCTAAATAATGGAAAAATAGAGTATAGTAAGTAGATATAAAAGACTAGAAAAATAAAGAAGTTGAAGGAGGAATAATAGTCTGAAAAGTGGCCCCACGGTCTAAGGATTTCTGGTGGGCCCCCAAGCTTGAGAGGAATTGTTTTAGAGATCAGAGCATATAAAGAGTCATTCTGATAGGATTCTGGAATGTTAATAAATCTGAGATTGTTTCTCCTAGATCTATTTTCCAAATCATCAAGTTTTAACGTTAGCTCTTGAGTTTGCCTCTCTAAAGAGTCAATCCTGGATAGAGAATCAATTGTTTCTTCTTGAATTGGAGATACTGCGTTTTCAATATCTCCAAATCACTTATCATGTGTAGACAGTTTTCCTGAAATGTCAGAAATTTTTTCCTGTAGTTTATCGATGGCTTTACTAATTGTAGTCTCAATAACTGGATTAATGAGTCTGGCTACTTCAGCCGCAATAAGAGAGTAGTCGTCAGATAAAGATGTTCTTGTAGGAGCAGAGTTGTGAGATAAGAAAATACTATTTGTATACCTATCCTGTAGCTTTACATTTTTCTTGTTAGCCTTCTCATATGTTTTGCCATTAGCTTTAGAAGACATTGTGAAGGAAGGAAAATACGTTTTCATATTTTAGAAAACCTGAACAACAATCCCAAAACGTGACAGTAATGATCTTTTTTTATTTAATTAATTTTCTACTTTTTCTTCTTGTTTTATGTTTTTTCTCCTGTTTTTTTATTAATAAAGCTTTTATTACAAGTCAATTTTTCCTTCTTGTTTTATTCTTTGTCTCTGTTTTCCTTTCACAAAGAAGTAACCATTGATTTGTTTTTATGGTTACAATCCTCCTCAAGCATTTGCAACATTGTATATAATAAAGGTGTAACAAAAGTATCAGTAATGACAGCAATCACTAACACTGTTTAGTCTTAGTCAGCAGAGAGATAACTGCTTTTATGTGACAAATTCCTGTCACTAACATTGAAACAATATGGCACAAAATAAGACTCAGCAAGCAGTTCTGACTAAGTTAGCTGATAACTCAGTGTCCCGGCAGGAAATCAGAGGCCACCATTTTGTTACAAATATGTTGCTTAGAACTTGCCACAACTGACTCAAAATATAGCATATAACCAAAATGCAGCAGAGCCCCCGGTTAAGAGAACTGCAAGTTCACAGGTGAATCTCGAAAACAGCGTGGGCTTAACAGATGCAATTGCAGAATCTGAGGTAACTAAAGAACTCAGCACATCAGGAACACCTCAGCAGTCATATGAAGCCAAACCACCAAAAACCTGCTTCCTCTCTGCTCCTCTGGCTCTCCTCACTCCGGGAACCAACACAAACGAATTTCAAATGAAGAGAACAGCTTCTATGTGCCGACTCTCGACCCTGGTAAGCTGGAGCTCTACCTCTGTGCTTCCATCACCTCAGGCGCCGAACAGGAAGTCTCCCCTTTTAAATTTTAATCAATCCAGACTTTTAGAGGTCTTTGAATTTTTTTCACTAGTTATTGTCTGAAAAACGGATATTTTTATATATATTAGATTTTCGTATTTTTTTCATTATCCATTTTTTTGAGCATATTTTTTATATTCGGATCTTTTAATAACATTCATCCTGGCATTTGTTACTTTAGAGAAAGTGAGTTTAATTGTGGTTTCAAAAAACTCTAAAACCAGTCAACCAGAGGCAATGTCAAAAATCACAGACATGTTTTTAAGAAATTGGCAAGACGGGAGACTTTTTTCTATTGAAAAAGCAGTTGTAGCATAGTGGATAGGGGGTTCTCTAACAATGTCGGGCATGTGTGTAGCAGTATATGGAGCAAAAAATGCATGTGATTTTGCCCTCCCATTGACTTCAATACAATTCAGAGAATCTTGACAACATAGTCAAGAAGACCTGAAATTAAGGAAAAAATATTTTATTGGTAGCCCAAATATGGAAAAAATGTGTCAAGAAAAAAACAGCCATAAGTTTATCAAATTTATTTTGCTACAAAAAAAAGTAGAGCAGCAATAAATTCACCCATAAAATGTAATGTGTTTCACGAATTTTACCCCTTTTTGTGAATTTTCCATAGTTTAACAAATAGTTTGGTGAAGTGAAATGGGATAGATTCACTCATGACTTTTGTTTACAGTGATCATTTGCATTTATTTACATGTATCTATGTTTGATGAAATGTCTACAAGAAGTTTTTTTGGGAGGGTTTACAATAGCTTGTGCAGAAAACAATTTCAGCTTTTGGAGAAAAATGTGTTTTTATATATATGCAATGGATTATTTATAGTGACTCCTTAAAGAAATATGCTCCTGAGAGAACCCAGGGACCCAGAGTACCCTTATAAGACTTTGCATTATCCAAAGATCCATGGTAGAACAGACTTTAGGTTCCAACAGGAAATACGATTTCCACTTTACTAATGAAAGAAAAAGATCACAATTAAATTAACTTGTAGTACAGGTATAGGATCCCTTAACCGGAAACCCGATATCCAGAAAGCACCGAATTACGGAATGGCTGTCTCCCATAGACTCAGTGTCGGACTGGCCCACTGGGATACCAGCAAGACTCCCGGTGGGCCCAAGTGTCAGTGGGCCCTCTTGCTTCTAACCATTTAGCCTATATCATGGTCATTCTCTATTTCTTTATGGGGAAAAAAGAGGCTAAATAATGGAAAAATAGAGTATAGTAAGTAGATATAAAAGACTAGAAAAATAAAGAAGTTGAAGGAGGAATAATAGTCTGAAAAGTGGCCCCACGGTCTAAGGATTTCTGGTGGGCCCCTGGCATCCCAGTCCAACACTGCATAGACTCCATTTTATCCAAATACTCCTTTTCCTCCGTAATAATAAAACAGTAGCTTGTACTTGACCCAAACTAAGATAGAATTAATCGTTATTGGAAGCAAAACCAGCCTATTGGGTTTATTTAATGTTTACATGATTTTCTAGTAGTCTTAAGGCATGAAGACCCAAATTATGGAAAAACCCCAGGTCCTGAGCATTCTTGATAACAGGTCCCATAGCTGTATTATAAACTCTGTAAATAATTTGCAACTGCTTTTTGTTTTTTTAAATTTACACTTTTTGTCCAGCAGTTTAAACTATCATCCGGTTGGTGGGAACCTTAAACATCATGAACTTTGGGTTCTGTCCCAATGAGGAAGTCTAATAAGTGGCAAAAGAGGGCCACACCTGATAATAATAAGATCTAATTAGGGCCAGAGCTCACTGCCTATTTATAATTCCTGCAGATAACAATTCTGTGTAAGTGATATTTCCAGTTTATGGATCATATGCTAAATGTAGTACTGGATTATTATAAACACATTATAAAGAGAATTTCCACTATAGAATTCAACTATATGCTGTATTTTGATATGATAGGTTGAACCTGGTCTTTATTTTTTATTTTTTTTTATGGTTTCTGAATTGACTTTTTTTTCTGCAGCAGCTCCCCATTTTGTGAATTAAAATCTGATCTGATTGCTGGGGTCCTTCTTATGGTTCAATAATGCTTTGAACAGAAAGATGAATGCATTAAAAATGTAACTTCAGAATAAATTGATTTATCCTATGGCACAGCCCTGCGGGTGCCTATATATAAATATGGCCCTGACAATGACAGTGGCGGTCAGACGGAATTTAAAAATTCTGATTTGAAATATGGAGAAAAGAAGGCAAATCATTTTGAAATACAATAAATTAAAATATAAGTATAGGGTATTTTGTAGGTTGTAATGTGAATACCTTTCTAATCTTCAAATATGCAGTTATATATAAGACAAATCAGCATAATTGTATGTACACACCTATTAAATAACAACAACTTGCTAAACACCAGTTCACAGATATTGTTAGTCATTCTCATCAGTTCCTGTTCATATGAAGCTTACAATTTAGTTTCCCAATGATCCCTTTTAAGATGAAATGCAGATAAAAATCTCCAAAACAGTACTAAAGTCTGAAAAAGAATATGGCTATAAACAGTGTATTTTGATAAATAGTGATAAGCAAATTTTTCTACCAAGTATGGTTTGGCCGCAAATTTCTGGACCACTTTTAAATTTTAATCAATTCAGACTTTTAGAGGTCTTTGAAGTTTTTTTACGCTAGTTATTGTCTGAAAAACTGTCATTTTTAGAGGTTTTAGAGGCTTTCATATTTATTTCGTATTTTTTTCATTGTCCGTTTTTTTGTGCATATTTTTTATATTTGGATCTTTTAATAATGTTCATCCTGGCATTTGTTACTTTAGAGAAAGTGAGTTTAATTGTGGTTTCAAAAAACTCTAAAACCAGTCAATCAGAGGCAATTTCATAAATCACAGACATGTTTTTAAGAAATTGGCAAGATGGGAGACTTTTTTTTCCTATTGAAAAAGCAGTTGTAGCACAGTGGATAGGGGGTTCTCTAACAATGTCGGGCATGTGTGTAGCAGTATATGGAGCAAAAAATGCATGTGATTTTGCCCTCCCATTGACTTCAATACAATTCAGAGAATCTTGACAACATAGTCAAGAAGACCTGAAATTAAGGAAAAAATATTTTATTGGTAGCCCAAATATGGAAAAAATGTGTCAAGAAAAAAACAGCCATAAGTTTATCAAATTTATTTTGCTTCCAAAAAAAATAGAGCAGCAAAAAATTCACCCATAAAATGTAATGTGTTTCACGAATTTTACCCCTTTTTGTGAATTTTCCATAGTTTAACAAATAGTTTGGTGAAGCGAAAGGGGACAGATTCACTCATGACTATTGAGGAATAAAAATAATTGTACCAGCTCAGAGTTTCAGCAATAACATTAAATCCCATCTGTCATGTCTGTGCACTCTCCTCATCACAAGCAGAACTTGGTAAGAGAGATCGGATCATTTGTTCAAAGGCTAAAATGTTGTACCAGGTCTAGTGAACAACAGATATTTGCTTTCACACAGAAAATATAAAAATGTTACCTGAGAACTGGTTACTGTAAGTTACTAGACCTGCAACTTTTATCACATTAACCTAAAAGTGAGGTGGCTTAAGTGGGAGAGTTGAAAGACCAATCCAGCTGGGCTGATAAATGTAACTTTTTCTCTAGACAAGATATACAAAATTAGGCCAATTCTTGGAGGCCCATTTATTAAAGGCATCATTTTGGTATTAGAGCTTTTTGAAACCATGATTAAACTCTATTTCTCTAAAAACCATGACTGGCATGAAAGTTATTTAAATACCCAAATACAAAAGGTACGAATGAAAAGAAATTCTGAATAAAAAAAAACACAAATATCTCTAAAACTCTCTAAAAATTCAAGTTTTTCTGACAATTACTGGTGAAAAATAATCCGAAAACCTCTAAAAATTGAATGGCTAAAGTAAATGTCCCATAGGATCAACACAGCTCCCTTAGTCTTCTATGGGACCTTGACTGCTTTTACTTGGAGGAGTTTTGTATTAGAGTTTTTCATGTTTTTAAATAATGAATACCATGAAAGTTATTAAAAGATATAAAAAGTATGCATGGAAAAAACAGTTAACTATGCGCTAAAGGATACAAAAATTCTTGTTCTTTGGACAATTACTAGTGAAATTCATTAAAAATGGTCCAATAGGACCAACGCAGCTACCATTAATTTCTAAGGGGCATCAACAGCTTTTGAGTTTTGTCCGATCTTTTTTGTGTTTATTAAATTTAATAAATCTTGAAATTTTATAGTTTTAGAGAAATACAAAAAAAAAAGAAATCCAAATTTTAGTTAATCGACCCCTTATTGTGAGGTGTCTCAATGTATTACCAATACAGTTTGTGAAAAATGGCTGACACTTCTAACACTAACATAATTGTAAAAAATTTAATTAAAACCATTTAAAAAAAATGGAAAAAAAACAAAAAACAAAAGAAAAAAATCATATGTACCTGTATAGAAATTCATATAGTGCTACAATTAGCACGCATTGGACTGGCAAGAGAAAGTACAGTATCTAGCCCATATTAGCATTGGGAAGTTTAATGGGGAGTTGTTTTATTTTTTTATGGCATGAGGAATTTCTATTGTGTTTGTCATAAGTATGAACATTCCAGTACGGACTGTGAAAAAGTCTGCAGATGCAGAAACTGCAATTCTTGCCCCAAGGCTAAGCAATTACATTTTGCCCTGAGATAGACCATGTCTATTTGTGTGATACCCACTGAATTTTTTGACAAATTTTGCACGTGCCAACCAGGTTTCCTCTCCATCCAGTCGGATAGATGACCTTCAAAGGGCAATTGGACTGTTGTTAGTTTATAAGTGTAACCAGTATAAATTATGTATTTTATATAGAGAATAAAGTACCCCCTCTTGTAAAATATAAGGGCTAGACGGTTGGAGGAGATTTTAAACCAGGCGTGGGGGGAGGGTTCAGTAAAAGATTAAGTGGAAAACAGGTTATATGAGATAGTGGGCAAAGAAAGGGAAAATGGGGGAGTGTAACGGTCGGCACCCAACACCAGAACAAACACCAGGCACCCTGGTCTCGGCTCGTGCTTCATCAGTAGTGTGACCGCCTTTGGGCCTCCTACTTGGGTGCCACCTAGACTTAAACGAGAGGTGCAAGATGAGAGTTCTGGATAGGCAGAGGGGCACGACTGTAGAGCAAAGTCTTTGGGCAGAAGGTTGTAGCACAAGGCGTTAGGCAAGAGAGTAGTCAGATCAGACCGGGTCGAGGATCCAAAAGTTGGGATGCAAGAGGAATTGAGATGGAAATCTAATGATGTGCATTCCTGTCTACAAAGGTACCTACAAAAAACTGAGGGCAACAGGAAAATTCATAGACAGCCAAAACTGCAACATTGAGGAGATGGATAGTGGCCCTGTCCTATAAAGAACAGGGTAAGCCGGTGCCTGAGAGGACCAGAGCACATTCCATTGCATCGTCATGGGCAGCAGAAGCAGGAGCACAACCTGAGTCAATTTGCAGGGCTGCAACATGGGCTACTACAAACACATTTATCAAGCATTGTAAATTATATATTAGATCTCCATCTTTGGCGCAGTTTGGGGCATTCAGTACTGCAGGCCGCAGCTGTAATCTAATTAAAGTTCTGTTATCAAGTATCAGTTGCCCTCCAACATTTATTGTTAGGGTACTTACCCAAATTGTTATGCTGCCAGGGGATGGCCAGGAAATTCATTTTCTCTTTTACTGCTATAGATTTTAAAAAGCTTGAGAGCTGCAAAATTGAACATCTCATCATCATCTTACACCGATAATACAGGATCTAATTAACAGTATACTGTGTAATATATGGCTTTCGTATTTGTTTTGTGGCTTTTCTCTGATGCTGGGGGCCCAGGTCAGTCATCTTCTCTGCCTTATTCTAGATCTGGACCTGGGTATAGAAGAGCAGATTCAAGGCTACATTACATTCCATCTTCCATTTTTGTGCACTCTCACAAAGAGGTTGTATCAAGTATAGTGAAACATAAATGTGAGATGCTTAAAGGTTATCTGGAAACTGCTTAGTATGGGTTGCTAGACCTGGTTCAAATTGTGCAACTTTTAGCACATTAACCTAAATGTGAGGTGGCAGGACTAGGGATGCTAAAAGGTCCAGTCAGCTGGGCTGATAAATGTTTTACTCTTTACCAATAAAAGTTTTTAAAAGGGGCTGGCAAACACTAACACTGTAAAAGAAAACGTTAATTAAACCCATTTGAAAAAAGCACTAGAAGAATTAATTTGATTAAAAAAATGGTATGTACCTGTATAGTAATTCATAGTTATCATAAGTCATATAGTCCTTCAATCAAGCATGCATTGAGCTGACGAGAGAAAGTAGCTGGTCACTAGTGATGGGCGAATTTATTCGGCAGGCTCGAATTTGCGGAGAATTTGCGCGATTCGCCGCCAGCGAATAAATTCGCGAAACACCGTGAAAACGCGTCAAAACGGGCATTGGCGTCAAAAACGAGACGCCCATCACTACTGGTCACATTAAAAAAAGAGATTTTGGCACCAGTTCATTTTAGCATTAGAAAGTTTAATGGAGACTTGTGTTGTTTTTGATGGCATGAGCAATTTCTCTAAGTTTCTTTCAGTTCTATGTTTGTTATGGGTTTAACCAACTTAAATGATTTTGTTACAAATATGTTTATCTGGGGCCTTCTCTATTTTAAAATCGAAATTCTCTTTTTTTATCGCAAAGGGAATGGCCAAGGATAAATGCAATTATTCCTGCATGGTAAAGTTGGGGAAGGGTAATTGACAAAGCCACCTCCTTGACACTGCCCACATCTAGGCTACTCTTTCAATATCTATGGCACCATGTTGGACTTTGTCTCAAGATATATTAGCTGGGTTTTGACCAAAGACACATCTTGTCTGACTGGTATCTACAGGTTTAGCAACAAAATCTATAATTAAATATAGGTATAGGTAATAGATATTTAGCCATGCCTGTAGCAGTAATCATTAATCATCCATATCTATATTAATGTTGGGGTGTTTGTGGTGTTAGGTAACACCACAAAGTTTGGCAAATCATGATAAGTTTAGTGATGTGACATCATACATGACATAAACTTTGCACTTTTTCATTGTAAATTAGATTCGCAACTACCAATTAAAAGAACAAATGATTTTGTCTCTTTTTTTACCAGAAACAAAAATATTATTTTTTTACAATTATCAAAGGTTAAGGTTAAATGTTTTGATTTCAAATTCCCTTTTGCTGTTAAGCATTCCTTCAGCTACATTTGATTCATATGTGAGAACATACTTGTAACAATCAACATATAGACATAGTTATTATAATATATAAAGCAATATTAATATTCGGTTCCAGATTTTGACCTACATAAACTTCACACTGAGTTTCCCTGGTGGGTTCCTTCAGGAATATATTAGGAAACAATACTTTGGTAGTCTCAAATATAGCCCTACTAATCTCAAAACTAACATAAGACTCAAGACAAATTGATGGTCAGCCAATTATTAAACAAATTTAGCCCAATAAAAACAATGGAGCTATTAAATAATAAAGGTGAACTACGATTACTTTCAAATATTGTCTATGGGGTCTCAAAATACATAGTAAAATAAATCAATTCTGTAGTCCAAGAACCTAGTTAAGAAGTAAAGCTGAGTGAGCATTTATCTATTTACCCTTTATTTTAATGTTGTGGATATATTTACTATCAATGCCAGACTATTCTTGTTAAAGAACAAAAACTGACTTTCTGTTACTCTGGTTATTCATTCTTCAGGCTTTTTCTTTGTTAGAAAACTCCATTGTAAATAAAACAGACATATTTCCATTTAAAGCTACCCTGCTAGTTCAGTGAATTATCACACATCCCATTAATGTAAATGCATATAAATAATAAAGGCAATCATTTGTAAGCTATTTTACTGCTAATAATGTTATCCTGACTTTGACTGGCCATCTCTCACGTGTATACTGATAACACGGTATCTAATAAACATCACATAATATATGTCTTTTGTATTTGATTTGTGGAGGTCAAACATCTTCTCTGCCCTTTGCTATCGTTGGATCTGTGGATACCTACAGCACTTTAAGGCTAAGGCCACACTAGGCGATAGCGCCGCGATTTGACTTGTCGCTCGAAATCGCCTCGCTAGGCGATTTCGAACGACAATAGAAAAAAGATCGCCGCGTGTGTTTTTACGCTGGCGATTTTTCGCGATTCCCCATAGACGCCAGCGCAAAAGTTTCCCCAGCGATTGCGGATTAAAAGTCGCGGCGAAAAGTCGCCGCGAGTCAAATCGCGGCGCTATCGCCTAGTGTGGCCTTAGCCTAATACCCTTCCTATTATTATTATTACACTTATTGGATAACATCATGATAATGCTGTCATCCATATTTGTCATGGCACAGTTTGCCGGAGAAATTACTGATAAGTGTCTTGCAATGACTTTTACCAGAACATGCTACAAATTCATATTTTTTCTTCACATTCATGGATATGTTTTGACAAGTGGTGGGTCCTCCCTTGGGCACAGGCAGCTTTTGGCCAGGCACTGCCTAGACCTAGAGCCTGCACCAGTACTTATCCAACCCCAATAACCCATACATGGCAACTAGGGATGGGCGAATTTGACACCCATAGACTTGTATGGCGTTGTGCGGCAAAATAAAAAGACGCGCGGTAAAAAAAATTCTTGACACCTATAGACTTTAATGGGCGTCAGTGACATTTCGCCAGTGGCAAGTTTTTGCCAAAACTTAACGGGTCAAATTAGCCCATCCCTAATGGCAACCAACAAATTCTCTGTCTACTACTAGTGATGTGCGAATTTGCGCAGTTTCGCTTTGCCGAAAAATTCCCGAATATCGCGCAAAATTCGCGAAACTGCGTTTTTTCGACGCCGGCGGCCGTTTTTTCGGAAAATTTTTTTTGACGTTGGCGAATTTTTGCCGCGAATTTTTGCGGGCGTTTCGCTAATTTATTCAATGACAGCGAATCGCGCGGATTCGCGCCTGGCGAGTAAATTCATCACTATCTACTACACTTTGGGGCAGATAGATGCTGTGTTAAACTAAATTTGCCAAAAAAAAGGTATAAAAATCTGTGGAAAATAAATGGCGAATTTATCAAGGCGTGTTCTGTTCTGTTTTACAGCATGCTAATGACAGATTTGTCGCTGTTATTTTACACTGCTTCTGACCTTTGTACATAAGTTCTGGTGGAAGCAACTATAAAGAATTACGCTATTTCTTACACGGTGAATGCATGGCAAATTTTGATGCTGTTTTTTTACACTGCATAATTCATCTGCCATTTAGGTTGAATGGGAAAATATGATGATGTAGACTTGGGACAGAGGGTTTAAAATTTTTTCACACCTTGTGCAGCTTGCCACTTAAGCTTTTGTGCCTGGCCTCCAAGCAAAAACACCAAATATATATATATATATATATATATATATATATATATATATATATATATATATATATATATATATATAATATCAAAACAGGGGGGTTGTGGGAGCACTCTAAAGGCTTTAAAGTATATATATAAGTATATAAAATTGATAAGCAACCATACCACGTCAAGGTAAACCCCGAATGGCGGTCCCTAACTTATTTTATTTTTTATGTGCATTCTAGCATTACCTGTAATCAATGTCCCTTGAACGCTGTTTTTTCACTGAGGGCTAAATCCTCCCCAGCCAGCAATCAGGCTTTTAAAGGAGAGATATTCCCAAAACAAATTTTAAAAGCATAGGATCACCACTAGTTTAAAGGGGGGGGGTATGGGGTGCTACAACCACTGAAGCTATGCCACAGCTTCCGGCTAAATATACAATATCAAAACAGGGGGGTTGTGGGAGCACTCTAAAGGCTTTAAAGTATATATATAAGTATAATAAATGCTATTGCATATGTACCCAAATATGGTTTATTTTGTTACAAAGTTATGATCATAAAATTGATAAGCCACCATACCACGTCAAGGTAAACCCCAAATGGCGGTCCCTAACTTATTTTATTTTTTATGTGCATTCTAGCATTACCTGTAATCAATGTCCGTTGAATATATATATATATATATTATTGCCATAAAATAACCACCTTACAGGGCTATGTAACATGCCAGACACTTCACCCCCTAGGGAGTTAGATGGGCAATCCGCTAATGCAGTGAAAGAGTCTCAAAACATGTTGGCTACTTATCTGTTATAATGACTTATATTCTGCCACTCATGCTGCCCATCCAACTTAATTAACTCTCCCTACCCTCTGTCTGACCATCATCTACTCTCCTTTCAGATACTGCTTTCACCTGCACCTTCACAACCATCTCTCTCTACCCACACGTACAGAAACCTTAATTAATATTAATACTCTCTCCTGTCCCAATATGGCAGCTTCTCTTTACAACAATGCCCTTTCAACAGCACTTGACTCCCTTGCACCTTCTACCACCCGTCACAGCTGGCCAGCTAAACCCCAACCCTGGCACACTAGTGTAACACGGTACCTCAGAAGATGTAGTAGATCAGCTGAGCGACGGTGGAGAAAGTCACGAACTGATCCTGACTTCATCCACTTCAAATTCATGCTCTCCTGCTATAACCGAGCTCTATCATTAGCCAAAGAACAATACTTCTCTTATCTAATATCTACTATGTCCTCCAAACCACAGCAGCTGTTTGCCACATTTAACTCACTCCTATGCCCCCCTCCACCTCCTCCACCTATTAATGTTACCGCCCAAGACCTTGCTCATTTCTTTAATGAAAAAATCAATCTCATTAGGCTGAGCATACAGTCCGACAACAATCTCAGACCAACGTGCAGTCCACTCACTTCTACTTTGCACTCCTTCACCCCTGCAACTCTAGATGAAATTAGCAAACTTCTAGCCAGCTCAAAACCCACCACCTGCTCCCTTGACCCCATACCTTCTCGCCTTCTCCACCCAATCTCTGATACACTCTCTCCTGCACTTACCCACCTATTCAATCTTTCACTCTCTACTGGTACCTTTCCATCGTTATACAAACAAGCACTAATCACTCCTATCCTCAAAAAACCTTCCCTTGATCCCAGCTCTCCCACTAACTATCGACCGGTCTCCCTTCTTCCATTTGCGTCCAAATTACTAGAAAGGCTTGTTTACAAATGCCTGATCCAGCATCTCACTCACAACTCCCTCCTCGACCCCTTGCAATCTGGCTTCCGCCCATCACACTCGACTGAAACTGCACTCACCAAAGTAACCAATGATCTATTGGCAAAGTCTAAAGGTCATTATTCCATTCTAATCCTTCTAGATCTCTCTGCAGCCTTTGACACAGTTGACCACACACTCCTCCTTGACATTCTACACTCAGCTGGCATTCGGGACACTGCTCTTTCATGGTTTACATCTTATCTGTCTGACCGTTCCTTTAAAGTTTCCTTCTCTAACTCTACTTCTACTACTTTCCCACTCTCTGTTGGAGTTCCTCAAGGCTCTGTTCTTGGCCCCCTGCTGTTCTCGCTCTATACAACTTCACTAGGAAAACTCATTCAGTCATTTGGACTTCAGTATCACCTTTATGCTGATGACACCCAACTCTACTTGTCTACTCCTGATCTTTCTAATTCTGTCCTTTCCAAAGTCACAGACTGTCTCTCTGCTGTCTCCTCCTGGATGTCACAGCGCCACCTGAAACTGAACCTTTCTAAAACAGAACTCATTATATTTCCTCCAAGATCTTCCCCTGTCCCTCAGATATCACTCACCGTAAACAACACCACCTTTCATTCCACCACACAGGTACGCTGCCTAGGAGTTATCTTAGACTCTCATCTGTCTTTTTCACCACACATTCAAACACTTGCAAAATCTTGCCGTATTCAACTGTGCAACATTGCTCGAATACGACCCTATCTCAGTTCAGAATCAACTAAAACACTGATTCAGTCTCTCATCATCTCCCGCCTTGATTACTGCAACTTACTCCTCACAGGTATTCCAACTAGTCACCTTTCACAACTCCAATCTATTCTAAACACGGCCACTAGACTCATTCATCTAGCTCGCCGCTCAACATCAGCTGCTCCCATATGTATGTCCCTTCACTGGCTTCCAATCTCTTCTAGAATCAAATTCAAATTACTTACACTCACATTCAAGGCCCTTAATAATGAAACCCCTCCCTATATTTCATCTCTAATCTCCAAATACACTCCTTCACGAAACCTACGCTCTGCTTCTGATCTTCGCCTCACTTCTCCTCTGGTCACTTCTGCCCATTCTCGTCTACAAGACTTCTCTCGGGCTTCTGCTTTTCTCTGGAACTCTCTGCCACAAGTTGTCAGACTTTCTCCTTCCTTCCAAACTTTCAAGCGCTCCTTAAAGACCCATCTGTTTAAAGAGGCCTATTCGATGTACCTTAATTAATCATTGCTTTATCAAAAATTACAAATTGTTTATACAATCCTAATGTCTCAATTGTACCCTAACCTTTTAGTTTGTAAACCCTATTGTACTCTGTAATCCTTGTCTGTTATCCACCATTTATTCCCTGTTTGCTATAACTGCAGTAAAGCACTGCGTATCTTGACAGCGCTATATAAATAAATGATGATGATGATGATGACATTACAGGGCTATGTAACATGCCAGACACTTCACCCCCTAGGGAGTTAGATGGGCAATCCGCTAATGCAGTGAACCAGTCTCAAAACATGTTGGCTACTTATCTGTTATAATGACTGCAATCAAGCCCCCATATCAAGCATTGCCTGCAGCTGTGACTATCTCTACCCAAATATCTCAATGGGCTGATGAGAGACTGCTGCCTTATTGCGTGCAATAAGGTTACCCCCCTCCCTACTCCCTGAACTACACCTCACCTGCTTCTTCCTTTTGGCCCTGCTTGCCTTACCAACAACAAGGTGTGTATCTAATAGGAATTATACTGAAAGTAATACAGTGTATCAATGCTCTTCTAAGTAACAATGGTAAATAAATGTCAGTGGTGTAACTTGGGACAGTCAGGCCCCCCCCACCAAAAAAATCTACTGAGGGGGCGTGCACAAACAGTCCCTCCTCCCCCAGCTCCCCTCCTGACCTGCTTGCTCCACATCTCCCCAGACCGCATCACTATTTTATTTTCTCAGATTGGAGAGGGGGACTATGACACAGCAAACTGGCACCCCTCCCTGTTTCCCAAACCTCCCCCCCCCCACGACTGTGGGGTCTGCTGTGTAGTTACGCCACTGATAAATACCAAGAATAATATGTAAAGAAAACAGGCTTCTTAAACAATTAAATATAATCTAATCATTTCTCATAGTGCTAAGGATCAGCACCCATTTTACCTGTTCTGTTAACCTGTATTTGTATGTAATCTATATGTTTTGATAGATATACTGCCCTCTAGTGATATGGGGTTTGACAAAAAGTCTCCACACCCAACATACACACAACCCTAACCCACTTGCCTCTGATTCACACCCAACCCTACTAGCCGAGCCTCCAGTATTTATAGACCAGTGCTCGACCAGCCCATCTGTGATGTCACCGAAGGGTCATCTGGATCGCTTTGACGCTTTGTCTGGAGGTGGAATCGGGGCAGAGTAAAGTCATGGGCAGAGTGGATATATTGTAAATCTTGTCCTGAACACAAAAGATGTGTAGATACCAGCCTGAACCCACCTGACTGCAGATTTCTCCCTTTAGAGCTTACAGTCTAAAGGGAGAATGGGTGCATGCAATACACCTCATACCATGCATCAAATATAAGCTCTTATAATCAGAATCATTTTACTCCTTGTCAGTAATTGTCTGTAATCTGCATGTAAGTATCTCATGTACAGTATATTGTTTTATTATAATAATAAAATCATCTGTGATGGGCCTGTTTGCAGTAACAAACCCTAAACTGCCTGTGGATACACCCAGGCTGATAAGCTCCCATATTTTTCCTTTAAAATGTTTTTTTCTATAAATAGAATAGAGGTATTTTGCTTATATACTTCAATCAAGTTGGAGATATTCCCATTTTCACTTTTCATCATCATCATCATCATCATCATTTATTTATATATAGTGATGGGCGAATTAGGCCGAAAGAATTTCGACGCAAATTTGCGCCTGGCGAATAAATTCACCCAACACTATATATATATAGCGCCTACAAGATATGCTGTGCTTTACCTTAGTTATCACAAACAGGGAATAAATGGAAGATAACAAACAAGGGTTTACAGATTACAATACGATTAGAGGGCCCTACAAATTAGAGTTTAGGTTACGGTGCAATTGAGACATTAGGATTTTAGCAACAATTCTGATTTATTGGAAGTTTGGAAAAAAGGAGAAAGTCTGACAGCTCGAGGCAGAGAGTTCCAGAGAAAAGCAGAAGTCCAAGAGAAGTCTTTAGAGGAGAATGGGCAGAAGTGATGAGAGGAGAAGCAAGGCGAAGGTCAGAAGCAGAGCAAAGCTTGCATGAAGGAGTGTATTTGGAGATCAGAGATGAAAAATAGGGAGGGTTTTCATTGTTAAGGACCTTGAATGTGAGTGTTAGTAATTTGAATTTGATTCTAGAGAAGATTGGGAATGAGTCTAGCAGCAGCAGTTAGAACAGATTGGAGTTGTGAAAGGTGACTTGTTGGAATACCTGCGAGGAGTAAGTTGCAGTAATCAAGGCAGGAGATGTTAAGAATTGAATAAGTGTTTTGGTTGATTCTGAACTGAGATATGGTCGTATTCGGGCAATGTTGTGCAGTTGAATATAACAAGATTTGGATGTGTGGTGAAAAAGACAGATGTGAATCTAGGCAGCCTGCCTGTGTGGTGGAATGAAAGGTGGTGTTGTTTACTGTGAGGGATATCTGAGGGACAGGGGAAGATCTTGCAGGAAATATGAGTTCTGTTTTTGAGAGGTTCAGTTTCAGGTGGTGCTGTGACATCCAGGAGGAGACAGCATAGAGGCAGTCTGTAACTTGGGACAGACTGGAGAGAGTTCAGGAGTAGACAAGTAGAGTTGGGTGTCATCAACATAAAGGTGATACTGAAGTCCAAACGACTGAATACGTTTTCCTAGCAAAGTAGTATAGAGTGAAAACAGCAGGGGGCCTAGAACAGATCATTGAGGAACTCCGACTCCGAGTCTCTGTTTCTTTCTACTTCTTTAACTGGGATAAAATGCCAGTGTTACCATTCTGGAGATTCATCTTCTAAAGATATCTAAAATTTGAAAAGGCTTATGTAAAACTAATTCCATCTTCATTTTATTTTAGGGGGGGGGGAACCTGGACACATCCCTACTCATACACAGACCTGCATATCATTCTGCCACTTGCATCTCTCTACTCAAGGCCACACCAGAAGGTATAAGAATGAAGTGGTGATCATCAATGGCACATAACATGAATTTAGAAAAGGGGCATTTAACGTAGATGCAGAGTGTTTTTCAGTCCTACCGTCTTTATAAAATGAATTTTGCTACACAGTTGGAAATCCAAATGCAATTTATTCAAGATACAGAGAAAAGTGAAGAGGTTCATAAATGTTTGGGAAAATGCAGCAATGCATTAAGAGGACACTGTGTACAAACACCCAGGATCCCCTCTCCATTTAGATAAAAGTTTAGCAGGAATTTACAGAACTAGATGCAATCATGATCCATCTCATTAGCAAATATCTTCTTTAGTTGTTGCTAGTAGCCATGTGAACAGTTATCTCCTTGACAATGTCTGACATTTCATATAGCTAAAAAGATCGTTCCTCATATATATACTTGACAGGACTCGCTATCTTCTATTCAGGAGTGAAAATGAATGTCATAACATTAAAAGACATACGACTGTGTTATAATATACTACTGTGTTGTTGAGACCAATTTTCCCAGATATTTATGATGGAAATGAATCATCGATAGGTGTAGAATGACAATCATTACATACTATTCAAGCATCCATTAGTTAGGTAAAGATGTAGTGATCTGTGGCTTTAAAGGGTGGCTACTGCTGCCGTAAATTAGTAGCTTCTTTTGGTTGTGGATGTTGTTGATGCAATTGCCACTGAGGTTTTGCCTCCAGAATGGCCATATGAGCTTCCTCCTCCATGCATGGATCCACCTTCATATCCCATTCCACCTCCAAAGCATGCTTCATTCCCATATCCACCACCATGGCCAGATCCCATGCCGCCTCCAATTCCCATTCCACCTCCCATTCCCATGCCGCCTCCCATTCCCATTCCTCCGCCCATGCCGCCTCCACTTCCCATTCCTCCTCCCATGCCGCCTCCACCTCCCATTCCGCCTGCTCCGCCGCCAAGAGCAGTGTAGACACTTGAGCCTCCGCTGATTACAGCTAAGATGTAAGGAGAAAATGAATTAGTAACTACTTATAACCCAATCAGTTAAACATATTTATAGCATAAATGAATTGTAGATACTTACATATGCTGACATTGTTGGAAATCTGTCCAGACATTCTGTAAAAACAAGAAAAATACTATTAGGATACATTCATAGTAAAAAATCTTGTTGCGTAGGTTGCTGTCTGAGATAAACATTTGTGTGATCCAGAGGAAATTAGTAGGTAAGTGAAGTGAAACAAAGTAAACATAGGGCTGCTCTATGTGGAAAGCAGCCCTACATCTTTGTACAAAATGAGCAACACTTTTGTTTGGCTTTAGTTGGCCTTGTAGGGACATGTAATAAAAGAAGTACAATTTCACCCTTTTTTCAAGTTCTATAATACATATCAAGCAATAACCATCTAGCATTTAAAAGTCAAAATCTGATTGGGTTACTAGGCCTGGGAATACTTCGTGCCAATGGAATGCTATATACTGGTTGCATAACATAACAGTTTAGATTCCATAAACTAAAATAGAATCTGGCATTAACCCATTACCCGTGGAGGCTCTCCATTGCCTAACAATGCAATTGTCCCATTTATTGAAATCAGTGTCGGACTGGGACACCAGGGGGCCACCAAAAACCCTTAGACCAGGGACCCACCCAAAAACCTTTAGACCAGGGGCCCACTCAAAGTATTATTTTCTTCCTTTACTTACTCAACCTCTATTCTCCTATTCTCTTTTCTTTACATATTATATCCTATTATTCCATCTATTTAGCCTCTTTATTCTCATAGAAATAAGGAATGGCCATGAAATAAGCCAAATATTTAGAAGCAGGAGGGCCCAATGACACCTTGGCTCACCGGGAGTTTTCCTGGTATCCCGGTAGGCCAGTCCGACACTGATTGAAATATAAGATTTGCTTTGATGGCACCTTGCATTAAAGCTAATGCAAAGTACTGCAAGTAGTTTGTCTAGAAACAAATCTTGAACAGCCACTTTTTTCCAAAAGCCTTCTGATCAAGGACTTGCCCAGTTTGCTACTCAGCAGCAGCAAAACAGTTGACATTAATCAAGTAAGGTTTTCCCGGAAGCAGGAAAAATGTCATAATGATACACTTCATTTCATAGAACTGTCAAGTACACTACACATCTTTATGATAGTATCCCTACAAGAATGTTACAGAGTTTGTATAGTCCATGGGTGACTTTCAAATGGCCCCCCTTCACATAGATTGATGTTAAAATCAGTGATGTCCCCCATTCAACTAACCTGCCCTCTTCTCCTTCCAGCATGTATCTGTAAGTGCTAATTTCAAGGTCCAGAGCAAGCTTAGCAGACATAAGTTCTTGGTATTCCTTAAGCTGACGAGCCATGTCTGCTTTAAGTTTCCTTTCAGCGTCTTCAAGATCTTTAAGTTTCTTTTCTGCGTCCTTGAGAGCAAGGTTTCCACGTTCCTCAGCCCCAGCAATGGATTGATTCAGAGCTGCAATCTATCATTTAAGGAAAGGCATGGGGTCCTGAGTATGGAGCTGCAACTGATTTTATACCTGAGTCATTATTGGCACAGCTCTGACCTACCTGCTTCTTGACATTTTCAATTTCAGCCTTCAGCCTCTGGATCTTACGGTTCAGATCTGATATTTCAGTCTTGGAATTCTTTATGCTGTCACCATGTCCTTCAACTGTTTGCTGCAGCTGCTTGTACTACAGTGAATTTATGAGTGAGAAACATCACTAACGTGTATCACATACAGACTTCTTTTTATATTTCCTTATGATAACAAGCCATAGATTAACATGTTTAATTTCATAAGCTGGATGTTTAAAGCTTTTGTTGTATTTACTATTGGACTAAGCTGTGTAATTGCAGCCTAAACAAAGTGAACCAAAAGATTCCAATGAATCTAATTGAGGACTGTCAAATCCAACATGCAAGCTGAGAAAAAAACAAATGTGAGGGGGCTCTGCTTCACAAACTAATCATATCAAATGGTACTCCACACATAATGGTTGTAAGGTCTGTAAAACACCATAACACAATGCAGTTGATCTAAACCATTATGTGTGGTGTATATGTGGTAGTTGAAAACTGTAGCCTTGGAATGGTGAAATGTCACCTTTAACACTAACTTTACTTTATTGCAGAATATTGCATTCAATTCTCTTTTAACTGAAGTTACAGCAGGGTATAGACATACTCACCTTTTGATCGTACAATGCTTCAGCTTCCAATTTGCTTCTTTGTGCAATTTGTTCATACTGACATTTAACTTCTCTAATGATGCTATCCAGATTCAAGTCACGGTTGTTATCCATAGTCAGAACAACTGAGGTGTCGGTGACTTGATCGTGTACCTGGGACAATTCCTGAAAAATAGGAAAACCATACAAAATCAGTGTTTTTATTCCCGTGTTTTATCCCTGAGGGTTCTAGATCGGGTCCAGGGAAAGCTGCACTGTCTCAGGCATGTGAGAGTTATAGGACATGTAGGGTGTGATGGGACCACCTACAATCCCCCCTCACTGACCCATTTTTGATAGAGTTCTGCTCTATTCAAGGGGATCGACAGGTTTCAGAGACCTCCAGCCAATCAGAAAAGTAACACACACAATGAGTTCAAAGAAAGTGCAAAGAAAGTGCAGATTGCAGCATATTTTGCACTTTGCGCACTGTTTTATTTTTCCAAAACAGCCCCTTAAAGGAGAACTAAAGCCTAACTAAAGAAGTAGCTAGAAATGTTGTACATTATGTTTTGGTCTTCTGTACCAGCCCAAGGCAACCACAGCCCTTTAGCAGTGAAGACCTGTGTCTCCAAAGATGCTCCAGTAGCTCCCCATCTTCTTTTCTGCTGATTCACTGCACATATTCTGTGCTGCTGTCACTTACTGAGCTTAGTGACCCACTCACAATATACAGTACACATAGAATAGAGATGTCACAATATAAGGCTGATTATTAATTAGTATAGATAATTACTACATGGCAGAACAGAAACCAGTGCAATTAGCATCAGAATTTAATAATCAGCCCTGAAGCATCATCTTATATTACAGACAATCCTCATTTTCTGCTGGATAATTAGTGAAGAGCCCTAAGCTTAGCTTCTCAACAGCTGCTCAGAGCCCTCTGAGCATGTGAGTGTCACAGACACTTTCCAAGATGGTGACCCCCCTGTGACAAGTTTGAAGTCCTGGATCATTGCTGCTATTGACGAGCTGAAACTTTAAGCTGGTGCAATAAGTTCAGTATATAAAATATGGCATTTTTAGCCACATTCATTTTTAGGGTTTAGTTCTCCTTTAAGTCTCAGTAGCAAATCAGCAAATTTAAAGTAAAGGTTTATGTATAAACATTTGGAATCATTTAACTGGTTAAAGGTAATTAGGATGTGTATACGCTCTTAATGCACTTATGCATTCTTAATTCTACAATAAATATTAACAATAGAAATACAAAAAATGGTCCTATACTTTCTCAGTGCAAAGGGTAAGTGAACACAGTTCTACCACTCACTAACAAATAATATACATTGTTGCTGGGGCTTAATTGTTTTTTAAATGTTTAGTATACAGTAGGCAGTGTGGGACTCATAATAAATGAGGGGCATTGATGTGGCAAATGAGCTTAGATATTTTGGCTAAAATTTGGTACTAACTTACATTTTAGTAAAATGTATTGAAAGGGAGGTATACAGGGTGAACTTGAGTGCTGGGCAAGAATCAAGCAAAGACACACAGGGGTCTATTTATGAAAGGTCAAGTTTTGTTTTCTCTAAAAAAAAATTAAAAAAAAAAAAAAAAAAGAGAGATTTATTATGCCCCAAAACAACAACAAATCTAAAAATACTCCAGCTAAAACCTATGGAATAGTGATGGGTGAATCTGTGCTGTTTTACTTTGCCAATAAATTCGCCAATTTACAGCAAAAAAGCTAAACATTTGTGTAACGCATTAAAGCCCATGGGCATCAAAATAATTTTGATGCGCGTCCATTTTGACTCTTGTTAATGTTTTTTTTTTTGACACAGCAGATTTTTTGCCGCTGAATTGTCACCGCAGTTTTGCGAATTCATTCGCATTATGACTGTGGCATCCCAGGCAAGTCCATTGACTGCACCCCCCAGGTAACAGGTGGAGGTGGGGCATGATAGCTCTCAGAAACTCTTACAAGAACTCTCCTTCACCAGAAGTACCATGCTTCCAGAGGTACAGAACTAGGAGTAAATAGGCAGAAGAGGTACATTCCCTATGCCTCACTACTGTTGCACTCTAAGCATGTGCCTCTCCTACTAGTTCTGGTTCTGGGTAGTGTGTATGATCCCACATGGAAACCAAATAGTTCCATTGTGCTCTCCTGTTCTTTACTAGGCTATGAGAGAACTTGCAGTGTCTTAAATCAATGACTGTATGTTATGATTTAGTTATGTTTGGCTAAACTGTTTACCACAGCATAAACAGTTCTGAGGAAGCAGCTAAACAGTACTATTGCTTTAACTCCATGCACAGAGTTATAGAGAATACAGAATAATCTAAAAGAACATACTGTGATATTTTATCTTTGTTTTATATAACAACAGGGGCAATTTAACTGTATTATTCCTGTTTTATGCATCTAAATGGTTCTTACCGCAGCAAAAAGAGTTCTGAAGAAGTTGATTTCACTTGTCAGTGTATCCACCTTGGCTTCAAGTTCTGTTTTGATCATGTAGGCAGCATCAACATCCTGGAAAAGGTACAATGGTTCTTTCATTCATCTTGAGAATTTTAGTACACTGGCTTTCAGTAGGAGGGAATGACAATATTCAGCACACACTGATCACTAACATTTATTGTTCTTGTTTCTTTCCATCTCCATTGATTATAAGGTTGGTATTTTTTGCAACGCATTTATGGGATCTATTGCCTGGAATCCTTGGGACCATGGGATTTCAGGATAAGGGGTATTTACATAATTTGAATCATCACATCTTGAGGCTTCTAAAAATTATAATTATTAAAAAAGCTAATAGGATTGTTTAGCCTCTAACATGGATATATGCAGCTTAGTTACCCTCATTATTGTGACAAAAGAAAATTGTTTAAAAAAGTAAGAATGTTTTGCTTAAATCTGTGGAAATGGCATTCCTATATTTTGGAGCTTTGTAAATAGTGGGTTTCCAAATAGGACATGCCATAGCTATAAGTGCTTCTTACATGATATATAACAGCATATTATAGAAGCTGGGCGTTGTTCCTACTCAATAATGACTCAATAATGACTTTATTAACACAACAATGAGACTCACCTTCTTAAGTACCACAAAATCGTTTTCTGCTTTTGTTCGCTTGTTAATTTCATCTTCATATCTGTTTTAAGAGAACAGTGTTGTGTAAGCAGTCTTTCTTTACCAGCTTCTTGTCACAGCAAATAGAAACATGCAGATTACACGTAAGAGCAGAGCTTTAAGTTATATAGAAAACAGTTTAAAACTCATTCTAAATGTACAATATTAAAATTCAAACTTATGCAGACATACTTTTTCTTAAAGTCCTCTACAAGATCTTGCAGAGTCTTCAGTTCTTGCTGCAAACGGCCCTTTTCACTAATTAGATTATCTAAGTATCTCTTCAGGTCGGAAATATATTTCTCAAACAGGGGGTCTAGGTTGGCTCTTTTGGTGCTGCCCTTAGTGCCCTGTTCCTGCAACAGTTTCCATTTTGTTTCCAGGACTTTGTTTTGCTGTTCTAGAAATCTGACCTATGATCAAAGCAGAAAATATAGAAAGATGGAAAATTAAATAACTTAGAAACATTTTTGGCGAATTCACTGTCCAGCACCTGCTGTAAATCTGGTAAAGACTCACAAAAACATAACTTCATACATTTCTATATTTCAGTACTTTACACTTTTGTACTTTATGAACGAAATGTCTTCTATATTACGTTAAATATTAAAGGTTTTTAGCAATACTTTAAATTTGGACATTTGTAATATTAACATTAATAACAGCCTTACCTTGTCAATGAAAGTAGCAAACTTGTTGTTGAGAGTTTTAATCTGTTCTCTTTCCTCTGCTTTTACTTTCTGGATTGTTGGATCTATAGCCAGATCAAGTGGTAGCAGAAGTTGTGAATTGATAGTAACCTGCTGGATTCCACCAGGTGGGCAAACTGGGAATCCCATATCCCCTCCATCAAATCCTGGGCCTCCCATTCCACCCATACCTCCCATGCCTCCACCGCCCATGCCCCCTGCACCACCAAAACCGCCACCATACCCACCACCAAACCCGCCGCCTAGTCCACCTCCAAAGCCACCACCTTGTCCACCTCCAAAGCCACCACCTTGTCCTACTCCAAAGCCACCACCTTGTCCACCTCCAAAGCCACCACCATATCCACCACCAGCAGCACTACCAAGTCCTCCTGCCCGAGTACTGACTGCACTTATGGAAGTTTTATATTTTCCACCAAGGTTATAAAGACTGCGTGACCCAAAGCCACCTCCAGCCCGAGATCCTCCTCCAGTTCCTCCAAGCGAGCATGCACTAAAACCCCCCATTCCACCACCACCACCACCACTGCTAACAGTGTGCCGCTTCTTGATGGAGACTTGGGAGAAAGACATGATGGCTTTGGATTAAAGCAGTTTACAGAGAAGATCAGAAATTTGAAGGGACAGATAAGACGAAGGAGATTTGGCCCCTTTGCACTGAGAGAGAGATGTGTCTCCCTTTTATCTGCTGGAAGTTAAGGGCTTGGTTGCATGGGTGTCAGAGGACCAGTTTACAGCAATAGTGGGCTTGGCATAGTTGGCAGGCACCCATCCACTCAGTCTACTACATTGATCACACCTATGGGAAAATATTGCTTTGCTTGCAGTCCTTGATCCCTTGCATATATTTAAATGTACCTGCCTGTGATGAAATTAATAGATGATACTATATAAATATAATCTCCTTCTACCTGCCACCAATGTACTCTGTTACTGAAAGAAGCCTTCGGGGGTTTTAACACAACTTTCTCACAATTATTAGGAGACATTAATTTATGCAGAGTTTGTTTTACAAGTGCAGGTAATAACAAAATAAAACAGGTGAATAGACATGCTGGCTATATGATGAAATAGCTCAACTGAAAGAGTCAGCTGGAATTATTGATTTTTTTATGAGTTTGCAATAGCTTGTGCGGAAAATAATTTCAGTTTTTGGGCAAACATCTGTTTTTATATATGCAGATGATGATTTTAAACACAATTCATGTTTTATTGTGACTCCTGAAATAAGTATATTTCTGGGGGTTGAAGTATCTTTTTAAGACTTTGCTTTATCCCAGGATCCAATGTAGCAAAATTCAGACTTCCAACAGCAAGTTGGATTTTAACTTCACAAACGAAAGGAGATAATTATGATAACTATGTTTGTTTTTAATCTTTGTGTGGGTGTGTGCTTTTTGTAAATATTGAACTTTTTGTCCAGCAGTCTAAACTGTCATCTGGTTGCTGGCTTCCCATTTTCCTTAGCAACCAGTATTTAGAATGACAGAAAGTTAAAAATGAAAAGGTCTGAACAGACAGATAAGTAATAACTTTTAAATAAATGATCTAGCTTTGGAATTAATGTGCTTCACTGCTGTAAGGTCTATGTTCAAAGCAAGTTTTTATTTGTGATGGGGAGCACCCATCCTGTTCTCTAAAATGTAGCAAAAATACAAATTAAATAGGAAGTCTACCTGCAGGGCAAGGAGCAAAATCCAAAAAACACCTCTAAATGCCCCCTCAAGTGTCTAGAATTCCTTCTTTGCACAAGGGAACCAAGTAAACCTTAAAGGCACATAACAGGACTAAGAGCTGCCATAGAAGCAAAGATCTGATTGTACAAATTGAGGATTCGTCCGATTTTCGGACTGTGTGTGGAAAGTCCCGACATTTTTCGTCCGGCAGAGATCGGTCGTTTGGTCGATCGGACAGGTTAAAAGATTTCTGTCAGCTGCCGATAATATCTCTGCGTGTATTGCCGATCGTACGATTTTCAGTGGGAGACTGTCACTAGCTTTGTTCCGACATAACTTTCATACGATTGCTGTCAGGGTCAGAACATTGCTGATCTGTTTTTTTCTACTTTATTTGCTCTGAATGGTTAGTGTCAGGTCGGGAGATGGGAAAGTCCAGTCGTAGGATGATCTTTGCTTAAGAACCTGAGGGAGAGCTAATTATCTTGCAAAAAAATTTAGGATAATCCTACAATAGATGCAAGAAGTTTATATTTTTAATATTTTCTGTAGTTTGTTGATTTACTCCATAGTGCACAGCTTCTGTGGTATAAGGTACATTTGGCAGATGATTTTAATGTGTGTTACTGCTTTGCCTGTCAAGATTGTAGCTCTTCATTTTTCTGACATTCAAAACAGTGTTAATAAATGGGGCTTATTTGTCAGCCATAAGCTGTGGTAAATGTATGTGGTATTGTTCTGTATTGGAGACCAGAACCTTTTACTGCTCTGGTGTTGTGAAACTCCCCCACACTGAATGATGTATTGCTTGGGACTACTAGATCCAGAATCTCTTCTATGATGGCAGGGAACTGTCAAGTTTTATTTTTGGCTCCCTTATTGAGCTTCAATAAATGATTTCCAAAGTCTCAATCCTTCTGTAGAAAGTTCAGGAGAAATTGAAAATGTCTGCACTGCTTTGAAACACTGAGGAAGACTGGAGCTAGCTCCAGGCAATAGTCAGTACTTGCCACCAGTCATCTTAATGTCCCTATAGACGCAAAGATTTCTCTTGCTGAAAGACCGATTTTATTATTGTGCGGTTAGTGTGATTCGAACGATCGTACATGTTACGATTTTTCGGCCGACATCTGTCAGCAAATCGATCGGCCAGGTTAAAAAATCTTTGTCGGTCCCAGTGCAATCTATCTATGTTTGCAGGGCCAAGCAGGCAGCTCCCCTTTGTTTTCTTGGCAATATCGTCTGAAATGGTCTTTTTAGTTGATGGACAATTCTTACGATCGTTTCGAGATAATCGTGGTCTCACAATGACGATCGGATCTTTTAAAAATCTTTACATCTATGGCCAGCTTTAGAGTGATCTGATTTGCTTCTAGATCCCTGCAACCATCTAATAAGATTGTCTCTGTGGGTATCTTAAAGGAAAACTTTACCTCCAAAATGAATATTTAATCAACAGATAGATTATATCATATTAACTGGCATATTAAAGTATCTTTTCAAACTGGTATATATATTTAAGTAAATATTGTCCTTTTACATCTCTTGTCTTGAGCCATCATTTCATGATGGTCTTTGTGCTGCTTCAGAGATCACCTGACTCTGTAACAGGAAGAAGTGTGGGAAGCAAAAGACACAACTCTGTCTTTTAATTGGCTCATGTGACCTAACATGTATGGGTTGTTTGGTATGTTGCTGTGCACGGTAACCTACAATTCCAGGGGGCAGCGCTTATTTTTTTAAATGGAAATTTTCTATTTAGGATTACCCAATGGCACATACAACTAGAAATGTATATTATTATAAAATGGTTTATTTACATGAAGCAGAGTTTTTCACATGAGCTGTTGTATGCTATATCTTTTTATAGAAACTTACATTGTTTGGGGCATATCCTTTTTCTTTAAGAGTCAACATGTCAGTGTTGAACCTCATAAATTCCCATTGTTGATTTGGGTGTAGTACTGGTTTGATATGAGTTTATTTGAAACAATAGATCTGGTAATAGACAGATGGTTGAAGGGTTGGCAATTAAATAGAGCTGCTATCTAGAGCCAATTAGGAAGCAATAAGAGAGGCTTAAGACAACAATTTATTATCTAGGCCTTCTTGTTCCACTTTGACTAATAGCAGTGAAGAGCCAATAGTATTGGCCCCTTTAAACAGTATGGTGGAAAGGAATTGAGCCATTGTATTTGTTTTTAAGGTATGATTACCTAAAATGGCAAATACAAGCGGCTAACTGTAAGGTCCATATTATTTTTGCATATCAGGAATCTAACTATACAAATGTAAATTGTCATTTTCCTTTATCGTGGAGATGTGAAAAGACAATGTCACAGATTTTGTTGTAGAGAAAGGAAGTGCATCTTCCATGATCAGCTATTTGTCCTATAAACTCACTCAGGAAATGAATAGTTTACTCCGTTCTCTTGAGCCATTGATATCTTGTCAGCCATAGACATCCTGGCTGAACATTTTAGAGAGTCTTAATCTTCTTTTTTTTTTCTTGCAAACTTACTCTGGACATTTGCAGATTATTTACCAGCCTTTAAAGATTCCCAAACAATATGTTCAGGAGTGGAGCCTGCATCACACAAAGTGTCAGACTGGGGCATCTGGGGTCCACCAAACCCCGGTGGGGGACTCTACCAGCAGCCCCTGCCTTGGTTATTTCCTAGTGTCCTGGCAGCCCTGTCTCACATTGGTCATAGATTGCCTGTAGAGATTGGTCCCTTACAGGTGCAGGGTTACCACTAAGACCCAAAAGGGTCTTTTTACTGAGCTTAACTTCAAATGGATAATATATATCTTTACATTTAAAGACTCCTTGGGGTAAATTTATCAAAGAGTGAAGTTCCGCCACTAGAGTGAAATACCGCAGCTCTCAATTCATTTCTATTGGATTTTGAAAGACGTATTTATCAATGGGTGAAGTGAAAGTTCACCCTTTGATAAATACGCCTATAAAATCCCATTGGAATTAAAAGGAGAGTGGTGGAATTTCACTCTAGTGGCGGAACTTCACTATTAACTTCACTCTTTGGTAAATATACCCCCTTGTTTTATCTTAGGAATAGTTCTATGGGACTGAACCCTTTCCAGGGCAGTCAAATGAGTCTAACATCACTGTTTTTCCTCAGATAATTGAACAATGTTCCTCCTCATCTTTAAAATACAAAGGAGCTTGCACCTTCCATTTTTTATGATATGTGAAGGGAAGCTCAGCACTGAGCAGACTTGTGCTTGCTCCCACATCTTAATGGCACAAGCACCTTAGAAGGGGAACACAGAAATGTGGCTGTAGTCATGAAATAAATGTGTTCAGTGTATCTCCAGAAGGCTGCCACCAAACACATTAGCTGTTGCTAGGTGGCACTCTCCCATAGAACAAAGATACTGAAGAAAAATAAAAAACAAAAAGGGTATAAGAAGAGAAATATTACTGGGGCAGGACGGGACAGATTTGAAGATGGCACAAGGAATGTGGAAGAGAAGAGGAGTGAAACTTTAAAATTGAAGAGAGGTTAAAACAAGAAAAACAAGAGGGAATAGAATGAGAAAACATAAACGAATGGAGATACACAAGCAGGGGTTGTGTGAAGCACAGGAAATGTAGAGAACTACAGCAGAATCTCCATTTTATGTTTTAAAAGGACCAGTGGGTGGCGTATTATCCAGAAAAAGTTAAAATCAGGGTAATATGTGAAAGCATCTTAAAGGAGAAGGAAAGCTCCAAGACAGTTTACTGCCAACAGATAATACAATAATACTGCCACAATAATACAAGCTAGAATGCTATATTTATTCTGCAGAATGCTTTACCATACCTAGGTAAACAGCTCTAGACACTGTCTCTGTTTGTTTAGGATAGAAACTGCCATATAAGCTTGGTGTGACATCACTTCCTGCCTGAGTGTCTCCCTGCTCACTTACAGCTCTAAGCTCAGATTACAGTAGGGATGAGAGGAGGGAGGGGGAGAGGAGCAAACTGAGCATGCTCAAGGCCGTGCCCAGGAGGTTTCAGCTGAAAACAGGAAGTCTGATACAGAAGCCCATGTGTACACAATAGAAGGAAAGAAATGTGAGGTTTCTTTTGACAGAGGACTCAGAGCAGCATTACTCAGAGGGTTTACTGCTGTATTTATGTAGACCTTTCTGATAAAGCTTATTTAATTTTAGCCTTTCCTTCTCCTTTAAACTTCAAGTATTCAAAGTATATAATCAGAGTAATTTTTTCTTTGCACTATAGTGGTATACTGAGTTAATAACAAGTTTTAAGCAGGGAAGCATTAGTCTTACACTATTTAAATGGTAAAGAAAGAAGAATGACCCATGTAATTGCACCTTCCCACCAAGTGTTATATCTGGAGAATATGTCCCAATCAAAACTAAAACTTTAATATACCATTTATAAAGTACGCTGTCTGTCTGGTTTGGGTGTAGTGTGATATGCTCTACCAATACCTTGCCTAACTACTATATATATGTTTTTTATGGGCATGGGATTAACATTTTCAACTTTTTAAATTGAATATTAAAGTTTACATTTTAATTGAGACATATACTACAGATATACTGCTTGGTGGGGAGGTCCAATTACATGGGCCATTCTGATTTCTTTACTATTTGTGTTATTACTGTGACTTTGCACACCACCTATTCCATTTTTTTCGTAGCATGTGCTTTCTCTCAGTTGCTTTGTTTTGATGTTACATTATATGACAGCTATGGTAAGTCAGATACACATCTTATTGAAATTGATTATTTGTGTTTAGCTACACAAAATCAAATGGTATATTGTGTTCCATATGTAGGTAATCAGAATGATACCAAACATGACAGGTGCCTCATGTTCTAGTCCTCCCCAGAAACCATTCCTCCTAATTGGTGGCTATAGGATGGCCCTGTTTGGTTTCCTTGGGAAGCACATGATCTCCCCATAGCCATACACAATAGTAAAGGCAAAGTAAAGTTATGTGTATAGGTGCACACTTGGAAGTTGTGTGAGTATGTGTGTGAGTATAGGTGTAAGGTAAACAAGTTAGGGACTGTGATATCTGCTGCACTTGCCACCAGGTAACACCTTTGCACCTATTTACACTTATTATACCTATTAAACACATTTATTTAGTTTGTGTTTTTTTAAAAAATTTGCTCACACCTATTCTTATACCTATACTCATACCTATGCTCACACATATACATACACAGGTGTGCACCGATACACATAATTTTACTTTGCCTTCACTATTGTCTTTCCATTATTTCATTGTTTTTTTTAAAAAAATAGCCATTGGTTTGGGCAGTCTCTCTCTTAAAAGCCGAAATCTAGTGGCGGGGAGGATCTAGCCTCAGACTGAAACCAAGGTTCAGGAGACACTTGGTACAAGACCTTTTATACTATGACCAGAGGTAAACAAGCTAGGGACCACCATGTCGGGTTTACCTTGACGTGGTATGGCTTATCAACTTTATGATCATAACTTTTTAACTAAAAAACCCTGTTTTTGCTGTTTTTGTAAGCATATGCACTTGCATATATACTGAATTACTAAGACAGGGGGCCAGGGAATGTGCATTGATTAATTGTCCAAGTCAGTAGCACTTCCATTGATTTAGCCTTAGGAGTGCACCTAAAACCCTTCTTCTTTGTCAATACAAGTTAATAATTTTAATTGGTACATTTATATAACAACCTCTGAAATGGTGAGTCTTTCTTTTTACACAACGAAAACCAAAACTGATACCAAAGGAAATTACATTGATCAAAGCTTCTGCCCCATGGCTTGGTACATGCCCTCGCAATCTCTGCAGTCCTATGCTTTGTTTAATCATAGCCCTAACTCATCTATTAGTCATGTATGGCAAACCCAAACCCCAGGGGGTGGTTGGATCCCTGTCTAGGCTTGTTTTTCTGCCTATAACAGCCACCTTTGCTTTTGGGTCTGGCCTCAGCTTACCACAAGAGAATACAGCACTCCCACAGGGGCAGGTAAGGTTGACAAACATATCGTTACATAGTTACATAGTTACATAGTTAAATTGGGTTGAAATAAGACAAAGTCCTTCAAGTTCAACCGATCCAAATGAAAACCCAGCATCCATGCACACACCCCTCCCTACTTTTAATTAAATTCTATATACCCATACCTATACTAACTATAGAGCTTAGTATCACAAAAGATTTTTATATTATGTCTGTCCAAAAAATCATCCAAGCCATTCTTAAAGGCATTAACAGAATCAGCTATCACAACATCACCCGGCAGTGCATTCCACAACCTCACTGTCCTGACTGTGAAGAACCCCCTACGTTGCTTCAAATGAAAGTTCTTTTCTTCTAGTCTAAAGGGGTGGACTCTGGTACGATGATCCTCTTTATGGGTAAAAGGGTCCCCTGCTATTTGTCTATAATGTCCTCTAATTTACTTGTAAAGTGTAATCATGTCCTCTTGCAAGCGCCTTTTTTCCAGAGAAAACAACCCCAACCTTGACAGTCTACCCTCATAATTTAAGTCCTCCGTCCCTCTAACCAGTTTAGTTGCACTTAGTCTCTGCACTCTCTCCAGCTCATTTATATCCCTCTTAAGGACTGGAGCCTAAAACTGCACTGCATACTCCAGATGAGGCCTCACCAGGGACCTATAAAGAGGCATAATTATGTTTTCATCCCTTGAGTTAATGCCCTTTTTTATGCAAGACAGAACTTTATTTGCTTTATTAGCCACAGAATGACATTGCCCAGAATTAGACAACTTGTTATCTACAAAAACCCCTAGATCCTTCTCATTTAAGGAAACTCCCAACACACTGCCATTTAGTGTATAACTTGCATTTATATTATTTTTGCCAAAGTGTATAACCTGCATTTATCAACATTGAACCTCATTTTCCAGTTTGCTGCCCAGTTTTCCAACTTAGACAAATCACTCTGCATAGTGGCAGCATCCTGCATGGAACCGATTGTTCTGCACAATTTAGTATCATCTGCAAAAATAGAAACGGTACTTTTAATGCCCACCTCCAGGTCATTAATAAACAAGTTGAAAAGCAAGGGACCTAGTACAGAGCCCTGCGGTACTCCACTAACAACACTGGTCCAATTAGAAAATGTTCCATTTACCACCACTCTTTGTAGTCTATATTTTAGCCAGTTCTCTATCCAGGTACAAATATTATGTTCCAGGCCAACATTCCTTAATTTAACCAGTAACCTTTTGTGTGGCACTGTATCAAATGCTTTAGCAAAGTCTAAGTAAATCACATCCACTGCCATCCCAGAATCGAGGTCTCTACTTACCTTCTCATAAAAAGAAATTAAGTTAATCTATTACGCATAGAACCATGCTGACAACAGTCCAGTATCTTATCCTTTATTAACCCTTCAAAAAGCTTTCCTACCACTAACCTCAGACTAACTGGCCTATAGTTTCGAGGCTGAGAACAGGATCCTTTTTTGAATAGAGGCACCATATTAGCAATTCGCCAGTCTCTCGGCACTATGCCAGATCTCAATGAAACCTGAAAAATTAAGTAAAGAGGTTTGGCAATCACAGAGCTAAGCTCGCTAAATACCCTGGGATGAATACCATCTGGCCCCGGACCTTTGTTAATCTTAACATTTTCTAGTCTCTTTTGAATTTCCTCATGTGTGAACCATGCATGATTAGTTGTATTACTAGAATTGGGACTTACTGGTTCCTCATTTGTGTAGACAGATGAAAAATATGAGTTCAGAATCTGCGCTTTTATTTTGTTTTCATCAACCAGCTGACCCCCCTCTGATAGTAAGGGTCCCACCCCTTCCTGCTTCATTTTTTTACTATTAACATATTTAAAAAAGAATATGGATTTCTTTTACTGCTTGCTGCAAGCTAACTTGAAAGCCTTAAAAGCACGTCTTTTCTTACCCACCTCAACACCAACGCTTCTATTGAACCGAAAAGGTTTTGCTTTGCAACGACGTTCCTTGCTTACAAGTGGAATATACTGACAAGTATATTTACTAAGCAGCATTTTAAAGACTTCCCATTTTTGTGCTGTGTTTAACCCTGTGAAACGCATTTCCCACTTAATATGTTGCAGAGATGCCCTTATACTGTATTGTCAAAGTTTGCACGTCTGAAATTTTGTGTTTTAGTTACTCCCTTATAGAATTGCTTCTGCAACAGAATCTCAAAGGAGACCATGTTATGATCACTATTCCCTAAATGCTCATCCACACAAATGTTAGATATGAGTTCAGTATTATTAGTTATTACAAGGTCCAAAAGAGAGTTATTCCTAGTAGGTTCTTGAACGAGCTGGAATAAAAAGTTGTCATTCAGCATATTTACAAACCTACAAGCTTTTTCTGTCTTAGCAACCCCATTACCCTAGTCAATGTCTGGATAATTGAAGACACCCATAGCAACAACTTGACGCAGCTGTGAAGCCGCTTGTATCTGCAAGAATAGCTGGGCTTCATACTCAACACTTATGGTTTATAGCATACACCAATGATAATTTTTTTGTAACCTTTTGCCCAGTCAAAATCCGATGAGGAAACCAATAAGGAAGGAGCTGGACATAGTCAGACAAGGCTGGGTCAGAACCAGATAAAAGGAGCAGAAACTTGATGCAAAGCCAAGGCCAGGAACAAGCTGGGTGGAACCGGGAAGTCACACAGGAGACAGGATCAGCTAGCAAGAGTCAAAGGAACAATAATCACAACCACAGAGCACCTAGGACCAAGCACTCTGGGATCTATAACAGGCAACAAGTCAGTGCAGAGCAGGGGGTTTATAGCCAGACAAATGGCTAACACTGAGCAGTGTCTCCATATTAGCAATTGCTGAGTTCACCATACCTACCAGGGAATAAAAGGGGATACCAATAATAGTTACCCAGGTCTTTACCTGGCTGCCTGAATAGCACAGCATTATCAAAGACTACATAACAACTTGCAGGTTAATGGTTGAAACTCAGGCAGGATGTCCCACTAGCCAATCTTTTCCTTTCAAATGTAATCTTACCCTCCCAATTTAAACATGTACTTATCACTTTTCTACTAAAAAAAATCCTTTCTTTCTCTCATCAGTATGCAATACTCAGTTCTAGATCTTCCACTGATCTTGCCAACCCCTCACCATGTATCTCATACTCCCTTTCTCCCTTTAGTGTGGTAGCAGATGGGGGTGACTAATCTCCTTGAATTTCTTTCCCGCCAGCAAGAATACAAATCGCCAGCCGGATTGATTCAGATTTTCTGAAGTTGCCCATAGTTGACGATCCCACCAGCAATTCATATTCTTGCCAGCAAAAAGGCAGTTCAGGGAGATTAGTCGCCCGCAGTAGAGGAGATTTGTCGCTGGGCGACTAATCTCCCCGTCTGCCACCACCCTTAGACTGTAAACTCATATAATATATAATCAGGACTCTTTTTGCCACCTTTCTGTATTTTTGTGGAAGCTGCATTAATATATCTGATGTATATTGTTTTTTTCTTATATTACCATCCTCTGTGCTGGGTGTGCAGTAACAAATCCTTCACTGTCTGCGGCTACACCTAAGGTAAACAAACTCTCATATTTTTCCTTATAAATATTTTTTTTTAATAGAGGGCATGTAGGCATTCACCAGTAGCCTCATATACTTCCATCAAGTTGAAGATATTCACATTTTCATGTCACTTTTGTGTCAATTTCTTTCTATTTTTTTAACTATTCATTGTCACCATTTTGGGGGATCATCTTCCAAAGACATCTGAAACTGGCAAGGAATGGATGCAGAAAGAGCTGTACAAAAATATACTGAGGTGCCCAATGGTTTCTGTAAAATGAATTTCCTTTTTATTATATTTTGGTGGAAAAGTTGGAGACGTCCCTACTCATACACAGACTCTCACATCTCTCAACTTAAGGCCACACCTAAAGGTAGAACAATCAAGTGTTGACCATCAACTCCACATAAAATTGATTTTGGGAAGTTTGTTAACATTGTTAACATTCATAACATTAAACCTATATGCATGGGTTTTTTTCCATCATATTATCACTATAAAATAAATTTTGCTACACAGTTTAAGATCCAAATGCAGTTTATTGAAGATACAAAGAAAGAAGTTCTAGAACATTTTAGGAAAATGCAGCAATGCATTTAAGAGGAAGCTATGTACAAACACCCAGGCTCCCCTTTCCTCTCAGCTAAAAGTTAAGTGGAAATTTACAGAACTAGATGCAATCATGACTTGCATGATTGGAAACCTGTTTTCTTGGATATTTATGATGGAAATTGAAACAGGAACAGATGTAAATGACACAATCATTACAAACTACTCAATGTTAGTTAGGCAAAAGTGTAGTGATCTGTGGCTTTAAGGTGTGGCTATCGCTGTAAATTAATAGGTTTTCTTGGATGTGGATGTTGTTGATGCAATTGCCACTGAGGTTTTGCCTCCAGAATGGCCGTATGAGCTTCCTCCTCCATGCATGGATCCACCTTCATATCCCATTCCTCCAGCTCCGAAGCATGCAGCTCCTCCATGGCCATATCCACCACCGTGGCCAGATCCCATGCTGCCTCCCATTCCGCCACCTCCCATTCCATCTCCCATACCACATCCCATGCCGCCTCCAATTCCCATGCCGCCATATCCACCACCGTGGCCAGATCCCATACCGCCGCCGCCTCCCATTCCGCCTGCTGCACCGCCAAGAGCAGTGTATACACTTGAGCCTCCACTGAGAACAGCTAAGATGTAAGGAGGAAATTAGTTACTACTTAAATCGGCAAAACATAATTATAACATAAACGCATTGTAGTTACTTACATATGCTGACATTGTTTACAATCTGTCCAGACATTCTGCAGAAGTAAGAAAATAAGTATTAGGACAAAATAATGTTGCACAGGTTGCTCTCTTTAACCTAAAACGTCCTACTAAATCTGGCAAAATAAATGTACTAATATAGATTTATTGTATTTCTCTGGATTAACTATGAGGAATGCATGTGCAAAGCCCTTACAACCTCTTTCAGGTTCAGCCCTGACATCAGACAATTCCCTTCAGGTTTAATGCAAGCCC
Organism: Xenopus petersii; assembly: GCA_038501925.1. Classification (NCBI taxonomy): domain Eukaryota; kingdom Metazoa; phylum Chordata; class Amphibia; order Anura; family Pipidae; genus Xenopus; species Xenopus petersii. Next base: position 37,765,488 of record CM076674.1, read on the forward strand.
CCCCCCCCTACTGGTTTCCTGTAAGGAATTATTAGCACTATGGAAAAGTTTTGCCATATAATGGAAGGTGATGGGCAGCCGTGTGGACAGCCAATATATAACTATTTGCATTAGAGGAAAAATAAAACAAAAGCATTAGATTGTAGCAGCAAAACAGTTGGCATTAATCAAGCTTCTAATTATTATCAAAAACAATGATCAAAATGATATAATTCATTGCATATAATTGCCAAGTATTTCAGATACACTAAACATTTTGATCATAGTATCCCTATAAGAATGTTACAGATTTTGCATAACCCAAATGGTCCCCCTTAACATAGATTGATGGTAAAAGCCATTATGTCCCCCATTTAACTGACCTGCCCTCTTCTCCTTCCAGCATGTATCTGTAAGTGCTAATTTCAAGGTCCAGAGCAAGCTTAGCAGACATAAGTTCTTGGTATTCCTTAAGCTGACGAGCCATGTCTGCTTTAAGTTTCCTTTCAGCGTCTTCAAGATCCTTAAGTTTCTTTTCTGCGTCCTTGAGAGCAAGGTTCCCACGTTCCTCAGCCCCAGCAATGGATTGATTCAGAGCAGTAATCTATCATTTAAGGAAAGGCATGGGGTCCTGAGTATGGAGCTGAAACTGATTTTATACCTGAGTCACTATTGGCACAGCTCTGACCTACCTGTTTCTTGACATTTTCAATTTCAGCCTTCAGCCTCTGGATCTTACGGTTCAGATCTGATATTTCAGTCTTGGAATTCTTTATGCTGTCACCATGTCCTTCAACTGTTTGCTGCAGCTGCTTGTACTACAGTGAATATATGAGTGAGAAACATCACTAACGTGTATCACAAACAGACTTCTTTTTTTATTGCCTTATTATAACAAGCCATAGATTAACATGTTTGATTTCATAGGCTGGAAGTTTTAAACTTTTGTTGTGTTTATTATTGGGTTAAGCTGTGCGATTGCAGCCTAAACAAAATGAACCAAAAGATTCTAATGAATCCAATTGAAGACTGTCAAATCAGACTGTCAAATGTGGCTACAGCCGATACTAGAGAAAACTGCTATCCATTCAAGCAGAGAACAAAAAGCAAATTTGAAGGGGCTCTGCTTCACAAACTAATAATATCAAATGGTACTCCGCACATAATGGCTGTAAGGTCTTTAAAACACTATAACACCATACAATTGATCTAGACCATTATTTGTGGTATTTTAGTTGAAAACTGTAGCTTTGAAATGGCGAATCGTCACCTTTATCAACTAACTTTACTTTATTGCAGAATATTGCATTCATTTCTCTTTCACTGAAGTTACAGTAGGGGTATAGACAAACTCACCTTTTGATCGTACAATGCTTCAGCTTCCAATTTGCTTCTTTGTGCAATTTGTTCATACTGACATTTAACTTCTCTAATGATGCTATCCAGATTCAAGTCACGGTTGTTATCCATAGTCAGAACAACTGAGGTGTCGGTGACTTGATCGTGTACCTGAGACAATTCCTGAAAAATACAAAATCATACTAAATCAGTGTTTTTTCTCAACAATAAAAAAATATTAAACACAAAAGGGGCCACGTTGGTTCCCTTTGAAGTTTTTGTACAAAGTAGGGGAACAAGGAACTAGGAGGACAAAAATGCACTTTACGTGTGATCCATCCCACACTGAGTTTAGTTGTTATGGGGCCTGGTGCAAATCAGAGCTTTGGGCACCTTTATATAAAGTTGGATGGATCAACCTATAGTCCATCTGCTTGTGTTAAATCCATCAGGATTCACCTGCCCAGAACCTCAAGAAAGTTGTGCTTCAAGATCACCTGTAGAGTCCCCTCTTGAGCAACTGATTGTCCTTTTGCCATATTGCCCTAATGCCTCCATCTTAAACTACTATGCCTCCTACCACAACTTTTCCTAAGTTCAATAGCTAGTCTACAAGGTCCTATTATGTGTGTGGCCCAAAGGAGTTGCCCTTTTTTGTACCTCCTGAATATAGCTTTGCATCAATGTAACAATGAACTTGCAGTATCTCCTACCTATGACCGTATGTTGTGATTTGTCTTTGGCTAAACAATACTATTGCTTTAACTTGAAGATAACATGCATAGAAGTGATATAGATTACAGAATAATCTAAAAGAACTCTGATATTGTGTCTATGCTGAATATAACAACAGGGGATATACACATAGAAGGTTCTTACCGCAGCATAAAGAGTTCTTAAGAAGTTGATTTCACTTGTCAGTGTATCCACTTTGGCCTCAAGTTCAGTTTTCACCATGTAGGCAGCATCAACATCCTGGAAAAGGAACGATAGTTCTTTTATTCAACTTGAGAATTTGCTAAACTGGCTTTCAGTAGGAGGGAGAGACAAACACTGATAAAATGATAAATATATAAATTATGATGATAAAATGTATTGTTCTTGTTGTTCTCTGTCTCCATTGACTATAAGGTGGGAATTGTTTGCAGCTGAGGAATGGGGCCCGGAATGTGTGGGACCTTGGGTTTTCAGGGTAAGGGATCTTTCAATAATTTGGAACACCATACCTTGAGACTTCTAAAAATGTTAATATTAAAAAAAGCAATAGAATGACTTCGCCTCCAACATGGATATATGCAGCTTAGTCACTCTCATTATTACTGCAGAGAAAAGGGAAATCATTTTAAAATTTAATATCTTTTTGCTTAAATTGAAATGATTTTCCTATTTTTTGGAACTTTCTAGATCACCCTATACTTGTCAGTGCCTCTCACATGATATATAACAGCATATTATAGAAGCTTAATATTGACGTTATTAACCCAATGATGAGACTCACCTTCTTAAGTAGCACAAAATCATTTTCTGCTTTTGTACGCTTGGTAATTTCATCTTCATATCTGTTTTAAGAGAACAATGTTGTGAAAGCAGTCTTTATTGTCAAATCAACAAGAACATGCAGGTTACGTGTATGAGCAGAGCTTTAACTTCATAGTTAACTGTTCTCAGTGAACAGATTGAAAATAATCTAACTGTACAGACATACTTTTTCTTATAGTCCTCTACAAGAAGTTGCAGATTCTTCAGTTCTTGCTGCAAACGGCTCTTTTCACTTATTAAATTATCTAAATATTTCTTCAGGTCGGCAATGTATTTCTCAAACAGGGGGTCTAGGTTGGCTCTTTTGGTGGTGCCCTTAGTGCCCTGTTCCTGCAACAGTTTCCATTTTGTTTCCAGGACTTTATTTTGCTGTTCCAGAAATCTGACCTGCAAGCAAAGGAGAGAGTTTAGCACTGAAAATTTAGAAAGATAGAAAAGTTAACAAGACATGTCTTAGTTCTTTTCAGGACTTTGGAACTATACTTTTGTACTTTATGAACTAAATGCCTTCTAAAAGGCAGCTTACATTATAAGTTAAAGGTATCAAGCTATAAACACTATACATTTGGACTTTTGGAATATTAACATTAATAACAGCCTTACCTTGTCAATGAAAGTTGCAAACTTGTTGTTGAGAGTTTTAATTTGTTCTCTTTCCTCTGCTTTTACTTTCTGGATTGCTGGATCTATAGCCAGATCAAGTGGTAGCAGAAGTTGTGAATTGATAGTAACCTGCTGGATTCCACCAGGTGGGCAAACTGGGAATCCCATATCCCCTCCATCAAATCCTGGGCCTCCCATTCCACCCATGCCTCCCATGCCTCCACCACCCCTGCCACCCATGCCCCCTGCACCACCAAAACCGCCACCAAACCCACCACCAAACCCGCCACCTTGTCCACCTCCAAAACCACCACCTTGTCCTACTCCAAAGCCACCACCCTGTCCACCTCCAAAGCCACCACCATATCCTCCACCAGCAGCACTACCAAGTCCTCCTGCCCGAGTACTGACTGCACTTATGGAAGTTTTATATTTTCCACCAAGGTTATAAAGACTGCGTGACCCAAAGCCACCTCCAGCCCGAGATCCTCCTCCAGTTCCTCCAAGCGAGCATGCACTAAAACCCCCCATTCCACCACCACCACCACTGCTAACAGTGTGCCGCTTCTTGATGGAGACTTGGGAGAAAGACATGATGGCTTTGGATTAAAGCAGTTAACAGAGAAGATCAGAAATTTGAAGGGACAGATAAGACGAAGGAGATTTGGCCCTTTGCACTGAGAGAGAGATGTGTCTCCCTTTTATCTGCTGGAAGTTGAGGGCTTGGTTGCATGGGTGTCAGAGGACCAGTTTACAGCAATAGTGGGTTTGGCATAGTTGGCAGGCACCCATCCACTCAGTCTACTACATTGATCACACCTATGGAAAAATATTGCTTTGCTTGCAGACCTCGATCCCGAGACATTAATTTATGCAGAGTTTGTTTTACAGGTGCAGGTAATGACTAAAATAACAGGTGAATAGACATGCTAGTTATTTAATAAAACATCTAGGCTGAAAGAGTCACCTGGAATTATTGATTTTTTACGAGTTTGCAATAGCTGGTGCAGAAATAATTCCAGCTTTTGGGAAAAACTATTTGTATATGCAGAGGATGATCTAGGGATTAAAACACTGCAATGGGTTATTTATAGTGACTCCTGAAAGCAGTATGTTCCTGGGGGATGGCATATTCTTGTAAGTATTTGTATTATCCAAGAATCCATGGTAGTGAAGCTTTGACTTCCAACTGCAGGTTGCATTTCCACTTCAACACAAACCAAATAGGAAAATGTCCTTTAAATTAACCTGTGGTACGATACAGGCAATTATATTTTTAGACAACTTGCGACTGGTCTTACTCAGTTTTCCTTAGTAATTAGAAAGTAGTTAGAATAGCAGCATGTGATGAGTGATAATAATTATAAGAAAGTATCTAATCTTAGAATTACATGATATAAGGCCTGTGATAAAAAATCCAAACTGCCCACACACACCCAGGCCCTCTCGAGGATACACTGACCCTGGTGCTCAGTAAAAGGGCTTCGGTGACCCCACAACTGTACGAAGAAAAGATTCACTGGCACACAGGTACTGCTGGCAGGGTTAAAAACCCTTGCTTTAAATTAATTTCAGGCGCTTGATAAAGGGGTTGTCCCCAAAATGTTGCATGCCACATTAATAAATTTAAAGCAAGGGTTTTTCACCCTGCCAGCAGTACCTGTGTGCCAATAAGGCCTGTGATCCCAATAACCAATAACATTTTAAGTTGGAAAGAGACAAAATTAAAAGGCAAATAGCTAATATCTTACAGACACACAGAAACTAAGACCAATTGTCTCTGGATATCACTGTCTGTGTCTCACGCTGCTCTCCATAGTTGATTATAAAATTATAGTCCTCTGAAGTCTGATTTAACACTAATTTATTGAACATTTTTAAGAATTTACTGAAAAATAAAAGAATGCTGACCTGGGTGACAAAAACCAGAGGATCTATAAAATGTAACCTAACAAGCATTGTATTAATTCAAGTATTGCAACATAGTCTCTGGGTTTGCACAAGCCCACGACATCAGGAACAAAGATTATTGCCTTTGGATTCTGTCCAATTAAGCAGCTTTACACATTGGGATCAGAGGGCCACACCTCAGGGTAATTAGGCCCAGAGCTTGCTGTCTATGCAGAATTCATATAGATTATCATTCACTGGGGTGACTGTTCCAGTTTATGGATCATTTGCTAAATGTAGCACTGCAGACTCTTTCAGACAAGTACAAACACATTGATAGCTTGACCATAAAATGTATTTTTAATATTTATTATCCTTTGTGATGTTTAATCTTATATTTTTTATTACCAACATTGAGTTCATTGGAATAAAAATATGCTATGGTGGCTTGGCCCCACTGACCCTAGAAACCAGGCACTGGCTGGAAGAAAATTAGGAGTGGGCTAAAAGGGATACTGTCATGGGAAAATATTTTTTTTTCAAAATGAATCAGTTAATAGTGCTCCTCCAGCAGAATACTGCACTGAAATCCATTCCTCAAAAGAGCAAACAGATTTTTTTATATTTAATTGTGAAATCTGACATGGGGCTAGACATTTTGTCAATTTCCCAGCTGCCCCAAGTCATTTGACTTGTGCTCTGATAAACTTCAATGACTCTTTACTGCTGTACTGCAATTTGGAGTGATATCACTCCCCTCCCTTTCCCCCCCAGCAGCCAAACAAAAGAACAATGGGAAGGTAACCAAATAACAGCTCCCTAACACAAGATAACAGTTGCCTGGTAGATCTAAGAACAACACTCAATAGTAAAAACCCATGTCCCACTGAGACACATTCAGTTACATTGAGAAGGAAAAACAGCAGCCTGCCAGAAAGCATTTCTCTCCTAAAGTGCAAGCACAAGTCACATGACTGGGGGCAGCTGGGAAATTGACAAAATGTCTAGCCCCATGTCAGATTTCAAAATTGAATATAAAAAAATGTGTTTGATCTTTTGAGAAATGGATGTCAGTGCAGAATTCTGCTGGAGTAGCACTATTAACTGATTTTTTTTAAAAAAACATGTTTTCGGATGACAGGATCCCTTTAATATAAGCAAAACAAAATAATGATACAATAGATTCAGCTTCAGAATAAATCAGTTATCTGGCTGCTAGGCAATGTTGACCATTATACCAGTATATTACATTATGGGGCCCATTTATTAAACCTCAATTGAGGGGCAGATTTATCAAGGGTCGAATTTCGAAGTGATAAATACTTTGAAATTCGATCATCGAATGGCTTTATTCAAATATCGAAGTCAAAGGGTTAATTAACCCTTGATATTCGACCATCTAAGTAAACGATTCGAAGGATTTTAATCCATCGATCGAAAGATATTCCTTCAATCAGAAAATTGTTAGGAAGCCTATGAGGACCTTCCCCATAGGCTAACATTGGCCTCGGTAGGTTTTAGGTGGTGAACTAGGGGGTCGAAGATGTTTTTTAAAGAGACAGTACTTCGACTATCGAATAGTTGAATAGTCAAACGATTTTTAGTTTGAATCGTTCGATTCGATATCGAAGGTCGTAGTCGAAGGTCGAAGTAGCCCAATCGATGGTCGAAGTAGCCAAGGAAAACATTCGAAATCCGAACAATTTTTCCTCTATTCCTTCACTCGAGCTAAGTAAATGGGCCTCGAAGTTTTTTTCACCGAATTTGACCGTTTTGCGGTCGAAGTAAAATTGTCCGATTGAACGATGAAATCCTTCGAATCGAACGATTCGAAGGATTTCATCCATCGATCTAATGATTTTTCTTCGACTTCAAAAAACATAGAAAACTGCTCTAGAAGGTCCCCATAGGCTAACATAGCACTTCGGCCGGTTTAATTTGGCGAAGTATTAAAGTCAAAGTTTTTTTTAAAGAGACAGTACTTCGATTATCAAATGGTCAAATATTCAAACGATTTTACTTCGAACCGAATTCAAAGTCGAAGTCGTAGTATCTTATTCGATGGTCGAAGTATACAAAAAATTACTTCGAATTTTGAATTTTTTTACTTCGAAAATTTCATCGAAATCACTTTGATAAATCTGCCCCTTAACGTTTTTATGGGGAAAACTCAAATTTTTTATGGGAAAATAAAAACTTACATTTTTTTTATCATACCCCAAAGTTGCTTAAAATTAGAATCTAAACATACTCCATCTCAAACCTGTTGAGATCATGTAGAAGTCAATGGCAGATGTTCCTGAAGTTGTTTCTTGATATTGTGATCTGTGCTGGATAAGTCTTGGGTTTTGGACGGCAACTCAGAAAGATCGTTCGTTTCGGGTGATGATTCATCCAATACGAATTGACACTTAATATTGTCGTGATGTTTTGATGCTCTAATTTTTTTGAGAAAAATTATTGATAAATAAGTTCAAATCATGAAAGGGAGTTTGGTTGATTTTGTTTTCATAAAAAATTGATTAACCTGAGTTTTAGTAAATCAGCCCCTAGATGTAAAGGTGGCCATACACGGGCCGATAAAAGCTGCCGACAGACCGAGTTGGCCCGACTAAAAATCCTGTCGCATCGCGGCCGCATCTGTTCGTTGATGCGGTCCCGCGATCCGACCGCCCGTTCGCTAGGATCCGATCATTGGGCCATAGGGCCCACGATCGGATCAGGCCGATATTGCCCACCTCAAGGTGGGCATATCGGAGGGAGATCCGCTCGTTTGGCGACATCGCCAAACGAGCGGTTCTCTCCATGTCTGGCCACCTTTAGACAGGGAAAAAGCAAAATAATTCTTATTGTTTCAGAGAATCAAGTTCTGTATCATTGTAACTGTAAAAGAGACATGTGGTACCTGCACATCACTTTCATTAAAGGTACTTGTGCTCTCCTTGCACTTTTGTATAGTTGCCACTGCTTAGTCATTCTTGCCTTCCGTTCCAAATTGAGCACTGCTGCCCTGGAGCTACCACCACCTTCAGCTAGATGGTAGCTCCAGGGTTCCTTCAATGCTCTACTCCAATTTTAGCAGTTGTGCTGAAAGAATCACTCACATGCCAAAATGATGCCAGCAGACACCGGAAATAATGATAATTTACTTATAACTTTTCTACTGAAAAAATCCTTTCTTTCTCTCATGCCTTTGCAATACTCAGTTCCAGATCTTCCACTGATCTTGCCAACCCCTCATCATGTATCTCATACTCCCTTTCTCCCTTTAGTGTGGTGGCAGATGGGGAGATTAGTCACCCAGTGACAAATCTCCTCTACTGCGGGTGATTAATCTCCTTGAAACTCCTTCCCGCCAGCAAGAATACAAATCGCCAGCGGGATTGATTCAGATTTTCTGAAGTTGCCCATAGTTGACAATCCCACCAGCGATTCATATTCTTGCCAGCGAAAAGGCAGTTCAGGGAGATTAGTCGCACGCAGTGGAGGAGATTTGTCGCTGGGCGACTAATCTCCCCGTCTGCCACCACCCTTAGACTGTAAACTCATATAATATATAATCAGGACTAGGGATGTAGCGAACTGTTCGCCGGCGAACTAGTTCGCGCGAACTTCGACTGTTCGCGTCCGCCGAATGTTCGCGAACGTCGCGCGACGTTCGCCAATTGGTGTTCGCGTTCGATTCGAAGTAAAATTTCGTTCGACCATTCGACCATTCGACCGTTCGATCGCTAAAATCGAACGATTTCCATTCGTTCGAACGATTATAAGCATTCGATTGAATTAAAATCATTCGATCGAATAGCTTCGATCGTTCGATTCGAACGAAAATCGTTCGATCGTACGAATAAAATCCTTCGATCGTTCGATCGAACGATTTTATCGAGCGTTCGAAGTTCGCGAACTGTTCGCGAACTGTTCGCTTTTTTGCCGGTGTTCGCGAACGGCGTTCGCGAACATCAAATCGGCAGTTCGCTACATCACTAATCAGGACTCTTTTTGCTGCCTTTCTGTATTTTTGTGGAAGCTGCATTAATATATCTGATGTATATTGTTCCATCAAGTTGAAGATTTTCACATTTTCATGTCACTTTTGTGTAAATTTCTTTCTATTTTTTTAACTATTCATTGTCACCATTTTGGGGGATCATCTTCCAAAGACATCTGAAACTGGCAAAGAATGGATGCAGAAAGAGCTGTACAAAAATATACTGAGGTGCCCAATGCTTTCTGTAAAATGAATTTCCTTTTTATTATATTTTGGTGGAAAACTTGGAGATGTCCCTACTCATACACAGACTCTCACATCTCTCAACTTAAGGCCACACCTAAAGGTAGAACAATCAAGTGTTGACCATCAACTCCACATAAAATTGATTTTGGGAAGTTTGTTAACATTGTTAACATTGATAACATTAAACCTATATGCATGGGGTTTTTTCCATCATATTATCACTATAAAATAAATTTTGCTACACAGTTTAAGATCCAAATGCAGTTTATTGAAGATACAAAGAAAGAAGTTCTAGAACATTTTAGGAAAATGCAGCAACGCATTTAAGAGGAAGCTATGTACAAACACCCAGGCTCCCCTTTCCTCTCAGCTAAAAGTTAAGTGGAAATTTACAGAACTAGATGCAATCATGACTTGCATGATTGGAAACCTGTTTTCTTGGATATTTATGATGGAAATTGAAACAGGAACAGATGTAAATGACACAATCATTACAAACTACTCAATGTTAGTTAGGCAAAAGTGTAGTGATCTGTGGCTTTAAGGTGTGGCTATCGCTGTAAATTAATAGGTTTTCTTGGATGTGGATGTTGTTGATGCAATTGCCACTGAGGTTTTGCCTCCAGAATGGCCGTATGAGCTTCCTCCTCCATGCATGGATCCACCTTCATATCCCATTCCTCCAGCTCCGAAGCATGCAGCTCCTCCATGGCCATATCCACCACCGTGGCCAGATCCCATGCCGCCTCCCATTCCGCCACCTCCCATTCCGTCTCCCATGCCGCATCCCATGCCGCCTCCAATTCCCATGCCGCCATATCCACCACCGTGGCCAGATCCCATACCGCCGCCGCCGCCACCTCCCATTCCGCCTGCTGCACCGCCAAGAGCAGTGTATACACTTGAGCCTCCACTGAGAACAGCTAAGATGTAAGGAGGAAATTAATTAGTTACTAATTAAATCGGCAAAACATAATTATAACATAAACGCATTGTAGTTACTTACATATGCTGACATTGTTTACAATCTGTCCAGACATTCTGCAGAAGTAAGAAAATAAGTATTAGGACAAAATAATGTTGCACAGGTTGCTCTCTTTAACCTAAAACGTCCTACTAAATCTGGCAAAATAAATGTACTAATATAGATTTATTGTATTTCTCTGGATTAACTATGAGGAATGCATGTGCAAAGCCCTTACAACCTCTTTCAGGTTCAGCCCTGACATCAGACAATTCCCTTCAGGTTTAATGCAAACCCCCCCCCCTACTGGTTTCCTGTAAGGAATTATTAGCACTATGGAAAAGTTTTGCCATATAATGGAAGGTGATGGGCAGCCGTGTGGACAGCCAATATATAACTATTTGCATTAGAGGAAAAATAAAACAAAAGCATTTTGAAGTAAAGACTAAGATTGTAGCAGCAAAACAGTTGGCATTAATCAAGCTTCTAATTATTAGCAAAAACAATGATCAAAATGATATAATTCATTGCATATACTGTAATTGCAAAGTATTTCAGATACACTAAACATTTTGATCATAGTATCCCTATAAGAACGTTACAGATTTTGTATAACCTAAATGGTCCCTCTTAACATGGATTGATGGTAAAAGCCATTATGTCCCCCATTTACTGACCTGCCCTCTTCTCCTTCCAGCATGTATCTGTAAGTGCTAATTTCAAGGTCCAGAGCAAGCTTAGCAGACATAAGTTCTTGGTATTCCTTAAGCTGACGAGCCATGTCTGCTTTAAGTTTCCTTTCAGCATCTTCAAGATCCTTAAGTTTCTTTTCTGCGTCCTTGAGAGCAAGGTTTCCACGTTCCTCAGCCCCAGCAATGGATTGATTCAGAGCAGCAATCTATCATTTAAGGAAAGGCATGGGGTCCTGAGTATGGAGCTGCAACTGATTTTATACCTGAGTCACTATTGGCACAGCTCTGACCTACCTGTTTCTTGACATTTTCAATTTCAGCCTTCAGCCTCTGGATCTTACGGTTCAGATCTGATATTTCAGTCTTGGAATTCTTTATGCTGTCACCATGTCCTTCAACTGTTTGCTGCAGCTGCTTGTACTACAGTGAATATATGAGTGAGAAACATCACTAACGTGTATCACAAACAGACTTCTTTTTTTATTGCCTTATTATAACAAGCCATAGATTAACATGTTTGATTTCATAGGCTGGAATTTTTAAACTTTTGTTGTATTTATTATTGGGCTAAGCTGTACAATTGCAACCTAAACAAAATGAACCAAAAGATTCTAATGAATCCAATTGAAGACTGTCAAATCCAACAGTCAGATGTGGCTACAGCCGATACTAGAGAAAACTGCTATCCATTCAAGCAGAGAACAAAAAGCAAATTTGAAGGGGCTCTGCTTCACAAACTAATAATATCAAATGGTACTCCGCACATAATGGCTGTAAGGTCTTTAAAACACCATAACACCATACAATTGCTCTAGACCATTATTTGTGGTATTTTAGTTGAAAACTGTAGCTTTGAAATGGCGAATCGTCACCTTTAACAACTAACTTTACTTTATTGCAGAATATTGCATTCAATTCTCTTTTAACTGAAGTTACAGCAGGGTATAGACATACTCACCTTTTGATCGTACAATGCTTCAGCTTCCAATTTGCTTCTTTGTGCAATTTGTTCATACTGACATTTAACTTCTCTAATGATGCTATCCAGATTCAAGTCACGGTTGTTATCCATAGTCAGAACAACTGAGGTGTCGGTGACTTGATCGTGTACCTGAGACAATTCCTGAAAAATACAAAATCATACAAAAACATTAAACACAAAAGGGGCCACGTTGGTTCCCTTTGAAGTTTTTGTACAAAGTAGGGGAACAAGGAACTAGGAGGACAAAAATGCACTTTACATGTGATCCATCCCACACTGAGTTTAGTTGTTATGGGGCCTGGTGCAAATCAGAGCTTTGGGCACCTTTATATAAAGTTGGATGGATCAACCTGTAGTCCATCTGCTTGTTTTAAAATTTATCTGGATTCACCTGCCCAGAACCTCAAGAAAGTTTTGCTTCAAGATCACCTGTAGAGTCCCCTCTTGAGCAACTGATTGTCCTTTTGCCATCTTGCCCTAATGCCTCCATCTTAAACTACTATGCCTCCTACCACAACTTTTCCTAAGTTCAATAGCTACTCTACAAGGTCCTATTATGTGTGTGGCCCAAAGCAGTTGCCCTTTTTTGAACCTCCTAAATATAGCTTTGCATCAATGTAACAATGAACTTGCAGTGTCTCCTACCTATGACCGTATGTTGTGATTTGTCTTTGGCTAAACAATACTATTGATTTAACTTGAAGATAACATGCATAGAAGTGATACAGACTACATAATAATCTAAAAGAACTCTGATATTGTATCTATGCTGAATATAACAACAGGGGATATACACATAGAAGGTTCTTACCGCAGCATAAAGAGTTCTTAAGAAGTTGATTTCACTTGTCAGTGTATCCACTTTGGCCTCAAGTTCTGTTTTCACCATGTAGGCAGCATCAACATCCTGGAAAAGGAACAATAGTTCTTTTATTCATCTTGAGAATTTGCTAAACTGGCTTTCAGTAGGAGGGAGAGACAAACACTGATAAAATGATAAATATATAAATTATGATGATAAAATGTATTGTACTTGTTGTTCTCTGTCTCCATTGACTATAAGCTGGGAATAGTTTGCAGCCGAGGAATGGGGCCTATTGCCCGGAATGTGTGGGACCTTGGGTTTTCAGGGTAAGGGATCTTTCAATAATTTGGAACACCATATCTTGAGACTTCTAAAAATGTTAATATTTAAAAAAGCAATAGAATGACTTTGCCTCCAACATGGATATATGCAGCTTAGTCACTCTCATTATTACTGCAGAGGAAAGGGAAATAATTTGAAAAAGTAATATCTTTTTGCTTTGATTTAAATGATATTCCTATATTTTGGAACTTTCTAGACCACCCTATACCTGTCAGTGCCTCTCACATGATATATAACAGCATATTATAGAAGCTTAATATTGACGTTATTAACCCAATGATGAGACTCACCTTCTTAAGTAGCACAAAATCGTTTTCTGCTTTTGTACGCTTGTTAATTTCATCTTCATATCTGTTTTAAGAGAACAATGTTGTGAAAGCAGTCTTTATTGTCAAATCAACAAGAACATGCAGGTTACGTGTATGAGCAGAGCTTTAACTTCATAGTTAACTGTTCTCAGTGAACAGATTGAAAATAATCTAACTGTACAGACATACTTTTTCTTATAGTCCTCTACAAGAAGTTGCAGATTCTTCAGTTCTTGCTGCAAACGGCTCTTTTCACTTATTAAATTATCTAAATATTTCTTCAGGTCGGCAATGTATTTCTCAAACAGGGGGTCTAGGTTGGCTCTTTTGGTGGTGCCCTTAGTGCCCTGTTCCTGCAACAGTTTCCATTTTGTTTCCAGGACTTTATTTTGCTGTTCCAGAAATCTGACCTGCAAGCAAAGGAGAGAGTTTAGCACTGAAAATGTAGAAAGATAGAAAAGTTAACAAGACATGTCTTAGTTCTTTTCAGTACTTTGGTACTATACTTTTGTACTTTATGAATTAAATGCCTTCTAAAAGGCAGTTTACATTATAATTTAAAGGTATCAAGCAACACTATACATTTTGGAATATTAACATTAATAACAGCCTTACCTTGTCAATGAAAGTTGCAAACTTGTTGTTGAGAGTTTTAATTTGTTCTCTTTCCTCTGCTTTTACTTTCTGGATTGCTGGATCTATAGCCAGATCAAGTGGTAGCAGAAGTTGTGAATTGATAGTAACCTGCTGGATTCCACCAGGTGGGCAAACTGGGAATCCCATATCCCCTCCATCAAATCCTGGGCCTCCCATTCCACCCATTCCACCCATGCCTCCCATGCCTCCCATGCCTCCACCACCCCTGCCACCCATGCCCCCTGCACCACCAAAACCGCCACCAAACCCACCACCAAACCCGCCACCTTGTCCACCTCCAAAACCACCACCTTGTCCTACTCCAAAGCCACCACCCTGTCCACCTCCAAAGCCACCACCATATCCTCCACCAGCAGCACTACCAAGTCCTCCTGCCCGAGTACTGACTGCACTTATGGAAGTTTTATATTTTCCACCAAGGTTATAAAGACTGCGTGACCCAAAGCCACCTCCAGCCCGAGATCCTCCTCCAGTTCCTCCAAGCGAGCATGCACTAAAACCCCCAATTCCACCACCACCACTGCTAACAGTGTGCCGCTTCTTGATGGAGACTTGGGAGAAAGACATGATGGCTTTGGATTAAAGCAGTTAACAGAGAAGATCAGAAATTTGAAGGGACAGATAAGACGAAGGAGATTTGGCCCCTTTGCACTGAGAGAGAGATGTGTCTCCCTTTTATCTGCTGGAAGTTAAGGGCTTGGTTGCATGGGTGTCAGAGGACCAGTTTACAGCAATAGTGGGTTTGGCATAGTTGGCAGGCACCCATCCAATTAGTCTACTACATTGATCACACCTATGGAAAAATATTGCTTTGCTTGCAGACCTCGATCCCTTGCATATATTTAAATGTACCTGCCTGTGATGAAATTAATAGGCAATCCTGAATAAATGTAATCTTCTTCTATCGGCTACCAATGTTACTGAAAGAAGCCTTGAGGGGTTTTAACGCACCTTTCTCACAATTATTATGAGACATTAACTTATGCAGGGTTTGTTTTACAGGTGCAGGTAATGTCTAAAATAACAGGTGAATAGACATGCTAGTTATTTAATAAAACATCTAGGCTGAAAGAGTCACCTGGAATTATTGATTTTTTACGAGTTTGCAATAGCTGGTACAGAAAATAATTCCAGCTTTTGGGAAAAACTATTTGTATATGCAGAGGATGATCTAGGGATTAAAACACTGCAATGGGTTATTTATAGTGACTCCTGAAAGCAGTATGTTCCTGGGGGATGGCATATTCTTGTAAGTATTTGTATTATCCAAGAATCCATGGTAGTGAAGCTTTGACCTCCAGCTGCAGGTTGCATTTCCACTTCAACACAAACCAAATAGGAAAATGTCCTTTAAATTAACCTGTGGTACGATACAGGCAATTATATTTTAAGACAACTTGCAACTGGTCTTACTCAGTTTTCCTTAGTAATTAGAAAGTAGTTAGAATAGCAGCATGTGATGAGTGATAATAATTATAAGAAAGTATCTAATCTTAGAATTACATGATATAAGGCCTGTGATCCCAATAACCAATAACATTTTAAGTTGGAAAGAGACAAAATTAAAAGACAAATAGCTAAAATCTTACAGACACACAGAAACTAAGACCAATTGTCTCTGGATATCACTGTCTGTGTCTCACGCTGCTCTCCATAGTTGATTATAAAATTATAGTCCTCTTTGAAGTCTGATTTAACACTAATTATTGAAAATTCTTAAGAATTTACTGAAAAATAAAAGAATGCCGACCTGGGTGACAAAAAACAGAGGATCTATAAAATGTAGCCTAACAAGCATTGTATTAATTCAAATATTGCAACATAGTCTCTGGGTTTGCACAAGCCCACGACATCAGGAACAAAGATTATTGCCTTTGGATTCTGTCCAATTAAGCAGCTTTACACATTGGGATCAGAGGGCCACACCTCAGGGTAATTAGGCCCAGAGCTTGCTGTCTATGCAGAATTCATATAGATTATCATTCACTGGGGGTGACTGTTCCAGTTTATGGATCATTTGCTAAATGTAGCACTGCAGACTCTTTCAGACAAGTACAAACACATTGATATCTTGACCATAAAATGTATTTTTAATATTTTTATCCTTTGTGATGTGTGAATTTTTTATTACCAACATTGAGTTCATTGGAATAAAAATATGCTATGGTGGCTTGGGCCCCACTGACCCTAGAAACCAGGCATTGGCTGGAAGAAAATTAGGAGTGGGCTTAATATAAGCAATACAAAATAATGATACAATCGAGTCAGCTTCAGAATAAATCAATTTTTCTGGCTGCTAGTCAATGTTGGCCATTATGCCAGTATATTACTAGGGATGTAGCGAACGTCGGAAAAAAAGTTCGCGAACATATTCGCGAACTTGCGCAAAAATGCGAGCGGTTCGCGAACGGTTCGCGAACCCCATAGACTTCAATGGGAAGGCGAACTTTAACATCTAAAAAAGACATTTCTGTCCAGAAAAATGATTTTAAAGTTGTTTAAAGGGTGCAACGACCTGGACAGTGGCATGCCAGAGGGGGATCAAGGGCAAAAATGTATCTGAAAAATCTGCCTGTGTGTGCTTGGAAGAGATAGTGTAGGGGGAGAGCTGTTAGTGATTTCAGGGACAGATGATAGTAAGTTTGCTGGCTAGTAATCTGCTTGATACTGCTCTGTATTGGAGGGACAGAAGTCTGCAGGGATTTGAGGGACATTTTAGCTTAGGTAGCTTTGCTGGCTAGTAATCTACTGTTCTCTTTAAACAACTGCCATACGTTGACCTTGTAGGCATTGTTTGCCCAGTTTTTTTGGACGCAGCCACTGAAGCACAGTTGCCAGAAAAAATATGCCATATAAATGCTGAAAATAGTCATTTTTCGCCATACGTTGACCTTGTAGACATTGTTTGCCCAGTTTTTTTTGGACGCAGCCACTGAAGCACAGTTGCCAGAAAAAATATGCCATATAAATGCTGAAAATAGTCATTTTTCGCCATACGTTGACCTTGTAGACATTGTTTGCCCAGTTTTTTTTGGACGCAGCCACTGAAGCACAGTTGCCAGAAAAAATATGCCATATAAATGCTGAAAATAGTAATTTTTCGCCATACGTTGACCTTGTAGACATTGTTTGCCCAGTTTTTTTGGACGCAGCCACTGAAGCACAGTTGCCAGAAAAAATATGCCATATAAATGCTGAAAATAGTCATTTTTTGCCATATACGTTGAGTCAACGTATGGCAAAAAATGACTATTTTCAGCATTTATGTGGCATATTTTTTCTGGCCTCTGTGCTTCAGTGGCTGCGGCCAAAAAAACTGGGCAAACAATGCCTACAAGGTCAACGTCGTTGACCTTGTAGGCATTGTTTGCCCAGTTTTTTTGGCCGCGGCCACTGAAGCACAGAGGCCAGAAAAAATATGCCATATAAATGCTGAAAATAGTCATTTTTTTGGTCGCAGCCACTGAAGCACAGTTGCCAGAAAAATTATGCCATATAAATGCTGAAAATATAATTTTTTTTGGTTGCAGCCACTGAAGCACAGAGGCCAGAAAAATTATGCCATATAAATGGAGAAAATATGCATTTTTTTGGTTGCAGCCACTGAAGCACAGAGGCTAGAAAAATTATGCCATATAAATGGAGAAAATATGCATTTTTTTGGTTGCAGCCACTGAAGCACAGAGGCTAGAAAAATTATGCCATATAAATGGACAAAATATGCATTTTTTTGGTTGCAGCCACTGAAGCACAGAGGCCAGAACAATTATGCCATATAAATGCAGAAAATATGCATTTTTTTGGTTGCAGCCACTGAAGCACAGAGGCTAGAAAAATTATGCCATATAAATGGACAAAATATGCATTTTTTTGGTTGCAGCCACTGAAGCACAGAGGCCAGAAAAATTATGCCATATAAATGCAGAAAATATGCATTTTTTTGGACGCAGCCACTGAAGCACAGTTGCCAGAAAAAATATGCCATATAAATGCTGAAAATAGTAATTTTTCGCCATACGTTGACCTTGTAGACATTGTTTGCCCCGTTTTTTTGGACGCAGCCACTGAAGCACAGAGGCCAGAAAAAATTAAACCAGTAGGGTTTGCACCCTAGTTTGTAACGGTGGCGGAGGGAGGAGGACGCTAAAGGACAGCTGTGTGTGGAGTCATGAGGCTTGAAGAGAAGGACAGCTGCATAGAAGTCAGAACAAGTCTTCCGGCGTGCAGTAACCCTCCGAGATCCACCCCTCATTCATTTTAATAAAGGTCAGGTAATCGACACTTTTGTGACCTAGGCGAGTTCTCTTCTCAGTTACAATCCCTCCTGCTGCACTGAAGGTCCTTTCTGAGAGCACACTTGAGGCTGGGCAAGACAAGAGGTTCATGGCAAATTGTGACAGCTCTGGCCACAGATCAAGCCTGCGCACCCAGTAGTCCAGGGGTTCATCGCTCCTCAGAGTGTCGATATCTGCAGTTAATGCCAGGTAGTCCGCTACCTGCCGGTCGAGGCGTTCTTTGAGGGTGGATCCAGAAGGGTTGTGGCGCTGCCTTGGACAGAAAAACATTTGCATGTCTGATGTTACAGACCGGCCAAAGGGCTTTGTCCTTGCAGGTGTGCTCGTGGCAGGATTACTGGCACCTCTGCCCCTGGAATGTTGATGAGTTCCTGAAGTGACATCACCCTTAAAAGCATTGTACAACATGTTTTGCAGGCTGGTTTGTAAATGCCGCATCTTTTCGGACTTGTGGTATGTTGGTAACATTTCTGCCACTTTATGCTTGTACCGAGGGTCTAGTAGCGTTGCGACCCAGTACAGGTCCTTCTCCTTAAGCCTCTTGATACGGGGGTCCTTCAACAGGCATGACAGCATGAAAGACCCCATTCTCACAAGGTTGGATGCAGAGCTATCCATCTCCGCTTCCTCATTATCAAGGACTGCATCATCCACGGTCTCCTCCCCCCAGCCACGTACAAGACCAGGGGTCCCCAAAAGGTCACCACTAGCCCCCTGGGAAGCCTGCTCCTGTTGGTCCTCCTCCTCCTCCTCCACAAAGCCACCTTCCTCCTCTGACTCCACTTCTGGCACCTCTCCCTGCATTGCAGCAGGTGCCTGGGTTC
Organism: Xenopus petersii; assembly: GCA_038501925.1. Taxonomy (NCBI): domain Eukaryota; kingdom Metazoa; phylum Chordata; class Amphibia; order Anura; family Pipidae; genus Xenopus; species Xenopus petersii. The sequence continues at coordinate 37,784,940 of CM076674.1, forward strand.
GTTCTGGTGATTCCGACCATAAATCGTGCGCTTCCAGCTCCTCGTCACGCTGGTCTACAGCCTCATCTGTCACTCGTCGCACGGCACGCTCCAGGAAGAAAGCGAAGGGTATTAGGTCGCTGATGGTGCCTTCGGTGCGACTGACCATATTTGTCACCTCTTCAAAAGGTCGCATGAGCCTGCAGGCATCGCGCATAAGCACCCAGTAACGGGGGAAAAAAATCCCCAGCTCTGCAGATCCAGTCCTACCACCCAGTTCAAAAAGGTACTCGTTGACGGCCCTTTGTTGTTGCAGCAGACGTTCCAACATAAGGAGCGTTGAATTCCAGCGAGTCTGGCTGTCAGAAATCAAACGCCTGACTGGCATGTTGTAGCGCTGCTGAATGTCAGCAAGGCGTGCCATGGCTGTGTAGGAACGTCTGAAATGGGCCGACACCTTTCTGGACTGGGTGAGAACGTCCTGGAATCCTGGGTACTTGGAGACAAAACGTTGGACTATTAAATTTAACACATGTGCCATGCAGGGCACATGTGTTAAATTTCCCAGTCTCAACGCTGCCAACAGATTGCTTCCATTGTCACACACCACTTTTCCGATCTGCAGTTGGTGTGGGGTCAGCCACCGATCGGCCTGTGACTGCAGAGATGACAGGAGTACAGATCCGGTATGGTTTTTGCTTTCCAGGCACGTCATCCCCAAGACAGCGTGACAACGGCGTACCTGGCACGTCGAATAGCCTAGGGGGAGCTGGGGGTGCACAGGTGTGGAGGAGGAGAAGGAGGACCCAGCAGCAGAGTAAGAAGAAGAAGAGGAAGAAGACGAGGTAGAGAGCGATGGAGGAGTAGAGGTGGTGGCAGAACCGCGTGCAATCCGTGGCGGTGACACCAACTCCACTGTTGTTGTTGTTGTTGAGCTACCCATTCCCTGCTTCCCATTCCCAGCCATTACCAAGTTCACCCAGTGGGCAGTGTAGGTGACATACCTGCCCTGACCATGCTTGGAGGACCATGCGTCAGTAGTCATATGGACCTTTGGCCCAACACTAAGTGACAGAGATGCGGTAACTTGGCTCTGCACATGTTGGTACAGGTGTGGTATTCCCTTTTTAGAAAAAAAATTGCGGCTGGGTACCTTCCACTGCGGTGTCCCAATTGCTACAAATTTGCGGAAGGCCTCAGAGTCCACCAGCTGGTATGGTAAAAGCTGGCGGGCTAAGAGTGCAGACAAGCCAGCTGTCAGACGCCGGGCAAGGGGGTGACAGTCAGACATTGGCTTCTTACGCTCAAACATGGCCTTCACAGAAACTTGGCTGGTGGCAGATGACTGGGAATGGGAACAGGTGGTCAAGGTGGAAGGCGGAGTGGAGGGTGGTTCAGATGGGTCAAGGAGAGCAGAGGTAGAGCAGTAAGATGCTGGACCAGAAGGAGTGTGGCTTTTAGTTTGCCTGTTGCCTTTGAGGTGTTGCTCCCAAAGTGCTTTGTGCTTGCCGCTCATGTGCCTTCGCATAGAAGTTGTACCTATGTGGCTGTTGGGCTTACCAAGGCTCAGTTTCTGACTGCACTCATTGCAAATTACAATGCTTTTGTCAGAGGCACACACATTAAAAAAATCCCACACTGCTGACTTTTTGGAAGTGTGCGATCTGGCGGTAACAGTAGAAGTTGGCGGCATTGGCGGCAATGGCGGGTGCGTTGGCCGGCTGAACACAGGTGCCGATACATGTTGTTGCCCTACTGATCCCTGCGGGCTGTCCTCCCTGCTTCTTCTAAGTCTTATTCTCCTACTGCCTCTCTGACTCTCCGTCTCTCCATCTGAACTACCCTCCTCTTGCTCTCTTCTACTAGGCACCCACAAAACATCAATCTCCTCATCATCATTCTCCTCAGATGCATCAATTTCTTCTGACACATCACAGAAGGAAGCAGCAGCGGGGACCTCCTCCTCATCACTCATCATTATGTCCATCTCTGTCGTGTTCTCTGCCAGAATTAAATCTGGTGTAACGTCCTCATCTCCTTCATCTTCTTCTGCCAATAATGGTTGCGCATTACTCAGTTCAAGAAACTCATGGGAAAATAACTCCTCTGACTCCAGTGAAGAAGGGGCACCGGTGGTGGAGGAAGTGTTACGTGGGGTGGCCATAGCAGTGGAGGATGAGGAGGATGTTGTGGTAAAGTTAGAAACGGTAGAGGATGGGGTGTGCTGTGTAAGCCAGTCAACTACCTCTTCAGCATTTTGGGAGTTCAGGGTCATTGGCTTTTTAAAACTGGGCAATTTGCTAGGGCCACAGGATTGCATAGCAGCACGGCCCCTAGCACGGCCTCTGCGTGGCGGCCTGCCTTTGCCTGGCATTATTTTTAAAAAAACAACAACAACAAAAACTCAGTTGGTTTTTCTGGAAACGATAATACACACAGCTAGATGGCGGTTTGAAGAAAACACTGTGCAAATAATGCCTACAAGGTCAACGTATACACAGCGGTGGATACGGATTACGTAAAATATCAGAATGCTGCTTGAAAAAAAGTAACTCAAGTGGTTTTTCTAGAGACGATAATATTATCAATATTTAGACAAAATGTGAACAAGCTCACACAGCTAGATGGCGGTTTGAAGAAAACACTGTGCAAATAATGCCTACAAGGTCAACGTATACACAGCGGTGGATACGGATTACGTAAAATATCAGAATGCTGCTTGAAAAAACAGTAACTCAAGTGGTTTTTCTAGAGACGATAATATTATCAATATTTAGACAAAATGTGAACAAGCTCACACAGCTAGATGGCGGTTTGAAGAAAACACTGTGCAAATAATGCCCACAAGGTCAACGTATACACAGCGGTGGATACGGATTACGTAAAATATCAGAATGCTGCTTGAAAAAACAGTAACTCAAGTGGTTTTTCTAGAGACGATAATATTATCAATATTTAGACAAAATGTGAACAAGCTCACACAGCTAGATGGCGGTTTGAAGAAAACACTGTGCAAATAATGCCCACAAGGTCAACGTATACACAGCGGTGGATACGGATTACGTAAAATATAAGAATGCTGCTTGAAAAAAAGTAACTCAAGTGGTTTTTCTAGAGACGATAATATTATCAATATTTAGACAAAATGTGAACAAGCTCACACAGCTAGATGGCGGTTTGAAGAAAACACTGTGCAAATAATGCCCACAAGGTCAACGTATACACAGCGGTGGATACGGATTACGTAAAATATCAGAATGCTGCTTGAAAAAAAGTAACTCAAGTGGTTTTTCTAGAGACGATAATATTATCAATATTTAGACAAAATGTGAACAAGCTCACACAGCTAGATGGCGGTTTGAAGAAAACACTGTGCAAATAATGCCCACAAGGTCAACGTATACACAGCGGTGGATACGGATTACGTAAAATATCAGAATGCTGCTTGAAAAAAAGTAACTCAAGTGGTTTTTCTAGAGACGATAATATTATCAATATTTAGACAAAATGTGAACAAGCTCACACAGCTAGATGGCGGTTTGAAGAAAACACTGTGCAAATAATGCCCACAAGGTCAACGTATACACAGCGGTGGATACGGATTACGTAAAATATAAGAATGCTGCTTGAAAAAAAGTAACTCAAGTGGTTTTTCTAGAGACGATAATATTATCAATATTTAGACAAAATGTGAACAAGCTCACACAGCTAGATGGCGGTTTGAAGAAAACACTGTGCAAATAATGCCCACAAGATCAACGTATACACTACTACAGCGGTGGATACGGATTACGTAAAATATATTATGGCTGCTTGAAAAAAGTCACTCCGGTGTTTTTTCTGGAGACGGTAATATTATGGATATTTAGACAGAATGTGAACAAGGTCACACAGCTAGATGGCTGTTGGTTGAATAACACACTGGGCAAAAAATGCCTACAGGGCAAATAATGCCTAAAAGGTCAACTTATACACTACTACAGCGATGGATACGGATTACGTAAAATTTATTATGGCTGCTTGAAAAAAGTCACTCCGGTGTTTTTTCTGGAGACGGTAATATTATGGATATTTAGACAGAATGTGAACAAGGTCACACAGCTAGATGGCTGTTGGTTGAATAACACACTGGGCAAAAAATGCCTACAGGGCAAATAATGCCTAAAAGGTCAACTTATACACTACTACAGCGATGGATACGGATTACGTAAAATTTATTATGGCTGCTTGAAAAGTCACTCCGGTGTTTTTTCTGGAGACGGTAATATTATGGATATTTAGACAGAATGTGAACAAGGTCACACAGCTAGATGGCTGTTGGTTGAATAACACACTGGGCAAAAAATGCCTACAGGGCAAATAATGCCTAAAAGGTCAACTTATACACTACTACAGCGATGGATACGGATTACGTAAAATTTATTATGGCTGCTTGAAAAAAGTCACTCCGGTGTTTTTTCTGGAGACGGTAATATTATGGATATTTAGACAGAATGTGAACAAGGTCACACAGCTAGATGGCTGTTGGTTGAATAACACACTGGGCAAAAAATGCCTACAGGGCAAATAATGCCTAAAAGGTCAACTTATACACTACTACAGCGATAGTAAAATAAAAAAAAGTAAAATAAAAAAAAAATGAATATTAAAAAAAAAAAATTACAGTTGGTGCTGCTGAACTACTAGGAGCAGCAGATTAGCACACCAGTCCCACTCCCCAACACTGCTAGACTAATAGCACTGGGCTCTTATAGTAGTAGTAGTAGTAGTAGTAGTAGTAGTAGTAGTAGTAGTAGTAAAACAACAAAAAAATAAATAAAAGCAGTCCTTACAAGGACTACTGTTATTGCAGCAGTCAGCAGATGAGATCAGAAGCAGGACAGCTGCCCACTGCAGCTACATACAGAGCACTGCAGTAGAAGGTAGATTACTAGCCAGCAAAGCTACCTAAGCTTAAATGTCCCTCAAACCCCTGCAGACTTCTGTCCCTCCAATAACAGAGCAGTATCAACACGATTACTAGCCAGCAAACTTTCAACTGTCCCTGAAATCACTAACAGGCAGCAGCTCTCTCCCTACACTATCTCTTCAGCACACACAGGCAGAGTGAAAAAAACGCTGCAGGGCTTCGGTTTTTATAGGGAAGGGGAGTGGTCCAGGGGAGAGCTTCCTGATTGGCTGCCATGTACCTGCTGGTCTGGGGTGAGAGGGCAAAAAAAAGCGCCAACAATGGCGAACCCAAAATGGCGAACGTCGCGCGACGTTCGCGAACTTCCGGCGAGCGCGAACACCCGATGTTCGCGCGAACAAGTTCGCCGGCGAACAGTTCGCGCCATCTCTATATATTACATCATGGGGCCCATTTATTAAACCTCAATTGAGGGGCAGATTTATCAAGGGTCGAATTTCGAAGTTATAAAGACTTTGAAATTCGACATTCGAATGGCTTTACTTCGAATATCGAAGTCGAAGTTTTTTTCACCAAATTTGACCGTTCTGCGGTCAAAGTAAAATGGTTTGATCGAACGATGAAATCCTTTTTAATAGAACGATTCGAAGGATTTCATCCATCGATCGAATGATTTTTCTTTGACTTCAAAAAACGTAGAAAACTGCTCTAGAAGGTCCCCATAGGCTAACATAGCACTTCGGCAGGTTTAATTTGGCGAAGTATTAAAGTCAAAGTTTTTTTAAAGAGACAGTACTTCAATTATCAAATGGTCGAATATTCAAACGATTTTACTTCAAATCGAATTCGAAGTCGTAGTATCTTATTTGATGGTCGAAGTATACAAAAAATTACTTCGAATCTCAAATTTTTTTACTTCGAAAATTCCCTCGGATTTACTTCGACCTTTGATAAATCTGTCCCTTAATGTTTTTATGGGGAAAACTCAAATTTTTTGTAGAAAAATAAAAACTTATATTTTTTACGATTTATCATACCACAAAGTTGCTTAAAATCAGAATCTCAACATACTCCATCTCAAACCTGTTGAGATCATGTAGAAGTCAATGGCAGATGTTCCTGAAGTTGTTTCTTGATATTGTGATCTGCGCTGGATAAGTCTTGGGTTTTGGACGGAAACTCAGAAAGATCGTTAGTTTCGGGTGATGATTCGTCCAATACGAATTGACACTCAATTTTGTCGTGATGTTTTTATGCTCTGATTTTTTTGAGAAAAAATATTGATAAATAAGTTGAAATCGTGGAAGGGAGTTTAGTTGATTTTGTTTTCATAAAAAATTGATTAAAGGGATCCTGATGTTTTTTTCAAAACGCATCAGTTAATAGTGCTACTCCAGCAGAATTCTGCACTGAAATCCATTTCTCAAAAGAGAAATATATTCAATTTTGAAATCTGACATGGGGCTAGACATTTTGTCAATTTCCCAGCTGCCCCCAGTCATGTGACTTGTGCCTGCACTTTAGGAGAGAAATGCTTTCTGGCAGGCTGCTGTTTTTCCTTCTCAATGTAACTGAATGTGTCTCAGTGGGACATGGGTTTTTACTATTGAGTGTTGTTCGTAGATCTACCAGGCAGCTGTTATCTTGTGTTAGGGAGCTGTTATCTGGTTACCTTCCCATTGTTCTTTTGTTTGGCTGCTGGGGGGGGAAGGGAGGGGGGTGATATCACTCCAACTTGCAGTACAGCAGTAAAGAGTGATTGAAGTTTATCAGAGCACAAGTCACATGACTTGAATATAAAAAAATCTGTTTGCTCTTTTGAGAAATGGATTTCAGTGCAGAATTCTGCTGCAGCAGGACTATTAACTGATTCATTTTGAAAAAAACATTTTTCCCATGACAGTATCCCTTTAACTTGAGTTTTAGTAAATCAGCCCCTAGATGTTAGACAGGGAAAAGGCAAAATAATTCTTATTGTTTCAGAGAATCAAGTTCTATATCATTGTAACTGTAAAAGAGACATGTGGTACCTGCACATCACTTTCATTAAAGGTACTTGTGCTCTCCTTGCACTTTTGTATAGTTGCCACTGCTAAGTCTTTGCTTTCTGTTCCAAATTGAGCACTGCTGCCCTGGAGCTACCACCACCTTCAGCCAGATGGTAGCTCCAGGGTTTCTTCAATGCTCTGCGCCAATTTTAGCAGTTCAGTTGTGCTGAAAGAATCACTCACATGCCAAAATGATGCCAGCAAACACCGGGAATAACATCAGGCAGTTGCATCATAAGGTGCAACGGTGCCCAATTTGTGAAAAATAGTGAGAACAGTTGCACTAGTAACCGTGGATCAGTAGGTGCAGCACAATTTTGTTTAAACTGTTGCCTCTGTGTAAAAATGTCAAAATTATGGGGAAAAAAATGCTGCATTGAGGGAAAAAAGATGGCGCTTGCATTCAAAACTGTAATTTGTGGGCTTACATGTGTGCTATTAATATTGTTCAGGGAAAATAACAAAGCACATATATGTACACAGCTGCACATGCGTTTCATCGTACATCAGGCAACATTAATAAATTCTATACAGAAACGTCTTCAGGAACCCCCAGCATTCTCTAGGCCCTTGCCCAACCAACCAGCTGATTGGACCACTCCACTAGGTATGACAAAACAGTGTGTGAATAATAAGCAGGCAGTTCCCCAGTGGTCTAACAAATAGTGTCTGAAGAAAGCAAACATGCAAAGAGAGCAGAAATTAACCTGAAGGGGAACGTAATGCAACAATGTCCATAAAGTTACCTGCAGCCCCTAAATTAAAGAAGGCTTAATGAATTCTTCAAGTTTAGTTGGATCTGGATAGGAAGGAAGAGATAGTGCAAATATATCTAGAAAATAATCTTCCCTAACACATCTGGGTGTTGTTGTTTCCTGACTTTACTGAGAAGTTGTAGCTCCAGTTTCCATGTGTTCCTCCACTCAAGTAGGAGGAGGAGAGGGATGCACTAAGGGTTTTTTAGAATGAGGGCCTAAAACAGGATGGAAATTCATATCATAGTCCTTCTCAGCTTGACATTCTTTAAAGCGGATATCCACTGTGATGGCAGGTTGTCAGCTCTTTGCATTGGGCACCTGTGTGACTTACCTCTGCCCTGGTGATCAGGTCCTCTAGTTGACTGGGCAGGTCAGACAGTCCTTGCCAGTTTCATTGTTCTGGCTAGTCTCTGCAGCAAGAGTCCAAAAATGAATAGCATACTGAATACTCTGCTTCCTCCTAGTCCAGACTTTCAAACCATAATACCAAGTGACCTTGAAAGTATATCAAGCTCTGCAAGCTACTTAAGAAGCTCTGTTTACCTGAAGAAGACTCTACATGGTTCGACATTATACATGGAGGCTTTTGAAGCGCAACAGAGTCACATAGGGTAAACTCTGGAAGCCCTATTCACCTGTTTGCTTTCTACCACCAGGCATCTGGGAATCCAGTTGCAACTGCCACTTCTGTGCTTACAGCTACTGCTGACAAAGAACCCCATATTCCACCTCTTTCTCATTACACCAGGGATCTTGACACTTGCAGGGACTTCATCAAGAAATGCCTCACACAGTTCAAAAGTACAACAAGAGCAGGAAAAGCTTAGTTCTATAGGTTTCTGTCTCTACTGCAACTGTCCATTGAAGCAGGGAAACTCTAACTTAAGCATTGATAGGTAAGTGTTGGGAGTCTAATATAGGCAGTATTAAACCATCTCCCTAGAAAGTTCCACACTGATCCATGCTTTCTTCACCACACATGAAGAATTGAACATGGAATTTATCTTCAAGTCATGCCTACTCCCCAACATGTGTTGGCAATAGAGAACAGAACACTGACCTCTTGAGTGATTTCTAGGTCATGGTTCCTTCATGTTTGATCATGTGTTCTTTCCTGGCCCCTGTTTGTCTACTTTCCTACTATAGCCACTTATATACAGGACAAAATGGACTTCTCAAAACCTCTGGAAGTCATTCTTGATTGGTGGGTTTGAATAATGCTAGCGTATTCAGAAAGTTATTGGTAGTTGCCCTTTAACCATCTGCCATTTGAAATATGCATGTTTCTGTATCTCCTTAACCCTTTCCCTGCCAGCCGTTTTGTCCTAGATGCGAACATCTACTGCCAAGCAGTTTTTAGATATTTTGCACTCTTTCACTTTAAGGGCCTTTCCTGGGGTGGTCTTTTAGTTAACCCAGGAAAACAATATATTGTTTTTTTCAGGACAACCTGAACTTTCACAATATGCAAGAATTTTGGTGTAATTCTACTTCTCTAAAAAAATATTGGATTCTAAGTATCAAATAAAATGAAAAAAATCATGTTGCACGAAGAACAATCACATATATCAGAAACATCATTCATTTTATGTATGAGAACACAGCCGATTTAGAAAGGTCTATGTCTCCTGAACGCGACAATACCAAATATATATAGTTTTATGGAGATTTCTCACTTGTATAGCTCAAAATCTACAAGCAGTACACAACCAAATTTCCAAAGCAACACTCCCCAAACAGCATACTTTTGATTTCAAGGCCAAACATTCCGCTAACAGTAGGTTTACCCTAGAAAACTACCCATTACTGGAAAGAACAGATTCTGGTGAATCAAAAATGGGTAGAAATATCTTTGTACTCCAAACCACCAAGTTGCAATTGTTTCCTAAAGTTGTAATGTTTTATAGAAATTGGTGAATTTTTTGAAAAATGACCTCAAAGCTTCCACTCTACAGCAACATATCTCCCACACATCATTAGGTATCAATGTAAAACACCCCAAATATAGAATCCTGGGTCCACTGAACAGTTTGATGCCCAATATGAATAGATGTACCCAAGCACGTGGCATAGGAGGCCCCAAAAGGAAGACCCCCCATTTGTTCTGTCATTTCAGATACTGCAAAATCAACACATTTACATCGTTTTGGGGGGCGGCAAAGGTAGAAAAAAGTACGTTCACCCCAGAAAACCATATATTTTCGGAAAGTACACATTCCCCTGAATCCAAATTGGGTATGCATGTCTTTCTACACCAAAGTACCAAGCCGCAAATCATTCCTAAATTTGGTGATTTTGCTGACATTTCCAAAAATCACCTCAAAATATCTACCCTGCAGCATCGTATTACCCACATACTTTTAGGTATCAAGAGAAATCACCCCAAATAAGAAAGCCTAGGGTCCTCTGAACAGTTTGATGCCCAATATGTATAGGTGTACCCAAGCACGTGGCATATAGGGGCCCTAAAAAGAAGACCCCCATATAGTCTTGACATTTCAGGTACTGCAAAATCAACACATTTACATTGTTTTGGGGGGGGGGGCAAAAGTAGAAAACAGTAAGTTCACCCCAGTAAACCATATATTTTCGGAAAGTACACATTCCCACGAATCCAAATTGGGTATGCATGTCTTTCTACGCCAAAGTACCAAGCAGCAAATCATTCCTAAATTTGGTGATTTTGGTGACATTTCCAAAAATCACCTCAAAATATCTACCCTGCAGCATCGTATTACCCACATACTTTTAGGTATCAAGAGAAATCACCCCAAATATGAAAGCCTAGGGTCCTCTGAACAGTTTGATGCCCGATATGTATAGGTGTACCCAAGCACGTGGCATACAGGGGCCCCAAAAGGAAGACCCCCATATAGTCTGTCATTTCAGGTACTGCAAAATCAACACATTTACATCGTTTTGGGGGGGGCAAAAGTAGAAAACAGTAAGTTCACCCCAGAAAACCATATATTTTCGGAAAGTACACATTCCAACGAATCCAAATTGGGTATGCATGTCTTTCTACGCCAAAGTACCAAGCCGCAAATCATTCCTAAATTTGGTGATTTAGGTGACATTTCCAAAAATCACCTCAAAATATCTACTCTGCAGCATCGTATTACCCACATACTTTTAGGTATCAAGACAAATCACCCCAAATATGAAAGCCTAGGGTCCTCTGAACAGTTTGATGCCCAATATGTATAGGTGTACCCAAGCATGTGGCATATAGGGGCCCTAAAATGAAGACCCCCATATAGTCTGACATTTCAGGTACTGCAAAATCAACACATTTACATTGTTTTGGGGGGCAAAAGTAGAAAACAGTAAGTTCACCCCAGAAAACCATATATTTTCGGAAAGTACACATTCCCACGAATTCAAATTGGGTATGCATGTCTTTCTACGCCAAAGTACCAAGCCGCAAATCATTCCTAAATTTGGTGATTTTGGTGACATTTCCAAAAATCACCTCAAAATATCTACCCTGCAGCATCGTATTACCCACATACTTTTAGGTATCAAGAGAAATCACCCCCAAATATGAAAGCCTAGGGTCCTCTGAACAGTTTGATGCCCAATATGTATAGGTGTACACAAGCACGTGGCATACAGGGGCCCCAAAAGGAAGACCCCCATATAGTCTGTCATTTCAGGTACTGCAAAATCAACACATTTACATCGTTAGGGGGGGGGGCAAAAGTAGAAAACAGTAAGTTCACCCCAGAAAACCATATATTTTCGGAAAGTACACATTCCAACGAATCCAAATTGGGTATGCATGTCTTTCTATGCCAAAGTACCAAGCCGCAAATCATTCCTAAATTTGGTGATTTATGTGACATTTCCAAAAATCACCTCAAAATATCTACCCTGCAGCATCGTATTACACACATACTTTTAGGTATCAAGACAAATCACCCCAAATATGAAAGCCTAGGGTCCTCTGAACAGTTTGATGCCCAATATGTATAGGTGTACCCAAGCATGTGGCATATAGGGGCCCTAAAATGAAGACCCCCATATAGTCTGACATTTCAGGTACTGCAAAATCAACACATTTACATTGTTTTGGGGGGGCAAAAGTAGAAAACAGTAAGTTCACCCCAGAAAACCATATATTTTCGGAAAGTACACATTCCCACGAATTCAAATTGGGTATGCATGTCTTTCTACACCAAAGTACCAAGCCACAAATAATTCCTAAATTTGGTGATTTTGGTGACATTTCCAAAAATCACCTCAAAATATCTACCCTGCAGCATCGTATTACCCACATACTTTTAGGTATCCAGAGAAATCACCCCAAATATGAAAGCCTAGGGTCCTCTGAACAGTTTGATGCCCGATATGTATAGGTGTACCCAAGCACGTGGCATACAGGGGCCCCAAAAGGAAGACCCCCATATAGTCTGTCATTTCAGGTACTGCAAAATCAACACATTTACATCGTTTTGGGGGGGGGCAATAGTAGAAAACAGTAAGTTCACCCCAGAAAAACATATATTTTCGGAAAGTACACATTCCAACGAATCCAAATTGGGTATGCATGTCTTTCTACTACAAAGTACCAAGCCACAAAATCATTCCTAAATTTGGTGATTTTGGTGACATTTCCAAAAATCACCTCAAAATATCTACTCTGCAGCATTGTATTACCCACATACTTTTAGGTATCAAGAGAAATCACCCCAAATATGAAAGCCTAGGGTCCTCTGAACAGTTTGATGCCCAATATGTATAGGTGTACCCAAGCACGTGGCATATAGGGGCCCTGAAATGAAGACCCCCCTTGTATGTTCTGTCATTTCAGGTACTGCAGAATCAACACATTTACATCGTTTTGGGGGGGGGCAAAGGTAGAAAAAAGTAAGTTCACCCCAGAAGACCATATATTTTCGGAAAGTACACATTCCCACGAATCTAAATTGGGTATGCATGTCTTTCTACTACAAAGTACCAAGCCGCAAACCATTCCTAAATTTGGTGATTTTGGGGACATTTCCAAAAATGACTTCAAAATTTCGACCCTGCAGCATCGTATTACCCACATACTTTTAGGTATCAAGACAAATCACCCCAAATATGAAAGCCTGGGGTCCTCTGAACAGTTTGATGCCCAATATGTATAGGTGTACCCAAGCACGTGGCGTATAGGGGCCCCAAAACGAAGACCCCCATATGGTCTGTCATTTCAGGTACTGCAAAATCAACACATTTACATTGTTTTGAGGGGGGCAAATGTAGAAAAAAGTAAGTTCACCCCAGAAAACCATATATTTTCGGAAAGTACACATTCCCACAGATCTAAATTGGGTATGCATGTCTTTGTACTCCAAAGTACCAAGCCGCAAACCATTCCTAAATTTGGGGATTTTGGGGACATTTCCAAAAATGACTTCAAAATATCTACCCTGCAGCATTGTATTACCCACATACTTTTAGGTATCAAGAGAAATCACCCCAAATATGAAAGCCTAGGGTCCTCTGAACAGTTTGATGCCCAATATGTATAGGTGTACCCAAGCACGTGGCATACAGGGGCCCCAAAAGAAAGACCCCCATATGGTCTGTCATTTCAGGTACTGCAAAATCAACACATTTACATTGTTTTTGGGGGGGGCAAAGGTAGAAAAAAGTAAGTTCACCCCATAAAACCATATATTTTCGGAAAGTACACATTCCTGCGAATCCAAATCGGGTATGGATGTCTTTGTACTCCAAAGTACCAAGCCGCAAACCATTTCTAAATTTGGTGATTTTGGTGACATTTCCAAAAATCACCTCAAAATTTTCACCCTCTAGCATCGTAGTTCCCACATACTTTTAGGTATCAAGAGAAATCACCCCAAATATGAAAGCCTGGGGTCCTCTGAACAGTTTGATGCCCAATATGTATAGGTGTACCCAAGCACGTGGCATATAGGGCCCCAAAACAAAGACCCTCAAATGGTCTGTCATTTCAGGTACTGCAAAATCAACACATTTACATTGTTTTGGGGGGGGGCAAAGGTAGAAAAAAGTGCGTTCACCCCATAAAACCATATATTTTTGGAAAGTACACATTCCTGCGAATCCAAATTGGGTATGCATGTCTTTGTACTCCAAAGTACCAAGTCGTAAGCCTTTCCTAAATTTTACGATAAAAACAACTGTTTTTACATTTCTGAAAATCGCCTAAAAATATTGCAATTGGCCGCATTTATCTCACCCAATTTCTTACATACAATTGTAAAACACCATAAATATTGATGCCAAGGGTCTACTGAACAGTTTGATGCCCAATATGCATAGATATACCAAGGCAGCTGGCATGTGCAGACCCCAAATAAAAATAGTGAATATGAGTTTTCTCCGCTGCCGATTCGCCTTCTGTGAACATAGACCCTTGACTTCATATTATTTGCCTCAAGACCCTCCTAACAGCAATGACCCCCCAAAACCATACATTTTTGGAAAGTACACATTCTGCCGATTCCAACAAAGATAACGACGTCTTTCTACACGAAACTACCAAACTGCAAAGCTTTTCTAAACATATAGGTTTTTACAACATTTCTGAAAATCGCCTAAAAATGTTGCAGTTTGCCGCATTTATCACACACAATGTTTTACGTACAAAGAAAAATCTCTCTAAATATGGACGTCAGAGGTCTAATAAATAGTTTGATGCCCAATATGTATAGATTTACCAAAGTATGTGTTGTGTATGGACCCCAAATGAAATTTTCACGCTAGCCAACTAAGCTGCAGAAAAGAGAACCCTAACTGTACGTTATGTGCCGTAAGACCCCCAAACTGTAAAAAGACCCCCAGAAACCCATATATTTTTGGAAAGCACATATTTTGGCGGATCAAACTAAGTAAAATCTATCTTTCTATACCAAAGCACCAAACAGCAAAACGATACTAAAGATACATAAGGAACAATAATGCAGGGATAAAATTGCAATAAAACCACAAAAATAGCGTAAATCAATGAAATAACAAAATAAATGTTCTGACAGCGTAATTAGTGGCCGAAATCGATTATCCAATAGTCACGCTGCCAAAATAACACGTTTTTAGGCAAAAAAAACAAAAGATAACAGTATAATGAATTCGTAAAAAAAAAAAAAAAACACCTGTTTGTGTATACATATTTGTGCACTAATAAAAGTTATCTGAGTGTGCAAATACATGTAAATAAGTGTAAATAAGTGTAAATAACTGTACAAAAGGGACCAAGTGTGCTAAAATTAAAAAAAAAAAATTAAAAAAATTCCAATCTTTACTAAAATGCATAAATGTACTGTAAGTATGTGTAGGTGCAGGTAAGTGTGTAAAAAAAAGTGCACTTACCGTTTTTGGAGCAGGAGAATCGCTGTCTTCTTTGGAGGAGTCCTGGCAGCGTGTCTGCAGAGTTGCTGCGCAGCAGGAAGTGCGTGGGCGGCTCTGCAGGCAGGAAGAAGGTGAGTGTAGTAGCAGACGCTCCATGCGATGCGTCTGCTACTTTGAAGTCGGATCTGCGACAATCGAGTCGCAGATCCGACTTGACAGCCCCCCAGTCTCGTTGCCTAGGGGGCTGTCTTCTCTCCCCACTCTCTGCGGAGGCGGCAAAAGCCGCCGAAGCAGAGAGAGAGCTCAGCTGCCAAAGAACGTACAATGTACGTTCTTGGCAGCCTGAGCATTTGCCTGCCAGCACGTACGCCGTACGTGCTTGGCAGGCAAAGGGTTAAAATAAGTGGCAGTCATTGTCCCTTCCTGATTATTGATTATGCATATTTACCTGGGTCCTATTCAATTCTGGTTTCAGAGGGCCCGATTCATTGTTTATGCAAATTTGTTTTAGGTGTGATGGCCAATACTAAGCCAGTTATTTGTCTTCTAAATTAGAGAGAACTCCTGTTGTGTGGCTCAGACAACAAAGTGACAAGTTAATAAGGCAGTTTCCAGAGTTTCAGTATTAATTAAGAAAAATCATATAGTGGTAGTACAGTCGATACAAAATAATAATCCTACAGTCCCCGCCTGTAAATGGGGCCCAAGCGACATGATCCCTTTCAATAAAATATTTTTCCTACAGTTTGGAAATATTTTTCATATTTTCTATCATGTGCAAGTGCTGTGGAATACATGGATAGAAGAGATGTGAGAACCACTATTGACTGTATGCAACAGCAGCAGGAAATTTAGGGTATTATGATGCAAAATGTCATGATTTTTAAATGGCACCTATTTATGCTTAACCTCCTTTCAACCAGATTCAGTACTATTACCCATAAACCAGTCTTGCTCTAGGATGTTGCTGAACCCCATTTTTAGCAGGCTGTCACACAACCAGAGCATCAATGCAGAAGCCATGCAGTTAAAATAGTTTATTTAAAGAAAATACATCTCAAAAACAATAGGCTAGATGAATACTGAACATGCCACAGTAGTTAAACCTAATCATGTGTAACCCCTTTTTGGCAACCCCCCTGTGCCAAAGGTCATACATCACATTTTCTTACCACTTCAGGCCCTATATCTAATGGTTGTGCAGCAGCAAAATCTTGTGACACACTCTGCCAGACACACTGCACAGGGTCAACCCTACGATCCCTACACAAACATCACAATTAAATTGCCAATCAGAGAGAAGTTTACAAATGCAGTAGTGCATCTCTGACTATATTATTCCATTTTTCAAAATGAAAGTACAATTACAAAATCATATTATTTCAACTATTACAGAAATAATATACTAAGTGCAAAGATTTGGAAAAATCCAGTTTTGTCAATAGTTAATACAAATCAAGAAACTCAAACGTCATTCCCATGGGCTGTCTAATACCCAAATGGAAAATCTACTTAACTTTTCTCAGTAGTAAATCGAGGATTTTCTCTTACTTGATGTTGGCTAATTCTCTCAATACCTATTACTGAAAATTAGAATTTTCTTCTGCGTACCTCCATGTCAGTACACATGGGATCTACCGAGCCATGCCCGAAAAACAACAAGGGGTGGGAATAATCAACATAAAAGAAATAACCAAACAGATGCTAAAGAGGCCCTGAGTAACAAGGCCAGCATCACATCCATCCAACAGGGAAGTTGATAAAATGTATAGCTCCTGAAAAGCAAGACAAAAGGCACAAGAAAATGAACGACATGTATTTGAACATGGTAAGCGACTGACAACAGGAGCTACAAAAAAACAACCACTAAATTACCCAGACTAGCACTTGATGAGAAACAAGCATTGTAGATCAAGAATAGCCATATTCTGCTTAAAGGCTTCCCTCAGCGACAAGAGGGATACCTGCATCATGGCTGTTGGACATACATAAAACCCCACCTTGAGCAAAACCCAAAATCCTCCAACTGTGCCCCTAGGATATAACCAGCACCTGATGTTGTGTTTTAAAAAAAAACATGTTTTCCCATGAAAGTATCCCTTTAAGGGAGCTCCCAAACATCCAGATAGTTGATGCTTTGATACATTTGTTGTTAAATTCAAATGCTAGTGTGGATTTAACCACTTTAAATTGCCTTGCATTACATTTTGTTACTGTTGGCTGTTCCTACTTTCTGCATTTAATTTCCAATTCATTTCAGCACAGTTCCTGTGTAATAAATCTGGATTCAGCTGCTGCTTGTGTTGCTATTTAATGGGAATATTTGGGGTGTCACCACAGTCATAACCTTAGGTGGGCTACACTAGTCTCTAGGGTCTTTAAATACATAGTAAAAAAAAAACTTGGTCCTAAGGTGTAGTCCAAGAAATTAGTACAAATGTTTTCATGCTGGAAAGCTGCTCTTTTGTCAACTGCTTTGGATAAATTTACCTTATCAGTCTAATGATGGAGGTTCAACTAATACCTGGATTACCTGGACCTGTGAAATTTGTTTTATTAGTCTTCATTGAAAAATATCATCCGAATCAACACCATACAGCTTACACCTGTGCTGACAGCAGTCAACTTTACACCACGGACCAGCCAAAGATCCTCAAACTCAATGCTGATAAAAACATAGTGAAGACTTAAAAAACACTTCAACTCTGTGATACCGTAAACCAGAATCCCACTGTAACCATTGTAGGGCAATGCTGGTACAGCCCTGCAGCTCCACGAGCAGCTCTTCATTGAAAAATAACATCCAAATCAACACCATACTTAGTCATAGGGAATATCGTCCTTTTCAATAAAAGCAATGCTACATTAAAATTTGTATTAAAAGGTGACAAAAGCATGACCCACACATTATTCTACACTCACTCACCTGACTGATCAAATAAAAACAGTGTGACAATATCATCACTGAAAATGATAATGGACACAGCTTTATTAAAGTTGCAACAGTACAAACATCAACACAATTTGATAAACACAGATAAGCAATCAACCATCTTCAGGGCCCAGAATTTCATAGCACACATTTTTCAGCACTCCGATTCCAAGTCATTGGAAAACATTTTTTTTTTTTACAAAATGCATCAGTTATTAGTGCTCTTCCAGCAGAAATCCATTTTTCAAAAGAGCAAACAGATTTTTTTATATTTGATTTTGAGATCTGACATGGGGCTAGACATGTTGTTATTTTCTAATGTGCCCCCCAGTCGTGTGACATGTACTACTGCACTGCATCATCCCACTTCTTTTCCTCCAGCAGCCTATCAATTGAACAATCGGAATGTATCAGAAAACAGCTCCCTGACATCTGCATTGCTAAAAATGCTCTCCACCTAGTGGTAGATATGAGGACAGCACTCAAAAGTAATAATCCCTTGCATTGTTTAAATCTCAAATTCAGACAGTAATCCCCTGTATTGTTCACACTTGTAACACCGCTATTGTTCACACCCCTAAAGCCCTGTACTGATCACACCGAGACCCAGAATGAAACTGCCCACAATGTTCACCTGTTCAAACTCATACAAACTGCTGGAGGGACACCAGCATAGTTTCACTGTATGTAGCACAGTATGAACTGTTCATATTAGAATGGTCCTGATAGGTTTCCCTCCCTGTGTGTGCCATACTTTGCCTGTCCTACTCTGCCTGTGTGTGCCATAATCTGTCTGCCCTATGCTCCCTGTGTGTGCCATACTCTGCCTGTCCTATGCTCCCTGTGTGTGCCATACTCTGCCTGTCCTACTCTGCCTGTGTGTGCCATAATCTGTCTGCCCTATGCTCCCTGTGTGTGCCATACTCTGCCTGTCCTATGCTCCCTGTGTGTGCCATACTCTGCCTGTCCTACTCTGCCTGTGTGTGCCATAATCTGTCTGCCCTATGCTCCCTGTGTGAGCCATACTCTGCCTGTCCTATGCTCCCTGTCTGTGCCATACTCTGCCTGTATGCCCTGCTCTTACTGTGGAACATAAGCCTGGTATTTGTTCTGGGGGTTTGTTAGCATTTGAAAATTATTGTTAGGGGCCCCTAAGGTGTTTAATCGTGTGCTGGGGGGGTGCTGTGTTATCCACCGGGGGTTGAGGCATATGAATTTAAGGGTATGTCTTAATATGACTGAACTTTGTGATGAGTGATATCCCTGCAGTGAGCACAAATCATTTGGTTTTTTTGGTGTGCTACCACAATGTGGATATGGTCTTGTGGTAACATGGGTGTGGTTTAAAGTGGGTGTGGTTTAAAAACATGGAGTGGTCAACACTGGCTTCCATTACCGGCCCTCCACCATGTAGGCCAGAACAAATCCGGCCCTCTGTACCACAGAAGTTGGACAGCACTGGCATAAACAAGAGCTTATCTGGAAGCAGTTCCATTTTGAAGTCCTGGCTATTTCTGAAAGCACATGACCACATACAATGACCCTGAGATGGCTGCCTACACACCAATAATACAACAAAAAAAAAACAATACATTTATAGGTACAAAAAAATGTAAAGATAGAATGAATTATGTGCAATGTACATAGTTTAATTTAGCAATATAAACTAAACCATAAAAATCATGACAGAATCCCTTTAACTATATGCCCACTCCACCCCCTCCTTCTCTAGACCCTCCCCTTTAACACTGACCAGCCTATCCCCAAACTAGTGATGCTGAGCTGGGTCATGCAGCCAGTCCTCCGACCTGTTGCTTTACGAGACTCAAAGCGCTTAAGGAAAATGACTGATTATGTGGTTGCAAGTCTCTTTTTACATCTGGAATCCAATTGGTTTCTCACCCAAAAGTCTAAATATCCTGTACATTTTTGTTTGCCTATGAATGTCATAGGTATTTATTTATTTAAATAGCACCATAAATATCCATAGTGCTTTACAAGTCATAAGCACAAACAACGGTTATAATTAAATTATTAATAAATTATTCGTCACTTAAGTGCTAGGTGTGTCAATATGTAGTTATGTTGAGTTCCCTTCCTGATCTGTAATTGTGTGTATTCTGTAAGTTTTGGTGGATTTGCCCTCCACCCATTGCACAGCACAGACTAATACATACAGTAAGTGCTATATTATTGTTAATAATATACATAGTAACATAGTAAGTAAGGCTGAAAAAAGACACACATCCATCAAGTTCAACCTTTTAGTTTTTTTTTGTTTTTTTTAACTGCCTAACTGCCAGACTAGTCCCTGGAACAACTTGTACTATGAGCTATCTTCCATAACCCTGTATTTCCTCACTAGCTTAAAAGCCATCCAAACCCTTCTTAAAGCTATCTAATGTATCAGCCTGTAGAACTGATTCAGGGAGAGAATTCCACATCTTCACAGCTCTCACTGTAAAAAAACCCTTCCGAATATTTAGGCGGAACCTCTTTTCTTCTAATCGGAATGGGTGACCTTGTGTCAGCTGGAAAGACCTACTGGTAAATAAAGCATTAGAGAGATTATTATATGATCCCCTTAAATATTTATACATAGTTATCATATCTCCCCTTAAGCGCCTCTTCTCCAGTGTGAACATCCCCAATTTGGCCAGTCTTTCCTCATAGCTAAGATTTTCCATACCTTTTACCAGCTTAGTTGCCCTTCTCTGTACCCTCTCTAATACAATAATGTCCTGTTTGAGTGATGGAGACCAAAACTGAACGGCATATTCTAGATGGGGCCTTACAAGTGCTCTATACAGTGGAAGAATGACCTCCTCCTCCCTTGACTCTATGCCCCTTTTAATACAGCTCAAGACCTTATTTGCCTTGATGCTGCTGACTGGCATTGCTTGCTACAGCCAAGTTTATCATCTACAAGGATTCCAAGGTCCTTTTCCATAATGGATTTGCCTAGTGCAGTACCATTAAGGGTATAAGAGGCTTGGATATTTTTACATCCCAGGTGCATGACTTTACATTTATCAACATTGAATCTCATTTGCCACTTAGCTGCCCAGATTGCCAGTTTGTCAAGATCATGTTGCAAGGATGCCTCATCCTGGATGGAATTAATTGGGCTGGATAGTTTTGTGTCATCTGCAAACACTGATACATTACTTACAATACCCTCCCCTAAGTCATTAATGAACAAGTTAAATAAAAGTGGACCCAATACCGAGCCCTGAGGGACCCCACTAAGAACCTTACTCCAAGTAAAGAATGTACCATTAACAACCACCCTCTGTACCCGATCCTGTAGCCAGTTTCCTATCCATGTGCAAACGACTTCATTAAGCCCAACAGACCTTAGTTTAGAAAGCAGTAGTTTGTGGGGCGCAGGATCAAACGCTTTGGCGTTTGCTGCCCCCCCCCCACTGTCCAGCATCTTACTTACCTCTTCATAAAAAGCAATCAAATTAGTCTGACATGACCTATCCTTCATAAAGCCATGCTGATTGTTGCTCATAATGCCATTCATTAGGACAAAATTTTGAATGTGATCCCTTAACAAGCCTTCAAATAATTTGCCCACCACAGATGTCACATTTACTGGCCTATAATTGACAGGCTGAGATCATAATCCCTTTTTAAATATTGGAATAACATCAGTTTTCTCCAATCCATAGGCACCATACCAGATCAAAGTGAATCTGAGAAAATCAGAAATAGGGGCTGGTATAAAACTGAACTAAGCTCTCTTACAACCTGGAGGTGAATGCCATCAGGCCCTGGAGCCTTGTTTACATTAATTTGTATTAAAGCTTTGTGAATCATATCCTGAGTCAGCCACTGACTAGATTGAGCTGAGCCATTCGTGCAGTTATGAAGTGAGCCTGTGAACTCAGACTCCTCTATTGTATACACTGAAGAAAAGAACTGATTTAGCACATTTGCCTTTTCTGTATCTGTTACAACCATACTGGTACCATTATTTAATGGAGCAACACTCTCAACCTGCATCTTTTTACTATTAATATATTTAAAAAACTTTTTAGGGTTAGTTTTCACCTCCACCGCAATTAATTCTTCATTTCCTTTCTTTGCCTTCCGGATTGCTGATTTACAACATTTATTACAGTGTTTATATTCATTAAAGGAAAACTATACCCCAAAAATGAATACTTAAGCAACAGATAGTGTATATCAAATTGAATGACATATTAAAGAATCTTACCAAACTGGAATATATATTTACATAAATATTGCCCTTTTACATCCATTGCCTTGAACCACCATTTCGTGACTCTATCTGTGCTGCCTCAGAGATCACCTGACCAGAAATACTTCAACTCTAACTGTAACAGGAAGAAGTGTTGAAGCAAAAGGCAGAACTCTGTCTGTTAATTGGCTCATGTGACCTTACATGTGGTTTGTATGTGTACACAGTGAATCTTACGATCTCAGGGGGCGGCCCTTATTTTTTAAAATGGCAATTTTCTATTTATGATTACCCAATGGCACATACTACTAAAAAAGTATATTATTATGATAATGGTTCATTTACATGAAGCAGGGTTTTACACATTAGCTGTTTTACTCAGTATCTTTTAATAGAGACCTACATTGTTTGGGGGGTATAGTTTTCCTTTAAATGCAGCTTCTGTCCCAACAGATTTGTAGTTTTTAAATGCCTTTCTCTTCTTTCCTATTAACCTCTTTACTTCTGTATTAAGCCACACAGGATGATTCTTAGAGCTTCTACGTTTAGTCCTTAAGGGAATAAATTGAGATCAGTAATGATTTAATATCATTTTAAATGACAACCATTTCTGTTCTGTGTTTTTAGCTGAAAACTTAATGCCCCAATCAATACTAGCGCAGCCCTCAAGGCACTAAAATTAGCTTTCCCAAAATTCTTTTTTTTTGTTGAACCAGTATATATTTGTTTTTTTGCACCAGATATTAAATTATATAACATTATGGTCACTATTACCCAGGGGTTCAATGACTTGCACATTTGCTATAAGTTCTGGGTCATTTGAGATCACTAGATCCAGAATAGCATTTTTTCTGGTAGGCTCCTCAACAACCTGTGCCATAAAATTGTCATGCAACAAGTTTATAAACTTGTTCCCATTAACTGATCTGGCAGTACTGTTGCTCCAGTCAATATCTGAGTAATTAAAATCCCCCATTACTTTACCCAAACTAGTAGCCTTTTCTATTTGCATCAGGAGCT
Source organism: Xenopus petersii (assembly GCA_038501925.1). Classification (NCBI taxonomy): domain Eukaryota; kingdom Metazoa; phylum Chordata; class Amphibia; order Anura; family Pipidae; genus Xenopus; species Xenopus petersii. Next base: position 37,808,116 of record CM076674.1, read on the forward strand.
TAGCCTCCTCCTCCTCACTTACACTAGGGGATCTATAGCATACGACTACAATTAATTTGCTGGACTTTACAATTGGTGAAGAACTCCACCCATAAGACTTCTGCCCCCTCATTTTCTAACATAACCTCCTCCTTTATATGAGATTTTAAATCCTGCCTAACATACAGACATACCCCTCCTCCTTTTCTATTGCCTCTGTCCCTCCGAAACAAAGTATAGCCACTGATATTTACTGCCCAGTCATGTGACTCATTCAGCCATGTTTCAGCCACGTCAATCACATCATATTTTACCTCCAGCACCAGCAGCTCCAGCTCTCCCATTTTACCAATCAGACTCCTTGCATTTGCAAACATACATTTAATACTGGTACCATGTTGAACATATGACACGTGGTTCTCCCTATCCTTAACAGTACCCCCAGCCAAATCTCCTCTCCTATTTTCCCTTTCTTTGCCCACAATCTCATCTAACCTGTTTTCCACTGAATATTTTACTGAACCCTACCCCCATGCCTAGTTTAAAATCTCCTCCAACCCTCTAGCCATCTTCTCTCCCAAAACAGCTGCCCCATCATCATTGAGGTTCAGCCCATCCCTAGCAAAGAGCCCATAGCCAAATGAAAAATCAGCCCAGTTCTCCAAAAACCCAAAACCCTCCTCCCTACACCAAGATTAAGCCACGCATTAATCTCCCTATGATCCCGCTGTCTCCTTAGCGTTGCTCGTGGCTCAGGTAATATCTCTGAGAAAATTACCTTGGAAGTCCTCACCCTCAGCTTTGAACCTAGTTTTTTAAAATCATTCTTGAGGACTTCACCACCTCCTCTAACTTTGTCATTGGTACCTATGTGTACCAAGACTGCTGGGTCTTCCCCAACCCCTCCCAATAGTCTGTCCACTCGTTCCACCACATGCCGAACCCTAGCACCAGGCAAGCAGCAGACTGTTCGGCATGTAGGGGCCTTACGACAGATTACCCTATCAACCTTTCTAATAATTGAATCCCTATAACTAAAACCTGCCTTTCCTTCCTTGCTCTTCCCCCACCACCCTTATTAGAACCACTGCCTCCCAGTGTGCTCTGAGAGTCAGTCTTCTCCATACACGTCAGTTCAGAGTTTTCCTCCCCAGCATCTTCAGCCTAAAAGTTAACTTAAAGGTGAACCAACCATTTAAGGGAATAAGCATACCCTGGTACTTGGTAATGTAACCTGATAAAGTTACCCTTTCAGTGACATCAGCACTAATGTCAGAGGGTTGGTCTTTTAGTCCTCAGCTACCATAACCAGGCCCGGACTGGCAATCTGTGGGCTCTGGCAAATGCCAGAGGGGCTGCTATAAGGTGCCATAGAAAGTCAGTATTTGGTGGGCTGGTGGGGGCTGTTTGGGCCTCTGTGTGGACTGATTGGGCCTCTGTGTACCTGAAATGCCAGGGCCTACTTTAATTCAGCCAAAATGGTGAATTTGCTGTTTTGGACAAGCTGTGGACCACCCCCCTACCCTTCTGTCCCCTACTTCCCCTCCTGACTGTCACAAACCTTCCTCCCTCAATAGCCTCCACTGCCCCTTCTCCTCCCCCCACTCCACTCTTATGAGTGCGCAATTAAAATTCGCAATGCGCAATTAAAATTTACAGTTTAAGGAACAATATTACATTGCGAGATGTGGATTTTTAGTCTTATTTATGCGAATTGTTTTGCTCTTTGCGACTTTTATTACATTCCCCTGTTAAGGTTTTTAACGCTGCTTAACACTTAATTCACATGCAACACTTAGGGACACATTTAGTTAGGGTCGAATATCGAACACTTAGGGACACATTTACTCAGGGTCGAAATACCTTCCCCATAGGCTAACATTGATGCTCGGTAGGTTTAAGTTTTTTTTAAAGAGACAGTACTTCGACTATGGAATGATCGAATAGTCGAACGATTTTTAGTTCGAATCGTTCGATTCAAAGTCGAAGTCGTAGTTGAAGGTCGAAGTAGCCAATTCGATGGTCGAAGTAGCCAAAAAAATACTTAGAAATTCAAAGTATTTTTTATTCTATTCCTTCACTCGAGGTAAGTAAATGTGTCCCTAAATGATATGCTGGGTAGCAGTGGTTTCAGTCACTTAAGGCCAGGGCTGGATTTCAAGCATCGTTGCCCACAGGCCAATGTACCTGCTTGTCCCTTGTCACTCCTCCTCTTTAGGAAGCCTTTGTGGCCTTTCCATTGATCCGGGCCTGCTCAAGGCTATAGGACCCATTTTACATAAAATAAAACAGATGAATTATTCAGAATGCAAAGTTTGTAGTAGTTCAGAGAATGGGGATCCATGCAGTCCTGTCAAACAAAACTTCTGCTTACTTCACTTATTTTACTACATGCATCTGAATCTCCTCTTTCCATTCTTCTCTGCAATCCCTTCCCCTGATTAATCATATCCCTTTCTCCTTTTACTTTGTAATAATCAGCACAATTTTTACCCTCCTGTTAATGTAATGTACAGTAATAAACTAATTCCCTCTTCTATTTCTATTTCCGTCTTCAGCTGCTGCCATTTTCAGCCACTTGCATTTTCGAACTGTTACCGTGAAAGGCCTCATCTAAGCGGATATGGATCAAGTATTGTCCATTGGCTCTATATAAAATAGAATTAGTGGATAAAGTGACCCTAAGGACATGAAACATCAAAAGTAGAATGTGTTGTTTTTCAGTCACATCAACACCATAAAATAAATTGTACTACAGAGACTGAGATCCAAATGCAGTTTATTGCAGATACAAAGAAAAGGAAAGACGTTCTAGAATGGTTTATCGAAATGCAGCGATGTTTTAGGAAGTAAACTATGTACAAACACCCAAGATCCCCTCTCCTCTCAGATAAAAGTGAAGCAGTAGTTTACAGAACGAAAAGCTATAATGATCCATGTTATTAGTAAATATCTTCTTAACGTGTTGCTAGGATAGACATGCACAGTTACTTCCACACCAATGCCTGAGATTTCTGTGTGATAAGCTGCTCTTGTGTTGTTCATCTATTTCACAAAAAGTTAGTTCTTTTTATCTAAACTTGATGGTCTCCCTATCATTGTTCCAGTGGCAATTTATGACAGAATATACAAAGGCATGATATAACTGTGTTATAAAGAAGTACTGTGTTCCAAACCCCCATTTTCTCAGATATTTATGATGGAAATTCAAACAGTTATTGTTGACACAATCATCACATACTAGTCAAGGTTCCATTAGTTAGGCAAAGGTGTAGTGATATATGGCTTTACAGTGAGGCTGGAAACCTAAATCAATAGGTTTTCTTTATTGTGGATGTTGTTGATGCAACTGCCACTGAGGTTTTGCCAGAATGGCCACCTTCATATGCCCTCCCTCCACCTCCATAGCCACATTCATATCCCATTCCTCCACCTCCATGGCCACCTCCTCGGCCACCTCCATGACCACTTCCATGACCATATCCACCAGATCCCATGCCACCACTGGCTGCACCGCCAAGAGCAGTGTAGACACTTGAACCTCCGCTGATTACAGCTAAGAAGTAAGGAGAAAATGAATTAGCTAAAAAGCCCAATCAGTTAAACATTATTATAGCATAAATGAATCATAGTTACTTACATATGCTGACATTGCTGGTGATCTCTCCAGACATCCTGTGAAAACAAGAAAAGAAGTATTAGGACACATTAATCCATACCAAAATAATGTTGCTCTCTCTCTTTATGTTCCCTGTGTCACGTTTTTAAAGAGAAAGAATGGTCCAATTGATATAACTCATTTATGATCTAAAGTAAATTTGTAGCCCTAGACTTTTGTAGAAAATGAGCAACACTTCTGCTTAACTTTCGTTGTCCATATAAAAATAATAAATGCAAAAGTTTTACCATTTCTAGCAACAAATGGAAGACGTTAAGCATGTAGAATTAGTAAAAACTTTTAGTTGGCTTTTAGACATGGGAATACTTTGTACCAGTAAAACAACTGGTGCCATATCCACTTTTCAGAGACCAGTATCCACTGTGACATCTGACTCAACTCTTAACTCTACTATTACAGAGTTTGTATAGTCCATGGGTTTCAAATGGCCCCCTTCACCTAGGATGGCACTGAAATCAATTATGTCTCATGGACCCATTTAACTGACCTGCCCTCTTCTCCTTCCAGCATGTATCTGTAAGTGCTAATTTCAAGGTCCAGAGCAAGCTTAGCAGACAGAAGTTCTTGGTATTCCTTAAGCTGACGAGCCATGTCTGCTTTAAGTTTCTTTTCAGCATCTTCAAGATCCTTAAGTTTCTTTTCTGCGTCCTTGAGAGCAAGGTTCCCACGTTCCTCAGCCCCAGCAATGGATTGATTCAGAGCAGCAATCTATCATTTAAGGAAAATAATGGGTCCTGAGTATGGAGCTGCAACTGATTTTATACCTGAGTCACTATTGGCACAGCTCTGACCTACCTGCTTCTTGACATTTTCAATTTCAGCCTTCAGCCTCTGGATCTTACGGTTCAGTTCTGATATTTCACTCTTGGAATTCTTTAAGCTGTCACCATGTCCTTCAACTGTTTGCACCAGCTGCTTGTACTACAGTGAATATATATGAGTAAGAAACATCACTAACGTGTATCACAAACAGACATGATCTTTTTATATTATATTTATATTCATAGCACCCCAGAGATGACCTGATCTCACAAGCCAGCAGTTTTGACATATTGTATTTATAACTGCACTTGTGTTTTAACACTATTACATATTATTTTTATAAATGTTGCATAAGATAGTTAAGGGTTTTCTTCACCTGTCACCACTAGTGATATGGATATTCCATGAAACATATTGGCAGGCCAACCAGGTAAGGTTAGACCCTTCTCCATAAATTAAAACACCGGGACATAATTCTCCCTATTTGCCAAAGGAATGATGTTCAAAAATGCTTGACACAATAAGTCTGTGGATGCAGTCAAATACACAATTTTTTTTTTCATTTAAGTGAGACTTTGGCTTTTTTGATGTTGATGTCTGGCCTTTTTTATTGGTGTTGATGTCCATTGTGGCCTATCACTTGACATTAAAGGGGTTGTTCACCTTTGAGTTAACTTTTAGTATGATGTAGAGAGGAATTGCAATTTGTCCTCTTTTTTTTATTATTTGTGGTTTTTGAGTTATTTAGCTTTTTATTCAGCAGCTCTCTAGTTTGCAATTTCAGCAATCTGGTTGTTAGGGTCCAAGTCACCCTAGCAACCATGCATTGATTTGAGACTGGAGTATGAATAGGAGAGGGACTGAATAGAAAGCTGAGTAATAAAAAGTACCAATAACAAAACGTTTATACAGATCATTTGTTTTTAGAGGGGGTCAGTGACCCCCATTTGAAAGCTGGAAAGAGTCAGAAGAAAAAGACAAATAATTAAAAAACTATAAAAAAATAAATAATGAAGGCCAATTGAAAATTAGCTTTGAATAATGCATTCAATAACACACTAAGGGTCAGGGCACACAGGCAGATTCGGGAGATTAGTCGCCCGATGACAAATCTCCTCTTCTTTTAGCAAATCTTTTTAGCAATCTCCCCGAACTGCTTCCCCTGCCTTCCCGTCGGCTAAAATGTAAATAGCTAGCGGGATTGTTCTCGGAGCGATTTGTTTTCCGTAGTCGCCTGAAGTTTCCTTTTAAGGCAACTTGCCATCCCGCCGGCGATTTGCATTTTAACCGGTGGGAAGGCAGTTCTGATGATTAGTCCCTCCGAAGAAGAGGAGATTTGTTGCCGGGCGACTAATCTCCCCTAATCTGCCTGTGTGCCCTGACCCTAAAAGTTAATTTAAAGGTGAACCAACCATTTAAGGGAATAAGCATACCCTGGTACTTGGTAATGTAACCTGATAAAGTTACCCTTTCAGTGACATCAGCACTAATGTCAGAGGGTTGGTCTTTTAGTCCTCAGCTACCATAACCAGGCCCGGACTGGCAATCTGTGGGTTCTGGCAAATGCCAGAGGGGCTGCTATAAGGTGCCATAGAAAGTCAGTATTTGGTGGGCTGGTGGGGGCTGTTTGGGCCTCTGTGTGGGCTGATTGGGCCTCTGTGTACCTGAAATGCCAGGGCCTATTTTAATTCTCAGTCCGGACCTGACCATAACGTTAACCACAATGGAGATAAAGACATATATGTACATTTGCTAAAGGAGACTGTGTTACAGTAAATACCTGCCACATAAAGTTACAGTAGTGTGTGTAGACCTACTCACCTTATTATCAAATAATTGTTCGGCTTCCAGTTTGCTTCTTTGTGCAATTTGCTCATATTGATTTTTAACTTCTTTAATGATGCTATCCAGATTCAAGTCACGGTTGTTATCCATAGTCAGAACAACCGAGGTGTCGGTGACTTGATCTTGTGCCTGTGTCAATTCCTGAAAAAGACAAAATCATACCAAATCAGTGTTTATATCTGGAAAGCAAGATCTTTCAGGCAAATATTAAGTAAAATGTGTTAATGGGATGTGTATACATCATCCTCTCAAGCTACTTGAAATTGATTCATGCCACCATGTTGTATGTGTCAACAATAGAAACCCTGCTCTGAAGTTGAGCAGGATCAAGCAAGTACCTTGACTTCAGGAAACTCTCTTTTTTGAGTGATAACACCTGGAGTGCTCTTAATGGATTTACTAAGGTAAAGCTTTACTAAGGTAAAGCTGCATTTAGTTTTAATGGCGCCTGGGGAAGTCAAAACTTATGGGGTCCCTATAACTAAAGACTGGCCAAACAGTGGTTCTTCCAGTGGTGTTGAACATATCTCTAAGCAATGACCTTCATGGGGTTCTGAGCAGTTGTGTCTTTTTTCAATTCCTGGTAGGTGCAAATTTAAGAGCTCTAAGGGGTGCAAAGGCTCGCCCCTTACTGTTTACTTGTTGAGCAGTTGCACCGCAGGGATTGCTGGTACTGAATAAAGACTCCTGAATTGTGAGTAGAAACAACTTGCCAGTTTTATTGATTCTACATTAGCTTCATTGTGGTTTCTTGTCCTCTAGGCTGTGAGAGATTTTAGTGTGTCTCATACCTATGATACCGTACTATTGCTTTAAAGGGGACCTGTCACCCTAAGAAATAATTGCAAATTCTTTTCTGCCATGTTAGTTGCATAAAATAAACTTTACTTTATACTTTATAAATTATGTAAATTTGGTTTCCTTCAGTCTTGGAATTTACAATCACAGCAAGCAGGTATGCTTCACTTTGTTGACACTGTTATAAGGCAAGTTTTGTATCACCCCAAAATCTTGTGTATGTGCCAGAATAGAGGACCTAATACCCAGGTCGATAACAGACTACACAGTTATAGACCATGAGGAGAGGGGGGGAATGTGAGGAGTGCAGTGACATTTACGAATTTCTGAGTGGAAAGTAAAAGCAGTTGAGTTAACTCAGGCACAGATGTGGGGCAGGCAATATATGTATATGTGTATATATATATATATATATATATATTTTTTTTTTTTTTTTTTTTTTAAATACCTTTAAAACAGATATTTATGGGGGTTTAAAATTGGTTTTCATGTTTTATTTACAAAGGACTTTTATTATACAGCTTTTAATGTATGGCTGACAGGTCCCATTTAATTTTAAGACCCCATGCTCAGATCCCCTTTAACTTTCCGGGGGTTATTTATTAAAGTCCGAATGCTAAAAATTTGAAAGATTTGAATTTTTTACAATAATTCCACATTTTTAGTGGAAAAAAACAAATCAAAATTTTTGAGATTTATTATACCCCCGAGGATGCAAAAAGTCTGAATCCAAAAAAATCAGATTTTCTGGGAATAAGCCCAAAAAAATCATAAGATTTGGTTTTTCGCTTGATTATATTGAGCTTTTTTAATTACAGATAAGGTCAAATTGTGCATTCTAGTTTGGACAGACTTTTTTTTAAAATAAAATAGAAATATTCAGATTTTTGATAAAGAGTACAGCCTGTGAAATATCTTCTTTCACATATATAACAATTGTATCCATTTTTTGGGGATTTACCTTAGAATAAAGAGTTCTTAAGAAGTTGATTTCACTTGTCAGTGTATCCACCTTGGCTTCAAGTTCTGTTTTGATCATGTAGGCAGCATCAACATCCTGGAAAAGGAACAATAGTTCTTTAAAATACATCTTGCCCCACTGGCTTTCAGTAAGAGGGAGAGACAACATTCAGCACACACTGATCATGTATTATTAATGTTCCAAGAATACATGAATATTATATGTGAATATTGTAGAAGCAGTTTATCAACTCAATATTTACTTTATTAACACAATAAACTCACCTTTTTGAGTAGCACAAAATCGTTTTCTGCTTTCGTACGCTTGTTAATTTCATCTTCATATCTGTTTCAAGAAAAAGTTATTTTTAAATAGTCTTTCTTTTCTAACTTATTGTCATGGATACAGAAACATGCAGGTTACATGTATGAGCAGAGCTTTAGCTCATTATTAGTTGAACAATTTAATATGTATTCTAAATGTATAATTGGGAAAGTAAAACCTGTGCAGACATACTTTTTCTTAAAATCCTCTACAAGAACTTGCAGATTCTTCAGTTCTTGCTCCAAACGGCCCTTTTCACTTATTAAATTATCTAAATATTTCTTCAGGTCGGCAATGTATTTCTCAAACAGGGGGTCTAGGTTCGTTTTTTTGGTGCTTTTCTGAGGACTCTGTTGCTGCAACAGTTTCCATTTGGTTTCCAGGACTTTGTTTTGCTGTTCCAGAAATCTGACCTGCAACCAAAAGGAAAAAGTAGGACAAAATGTAAAAAAGACAACAAACGATTTAGCAACAGATTTTGGCAAATTCACTGTCCAACACCTTCTGACGGTCTAGAAAACAGGCTCACAGAGACATGACTTCGTTTTTAATTTCAGTACTATTATCTAAACTATAAATGCCCTCTATATGACAAATCACATTACATATTGAAACTATCTATGCACACTTTAAATTTGGACATACAATATGCAATATTTACATTAATAACAGTCTTACCTTGTCAATGAAAGCAGCAAACTTGTTGTTGAGAGTTTTAATTTGTTCTCTTTCCTCTGCTTTTACTTTCTGGATTGCTGGATCTATAGCCAGATCAAGTGGTAGCAGAAGTTGTGAATTGATAGTAACCTGCTGGATTCCACCAGGTGGGCAAACTGGGAATCCCATATCCCCTCCATCAAATCCTGGACCTCCCATCCCACCCATGCCCCCTGCGCCACCAAACCCGCCACCAAATCCACCACCTTGTCCACCTCCAAAGCCACCACCTTGTCCACCTCCAAAGCCACCACCTTGTCCACCTCCAAAGCCACCACCATATCCTCCACCAGCAGCACTACCAAGTCCTCCTGCCCGAGTACTGACTGCACTTATTGAGGTTTTATATTTTCCTCCAAGGTTATAGAGACTGCGTGACCCATAGCCACCTCCAGCCCGAGATCCTCCCCCACTTCCTCCAAGTGAACATGCGCTAAAACCCCCTCTTCCACCACCACTGCCCAGTTGCTGCTTTTTGATAGAGGCTTGGGAGAAAGCCATGATGGTTTTGGATTAAAGCTGTTGAAAGGGAAAATCAGAAACTTGAAGGGACAAGAAGACGAAGGAGATTTGGCCCCTTTGCACTGAGAGAGAGAAGTGTCTCCCTTTTATCTGCTGGAAGTTAAGGGCTTGGTTGCATGGGTGTCAGAGGACCAGTTTACAGCAATAGTGGGTTTGGCATAGTTGGCAGGCATCCATCTACTCAGTCTACTACATTGATCACACCTAAGGGAATATTTGCTTTGCTTGCAGTCCTTGGACCTTTGCATATATTTATAGGTACCTGTGTTGCAATTAATGGACAGTCCTATATATAGGGTATATAATCTGATATACCCTAAATATTTCATATTCTGACTGCTACCAAAGGACTCTGTTACAAAAATAAATAATTGAGGGTTTTGAGGCAACTTTTTCACAATATTTTATGCAGGATTTGTAAGATTCTGGGAAAATTGATTTTTATAGATGCAGAGCAATATGTGGGAAATAGAATATATGCAATGAATTATTTATAATGACTCCTAAAAGAAGTATGTTTCTGGGGGGGGTGAAGTATCCTTAGAAGACTTTGCATTATCCAATGATCCATGGTAGGGAACGTTCTGAAATCCAACAGCTGTTTGAATTTCCACCTAAACACAAATTAGAGAGACACATATCCCTTTTAATATGACACAGACAGCAATATTGAAAGACTTTATATGGTTATTGCTATAATTACATTTTTGTCCAGCGGTTAAAACTGTTATCTGGTCCCTGGAAATGGAATGTTTGCAAATTGCATAAAACACACACATAAGCTAAATTCAAAATGTGGAAATACAGCCTAAAAATGTAACCTAATGTGCACTGTATTCATTAATTATTAGAACATAGTCTTTGGGTTTGCACAAGCTATCAACATCATGAATAAAGATCATTGCTTTTGGATTCTGTCCAAGTGAGAAGCTCTACCCACTGGGATCAGAGGACCACACCTGATAATATCTCAATAATTAGGTCCAGACCTTGCTGTCAGGATGCCAATAGAATATCATTCACTGAAGGTGACAGTTTCAGTCCATACATCGTTTGCTTAAAAGCAGTCTCTTTCAAACTTGCATAAACATATGTTAATATCCACTATGAAATTATATTTTACGTTGTACATCATAAAATATTGTTGGGCCTTTTTTAATTGATTGCTCTCCAGCTTGGAATTAAAAACAGTTTGTAGGATGCAAAATGAAATGTAGCTTCCAAATATATTGTGGCAACCAGTCGTGCTCATTTTGGATGGCAACCCCATGCATGCTCCTAACAATTTCCAGTGGGGGCATTGTTCTCATCCATCGTGTTCTGATGAACTGCATTAAAATGCACACAACTCAAGGAAGAACTGAACTTGTTGTGAGCATGAGCGTGGAGGTAGTTCCAGGGCTTCACTAGCAGGTTGTATTACTATTTGCAATACAAGAGCTGTCCACTGCCAATCAGGAGTGGGACCTTCTAGTGGCAAAATTAAACTGACAGCTAACATAGGATTTCTCCTGAACACTGTTAGTTTCTCTTCCATCATGATGGAGGTCTTTATCTTCTCAGTTAGCCTTATTTCTAACTATTGATTTTTTGTTTTGTTTTTTTGCTTAAAGGGTTGCTGTCATGGGAAAAAAAAAATTTCAAAATGAATCAGTTAATAGTGCTGCTCCAGTAGAATTCTGCACTGAAATCCATTTCTCAAAAGAGCAAACAGATTTTTTTTATATTCAATTTTGAAATCTGACATGGGGCTAGACATATTGTCAATTTCCCAGCTGCCCCAAGTCATGTGACTTGTGCTCTGATAAACTTCAATCACTCTTTACTGCTGTACTGCAAGTTGGAGTGATATTACCCCCTCCCTTTTCCCCCCCAGCAGCCAAACAAAAGAACAATGGGAAGGTAACCAGATAACAGCTCCCTAACACAAGATAACAGCTGCCTGGTAGATCTAAGAACAACACTCAATAGTAAAAACCCATGTTTCACTGAGACACATTCAGTTACATTGAGAAGGAAAAACAGCAGCCTGCCAGAAAGCATTTCTCTCCTAAAGTGCAGGCACAAGTCACATGACCTGGGGCAGCTGGGAAATTGACAAAATGTCTAGCCCCATGTCAGATTTCAAAATTGAATATAAAAAAATCTGTTTGCTCTTTTGAGAAATGGATTTCAGTGCAGAATTCTGCTGGAGTAGCACTATTAACTGATGCGTTTTGAAAAAAACATGTTTTCAAATGACAGGATCCCTTTAATATTATCTATAAGGGGCAGATTTATCAAGGGTCGAATTGAAAATTCGAAGTAAAAAAATTCGAATTTTGAGCTATTTCTACATACTTTGACTAGGGAATAGTCCAATTTCGATTGAATTTGTAAAAAAATTCGAAATTCGAATATCGAAAATGTATCATGTACTGTCTCTTTAAAATGTTGCCATCTAAAACCTGCTGAATTGCTGTTTTAGCCTATGGGGGACTTCCTAGAACCTATTTGGAGTCAATTGGTGGACTTTGAAAAAACGTAAGGTTTTTTTTGAAAATACTTTGAATTGAATTCGATCGAATACGGTCTTACTTTCGATTAGAACGATCGAATACATAGGTACAAAATGTCAAAACTTTTCTCCACTAGAACTTTTATAATTCTTGTATATCGATAAGAGGTGCTCAATGTCAGCTCTGCTGCAAAAAAGAGCCAGCAGGGGATCTCACCAAAATAAAAATGAAAACAGTTTGAATTTATGCAGAAGAATTGAAGTGAGTGTGCCTTTTGTTTCTATTTTTGTGAATACTGAACGATCGAATACAGCCTATTCACCCACAAAAAAAAACTTTGATTTTTTTTATTTTTTTGTTTTTATTTTGAAAATATTTTATTTGATTTTCATGATAAACAAATAATACTTTGATTTTTTAAATAAATTTCAGTTGATCTTTTTTTTATTAAAATTTATTCAGAAAAACTCTCATTACTTTGAAATTCGACCCTTGATAAATCTGCCCCTTAGTGTTGCTTTAATCCTCATTAACTGAAAATATAACTATGGTGTTTTTTGCATTTGCTTCTGAGAAATAGGTCTACATACTGTATATATGGATTGTTGACATTGCATGTTTGTAATATACATAACTTAAAACAGCAATATTTGTTTTTTATTTATTACCCTCTTAATTTAACCAGTACTTACACAGATTGTTCATAGTATTTACACAAGTCCCTGCTTCTTATAATCTAAGGTCTCTTACACATACCTCATTTATTTTAATTGAATTGCAATTCCAAAACAGGAGCCACATTCTTATTGCCATATTTATGTGGAATTTAATATACCTTTTGTGTCAGGCTCATCACCATTTTATGGCCACGATTATGATGGAATTGAGGGGGGAAAATGCATTGTGGGTAAAATACATGGTGCCCGAAACTGCAGTTGCACAATGCACTTATGCTCATAAATGAGTCCTTTTGACCTTAAATATCACTTTTATGCAGATGACATCCAGATATATTTAGACACCGCTTCATTAACTGCTTCAAACAAGAAAAGCGGCAAGTGGCACTTTAGAAGGTAGACTTTATACTAGGTAATGTATGCTTGTGCTTTTTGGGTCAAAGCCCTTAATTATAGGCACACAAAGACGAAGTCATCAGAGGGTTTTATAGATTATAGTCAAACACCCTAACATGTCCCCAAGGATTTGACCTGATATGTAAAAACATCCTTCGATGAGCAGTTCCTTTAATAGCTTACAAAATAGCAATATGGTATAATGTACAAATTATGTTTAGGATGGTAGCTATTTGCCCTAAATATTGTGTTACCTGAAGTGGGTTTGCAGTAGACTTTAGACTCAGTTTGACAGTGAGACTATTACCTGTGAGCGTGAGATCTTACAAGTTAACCAAAGTTACATCAAAACCCATTGTGAAATCAAAATCATTATCATTAACATATGTAGTAAATTACTTATAGACAAATACAAGAGTCCTCTGCACTCAACCCATTATCAATATATTTAAGACAGAGACATTTTGTGCATACTGCTACTGAAAAATGCCTTACCCTTTAAACAAAACAGGGATTGTTTGTCCATATATTGCAATATATTTAAGCTGGCCAACTACGTCAAAGTCATCCCATATCTGGCCAGTCCTACGCTTAATTTTCATCTGATTCATTAAGAATTCTATTGATTCATTATACATTTTACAAAGAGACTAAGGGGCAAATTCACTAAGCGCTGAAGCGCCTAACACTAGCATGAATTTGCTAGCGTTGGGCATTTTTTTTACTTCGTAAATTCACTAACAGACACTGGCGTAACTTCGCTAGTGTAACTTCACACCCTTACGCCTGGTGAATTTGCACAACGGACGTAACTACGCAAATTCACTAACGCGCGCATTCCTTCACCACCTCAGACCAGGCGAAGTGCAATAGAGTAGATAGGGATTGCTTCAAAAAAAGTTAAAAAATTTTCTAAGTCCCAAAAAACGCTGGCGTTTTTTCTTTATTATGGGTGATAGGCTGAAAAAGATCAAAAAATTATAAGGGGCTCCCCTCCTTCTGCCCTACATTTTCTAACTCATGGCAACTTAACTATACAGTGGGCACATGTGTAGGGCAAAATAAAAATTTTATTTGATGTTTTGAACGTTTCCCAGGCTTGTGTAGTGCTACTACGAATACTTCCATTGAAATTTGAATTTGGCGCCGTAAGGAAATTAACCATAGCTAGTGTAACTTTGCTTTGCTTGGCGAATCAACACTACCCCTGAGCGCAACTTCGGATTTTAGTGAATTTGCGGAGCGCTGGCAAAAATACGCCTGGCGAAGTATGGCGAAGCGGACGCCAGCACAACTATGATTTTTAGTGAATGTCCCACTTGGTTTTACCTGCAACTTACTCGCTGCTTTCAAAGTAAAATTCCCAAACTTGGCTGCCCTTTTATTAGACACCAGTGGGATCACCTGACTATAGCTGAGAAGGGTGGGAGCTACAACATGGAGCTGGTCACTGCTCCTGTATAACTATAACAAACAAGGGAAAGTTGTGCTCACCACTCATTTTTAAAATCATTAGGCGGGGTGCAATGAGGCTGTGACCACAAAATACATATAGACATATAGTCTATAGACATATATAGACGTAGTTGGCCAGCTTAAATATATTGCAATATATGGACAAACAATCCCTGTTTTGTTTAAAGGGTAAGGCATTTTTCAGTAGCAGTATGCACAAAATGTCTCTGTCTTAAATATATTGATAATGGGTTGAGTGCAGAGGACTCTTGTATTTGTGTGTATGTATTTTGGGGTCACACCCTCGTTGCACCCCCACCTAATGATTTTAAAAATTAGTGGTGAGCACAACTTTTCCTTGTTTGGTGTAGTAAATTACTATAGTTCCTCACTAGTATTCCTCCCATATAAACATGGGGTCATGAATGGAATTATGATCTCCAAAGATGCAGGTCCACTCCCACAAACCCATATAGAGGTTGGCGAATAAGAGGGCAAAAGATGCTCCATCTCAGTAACACATCTGTGGAGATCAAAGAAGCAAACATGACTAACATATCAAAAAATACTTACATAGCCATTAAAACCTTATGGTGAGTTAGAGATGTGTAGAAGGACTTAACCTCCATAGTAGCCCAGCTCTATGGCAACACATTTTATGTCGTTTTTCAAAAAGATACCCAGAATCCCTAAGATAAGCCTGCAGGTCAAAAACCAGTGATTTCAAACAAAAACCAATCCAGCCAGATAATCTTTCATTCATTGGGGCAAATTTACTTACGTGCAATTTTTTGCTTTGGAAGGCTCCATCATACTTCATGCAACTATGTCAGACGTTATTTCGTAGCAAATAAGTGTATTTATAAAATTGTGAAACTTGGGGGCACAAGTACCTAGGGTCCAATATCGAGGGTTAATTAACCCTCGATATATGACCGTCGAAAGTAAAATCCTTCAACTTCAAATATCGAAGTAGAAGGATTAACCGCTATTCCTAAGATCAAACGATCGAAGGATTTTATTCCATCAATCGAAGGATGTTCCTTAGATCAGAAAATTGTTAGGAAGCATATGGGGACCTTCCCCATAGGCTAACATTGGCCTCGGTAGGTTTTAGGTGGTGAACTAGGGGGTCAAGAATTTTTTAAAAAGACAGTACTTAGACTATTGAATGGTCGAATAGTCGAACGATTTTTAGTTCGAATCGTTCGATACAAAGTTGAAGGTCGTAGTCGAAGGTCGAAGTAGCCCATTCGATTGTCGAAGTAGTCATATTCGACCATTCGGAATTCAAACTATTTTTCCTCTATTCCTTCACTCGAACTAAGTAAATGGGCCCCTTAGTCTCGGCAAATGAGTGCTGGCGTGCTTTCCCCAGCAAAAATTTCTTAGCGAAATTTTCCTAGCGTTACTTTCTTTCAAGTGAAACTTCATTAACATACTTACACTTACGTCAATTTAAATATGACGGGTACAAACAGGTCATATGTATGTGTTTATTAGTGATATTGCTGTAAGTGGTCACTTATTATAAAAAATGTCAAAGGTAGCAAAATATAAACAAAAGAGATACTCTATTGTCCTAGACATGAGCCTACCCTAAAACAAATGTGGCATGAGCATCAAATGGTTAAAAAAGTGTAAAGAACATATATGTAACAGTTACAACTTGTAAACATAATCCTACATTAAAATATAAAAAATGCCAGGGTTTTGTCTTTTTTCATTATTTTTTTGGAATACAGGATATGATGTCACAGACATAATAATGTTGAGGATGTAGCATCTTATCAATGCGTCAGGTAGAAACAGGCGAAATCGACTTTGGCAAAATGGTAATGTTTTAGAAAGTTCACACTTTGATAACATTGTTAAAATTTGCCTGGCTAAACGGCAAAAACTTCTTTTTTTTTTTTTTTTTAAAATGTTTTATTTGATTTTCATATTAAACAAGTAATAACATTATGACAGCAAATATTATGCAGATGAAGAAAGACATGTATTCAATATGATGGCATAGTGAGATTGAAAAAATGAAATACACTTTTAAGAGACTGACAAAAATAAATTGAAAATATGCAAAAACTTCTCAAGCGCTGAGCTTTTTCGCTAGCGAATTGTCTTCTTCGTCTTTTAGTAAATTGGCAATGTCCCTGTGAATTGTCACTTTGCAGAATATTCGGTTAAAAAAAATGTGCATAGTTCTTTTTGCCCCATTGAGTCAATATGGGCTATTATCAGATGGACCATTGGATTTTTTGGTGGGTGGTTGAAAATGGGGACCACAGGAGACTCCTAGATGAGATATCCCCTGTCCCCAGAAACCAAAACCGAAAAAGAGCAACCAACCATGAAAAAAATATCTCCAAATCTGGTAACAAGAAGAGCGCAGATAAAGTTTATGACAGGGGACACCTATATGCCCCTCCTTCATATGTCGAGAAGGCAGATGTTGTTTCTAAGTTTCTGAGTCTGCAACTGTGGGCAGTAACCACAGATCAGAGAGCAAAGTGAAAAGAACATGGTCGTTTGCGTATTAATTTAACTTTACATCTGCAAACCGTGAAAACTTCTGTTCCTGATAAAAATTTTCCACCCAACTCTGCCCAGAAATCCATCTAGCATAAAAATTATATTGACCTAATGGCTCACACTGTCTAATGTCCCACAATGCTTCAGAGCAGCAACAAAGCCTTTACTCCTGCACCCTGAATAGAACTTGCTTTCCTACCACAGGGGTTCCCCAGTTACTTCATATATGCATTGATCTAGGCACCTTGCAGACTCAATCCACTCTCTGCCTGCTTTCCTTCTAGAACTTCCTTTTCCCTATGCAATCCCTCGGTCCTGTTAGCTCACATGTTTACAAGGGTGACTCAAGGCTGAAAACAGTTATAACAAAGAGTAAGATCTGATTGTTGTAACTCCTAGGCCAACACTCCCCATAACTCACATCTTTCCACTGTGCACTTTCTATCAATTTGGACTGACCCATGCTACTAAACTTTGTGGCTTTATCACCAGCTACCAACCCCAGATGAGCCTTCCCTAAACTTTGCCTCATTTTACTAATTCCATTCTCTCTCATCTCTGTCCCCCCATAACACCAATTCCTGGGAGGTTGGCCAGTGTGCAAAAAACAGGCACTATCCACAATATATCTACATATATAATGTAATGGAAACATGTTGTGTTTTGTTTCCTCTTTGAAGATCCAAGCTGGGTGCATTATGATAAGATATGTTTTATCTACGGTAACCAGTATCTACAGGTTTATTTAACAAGATGTATAATTAAGAATAGGGCGGCATTAGTTTTGTAAGTTTTTTTGACACTTAATTTTATGTTACCTTTTGGAGCAGATAAGTCATTATGCCAAATGCAACTTTCTCATTAATCATTTCTATAATAATCTCACATGAAATACCTTCACATAACATCTTTTCATAGAAACTGAGATTTCTGAGTAAAGGTTCTGGCACAGGAGAAAACAGTAGAGGGAGGGTGCATATCTCCTAGAATGCTCTATGAGACCCATCACATGAGGAACATAATAGTGGCTGGTTGCAATCAACGGGTAAATAGTACAGGTATGGGACCTGTTATCCAGAATGCTCGGGACCTGGGATTTGCCGGATAACGGATCTTTCCGTAATTTGGGCCTTCATGCCTTAAGTCTACTAGAAATTAATTTAAACATTAAATAAACCCAATAGGCTGGTTTTGCTTTCAATAAGGATTAATTATATCTTAGTTGGGATCAAGTACAAGCTACTGTTTTATTATGACAGAGAAAAAGGAAATCGTTTTTAAAAATTTGGATTATTTGGGTAAAATGGAGTCTATGGGAGACAGCCATTCTGTAATTTGGAGCTTTCTGGATATCGGGTTTCCGGATACGGGATCCTATACCTGTATAGGATTTTGCTGCAGGAAGCAAGACCTCTGTGGTCTATGTGGAAGACTGTTCTGGTTAATGAACAAAAACTGTAAGTAACTTTTGTTACACACTGTTATGGCGGTAGCAGGCGGGGATATTAGCCGCCCAGTGACAAATCTCTTTTACCACGGACGACTAATCTCCCTGAAATGCATTAGGGGGATGCAGTCTAAATCAGGTAACTCCCAGCAAAAAGTTAACAATATTAACATAATACAACATTAACTCTTTATAACATTTGTGTTCATTCTACCATCTTTACACTAAGAGGAATATGTATTAAAAATGTACAGTTTTTTCTTGATTCAAGGAAAAATGCAGTGAAAAAACAGAACGCAAATGTTCTTCAAAGTATATCTTGAAACCTCGAATAGCTGAGATTTATTAAAGAAAAAAACTGCAAAATGTCATCAGAAAAAACTCAGCATGTAAAAGCTGGAAAATTTCTGTAGAAACCAATGGGAATTGCCGACAGGAGGCCCCTGAGATGCTCCTTAGGGATCATCCACCTGATCACCCTGGCTCTACCACCTGTCTGAAGGGTTTCCTTTGTGGGCAGATAAGGCATTGAGGTCATCAGTGTGATCTACTAGCTGATCAACTGAACACGTAAAGCAGGGTGGGTCAGCTTTCAAAAAGGAACACCTGGGGAAGCAGAGTTCCATAAGTCTACCCAGTGCAAGATTCAGATATACATTTAATTCAGTTGTGGACAGTGTACCTGCCACTACATTATTTGACACAGGCTCTTGGTTGACTATTATTTACAGGCCTCTCTACCAGTAATATCCCCTTGAAGCTTGTGGGCCCTTTGTCAGTTTTGGTGTGGGGGAAGCTCTTGTCTACACAGATGGTTGCCTGGAAGTAGAGCTCCAAATCCCTGCTGTAGTAGGAGACAAATTACCTCATATTAAAGAGGTGGTTCGCCTTTCCGTTAACTTTTAGTATGTTAGAGAATGGACAATTTTAAGAAACTTTTCAATTGGTCATCATTATTTATTTTATATAGTTTTTTAGGTATTTGCATTTTTCTTCTGATTCTTTACAGCTTTCAAATGGGGGTCACTGACCCCATCTAGAAATAAGCACTCTGTAAAGCTACAAATGTATTGTTAGTGCTACTATTTATTCAGTGCATGTTGAGTGAAAACCCAGATAACTCAAAAACTACAAATACATAAAAAATGAAAAGCAATTGCAAATTGTCTCATACTATTGCTCTTTACATCATACTAAAAGTTAACTTAAAGGTGAACACCTCCTTTAAAGTAATTGCTTATGTCTGTCCTTCTCCTTGTGTTAGAGCACCTATGATTGTTGGTTCCAACATAAAAGCTGTTGAGCAAGCCTTCGTCAAGTTTCTCCAGCCTACAGAGGGAACTCACTTGACTGCACTGCTTGTGGCTCTGGAGTTGCATGAAATTTGCCAGATGTTTGCCTCTGAATTGCCTGGGGTGTGTTGGAAACCCTTGGCACCCCAAGTGTCAGCTTTTCCTTTCAACTGTGATACCAGATCGGGATACATCATATTTTTAAGTGTTTTTATATTTCATTAATTCCCTCTTTTGATTTTAAATGAACTATTAAATTATGTTTTATTGACTGATTCCTTCTTCTACAGACTAGTGGAATGCGAACTGTTGCTTAAGTAATTAGCACCCCTTACACTATTGCACTTTATTAACTCTTTATTAACTCTTAATTGTTTATCACAAGATATAATAATGACAACACATCAAAGTGTGGACACAATGAATTTATTTTGAATGAATTTATTTGCACTCATCAAAAAAAAATTTTAAAGGCATCGATTATTCCTTTCATGGTTTCCAAATAGGATTAGAAGGACCGAGAGATTAGAGTTTACAAACTAAAAGGTTAGGGTACAATTGAGACATTAGGATTATATACATAAATAATTTGTATAGTGCTTCAAGCTCCAAATTGTAGATTTTTTGAGGGTTTAACTTACCCAATGCATTGGGGGATCCAGGTGCTCACATCTTAAGCCTTCAGCTCAGGAAGGCACTGTGAAAGAATATCAAATGAAAAAGGTTGGCACAAACTGGATCACTCTCCACGATGTAGTTAAAAAATGTATTTATTTAGAACAACATCCCAAATGCCTTACACATTTCGTGCCTTTTGGGCACTTAATCATAGGCTATGATTAAGTGCCCAAAAGGCACGAAACGCGTAAGGCATTTGGGATGTTGTTCTAAATAAATACATTTTTTAACTACATCGCGGAGAGTGATCCAGTTTGTGCCAACCTTTTTCATTTGATATTAGGATTATATAAACATTTTGTCATTTTTGATACAGCAATGATTAATTAAGGTACATCGAACAAGCCTCTTTAAACAGATGGGTCTTTAAGGAGCGCTTGAAAGTTTGGAAAGAAGGAGAAAGTCTGACAGCTCGAGGCACAGAGTTCCAGAGAAAAGCAGAAGCCAGAGAGAAGTCTTGTAGACGAGAATGGGCAGAAGTGATCAGAGGAGAAGTGAGGCAAAGATCAGAAGCAGAGCGTAGGTTTCGTGAAGGAGTGTATTTGGAGATTAGAGATGAAATATAGGGAGGGGTTTCATTATTAAGGGCCTTGAATGTGAGTGTAAGTAATTTGAATTTGATTCTAGATGAGATTGGGAGCCAGTGAAGGGACATACATATGGGAGCAACTGATGTTGAGCGGCGAGCTAGATGAATGAATCTAGTGGCCGCATTTAGAACAGATTGGAGTTGTGAAAGGTGACTTGTTGGAATACCTGTGAGGAGTAAGTTGCAGTAATCAAGGCGGGAGATGATGAGAGACTGAATCAGTGTTTCAATTGATTCTGAGATATGGTCGTATTCGAGCAATGTTTATTGCAATGTTGCAATAAACACGCAGGGCTTTGCCCGCATGCATTGAGCTCTAAGTGCCAGTTTTCTTCTTGGCACTATCCAGACCACAAGGAATTCTAAAAAATTAAGTAAATAGGTTTGGCAATTAAAGAGCTAAGCTCATTAAGTACCCATAAACATCAAGGACCTTTGTCTACCTTCACATGTTCTAGTGTCTTTTAATATCTTTCTGAGTCACCCATCTGTCAATATTTGTATTATTAGAATTGGGTCTATTAAAAAGGAATACATTGGGGTCTATAGACATTTTGCCTCCACAGATATTTTTGTGGCAGAAAAAGATTTCTCTCCTCACTATTTAAGAATAGTGATGGACGATTCTGACCCATTTTGCTTTGACGAAAACCAGTGAGATATTCGTCAAGCGCATTGAAGTCAATAGGTGTAGTTATTTGTTATGGATTCCTCAACCAAATTTACTCTGACCAAGGGTGAGGCTTTGAGAGCTGATGAAGCAACTATTGACTCTACTAAACACTGAAAAGCATTCTACTATGCCTTATTACCATGTGGGGGAGAAAGTTTGAACTACACCATACTGCATATGCTGGGTAACCTACCTGCAAATGCTAAACAATTCTTGATTTTCCATGTAATGGAATAATTCATGTCTACAATTGCACATAGAATATTCTGCAGTATTTTCTCCTTATTTGGTTGACTCCCAATCAGCATTCAGCTAGACATATGTACAGATAGAGTAGGGCATCAGGGTCACTATCAAAATGTGACTTGTCACCAGGAGGGTTTATAAGGGGCAAATTTACTAAAGCTCGAATCGGATAACGCAAGTGCAAATTCTCACAACGTGACGTCATTTCGTTACTTCTCCTATTTATTAACGGGTGCTGGCGTAAATTTGCTAGCGAAGTGGACCTACTCTAGTGCTACTTCGCACCCTTACGCCAGGCGAAGTTTCGCTCTGTTGAAGGGACGTAACTATGCTAATTCAATAACTTGCGCATTTTACTGAACGTTACCTCTTGCGCCAGACTTTACTTCACCAGGTCAGACCAGGAGAAGTTCAATACAATAGACAGGAGTTTGTCCAAAAATAGTTGAAATTTTTTTCTAAGTCTCAAAAAACCCTGGTGTCTTTTACTTTTTTAAGAGTGATAGGCTGAAAAATAGCGTAATTTTTTTGGGGGTACCCTACATTTCCTAACATATGGCAATTCAACGATACAGTGGGCACATGTGTAGGGCAATATAACACCTTTATTTTATTTTTTTGAAGGTTTCCTGGGCTTGTGTAGTATAATGGACGTAGTTTCTGCAGCATATACGTCCATTATATTTTAACTTCGCGCTGTATGCAAATTAGGCATCGCTAGCGTAACTTCGCTTTGCCTGACGTAGTAACGGTAGTGCAACTTCGCTACCATTTGCCTCCCTGAGCGCAAATTTGCGTAGCACTGGCGAAACTATGCCTGGCGAAGTGCGGCAAAGCTGTCGCTGGCATAACTTCGGATATTAGTGACTTTGCCGCAGAGGTCTATCGCTTGCTGGAGTAAAACACTGCAAAGATAAATGCAGGTAACAATAGAAGCTTTGATGCCAGGGTTTTATACAGAGAAGTGATGCCTGTGATAGTTTTTGTCAGCAATTTTGGTCTCCTAGCCAAACATAAACAAGCCCATAGGCAAAGAAAAAAATGTTCTTGATGTGGTGGAAAAACTACCTAACATTTCTAACAATCTTTGGTACTGAGGGAATTATTAAGTAGTGGCACAAGAATCTATTTGTTTCCAGGACCCCAAGTTCCCACTGCTAAAACTGCTGCTGATGTAAACAATGCACCTACTATTAGTAAAGATGACAATAACTGTTTTGCATCCCTATCTAACAGTCCTGGACAGTCTAGTCTGCCTGTAGCAAATAGTGTGTTGCCTCAAAGGGGTGGCTTGGCTGCTACCACTCCTTCCTTCCAGTCAAGAAAATAAAATGAACCACCTTCTGCTCCTACTATACAAGCATTCTTGTCAAAGACCTTCTGGACCTATACTTGGAGATTTAAGAAGAGACGATTGTATTAAGCAATCTCCCCCATTCTTCACTTATGACACTTTGGGGAGACCCTCTCATGCTGTGCCCTGTTAATCCTTTTCTATCATTGATCATTTTAAAAGGAGGCCACAGGAGAGGTAGTCCGTAGAAGACGTATACATTTCACTGTGCTTAAATGTTTATGTTGTTCCTTGCTGGGTCAGAAGGACTTTCACCAGGAGGAGAATGTAGGGACCTAATAAATGAATTTTAAATAAATCTTAACTGCAAGAGTTCACATGCCTTCTCCAAGATGGCGCTGGAAAAGGATTCCTTCCATAATGCTCCCCATTATTAAAAAACTCCTTGAGATACCAGATGCTAGTGCTGTGTAACTGACTGTTTAGGGTCCCATATTTGCATAGAAGGTCAACCTCAACAAGATTTTTGTATTAATTGACTTCTTCTTACTCATAGACTGGACAGAAACAGTTGGCCATGCAAAAAGATCAATACATATAATTTGGACATACCCATGGGTGCCATATTGCATTGAGATTTTATAATCTCCTAGTGCAATATATATTTATGAGAAAAATACAGTTTCCATATTTAGAAACAGGGTATGTTGCCATGTAAATTAAATCAATGCTGTTTTAGCATTTACATTAAAAGGTAACAAAGACAGCATTTAAGAGATTGATTATAGGGTTGCAAGTCTCGTTTTACCTCTGGAATCCAACTGGTTCCTCACCCAGAATAAAATCTGCTTACTCCTACCTCGCCCATGTACTGTATAAGCCTAAGATTAATAACATGTCAAAAGCTCAATACACCCTTTATTCCTTGTATTTAATTACCAGAATATTAAATCTGAACTTTGTTACATAAAACCATGATGAGTGTCAAGTAGGTCATGAGAGTGCTACTCTTATTTAATTGCATACACTTCTGTGTGTTGAATAAGTGGCACCGTCCATAAGGGACATCTGTTTGCTTTCACAACTCAGACATTCTCTTCCACTTTTGAATTACCAAGACTTAAAGGAGAAGGAAAGTCATTTCACACTTAGGGTGCCAAATGTTAGGACCACGGAGAGATCCTCTTCCGGCTTCTTCTTTCTTTAAATTTCCTGGGGCAGACGCATGTGCAGTAGAATGAAATAGCCGGCTTTTTGGTTAAAGTTCGGCTTTTCACTCTAATGCGCAATGCGCAGCTGCGAGAAGCAAGAAGAAGCCAGAAGTTGCTCAGTGGTATAACCCAGGGCCAGTGCAGTTTTCTACTGATAGGAGCACCGGCCCAGGGTTTCAGGTAAGTAAATACATTCACTAGGGGGGTGCCTAACATTTGGCACCCCCAAGTGTGAAACGACTTTCCTTCTACTTTAAGCTGACTTCCTACAGTCAGCACAAACCTCATAAAAAATTTTAAATTTTTTTTGAATAATTACTGTGACTCATCGGTGTAATGATTTTTTGTGCTTATAAACCATTTCTGCCCTGTCATTTTATCCACATGAAACAACAGCTGAAATTAGTATTGTATTTTATTAGTGACTCAATTGCACAGGACTAAAATTTTATTTTTATGAGCCTTTTAGGCTGTGGCCAAATTTAATATTAAAACACCTTCCAATGCTCATCTGTGTCTGTCAGTTAAGATACTAATTTGTGACTGAAGCTGATTGCTTTCCTGCAGTAACATTTGTTTGTTGCTGGGGAAATGCTAAAGTGCCTAAGACTAGTTCTGGCCACTGTACATGGCTAATATATGGCACAGACCAATACTGAATAATACTGAATAATACTTGGTAATATGCCAATTGGGATGGCCAGCATTAATACTGCCATACTGTTGTCATAGAGAAGTAAGGTAGATAATAATAAGTTAACATAACTAGGACCGAGGTGTTAGAACTATTGGGTTTTGATTTGCGTTGAGACTACACCAACTGATGGGTGCCATTGCTCAGTCGTTGGGAAGGATTTTATATTGTTTGCATGTACAATATAACTTTATTGTAACAGTGTTACAAGTACAAAAAACTCAAGCTGACCATTCACAGAGAACAACTCGTTTGGAGGTTGGCAGATAAGGGAATCTTTACATGATTTGTCCATCGTTTTGTCCTCGTTGGACTGAATTTTTAAACCTCCTCAATAGATATCTGACTAATTTTGGTGATCATATGGGTCTGCCTGGCAGATAAGCAGGTCTATAAGGGCCAAGTTGGCAACTTTTTTCAGCCTCTTTATGTTCAGTTTTACAATAACATATAGGATCAAATAACAGAGTAAACGTGCTTCTACGCATTGGCCCAAAAGTGCCAAGACTGTATCAGGTATTGTTTCCAGAGCTACAACAGTTAGGATCTGAATGCCTTTTTTGGAGAGATTAAAGAGAGCAGGAGGATTCTAACAGTGGATTTTAAGATTGCAGGGGAGAGAGGAAGGAGTTATGAAGACCATTAAGTTGCAGGTTACAATACTCTATACAAGATAGGAGAAGGAAAAGAAAGGACATATAGTGGTGGAAAACATACAAGGGTTTTTGGTAGTAGAATTAATATATCATAGAGAATGCTCAAAGATTATGTATCATGCCTAATTAGCATGGTTAATGAACATGACACCATAAAGGATTTTTATTTGAATGGAATGGCTGAGCACAAAAATCTGAGCACGAAAATAAATGAGAAAAAGCAAAAATACATGAGTATAAATAAGAAAAAGAAAAATGATACACCATCGATATCAATTCTATAGCTGCCTAAAAACATATATAGTATATTATATTCGTTGAAATATCCCGTGTAACATGGCATTAGCTGAAATAACATGACAGTTCCCAATCGTGATTCATGCCCCCATATTCTTCTGTAGTCTTAAGGTGGTTGATCCAGTATATTTCTTTGGCCAACAGTCTTTTATTTACATCTCTTTTATTTACGTACTCGGCTTATCAATAACCTGAAAACAAATGTTGACAGGGTCTAGATGGTCCAACTTCATGTGTCTAGCTATAGCCGATTTCTCATCGCCCCTCTCTATAGCCGAAAGATGTTCCAAGATCCTGACTCCTACCGCACGGGTAGTCTGGCCCACATATTGAGCCCCACAATGGCAGGTAGCCAGGTACACCACCCCTGTAGATAGGCAATTAAAGTATTGAGGAATTCTATATTGCTTTTTAGTATGTGTGCTAGTAAAATCTTTAGAAATCCGGATCACATTATACGCTTTACATCTACTGCGTCCACAGTTGTAAGTTCCTTTATATTTCAACCAATTTTTATTTTGCACATTTTTATCCGAATGGTATAGGCTCTTAGAAATCCGGAGGCTAGATTCTTACCTTTCCGGAACACAAATGAGGGTACCTCATCCAATACATTTTTTAAATGGGGATCTTGCAATAATATGCTAATAATAATAAGATGCCTTGGGGTTATTCTAGATTCTGCCCTGTCCTTCACGCCTCATATCCAGTCACTTATAAAACTTGTCACTTCCACCTAAGGAACCTGTCCAAAATATGATCATTTATCACCCAAGATGCCACCAAAATTCTTATTCACTCTCTCATATCACGTCTAGACTACTGTAACTCTCTTTTAATTGGCATTCCCCTCCAGAGAATGTCTCCTCTTCCGTCCATAATGAACAGTGTCGTAAGGCTCATAAACCTCAGCAACCGCTCCTCCTCTGCCATGCCACTCTACCAATCCCTACACTGGTTTCCGCTACCTATATATATATAAAATTCAATTTAATGACCCTGACATTCAAAGCACTTCATAACTCTGCCCCACTCTACATCTCTGAACTTGTCACTATATACTCACCAACCTTACTACGCTCCTCTACTGACCTGCTCCTCAACTCTTCTCTCATTACCTCCTCACATGCTCACATTTAAGACTTTGCAAGGGCTGCACCCCTCCTCTGGAATTCTCTCCCACGGTCTGTCTGACTGTCTTCCAATTTTCTGCCTTCAAAAAATCTCTTAAAATGCACTTATTTGGAGAAGTCTACCCTCACTCTGCTTAACTACCAAATGCAATACCACATACAGTACCACATCTCTCACCCACTTAATTATCATCATCATTTATTTATTAATTCTAATCTTGCCCACTCCCACACCTTATGTCTCATTCCCTACCCTTTAGATTGTAAGCTCTTTTTGCACAGGACCTTCCTTACCTTTTTGTATGGGCATTGGTTGTGAGGTATGTAACTCCATATATTTTATGTATGTAATTCATGTGACTCATGTATATACACATTTACTTTACAGTACTACGAAATATGTTGGCACTATATGAATACATGTTAATAATAATAATATAATATTACACTGTAGTATTAAAGTGTAATATTAGATTACTTCCTAAGTTTGAATCTCACGGACATCAGAGGGGCCCGCTAATCCAATTAAGTGCAACACGGCTAACCCCCCAAAGACCCATCAGGAAAACTATTCCCCCTGATGGCGGACCTGTAGAGTTTATCTTTCAAGGATAGCGTATTGATGTGATCTTTGTTCTTTTAGCAAGGGCATATAGCGAACATCTAAAATATAAATCGTGTTCAAATGGCTCTACTTTCACTGGAAGAGTCTGTAGGGAAGCACAAAAAACAAACCCCTGGTGCAATGCCATCAATGAAGTAAAGTGTGAAGTGTTGAAGTAAATTAGCATTTTAATAAGAAATAACTCACAAATAGAGATTCATAAAAGCATTAAATAAAACATCTTCAAAGTCCAATAAACTTCGGAGATCCTCTACGCATTTCACGTGGTGCGCAATGCTTCCTCAAGAGATATAAAATAACTTACTTGGAGGAACTGCTAGAGTGGATCTTTTTTGTTGGAGTTTAAATCAAGTTATTACACTGCAATGTAGCACTGAATGAACTTTCTTTTGCTCTTTCACTGGAAGAGTAGTCTGTAACCATTCAGAGCTAAAGTTTGACATCATATATTTTAGACACATTTAACTTGATGGCTGTATGAAATCATTTATTCTAGTTGCTCCATGTAGTTTTGCAGCACGTCTGGTCTCTTACTGCGTATTAATTTGACATTAATTTCTTTTTATTTGTTTAGAGATATTGAATGTAATGCTTATAATGGAGAAGCAATGCTTGGCAGTGTAGTTATAAAGCTAAGGGGCCCAGTAAGCAGCAGTGGTCATGGAGCTCAGATTCCGCAGTAGGATGTACAATGTGTTAAGTAAGGTGCTGCTCAATACTCTCTTGTTTTTCTTCATTTGTACATTTATTTGCCTTGTACAAAGGGCAAATTGTATCTTTCTCCTCCACTCCTGGGCTAATGGGAAGCTGAAGAAGGGCAGAACTTGAAATAAGTGCAGGTCCGACCACTTCGAACTGAACTAGGTTGAACCCCACAATTTCCCTGTGCCTAAATATTAAGTCTTACTGTGCTGATGCCCATCCCTTGGTACCGATGTAGTGCGTCCATCACGAACTGTGACAAGTTCATTTATTACCACTGGCATTCTTCATAAAAACCTTAGGTGGCCAGCGGCTGGACTACACTGAAATGATCGGGGCTGCTCCAAGTTCTGGACAGCGGAGCAGCAGCACACAGGGTTGTTTCATGCAATTACTTCTCACTAAAGCTATTCTCAATCAGAAACAACCCTACAAGTTGCTTTCCTGCTATTCAGAACTTGGGTAGTGATGATGGTTTTGAAGATCAGTTATCAGAACTCGTGGAGTGAAGGGAGAGTTGCAGGCAAGGGATTGTGTTTTTTATAAAACCGGTAAAACAAAAATATCTTAGAAATAGGTTAGAAATATGTTTCTTTTTTAATAAAGAACCTGGGAGCATTAGTGCGCTTGGCCACCAATGTGTGTTTTGGTTTTTAAAAGAGTACTAAACCTACTAAAAAGAAAAGCCCCATCCACTACCTTTCATTGTCCCCAATCCCTGCTTCCTCCCCTCAAAGTCCATTACTGCAAAAGGTATGCCCGAATATAACCGACTTAACCATGCAGAGTCGCGCAGTGGAGCTTATCGGCGCTATCTTCCGGATCTTAGGTTTTCTTCTGAAAGCCAGTCTGATATTTGCTCCAACTGTGCATGTGCCAGAAAGCTCCATAAAATGCCGAAGGGATGGAAGAGGATACGAAGATGGCACCTAGGAGCTTCACTGCACTACTCTGCATGGATCACCAGTGTGACATTCAGGGACACTTTCTGCAGTAATGGACTATGCAGGGAGGAAGTAGGGGGTGGCAATGGAGGGTAGTAGATGGGGCTTTTCTCTTTAGGGGGTTTTAGTTTTCTCTTAACCACTAGGCTCCCGGGGGGTCAATAATTTTGTTGTAACAGGCCCCATGATTTCAGGAATTTATTTACCAAAGGGTCAGCTGCTGAACCACTTAACATTTATATACAATACACAAAACAAACTTAAATAATTAGTCTGTAACAGCACCTAGTGGCCTGTTCCAGCTATTTACTAGAATATTTCAAATTAAATGGTAAAAACAAGCCATGACGAACACTCTGCTAATAAACTTAAGAAATGCTGCAAGCAGCCTATAAAATCCTTTCAAATAAAATGTTGCAAGATGTGTGTACTTGTTCACATGGATGTGCATTTACCTGTAACCTGAGAATAAAAAAACCTAATAAATTTTCATGTAAAAAAAAAAAGCGAGTTGTTTAAAAAAGTCCACTACTCATATTTTAGTTGTTATTGTTTTTAATCAACACATCCTTATTTTACAGGCAATAAAAGAAGTGTGTAACTGCAGACCTGACATAGGTTTCCATGGAAAATAAGAGTTTTCCCTAACACAAGGGCATGTAGTGTGTAATTACTTGTCATGTAAGAGGAAGGATAAAACATTCAATTCTGGGTTTTTTTGAAGAATCAAAAAGCTTGAATTTCCACTAATCTGTCAGATAATACCATAGAAAAGAGAGCTGCCAGTTTAAATACTGATATAACAGAAAGAGCATTATCAGAACCAGAACCAGTGTTAAAGTGGCCATTCATAGGCCAAAAAAGCAGGCCCTCCAGACCAAGTCAGCTGATCAGGGGCCTATATAAGGCTGACCATACATTAAAAGCTGACCAGATATTTCCCCTCGAGTTGGACGACAGTAGTTGAGGGCCAAACAATTGGATCATAATAGTAAATGCATGCCGTCAGAAGATGCAGTTCTTGTCCTTATGGAAAAATTAATTTTCAGTCAATTATCAATCAGGCAGGCCCTTAGCAGGCACCACACATGAGCCAATAAGCTGCGGACTTGGTCCCTAAAAAAGCCATCCTGA
Source organism: Xenopus petersii (assembly GCA_038501925.1). Lineage (NCBI taxonomy): Eukaryota > Metazoa > Chordata > Amphibia > Anura > Pipidae > Xenopus > Xenopus petersii. The sequence continues at coordinate 37,838,876 of CM076674.1, forward strand.
AGCCATTTAGGTATCCAGGGTAGCAAAGTGCCACCAGACTAAAATGACACTGCTTGTCATGAACATAAATATATTAGACTGAATGTCAATTATTTATCAATTATATATTACAATTCGAGATTTTTGTCCCTGCTATTTGAGAATTATTTGAGATTTACTTGAATTATTGAGATTTGTCAATTGAAAGAAATCTCAAAAATGTAAATGAAAAAACTCTGCACCTAAAACCAGGGCAGCTTCTATAGAAATTAAGTGGTTTGTTCATGTATTTATTTATTTAAAATGTTAAAATGAATAGTGCAATGAGATTTGTCCCCCACCAATTCGCAAGTTTTGGCAATTCAAGTTTTATTGAAATATGTTAAGCATCAATTAAACAAAAATGAGACCATGTACAAAACATACTAATAGCAATTATTTATTACTATTTTTAAAAGACTGAAATGGCAATTCCATAATGGAAAAGGTCCTTGGAGTCCTTGTAGATGATAAACTTGGCTGTAGCAAGTAATGCCAGTCAAACGCATCAAGGGCAAATAAGGTATTGAGCTGTATTAAAAGGGGCAGAGATTCACGGGAGGAGGGGGTTATTCTTCCACTGTACACAGGGCCACCATTAGAAATCATGGGGCACCATACAACAAAATTTTTGGGGCCCCCTGGGCCCTGCCCACCATCATGCCCAAGCCCCACCCCATATCCCGCCCACTCCACATCACAGTTAAAAGACCACACAGACATCAGCTCGTAAAAAAGTAACCCCCCCCACACACAAGTTATAAAAAGCTATTAATGGTCAGGGCCCCCTTATAAGTTAAAAAAAATTGGGGCCCCCAAAAAAAAAATGTTTTAAAATTTTTTTAAAAAAAAACATTGGTGGCAGGGGCCCTCTTACAAGTTAAAAAAAATTGGGGCCCCCAAAAAAAAGGTAAAAAAATATTTTTTATTTTTTTTAAAAAAAACATTGGTGGCAAGGGCCCCTTATAAGTTAAAAAAATGGGGCCCCAAAAATGTTTTTTAAAAAAATGGTGCCAGGGCCCCCCTTACAAGTTACAAAAAAAAATTGGGGCCACAAAAATTTTTTTAAAAAAAAAAAAATGGTGCCAGGGCCCCCCTTACAAGTAAAAAAAAAAATTGTGGCCCCAAAACATTTTTTTTTTAAAAAAAACATTGGTGGCAGGGGCCTATAGAATATTAAAATAATACATTGGTGGCCAGGGGATTAAAAAAAAAAACCACAAACTGGTGTTGAACTGGAATTGAACTCAAGGCTTTGTGACTTTGGGTCTTTTCGCCGCTTCAGGACTTTAATTTTGGCTCCTTTCGTTACTTTCATGATGGATCATTGGCTATTTTGCTGACTACAAGCCTTGAGTTTATGTGCTCCTCTTTATCTTTTTCCGGTTGGTTCCTGAGACCTTGTATCCTGATCCTGTTCATAGAAGCTTGTTCCTGTGACCCTGGTCCTGCCTTGTAAGTCCTGCTTGTGAGAATATTACCTTGTGGTCCAGTGGGGGTGCAGCTATGACTTTTGCACCAACACTGGACCACCAGGTAATATTGTCACACTAAGAGAGTAGTCAAGGGTGTCCCAGTTGCACCCCCACTGGACCACCAGGTAATATTCTCACACTGCTCCTATTCTTGTTCCCCATTACCTGATCTTCCGGTTTTGACCTTGGCCTGTTATCAGACACTATGGTTTCTGCCTGTACCGACCTTCGGCCTGTTTGTTTACTGCCCTTGACTTTTGGCCTGTCTTAAAGGAATAGTTCAGTGTGAAAATAAAAACTGGGTAAATAGATCGGCTGTGCAAAATAAAAAAATGTTTCTAATATAGTTAGCCAAAAATGTAATATATAAAGGCTGGAGTGAACAGATGTCTAATAAAACAGCCAGAATCCACTTCCTGCTTTTCAGCTCTATAACTCTGAGCTAGTCAGCGACTTGAAGGGGGGCCACATGGTACATTTCTGTTCAGTGAGTTTGTAATTGATCCTCAGCATTCAGCTCAGATTCAAAAGCAACAGATATGACCCATGTGGCCCTCCCTCAAGTCTCTGATTGGTTACTGCCTGGGTAACCAGTCAGTGTAAATCAAGAGAGCTGAAAAGCAGGAAATAGTGATCTGACTGACTTGTTATACATAAAATCACTCCAGCCTTTATACATTGCATTTTTGGCTAACTAACTATATTAGAAACATTTTTTATTTGGCACAGCCTATCTATTTACCCAGTTTTTATTTTTACACTGAACAATTCCTTTAAGGACTTTCATTCTCGCTGCCAGCCCTAATCCTTGGCCTGCCTTAAGGAATTAGTTTTTTCCTGCACTTTTCCATTTTCTGCAGAGGTCTGTGTGTTTTTTTATGTGTTTAATTAATTAAACCTTTGTTTGAAGCACACAGTACATGTCGAGTGTAGTAGTGGTTTTACAGCACATTGGCTTCATGCAAATCAGCACTTATCCATAACACACCATTGCTTGCCTTTGCTGCCCAGCAAAATACCATTCCATCATGCCCACTAACTGTTTAGGCTTCTTAAGAAGGTAAATATAAATGGCACAGTAAATATAAACAAATACAGCAAATCAAACATGGGGCAAGAGATAAGCAGGAACAGGAACTACTACCATGCTTCCACTTGCATAGTTTCATTCTGATGTAACATGACAACATCTGGTAATTAATTTGAGCAAAGCTGAAAGTAGACCATAACAGAATAAAATAATGTGTAGGTGTAATGTTATAACAGGTCCAAGGTTTAATCCATTTTTAGCTTCCATAGCAACCAATAAACATAAACATTTTGAAAAAGAAGAAAAACTCAGCAAATGCCCATTGACTTTTGTATTTTGCATGAAAAAAATGCCACGGAAAACCTCTATTGACTTTTGCACAAAAAGAACACAGAGAAAAAAAACACCCATAGACTTCAATGCGGTTTTGCAGTTGTCCAGGACAGATTTGCACATCACTAATAATTAATGATTTCTCAGCAATCACTTTGTAAAGAGGAAGGGCTCCATATATTGTTTCCTGTGACCCTGATAGGAAATAGAAGTCCGTCTTTGCTTGTGTGACTTGGGCTGTGATTGGCTATCCCCTTCCTGCTGTGCTTCTGGCAAGGAAGAGAATACCCACCCCTCATTTGAAACAGGGACACTAGTTGCAGGGGTGTAACTACAGGCCCTATTTAATGAGCAATTTCAATTTATCTTGGTAGGCTAGGCCAACTGATCAATATTTTGGGGCCCTAAATTGAATTTGCTGTGGGGCCCCATAGCATGTAGTTATGCCACTGACTAGCTGATTTATGGGAAACTCCAAATAAAATAAACAATTTTCACAATAATATACGTTTCTAGTAGTATGTGCCATTGGGTAACCCTTAGGGATGCACCGAATCCAGGATTCGATTCGGGATTCGGCCAGGATTCAGCCTTTTTCAGCAGGATTCGGATTCGGCCGAATCCTTCTGGCCGGCCGATCCGAATCCTAATTTGCATATGCAAATTAAGGGCGGGGAGGGAAATTGCGTGACTTTTTGTCAGAAAACAAGGAAGTAGAAAATGTTTTTCCCTTCCCATCCTTAATTTGCATATGCAAATTAGGGTTTGGATTCGGTTCGGTATTCGGACTAATCTTTTGCAAAGGATTCGGGGGTTCGGCCAAATCCAAAAAAGTGGATTTGGTGCCTAAATAGAAAATTGCCATTTTAAGAACTTAAGGATCTTCTTATTCCCAGTGCACACAAACAAACCATGCATGTTGGGTCACATGATCCAATTTATGGACAAAGTTCTGTCTTTTGCTCCCACACTTCTTCCTTTTATACTTAGAGCTTCACTATTTCTGGTCAAGTGTTCTCAAGGTAAAATATGTAAAAGGGCAATATTTACTGATTCAGGTATGGAACCTGGGACCTGATGTTTTCTGGATAATGAATCTTTCTGTAATTTAAGTTATGTAAAGATTGAATAAACCCATAGGCTGGTTCAGTAAGGATTAATTATATCTTAGTTTGGATCAAATACAAGGAACTGTTTTATAATTACAGAGATAAAGGAAATCGTTTTCAAAAATTTGGATTATTTGAATAAAATGGAGTTTATGGGAGACTGCCTTTCCATAATTAGGAGATTTCTCGATTCCATACCTGTATATATATTGCAGTTTGGTAAGATTCTTTAATAGGCCACTTAATGTGATATAAACTATCTGCTACTTAAGTATTAATTTTGGGGGTATAGTTTTCCTTTAGGTTTAAGGAACCTTTTGCATGTTATATTGCATATTGAAAACCCTGCTGGGAAAATAATAGCCCTGCACATGATGTTAGATTTGCTGACGGGTTTCAAAATTAACTTTTTTTTTTATTGTACTTAGAATAAAGGATCTAAATGGCCAAGAGGTCCAAAGCAATTTTGGCTCAGTCCTACCTTAAAGGAAAACTATACCCCCAAAATGAATACTTAAGCAACAGATAGTTTATATCAAATTGAATGACATATTAAAGAATCTTACCAAACTGGAATATATATTTACATAAATATTGCCCTTTTACATCTCTTGCCTTGAACCACCATTTCGTGACTCTATCTGTGCTGCCTCAGAGATCACCTGACCAGAAATACTACAACACTAACTGTAACAGGAAGAAGTGAGGAAGCAAAAGGCACAACTCTGCCTGTTAATTGGCTCATGTGACCTTACATGTGGTTTGTATGTGTGCACAGTGAATCTTACGATCTCAGGGGGCGGCCCTTATTTTTTAAAATGGCAATTTTCTATTTATGATTACCCAATGGCACATACTACTAAAAAACTATATTATTATGATAATGGTTCATTTACATGAAGCAGGGTTTCACATACGAGCTGTTTTACTCAGTATCTTTTAATAGAGACCTACATTGTTTGGGGGGTATAGTTTTCCTTTAAAACTGGGCCTGGTAATACTCCAATTACAAAATGCTAATCTGCTCTCTTCCTTCATAATCCTTCATAATGTTGATGGTTCAGCAATTTTCTAAAAAGAATTATGTCACCATTTACACATTAGGTTTCGGCTGCATTTCTGAACTCTGCAATGAATGAAAAATATGAGTTTGATTTAAAATGAGTCAGCGATTGTATGTGTCCTAACCAATAAAGATCTGACATGTTTCCCAGGGAATTTAAAGCTGCATAGTTGCAATTAGAAATAAAGGTTGAACAAGCCCAGCCTTGGACAGTTCAAGCAAGCACAGCAAGTTATTACAGGGATTTTCCTAATAGAGTTATTTTATGCAAATATGTTTAAAGAATATAATGTGTTCACAATTCAGTATCTGCTTGCATGCATACCTTATACAAGTGTTGCAATAATTCAACTCAAGCTCTACTTCAATAGCTCTTGGCCTGGGTACTCCTTGAGGGTCCTACCTTTCATCAGGATCTCGCTTGAAGGACCTACCTTTGATCGGGAACTCCCTTAGCTCATTAAATTAGAATGAATATAGGAACATATTGTTGTATAAGGCATCTAGTCTAAGTTTTTATTAATATCTAAGGCAGAAAATACAGATTTAACCCAAATCACACCCTAACTAACCTTTATGCTGGACTATTAAGTGTGTCTAGGAGGTACATGTTTATCCTCCGTATCACCCTAACTGGTCTTCAGGCTAAGCCCCTCTACTGCTGCTGCTCCAATCCTCACAGTTTGAGAAACACTGCCTTAGACTAGTGTTGGTAGACATCAGCTAAAACCTGACCTCTCTAAAATAAGTATGAAGCCTGCTGGCCTATGTATGGATCCAAAACAATCACCTCTCAAACTGTTGACTGCATACACGTTATATTTACGCTTCAGGAACAAGTGAGATTGTTTGTCAGTGACAGGGAGGTGCTTCTCATTATTTTTCAATATAGTTCAAAAAGTTGTGACTGTTGCTAAGGCCTTGCATACAGCCTTTAAGGCTAGTGCCAGACCAAGCAGACCTTGGCCTGTGGAGAAACACAGGCCAAGCATCCACTCCGTCAAGATCCTCCTTGTCTGGTCTTACCCTTTGGGTAAAAAGGCTCCCATCATTCAGGTGGAAAGTTATCAAAAATTAACATATGTTGATAGTATCAGAAAAAACACATGCCCAATATTTTATACAGATCATTTTACAAAATGTAATTTCTTATCCATAAATAATGAGGTGTATTGGGCCAATATAAATAATGGATATGTGGGAAGACAAGAGGAGCTCACCCTTCCATGCTGTGCAGAGTCTCCTTGCCTGTCGCTGCTCTCGCGGGAATCCGGCAACTTCAATCCGGAACACTCTCAGAATTACCCGCAGTCCGGCGCTGACAAAAGGTATCCAGATCCAGAGTCGCTGCTGTATTGACGGCTTTTATTAACCAACACTTTGTGACATTAACAGTAGGTGAAATTTATAGAACCAACGCATTTCGTGCCTTCCAAACTGCCACTTCTTCAGAGTTGGACCAACCTCCCCTTCATGGCAAACTATTAGTTGCCCACTGATGGAACTGAGTGGCACAGTTAACAGAAATACCGTTAATGAAAGTGGATTTTACGCACAACTGACTGTGGGGATTACAGCTGCACTTGCGGACACAGCAAGAGCACATTTCTAATACAAACACAGTTTTCTTGTTTAATGTAAACTAAACCAAACATGATTGTAATGCACTAATCCACTCTGTCAGGAAGCTGTTTCTGCCCGAGCAATGACCTCCAGTGCAAATGTTTTTCTACAATATGTAATCTTGCCCTGTAGCTCCCCCTCAAGGAGGCACACTCTTTAGTAGAACTTCATTGCATTTGCATTCTTAAGTGTTTCATGCTGGTTATAACAATAAAAACTGATGTCAAACCCTAGCATTCCGCCAGTATACGCTATATCCCTTAAAACCTGCAAATTGCAATGCCCAGTGCTACATCTTGAACTTTGCTGACTTCTGATCTTGTTCATACCGACACCCTTTGTTTAATACCATATTGAGCAGCAACACCCTTCCACTTCATGGGCTCCCACTAAACCAACTTGCTTACAATGAACCATTTTTGGAGATGCTTCCGTGCAAACAGTTGGTTAATGAATATAATTGGACTTGGCAGTTGCAAACTGGGATTCCTTTTCTATTTCTCTAATTTACAGCTTGTAGCCTATCTCTAGTAGGCCTTTCCAAGAGATGGCAAGAGCGGTTGAGCCTAGAATCAGAATATTCCAGTAAAATAAAAATCTGGGCTATAGTACAGGTAAGAGATCCTTTATCCAGAAACCCATTATCCTAATTATGGAAAGGCCATCTCCCACAGACTCGATTTTATTCAAATGATTCAAAATTTTAAAAATGATTTCCTTTTTCTCTGTAATAATAAAAGAGTAGCTTGTACTTGATCCCAACTAAGATATAAATAATCCTTATTGGAAGCAAAACCAGCCTATTGGGTTTATTTATTGTTTACATGAGTTTCTAGTAGATTTAAGGTATGAAGATCCAAATTACAGAAAGATAAGTTATCCAGACCTGAGCATTCCGGATAACAGGTGTATTAAAATATGTAAACACATTGATATGCTTTGTTTGAATATTATAGATCAAAAATGCAAAAAGGTAGGGCTGTTGGTATAGAATAATCTATGTTATCTGAGACGGGACTATGCTGCTATTCTGGGGTCTACAAGCTTTAGGGGAAGGGCACTGGGCTCTAGATCATTTGTGTCTTTATAATATACTGTTTAGAGAGAGTGAGGAGTTCAATGCCCATAGGCCTGAACTAGGTTCCTCTAAAATCCAAAATCTGTTGGTGCTTGCTGGAAGTTCAACATCTTGTAAACCTTTGGTTACACTATGTGAGTTATTGAGTATATTACGGATGCCACTCATTCAAATGGCCCTATTTGGCTGATACCCAGACATCTATCAATTTATGCAAGAACTACTTCAGGCATTGATGTGTCCTCTCTCTGGTCTTCATAGGCACTAACATTTATTATTTGAACAATGTTGACAGGCTAACATGTGAAAGAAACAAGTGTTCGTTTAACTATGATCACACATACCAATTAAATAGCTTTTGTTGTGTTTTGCTAAAAAAAACTCTTGCCTATTCATATGTATTTGCCTTTTTCTCAGAAATGCATCTTTAGAGTGTCTGATAGCATTTTTTAGCTAAACCAGAATGTCAGTTTTTTGAGATTAGATCCATCTCTCACATACTTGAAATCACTCGTCAGTAAAATGTGACACTGTTGAATAATTACACTTCATAAGAAAAATAGTTTACATTTCTAAACAAGTAGATATATTGACATATGCACCATAGTTCTGCATTATGAGTAGGGTTGCCACCCGGCCGGTATCTTACTGGCCTGGCCGGTAAAAATGATGCTTCATACCAATGTTATTGATAGGAAAAATTGTCCCTACCACATACCTTAGGACAACAGTGAGAACAGTGAACTATAGTGGCTTGCGCCCTCTGCCACTCACTTGTATGTATGTTAAGGGGCAGGTGGGGTAGTGCCTACATGGTTTCCCTGCAGACCATATGAAGCTACACAATTGCCCTCTGCATTTATAAATATAGACAATGTCTATTTTGTACTTAAGTTGTCCTTTAAGAAGTCTTAACTGGCTAATGGCAACTTGTTGCTTGTCAAAGTCAACAGAGACCGTTCATGATATCACTGAAGAACATCAAAGGGCCAAAGTGCATTGTTTGCAAAGCATTAATGAAGAAGAAGATTTTAGCACCCCATGTACTCATCCCTTCAGTTATAGTAAACCAAAGCTTCCACGTCAATAGGCGTGATATTTATGTAGAAGTAGAAAATTTTTTAAAAAATCTGACACATATTTTGTACACAATAAGCTGATCTAATACGATGTTGGGTTAAAAGGTGGATAAAGAATTTAGGCTTTATAAATTTCTTTGTTCATGGCTGCCAATGCTCCAAATAACTCAGCTTTGGAAGCTGTGGAATAAATACACTGTATGATTGATTTCTAGGGGCACAAGGCTAAGGCTTACATACCAGATGCACTCTGACCAGGTATCTTCATTAAAGCAACTGTGACAGACAGATATTTGAAACAACTGCATTCTCAACAGTTCTCTAATATACATCACTAATGGCTTTCAGTGCTGGAATCTTACGAGAAATAAATTACTAATTGCACTGTATTTTGTGTCAGGAAGAAGAATAGACCTCAGAAATAGTCAGGTGCCCACGTTGAAAGGAGCTTCATATACCACAACCCCCTGGGCTATTCCTGCTCTTGTTTGATTGGCCCTCAGCTCAACCCATAGTTTTTTTTTCTCAGCTCCCACCTTACTAATAGATTCCTCATTGCTTTTGGCTGGCCTACCTGTAGGGACTCGCAAGTGTGTAAAATTACCTGCAGCAATACTGACAGAAAAATCCAGGTTTTATTTTAATAAATATATCTACAGTTTATATATTTATTATTGCTACCTTTAAAGAACAAGCATAAACACATGATGCATTCCAGTGTCAGCTCAAGGGTGGATCCTTGGTAATTTGAGTGAGATGTAGGGCGTTGTTCCTACTCAGTGCTTCACAGCTTGTTGTCTGCAGAGCATTACTAGTCTGCTTCTTCTTTGCAAAAAAAAGAGAACATCTATAAAACAAAGCTATTAAAAATGAGAATGAAAGATTTACAGCAGAGCCAGATATAAACACATTTTCTGTATTTTGGTCATTTGATGTACATTGTTTTTAAATTTTAACACATTTGTAAATTATTACATATCTCTCAGCCAATGAATCTCATTGAGAAAACTGACAGTCTTTTTTCGTGATGGGCGAATAAATTCGACGGACATGATTTCTCGGCAAAACTGTTGTGACAGCTGGTCAAAAAAAAGTTGCCTATTGACTTTAATGCATTTTGACCATATAACAATTGTTGCGAGTGAAAATTATTTTGACGCCCATTGACTTCAATGCGTTTTGCAAATGTCTCGCCGTTTGGCGCATTTCGCAGTAAATTCATAAATGGCACAGATTCGCCCATCACTACTTCTAAATCTGTTTTGATTTTTGTCTCCCCAATTTCACTTCACATTTTTTGATTGCTCTATATTTTATTCAGAAAATAGGACTTGAGTAATATGTAAAAAAAGACTTTTAAATACATATATGGTGAAAACTCTAAAAATGCAGGGGCGTAACTACAGAGAAATTTGACTTTGAGGCTGCAGAGGGGGTATAGGTGCCCCATGAGGCTATAATTCATATACGATCTCAATAAATATTGGTAAAACAGGTCAATCTCTAGACATTTTGGGGGACATATTACTGGACATATACATGGTGTGAGCAAAGGCCCTGACGATACTAATTGCCTGCACATATTGGATTTTTTATATATATATTTTTTTTTATTCTCATGGTAATAGAATGCTCCATGTAAAATAATCCTAAAGGGAATGGACGCAGTTGCAATGAGAAATGGCAGGGTGTAGTGGAGAAAAGATAAGAAATCAGTCCACCCTATCAATTGTGGTTACCACATTGCATGTAGATGATTATTTGTTCTTCATAAAGCCACTGTTTCAAATACATATTTAGTGGGCATAATAACAGTCAGTTACAGGCCTAATGGATTTTTGGTTCTGAGTTGAAGATTCAGCTGTTCGCCCAGTACATTCATGCAGGGACCACTAAAATATGTATGCTTGTGTACATCAGTTTAAAGCCACCAAAATGACCAATCACATTGCATTACTGTGTGGCCAGCTTAAAGTTCTGCTTTGGAATCAAGTGTAGACTTTCATATGACCGCATACATTAAACCACTCTTACGCCAAATGGCAATGGTAAAGTGAACCTCTGAAAGCCTAGTTCTAGGGGACAGAAGTTCGAAAACAACAAGATTCAAAGTTTTATTGTCATATGTACAGAGTACAGCGTACACCATACGCAATAAAATAAAGTTCCATTTGATCTAGATATATACAATAAAGTTACAAAAAGGTCTGTCTTCTTCTAAATACAGTAACGTTACAATAAGTCCTAATTTATTCCTTCTCCAAACTGTTAATTCTAAAACCTAAGACCGAGATTTTGTAACTGACATAATTATGAATATTTTGGACTCAGTGGGGCAATACTTTGATTTTTCAAGGGGCCGGCTAAATGCATTCTAGACCTAAGCTGGCCCCCTGCCCGTGTGTTATGCAACCACTGAACTATAATAAAGCAAGCTACTGAAAAAGTAAGTACTGTAACCCTCCATATTAAGGGAGTATGCTGTTTTAACTATGCATGCAGACTATTTGGGGTCAGGTCAATTAGGCTGAATTCTTTTGCTTCTCATCGGGTTTCAGCTTAATAATAACAAACATTTTATGGGAGTGTTGTTCCATTCATAGATTCCTTTACTAGATGTGATTGCATAATAAAGAAGGCTTAAAAGTGTGATAGTCATAGCAAAGGACAATATATCAGTTACATATGTCACAATATTGCTTCCCTGGCCAGTGTTGGGATTATGCACCATAACTGTGCCCTTGCTTCATGTGACTGACACTAAAGTCAAATTTTGTTATATGTCTGCCTTGATACAAAGCCTGGATACACGCTTACAAGAATCTATAAAAATGTAGCATACTTCACAGATTTATGATCAGCAAAACAGAGGCCAACCCTGTGTCCAAAACCACATAAAATTATGTAGCTAGAAAATGTATCCCTCAACGGTTCTCTTTAACAGAGGTCCATAATCTGGTCATGCCTTGGGCCTTTAGGGATTTTTGCGGCCCTGTTAGGAATGCTAAAATTCAGAAATGCAAAAAGAAAAAGAAGTCAGCACTCATCAGCTGGATCCAATATAATAAGGTGCATGTATTTGGCAGCCACTTCCACTCGAACTGAAGGCACAAGTTTTTCTTGGATCTGTCCAAGAAAATACCTTTTTTAATAAAGGCCTTTAAAGAAACCTTCCCGCATGGTGCTGCCTATTTAAAATTATGCACACAAGTTCTACCATGCACAGGCTTATAGAGAACATTCTGAGACAAGATGTACTACACTAAAATAGTTATACAGTGCCTTATGAGCCATCCAGCATCTTGGCATATAATGCATGGACAACATGCACCTACACAAAACCCAGGCACACCCAGCTTTATATATACAGATATACAGACAGGCACAAACACAGATGGACAGCTCTAGCCAAACAGAAGCACATAAACAGATGAACACTTCTGTGACGGGATGGGTACATGCACACAGTCCTAGCACAACCACAAATTCATGTAGTATAAATAAGCAGCAATAAAACTTGGCACACAATGGCCATGGTAATGATAATGAAAAAAAAAGGGGAAAAGACCCTTTCTCAGGAAAGGAAAAGTAAAAACAGAATGTGACATAGAAAACCAAAAATGGTGGCCAGATGTTCATGCAGTGTGCATATGGAGATTGAGCCAGCGCATGCGCTGCTTTGTTATGTCATAAACCTATAGGGTTTGTTGAAATATGAAAGAAGATGCAAAGGAAACAATGAGTGCAAATTCACTCCAATATCCAATCAGCAAATAGGTTTGATTCGTTTATTGCAATAAAAATAAAGAACGTGTTTTTTGGTCGCTATAAGTTTCTGATTTAAATATGATCCATTGTCAGTAAATCAGGTTTCCATATAGAACATCAAACATCTCAAAAACAGTGGTCGTAACCTTGCCATCGCTAGCTTTAACCCAAAAAATATCATAGGCCAAAAGATAATTTTTCTGTCCAAATTATCAGATACAGTTGACATCACTGATTGTTATGCTATCCCTGTAATCTTAGTTATTTCTCTTTGGGCCTTCCACTGGTAGAGAAAACCTTCAGATGACATATTTGCCACCTTAAATTCACAAAGTGACTTAACTCTGCTGTAAATTGGAGCAGAATTCCCTTGTGTCCACCACATCCAGAGGGATTTCTACAGGAGCTGATTGTAAACTTCTGCTACAATAGGGAAAAGAGAAACTTCTGCTACAACAGAGAAATAGTTATAGAGACTCAAAAGGAACTGGTCTTATTAATTTCCCATTATATATTTTGTGCAAAGAGAAATGCTCTCTGGCAGTCAAATTATCCACCACTTCTGGTGGCATAACTTCTTGACAAACCATCTCTCAGGCTTGGTAAGAAATGCCATACAAAGCATTTATTGTTTTGTAGATACAGATATGAGAACTGTTATCCAGAATGCTGGGGACCTGGGGGGTCTTTCTATAATTTGGATCTGCTAAAAAAACAATTTAAACATTCATTAAACCCAATAGGATTGTTTTGGCTTCAAAATAGAATAATCATCTCTTAGTTGAGTACAAGGTGTTGTATAATTATTATACAGAAAAAGGATATCATTTTTAAAAATGTGAATTATTTTATTAAAATGGTCGGTCCCATTTATTGAACCTTGATTTTTTCTGGTCAAGGTTTTTAGGGGGAAAACTCGCAGTTTTTATAGAATTCATCATACCCCAAAAGCTGCTAAAAATCTGAATCTGGAAATCCTCCATCTTCAAACTGTCAAGATCAAGTAGAAGTCAATGGCAGATGTCCCTGAAGTTTTTTCTTGATATTGTGATTTGCGCTGGCTAATTAAAAAAAATTGCATTTTCGTATGATACGAATTGACGCTTGGTGACATTTTGTCGCTCTGGTTTTTTTTCAAGAACAATTATTGATAAATGAGTTCAGTTTGTGGAAGGGAGTTAGGTTGACTTTGTTTTCAGAAAAAAATTATATAAGTTTGAGTTTTAGTAAATCAGCCATGGTGTCTATGTGAGATGATTTTCCTGTAATTCGGGGGTTTCTGGATGAGTTTCTGGATAATGGATCCCATACCTGTACATAACTGGTCCGTACAACATCTACAACAGGCACATAAAGAGAACATATGATATAAGGTATCTTTAGGAAGCTGGCTTCTAATTTGCTAGATTAAAAGACCCAGGTTGTTGACCTTTTCAATTATATAAATTAACAAGCTTTGCACAAGGACCAAAGTAACAGCAAATAAGAGATACACAAAAGCTGGACTTCAAACAGGTTGGACTGCAACTCTGATCTATATGTTGAATTTCTGTGCAGCAGTCAGTTATGGAATACTATGGTCCTGCTTTTATCTCTTAGAGACCTTCTTTGATTTTGGCTTTCTACAATACCCTTTTGAAATAGCAGGGACTGATCGAGGAATTGACCTTTGTTGATTTGTGGTCAAGCAGGACCTTATTCTTTTCAAACCTGCCCTAAAGATATCTGCCAGTCATGGTGTTATGACCTGCAACAATTCAACGTTTCAGGCCTGCTTCTGGCCCTTTTTCAAGTTGAAACGCAGGCGTGAAACGTTGTATTGTTTCTCATCATAAACCCATGTGCTAAATAAAAGCTTTTTAAACTTGAAATCTCTGAACGGAGCTGTGTCATATATTGGAGCTTAATTTTAGTTCCTTATCACAGCATAAATCCAGGTCACTTTTATTAGAAGCAACTAATCCTGCGTGTTCTTTGAGTGTGGGAGAAAATAACTGTACCCATGCAGGAATATGGCGGACATGCAAACTGTCTGTAACCTCTTGGTCCATTAGCTGCTGTTAAGTGCAGAATTCTGTATTTTACTCTCTAATATTTCAACAATTAATATGAAGATTTCAATTGGAATTAGGTTGTAATATTATGAGAAACTGATATATTGTATATAAAGTAAAGGTAGGTAGAAATGCTTTTTCTAACAGCAGGGCTCCAGCACAGGGCAGATTAAGGCGTGTGTGCAAGTGTGTGAAAAAACAGCCAAGCTTTGGGTGGGGATACAACGCTATTGAATGAACTTAATTACTATAAAGAAAAATCACCTCGCAAGCAAAATCCTGAATTGTACAGCAAGCTTTGTCCTGCCCCACCCTACAAGCTGCTCTCCACCCAGCAAGCCTTCCACACCCAAGAAAAACTCGGATTACAGAAACATGGTTATGGTTTGTCCAAATCCCCTACGGCAAGTGGTAGTGAACATGCCAGTATGCCTGGACTGGCAATTTGTGTATTCTGCTGATGTAAGATACCATAGACAGTCACTATTTATTGGGCTGGTGGGGGCTGTTTGAGCCTGTGTGTACTTAAAATGCCAGGTGTTTGGTGTATCCACAGTGTCTTTTTTAATACACCCCATTCCAAAACCAATGTTTGGACATGCACCGCAGAAAAGTACGGTAATAGCTAGAAGCAGCCAGTGCAGAATGTTAGCTCTGTTTCTCCTGCTCAAGAAGCCCAAGAAAGAGAAGACAAGCAACAGAGGAACAAGACATTTCAAGGTCTTATTGCACTTTACATATCAGCACATCAAAGAACACAACAACTTTCCCAACCACAGGCCCACAGAGTCCTCATTTTTGGGCCCCAGGTCATTGCAATGGCTGTCCTGTGCATAGTTCTACCCAGGCCTGGCAATCTGTGGTTTCTGGCAAATGCCAGATGGGCTGCTGTAAGATGCCATAGAAAGTTACTATCAATTGGGCTGGTGGGGGCTGTTTGGGCCTCTGTGTACTAGGAATGCCAGTGCCTATTCTCAATCCCAGTCCAGTCCTGGTACAGCCCTTTTGCACAGGCTGGACATAATCCATATATAATTTTGTTGCAGGGCTTTCACGGCAAAACCACAGGCATATGATATTTATATGCCACAACCTGAGTTTGACAAGGCTACTCAACTAAAACTCCCAGAATCTAGTACCAGTCTTTATATGCTCTTGATTAATGCTTGAAGTTGTAGTTTGAGACTGTAGGTTGGATGGCTCTGATAAGAACTATTACTGACACCATCTTGTATACTACACACGTACTCAGGGCAGCCATCAGGGGGGACAGGGGGGAGAGTTGTAGGGGGCCCCGAGGGTAAGGGGGGGCCCGGCCACGCCGCACTTTCTTGATTAGCTGGGCCCCCTGCTTTCTGAGAGCTGCTGACTTTGGGAAGGAAGGGCGGGAGCACAAGGGGAGGTATCTTCTGTCCATTACTTCCCCTTATTGGTCACTGAGTTTAAGTCCCAATTGAGCTGCTCAGAGATTGGATAGCTGAGGTTTGAACTTCTCCTCCAGCTCATCCAATCACCATGCAGCTTTACCAGGACTTGAAATTCTGTGACCAATAAGGAAAGAAATTGCTGTCACTGGAAGAAGATTCAGCCACCTGTGCTCCCCTCCTCCCTTCTGTAGTTGGCAGCTCACTGACAGCAGGTGGGCCACACTAATGAATTAAGTGTAACATGGCAGGGCCCCATGTGGTGTCCAATTTTCTTATTAAGTGGGGGGGGCGGCCACCAATATTTTTTAATGGGGGGCCTGACCACAAATGTTTTTTTTAATGTGGGCCTTGACCACCAATATTTTTTTATTAACATGTGGGAACCATAGCCATCAATGTTTTCTGTTTTTTTTTAGTGTGTGGTGGGGGGTGGACCTGTGGGGTGGGGAGGGTGGACCTGTAGGTGGGGCTTGTGGTGGGCACAGCCCAGGGGGCCCAGGAAATTTTTTCGTATGGGGACCTGTGATTTCTGATGTCGGTCCTGCACTTACTATCCCGCAGTTGCATCCCATTCCCATATGTTAATTTATTAATTCTCTTTCTCAATACAATGGGACCCAATAAAGGCTCAGGGTAGCAACTCCCTACTTGCACAACTTAGAACAGCGCTTTCCCTGCATAGAAGACAGGGCAGTTAGTGTATAAAATCAGCTCCTACTTGTTTGAGACCACTGAGGGCCTAGTTAATATCATAATAAACATTGTGCATACAATCAAATTATTATTCTTGTATTGCAGAAAACATTATTTTTGCACAGTTCTCAGACCATTTACCCAAAATATAAGGCACCTGGAGGTGTTTACTTTGGTATAAGTTTGACGTTGATATAGGCCTATGTTAAATTTTATGTATCTGAAATTGAAGTTGGCCAGTAGGAGTGAGCAAGGAGACCCACCATGTGAAAGGTGGAATATACAGGCTATTTTTTCCTGAAGGTATAGAGCAAGGGAGTAATCCACATTACCTTGCATGGGTGTGGTGAGGATTCCTCCCTGCACTAATTCAGTAAGGTTGTTCCCCTGCAGCACAGGGAGGGGTGTCAAGCTCTCCCAGAGTCTGCTTGCAGATCAGAGACGGCAGCTGGGAGCATTCCCACCACACCCAGACGCCATTCTCTCTGTACAGTGTGAAGCAGGACTTCTCATATCTAATACATATGTGCACCCTTAATGAGATGTATCTTCCCATCTGGGAGCCCCTGGCAGAAAGGGGACTTTACTTGGTGTCAG
This sequence comes from Xenopus petersii, assembly GCA_038501925.1. Lineage (NCBI taxonomy): Eukaryota > Metazoa > Chordata > Amphibia > Anura > Pipidae > Xenopus > Xenopus petersii. Next base: position 37,856,223 of record CM076674.1, read on the forward strand.
ATATTCAGGTAGATTATTATGGTTAACAAGGCTGAAAAATACTATAAGATTAATACGCCACTCTCATAAATTTTGAGGCAGAAAAATACCCTCAGTTTGTCTCAAAAACCCTAAAAATGCCCAATTCTAATTCTAAATAAATAAAATGTGTAATTAGCAGTTTATCATTCTAACATTTGATTTGCTGCAAAGGCATCCAATGCAATTAAGCCCTATCACTGGTCCGTAGCAAGGTATGAATTTACTAAAGGGACGTAAGTGCATCGTTTTCTCCTGCACGGACACAATTGGGTGCAATCCAAATAAAATACATTTCAACATGAGCAGCAGATATCCCTCTATGCAGATGCAGTAACAGACCAATAATAATTGATGGCGATGTAAGAGTAACCACCGGCATGGACTTTACATAAATACAGGTTTTGTATCACGGTTTTCCAAAATGCAGCCATGCAGCTCTTGTAAGTTGTCTTTAAGGCATAGGTCCCAAAATTTTTACCCCTATATTCTAATGTAAAAAGTCTCATTACACCATGGGTTGTAAGGTAAGGGCTGTGATTGGTTATTTCCTCCCTTATGTCAGCTTGCAGCAGTCTCTATTGGACAGTAAACGTGTGTATGCATGCTCCAAGACTTGCCTGAAAGACAGGAAATTAAAAATAAGCACCTGATTTACAACCATTGGGATTCACTTTTAGGGATGCACCGAATCCACTATTTGGGATTCAGCCGTATCCCCGAATCCTTCAGATTTGAATCAAAATCCTAATTTGCATATGCAACCAAATCTTGTCTGAATCCCGAACCAAATCCTGGATTCGGTGCGTCCCTAATTAATTTTGGTCGGGAACGGTGAGCATGTTTCTCACAAGCTATTGGTTTGGGGATCACTGGTTTAGGAGATCAAAATAGGAGCAGTTGCTAACCCCCTGCCACACAGTGGCACCCCACAAAACAACAGTTATATATAGAATGAGGGAAATAATTTGTTTAAAGGAATATTGTCATGGGAAAAAAAAATTTTTCAAAATGAATCAGTTAACAGTGCTGCTCCAGCAGAATTCTGCACTGAAATCCATTTCTCAAAAGAGCAAACAGATTTTTTTATATTCAATTTTGAAATCTGACATGGGGCTAGACATATTGTCAATTTCCCAGCTACCCCAAGTCATGTGACTTGTGCTCTGATAAACTTCAATCACTCTTTACTGCTGTACAGCAAGTGAAGGTGGCCATACACGGGCCGATAAAAGCTGCCGACAGACCGTGTCGGCAGCTTATTGGCCCGTGTATGGGGGCCCCCGACGGGCTTCCCCGATCGAGATCTGGCCGAAAGTCGGCCAGATCTCGATCGGATGGGGTTAAAAATCCCGTCGGATCACGGCCGCATCTGTTCGTTGATGCGGTCCAGCGATCCGACCACCCGTTTGTGAAAGCTAGGATCCGATCGTTGGGCCCTAGGGCCCACGATCGGATCTGACCGATATTGGAGGGAGATCTGCTCGTTTGGCGACATCGCCAAACGAGCAGATCTATCCATGTATGGCCACCTTTAGAGTGATTTCACCCCCTCCCTTTTCCCCCCAGCAGCCAAACAAAAGAACAATGGGAAGGTAACCAGATAGCAGCTCCCTAACACAAGATAACAGCTGCCTGGTAGATCTAAGAACAGCACTCAATAGTAAAAACCCATGTCCCACTGAGACACATTCAGTTACATTAAGAAGGAAAACAGCAGCCTGCCAGAAAGCATTTCTCTCCTAAAGTGCAGGCACAAGTCACATGACCAGGGGCAGCTGGGAAATTGACAAAATGTCTAGCCCCATGTCAGATTTCAAAATTGAATATAAAAAATCTGTTTGCTCTTTTGAGAAATGGATTTCAGTGCAGAATTCTGCTGGAGTAGCACTATTAACTGATGTGTTTTGAAAAAAAACATGTTTTCCGATGACAGTATCCCTTTAAGTAATGCAGAACCAGAGGATAACATTTCATATCTTGTTTCCCAATATGAAGCCTTTTAACTGTCCATCTCCCAGTACCTGCTTAGCTTTGGCCACTATACACACAGCCATGGATGCTGGCAGCTGTACTTTAAACATGGGCCACAGGTTTGACATCCCTCACATAAATTCTGAAAATATCAGACAGTTAATACACAATGATATTTTCTACCCACTGGGGCCCCCTGATGAGCCTACAGATCGTGCACATCTACTCTCAGCTTAACCGATACTATTAACAGGCCTTTTCCTCGCTCGGCTCCCATGTCAGCCCAAAGGTACAGCTAAGAAACAGGCCTGACATGTGTCAGCAAGCTGCAGGCCCGTCACACCCCTGACTCAAATACCTCTTAATTGTAACCTTGACTTCAGATCACAAGTATGAGAAATGTGCCTGGAATCAAACACTGCAGCAGTTTGGTTATGCAATGCCAACATTAAAAACCTGCTTGTTAAAAGCAACTAAAGTACACTTAACTGTATGAGTAAATGCAATAGGTATGCATCAGTATAGAAATCATTGTTTCCTATTCCTATTTAAACCATTGCTACGTTTACAACAGAAACCATAACATTCTCAAACTATTTGCTTTGTCCGCAATATCTAGGGGAATGTGGTTGCAGCCGACCTGGTGGTGGCACCCCTGGGTTAGATACTGTGGGTGGGATGCTATTAGTTATGTTTCAATTTACAGCTATTGAACTATAGCCCAAAGCATGCCCCAACAACCATACAGGCTGAAAGTAATAGTTCAATACCAGCTGTAGATAAGGATGTTTTACTTGCTTTATGCTCAATTTCATACAACTTCAGGTGGTTGGCATCTTTTAAAATTTTTGGGCCAGGATGGTAACCATTGATTTTGCATTTCCCAAGGACAGCTCTGTGGAGGATTATTATATGGTGTCTGTGTTTTACAGGTCAGTGGTGTTCAAGGTGACTAAATATGCTTTATGGGGTATATAGCGGACTAAAGTCTGATAATTGTTTTTTTCTCAATCTTTTTACTATTTCCATGCTAACAGACATACTGCCTAACTGACAATAGGTGCCTATGTCTGATTAAAAATGAGATTATTGCTCTGTAGCTCCAGAACCATCCCAGAATAAAGTTATATCAATCTGTACTTGTTCGTTATAGAACAGAAAAGGCAATGTGACTTTTAAACCACTAGGGGATGCAGAAAATGACATTTTGTCTTCTAATGGGTCCCCATTGGGTGCAGTAGGATAGAAGATACTTTGATTGTGATTTTAGTAGCATAAGTCAAGACTTACAGTACATGAAGCACAATTTGGGCCTGGATGTAAAAATATAGCTGCCTGAGAGATAGGACATCACAACCCTCAAGCCAAATCCAGCTGAGCAGGGCAGTGTAGTTGTATCGGCCACTCCAAGCCCTGTAAATCCTGAATAATATTGTCCATATTCAAAATATGTTAATATGGCAACTCTCTGCAAAGCATATTGTATGCATATAAGGAACTGTGACAAAATCTCACAAATACAAGTGGTGTTATTCACCAGCATGGTAAGCATATAATGCTAAAAAAAAAGAAAAAGTATGCAGTATGAAAGCAAAATTATTCAAATACACAAAACTGGAGAGGCAGTAAAAAAAAGTCACGTCAAGCCATTTAAAGTGACTGTGTGGGTTTTATTTTCATTTATTAACCTGCCACAGAGACCAGTTCAAGTGCAGCACTTATGTTAATTAACCCAATAAATCAGTTCCAAGACCAGAGGTAACACGGCACTCCAAACCGGTCTCACGTAAGCTTCTGAATAGCTAATGTAGCGCTTGAATGATGCTTTGCAACAGTTTAAGAGCCAAGGTGTAATGTACCTGTATGGCGAATATGGGCTATAATGTTCAGCTAATGGCTCTGGCATTACTGGTCCATCACTACATGTTTTGTGCTGACACCACCTCTGTTCTACAATTTGATTGGCTCTGCTATAACTTCTAACAATTCTCTCCCTGATAACGCCATGCTGATACTCATTAGCAAAGGTATAACTATGGAAGAAGCTGATCTTACAGGCTCAATATGGCACCAACTGATAAGAAGCTGCAATATATATTAATAAAAATGACTTATTCTGAAAGTTTAGGTAGAGATTCAAAACGAGCCCTGGCATTTTAAGTACACAGAGGCCCAATCAGCCATCACAGGCCCAATAAATAGTGACTGTCTATGATATCTCACAGCAGCCTCTCTGACATTTGCTAGAATCTACAGCAGTGATTTCCAACCAGTAGCTTGCAAGCATCATGTTGCCACCCAACCTCTTCGATGTTGATCTCAATGGCCCCAAAGCAGGTGCTTAATTTTTAATTCCTGGCTTGGAGGCAAGTTTTGGTTACAAAAAAACTGGGTGCCTCCATTACCGGCCAGTCAACATAGGGGCTACCAAATAGCCAATCACAGCCCTTATCCGGCACCCCAGGAACATTTTGCATGCTTTGTGTTGCTCCCCAATGTGTCTCATGGGTAAAACCCCTGATCTATAGGTTGCCTGTCTGTGGGGTCCAGTAGCTTCTGCTTATGCCCCTTCACAGTAACATGTAAAAGGTATGGCTGGTGGGAATAGTATGTACCTCTGCACAACCCTCAATTTAGTAACTGTCAGGATGATTGTCATATGATATTTGAAGCCTAGCCATCAATACAGAGCCTAACAATCCATAGAAACACTGACAGCCCTGTGTAAAATACACTCCTATGAATTGCAAGTAAAACATACTTGCATGCAGGTTAGGTTTCCTTTTTTTTACCACTAAAACACCAACGTGAATCCTTTAACAGAGAATGGCACCCCTCTTTACGTGTGATTTAAAAAAAAAAGCCAGAATTTGGTCAAGTTATTTAGGAAGCACAGGTAGTAAAGCCCCTTGCAGCCCATGCACTTTGTAGATTGGGTCACAGCATATATGCATTTTCTCTCATTCTGTTCAAGTCCATAGAAAGCTCTGCTGACAGGGGGTGTGTGGTCCTTAGGGTTGAAATATCTGCACATATTTCTGCATGCCTGAACCCTGTGCTGCTTAACACTCTCCCTACAAGCCTGCACTCGTACCTGTAAATTACCCGCAGGCTGTTTTTGGATTGTTCAGATTTAAAGCCTCGGAATCGGCACCCCTCCCTCCCCTGCAGTGTGTGAGTCAGAGCTGAGCACCTGGAATCTGGACAGAGTTGTGCTATGTCTCTTAGCTGAGTGCCAGCATCCACACCCTTTCATGTCGGAATCTTATTAGTCTGATGAGTCAGGACAGAACCTTTTGTAAAAAAAAGAAAAGGCTTCACTGGAGTCTAACCACCCCCCCCCCCCATTAAATTCACATACAAAAGGCTCTTAGAAGTTGAGAAGACTACAAGGGGTTGCATGCTACTCAAACCAAGTACAAAGCCCTGGAAATATGAGCAAAACACTGTTTTGCTATGAAATGCAATTTAAAGTGGATCCTTTACGGGGATCTGAATAGCCCCTTTTAGACATGATTGCTTGTCATAATCGCAGTACCCTTCCATTACAGTTCAGTGGTGCAGAAATTAATTGTTTGCTGGTTTCTGGCCTCATAGGAAAAGGGAATAATATTACTGACTCTGTAAGAACACAATGCTTCTAAATGAACTGTACTTATGGGCAGATATATAAAGAAGCCTGTAGCAGGCATATAATTGCTATAGGAGCTTTACACGCTATAGAAGAACAATTGTAGGCTAGCTGGGGATTCTGGGACTGATGACTTTGCATTAGAGTACAGCTGTAGGGGTATACAACTTTTGTGGTTCCTTAACACATAGAATGGGCAATATTTCCTGACAGAAATAGGAAAAGGGTGAAGCATGTTAATTCAAAGGTCAATGTATGGCTTCTAGCTGAGCTAAAATCACTGGGCCCATGCAGACCAAGCAACTGATCACTGCATGCTCTGGCTTTTCATTTTTTGCAAGTCGATTTGATCCCAAACATATTTGCCATGGCAGCTTTGCATATCAGATGGGCATTGAACTGCATGGCAATACCCGTGTGGCCTTAGCCATTTACAGTGTCTATTTTTTTAGTCTTAAATCGAAACAGTATATTATTGTGTGCAAGGCCCATGCATATTTGCATGTGAACCTTCCCATAAATATCTCAGCAAAGGTGCAGAGCAAAGTGAGTACCTTTATTTTCCTTTCATGACTATAGAATACAACAAATACCAATAAAAAAACACACCCATAATGGCATCTGAGTGCTAGTGTTCACAATAGAAAGAGGCTTGTATTCAAGGTTCTCTTGGATGAAGTGGCCACGTGCCTCCCCACCCAGGTTTTCACTATGTAAGTAGAAATCTCTGTTTGTGTTGGAGCAAAGGCAATACACACAGCCCTCTGCTGCACTTGCCTTACTGGAACCTCTACTCCTATTATAGTCATTCTGCACAAATATATGGTGAAAGTGTATTGAACTGCTTATCACTGACATGGAAGCAGACCCCTCCCCTTCCATTGGCAAGGCAAATACATGTTTGCCCTCGTGCTCAGCTATCAGTATTATCTTGGAAAGCCAAACATACACTCTACACATTGCTGATTCTACTTCTGAGAACAGATGGAGCAGGAGCCTTTATTAGCACTGCATATAATCTGGTTCTGGATGGTGCTTGGACCTGTTGGTTGCCCCTTTGTTGGCCATACATTCTGCACCATCTAGGCATGTATGGCAGCACAGGAGGTTGTTTTCAAAATACCTGTAATCCTGTTGGTTCTCAGATTAATCGTCCAAATGGATTCACTACATTGGCAGGTGCATGGTGCATCATCTGTAGCTTCTCTTCTTCATTTTCTGCAGTCTCAGTCCTTCAGACATTCAATAGAATGTGGGATACCAGGTGCATGGCCAATCTTGTAGTATGAGTCTGGATACCATGCAGGGCTGGTTGAGCCAAAGGCTAAAACCCACAAGCATTACACAGACCCAGTAGATGTCTGAATGACTTAGAGTTTAGGAATATGGTTTGTTAATTAAAACTCTCTGCAACCTCAGTGGCTGGAGGCTGTTGGTGGATGCTGGGAAGCTGTGGTTGACCAACAGCTGGAGGGCTGCAGTTCTGTACAACCTGCAGAGCCTATATGCTTCCCTTCTCAGAGGTTATTCCCCCCTACAATGACACACTGTTGCCCAGACATACATCTGTGGGGCAGACAAACTTGTTTTGCTCTGCTGCTGCTCTGAGACCCAAGGCCAGGGCTGCCATCCCTGCACATACACCTATAAAGACAAAGTAAATTTACAGATATAAGATTTACAAATAGCAGCTACCAGTTTTATGTCAACTCCCAGAATGCACTGATATCTGTATTAGAGCAGTATCCATTGTCTAGCCCTGGGCTAAAAGTACAATGTGTTGGACCCTTTTTTTAAAGCCCAACCTACAGCTTTAAACTCTCAGCATCTCTCAACAGCCTCCAGGGAATGCTGGAGATTGCAGGTTGGATAGCCCTGATATAAAGTGTTACTGTTGCAGCCCCTAAAATTAAATAAAACTATTGGGGGGGCAATATTTGTATAGACTGCTTATGCTTACATTCATACAGTCAGACAGTGGGGCCCAGAGCAGTGGCCCATGCTTGCGTCTCCCACATTGCTTGCAGAACCCAGGCAGCCTGCAAATCCCTGCCCTATATTCTATTTTATTCATTTGCTTTTGGTATCTGTATACCATTTTCCCCACACATATTCTTGTGGTATGAAAATGATAGAGAAAATGAATGGGCAGCTTTGCAGCAGAACATGCTTTTGCTGAGCACAAAGGTGGAATCTTTTGGGTGGTGCACCTTTCCCAGGTCTCTGTGGTAATACAAAACAAGGCAAGTCAGTGGGAGAGAAAGCTTGTGCCAATGACTACACACAGAGTGCTGTCTGGGCTGTTCTCCTAGGGTGGAGCTGATGTGCCCCAGGCGTTCCACCTTGGAAAATAGACAGAAATCTGAAACCTTTGCAGTACTACAGGTAACTGCAAAGCCATTCCAGCTTGTACTAGAATTTCCTAGTCTGATTGACCATCTACATGTGCATGTGGCCCCAGCAAGTCGGTTTGTGTTCATTCCTGCCAAATAGAAAATGGACTTTATTATAAAATGCTGTTGTTATATTCTTATCTCTAAATCTGCTTTGCACAGAGCACACATTGTTAAATAAATGTGACAACTCCACTGACCTAAGCTGGCAACTCACTATTGCTCCATGTATGGAGACCTTTAGACAGGCTGCCCAACAGATACATGGGCAAGAAATAGGGCATAGATCTACTGGGCAGGTTTGAAATCCAGTTGAGCAAGAACTACATTGGCACATTGATGCCAGTGGGGAGCTATTAGCCCCCAATTAAGATTCAAACTTCAGGGGGGCAACAATCAGAATCATGCAAAGGTGGCCCTGCATGTTGGTGGCTAAGTGGGGTTAAGATCCACTAAAAGTGGACTGGACTTAAACTTTTTGTCCTGCAAATGGTTGAGTAATTGGACCTGGAACACAGTATAGTATGTACAATATGCTGCTGTTCACTTAGTATACATGTATTAAGGGAACTGTTTTATTATTTATTAATTATTTTGAGATCACCACGTTCATCATCAAATGTTAAAAATGAATTAATGCATATTTGCAATAATCAATATATTAACTATGTCTGCACATAAATAGGTTACAACAAGTTATAAAGTGCATGTATTTATTTAAACAGGTTTGCTTGAGAATTCATCAACTTGCACATGAAAATTCATTATCAGGTTTATATGTATTAAGTTAGTGTTAAATACACCTAGAGTTCATTGGCAATTCATCAGTTACGTGCCATTAAATACAATCCTAGGAAAATTCATCAGTCCAAATTGATACTGTTAAAAACCACAAAAAAGGTAAATCATGGCCCAAGCTGTATCAGCTGTGTTGGGAAAGGAACCCATTTCACATTACCCATTAAAGGAGAAGGAAAGGTTAAAACGAAGTAAGCCTTATCAGAAAGGTCAACCTAAATATACCAGTAAACCCTCAAAGTAATGCTGCTCTGAGTCCCCTCTCAAAAGAAACACCTCATTTCTTTCCTTTATTGTGTACACATGGGTTTCTGTATCAGACTTCCTGCCTTCATCTTAAACCTCCTTGCCCTGGGCGTGAGCATGCTCAGTTTGCTCCTCTCCCCCCCCCCCTTCTCTGCTGTAATTTGAGCCCAGAGCTATAAGTGAGCAGGGAGAGACTAGGGCAGGAAGTGATGTCAGACCAAGCTAATACTGCAGCTGCTATCCTAAACAAACAGAGAGCTTCTAGAGCTTTTTACTCAGGTATTGTAAAGCATTCTGCATAATAAATATAACATTATAGCTTGCACTATTGCAGCTAATCTATTGGCAATAAAATGCCTCCATAGCTTTCCTTCTCCTTTAAAGTCAATTTGGGAGTGGGACTCCCGTTATTGCTGGTTATTTTAAGGATGAAAAAGTGTTATTAGCAGTTCCATTGAACAATCCAAATAACTTATGTGCAATCAGTAATGCCGTATTGGATGCCGTATTGGTTTGGGAAACAAGAGGCAGTTGTAATTTGTGTAGTCTTTTACCAGACTTTTTAATCCGTCTTACACTGAGCACAGGTGCTGCACTTTCCTCCATAAGTATATTTGCCCCATACTTTACCCCGTTCTTAGGGCACGCTGTGGTCGATCACATTGACTGTTTCTGCAATTTCACTTCTCTCAAAGACATGTAGGCCTACCCTTTAGAAAGCCATAAGCACAGGGCTACTTGCATCCACCAGAGCTGCCTTCTGCACCTAAATCTGGTGTGAAGTGCAGAACGGAGATATTCTCTGGGCCAAGTGCTCACTGAATGGTTGGGCATATTAGAATCTCTACTTTTTTAGCTTCTAGGCTACTGCCAGTGTTGTAATCGTTGCCTATAATTTGCTGTCCTCTAGTGTTTGCCTGTGGATAATGCTAATATTGACTTTTTTATGAATGCAGTGAATAGTGCACATTGGGGAGTAAATCTCTGTACTGCTGCCCCTGCTGCAAGTATCACTAATGGTGCTCATTTACATTGGACTTGCAGCAGGGCCAGTGTGATGATCTGCAATGTACAGAGCACAGTCTGAATGGCAAGTTAGGCAATTGGTTGACCCATGTGGCTCCCCGTAAACGTCTCTCATGAACACAGCCCTGTATAGACCTTCTGCGATTCTGTTAAGTGCAGGGTAGGCTGCAAATATGGTGGTGTGGTTGCTATGAGCATGCATGGGCACAAGTGAAGGCTAATGAATGGTTTCTGGGAAATGTAATTTAACAACAGCAGGAGCGCTACAGGTTGTTTCATATATTTATATAATGAGCCCCTTAACCCTCTCTACCCACAACCCAGCCCAAAATATTTTGCCGTGACCATCACTTAAACTAAAGCAACCAAAACCACTATAAGTGGGCATTAACACAGATTTGATGTTAAATTGGAGTAAAATGTTCATTTATGCCAGACAATCATTAAACAACAAACGCACATTGTCTGAATGGCAAAAGCAAAAAATTCCAATAAAATGTTGAAGTATACAAAGTATACATGTGACACCTGCTGGTGGTTTGATATTATTATATATCCCATTCCTCACCAGTTTTCCGAATGGCAAGTGGTGGGGGTTGGGAGGAAAGGTGGAGAAAGGTGGATGTGGGGGGTAGTACAGTGACAGCCTGGGGCTTGTCTTGGGCACCAGAAGCTTTTGACTCTGGTTTGAGCTCTGGTTTTTGGGTTTAAACCCAGAACATTCATGAAATTACCCAGATAAAAAGTTATTATAAAAGCAGACTCAAGGTTCATCTGTACAGGTAACACTTATGATCCCTTGTTTGGGGGGAACTGAAAATTTGCTGAGCTGAAAAATCAGTAAAAGATTGAGCTTAAAGGGGTTGTTCACCTGTCCGTTAACATTAAGTATGATGATATTCTTGACAAGTTGCCATTAGTTTTTATTTTTGAGTTTTTGAGTTATTTGGCATTTTATTCAGTAGCTCTTCAGTTTGCTGTTTCAGGAATTTGGTTGCTAGGGTCTGTGTTATTCTATAAACTGCCACTGATCAGAACTTCAGACTTTTATTCAGAGTGCTTTTTAGTTAGGGTTGCCACCTTTTCTGGAAAAAAATACCAGCCTTCCTATATACTGTATTTATCTTTTTTCCCTATTAATAACATTGGGATCAAACATAATTTTTACCAACCAGGCCTGTAAAATACCAGCCAAGTGACAACCCTACTTGTAGTACACAGCAGTTGAGCGTCATGCTGTATTTTAGTTCCTGAACCAACAAAATGGCAAACAGTAAAAACAGCAGAAACAACTGAAGCCCTCTAGTGGCTGGAGGTAAAACACACCACATCTTCCCCTTTCAGCCTGTGAAAATAAGAAGGATGAATAGAAAGAAGTACTGTAACATTAACAAATATAACATGCATACAAATTTTCAAAGTATGACTGAAGGTGTCAGGGAGTCAGAGTCTAAAATAAGAACCTTAGTACAGTTCAATTAGACAGAATGAAGTTACTTCATGGCTGTCTCGCTCTTGGCTGTTGCTTGACAGATTTCCTGTGGCAGTCTCTTGTGATGTACTATTATTGGTTTCACTGACCTGGGCAGAAGGTACTTGTTCCTCTGGAATTTGTAAAAGATGTCTGCGATTTGTATGCAGCCCCTGCCCTGTATCTGTACAAACCACATATGACCTTGGGCTCAGTCTGTGAATCACATTAGCGGCACTTCCCAAGATTTGGAATTTTGAATGCAAACTCTACTATTGTCACTCAAAGGTGGACGTTCTCTGGAATGTTTGGCATGAGATTCATTTCACTTAATTTTAAAATTGAGCTTTTTTCACACCACTTATCATCTTGGTATGGTGGCCATGGTAGAGTGGTCGGAACACTAGTAACTCTGATGGCCAAACAGAAGTTCTGCTAGAGATTTTCCACAGCTTTGTGGAGCTGCACAGTAACCCATCAATACCTTCTGGTCTTCCTTAGATTCCCATGCATTTTTCAGTGTAGTTTTTAGTAAAGTACTCCTGCTTCTGCCAATCCATTTCCCTCAGGATGCCCTGGACTTGAGGTCTGATGTAGAGATGTCGCGAACTGTTCGCCGGCGAACTTGTTCGCGCGAACATCGGGTGTTCGCGCTCGCCGGAAGTTCGCGAACGTCGCGCGACGTTCGCCATTTTGGGTTCGCCATTGTTGGCGCTTTTTTTTGCCCTCTCACCCCAGACCAGCAGGTACATGGCAGCCAATCAGGAAGCTCTCCCCTGGACCACTCCCCTTCCCTATAAAAACCGAAGCCCTGCAGCTTTTTTTCACTCTGCCTGTGTGTGCTGAAGAGATAGTGTAGGGAGAGAGCTGCTGCCTGTTAGTGATTTCAGGGACAGTTGAAAGTTTGCTGGCTAGTAATCGTTTTGATACTGCTCTGTTATTGGAGGGACAGAAGTCTGCAGGGGTTTGAGGGACATTTAAGCTTAGGTAGCTTTGCTGGCTAGTAATCTACCTTCTACTGCAGTGCTCTGTATGTAGCTGCAGTGGGCAGCTGTCCTGCTTCTGATCTCATCTGCTGACTGCTGCAATAGCAATAGTCCTTGTAAGGACTGCTTTTATTTATTTTTTTGTTGTTTTACTACTACTACTACTACTACTACTACTATAAGAGCCCAGTGCTATTAGTCTAGCAGTGTTGGGGAGTGGGACTGGTGTGCTAATCTGCTGCTCCTAGTAGTTCAGCAGCACCAACTTTAATTTTTTTTTATTTAACTTTTTTTTATTTTACTACCGCTGTAGTAGTGTATAAGTTGACCTTTTAGGCATTATTTGCCCTGTAGGCATTTTTTGCCCAGTGTGTTATTCAACCAACTGCTATCTAGCTGTGTGACCATGTTCACATTCTGTCTAAATATCCATAATATTACCGTCTCCAGAAAAAACACCGGAGTGACTTTTTTCAAGCAGCCATAATAAATTTTACGTAATCCGTATCCATCGCTGTAGTAGTGTATAAGTTGACCTTTTAGGCATTATTTGCCCTGTAGGCATTTTTTGCCCAGTGTGTTATTCAACCAACTGCTATCTAGCTGTGTGCCCGTGTTCACATTCTGTCTAAATATCCATAATATTACCGTCTCCAGAAAAAACACCGGAGTGACTTTTTTCAAGCAGCCATAATAAATTTTACGTAATCCGTATCCATCGCTGTAGTAGTGTATAAGTTGACCTTTTAGGCATTATTTGCCCTGTAGGCATTTTTTGCCCAGTGTGTTATTCAACCAACTGCTATCTAGCTGTGTGCCCGTGTTCACATTCTGTCTAAATATCCATAATATTACCGTCTCCAGAAAAAACACCGGAGTGACTTTTTTCAAGCAGCCATAATAAATTTTACGTAATCCGTATCCATCGCTGTAGTAGTGTATAAGTTGACCTTTTAGGCATTATTTGCCCTGTAGGCATTTTTTGCCCAGTGTGTTATTCAACCAACTGCTATCTAGCTGTGTGACCGTGTTCACATTCTGTCTAAATATCCATAATATTACCGTCTCCAGAAAAAACACCGGAGTGACTTTTTTTCAAGCAGCATTCTTATATTTTACGTAATCCGTATCCACCGCTGTGTATACGTTGACCTTGTAGGCATTATTTGCCCTGTAGGCATTTTTTGCCCAGTGTGTTATTCAACCAACTGCTATCTAGCTGTGTGACCGTGTTCTCATTCTGTCTAAATATCCATAATATTACCGTCTCCAGAAAAAACACCGGAGTGACTTTTTTTCAAGCAGCATTCTTATATTTTACGTAATCCGTATCCACCGCTGTGTATACGTTGACCTTGTAGGCATTATTTGCCCTGTAGGCATTTTTTGCCCAGTGTGTTATTCAACCAACTGCTATCTAGCTGTGTGACCGTGTTCTCATTCTGTCTAAATATCCATAATATTACCGTCTCCAGAAAAAACACCGGAGTGACTTTTTTTCAAGCAGCATTCTTATATTTTACGTAATCCGTATCCACCGCTGTGTATACGTTGACCTTGTAGGCATTATTTGCACAGTGTTTTCTTCAAACCGCCATCTAGCTGTGTGAGCTTGTTCACATTTTGTCTAAATATTGATAATATTATCGTCTCTAGAAAAACCACTTGAGTTACTTTTTTTCAAGCAGCATTCATATATTTTACGTAATCCGTATCCACCGCTGTAGTAGTGTATACGTTGATCTTGTAGGCATTATTTGCACACTGTTTTCTTCAAACTGCCATCTAGCTGTGTGTATTATCGTTTCCAGAAAAACCAACTGAGTTTTTGTTGTTGTTGTTTTTTTAAAAATAATGCCAGGCAAAGGCAGGCCGCCACGCAGAGGCCGTGCTAGGGGCCGTGCTGCTATGCAATCCTGTGGCCCTAGCAAATTGCCCAGTTTTAAAAAGCCAATGACCCTGAACTCCCAAAATGCTGAAGAGGTAGTTGACTGGCTTACACAGCACACCCCATCCTCTACCGTTTCTAACTTTACCACAACATCCTCCTCATCCTCCACTGCTATGGCCACCCCACGTAACACTTCCTCCACCACCGGTGCCCCTTCTTCACTGGAGTCAGAGGAGTTATTTTCCCATGAGTTTCTTGAACTGAGTAATGCGCAACCATTATTGGCAGAAGAAGATGAAGGAGATGAGGACGTTACACCAGATTTAATTCTGGCAGAGAACACGACAGAGATGGACATAATGATGAGTGATGAGGAGGAGGAGGAGGTCCCCGCTGCTGCTTCCTTCTGTGATGTGTCAGAAGAAATTGATGCATCTGAGGAGAATGATGATGAGGAGATTGATGTTTTGTGGGTGCCTAGTAGAAGAGAGCAAGAGGAGGGTAGTTCAGATGGAGAGACGGAGAGTCAGAGAGGCAGTAGGAGAATAAGACTTAGAAGAAGCAGGGAGGCCAGCCCGCAGGGATCAGTAGGGCAACAACATGTATCGGCACCTGTGTTCAGCCGGCCAACGCACCCGCCATTGCCGCCAATGCCGCCAACTTCTACTGTTACCGCCAGATCGCACACTTCCAAAAAGTCAGCAGTGTGGGATTTTTTTAATGTGTGTGCCTCTGACAAAAGCATTGTAATTTGCAATGAGTGCAGTCAGAAACTGAGCCTTGGTAAGCCCAACAGCCACATAGGTACAACTTCTATGCGAAGGCACATGAGCGGCAAGCACAAAGCACTTTGGGAGCAACACCTCAAAGGCAACAGGCAAACTAAAAGCCACACTCCTTCTGGTCCAGCATCTTACTGCTCTACCTCTGCTCTCCTTGACCCATCTGAACCACCCTCCACTCCGCCTTCCACCTTGACCACCTGTTCCCATTCCCAGTCATCTGCCACCAGCCAAGTTTCTGTGAAGGCCATGTTTGAGCGTAAGAAGCCAATGTCTGACTGTCACCCCCTTGCCCGGCGTCTGACAGCTGGCTTGTCTGCACTCTTAGCCCGCCAGCTTTTACCATACCAGCTGGTGGACTCTGAGGCCTTCCGCAAATTTGTAGCAATTGGGACACCGCAGTGGAAGGTACCCAGCCGCAATTTTTTTTCTAAAAAGGGAATACCACACCTGTACCAACATGTGCAGAGCCAAGTTACCGCATCTCTGTCACTTAGTGTTGGGCCAAAGGTCCATATGACTACTGACGCATGGTCCTCCAAGCATGGTCAGGGCAGGTATGTCACCTACACTGCCCACTGGGTGAACTTGGTAATGGCTGGGAATGGGAAGCAGGGAATGGGTAGCTCAACAACAACAACAACAGTGGAGTTGGTGTCACCGCCACGGATTGCACGCGGTTCTGCCACCACCTCTACTCCTCCATCGCTCTCTACCTCGTCTTCTTCCTCTTCTTCTTCTTACTCTGCTGCTGGGTCCTCCTTCTCCTCCTCCACACCTGTGCACCCCCAGCTCCCCCTAGGCTATTCGACGTGCCAGGTACGCCGTTGTCACGCTGTCTTGGGGATGACGTGCCTGGAAAGCAAAAACCATACCGGATCTGTACTCCTGTCATCTCTGCAGTCACAGGCCGATCGGTGGCTGACCCCACACCAACTGCAGATCGGAAAAGTGGTGTGTGACAATGGAAGCAATCTGTTGGCAGCGTTGAGACTGGGAAATTTAACACATGTGCCCTGCATGGCACATGTGTTAAATTTAATAGTCCAACGTTTTGTCTCCAAGTACCCAGGATTCCAGGACGTTCTCACCCAGTCCAGAAAGGTGTCGGCCCATTTCAGACGTTCCTACACAGCCATGGCACGCCTTGCTGACATTCAGCAGCGCTACAACATGCCAGTCAGGCGTTTGATTTCTGACAGCCAGACTCGCTGGAATTCAACGCTCCTTATGTTGGAACGTCTGCTGCAACAACAAAGGGCCGTCAACGAGTACCTTTTTGAACTGGGTGGTAGGACTGGATCTGCAGAGCTGGGGATTTTTTTCCCCCGTTACTGGGTGCTTATGCGCGATGCCTGCAGGCTCATGCGACCTTTTGAAGAGGTGACAAATATGGTCAGTCGCACCGAAGGCACCATCAGCGACCTAATACCCTTCGCTTTCTTCCTGGAGCGTGCCGTGCGACGAGTGACAGATGAGGCTGTAGACCAGCGTGACGAGGAGCTGGAAGCGCACGATTTATGGTCGCAATCACCAGGACGAACCCAGGCACCTGCTGCAACGCAGGGAGAGGTGCCAGAAGTGGAGTCAGAGGAGGAAGGTGGCTTTGTGGAGGAGGAGGAGGAGGACCAACAGGAGCAGGCTTCCCAGGGGGCTAGTGGTGACCTTTTGGGGACCCCTGGTCTTGTACGTGGCTGGGGGGAGGAGACCGTGGATGATGCAGTCCTTGATAATGAGGAAGCGGAGATGGATAGCTCTGCATCCAACCTTGTGAGAATGGGGTCTTTCATGCTGGCATGCCTGTTGAAGGACCCCCGTATCAAGAGGCTTAAGGAGAAGGACCTGTACTGGGTCGCAACGCTACTAGACCCTCGGTACAAGCATAAAGTGGCAGAAATGTTACCAACATACCACAAGTCCGAAAAGATGCGGCATTTACAAACCAGCCTGCAAAACATGTTGTACAATGCTTTTAAGGGTGATGTCACTTCAGGAACTCATCAACATTCCAGGGGCAGAGGTGCCAGTAATCCTGCCACGAGCACACCTGCAAGGACAAAGCCCTTTGGCCGGTCTGTAACATCAGACATGCAAATGTTTTTCTGTCCAAGGCAGCGCCACAACCCTTCTGGATCCACCCTCAAAGAACGCCTCGACCGGCAGGTAGCGGACTACCTGGCATTAACTGCAGATATCGACACTCTGAGGAGCGATGAACCCCTGGACTACTGGGTGCGCAGGCTTGATCTGTGGCCAGAGCTGTCACAATTTGCCATGAACCTCTTGTCTTGCCCAGCCTCAAGTGTGCTCTCAGAAAGGACCTTCAGTGCAGCAGGAGGGATTGTAACTGAGAAGAGAACTCGCCTAGGTCACAAAAGTGTCGATTACCTGACCTTTATTAAAATGAATGAGGGGTGGATCTCGGAGGGTTACTGCACGCCGGAAGACTTGTTCTGACTTCTATGCAGCTGTCCTTCTCTTCAAGCCTCATGACTCCACACACAGCTGTCCTTTAGCGTCCTCCTCCCTCCGCCACCGTTACAAACTAGGGTGCAAACCCTACTGGTTTAATTTTTTCTGGCCTCTGTGCTTCAGTGGCTGCGTCCAAAAAAACGGGGCAAACAATGTCTACAAGGTCAACGTATGGCGAAAAATTACTATTTTCAGCATTTATATGGCATATTTTTTCTGGCAACTGTGCTTCAGTGGCTGCGTCCAAAAAAATGCATATTTTCTGCATTTATATGGCATAATTTTTCTGGCCTCTGTGCTTCAGTGGCTGCAACCAAAAAAATGCATATTTTGTCCATTTATATGGCATAATTTTTCTAGCCTCTGTGCTTCAGTGGCTGCAACCAAAAAAATGCATATTTTCTCCATTTATATGGCATAATTTTTCTAGCCTCTGTGCTTCAGTGGCTGCAACCAAAAAAATGCATATTTTCTCCATTTATATGGCATAATTTTTCTGGCCTCTGTGCTTCAGTGGCTGCAACCAAAAAAATTTATATTTTCAGCATTTATATGGCATAATTTTTCTGTCAACTGTGCTTCAGTGGCTGCGACCAAAAAAATGCATATTTTCTGCATTTATATGGCATAATTTTTCTGGCCTCTGTGCTTCAGTGGCTGCAACCAAAAAAATTTATATTTTCAGCATTTATATGGCATAATTTTTCTGGCAACTGTGCTTCAGTGGCTGCGACCAAAAAAATGACTATTTTCAGCATTTATATGGCATATTTTTTCTGGCCTCTGTGCTTCAGTGGCTGCGGCCAAAAAAACTGGGCAAACAATGCCTACAAGGTCAACGACGTTGACCTTGTAGGCATTGTTTGCCCAGTTTTTTTGGCCGCAGCCACTGAAGCACAGAGGCCAGAAAAAATATGCCACATAAATGCTGAAAATAGTCATTTTTTGCCATACGTTGACTCAACGTATATGGCAAAAAATGGCTATTTTCAGCATTTATATGGCATATTTTTTCTGGCAACTGTGCTTCAGTGGCTGCGTCCAAAAAAACTGGGCAAACAATGTCTACAAGGTCAACGTATGGCGAAAAATTACTATTTTAAGCATTTATATGGCATATTTTTTCTGGCAACTGTGCTTCAGTGGCTGCGTCCAAAAAAAACTGGGCAAACAATGTCTACAAGGTCAACGTATGGCGAAAAATGACTATTTTCAGCATTTATATGGCATATTTTTTCTGGCAACTGTGCTTCAGTGGCTGCGTCCAAAAAAACTGGGCAAACAATGCCTACAAGGGCAACGTATGGCAGTTGTTTAAAGAGAACAGTAGATTACTAGCCAGCAAAGCTACCTAAGCTAAAATGTCCCTCAAATCCCTGCAGACTTCTGTCCCTCCAATACAGAGCAGTATCAAGCAGATTACTAGCCAGCAAACTTACTATCATCTGTCCCTGAAATCACTAACAGCTCTCCCCCTACACTATCTCTTCCAAGCACACACAGGCAGATTTTTCAGATACATTTTTGCCCTTGATCCCCCTCTGGCATGCCACTGTCCAGGTCGTTGCACCCTTTAAACAACTTTAAAATCATTTTTCTGGCCAGAAATGTCTTTTTTAGATGTTAAAGTTCGCCTTCCCATTGAAGTCTATGGGGTTCGCGAACCGTTCGCGAACCGCTCGCATTTTTGCGCAAGTTCGCGAATATGTTCGCGAACTTTTTTTCCGACGTTCGCTACATCCCTAGTCTGATGTATGAATTCATATGTGGACTCGAAATCCTTGAATAAACTGCAGGCAATTTGAGAGCTATTAACAGTGACAACAAATCTAGGCAGGCCCAGATTTGTGGTGAGGCCACAAAAGCCCGGGCCTAGGGCACAAGACAGTAGGGGCGGCATGCCGCCCAGCCCTATTCTAAGAGGTGCTAATCACTAGCATTTTGGCAGAGGGTTGCATGCGTGATGGGCGTTTGGTACCCTACGGTGTGACGTTGCCTGGCGCCAGGACCCTGAGGCGTGAAGTGGACTCGAGACGGCGAAAACAGGAATCCGGGCCTGAATCTAAGTATACCATGTATAACTATACTTGACTTAGTGTGCTTGCTTACCTCTTCAGCTTGTAAATCTTGTAGCTTTGCCAGTTCAGGATAGTTTGAGAAGTAGTCCATAACTGATAGATAATAGTGTCCCCTGAAAGTGAAAATATCCATACCAATTTTACAAGGAGACACTGGATAGTCTTTATCAAGATAAGGTACCTTTGATTGTTTATTGTGATACTTTTGGCAAGCCTGACAACGACTGATAAATTGCACAATATTTTCATTCATGGTTGGCCAGTAAAGGCATGTGCAAGCTCTCCTTTTAACTTTCTCTATTCCTACATGCCCTTCATAAAGCCTTGATAAAATCAATTTGATAATTGATGAGGGAATAACAATTACAGAGTCTTGGAGCAGGACACCGTTGACTTCAGAGAATTTGTGAAGATATTGTAGGTATGCAACAGGAACACCTGATGCTGCATTAATATTCTCAATGGCATGCATGTATTTCATCTTGTTCTGTAGCTTTGGCTATTTGAGACCACAGGGCATGACTTACTCTGGAAGTTGTCTTAACTAAATTCTCATGTGCAGAAATGTCATCAGTGAAGGTATTTTCTGAAGTGTTTCCAGTTAAATACACACAGGATAGTGTGACTGCTACCACCAAGTTCTTACCTGACTTATAGTGCAAAACAAAGTTGTATCGCTGAAGCCATGACCTTTTGCACAATAGTAATAAGTGGCTTGTGATCAGTCTCTGCTTGAAACTCAAGACCATTCAAATATTCAATACATATTTTACAGCTTAATACAAATGGAAGGGTTGCTTTTCTGTGTTCTGTTGAAGTCAGTGCTCTGGATGCTGTGATGTTTGGGGGATCACAGCGGGGTTCTTTCACCAAACATGCAGGCCACTCCACGTTAAAGGAAACATTTAGTTTATTTTCTTCAGTTCAAATAAATCTCTCACAGACAAGCAGTGGCATAAAAAATCAAAACAGCTTCAATTCAGCAACAAAATAAGTCCCAACAAAAGAGCCATGTACTTGCCCAGAAAACTTGCAGTGTCCAGTCTGCCGGGAGTGAACTCCCTAGTCTTTTAGAAAGGAATTTTTCTCCAACTCCACAGTGAGTAGCCACACATGAAAAAAACCAAACTTTTCAGTATATCACAGCAGTGAGTTTCCACCTCTGAGAAAACACTCCCCACCTCTTTCACCTGCTGCTCACCTCCATTAAACACCCCTTGGATGTCCAGCCCACCTCTGGCTGGTTAACCCATGGTGTCTTTTAAAGAGGTAATTTTAAAACCTAAAGAATGGGGATATATATCGGTCATCTACAATATATCCCCCCCAGCTTCTACATATCCCCCCCTCTGCCTCAACCCAGGGGAGGTGGAGGCACCAGAAGAGCCCAAACAATGGACTCGGGAAAGAGCATCAGCATTCAGGTGCTGTTTTCCGGGTCTGTGCTCTACCCTAAACTTGAACTCCTGGAGTGCCAAGAACCACCGTGTTACTCTGGCATTTGCCACTTTTTTCTGCTTCATCCATGTGAGTGGGGCATGATCAGAAACCAGCCTGAACCTTCTACCTAAAAGGTAATAACGGAGCGAGTCCAAGGCCCACTTGATGGCCAAGCATTCTCGCTCAACTATTGCAGTTTTTCTCTGCTGAAGTCAACTTTCTACTGAGGAACACCACGGGATGCTCTTCCCCATTAATGACCTGAGAGAGTACCGCTCCCAAACCTACATCTGAAGCATCGGTCTGGACAATAAACTCCTTGGAGAAATCTGGAGCCACCAAGATGGGGTGATTACAAAGTGCGGACTTGAGCTCCAGAAAGGCCTTTTCAGCATCAGTGTTCCACTCAATCATAATTGACTTACGACCTTTGGTCAGGTCTGTTAATGGAGCAGCTATAGTGGCAAAATCGGGGACAAACCTACGGTAGTACCCAACTATTCCCAGGAAGGCTCGTACCTGTTTTTTTGTTTTAGGGTGGGGCCAGTTCTGGACTGCATCTATTTTATTTAACTGGGGTTTTACTAGCCCTCTTCCAACGATGTACCCAAGGTACCTTGCCTCTTCCATACCTAGGGCACACTTTTCTGGGTTCACTGTGAATCCTCCCTCTCTCAAGGAGTCAAGAACTGCCTGGACTTTAGGCAAATGGGACTCCCAGTCCCTGCTAAAGATGACAATGTCATCCAGGTAAACGGAGGTGTACCTGTGATGGGACCTCAAAAGCTTGTCCATTGCCCTTTGGAACGTAGCGGGCGCTGTTTGTAAACCAAAGGGCATTCTCCTATATTGAAAATGGCCATCTGGAGTGGAAAATGCAGTTTTCTCCCTTGCTGCCTGAGTTAGGGGTATTTGCCAATACCCTTTTGTGAGGTCCAAAGTGGTGATATACCGGGCAGGACCCAACCTCTCTATAAGTTCGTCCACCCGGGGCATGGGATAGGCATCAAATTTGGAAATTTCGTTGAGTTTTCGGAAATCATTGCAGAATCGCAGAGTACCGTTGGGCTTTGGTACCAACACAATAGGACTCGACCATTCACTCTGTGACTCTTCAATAACTCCTAATTCCAACATTTTTTTTACCTCCTCTGAGACAGCCTTCCAGCGAGCCTCTGGAATACGGTAAGGCTTTAGACACACCTTTACTCCCGGCTCTGTAATTACGTCATGCTCTATGACATTAGTGATCCCAGGCAAATCAGAAAAAATATCTTTGTTTCTCTGCAGAAACTCCCTGACTTGCTGGGTCTGAGCTTTTGACAACGCTGTTGCCACGCGGACACTGTCAGCACCAACCTGAGACTCAAGTTTCCCACTAGCCAGTGCCGAAACTGGTTCTCTATCCCTCCAAGGCTTTAACAAATTTATGTGATAGATTTGGTAGGGCTTTCTCTTACCAGGTTGGTGAACCTTATAGTTCACCTCACCCACTTTTTCTACAATTTCAAATGGGCCCTGCCACCTGGCCAAGAATTTGCTCTCTACAGTGGGAATCAACACTGCTACTCTATCTCCCACCTGGAATTGCCTCACTTTAGCAGACCGGTTGTATACCCGGCGCTGAGCCTCTTGGGCACTTTGCATGTGTTCCTTAACCAGGGGCATCACTCCTGCAATTCTTTCCCTCATTTGAGAGACATATTCCAAAACACTTTTGTGGGGAGTAGCTTCATTCTCCCAAGCCTCCTTTACAATATCAAGCAGTCCCCGGGGCCTGCGCCCGTACACCAACTCAAAGGGGGAGAAACCTGTGGACGCCTGAGGCACCTCTCGAATTGCGAATAAAAGAGCAGGTAATAAACAATCCCAATCCTTACCATCTTTTTGCACCACCCGCTTAAGCATTGTTTTTAAGGTCTTATTAAGACGTTCAACCAAGCCATCTGTCTGAGGATGGTAGACAGATGTATGTAACTGCTTTATCTGGAACAAGTTACACACACCGGCCATAACCTTTGACATGAATGGGGTACCCTGGTCAGTGAGTATCTCCTTTGGGAAACCTGTCCTTGAAAACATTAGGAACAGCTCACGGGCAATGGCTTTAGATGTGGCATTCCTTAAGGGAATTGCTTCCGGGTATCGGGTGGCGTAATCAAGGATTACCAAGATATACTGATGCCCTCGGGTTGATTTTACCAGGGGACCTACCAAGTCCATGGCTATACGTTCAAATGGTACTTCGATAATGGGTAAGGGCACCAAGGGGCTACGAAAATGAGAAGCCGGGGCTGTTAACTGGCAGGTGGGACAGGACGCACAGTAGGTTTTTACTTCCGACTTTAAACCTGGCCAGAAAAAACGGTCTGTGATTCTTGCTTCGGTCTTCTCTGCCCCCAAGTGTCCACCCAGGGCATCATTATGCGCTAGGTCAAGTACCATTCTTCTGTATGGCCGGGGAACTAACAATTGTTCAACAACCTCCTCACGGACCTTGGTGACTCTATAAAGGAGGTCACTATTTACAGCAAAATGTGGCCATCGGTTATCTGCACCTGGTTCTTGGGGAACCCCATTTATCACCACCACCTGTTCTCTAGCATTAACTAAGGTGGGATCCTGCATCTGGGCCGTGCTAAAGGCTCCCCTTGACACATCCAGATCAGGAGAGACGGGATTTGATGAATCATTCTCATCATCCTCCCCCAGCATTACCTGTAATGGAGAGAAATCCCCCCCCTCAGAGGACAGCTCGGTCTTCTGACTGGGATCCTCCATTGCCTTATTACTTTTCTCCTGAGTTTGGGGCAGTAACACATCATCATTTTGAAAATCATACATCACATCATTTTCAATATCACTGGGTATATCAATTATCACATCCCTTGGGTTTTGGGGACCCAATTCCACCCTCAAGTCAGTGGTTTCCTTCCCCACATTTTCCCACAAGTCCCAGAACTTTGGAAAGTCACGTCCCAAAATAGCGGGGTGCAACAGTTTACTCACCACCCCAACTTCATGCACAATGGATTCACCGGCAATAGTGATGGTCACTGGGACTAGCGGGTAGGACCGGATATCCCCATGGATAATTTATATAAATTATAAAAGTGATTTGGCTGCTGGTTCGAATTCTCCAATAACACTGTCTAGTACCAGGGTTACCATACTCCCCGAATCTAGGAGAGCCTTGACAGGAACCTGATTGATGTAAACATCACACTCAAATTGCCCCTCAAACAAGTCAGGGCATGCAGTGTAAACTTTCTGTGCATAACAAGAAAGCTGGGTGAGAGCCCCACACTCCATGGTCTCGTCTTTCCACGGGCACTGTGCTTTAGTGTGCCCCCCCTTTCCAGGGTGAAGAGGTATCTGTGGGTGCCCCTTGTTGGGCCGGTGATGGCACTTCTCCACTTTCTTTCACACTAAGCCTAGGACTCTGCGGGGAACTTTTCCTGGCCGGTGTAGATTTCTCCGGACGTGAAATGGCGAATGGTCGCTGATGGTTGGGAGCCAGTAGTTCCTCCGTAGCCGTGTACCTCTCAACCATCTCGACCAGCTGATCCGCTGTTTTGGGGTCCCCATGACTCACCCAACGCTGTAGGTCAACAGGGAGGGACCGGAGGTACCGATCTGTCACAACTCGCTCCACAATCTGGGGTCCATTCAGATCCTCGGGTTGCAGCCACTTGGTGGCCAAATGGATAAGGTCGTGCATCTGTGACCTAGGTGGTAAGTTGGTTTTATATTTCCACCTGTGTACCCTTTGGGCTCTGACTGCAGTGGTTACCCCTAAGCGGGCCAGGATCTCTGCCTTTAGCCGATCATAATTCATGGCGTCATCTGGGTTCAGATCATAATACGCCTTCTGTGGATCGCCAGACAGAAATGGAGCTATTAGGCCAGCCCATTTATCTCGGGGCCACCCTTCTCGCTCTGCAGTCCTCTCAAATGTGGCAAGAAAGGCCTCCACATCATCCGTGGGACTCAACTTTTGGAGAAAATAACTTGCCCGGGTGGTTACCTGGTTCCCCTGAGCCACGGCAACGGACTCCCGTCCTGGAGTACATTGCTGTACAGCCTCAGCCAATGCCTTGGCTTGGGCAATTGTAGCCTCGTGTAAGGCGGTGGCTTGTAAAGTTACAGACTCTCGCAAAACAAGCAACTGAGCATCTGTGGAGTGCTGTTGGGATACCATGGCCGATAGCTGGGCCTCCAGGCTCTTTTGCTGAGCATCTGTAGCCTGCTGCTGCACGACCATGCTCTGCTGTAGCTGAACTGTAGCTCGAGCCAGTTGCTGCAACAGTTCCTCCATCTTAGCAAAAATGGGTTACTGGCTCTTTAAATGTCAGTTTTCAGAGAGAGAAGAAAAAAAAATGTCTTTACCCTTTGGTAGTGCCTGCCCGCATCCGAGCACCAGTTGTGATGTTTGGGGGATCACAGCGGGGTTCTTTCACCAAACATGCAGGCCACTCCACGTTAAAGGAAACATTTAGTTTATTTTCTTCAGTTCAAATAAATCTCTCACAGACAAGCAGTGGCATAAAAAATCAAAACAGCTTCAATTCAGCAACAAAATAAGTCTCAACAAAAGAGCCATGTACTTGCCCAGAAAACTTGCAGTGTCCAGTCTGCCGGGAGTGAACTCCCTAGTCTTTTAGAAAGGAATTTTTCTCCAACTCCACAGTGAGTAGCCACACATGAAAAAACCAAACTTTTCAGTATATCACAGCAGTGAGTTTCCACCTCTGAGAAAACACTCCCCACCTCTTTCACCTGCTGCTCACCTCCATTAAACACCCCTTGGATGTCCAGCCCACCTCTGGCTGGTTAACCCCATGGTGTCTTTTAAAGAGGTAATTTTAAAACCTAAAGAATGGGGATATATATCGGTCATCTACAATATATCCCCCCCAGCTTCTACAATGCATTAGCAACTGGCAGCCAAGAGTCATTTGGTTTTTGAAGAATAGCAGCCCCAAGGCCTTTCTGTTATGCATCACTAGACAATTTACTTCACAAGGAAGGATCAAAATACTGTAGTACTGGGTTTGTTGTTAAAGATTTTTTAATGTCTTCTAACTCAGCATTGTGCTATTCATTCCATCCCAGTCAGTAATTGCTTTCAGTAAGTCTTTTATACATTGTGTTCTATGTGTCAAATCAGGTATAAATTTGCCCACAAAGATCATCATTCCTATTAAGCACTGTAGGTCTTTCTAACATTGCAGAACAGGCATATCTTTGGTTGTGGCTATTTTATCTTTATCTGGACGAAGAACCATGTCAGTAAAATATTCACTTTAATACATTTTAAAATATAAACTTTAAATTGTTCTTACTAGCTCTTTCAAGTACTTGCTCCAGTCTAGTATCATTCTCCTGTACATCTTTACCCCACACAAGGATATCATCCATATTCACTGCAGTTCTAGGTATACCTTCTATCATTTGGCAAATAGCGAGATGAAACACTTCTGGTGCTGAACTAAGCCCAAAAGGCAACTGCTGAAAAAATTATTGGCCAAAAGGTATATTGAACATAGGTATATTACAGAACTTCTGGCTCTCTTCATCCAAAGGTATCTGCCAAAATCCATTAGCTGCATCCAATGTGGAAAACTCTCTCTTTTTATGCACTTATTCAGGTATTTAGGATCTAAACAGATACGAAGTCTCCGATCTTACCATAGAATTGACCCATTCTGTAGGATCTTCTATTTTCTTTATAATACCTTTTGTTTCCGTGCTTTGTAGCTCTGTTTTTAAGTGTTTGTGTGAGAGCCACTGGCACTTTGTGCCTTGCATACACTACAGGCTGTAGCACCAGTTTTATAGTATGGTTCATTGGCAGCTTTCCAAGTCCCTCGAAAACTTCCCACTTCCAGAACTTGCAATTGTGTTTATTTCTTCCACTCGTTTAATTAAATGTAATTTCTCAAATGTTATTAAGCCTATTGGGAAATTGTGGGGATCTGGAACAACTGCCATGGTTACAGAATACAGGTGACCTGTGAACTGAATAGTTTACCACCATAATCTGTTAAAGGGCATGTAAAGGCAAAAAAATAAAATACCATTTTTACTTTCTTTAATGAAAATGAAACCTATCTCCAATATACTTCAATTTAAAAATGTGTACCATTTTTATAAGAAACCTGACTGTATGCAGTGAAATTCTCCCTTCATTTACTGCTGTGGATAGGAATTTTCAGATGGTCCCTTCTTGCTTAGCAGGGAAACAATCATACTTATGAACAGCAGGGGGAACTCCCGCCTTACTTCCCAGCCATGCAGAACTCAAGCAGCTTTGTTTATGACGATCCCTAAGCAGCCAGACCATACTGAGCATGTGCACAGTCTTAGTCTTGCAAAGATGTTTAACAAAGTTACAAGATGGTGACCCCCCTGTAGACAACTTTGAAAGCATAAATTATTTGTTTGATTAGGCTTGTGGTGCATTAAGTTCATGTTTATATTTAGTATACAAAATACAGCATTTCTAGCCTTATTCTATTTTAGACTTTACATGCCCTTTAAACACAGTTTGGTTTCTTGCAGAAATGGCTTAGATTGAAGCATATTATATGAAGATTCTGACAGAATGTCCACTTCAGCACCTGTATCTACTTTGTAGGGAATATATGTCCCATTAGTGGACAATGTAATGTACCTTTCTTTTCTGCATGGATTAGTTGTATGTATACTGCCTATGTGAAAGTCTTTATCACTGTCTGTGCCAGCTTGAACTGC
Organism: Xenopus petersii; assembly: GCA_038501925.1. NCBI lineage: Eukaryota > Metazoa > Chordata > Amphibia > Anura > Pipidae > Xenopus > Xenopus petersii. The sequence continues at coordinate 37,884,185 of CM076674.1, forward strand.
ATGTATATGTGAGGTCGATCCACACATTTTCTGAAAGTGATTTGCTCTGCCACAACTATTACAAGTTTTTTCCATATGCATTACATGTATGCATATGACTGTCCACAATGCTGACAGCTGGAGCTTGTAAATGCATGAGCTTTCTCATTTATAAAGCCAGAAATATTAGAGGTTTTCGGCACCCTGCTCTTCGGTGGGGGGCTGCTTGGATGACTCTTCCAGAACAGAGCAGTTTTCACTAGTCTGTTCCATTTGCCTGAGCTGTGCCTGTGTGATAGAGGTCTGTATAGCATGTGCTAAAGTGAGATCTGTCTTTATGAGCAATTTCTCTTTCATGTTATGTACGCCCATAACTAATTGATCTTTAATCAGAGGTTCAGTCCGTGTGCCAAAATCACAGGGCTGACTCTTTAACTTCAGGTCTGCCACATATTCATCAGATGTTTTATTTTCTTTCTGCAATCTACAACTGAACACGACTCTCATACGTGATGTTTTTTTTTTTTGGATGGAACACAGTAGTTCTCAAATTTTGTAAGCACTGCATTAAAATTATCTTTCTCTTCAAGTAGTATTGTATACATCATTGGCACACCCTCTTCCTCCTGTGCCTTAATTGCTCTCTGATATACCAGAAATTTTTGTTTAAATCTGGAAATTAAATTCAGAGTGCTTGTAGTTGCCACCTGTCTGGATTTCACCCAGACAGCCCAGTTTTTGGAAGTGCTGCCCTAATTAGAGTGGACCTGTCATCCAGACACAAAAATCTGTATAATAAAAGTCCTTTCAAAATAAACATAAAATCCAAATTCTATTTTTTATTAAAGCATTCATAGCTGTTGTAAGCTCATTTAAAAATATCAGCTGTCAATCAAATATTGTCTGGGCATAGAGGCGGGGCAGACAATTACTTTCACTTTCCATTCAGCACTTCCTAGATGTCACTGCTCTCCCCACATTCCCCTGTTCTCTTCACCATTTAACTGTGTAGCCAGGGCATGGGGATGAATTATATATAATTATGAATTCCCAGACTGAAGGAAACAAGATTCAAATAATTTATATGGTGTAATTAAAGTTCATTTTGCTTGACTAACATAATAAAATAGGATTTGGAATAATTTTTTTGGGTGAAGGGTCCCCTTTAAAAGTTCCTGTTCGGATTTCCAAATTAGGAAATCTGGACAGGACATTTAAGTGAATGACATGGTGGTCAGCCAGTCACTGATCACCACATCATCAGTCCCACCCCTGGCATCACCGCCTCCCCACATCACCCACCACACCCCACAATGTCACTGGCCCACACCTAGTGTTGCCACCTTTTGTGGAAAAAAATACCGGCATTCCTATATATTTACCTTTTTCCCTATTAATAACATTGAGATCAACCATCATTTTTACCGGCCAGGCCGGTAAAATACCGGCCATGTGGCAACCCTACCCGCCCCCCTACATCACCGGCCTGCCCCCTGCCTGTTTTCACCCCAAAAAAAGGTGGCAACCCTAAGTACATAGCAGGTGAGCTTTGTGCTGTATTTTAGTTCCTGAACCAACAAAGTGGCTTACACTAAGAGCAGCAGAAAATTAAACCCTCTTGTGGCTGGAGCAATCCAGCAACGCTGACCTATACAGTATATGCAGAGCAGCGCAGCGGAGTTAAGAGGTGCCCTGTTTAGTAGCTTCTTTAGCTTCTGGGTCCTTCTTTTTGGTAATTTATGGAGCTTTCCAACTCCAACTACACATTCGCCAAAAGCTAAAGTGTCTGTGCTCACTTCCCGGTATGCACTGAAGCTACCGAACATGGCACTTTAGGGGGGTTTGGTTCTCTTTTAAAGGTGAACCACCCTATTGGTATCAATGTTAAAGGGGTAGTTTTACCTTTAAATTAACTGCTAGTATAATAATAATAATATCTTGAGACAATTTGCAATTTGTCTTCATGTTGTAACTTGTGCTTTTATTCCCAGTTGGCTATTGTAACACTGGTGGCAGCCACACTAAAACCAGGCCTAAATATGCTGCATTTACAAGTGTAATTGATCAGTAACATAAAGACAGGAGCAAGTGAAGCAGCTCACAATAAGTTCCAGGAATCCTGGGAGAACATGTATAAGATACTCAGTTCTGATAAACACTGACATGGACAATTAAAATCAATGTGCTTATAAGAGGCAGAGCTTGAGAGGGGCAGACCATGGCGCAGGTACCGTGGGAAAGAGAAGAGGATTAAGCCTGGAAAGAACAACAGTGCCAGGATCCAAATATCAGGAAGGTGGGGGGAATTTCAGTGAAAGCAGTTTAATAATATCAGTGGTTGATGGGGATCCTACAGCAGGCTGGGAAAAAAGTTTTATTTGGCACCCTAGTCAGCCAGAAATGGTTATTACATATTGTTAAGGACCAGCCACGTTTAAAGGGGAACTATTGTAAAAAAAAAAACTGTAATATGAGCTTTATGTCATGGGAATAGGAAACATTTCTTTCAATCAGTCTCTCTGCATGCAGCTTTGGGTCAGTTCGAAACTTAGCTCTAATTTCTAGGGGCCTATTTATCATGCTCTGTAAAAATCAGAGGAAAACATCACCAGTGATGTTGCCCAGAGCAACCAATCAGCAACTAGATTTCACCACCTACAAATTAGAAAAAAAGCAAAGCTCAGGGCAACATCATCGGTTTCCTCCACTTTTTATACCTGATATCCTGAATAGGAGCCTAATGGCTAGGCAAAGGGAGTACATCCCAATGTATTCGACCTAACTGTCAATCACAGTGTGACTCCTGCATGAAGAGGGACAGATTTCTGAAAGTACAGAATCTGTAATTATATTTAGCACGTTCCTAATTTCCATGAGATAGAGCTTATATTAAAATTTCATTTCTGTGATAGTTTCCCTCTAAGTGACTGAATTTTTCTATTATATTAAAATGTATTTTATGACTTTTCTCATTCATTCGGTTGCAAATAACCTGAAAATACTTTTCCCAGACGTTGGTATATACAATTAAATCTATTTAGAAAGACAGATAAAGTGATGTGATATCAAAGAAACATGGAGAAATCCAATCAAATGTTAGCAAATAGGCCTTTTACCTTTACCCTTATCATTTTATGACAACAGAATATTTAATCTATATTAATGGGCGGAAGGGAATGTGCTGATACTGCATAGGAATTTATAGCTCTTATTTATATTCAAATTTTATATTGGATATATTACTGGATATTGTGCAGAGGTGTGGGAGATATTGTGCAGGGGTGTGTTTTTTGTATTTTGGAAGCTTATAAAGGCAATTTAAATATTACAGTGTATATATTATGGTATAGTGTGCAGACTAGGCATTGGTTTTCTATCTGGCAGCGCTCTCTTGTGGAAGGCAATGGTACAGCATAAATCATACTGTAACCTGCTGGTTTTGTATGTATGTCTATGTCTATTTATATGGTGCTACTTGTATATGCAACTCTACAGAATATCTAAAGTTTCTCTATTGTAAATTCACTGACAATAACTATATCAGAGTATATTTAAATTTCTTGGGTTCCCAGTGGTGTCCAATACTTAGTCATGTTCCCCTTGATGACAAGTTTACAGATAAGCACTGCGTATCTTGACAGCGCTATATAAATATATGATGATGATGATGATGATGATGATAATAGTATTGTTGCAATAGTCACCTTGCTACAGACTCAGGAGCAGGCACGGTAGGTTAGGTAGTTAGGTTCTGGCAAATGCCAGAGGGGCTGCTATAAGATGCCATAGAAAGTCACTATTAAGTGGGCTGGTGGGGGGTACGTTAGGGCCTCTGTGTACTTGCCAGACCTATTTTGATTCCCAGTCCAGACCTGCTCAGGAGTAAGTTCAGCATAGTTCTGCTGAGTACCAGTGCCAGATGAATTGTGTGTAAGTGCACATGGGGACCATGGAGCTACTGTGATCAGAGCTGCAACTAGGGGTAGGTGTTTCTTTAAAAACAGCCCTTATAGATCTACTTTGCTCCCTGTCCGTGTTCCAAATGAGGGGTGGTCGTGTCCAAACACATCCTACTGCCAGATGCACAGTAGGATGCAGATAGCCAATCACAGCCCTGCAGTCACACAAGCAAAGACAGGCTTCAGTTCCCTATCTGGTCAGCCTAGCTGCTGATTGGTTCCTATCCTACAGCGCAGCATGCTGAGTGCTAAAAGCTCCCCTGCACATAGAGAATTCACTGGACATGAAGTGGAACAGATGGCGGGACTAGTGTGGTGTTGGGGGATTTTTCAATAAATCAGCCCTAAACACATATTTTTTAAAGGGCATGTAAAGTCTAAAATAGAATAAGGCTAGAAATGCTGTATTTTGTATACTAAATATAAACATGAACTTACTGCACCACAAGCCTAATCAAACAAATAATTAATGCTTTCAAAGTTGGCTACAAGGGGTCACCATCTTGTAACTTTGTTAAACATCTTTGCAAGACTAAGACTGTGCACATGCTCAGTGTGGTCTGGGCTGCTTAGGGATCATCATAAACAAAGCTGCTTGAGTTTTGCCTGGCTGGGAAGTAAGGTGGGGGCTCCCCCTGCTGTTCATAAGTATGATTGTGTCCCTGCTCAGCAGTTAGGGACCATCTGACAATTCCTATGCAGTAAATAAAGGGAGAATTTCACTGCATACAGTCAGGTTTCTTATAAAAATGGTACACATTTTTTAATTAAAGTATATTGGAGATAGTTGTTTTTTTCATCAAAAGAAAGTAAAATTGGGATTTTATTTTTTTGCCTTTAAATGCCCTTTAAGCACATTTGTTTCATAGTTAGAGGAATATAATGTACTGGCAGATTCTAGTTTTAACACAATATGTCTCCTTTAATGCTTGCCCTTGGCAGGGGGTAAGTGCAGGTCTACAGAGCACCTTGCATCCCTTTGTTCCTTCTTGTGCCTCTATACCTATGTCCCACCCATGTGCTTTCCATTCCTCAGCAGGTGGAACTCATTGTGTTGCACATCAAGGGAAGAAGAAGTTGCGTCTGACAGTGGTAGTTGCTACTAAGGTGCATTGTGGGCAATAAAAAAGGTGATTTGCACCATTTTCTTTATAAATGAGCCCTCTGGTTTCCAACTGACAGATTTGTGGTCATCGTAATGTGGTCAAATGACAATATTCAGTCAATATTTCCAGCACTAGGTAGCATTATATACAGTACTACATAATACACAAGAGCCATGAATATCCTGCAAATGATATCCTTATAAACGGGACACCTACTTATTGTGCAGAGTGTAAGTAGAACAATGGCGATCTATAATTAAAGGAGACATATAAGATAACTAAAAAGTCTTGTAGGCAATTATGAATAATATATCATGCTCGTCTCACATAGGACTAAAAATTCATGTTTTCTTTAAAAACAGCCTGTATAGATCTACTTTGCTCCCTGTCCGTGTTCCAAATGAGGGGTGGTCGTGTCCAAACACATCCTACTGCCAGATGCACAGTAGGATGCAGATAGCCAATCACAGCCCTGCAGTCACACAAGCAAAGACAGGCTTCAGTTCCCTATCTGGTCAGCCTAGCTGCTGATTGGTTCCTATCCTACAGCGCAGCATGCTGAGTGCTAAAAGCTCCCCTGCACATAGAGAATTCACTGGACATGAAGTGGAACAGATGGGCGGGACTAGTGTGGTGTTGGGGGATTTTTCAATAAATCAGCCCTAAACACATATTTTTTAAAGGGCATGTAAAGTCTAAAATAGAATAAGGCTAGAAATGCTGTATTTTGTATACTAAATATAAACATGAACTTACTGCACCACAAGCCTAATCAAACAAATAATTTATGCATAATACACAAGAGCCATGAATATCCTGCCCCGGTGGGCCCCCCCTCTCCACGCTGGCCCAGTCCTGTTCCCTGCATTAATCTTCTTGCCGCAGGTCGCGGCAGGGGACCTGGAGGGGGCCCTGTGACAGAAGCCACCGTGGGCCACAGGCCCCCCAGTCCAACCCTGCATAGGTTATAATTGGAGCTTAGTGATGTCATTTCTGTCACATGACTCGCTAAAACTTGTGTATTATAATTAGTGATTGGCGAATTTCTCCCATTTAGATTTGCCAAAAAATTCTCGAATTTCCTGTGAAATTCACGAAACAGCAAAAAAAATAAAGAAACGCAAATTTTGGCACCGGCAACATTTCTGACGCCGGCAATAATTTGACGCGCATTAAAGACAATGGGTGTGTTTAATTGTCACTGGCATCAGAATTGTTGCTTGCATCCAATAAAATTCATAGATTTATTCGCCTGTTGCAAAATATGAGGATATTAGAAGTCACCTCGGAGTTCCATGACCTGTATAAAAGCAATCGGCCTTTGGCCTCGTGGTCATGGAACTCCTTGTTAACATGATATCGTTATATTTTACTACAGGGGGTACTTTATTAACTATATTATAATACTACAAAATACATTTAGATATACAGCTGTACTTTGTACATTTACACAGACAGGCTACTTGTGCTTGTCTCTAGGGCCTGTGTAAGAGCACAGTGGTTGATTTAGTAAGAGAATATATGGGTATTTATCCATATAAAGGATATTTAAGTGAGAGCTTTTGTTGTGTTGTCAAGATGAAACTCCTCAGTCTCAGCTGAAATGGACAGAAGTCCTGAAGAGGCCAGAGAAAATGTTTCCATCAGTTGACCCCACAGGAATGTTTTGGTAACCATAGCCCATGCACATTAGGAAACCCAGCTCTATGTGCTGGCCAGAGGACTGGAAATAACAAATGGCCCTATAAAGTGAATTTGCACAAAAGCATGAACTTTCAGAGTGGCGGTGAATAGCAGTATTGTGGAATGCACATCATTGTTTTCATTATATCCATGCAGTAGAAATTCCTCTATTCTAAGGCAGAGTTTTTCTCAGGTTTTGTTCCATTTGTGTAATGCACAACAGAGATACTGTATGTTAGAGTAGTTAAGACCAACTGTGGTGGATAAGACATAGGGGTTCATTTATAAAGCATATATCTAGGGGCAGATTTACATAGGGTCGAATATCGAGGGTTAATTAACCCTCGATATTCGACTGCCGAATGTAAATCCTTCGACTTCGAATATCGAAGTCGAAAGATTTACCGCAAATAGTTTGATCAAACGATTAAATCCTTCGAATCGTTCGATCGAAGGATTTTAATCCATCGATCGAACGATTTTTCTTCAACCAAAAAATTGATAGAAAGCCTATGGGGACCTTCCCCATAGGCTAACATGGCACCTCGGTAGGTTTTAGGTGGCGAAGTAGGGGGTCAAAGTTTTTTTTTTAAAGAGACAGTACTTTGACTATCGAATGGTCGAATAGTCGAATGATTTTTAGTTCGAATCGAATTTGAAGTTGTAGTCGAAGGTCGAAGTAGCCAATTCGATGGTCGAAGTAACCAATAAAAACATTCAAAATTAGTTTTTTTTATTCTATTCCTTCGCTCAAGCTAAGTACGTTTTTCGTCAGCGAATTTTCACAGCAAATGCGTGAATTTATTCGAAACGCACAAATTTGCCGTGAATTTGCGCCTGGCAAATAAATTCACCCATCATTACGTATATAGCTAACTAGTAGCTGAATAGCATATTGTGCCCCTAGCTACAATAAAGGAAGATCTGATGAGAGCTTCAGAAATCATAAGCATATTAGATAATACATATGAGAATATCCAGAGTAAGAATAAAGAACAAGTATTAGGTCATCGAGTTGATTAGTTCCCATGATTTCTCTTGCACAAAGTTTCATTATACAGGATTATGGATTATAAAGCTGTCTTGTTTACTATATTGGGTTCAACATATGACATTGGGCTCAACAGTAGAACAGTTCTTTGTGTTATATTTTTATACAGTTCTTTATCAAAGTATTGCGATGAGCTATTGGGTTTAAACAGTATTACCACAGTATTACCATGAGCCATTATTGAAAAAAACTCCTACTATTACACTTTGGAAAGTCTCTTTGAAACCCCTTGCACTTCCCACCTGGTTAACAGTCCTATGTGCTAACTATAATTACATGATCATACACATTTACAGCTCACAGCTCTAGTTATGAATCTGGCATATTCCAGTCTGGTTTATGCATAGTCTGCACACTAAGTTCTACTGTGAGTGATGTCTGCTCATACTCCATGCACTGCTGCTCAATCAGGTGTGGGGCTCTGAATTCTCTTCTCTGAAATGAAGTATTTAGGCATTTTGGGTGAGTGCCTGTTGACACTGTCACATTGAATTCTAGCTTAGGAAATGGTTGTTTTCACCTGCTGAGGATTTTCATTGTGATGTTGCATAAATGGATGCGTTGTCTATTATTTTTTTGTTTTGTCTTTAAGTTTGTTGTGCAAGTGGGTTCAGCATTAGTTACTTTCCCACCCTTTATGCATTGCTGCTTGTATGAATGCATGTATATCTGTATTTATATACACAACCCTGATCATTTTTCAATACATTTATAATACCAACAGGTGCAAACAAACATTGCAGTTACAAAGATAAAGTACCCCCATTAAGAAACACAACAAAGTCCCTGACCAGTAGTGCTCCCAATCTAATTCCTATATACAGGTGTGGGACCTGTTATCCAGAATGCTCAGGGCCTGGTATTTTCCGGATAAATGATTTTTCTGTTATTTGGATCTTCATACCTAAAGTCTACTAAAAAGCATGTAAACATGAAATAAACCCAATAGGCTGGTTTTGATGCCAATAAGGATTAATTATATATTAGTTTGGATCAAGTACAAGGTACTGTTTTATTATAACGTAGAAAAAGGAAATAATGTTTTACAATTTGGATTATTTGGATAAAATGGACTCGATGCGAGACAGCTTTTCTGTAATTTGGAGCTTTCTCAATAATGGGTTTCTGGATAATGGATCCCATACCTGTATTGCACTGGTGTGGAGGGGAAATCTGAGAAAAAAGAACATGCAGCAGATGATTGGCCCAAATAATACAGCTTCATAGCAGAGTAGCCTTCATCTGCTTTGTAGGCCTCCTATCTACTCCTACAGGTCCCCTTTTCTCTGGTTGTCACCTAGCAGCCATCACACTGCCCTTACCGGCCGCACCTCAGATACTCCTCCCTAACCTGAACGCTACACACCATATCAATAATTGTGGTTTCATCAGAGGGTAACCACCTAACTTATCTCTTCATTGGAGCTCTAGCTACTTATCTAACTAGTTGACCTCCACTAGCTAGTCTTAGATGCTCACAAAGTGTTACATTGGTTAAATAGGCTTTTTCTCTCTACCTTTCCTTTGTGTAGACATGGGGTCCCCAAACTGTTTTACCCATGAGTCACATTCAAATGTAAAAACAATTGAGGAGCAACAAAAGCATGAAATAAGTCCCTGGACTTGCCAAATAAGGGCTGTGGTTTAGCTATTTGGTAGCCCCTGTGTGGACTGACAGAAGGCCCTCTTTGGCAGTTCACATAGTTTTTTATACAACCAAACCTTGCCTCCAAACCTGGAATTCAAAAATAAGCACTTGCTTTCAGGCTACAGAGAGCAACATCCAAGGGGTTGGGGAGCAACATTTTGCTTGCGAGCCACTGTTGGGGATCACTGTAGGCTATAACCTACTGTCTGGATGAGGAACTACAACAGGTCTGGGCTGGAATTAAAATTATGCCCTGTTATTTTAAGTACACAGAGGCCAGAACAGCCCCCCCAGCAGCCCAATAAACTGTGGCATTTTATAGCAGGCCTTATAGCAGGGCCTGTACTACAATGAGCTATTTACGCTCCAGTTTGCAATTTCAACCTTGCATTGATTTGAAAAAGAGACTGAATAAGATAGGAATTTATAGAAAGAAGAGTAGTAAAAAGTAGCAATAACAAAAATGGGGTTATTTATCAACGGTCGAGTTGTGTTTTTCCGTAGTTTCAGTAATGGAAGATGCTTGTAGCCTTCAAAATGTTTTGGGTTTTTTCAGTGGTTTTCACTGGAAAACTTGATAAATATGACTGATTTGAGGCTTTTTTTGCCGAGTATTTTGGGTTTTTCACCTCGAGTTTTTTCATAAATAAGCAAATATTCTACTTGTGAGTTTATTTTAGGTGTAAAAACCTCACAAACACCTTTGATAAATAACCCCCTATCATGCCTTAAAGAGCATTTGTTTTTTAGATGGGGACAGTGAGTCAGAAGAAAATAGCAAATAATGTAAAAACTACAATTAAGAAAATATGAAGACCAACTATAACATATTAAAAGTTAACTTTAGGTTAACCACCCCTTTGATAACAGTATCCCTACCACAACCACCACCACATAGACTGAATCATAGGAACTGTACTCTTTGTTTTTGTGTAAATAAAAGACAGGTCAAGTAATGTCATAAAGTAAAAATATTTATTTTACATTCAAAACATTTTTTTTATTCAAAACCTATAAATATACTATTTCTGGGCAACAAATGCTCTTTTTGTAGAAAGACTTTTCATTTTGTAGTTGTTCTAAAGAGAACAATAACTGGCATTTGCCCCATTTATCATCCTGTAAAAGAAGTAAAACCAGCCGGCGAATTGTCGCCGTCATTTCGCAAATTAATTGCTTGTGGCAAAACATTTGCTGCGAATCCGTGTCTGGCGAATTTATTCGCCCATCGCTAGTGTGTGTTCATTGTTACTATTTTGGAATATTTTATGAAAAAAACTAACATTTAAAGCTCTCTTGGACAGTGGAGGTATATGGGAAGGAGAAGTAAAGGCCCCCATACACGGGCCGATAAAAGTTGCCGACAGACCAAGTCGGCAGCTTATTGGCCTGTGTGTAGAGCCCCCTCGACGGGCTTTCCTGATCGATATCTGGCTGAAAGTAGCCCAGATGCCAATCAGGCAGGTTAGAAAATCCCGTTGGATCGCAGGTGCATCTATTCGTTGATGCGACCCGACCGCCCGTTTGGCCTCCGTTCTGATCCGATTGTTGGGCCCTAGGGCCCACTATCGGATCAACCTGATATCGCCCACTTCAATGTGGGCATATCGGGGAGAGATCCGCTTGTTTGGTGACATCACCAAACGAGTGGATCTCTAAGTCTATGGCCACCTTTAGACTTGCATTTCTGTGGTTGAGAAGGAATAACATCATGTGGTCAGCATCAGAAGGTGAACTGATAGGCTAGTAGAAAGGGGAAGTGTTGACCATATTACCTGAGGTGCAGTTTCCCCCAACAAACTAAAACCAGAGGTATTATTATCAATAAAGCTTGCCGCTAATATGGTATGTTTTCACTGTTCTCTCATTCTCAATGTATATTAGTTTACATTTCTCATTATGGCCCTCCTGATAACCGCTAGTGCTAGTGTGAAACTCATCTACTGGCCTACTGGTTGTCACAGACGAGACTCAGGTTTCCTTAGGTACAAACCAACTGTACTGAACTCTTTTGGAATGCCAGATCAGTGGAGTATTACATTCCTCTTGCCCAGTATTTTCATACTTGCCAGTCCAAGTATGAAAATGCAAATTCTGAGAATGATTGTAGCTATCCATTCTAAGTGTACAATTTTAACCAAGCTCATGAGGTTTGCGCTACAAGGAATCTCAGAGGACCATGTATGAATGTACAGGAGGAGACATAGCACAATTGAAGGTTTGGGACATAGATATGGTAGTGTTGGCCCACGAGAAGAGAAGACAAGTTAAGTTTATAACAAACAATAGAAGTGCGCTAGATCTTTTATTTGGATACAAGATTACCAAAAGTGGTTAAACTCCTATTTGATGTTACACTTAATTATACATCCTCTTGCTTTAAATCCTTAAAGTGATACGGTCATGGGAAAAAAAATGTTTTCAAAATGAATCAGGTAATAGTGCTGCTCCAGAATTCTGCACTGAAATCCATTTCTCAAAAGAGCAATCAGATTTTTTATATTCAATTTTGAAATCTGACATAGGGCTAGACATTTTGTCAATTTCCCAGCTGCCCCTGGTCATGTGACTTGTGCCTGCACTTTAGGAGAGAAATTCTTTCTGGCAGGCTGCTGTTTTTCCTTTTCAATGTAACTGAATGTGTCTCAGTGAGACATGGGTTTTTACTATTGAGTGTTGTTCTCAGATCTACCAGGCAGCTGTTATCTTGTGTTTGGGAGCTGTTATCTGGTTACCTTCCCATTGTTCTTTTGTTTGGCTGCTGGGGGGGAAAAGGGAGGGGGGTGATATCACTCCAACTTGCAGTACAGCAGTAAAGAGTGATTGAAGTTTATCAGAGCACAAGTCACATGACTGGGGGCAGCTGGGAAATTGACAATATGTCTAGCCCCATGTCAGATTTCAAATTTGAATATAAAAAAGTCTGTTTGTCCTTTTGTGAAATGGATTTCAGTGCATAATTATGCTGGAGCAGCACTATTAACGTGCAGCTGACTGGATTGGTTGGTTTCAACAGACCATTCTGCGGATCCGATCAGATTGTAAATGATAAGTAGAGGCCGACTTCGGGCTTGTCTGGCCCTAGCCCAAGAGGAAGCATAATAAAGCCACAGCTCCTCTGCACTTTCTGGTCAGAACCTGCTGAGGAAATGCCCAAGTACAGATACCCTGGGGGGGGGGTTATCACATTGGAGAATTGGATTTATCGTGGGGAAAATGCTTTCTTTTGCCAGTGGTCATTTACTTGTGTCTATTCAAACTCTTCCTGTCTGACATCACACTTAAATGGGAACGATCACTAAAATGAAAATGTAATAAGCTTCAGCATACTGAAACAAAACTTTCTAAATACAATTAAAAATTCTGTACCATTTCTGAAATAACCAAGTATATGTTCACTATCCCTCTCTCAGCATCCGTTTCTCTTCATTCTGTTTTCATGCAGGAGTTGGGTGTCCGATATTCATTGACCGTTAGATCCAATATATCTTATAGGGGGGGCTCCTTTTGCATAGAAGATGTATTAGAGCTCACTATTAAAATCACCAGACTTTGTGTCTCTCTACATGCAGGATTTGTGCAAAAGCCCGTTATTTTGTTAGATTTGTTTGTACTGGAATCCGTTATTTGGGTGAAACATCTGCTAGGAAAGGAAGCCCCCCCCATAAGATATATTGGATCCAACGGTCAATGAATATCTGACACCTAATGGCTACATGAAGACAGAATGAAGAGAAACAGATAATGAGAGAGGGATATTGAAGATTGAAACAATGCAGAATATTTAGTTGATGAATCTTATATTACATTTTTTATTACATTTTCATTTTCCCCTAGATGTGCAGGCTAGTACCATTTTACAATATCGGTTATATCGAGATCAATATCCGTTTTGCCCATGATGTTATTAAAGCTCAAGTGTTAAAATTTTATGACATCATGATGTTAAGGTCATTTGGCTCTCAAATGTGTATTACAAGCCCGTAAAACTGGCTTAGAAAAAAGGTAACATCTGAAATGCACCCCGACTCCCATTATATCTGTTTAACTTGAAATAAATGCCACAGACATTTTAAACAAAAACAAGACAAACTTTATTTTAAAAGAGTTATGCAAAAATGCTGACATGTAAGACACTTCCAAAATCCACCACAAAAGGATGGACATTAAGGCACGGTGCTAGATTTTGCTAGTATGGTAGTACTTTCCTTGCAAACACTAAGTTGAAAGGCATGACAATTGCACAAAAAGCCAGAGAGAAAAATAGTATTCGAAGAACTTTGCCCACAATTAGCTGAACTCGCCTCAAGTTGAGCCTGCTGGGAGGGAATCAGGTGAAGGTACTTGGGACATGATCAGAAAGAGAATTTCCACCCATGACTCAAAATACATTTTTTTGTTTCATTTTAAGCACCATCAAATGTCAGTTTTAGAACGGAGGTGGTTTTGCTATGGTGTGTAAGGACATCTACCCAAAGAATCCTTCCCGATTACTGCCTTAAAGGAGGCTCATCTTTCAGAGTCCAGGCTGTGGGACAGAAAGGGTTAAGGCACTCATGGTTTTGAGAAAACATCTGAGGACTCGGACAGCACTCTCCCATCCTTGGTCTCCACAGTCTTCACTACAATGCTACGCTTGCTTGTCTTGGATGTCTCCAATGGTAAAGAGCTCACATTGCTGGAGAAAGAGTAGCCACCACCAAATCCACCACCGAATCCACTGGAAACTCCACTACTGTATCCACTAGAAACGCCACTACTGTATCCACTGGAAACGCCACCACCGTATCCACTGGAAACGCCACCACCGTATCCACTGGAAACGCCACCTGCGAAGTATAAGCATTATTTCACTGATGTTCTCTTCTTAGTTCAAACCAACACCCCTATGATATCAAACAATTTCACCAGAGACCCCTTAGCAAGGTTATGACAGACAATAAAAAAAAGATTAATATGTTTTTGGAATTGAACATTTTAAGCCAAAATAGCTCTGTAATCCCTTTTTTCAAGTTAGACACTTGCAGTATAAAGTCGTTTTTTTGCTTCTAAGTTAAGCTTTTCTCACTAAGGTGCATGCACGTCTGGACCACGGTTGAAGAGAAGAAGGTGACACACAAAGTTCCCACAAAAGTACCCTGGGGCAATGCAGCCTTTAGCAAACAGGAGCATCAGCCTGGGTCTCATACTAAATTACTGGAGAATGCCTACGATGTTAGCACTGCCCAGTGATTATACTGGTCCTTCTCCTTAAAGGTCTACACAAGCTAGGAAGGCTGAGTCAATGGAAACCAGAGAACTAGGAAATGGGTACATTTGTTTGTTTGAGTTCAGCTTATGGGTTACTCTGCATGAAGTACTGGAAAAAATTATTCGTATTTACTGGTTAAGAGAATGGCAGTCTGTCCCAACTATTGGTCTAAAGCATCAAATTACCCTTCTCTTTTGTATGAACAAAGCAATATTTACCTGACACAGTCTTGGTCTGAATACTTAGATTCTGGAAGCCAGATTCCAGTCTGGAAAGGGGAAAAAAATAAAAATTATATATATTTTTACATTCCAAAGATCTCAGTATCCTCCAGGTGACGTAAAAAACACCCAGGCATCAACGGTGGAGGATTGACATCCCTCCAATAGAACAATGAATATCATGGTTCCTATCATACCTGCTCTCTTCTCCTTCCAGCAGCTTCCTGTAGGTGGCAATCTCAATATCCAGGGCCAGTTTCACATTCATCAGTTCCTGGTATTCACGCATCTGGCGAGCCATGTCCTGCTTGGCCTTCTGCAGAGCAGCCTCCAGCTCAGCGAGCTTGCTCCGGGCATCCTTCAGTGCCAGCTCTCCACGTTCCTCAGCCTCAGCAATCTGTGCCTCAAGGTTTGCACGCTGCACAAAAATAGAACATGGTTGAAAAATGCACTGGTTTCACATTTACTCACTACTAAATGATCACACTTGTCTAAAAATATTCTGCTGAAGTGTGCTTGGGACAGAAAAGCCCATGAATAAGACTAGGGAGTTATCACTGCAAATGCTGGTCCTGGTGTTGTCCAGCACATGTCTGTCTACTACTCTCAGTGGACTCTGCACAGCTGAACTTGCAGCTGGAGCGCCTTCAAAGTTTGGGGAAAGTCATCCTTTTAAGCACTCTATTTGGGTTCAGTGTAGGTTCTCTTTCCCCTTACCTGGAAATGATCCCTATTCATTTATTAAATAGATAGCACAGCCATACTCACTTGTGCTTTGAGTGCATCAATTTCAGACTGGAGCCTTGTGGTGTAACGGGTCAGTTCACTAATCTCGGCTTTGGTGTTCTTCAGGTCATCACCATGGCGACCAGCGGATGCCTGTAGTTCTTGGTACTGAATGAAAAGAATTTGCACATTAGCAAAAAAAAAAAAAAAAAAAAAAAAAAAAGACATTAAAAAAAGGTATAAATTATATTTATAGTACCCCTTATTGTTAAATGTTACCAAGAAGTTCCATGACCATATAAAATCACGAGGCTTTGAATATACTCTATTATAATACATACGTTTCAGAGAGAATATAGATCATTTAATCTTTTGAATAAATAAATAATACTACCAATACTAAGTTTCTGATTCAGCTAGATCACAATTAATATCATATACACTCACCTTAACTTGATACATGCTTTCCACTTCTGAACGGCTCTTGTTGGCAATATCCTCATACTGAGCTCTGACCTCCGCAATGATGCCATCAAGGTCAAGGCTGCGGTTGTTGTCCATAGACAGGACAACTGAAGTGTCGGAAATCTGGGATTGCATCTCACGCAGCTCCTGCATAACAGAGGGAATAAGGGAAGGGGTTGTTTTACAAAGCTCTTAGAAGGAACTTCACTGATTACAGGGAGAGGGAAGCAGCAAGTGTATAATTATATTATATATGATATTTAGCTTAGTTGAGGGAAGAAGGGGGTATATGAAAGCAGGTACTGTCCCTTCAAACAATTTTACAGCAGAAAACATGTTCCCAGAAACTGCAGCTTATTCTGTAGCTAAACTGCTTGCACTTGGGCCTAGTAGGCTCAGGTAGTGAGACTGAATGTAGGGTTATATAATTTAGGATTTCTAATTTCCAAATATTTGCAAGTGAAACGACAATAAATCTGCATAAAAGGTCTTACCTCTTCATACAGCTGCCGCAAGAAGTTAATCTCATCTGTCAGGGCTTCCAAGCGCGCCTCTAGCTGTACTTTGTTCATATACGCCTCATCCACGTCCTGCCCAGAGAGACAGGGACAACAGTTTAGAGTTTGGTTCCCCACAGGGGTGAAGAGAAGAGTGTCAGAAGAGAACTGGGGGTACCTACCTTCTTCAGCAGGACAAATTCATTCTCCAGCTCTGTGCGTTTGTTAATTTCATCTTCATATCTGCAGGACAAAGATACCCCAAGTTTAGTCTTGTGTTTCATAGGAACCCAAGCAGAATTACAGGTATGCAACGTATTATTCAGAATGCTTGAAACATGGGGTTTTCCCACAATTTGGATCTCTGTACATTGCCTACTTATAAACCTAGTAGAGTTGCCTTTAATATGGATTGATTGTATCTTAGTTGGGATCAAGTATAAGGTTATTATTATTATTATTATTATTATTATTATTATTATTATTATAATAATAATAATGGAGAAAAAAAAATCAATTTAAAAAAAAATTGGAGTCTAAGGGAGACAGCCGTCTAGCTAACAGGTTTCCAGGTAATGGAAACCATACCTGTACTGGCATTAACCTGGAAATACTTGGGCCCACTGACCACCAGAAGCCCATTATTCCCAGCAATAGGTAGTGCAGTAAATTGTATGCTCAAAGTTTGCAAACATTTTATGGTACAGAACAGTACAGAAAACATTTACTAAAACCAAGAAAAATAATTATACATTGTTAGAAGTTTTTTTTTTTTTTTTTTTTTTTTTTTAGGAGATTTTAAAAGGAAAATGAATGAGATTTGATACATCTATAAGTCAATACAAAGAGGATACAGTTTGGGCACAATCTAATTAAACTATGAAAACTGGGTCTTAAGTTTGGGTCTTATATGCAAATCTGATTTTCTTTTTTGGCCAATCCACTTAGGATACCGTCCAATCCTCGTATTAAAAAGGGGTCCCTACACGTAGTCACAGGAAAAAACTGCAAACTGATTGGCCCACATACAGCCAGCTGTAACGATATCCAATGCACTGAATGACTGCCAAGAAAGGGAAGCTGTTTCTGTAACATGCAAATATGAAGAACATATTTGGCAGAACGTTCAATAAAATAAACCCCGAGCACATGTTGCCATTTAAGGGCATCAAGCATTTCAGAATTTGTCAACAGCAGAACAGAAGCAGGGCTATTCTCGGTGTTGTCTCAAGGGTCAACATAAAACAATTAAAACCACGGAAAGAATATGTGGCCAAAAAGCCAGCATTTCTATATCTATATATCTTTATTTATTTGGCACAAAGTCCAAGTATTGCTCAGTGCAACGGATGAACACCCATTATTTTGCACTGTATTGTATTTTAGGATTCTGTATAGGGATAGCAGCCATGGGCCTTATAGAGTTGTAGGGTGGAACAGAGGTAGCAGGTACAGTAGGGAAAAGGAGACAATAGAGAACCAAAAATATGCAGTCTTCTATTTCTAAATATTCCTTCTTAGCTGTAGGCTCTGGCACACACACACATCAGGAGGAAATACATGCATATTCTTGCTTGTCTACTAAAAAGGTCTCTTTGCCATGATGCACTTGCCCCCATACATTCCTAGGAGAGGACTTACAGATATAACATTATGGCTGGACAGACGACATACAGAGAATATGCAGCTCGCTCTCCCTGGATGCACAGACTCCATAATTGACTAGCAAGGCATGCAGTTCCAGCAGTGGCCACAAAGGGGAGCCAGCCATCTAATCATGACAGTTGTGCACCTGACACAGGTGTATGAGCCATAAAGACAAACAAACTGCAATGCTGCTTTGCATGTGGAAGAATAAACGTCACATGGCAGCACAGGTATGAAAATCACTCACTTGTTCTTGAAGTCCTCCACCAGGCCCTGCATATTTCCCAGCTCAGACTCCAGGCGCATCTTGTCCTGTCCCAGGCCATCCAGTTGGCGGCGCAGGTTGCCGATGTAGGCCTCGAACATGGAGTCCATGTTGCTGCGTGTGGTCTTCTGGTTCTGCAGGAGGCTCCACTTGGTTTCCAGCATCTTGTTCTGCTGTTCCAGGAAACGCACCTGAGAAAAGAAAGCGCATTTCACTTTCTGCCAGTCACTACGGGGTTAAACGCTGCTGCTCTTCTGAGCAACATTTGTGAGCCCAGGAATGGTCCTGATGAAGTCACTTTGATTTCAGCAGGAGGCCCTCACAGTCATTGTGATTAACCCTTTATAGTCACATCAACCAGAGCACAATGTGTGCAGGGCAAAATCAGAGGGTAGAGTATATGGTTTCAACAAATTATTGGGGGGGTCATTGCTTAATTCTCCAAAGTATCACGGGTGGCAGTTTATCCAGGTGCCTATGGGCAGCTCAGTGAATAGTGATTGGCAGCACATGGGTCTCTAGGTTAGAATCCAGACAGGGCATGATAGTCCACAGAGCACCAGTGGTGCTGTATAAATAAATGTTATATATCTTATAGGGGGGCTTCCTTTTGCCTAGAAGATGTATTAGAGCTCACTCTATGAGACATCATGTCTCTCTACATGCAGGATTTGTGCAAAAGGCAGTTATTTTGTTAGATTTTTTTTTTTGTACTGGAATCAGTTACATGAGTGAGCTCTAATTCATTTGCTAGGAAAGGAAGCCCTGCCTATAGGATATATTGGATCTGTCAATGATTATCTGCGGACAGAATGAAGAGAAACAGATGCCGAGAGAGATAGTGAAGATAAACTCGATTTCGGAAAAAACACCGAATATTTAATTGATTGTATTTACAAAGTTTCTTATTTCAGTATGATGAAGCTTATATGGAATTTTCATTTGTGTTATAGTTCCCCTTTAAAAAAAATTAAATAAATAAAATCACAAATGAATAGGACCAAGGGATAATGTATGATTTCTCAGTAGAAACAGAATTTCCCATTAACAGTGCCTTTCCCAAGCCACAGGACCCGGCACAACAGCTCTATATTTGGTTTGGGCGCAGATAGGACGCGGTGGAGCAGACTTTGTTCCATGAGATTAGATGGTGTGTGTGTGCAGAGTGAGGTGGAGCGCATGTTCATGTCCCTATAAGGCAATGTCTGCAGGTAACCTGTCCCCTCCTGCCCCTCCCTTGCAGCTTCGGCACATCGTGAATTTATGAGAGACCTGCTATCTATATCTATATAGGGCCCAGCATTCCCGATGGATAATCGTTCCCATATGCTAAAACTAAACCAGCTGATCCGTGAGGGCTTTAGGGCGTGGAACCAACTGGAAAGCTGTAACTGTCGTTTCCATGCATACATGGGGACAGAGATCAGTTACATAGCAACAGGGACATAGGCCAAAACAAACTTTTGGGGGGTCTATTTATTAAGCTCAAGCTATGCTTTATCAGTTATTGGTCTATGACAATATTATTTAATAATAATTGAATAATATTTAACGTCCACAGGTTGGGCAGATGGATTATACACTGCTGCTGCCGTCTTCACCCACAATGGGGAACATTATCGTGTTTTTCCGTCATTTCCCTACCTACAATGTCACTGTATGTAGGATCCCCTAAAGAACAGCTCTATATTAGCAATAACTCATACAGAACACACAGGTGCAAAGGGTGTTAATCGGATTCAGTGTGTGCCAATTAGGAGAGTAACAGAGTGCAGCAGACTGAGCAAGTATTTGCCTTGGCATAACCTGCAGCCTGTCCTGGGGTAGGTGCGTTGGGGCATTAATTCACAGATAATGAAAGTAGAAGCAAATGTGCTGCCCGAGCACAAGAACAATCCACCATAAAGCAGAAAAATAACAGAAACCTTTGGGGTAACTGCGCCACCTGCATATGTACAAGGAGCTAGTGCAGCTGCATCGGACACACATTCTCACAGCAGGAGGGACAGGTGAAAGACTCATCAGTTATTTAGTGGGAGTCTAGCAAGTCAGATCCACCACCTGGAGTTGTCTTTCCCAAGCTGAACAGCAGCTCTCAGCATCAAAGCATACTGGGAGGTGTAGTTCAGCAAGTTATGTTGTTAGCTGTACTACACAGAGTAGAGCTGCTCATCCCCACTCTGAACTCTCATATTAACAAGAGCTGACCTACACCTTGGGAGGGGCATTTGGTTCTGCTCTTCACTTCTGCCATTGGCAGGACAGGGTGAGATCTTGGCAGCTTCTCTCACAAACATAAAACTGGACTTTAGAGATTTAAAAGGAAATAGTTTTAGAAAAATGCAGCAGGTACATAAATGCAGCGGCCATTAGTCCCATGTCAGCCAGTCACCATTCAGAGAAAACCTTCTCTCGGTCACCCAATAGGAACGGGGCTCAGGACAAACAAGCCCTTAGTCATTGCATTTTATAATGCCGCCTGCAAAAGTTCTTTGGCTTAAGCAAATAAGGAAACAAATGGCACATGTCACAGCCACAAGTGTCCGGCAAATGAAAAGTAACCGCTTATATAGATATAAAGTTCCCAATATGGAGATTAAAGGAGCCCAACTCGGTGCAAAGGTGACAGTGGAAGTTTCACTTGTAGCAGCGGAGAGAGGGGGAAGGGCTGAAGACAGAGCGTCAATTGCAACTGAACCTGTTGAATCGCTTTCAGCGCAACGTTTCGGCCATATTTTATAGGCACCGACTAGTGAGAATAAAGGTGAGTCAGCACAAGTGACAACTCCGGGGAAATAAAGGGTTGCTGCCTTTACTCGGGATAAAGGGTCGCTGCCTTTAATCGGGATAAAGGGTCGTTGGATAAAGGGTCGCTGGATAAAGGGTCGATGCCTTTAATCGATATAAAGGGTCGCTGGATAAAGGGTCGCTGCCATTATTTGGGATAACGGGTCGCTGTCATTATTTGGGATAACGGGTCGCTGGATAAAGGGTCGCTACCATTATTTGGGATGAAGGGTCGCTGGATAAAGGGTCGCTGCCATTATTTGGAATGAAGGGTCGCTGGATAAAGGGTCGCTGCCATTATTTGGAATGAAGGGTCGCTGGATAAAGGGTCGCTGCCATTATTTGGGTCGCTGCCACTACCTGTGCCCGGGCCACTCACCTTGTCAATGAAAGAGGCAAACTTGTTGTTGAGAGTCTTGATCTGCTCTTTCTCCTCGGTTCTCACTTGCTGGATGGAAGGGTCGATCTCGAGGTTGAGGGGTGCCAGGAGACTCTGGTTGACGCTGACCGATGTGATTCCCGCAGATCCCACACCTGCGCCCCCAAAACCGCTCCTGTAGCCGCTCCCGAACCTGGAGGCTCCTCCATAGCTGGACCCCAGGCTGAAAGAAGCGGTGCTGGCTCTACTCGCCATGGGGGCGCCGCTGTACGAGAAGCTGCTGAAGCCGCCGGAGCGGGGGGCAGCGCTGCTGGTGCGGTAGGTCATTTTGGTTGTTCTAACAGACATGGTGCAAGTGTTAGTGCCGGCGGTGTGTAACTGAGAAGTTGCTGGAGCTCAGGACAGGCTGAGGCTGATGGGAGACGCTGCGCTTATATGCGAGGCTGGGAGCAGGGGGCGCCGCTGTGCGAGTACCTGAGTGGCTGAAACACAGGAGGGCGGGGTTTCCACCTGTTGGACGTATGGGACGGGCGAGCTGACGCTGGAGGGCGCTGCACTGTTATTCCTTATACAGAGAATGGGATCCCTGGAGGGTTAAAAGCCTGAGGTGGGGTTTGTGTGAGGAATGTGCCCCCGCCGGCCCAGCCCAGAAAGAAAACTTCTGTCACAAACACAAGGGAGGGGATGTCCGGCTGTGCTGAAGCTTCTTTTATTTGTCTCATCTGTATCAATTTACACTTCTTTACTTAAAAGGGACCTTTGAGTTAACTTTTAATTTGCAAGTTCAACAATCTGGTTGCTGGGGTCCAAATTACCCTAGCAACCGTGCATTGCTTGGAAAAAGAGACTGGAATGTGAATAGGAGAGGCCTGAAAAGAAAGACAATTAAAAAGTAGCAATGAAAATACATTTGCGACCCCCATTTTTCAAAAACTGTATAAAATAAAATTAGAAGACCGATTGAAAAGTTGCTTACAACTGGCCAGTCTATAACATACTAAAAGTTAACTTAAAGGTGAACCACCCCTTTAACCATAATGGGGCAGATTTACTAAAGGGGCGGATTGTCGCCAGCGACCACTTCACCAGGCGCAAGTTCGATACCACTACACTAATTCACTAAAATGCAAAGTTGCGACCTGGGTGCCGAACTCTAGCAACTTTTCGCTAGCGATATTTCTTCAGTGCAAGCATTTCATATAGAAGATTCGCTAGCGTTCGTTTATGCTTAGCGAAAAGTCGCTAGTGATCTTACGCTTAGTAGTGATGTGTGGGCCAGTCAGGTTCAGGCCGACCTCACATCCCCATTTGCATTTACACTTCCAATTTCCGGGTTCCGATTTTATAGCCGCGCACAGGGGTGCTTCTCCAATGAGGCAAGTTGAGCAGGGTGGTCTATAAAAGGAACTCGGAAGTCAGGCGGGCGCGGTTGGTGGGAGGTTGGATATCGGTTGGGTGCAGGTCGGGAAAAATCTGACCCGCATGTCGCTTAGGTCAAATGAATTAGGGCGGGTACAGTAAAGTTGTATGGAGATCTTTATTACATTAGAGATGTTGGTGCAAATGCTTGAAGTGGTCACTTTTTATTACAAATGTCCAGGGAACTTTAAAGGGATACTGTCATGGGAAAACATGTTTTATTCAAAACTCATCAGTTATTAGTGCTACTACAGCAGAATTCTGCACTGAAATCCATTTCTCAAAAGAGCAAACAGATTTTTTAATATTCAATTTTGAAATCTGACATGGGGCTAGACAATTTGTCAATTTCCCAGCTGCCCCTGGTCATGTGACTTGTCCCTGCACGTTAGGAGAGAAATGCTTTCTGGCAGGCTGCTGTTTTTCCTTCTCAATGTAATTGAAGTCTCAGTGGGACATGGGTTTTTACTATTGAGTGTTGTTCTTAGATCTACCAGGCAGCTGTTATCTTGTGTTAGGGAGCTGTTATCTGGTTACCTTCCCATTGTTCTTTTGTTTGGCTGTTGGGGGGGGGAAGGGAGGGGGGTGATATCACTCCAACTTGCAGTACAGCAGTAAAGAGTGATTGAAGATTATCAGAGCACAAGTCACATGACTTGGGGCAGCTGGGAAATTGACAATATGTCTAGCCCCATGTCAGATTTCAAAATTGAATATAAAAAAATCTGTTTGTTTTTTTGAGAAATGGATTTCAGTGCAGAATTCTGCTGGAGCAGCACTATTAACTGATTCATTTTGAAAACATTTTTTTTTCCCATGACAGTATCCCTTTAATAAAGACAAAAGAGATCATATAATGCCCTGCACATGAGCCCACTGTAAAATGAATGTTCCATGTCCCTCAAATGTCTGGAGAAAATGTTAACCCAAAAAAATTCAAGTCAGGACTTTTGCAGGCAATGCCGCTTAAAAAAAGGAAGAGTCGCCAGCGTTTTTTTCAACTTTAATGCATTTTTTGGCTCACAGGATATGATGTAAGTGACAGAAGATTGAGGAAGATGTAGCTGCTTTTTAGCACTTCGCTTGGTCTGAGGTGGCGAAGTCAACTCTGCACTTCACTGAATTCGCGGAGCAATGACCATTCACCTGGCAAAAAGTTGCCTGACGACAGAGTTTCGAATGAACGCTAATGACGGTCTCTTTCACTAGCGAATTGTCGTCTGCGCCTGTAAATTGGCAATGTCGCTGCGGATGTGATTTCTGGCAATTAATGCATTCACTATTACAGTTAATTAGCCACCAGTATATATGTGTACTTAAAACCTCCCTGTACAATAGTAACCCACTCCAAATGGCCACTTGGGTATAGAAAAAACCTATGAAGTAACAAGGGTTCTTTTTTCTTTAGGAGTGTCTTTGGATACAGATGTCCTCATTTAATCTATAAGCATATAAATAATTTGAGCATGGGTTGATATACAGACTGTTGGGCATGGAATAGTTCTCCTATTTTCCTAGTTTCTTCTCTACGGAAATAGGGTCCACTGACAACTAGCGCACTGGGAGTTTTCTGGTATCCCGGTGGGCCAAATTCTACACCCCTCTCATAATAAGCCAGTTCCATAATAAGTATACTTAATACATATTACTGTCACCATCTGTCAGTACTATACCTGCTCTCCCACAGTCACACTCCCTTCCCAGAGACTATTATCCCCACTGTTACTATAGGCACCATCTCTCCCTACTATACCTGCTATCCCACAGTCACACTCCCTTCCCAGAGACTATTATCCCACTGTTACTATAGGCACCATCTCTCCCTACTATACCTGCTATCCCACAGCCGCAGTCCCTTCCAAGAGACTATTATCCCACTGCTGCTATAGGCACCATCTCTCCCTACTATATCTGCTATCCCACAGCGACACTCCCTTCCCAGAGACTATTATCCAACTGTTACTATAGGCACCATCTCTCCCTACTATACCTGCTCTCCCACAGTCACACTCCCTTCCCAGAGACTATTATCCCCATTGTTACTAAAGGCACCATCTCTCCCTGCTATACCTGCTATCCCACAGCCACAGTCCCTTCCAAGAGACTATTATCCCACTGCTGCTATAGGCACCATCTCTCCCTACTATACCTGCTATCCCACAGTCACTCTCCCTTCCCAGAGACTATTATCCCACTGTTACTATAGGCACCATCTCTCCCTACTATATCTGCTATCCCACAGCCACACTCCCTTCCCAGAGACTATTATCCCACTGTTACTATAGGCACCATCTCTCCCTACTATATCTGCTATCCCACAGTCACACTCCCTTCCCAGAGACTATTATCCAACTGTTACTATAGGCACCATCTCTCCCTACTATATCTGCTATCCCACAGCGACACACCCTTCCCAGAGACTATTATCCCACTGTTACTATAGGCACCATCTCTCCCTACTATACCTGTTATCCCACAGCCTCCAACCCTTCCCAGAGACTTTTAATTCCACTGCTACTTATAGGCACCATCTTTTCCCAACTATACCTGCTATCCCACAGTCCCTTCCCAGAGACTATTATCCCACTGTTACTATAGGCACCATCTCTCCCTACTATACCTGCTATGCCACAGTCTATTCCCAGAGACTATTGTCTCCACTGTTACTATAGGCACTGTCTCTCCCTACTATACCTGCTATCTCACAGTCACAGTCCCTTCCCAGAGACTATTATCCCACTGCTACTACAGGCACCATCTCTCCCTACTATACCTGCTACCCCACAGCCACACTCCCTTACCAGAGACTATTATCCATTGTTACTATAGGCACCATCTCTCCCTACTATACCTGCTATCCCACAGCCACAGTCCCTTCCAAGAGACTATTATCCCCACTGTTACTATAGACACCATCTCTCCCTACTATACCTGCTCTCCCACAGTCACACTCCCTTCCCAGAGACTATTATCCCCATTGTTACTATAGGCACCATCTCTCCCTACTATACCTGCTATCCCACAGCCGCAGTCCCTTCCAAGAGACTATTATCCCACTGCTGCTATAGGCACCATCTCTCCCTACTATATCTGCTATCCCACAGCGACACTCCCTTCCCAGAGACTATTATCCAACTGTTACTATAGGCACCATCTCTCCCTACTATACCTGCTCTCCCACAGTCACACTCCCTTCCCAGAGACTATTATCCCCATTGTTACTAAAGGCACCATCTCTCCCTGCTATACCTGCTATCCCACAGCCACAGTCCCTTCCAAGAGACTATTATCCCACTGCTGCTATAGGCACCATCTCTCCCTACTATACCTGCTATCCCACAGCCACTCTCCCTTCCCAGAGACTATTATCCCACTGTTACTATAGGCACCATCTCTCCCTACTATATCTGCTATCCCACAGCCACACTCCCTTCCCAGAGACTATTATCCCACTGTTACTATAGGCACCATCTCTCCCTACTATATCTGCTATCCCACAGTCACACTCCCTTCCCAGAGACTATTATCCAACTGTTACTATAGGCACCATCTCTCCCTACTATATCTGCTATCCCACAGCGACACACCCTTCCCAGAGACTATTATCCCACTGTTACTATAGGCACCATCTCTCCCTACTATACCTGTTATCCCACAGCCTCCAACCCTTCCCAGAGACTTTTAATTCCACTGCTACTTATAGGCACCATCTTTTCCCAACTATACCTACTATCCCACAGTCCCTTCCCAGAGACTATTATCCCACTGTTACTATAGGCACCATCTCTCCCTACTATACCTGCTATGCCACAGTCTATTCCCAGAGACTATTGTCTCCACTGTTACTATAGGCACTGTCTCTCCCTACTATACCTGCTATCTCACAGTCACAGTCCCTTCCCAGAGACTATTATCCTACTGCTACTACAGGCACCATCTCTCCCTGCAATACCAGCTATCCCACAATACAGAATATAGTAAATACATTATAAAATTAAACCAGCATGCATGAACACTGTGTAAACATCATGTCACATATACCTTTACTGACAGTACATAATTATCAACCTGTCAGCAGTTCCGAATTTATGAACCTAGAGGAAACAAAATGCCTTTAGGGAGTAATTCATTAGTAAAAGGTCATGTCAGAGAGCTATGAGTAAGAAGGTGCATCATAAATATGTGGTTGTGGGAGAGAAAGCACATTCAACATTTGTGCCCTAAAGCTGCCTGTGCACCTGTAGTGTGAGCTAGTGAAATACCTGCTAGACTTGTGCTCACTCATGGAATGTGTCAGAACCTGAGCATTGTTTCTCATTTCTTTGAGTGCTTCTTTAGCACTTGTATTCTTGTTCTTCTTGTTTATTGCTAGTAAGTGTTTGAAGCCCTGACCAGCCACAAAGTGGGTCCATGTTTAAACAGGCCACAGGTCAGGCCCTAAAATTGTTCCAAGCTCAAAATAGAAGAAATTAGTACATAGACTTTAGCTATTGCTTTATTTTCCAAAATAAAGTGAGTCACTAGTTAAGAACCTGCGGTTCACTGTGTGTTACTTGCTATTCTGATTATTTTCAGTAATGTGTGCCATTTCATATATGTAAGTTCAGCTTTTTTAATCTCATTCAATAGTCATTGGCACATTTTTGCAGTTGAATGCCGCAAAACATTTGCCATGAAATAATTGCCATTATTATAGATGGCTAATGAGTTTCATTGTCAGTCGCAGGCAAGGATATATGGGCTTGGCCAAATAACTAAATAAAAACTAAATTCCAGTGTTTCTTTGCAAGATTCAATTCTTATTCACCATACTTTGTCCTTAAACTGTGGGGCTAATTTAATAAAAGTCACAAAGTTTGCACCAGGTCTAGTAACCAATAACAACCAATTAAAAGTTTTCTTTGAAACTGTTAGTAAAATGCTACCAACTGTGGGTTGCTAGAAATACCATAAACACTGTGGGGCTCATTTATAAGCAATAAAGTAATGGAAGCAGGGCAGTAACCCATGGCAACCAATCAAATGAGTGTCCCATAGATCCTGTTTTGGGCAAATAATTCAAATTTTTAAACATGATTTCCTTTTTCTCTGTAATAATAAAACAGTAACTTCTTAAATACATGGATTGTTTTAATATTGTCATTAATTGCAGAGATCATCAGTGGTAAGGACCTTCTGTAAAGCACAGTGTGCAGTTATTGGTTATAGTGCCCAGGCCCAGGTCAGGAATGAGAGTAGGAGCTACTGGCTGTGGGGAGTGGGTCTGGGCTGGCTGGGCCCACCATGTTTTTTCCTGGTTACCCGCTGGCCCAGTCCGGCCCTGATTGTGTTAAGGTATGGTATACATAAATCCATATCACATCTTCCTGATGATATACACAATTTGTGTTCATTGATTTACTTTTATTTGCTTTTCTTTTACCTCTTTTCCCTAAATGCTGTGTCAAAAAAAATTCTAAAGAGAAAACTCTATATTCTTTTGTACAGTACAGAAGGTTCTGTTCCCCCCTTCTTAGCGGAAAAACAAGACTCATTGATTGAAGCTGTATAAAGGGATGGAATGTGCCGATTCTTTTTGCTTGGATCAGGCTCTCTGAAAGTAACCAGGCGGGTGGAACAGAGGAGGTGCCGAGAGGGGTGAATGCAGGGGTCAGGACGCAGTAAGCCATGTCTGAGATTAGAGAAGCAAGAAGTTCCCTAATTAACTCGGGAACAATTCTTCTGTTTTGCAACGAGCTCTGGGATGCTGAGATCTCTCAGACACTTGAACCCTGTCCTTTTGCAACTTTTGGCATAGCTGGAACCATTCTCGGATCTATGAAGAAATATAACTCTTTCTCGTTGAGAAACAATGCTGAGCAGCTTTAATACTACATTTATGTTTAAATTCCTCAAGCATGTCAACTCACAGACTCAAGGATTCATTTGGAGACACCCTGGTTTGCACGCACACCCTCTCACCCAGTTACCTATAGTAGCATCCTATATTTGCACCTAAACTGTAGTTAACCCCCACCATTGAAAGCACACCTGAAATCAGAAAATAGGCAGCATTGGGCAGAGCTGGGAATGCTATTGTGGCATAACAGGAGGTAGTGAAGCGTCAAAATCACTGGTGTAATAGCGGATCACTAACAAAAACTGCATCCAGTTCCCTCCCAGTCTGCAGCCCAGCCAGGACATGCACTGTAAGCACAATCTTACCTTTGGGTCTCCCCTCCCTCCTATTGGGAGGGACAGGCCCAGGTGTAGTTGCAGCCCCTGCTCCCCCAGAAGTTATGCCACTGCCCAAAATATAAAAGCACTGGGTTTGTATATTTTCCTGGGTTTGCTTGGTCTACCATTCGTATAACTCTACAAGTTGGTAATCCTGCTGTGTACCAGGTAGGGTTGCTACCTTTTATGGAAACTTTGCAAACTAAAGCAAATAAATGTGACAGTTTAGACCAGAGGTCCCCAACCTTTTTCACCAACATGCAGATGTATAAAACGTTGGGGAGCAACACAAACATGAAAAATGTTCCTGGAGGTGCCAAATAAGGTCTGTGATTGGACATTTGGTAGCCCTTATGTGGACTGGCAGCCAAGAGGAGACTTCTGGTTTTTATGCCACCAAAATTTGCCTCCAAGCCAGGAATTGAAAAATAAGCACCTGCTTTGAAGCCACTGGGAGTAACATCCAAGGGGTTGGTGAGCAACATGTTATTTATGAGCTACTGGTTGGGGATCAATGGTTTATGCTTTAAAGCAAAAAAATTTAAAAAAAACTATCCTATTGATAAGCAGTCTTCATTTCACATGTGGTTGGTTGTTAAATGAACATTAAATTAATTTACAAAAATAAAATTTGATGTCCTTGCCTGTTTCTAAGCTGAGGCCAGATGAAGGCAGACAGAGAATCCACTGCCCTGCTGCTCCCCTTTTCTTCAGGCAGGGCAGATTGTGGCATCTGCCTGCACCCGAGTAGGGACAATGATTGCAGGCGCAGGCAGATCAGGAGCAGAGAAGAAGCAGGGGAGTGGATCCTTGGCCTACACTTCTCCACAAGCTGAGATCTGCGATCGTCTGACCCTAGTCTTAGATCACCATCAACTGGTTTACTGCATCTGTGTCATCATTAGCTTCCTTTTAATGACCCAGATACATGCACAGTACTAGAAATATGATTTGCCCCATAAAATGTACCATCTTGTACATTTCCCTGTATCTGCTGCTCTAGGTTTGGGTAAGAGTACAGACCTAAAGCAGCAGCCATACTTGAGTCAGGGCAGCGTGTATGAGTCAGGGTTAACTCACTTGAGGAAGAGCAGTTGTGTTTCTAAGAACATTGGTGACCCTTTTGTCTGTGTGTCCAACCTGCAGGATTCTTAGCCAATTTATGTGAACCCGGCACTTGATGCTGCAATTACCTGCACTACTAAATACACCTTATGCCTGAGTCACCAACTTTAGTACATTAAATACTATATTCTCCACTCACTGCATAAAACAAATTTTGAATGACCAGATATTTTTTTTGTAAAGCATGTAAAAAATACAATACACCCAAGAAAAATACAAAGCTGCTGACTATTAACATGCAAAGTACAAAGGAGATTCATTTTCGCACAATGACAAGATATCTCTGGAATGCAGAAAAAGGGGTTTGGCTGGGGGTGGATGGTTACACTACACTGACAGTACATGAATAGCTCTTCATATCAGACTGCATTTAAACAAATATATTTTGCTCATTCAGGAGCCAATTGGCCAGCCCTCACTAGGCACGGGTAGGGATTAACGGGGATTAGTCGGGATGAAATGGAAACAATGCCAGATGTACTTGGTAATTGTCTTGGTACAGGCCCAAATTTCATTCGAATTTAACATTCCTATTTCATCGACATATTATCCATATTTAGGGTAGTGGCAGATGGGGAGATTAGAAGTCCAGCAAAAATTTTCTCTAAATCAGGTGTCTAATCTCGCTGGTGGGATGGCATACTAATCAGTTCGGATCGCTGAAGTCGTCTGAAGTTTCCTCTTGAGGCAATTTCGGGCGTTTTGGAAATGTATGTCATCCCGCCAGCGATTCGTATTCTTGGCGAAAGGAAAGGCATTTGGGGAGATTAGTCGCTGGGCCACTACCCTAATGCTTAATTCATAGAACATAAAGTTGGGGGTAAAATTTCAATAGGCGGGGGCGTGTCCTGCATGGCGTCCGGGTAGGCAGCAGCAACTGCGTGCTCCGTGCGGGGATGTTATAATCCTGCTGAAAACCTGCTTTTTTACTTACCTCTCCATCTGCAAACATCCACCGACTCCTGTACCCGACTCAGCGGGTCTGATAATGCGGAGAGCCAAGCCGAAACCTGCGGCGCAAGAACAAAATACCTCACGCGCCATGTCTTCCCAAAATGGCGCCGACACTCGTGCACGCAGCTCTTCAGATGCACGCTCACCAGAGCTGGGGACAAATGCGGCAGGAAAGCTAGCGAAGTTTGCTAGGGACCCTCTGCTTCAACGGGATACCAGGGGCACTCCATCTGCGGCTCAAGGCTCACCCCCACGGCAAGATATGGAGGTAGGAGGGGCACAGCCCCTACACTCAGTGTCCCCTTCGGCAGCCCCAAAACCCACGCTGTCTGAATTATACCAGGCCATTACCTCTAACCATGCGGCCCTCATAGGGAAAATTGATGAGCTAAAGACTGATTTTGCAATCCTGAAACACGATGTGCAAAATATAAGAGAGAGAACGGGGGAGGCAGAAAGGAGGGTCAGTGACCTTGAAGACTCCGTGGCGCCGTTGTCAGGCCGCATGGCGGCTACAGACAGGCGACTGGCCATTTTGGAGAGTAAAGCTGACGATTTGGAAAATCGCTTGAGGCGCAACAACATTCGAATTCTGGGCCTGCCTGAAAGAGCCGAAGGGGGTGAAACAGAGAAATTTCTGGAACACTGGTTAACTACTACGTTTGGCCAAATGGCTTTCTCCTCCGCATTTGTTGTGGAAAGGGCTCACAGGGTTCCTGGCAGACCTCCACCTCCTGGCGCCCCACCCAGACCATTAATAGCCCGTATGCTAAATTACAGGGATAGAGATGCAGCCCTGGCGGCAGCTCGGAAAGCGGGCGACATAATGTTTGAAAACCAACGTATCTCCATCTACCCGGACTTCTCCACTGAGGTCAGGAAGCAGAGGGCAAAGTTTACAGAGGCAAAAAGGCAACTGAGGCTGAAACAGCTGCCGTATGCGATGATGTTCCCAGCAAGGCTCAGAGTCACAGACAGAGGGAGAACCCCTTTCTTCACATCACCTGAGGAAGTTATAACATGGATGGAAGAGAGACCCAGGCCGTCGCCGAGAGGAGAACAAGCAGCTTAGTCACTCCTATTTGATTTGGTATCACTTCGAGCTCCTTTACCTGCTCTTCGCGGATATTGGAGGGACATGGACGCAACGGTCTATCTACACCCGAGGGCTGTTTCTTGCAGTGCTTTCTCTACAGGACAGGTAACACAACGTAACATTGACTGTATGCAGGACATTTGTGTATTTTTCCCTCCCCGCACTGGGGTAGCAGATTTTTGGACTATTGTTGCACCTGATCGGGACTCGGTGGGTACACCAACCCCCAAATAGTTAAGAGTTGGACAAGGGTGTAAACCCACTTCAAACAGTTTATTGAATATGCAGCAATCTCATGACTATGACATTTTCTACTGTTTGTATGACATATTACATGTACAATTGAGATGCTCAATAATGGAATTGTTAAAAAAAAAAAAAATTTCAATAGGCCCCTCAATGAAAGATATAACATAATGTATTATTTTTTGTTAGACTGAGGGAGGCATTTTTGATAGCACTTAGTCTCTTCCTTTCTTTCTAGCACCTGTAACCCTCCAGATGGCATACTTCTATTGCAGAGAAGCCTTACCAACCCCTCTGGGCACCCAGAGACACTTTAGGGGGTAATTTGCCAACTGGAAGGCAGGGTGCAAATCAGGCAATGTTTTAGCACATTGCACCCTGCCTTTTAGCTTTAATAAATTGCCATACAATATTTTGGAGCACAGAGATTTTGCACTGTCTCCTCATGCTTCATTCATATGTGCAATTTAGAGAGCAGTGGTGGGCAGAAATAAGATTTTATTAACCACACGGTGCAGAGCACAGCCAGACATAGGGCACAAATTCTCCTGCATAAGCTCTAAGGGTGGTGGCACACTCTCAGATTCGGGGAGATTAGTCGCCCAGTGAAAATCTCCTCTTCTTCGGGCGACTAATCTCCCCAAAATGCCTTCACGAGGAAACTTCGGGCAACTTCGGAAAGTTGAAGCAATCTGAGTGCTATACCACCGGCAATTCACATTCTAGCCGGTAGGAATCCTTTTTTTGGGTGATTACTTGCCCAAAGAGGAGATTTGTCACTGGGCGACTAATCTCCCCAAATCGCTACATGTGCCACCACCCTAAAGGGTATGTTCTTGCGTCCATCTGTGCTCTTGTATTATAGCCAGACCTTAGTAAATGAGCCCGTTTATGTCACTTACTGGAGAGAGTCTCACGTACCCAAGAGCATTTGGGCATTAGGTCTGTTACCTTCAACTGTTTTTGTTCTCAGATATTGACTCCTCAGTTGAGTCAAATCATAATATCTGAATATCTTCTGCATAGGCAATATCTTATGGCAGTTAATTTAACCAAAAAGTGGAAAGCCTTCCATTGCTATGCTCCTCAAACACCCTCTCCTGTTTTTTTCTGGCATTTGCTCCATTGTACTGCCATGCAGCAAATGCTCCGGCTTTAAGGAGTGCTAGAGTTATGATGCCCAGTATCCATAAAGCTCCAAACTACAGAAAAGCCATCTCCCATAGAGTCCATGTTGAAAAATAATAATACTGTTTTTCTGTAATAATTAACAGTATATTATACTTGATGGTAACTAAGCCACACTAATCCAAATTGGTGACAAAACAAACCTATTGGGTTTATTTAATGTTTAATTGTTTTTTTCTAGCAGACTTAGGGTGGCCATACACGGGAATATTAAAGCTGCCGATATCGGTCCTTTAGACCCATTCAGCATCTTATCTGCCAGTGTATGGGGCGTTCCGACGGGTCTCCATGATCTAAATCAGGCCAAAAATCGGCAAGATATAGATTGGTGCATGTTTGATTTTTCTTGGGGATCGAGGACCGCATCAGCTTATTGATGCGGTCCTTGTCCCTTCTGCGCCAATTTCCTTAATTGCAGGGCCAAACGATCAGATTCACCCAATATTGCCCTGCTTTTGGTGGGCATATCGGGTTAAGATCTGCTCATTTGGCGACCTCTTCAGAGGAGTGGAACTTATTGTGTATGGCCACCTTTAAGGTATAACAATCCAAATTACAGTAAAAACCCAGGTTCCAAGCACTCTGCATAGTAGATCCCCTACTTGTGCTTTAGTGATGCACAGGTGGCTCAAAATCTGCGGGACCAATAGGTCGGGCAGGTTTGCCCAACCAATTGCCCCCAAAGGCAGTTCTCAGATGGGTCATGGGCCAACAGCTCATAGTTCCTAACCCGACTAGTGATAGGGCAGTGCTTACCGTATGTATTTACTCATGCTCGACCACCCTCTCTGATTGTGTCAGAGATGCGGTGAGTTGGGCGCATGTATATAAATCACTGTGGTTTGAACAATGGGTGTAGAGGGCCCTGCTAACTTATTAATATGGGGCTCTGTGATCCCTGATGGTGGCCCTGCTTGAATACTACCTCTCAGAAGCCATATATCCCACTAACATGTCTAAACCAAGCTTTCTGAATTTAAAAGCTATTAAACCAGCACTAGATGCATAGTTGACCAAAGGAGTACAATCCAGTTATTTGAATGCCCCCGTCGATAATATCATAACTGAGTGTGTGAACCTATAATTTTAGTTAATGAACCTTCTGTATTGAGAAGCCATTTACTGCATTTATTACACATAGGAGAGCTTTTTAGGCCCCTTTTAGCCTTCTTCACACTAACCTCTTTGGTTCAACCATCCAAGTGGGGACATAATCACAAATCATACGAAGATATGATTCATAGAAACATCTGATCAGTGCTAAATTTCCTTCCCTCATAGGAGTGTATCTAGTGTTAGAATGTGATATGTGGCACCTTCTCTATACATCTGTGTTGTGACATGGTGAGATCTAACACAAACTGCACATCTATGATATCACAGGGTGACTTATTATCTGTGATAAATAACACAGTTAGATGTCTGTTTGTCTGAATGTATAATTTGATTTACACAAGTCAGAGAGGGGTCACAGGACAATGCATGACCCCCTAAGACAAAACTTGCAAGACACTTAGGTGTCACAAGCCACCCAAATACTTACTGTTTGCCAGCTCTGCTGGTGTCCCACCCCACTGCTTATCTGAGTGCAGTTTGTAGGGTATTTGCTCTGGAGGTTTGGTGAAGAGGGGAATGAGCAAGATGTAATAAGCACTGCGTGTCTTGACAGCGCTATATAAATAAATGATGATGATGATAATAGTGATTGTAGCAGTCTCTGGGTTCCTGCTAGAGCAACGATGCTGCTGTTAGACAGGTACATGGGAATCATTGTATATTCTCCCCATCTATAATGAAGGTGGGCAGGGAAGACAAAATTAGTAATTGGCACTTCAGGCGATTTGGGAAAACGAATCTCGCCGAGTGCCATCCCACCGGTGATTTACATTTTAGCCGGCGTGGAGGCAGTTTGGGGAGATTAGTAAAAAAAAACATTCACCAATTCACTTACAAATGCTCTGATCTGAAGGGAGGCTCTTCCCTTAAAGAGAATATTTAACTAATTAATTCATTAATTAATATCATAATTATTCCTTAATTGATGCAGACTAAAGTTGGACATACATATGAAGATCTGCTTGTTAGGCGAGGTCATCAAACAAGTAGATCTCTCCTCAGTATGCCCTCAAGGTGGACTATATTGGGCTGATCTGATCATGGGCCCTAGGGCCCAACAATTGGATCATAACGAGGAGAAATCGAAAAGTTGGATCAAGGACCGCATCAACTAACCAATGCCGTCCTCAATCCTTAAGTGTGATATGGCCTATAGCAGATGGTCTAGGCTTGTTGCATCTCATCAAAAAGTCCAGACGATGTGGGATTATAGGATTTTAAAAAATATTATTCAAAAAACAACATTAGAGATTCCCTTTTAAATACCCCATTGTTAGGGGATAATGTTGCTTACTGTGAAAGACGATAAACAGTACAAAGGAAAACGGAGAAGATTATAATCATCCCCTATCTCATCCCAAAAATAAAAGATAAAACGCATGGTTTGATTGCAGTCATTGCGCTGTTTTTTGTTGATACAGCCTTCAATAGTGAAGGCTGTATGTGGATAGTCTGCTGCTTGTCATGTTAGGGTGGCCATAGATGGGTCAACACTGTACAATATTCGACCATTTCGCCAGCAGGCTGAACAGACATATGCCATACAACGAGCCAGACACGCTATGGCCACTTTCTATTGTTGGACAGGGGGGAGAGTTGTCCGAGGGTAAGGTCGGGCCCGGCCACGCCACACTTACTTGATTAGCCGGGCCCCCCATCTTTGCGGTGGGAGCAGCCCAGGGGGCCCAGGAAATTTTGTCGTATGGGGCCCTGTGATTTCTGATGGCGGCCCTGGTTCCACTCATTCAGCCTGACGATGAAAAAATCTGAAGTAAAGAGGAGCTGCATCTATTCTTCATTTCCCCTATGTACCAGTCACTGGACAACATGGTGCATCAGCAGATTCAGTTTCCAAACCGGCTCAATTAATGAACCTACAAATAGAGATTGTCACCATTATGCATGTACCAAAGACATGCTGGTGGCTGACCTTGGTGATGGAATTTCTAGAGTTTTAATCCTGTATTCAGCCTGTAATTTTAAGCAGGTCATTCTACTATTCTGTGCCTTTCCCAAAGATGGCAAGCTCACGGCAGATTTT
The DNA here is from genome assembly GCA_038501925.1 of Xenopus petersii. Taxonomy (NCBI): domain Eukaryota; kingdom Metazoa; phylum Chordata; class Amphibia; order Anura; family Pipidae; genus Xenopus; species Xenopus petersii. The sequence goes on from CM076674.1 coordinate 37,921,250, forward strand.
AGCATAATTACCAGGTAATGAGAAATACAATGATAAATTCTTTCATCCAGCTCATGCAAAATCATACGTTTAGTGTTAATACGTTTCACATTGCATCTATAACTGTTGCTACAAGCCCATTACTGTTAAAACACACTTATAGTGTGATGATTCCTGAACATGTTTTATAGTTTGGCTCGGGGGTTAATTTATGGAGAGGTGCTGGTATAATTTATATTTTTGAAATTTATATATCCACTTATTTGGCAAATCTGATCTGATCTTTTGGAGTCTGGTTGCCTGTGCCCCCCCCCCAGAAAGGCAGGGTTGGATTTACATAGTGGGCACCCCTAGGCCCACTGCTGCTTATCTCGCCCATCACCCCCCCCTTTATTCGGAAACATTTTTGTCATCAGGACAGGAGCAATGGTTGATTGGTGTACGGGAAATTTTAAAAACTAATATCTCCTGTGCATCCCCAGTGTTTCTGAACCAATGTGGGTGTGGTTGGACAGCATGCCGCCCCCTAAAATCCTGCCACCCTAGGCCCGGGCCTTTGTGGCCTTTACACAAATCCAGGCCTGTATGCAGGACTGATAGACATCTGGCCAGGAGGGCCCATACACAAGCGGATAAGTTGCTAACTCAGTTTAAAGGGGCCAAATCAGGATCTTAAATGCCAGTATATGCCGGCTTTTCTGGGACTGATCAGCAGATATATTTGCAGTTATTTATTAGCATTGATCAAAACCCAGATGTGTCATAGTAATTATCTCTGGAAGAAGTGTTAAGACGGTGCTGTTTCTTTCTCATAGTGGCAAATGTCTCTTGCACCCAAATGTTTGTGGGACAGAGCCATTAAATACTCCGATGCCGTCCAAGAAGTTTCTGGAAGTTTTGGGTGGCTCGAGGCCATAAAGATCAAATGTAGTGACTCATCTGCCTTCAGGTCTCATGTTAAGCAGCCCTATCATTCAGCCTGACAGTTCTGACAAGGTGATTATTATTTGTATCTGCTAACATTAGTATGTCAGGTTCATGGATCATTCTCAGTTTTCCAGCAGTAGTTAACTTATTGGATGAGCTAAGTGCTAGCTTTCATATCTGCAATCAAAATTGTTATCTTGGCTGATGATGGCATGACTCCATAAATGTAGGAAATTATTCGTTTTGAATCCACCAGTATGCAGATTATATGATTTTCTTTATAAGCCAAGCACACAAATGTATTTATGAAGTGTAACAACCCAAGAAAGGGCACTGAAGGCCAGAAACATGTCGTATTTTGCAGTCTGCAATAAATGAAAAGCACAAGCAGTTAATCTGCAACAGAGTGCTCTCCTTTTCTCATCTATATGCTGCTATTTTCCATGGTCGGTACATCCACCTACAACTTCGGGCGACTATGGAAAATAGATTGGCGCGTGTGCATTAGCGCAGGTGACTTTTCATTATAGCCTATGGGAAAACACGCTGAGGCAGTACGGGGAGATTGTCGCTCAGAAGACGAGGCGATTAGCCGCCAGGCGACAAAATCTCACCGCATTTCCTCATGTGGCCTTACCCTAATATTAGCTGCCTATAGTAGCACTGGAAATACAGTAATAGTCTCTTGGGATAGCAGGTATAGTAAGGATAGATGGTAACTAAAATGGACAACAACTCCCAAAATGAATTAATAGTGCTTTAGTGTAGGTGGGTACTCACAGGCACAGCTTAGACTGTTGTTAAAGCAGCATTTTTCACAGAATTCCTTCCACTTGCTGCAGGTTAATTCTTACTTAAAATATAGAAAGCAGGAAGGGCCTCATAGTATAAAACCTCACTTTAATAAATATATAAAATTAGTATTGCAATTGTTCAAATCATTGACTGACACTAGGAAACTAACCCCAATAAGTCCAGAACTGCATTGGAAGGAAAATTTATTCAGCATTTCATTTTCTCCATGAGATTCCAGTAGGGCTGTAGGGAGTGTCTCGCGCCTGACGCATTTCACTTTGTCAGCTTCTTCAGAGGTGTGTTCTTGTTGGATTAAGGTCCACATCTGGTCATTGATCACTAGCATAGGAGCCATTATTAAAAATAAAAAATCAGATCAGCCCAATATTTCCCTCCTCAAGGTGGACATATGCGTGGAAGATTTGCTTGATTACTAGTCTCGCCAAACAATCTTTTAATCTATGGCCACCTTTTGAAGTGCCTCTTTAATGTGGATAGATCATTTTGGAGAAAAACAATAATCTTTGTACATTAATGGGAACATTTTCAGGTCATAATTGCTAATCCAGGTTACCAAATTTCAAATTTATTTGAACTGGTCAAATGTCCTAAGTAGCAAAGGGGTTCTAAAAATATTAAAAATAAAGAAACAACAGTTGTCAACATTTGATGTGTGCACTTTGCTCTGACATTCAATCATATTCAGATTTGTACACCAAAGAATTGGAGAGCTGGCTCTTTTCAAGAGGCAGGAATGTCAAAGAAGTGTTAATAGGTACTGAGTGGTTGGGCAATGAAAGTTTTATTGTATAAGTATAAACAATCATTAATATTGTCTTGTCAGGGCTAATAGAAATGAATACCTATGACAAGTTCCCTGCAGGGGCCTGTGCTTTGTTCATTGTTTGAGTGAATAGGATTTTTTAGAAGACTGGGACAAAGAAACACGTAGAATGGGATATTGTCTACCTGTACCGATCTATTAAATATTTACACCTTGAGTGAATTTAGCTTTGTAAGAAATAAACCCATTCCTTTCCTCTTGTATTTCTCACATTTTACCCATAAATGAAATAGATGTAACCTGTAATACATTTCTTTAATTTTAGATAGGGCAATTTATTCTGCCAGCAACAAGCATTTATACAGAACAAGCAGGAGGGCTGACTGTTTAGAAATATGTTTAATTCCTGAAATCATATAAATGGCACTTCTGTTCAGGAAAAAGTTTTTTTTTAATGACACGGAATACTGTAAGGGTGCGGCTACACATGCTTTTTATACATCCACATACCTTACATTGCATTTATTGGCCTTTATAGACACTCGTATTTGGTGCAGAGGGCACAGTAATAATGTTGTTTCTTCAACTGTTTTTGTGGTTTAAAATAATAACTTTGTATTAGACTTATGTTGCCCCACCCCCAAACAGATGCGTTTCACTAATTTTCTGTTTGTGTAAAATTGTTGACATACCTGAGCTTTCCCAACGCCTCCAATATGGGGGTGTGGAATGTAATTCGGTGACATGTAGATTGACAGATTCTTGTGAGTCAGTCTTATTGTATTAGTCTGCAGAAAATTAGTGTATTATTCGCTGCCTGGTGTGGCTTTTCACGCCCTTAGCCACAAAAATAGGCTATAACAATAGAACAATCTGGTTCATTGTAGTTTGTGTTTCTTGACATTGAATCAACATAAACCTATATTTTAGACATTGCACGTCTTGATTTTTTTGAAGCACAAAGTACAGTGTTTAATAACAAAGTTATAGTATGTTTTATATGGGGCACACTAAATGGGTTATTCTACATGGAAAGCCTTTCTTATCTCATGAGTATGCTTGAGTGGAAGAGAATAATAATATGAGAAATGATGGGAATGATTGCAAAGCTTTACATTTTCTTTTGCATTTTTGCTGTTGCTGGTCTTTAAGAGAACATGTAAAACAGAAATGTAGACAGCCTTCCATTGGAGAACATATAATTATATATGAATATATAGCAGTTGATGTCAGACTAGGTCTCCCTGACTCTTCATTATACTACAGCTATGTATTTATTACAGGTTATGAGAAAACCAAGGGGTGTTTTGTCGCTTGCAATCTCAGCTACAGTTGGCGACAAAAAGTCAATTGTTTCCTCTCCACCTGCTAACATGCAATTCGCCACTGGGGAAACGTGTGACAGGACTACTTTCCGAATTCGCTCGATGTTTCCTGGCGAGCAATGTCAGTGCATCTGTAATGACGAGGCGTAAGGCAACAGTGTTTTCTCCCCCAGCGTACAGTGTATTTACTCTGCTGGAAAATATGTTCAGTATGTCACAAGGGACCTTAAAAGTGGCATTTGTAAGTGGCATTTGTTCTTTTGGGTTTTGGATGGTAGCCATAATAGCATTGCACTTCCCATTTCCAGCAATAGAACGCAGAGCTGTGGAAGCAAAATGCTACATGTGCCATAGCCCAGACTACTGAGCTCACATTCTCTCAGGTTTAAAAAATACATTTATAAATCTTCTTGCACAGGGCAGAAAGCCAGCATTCCATTACTTACTCATTTCTTCTCCATTTATTAAAGGTGAGTGTGCTGCTGTTTTCATGTAAGCTACAGTTAATGTTTTACCTGTATGGAGTAAGCCAATTTCCCGCTCTTCTGATAACTACTCAAACGTGATTAGTCAGGTTCAGTTACTACAGAAAAGCACAATGGGTTGCATTGATTAAAGGGCCAGTCACTTACAGGAACAAGAGAATTCAAACATAGCAAGTTCATGGCCAAGGAGAGAGGGCGAACAGGAAGCTTACCCCATTTACTGAATCACCAGTTCATCGTTTCCAGGGGCGCAACCCCAGACTGAATCCTGCTTAGTATCAGTGAATAAAGATTCTGGCATGGTTTAATGGCATAGGTCCAGCGTCCAGGGCTGGATTTACACAGTGGGCACCCCTAAGCCCACTGTCGTTCGTCTCCTGTCCCCTCCCTTTTAATCGCTCAAATTTTCATCATTGGGACCAGAGCAATGGGGATTGTCTCACAGGAGATTTAAAAACTACCGTATCTCCTGCTCATCCCTAGTGTTTCTGAACCTACGTGGGTGTGGTTGGGCAGCATGCCGCCCCCTAAAATCCTGCCGCCCTTGGAGGCCTCTCCACAAATCCAGGCCTGCAGAAGGTCCCATATATATGATAGCGGCAAAAGCCATGAATGTGTCTGCACTGCAAGGCACCTGCCTTTGTTACCCGCATGGAATCTTGTTGGAAGGCAACAAAATAACATAATAAACCTTTTAATCAAATAGTATTGCAATCACTGTATCCCTCCTGGAGCAGTGAGCATTTTGGATCGATAATTTAGGTGCACCGGCAGTAAAACAGCAATGGCACATTTTGGAATAATAACTGCACCAACAAAGATACTGTTGTTACAATGCTGTTCAATGGAAAACTTTTTCTAGAGCATTTTGTCACCTGCCTGCAAGAGTGATTTCACCCTTGAGATGCTTTTTGCACCATTGCCCTTACTCTATAGGCATGTAGCATTCTGTGCTAGATACATTGCCTAGAGATCCCACCCATACCTGCAAAAACAACACTATATGAACATGTGTCTCATGTCTCATGTATTATTGTGGGACATACGTGTATGACTCACATCTATGATACTGAAGTGTTTTAAGAGAAATCCAGGCGTTATTTCGACTGTGCGCATCGACTGTGTATTGAGTTGAAAATAATATTGTTTGCTTTGCACTAATCTGCCTTTGTTTTCTTGTGACGAGTGCATTCAGGGCTTCTTGTGCATGCTATAGACAAAATGAGCATAAAATGAACATAAATCAATATAAAGGCTAAAACAACCAGTTGGCATAGCATGAAATGGTGGGTGGGATAGTCACAGGGATGATAAATCAACATTTGGGACCGGTTTAAAACAGCCACAGTGCAAATAAATTGTAAAATTTTTTACATTTTAACACGTCTGCAAAATTCTATATATACTGTACAGGTTTTGACGTCTTCAAAAAAAAAAAAAACCTACATAAAAAATAGTTCAGCTTCAGGAATCACAAGGGAACAAATGGTGCTAAAAAGCATTCAGTGGTGCCAAAACCATAGTCTTCTGTGTCACTTTAATTGCACTGTTTTGCAGAATGGCAGAAGTTTAAATCTTCCTAAGCACCAACACCACCCCCTTTGGAATGCTTTGGCCATTTCCCCTGTCAAGGTTCCTGCTACTAATGGGTTGTTTGTATGGCATGAGATAAAAAAAAGCCTTTGCAGTGTGTAGTTAGCAATACATTAGGCTTCTCCCCCCACCCGCCCTGGATCATCTTTATCTTTCTGTCTCCAGCTTTGCTTTACAACCTGCCTCTTTATTGCCCATCTCCAATTCATCAATCAGACATTTGCCCTCTGTTTTTGTCTCTGTGTCACTTCCTCCTGCTATTGTACTTGCTTTTCCCATTCCACAGGAGCTAAAGCATTGGAAAAGTTATGAGGAGTGAAATCTAAACTGCACAATGTGTTTTTCCCCAGCCAACAAAGTGCACTGATATGCCTATAATTGTAGTTGGTCTCAGCTAGCAAAGTCGCTTGTTAGTTTCTTAAGATTATAGCAAACAGGGCTGTTTTGTGTACTTTTTGTGGCCTATTTATCAAAGGTCAAATTTGAGTGGTTTTAGAGGTTTTTGAAACCAAGACTTTCTCTGAACATGACCTAAAGTTACGTTTTGGGGGCAGATTTATTAATGGTCAAAATGAATTCGAGGGAATTTTCGAAGTAAAAGAAGTAATTTTTTGGATACTTCGACCATCGAATAGGATAATACGACTTCGAATTTACTTCGATTTGAAGTAAAAATCATTCGAATATTCGACCGTTCGATAATCAAAGTACTGTCTCTTTAAAAAACTTCGACTTCAATACTTCTTCAAATTAAACCTGCCGAAGTGCTATGTTAGCCTATGGGGACCTTCTAGAACATTTTTCTTTAGTCTTTACACATCGAAAAAAAATCCTTCAATTGAGTGCTAAAATCGTTCGAAAAATTTTTATTTGATCACAGGATTGCCAAATTTGTTGAAAAAACGTTAAATTTGATATTCAAAGTTTTTTAATTCGATGGTCGAATTTCGAAGTTTTTTGTACTTCGAAATTCGACCCTTGATAAATCTGCCCCTTAGGGTAAGGGCACACGGGGAGATTCAGGGACATTAGTCGCCCCGGCGACAAATCGGCTCTTCTTCGGGGCGACAATCTCCACAAACTGCCTTTCCTTACCTTCCTGCCGGCTATAATAAAAAATATCCTGGTGCAAATGCTTGAAGTGACCACTTTTTTTTACAAATGTCCAGGGAACCTTAGTAAAGACAAGAGACTTTATACAGTATAATGCCTACACATGAGCCCACTATAAAGTTAATGTTCCATATGTTCTTAATGTCTGGAGAAAACCGGTTTCCCAAAAAAAGTTTGTTAGGACTTTTGCAGGCAATCCCGCTTCAAAAAAGGAAAAATCGCCAGCGTTTTTGTAGCTTTAATGCATTTTTCAGCACACAGGTAATGATGACAGAAGATTGAGGAAGTTCTAGCTTCTTTTTAGCCCTTTTCTGATTGGAGGTGGCAAAGTCGCCTAGCGATAGAGTGCGAACGCTAGCAATGGTCTCTTTTGCTAGCGAATTGGCACCTGCAGGTGGCAACGCTGGCGAATTGTCGCTAACGCTAGCCATTTTGTCTTTTAGTGAATCTGCCCCATAAGTCTGTTCTGAATTTGGTTATCCCCCTTGATAGCTAAATCATTCTGTGCTCAGACTTTGCAGAAGAGCTGAAAATGGCATAAAACAGAAGAACAGAAGAGTTATATTTAATTTTGGAACAACATGAGAGCAATCCATGAGTGTCCTCTCCCCCTCCCCCCCCCCCCACCCAAAGCTTACATTGTCCCAGGGAGCCACATATCAAGCCAAAATCGAATACATAACAACTATAAAAACATTTTTATGTTGTTCCTGTAAAAGGCCTGAAAATCTGCAGTTGGAGTGTGGAGTTCTCCCATATGAAAAACAAGCAGGAGAAATATGTTTCAGTAAATAATGATCTTTGGCACTATGTATCTGTAAATAATGATTTGAGGCACTATGTATCTGTAAATAATGATTTGTGGCACTATGTGTCAGTAAATAATGATTTGTGGCACTATGTATCAGTAAATAATAATATGTGGCACTATGTATCAGTAAATAATGATTTGTGGCACTATGTATCAGTAAATAATAATATGTGGCACTATGTATCAGTAAATAATAATATGTGGCACTATGTGTCAGTAAATAATAATATGTGGCAATATGTATCAGTAAATAATAATATGTGGCAATATGTATCAGTAAATAATGATTTGTGGCACTATGTATCAGTAAATAATGATTTGTGGCACTATGTGCCAGGCGCAGGCATAACTTCGCTAGCGAAAGAGATAGGCGCTAGCATTCATTCGCACTCTATTGACAGGCAAATTTTCGCTCTGGCGAATGCACGTTACTCCACAAATTCACTAAGATGTGGATTTTACTGAACGCTACAGCTCAGAACAGGTGAAGTGCATTGGAGTGCATAGATCTTCCTCAATCTTTTGTTACTTAAAGGAGAAGGAAAGGCTAAAATTAAGTAAGCTTTATCAGAAAGGTCTATATAAATACACCAGTAAACCCTCAAAGTAATGCTGCTCTGAGTCCTCTGTCAAAAGAAACACCACATTTCTTTGCTTTTATTGTGTACACATGGGCTTCTGTATCAGACTTCCTGTTTTCATCTTAAACCTCCAGGGCACGGCCTTGAGCATGCTCAGTTTGCTCCTCTCCCCCTCCCTCCTCCCATCCCTACTGTAATCTGAGCTCAGAGCTGTTAGTAAGCAGGGAGAGACTCAGGCAGGAAGTGATGTCACACCAAGCATATATGGCAGCTTATATCCTAAACAAACAGAGACAGTGTCTAGAGCTGTTTACTCAGGTATGGTAAAGCATTCTGCAGAATAAATATAGCGTTCTAGCTTGCACTATTGTGGCTATTCTATTGGCAATAAACTGTCTTGGAGCTTTCCTTCTCCTTTAAATCATATTTTTAATGGAAAAAGTCTCTAAGTTCCAAAAAATGCTGGCGTCTTTTCCTTTTTTCAGAGTGATAGCCTGCAAAAGTCCTTAAATTTTTTTTGGGTAACCGGGTTCCCCCGTACATTTTCTAACATATGGAACATAGACTATACAGTGGGCTCATGTGTAGGGCATTATAACAACTCTATTTTGTTTATTAAGGTTTCCTGGACTTATGTAATGTAATGTATTTGCTGCAACATATACATCCATTCAACATTATCATTTCCCGCCGTATACAAATTAGCCTGAGTAACAACCTCTAACAAAGTTGCGCTAGGCATAATTGAACGCTAGCATATCTTCGCTTTGATTGCTCAAGTAACGCTAGTGTTCGGCACCCTGAACGCAACTTCACACTTTAGTAAATTAGCATTGTCTGAGCGAATTTTCACCTGTGAATGTGTTGCGATAGCTGCAAAACCGTCGCTGGCGAATTTTCACCACTTAGTAAATGTACCCCTATGTATCAGTAAATAATGATATGTGGCACTATGGGGCACATTTACTAAGGGTCGAATTTCGAAGTTAAAAAACTTGTTGAAGTATTTTTTCGATTGAAAACGTCCGTTTTCGGTCAAAGTAAAAATCGATCGATTAAATCGTTCGAATCGAACGATGCGAACGATTTTACAAAAAAACACTTTGACTACTCAAAACTTAGCCAAACACTCTAGAAAGGTTATAGGAGGTCCCCCATAGGATAAACAGCAATTCAGCAGGTTTAAGGTCGAAGTTTTTTGCCTATTCGATGGTCGAAGTACCCAAAAATTACTTCAAAATTCAAAGTTTTTGAATTCGAAAAATTCACTTTGACCCTTAGTAAATGGGCCCCTATGTGTCAGTAAATAATGATTTGTGCCTCTGTTAGTTTGCAGCAGGATAAAGAATCGCAGGGCTGTGAGCAGACACACAAACAACACCCAAGCCCTTTAACAAAGTTCATTTGCAGCGGATCACCTCTGACACATTACAAAGGGCCGCTCCCTTGTCACTGTAGCAACACTTGTATAATATAAAGAAACATCTCGCACAGCAGTGCTATTCATGCTCGGGGAGCATATCTTGCAAACATGAATTGCATCCTTGCCGGTGACTCATTACTACTGAAACCTCAAAAAGGACTCAATAGGATGGGATTACCACGCAAGAGCATCTATATATAATAAACTAACTGATGCACAGAGGAAAGCTACAGTATGTGATGTTAGTAGCTACTGTTCTAGTTAGGGCAAGTAGAGTAAGTAAACAGTGACAAAATAATAAAATTGGGCTGAGAGTGAGGGGTGCAGCTGAATAACAGTAATGCGGTGCAGCAGTATTGACATTGCTTAAAGGGGTTGTTCACCTTTGAGTTAACTTTTAGTATGATGCAGAAAGAGAATTTACAATTGGTTTTCATTTTTTATTGTTTGTGGTTTTTGGGTTATTTCGCTTTTTATTCAGCAGCTCTCCAGTTTGCAGTTTTAGCAATCTGGTTGCTGGGGTCCAAATAACCCTAGCAACCATGCACCTATTTGCATAAGAAACTGGAATATGAATAGGAGAAGGTCTGAATAGAAAGATGAGTAATAAGAAGTAGCAATAACAATACATTTGTAGCTTTACGGAGCATGTGTTTTTAGATGGGGGTCAGTAACCCCCCATTTGAAAGCTGAAAATAGTTAGAAGAAAAAGGCAAATAATTAAAAAAAACTATAAAAAATGAATAATGAAGACCAATTGAAATTTGGCCATTCTATAGCATGCGTAAAAGTGAACCACCCCTTTAAAGGGATAGTTCACTTTTAAATGAACTTTTAGAACAATGAAGACAACGATATGCTGAGCCAATTTGCAATTCGTCTTCATTTTATATTTTTTTGTGGGTTTTCAGTCATGTGGCTTCCTGTTCATCAGTGCTTCAGTTTAGTGTTTCAGCAGGTATCTGGTTGCCAGGGTCTTATATACCCTAGAAACCAGGCAGTGGTTTGAATGAGACACTGGAAAATGAATAGGAGAAGGACTGAACAGAAAGATAAGGAATAAGAATCAACAATAACAATAAAAGTGAATCCTCACAGAGCATTATTTTTTTTTTTTTGGCTGCTGGGGTCAGTGCCCCCCATTTGAAAGCTAAAAATAGGTAGAAGAGGAAGGCAAATAATTTAAAAACGATAAATGAACATGAAAGATCAATTGCATAGTTGCTATAAATATAACAATTTACAATATACTAAACCAACCCTTTAAAGGGGCCAATCCTGCACAGTATGAAACCAACTGGCCTGTGGGCCAAGTGCCTGTAAACAATATCAGTAGCCTTTCACACACATGGTCAACTTGTTATTGTTCTAGGCAATGTCCTGAGGAAGGCAAATAGCGTTGCTCCAAAATGTTAACATTATTAAAGTTGTTTTTAAGCCTTTGATCCATCCTGGGTGACTGGAATTTGCAGTTGGTCTATATAACAGGAAGATAACATCTATATACAGTATGCCATAGCATGAAATATTTAGGATAAAATCAGTTAATATATTTATATATCAATTTCAGCAACTGGTTGATGGCCACCATAAGTCACCTTCACATTATCAGAGGCAAACCTCCTGTTCTGCATAGCCAAAAGACTTTGGCTGGCACCAGACTGAAGGCATGCAAACAGAGAGAGAGATATAGGGTGGGAGGTGGTAGCTCCCCTTTCTTACCATCAAGAGTATGTTCAAGCAGACTGCAAACCTTTATTATGTTTTAATGTTCTTAAGTGCCCCACCATTTGAGGTTTGCTAGTCAATTTACCACTTGAGCGATTAGCTGGATAGCCAGTAATATCTACATGTAGAAGCAGCCACATGCACCATTTGTAAATCTTGATAATGCTACCTTGTGTTCTGGGTTATTTTTACCCATGAGTCTCATTTAAATGTAAAAAAAAGTCAAGGAGCAACTCAAACATAAAAATAGTTCCTGGGGTGCAAAATAAGGATCGTGATTGGCTATTTGGTAGCCTCTGTGTGGACTGGCAGCCTACAGGAGGATTTGTTTGGCAGTACACATGGCATTTATGCAACCAAAACTTGCCTTAAAACCAGGAACTAAAAAATAAGCATCTGCTTTGAGGCCACTGAGAGCAACATCCAAGGGCTTTGCCTCACGACTAGGGAGAGTCTTTTTCCCCCGGGTTCCAACAGAAGCTTCCCCCATGGCACCAAGTCTATGGCCTGGATGCAGTGCCCAAAAGGATTCTATGTGCACACCAAAGCCTGTGACAAAGATTCCGTGCAGGCACACATGTAAAAAACAAATAAAAAATACAGTAAGTGCTGCAATAAGCAAGTGCTGTAAAAACAAGTGCTTAAAAATAAGTGCTTAAAGTGCCATAAGGTTTCAGCCGGCGGGCGTATATAAATCTTTTCTCACTGGCCAAAAGGCCAGAGTGAAGAAATTAAAGCAGTATATAAACCATGAAGTGCATGTGCATAGTGCTCAAACCAGAGCATTCAGGCACCCTCCGGAGGGGGCACAGCTAGGGTTGTGGCCTGGCCGGTAAAAATAATAAAAAAAATATATAGGAAGGCCGATATTTTTTCCAGAAAAGGTGGCAACACAAGGCACAGCGCCCCTGGCTTCCATAACGATTTGGCCCTTTGGATAGAGCAGGGATCCCCAACCTTTTGAACCCGTGAGCAACATTCAGAAGAAAAAGGAGTTGGGGAGCAACACCAGCATGAAAAATGTTCTTGGGGTGCCAAATAAGTGATGTGATTGGCCATTTGGAAGCCCCTATGTGGATTGTCAACCTACATTGAGGCTCTGTATGGCAGTGCACCTTGTTTTTATACAACCAAGCCTGGAATTTAAAAATAAGCACCTGCTTTGAGGCCACTGGGAGCAACATTCAAGGGGTTGGAGAGCAACATCACTGGGATAGAGCATCAAGTGGTTTAGAAGATACTACAGCACCCCTGGCTTCCATAATGATTTGGCCCTTTGGATAGAGCATCAAGAAGATACTACACTTGATCTTAGAGAAAAGGCTGGAATAAAAGAATACCGCAGCTGGCAGTGTAAGGGCAGGTACTGCAGTTTGCATTTTTGATCACATGGACTGCAACTAGAGCTAGTAAATGTAACACACCCACTGATAGCACTATAGGCAGCCAGATGACAAAGGGCAAGAGATAAGCGATGATTTTATCAGTGTTTGTTTGGGGTGGGGAGCAACACCCAGCAATAGAAAAGAATACAGGATTGTGAGGAGATACTGTATGAGAGCTGAATGGGAGGTACAGCCATTGTTGGCTTATGGATGCAAAGCAAGTTAAGATAAAAAGCCTTTTGTGAATGGGAAATTTACGAAGTGTTGGGGGTCGACTCATTACTGCTTTAAATTATTGATTATATCAAGTACTTTATTTATGCTTGTTTGTTGAGTAAATGCGATTGGCTCTACTTTGCATTGTACCCCCTTCTCTGTTGTAAAACATGTTTTAGAATGGGATTAATAATGACTTTGTCTGAGAGTAGGATTAATCCTCAATACCACAAGGTATTCCTAAACCTAGCTACAGAAAGTATCCTGCAACTCAAGACAAACATATTTTAATTTAATCCATACGGTTAAAAATACATACGAACCCTCTAATATATATATATATATATTAACAGTATGATTAAAGCTTTATTTCAGTGGAATTGAATTATTTCTATTTTGTTATGTACCCACACTTTCAACCCACATCTTTTTAATCAAAGTTATTTATTGGTAAGGCGATATGTTTGTCCCCATACACAGTCCAAGTTGGCATGCTACACTAATAACAATTTACTGATCACCATCACAGTACAACTGTTGTGTTTGAGAACTCTGTACTGCCCTCATTGCATAGTCATCATATATAGCTAGTGGTAAAGGTGCAGTGTACACCAAAAAAATACTCTGGAGTGCAATAACTAGGTCTTGTGTTGAAATTACATTCTGCATATTGATTTGATTTTTAAAATGGTGCATATCTGTTATCCACTATTTATCCTGTGCCATATAGCCTTTTTTAAATTTTCTGCCATTGCTACACAGCAGCTTGTTAATATGAACTATAGTAGTGTTTCTGAAGCAGACAGATCAGTTTTACCAGTGCAGGGCAACAGTACATTATATTTTCATTACTTTAAAACACTTTGATTTTTTGGTGTTACTGTTCCTTTAAGTACAGATTCAGGCATCGGAGTACACAGGCGTAATCTTCAGCTGCTTCGGTAATCGTCTTAATGAGACTTTTTTCTGAGTTCGGGGCATACACAGTTGTCGCGAAAAAGAAAATTGCTCCAACTGCGCATGCGCCGCCACGCCAATCTCATTCCGAAGATTTACGAAGAGAAGAGGATGACGCCCGTGAACTCCGATGCCTGAATCTGCACGAGGAGTAAGTAAAACGTTAGGGACATTTGCCCGGGGTAACACTTAGGCTGGAGGAGGGTCTATGTAGGGTAGGGGTTTTTTAACGTTAGGGTTGAATTCTCCTTTACGTCTGCGCTGGGCACTCAGGTCTAGGTGCGCAGGAGATCTCATGTGCGTCCTGTCTACTCAAATAATGCGCATGCATGCAATGTGGGGGGGGGCATTGTTACGTAGTCAGCCTCTGGGCGATGTTTCAAGGAATCCGTCCCTGCAAGCACCTGATTAAACTGGCACTAATGTGTGAGTGGGCAGGGCCGGAACTAGGGGTAGGCAGAAGAGGCAGCTGCCTAGGGCGCAATGATTAGGGGGCTGCCTACCCCTAGACCGGACCCACCTGGAATTTAGAGTACCATATGCGCCCCAAACGATACTGCACATGCACGGGAGCAGTGTTACTGCGCATGTGCGAGTGTCATTACTTTGCATGCACACCAGCATCTTTACTGCGCATGCACATGTGATGGGGGAAGGGAGGGGGCGAGCTGGCAGCTGGGCTGCCTTGGGCACCCGGCTTGCCTGGCCCAACTTTATGAGTAGGAGCATGTAAGCTGCACTGTGTTAGTAAATAAGGAACAATCTCTATAAAGCGCAGTGGAATATGTTGGTACTATATATATATAGTCGCTCCACGAACGGAATATATATATATATATATATATAATTATTTATTATAATAATAAATAGAGTTAGTTGACCAATACCCTTCCGCATTATGTAGTGTCTGACCGGGCGAAAAGCAAATCTGGTTTGCAAGTTGATGTAATGACGTTAGAAAGAAAGGAATGGGTCATTCTGAGGACGCTAATGAGTACAGTGAAAGAATTTTTTTAAGCAAAAAAGTTTATCTTTGTCAAGGCCAGAACAGGTTAATTATTCCCATGATGGTCAAGATTTCTCATAGCTCAGGAATGTGCCTTGTGGTTGCTATGGTTATTACTTATTGTGCTGGCTTGCTGCTAACTCACCTTGCTTTCTTCAGGAACAGGAAGTAATTCTATATCTGCCTACTCTTTACCTGCCCTCGGAATGCCAGGGGAGTTACAAACAGAGATACGGGCATGCTAGTTAAACCTAAGAAGGGGGGTGTAGAAATGGCATGACATTTTACAGACCCTGAATCACTGCCATAGGAATGTCTGCTGGGAAGGGGGGGAATCACTCGGGCTGGACATGAGCTATCTCAGCATGATGGAAAGGCTCCTGGAGATCTCTCCCAAGCTCATCAAAATAAACATAACACCAGCCCACCAAGTCCTGTGATTGAATGGATATATCAGTGTCGGGAACAACACAAAACAAAAGAGAATTTGGATGCTGGGAAGTTTTTACAGACGTGAACAAATGGCAAATCAGCAATAGCATTTGAGGGTCATGTGAAGCAAAAACCCATTAGGCTCATGGTGTAATACAGTATAACAAGTCAGCTTGGCAAAAGGTTGCAAAAGGCTTTTTCCACATGAACTCCAGACCTATGCAGACCAGTGATTTAGTAATCCAGAATATCCAAAAATGTTTTTTTAGTGCAAATGAGCCTACTAGGTCATTGTAAGGATAAAAGAGGTGAGGTATGCCCCCAAAATCTCATGCACATAACCCAGGGGCTAATGAGATTGTAAACTCTTTTTGTATGTAATCTGTATGTTTCATGTAAACACCCCTCTGTTGTACAACACTGCGGAATATGTTGGGGCTATATAAGGGCTGGCAGGCATTTGCAAGCCGATCTCTGCTCGCTTCATGTAGCCGCACTTAAGCCGAAGCTGTACTTTTCAGTGCCGATAGAGGAAGCCGCTGGTTTGAGTGGATCTACTTCTCTCCACCTCATTAAAATTTGCAGGTGGAGGGAAGTACACACTTTCTCTACAAGTAAAATCTTTTATAATTACTTGTGTCTGATAAAATATTGTAAATGTTTCACCCACGTTGAATTTGTTGCCAGCTTTTGTCATAGCCTTGTTTGCCAAGGCTGTAGTGCTTATGCCAAAGTTCAAGATGTGATTATCCTTTAAAGTGAACATCCCGGAAGGTATGATAAAATATGATCAAAGGTACACAAATAAGGCCAAGACATCCAAGACATTCTACTACCTACAGCAGAATTTCCCACCATTTGAGTAACTAGAAGTTCCTAGGTCCCTCATCAAAGTATTTTAGGGTTCCCCTAGGGGCATATTTTCAATACAGACACATGAGGGTGCGTGCCGAGGGCAGCAGTGTTATAGGGGCAGGTCATAAGGGTGCAAATTTTTGACAGGGGCTACGATGACACTCCCTATTGAGAATGTGACGTGGAGCAAGTTGGGATACTGCAGGCAGAACCAATCACAATGTCACATCAAAGGTTTCCAAAATGAGGATTTGGCCCCTCCAAGGCACCTCAAAGCATTTTGGGAAGGCAGATTGAAGGCCAATTTTGGCAGCTTGTAGCTGTGAGACATGCAGCAGGAGTAGGTTTTGTCTCTGGCACAAGCTCAGTCATGAGTTGGAGAGTCTGGAATTACAAGTTGCAACTTGAAAGTCTACGTCTGACTAGCATGATGGCTATTATCATTATGACTAGCCTTAGGGTGTTGTCTCAACATGACAGACCAGTTACAAAGAACCGTTATAGTAAGTACAGATAAGCAGGGCACACCTGCAACTTCCCGACACTGAATAAATGATTTACACTGGGTGCAGCAATTATGTTGGTGTGGAGCATGGCAAATTTTTTGAAATAAGGAAAGACATCTTAGAGATAACAACACCTCAGCTGTGTCCTGAAGGGCTTGTCTGGCCTCGCCCTTCCTATAGCCATGGTGCCTGGTTAAGCTTATAAAACAGACAGCATCCATTTAGAACTCAAGGGAGGAAACAGAAGCTGTAATACTAGATCAGATCAATACCCATGTTTGTTATTATTACCTTCCGACTGGTGAGTTGCTGGTTCCAACAAGAAAAATACCTGATGATTGTTTGCTGTAGCTGTGATTACAATGGTCTGGCTTATGGCTAACAACACTGAGGAATGTGGAATGCCACCTTGTTATAGTTCCTTACATTACCCTTATGTTGGCCATATTTAGGCAGATTTAAAGGGAAAATACACCCTCCATTAAGTTGGACTAATGTAGAAATTGGGCATAAACATTATAAACACTAGAGTTGTCTGTCTGTTTGCCAGTTCCCCACCAACGTTGAGTTTCACTGCAATGCACCCCGCCCTCACCTTGCTCCATTGTGAAGTTGTGCTTTCTGGGACTTGTTGTTCCTCTCCTTTCCAGATAACCTGTACACCACCCACTATAGGAGCAGAGAGAGACATCAAGTCCCAGAATTCACCAGTACTATGGAACAAATCTACAGGTGTCACATTTAAGTTAAGAGAATATCACTGGCATTTATTGGCAGCTATTTCCCGAATTGTTCACCATTGTTTTCCTAAATATGAAAAATCTTAGAGCCCTACGTGCCATCATTAACTTATTTTGTCAAATGCAGAGGCAAGGCGTGTTGCCAGTACCCAAGCTATCGACTGGCCCTCCTGGTAAGGATTGGAGCAGGAGCAGGTGGGCTTGGGATAGTTATGGCAGTTTATTGATATTGTTTTTGTATTGATGGAATATTCTTCTGTGTTAAAGACATTCTGATGACTTGATGAGCTTGTAAAGTTAAAAAAATAAAGTGTGGAAGGTTTGGCTCCTTAACCAGAACTTTACTTTATTGTTTCAACAGTGGATACAACCTTTGGGCTCCACTCAGGCTATTGCACAGACAGTTTTTCTTCCAAGATATTCTGACCCTGCTCCAAAGCAACTTCTTTCTCTGATTCTAACACTGCTAGAATTTCGTGTTC
Source organism: Xenopus petersii (assembly GCA_038501925.1). Lineage (NCBI taxonomy): Eukaryota > Metazoa > Chordata > Amphibia > Anura > Pipidae > Xenopus > Xenopus petersii. Next base: position 37,939,373 of record CM076674.1, read on the forward strand.
CGTTATCACTTTTCCCATATACATTCCCTTCTCACTGAGCACATTCAAATCACCATCAGCGCACACAATTAGTTACTGTAAACAAGTTGCTCACCAAATAGAAAACATCACCATGTAAAACACATTTCAGCTGAACATCTGCTTCCGAGTGGCCAGCCGGCCCACTCTGGCACAATGGCTTGTAGTGGAAGAAACAACACTATTAGCCATTATTCACCATCACATTGAGTCTGTCTCTTGCAAATAAACTCTATATTACAGTTTATAGTCTACTAGCCTGCAACTGACTGCAAATAGACTGCACTGGATAGCATTCCTTTGACTGTCCATCAGGCTACCCCTCTTTACTGTCCAAATTGGCTTTCCAGATTGCTTTCCGGGAGGGTTGGCCCCTCTGGGTCCACTTCATCACTATCTGTCTTCACTGGATTAACAATTTCTTCCATGGTGGGCCCTGTGTGCTCCTCCAGGGTGCCATCCGCAAGCCCAGGAATGTGTTTGGTGGTCTAGTCAGTGTCTGAGTTTCCGGGGTGACTCTTGTCACCAGAGGTCTTTCCACTCCTCCTGCCGGCAAGGCCCATCAGATCAGGCTATGACACTGTGGGAGCCGGCACTGAGGCCAGTACCACCTCCATACTGTCTGCAGATACTTCTCCTCAGCAATAGGGTGAAACACTCACAGCTTTAACTGCTCCCAGTAAACGCTGGGAGCACTTGGCCCGATCTCACTCAGGTTCCACTAAGTACACTGGAATGTTCCAGTGGGTTGTACCACCACCACATTGGGATCTGGCTCCCACTGTGGTCACAACTTATAAACCCTCTAAGCCTTCAGTTCCGAACCAACACTCGATCCCAAGGCCATAAAGGTGCTCCCTAGGCTGTCTCTCCTTATGTGCCTCCTGCAACACCAGATTCCATGTCTGTGCCAATGCCTCTACCGACAGTTCTGGCTGCACTCTATTGGGGACACTGGTAGTATAAAGTCCAATGGCAACAGAGCTTGTTGGCCAAATAACAGGAAGAAATGAGTGTAGCCGTAGTAGCATGCGGCCATGTGCTGGGTTGTTATAAGCCCACACCACATCACATCAGGCATGACATCTGACCATCTCTCATGGTACTCTTCTCCCAGGGTTCTTAGCAATTGTAGAAGTGTCCGATTGAAAAGTTTACATACCCCATTGCCCAGGGGGTGATTCGGTGTGGCCTTATTGAATGTATATACAGTATGTGTGTCTCCTGGCAATATGGGAGAGTTGTTGGCACTTATAATGATAGAGTTTACACATTAGGGCAGCGATCCCCAACCTGTAGCTTGTGAGCAACATGTTGCTCTCCAACCCCTTGGATGTTGCTCTCAGTGGCCTCAAAGCAGGTGCATATTTTTGAATTCTAGGCTTGGAAGCAATTTTTAATTGCATAAAAACTATGTATAGTTCCAAGTATAGCCTTCTGTAGGCTGCCAGTCAACATAGGGGCTAGCAAATAGCTTATCACAGTCCTTATTTAACACCCCAAGGGACTTTTTCATGCTTGTGTTGCTCCCCAACTCTTTTTAAATTTGAATGTGGCTCATGGGTAAAAAAAGGTTGGGGACCCCTGCATTAGGGAATAACTGTCTTTTTATTGACATTGTTTGCTTTTGTATTAATAGCATATTCTTCCATTGTAAAGACTGACATTGTTTGCTTTTGCAATGATGGGATATTCTTCCTTATTAAAGACATTATTAAAGACCTGATGAGCTTGTAAAGTTGAAAAATAAAGTATGGAAGGCTTGGTCCTTAACCAGAACTTTGCTTTTTGTCTCAACAGCAGATACAACCTTTGGGCTCCACTCTGGCTATTACTCAGCCAGTTTTTTGTCCAAGCTGTTCTGACCCTGCTCAAGAGCAACTTCTTTCACTAATTATAACACTGCCAAAATGATCCCACCCTCTTGTTTCCTTTCCAGGTTATTACTTCCTACTACCATCTAACTTTATTACCTAACAACTCGAACAATCAATTTAAACAAATTGCATTACACTACCTTACAAGCTGATGAGCTCAGAGCATTTGTTGGACCTCACCAACAGGCCCGGATGTGTGGAAAGGCCACCTAGACCCGGGCCTAGGGCGGTAGGATTTTAGGGGGCAGCATGCTGCCCAACCGGACTCACATTGGTTCAGAAATACTGGGGATACACTGGAGATACAATAATTTTTTAAATATCCTGTGCGCCAATCCCCATTGCTCCAGTCCAGATGATGAAAATTTATGAATAAAGGGCGCCCACTATGTAGGCGCCCACTATGTAAATCCGGCCCTGGGGCCATGGGCCCAGTCCCGGATTTGTGGAAAGGCCACCAAGGCCCGGGCCTAGAGCGGCAGGATTTTAGGGGGCGGCATGCTGCCCAACCACACCCACATTGGTTAAAAAACACTGGGGATGTGCAGGAGATACAATCATTTTTTTTAATTCCCATGCGCCAATACCCATTGCTTGGGTCCTAATGATGAAAATTTGCACAAATAAAGGGGAGGGGATGGGGAAACGAATGGCAGTGGGTCTAGGGGCACCCACTATGTAAATCCGGCCCTGCTCACCAACCAACAGGAAGAAGTAGCAGGGCTAGAACCAAGGGCCCCTGTTGACTTTCCTCCAGCTCCCATTTTCTCTCTTCAGACTAATTATCCACCAGCCTTATGAGTGGCCCAAACGCTTGGTTTCCAGGGAAATCAAAGTTTGTTTGTGTAAGGTTTCTGATTTTTAGTCATGGCATTTAAGAGCCTGTGGCCTTGTAATTAAAAGGCAAGATAAGGGATTTCTGCAGTGAGATTTAGTTCTGGAATGTTACATTCTCACTCTAGCATCCAGACCCCTTCACTCCCACTCACAGTCAGTCCTGATCATGTACACTTTTATCCTCCTCCCTTTTAAGGTCCCCATAGACGTAAAGATTCCTCTTGCCGAAAGATTGATTTTAGTGAAGCCCGACCAATCCTTCGAAATTATTGTGCAGTTAGTGGGATTCAAACGATCAAACATCTTAGAATTTTATGGCCGACATCTGTCAGGAAATTGATCGGCCAGGTTAAAAAGTCTTTGTCGGCCCCAATGCAATCTATCTATGTTTGCAGGGCCAAGCAGGCAGCTCCCCTTTGTTTTCCTGTCAAATTGGTCTTTTTAGTTGATGGACAATTCGTACGATCGTTCCGAGATAATCGTGGTCTCACGATGATGATCGGATCTTTTAAAAATCTCAACATCTATGGCCAGCTTTAGCCTCTCCTTTATCCCTTAATTGTATTTTTTATTTTACACCAGTTACTGTCAAACCTACTTGCAGCATCTAACTGCTAGTTTACTTATTACATATTATTATAATAATTTATAAGGTACCTGTTCATGTAACATGGGTGGACAAACAGTGGTCTTGTGTGTGTATATATATATATATATATATATATATATATATATATATATATATATATATATATATATATATATATATATGTATATATGATATTATGTAAAGCAAAATAATATGTTGCACTTCCTCCGCGGGTTTTGGTGAAGAACCGCAATTTGAGCATAAAGTCGAAGGCTGTAGAATTTAGGGGTGTCTTCTGTTATCTGGAAACCCATTCTTCAGAAATCTCAGAATTATAGGAAGACTCCATTTAAAAATGATTTAATTTTTTTTGAATAAATAAATATGTATGGACTTTATAAATGTTGAAGCATAAGAAAAACAATCAATCAATGTTTGGTCCCTCAGGGGCAGGGCCACCATTAGAAATCACGGAGGCCCCAAACAACAAAATTTTCAGGACCCCCATAGTCCCCGCCCACCCTGGTGCCCAAGCCCCACCCCTGATCCCGCCCACTCCACATCACAATCAAAAGACCACACAGACATCAGCGCTAAAAAAGTAACCCCCCACACATATTGATGGTCATGGCCCCCTTATAAGGTAAAAAAAAAACATTGGCACCAGAGCCCCCCATAAAAGTTTTTTTAAAAAAACATTGGCACCAGGGCCCCCCTTACAAGTTAAAAAAAATTGGTGCCCCAAAAATTATTTTTAAAAACACCTTGGTGCCAGGGCCCCCCTTACAAGTTAAAAAAAATTGGGCCCCATAAAATATTTTTTAAAAAAAATTGGCGGCAGTGGCCTATAGATTAAAATAAAACATTGGTGGCCAGGGGATTAAAAAAAAACCCACATTGGTGTCAGTAGAATTGAACTCGTGGCTTCAGGACTTCAATTATAGCTGTTTTCGTGACTTCAGGTCTTTTCGCCGCTTCAGGACTTCAGTGTTGGCTCCTTTCATGACTTTGTTTCTTTTCGCCGCTTCAGGACTTCAGTGTCGGCTCCTTTCGTGACTTCGGGTCTTTCCGCCGCTTTGGACTTCGTATGTTCGGCACTTCTGCATTCTGCCTATTCAGGACATCGCAAGCAGAGGCACGGCTGCAGAGCGGTCAAGGGGGGCCCGGCTCTTCGAAAAGTGCAGCACTGCTGTGCCCCCCTTCAGCCCCGGGCCCGGGACACTTGTCCCCCCTGTCCCCCCTGATGGTGGCCTTGCTCAGGGGAACCTTCCCCTAGAATCAAATCAGTCATTCAAACTAGTACATTCACAAATTATATATATATATATATATATATATATATATATATATATATGTGTGTGGCTGCCTGCAGGAAACTACATATATATATATATATATATAATGTCCATATAGGTGAACGCACTCTTACCGGATTCAATGAAAGTGGGTGCATTGGTCAAAAGATTAATGATACATCATGACAAATGGACCCGCACTCCAAGGTTTATCGTGAAAATAGTGTTGTGTTTTATTCACAAATGCATATCCAACGTTTTGGTCCCCATTGGGACCTTTCTCAAGGATCCTTGAGATCCTTGAGAAATATATATATATACAGTATATATGTACAGTGCTCATGATATATGATATGATTTGATAGCACACTCTAAATAAGTTAAAAAATATTTTTGTCCTTTATCAAGGATGTTTATATACTATATATATATATATATGAGGACCAAAACGTTGGACAAACGTTTTTTTTACTTTATTTAGAGTGTACTGGTCCTACCTGCAAAACTGTAAATTTTTACACCTCCAAAAAAAAATATATATATATATATATATATATATATATATATATATATATATATATATATATATATATATATATATCTCAATGTATGGGACCTGTTTTGCAGAATGCTTAGGTTTTCCAGATAATGGATCATTCCATAATTTTAATCTTCATACCGTAAATCTACTAGAAAATCATGTAAACATTAAATAAACCTAATAGTCTGGTTTTGCTTCCAATAAGGATTAATTATATTTTAGCTGGGTATTGTTTTATTATTACAGAGAAATAGGAAATCATTTTAAAAAAAATTGGATTATCTGGATAAAATGGAGTCTATGGGACACTGCCTTTCCATAATTCAGAGCTTTCTGGATAACGGATTTCCTGATAACGGATCTCCTAATGTGTATATTGCAGATACGACAGAAGATCAGCAGGCTGGGGACTGCAAGTTATCTAACAGTTGTAGCAGGGCCGCTTCTGCCATGAGGCAAGGTGAAACCCTTGCCTCAGGCGGCAGCGAGCGGCCAGTTACAAGGGGCGGCAAAAAGCCGCCTCTTGTAACTTTAAGAGCCGAACTTCCGGGTTTTAATCCGGAAATTCGGCTCAGCTAGTGCAAAGAGCGCTATAGCGCTCAATGCACTAGCGATACTGCCCCCTGAAACCCGCTCCGACGCTAATTTTTAAGCGCGGAGCGGGAGAGGAGGGGGGCGGCATCTGGGCTGCTGCCTCAGGCGGCAGCAGCCCCAGGATCGGCGCTGAGTTGTAGTACTACTTTATGAATAAAAAATACTACAAGACACCTCCGCATTTGATTACAGACATAGCATTTTCTGTAGTTACTGAACCCTTCTTTGTCATCTAAATTCTAATATTGTTTTAATTTGCATAAGGGGTAAATTATGCCATATATGTGTAAGGTTTAACTTGGGCCACATAGTTACCGGAATTAGCATCTGACAAACATGCAGAAAAGTGTTTGCTGTATTACAATTCATTAGTAGACAATGCCACACTGCGGTGTGATATTCAAAAGCATGACCTTTCACAATATTCCCTATTCAGATAGGATTCCACACTTGCATACTGTACTAACAAAGAAAATAGTATCCACCCTGAAGCTTTCTTGTGTTACAAGACAGCAGGGGGCAGCCTACACTGGCTCTCATAGCGCTCATAACATTTCATATTTATGTACAACTACAAATGTATTAATATATCTATAGTTTGCCTAAAATATATGTTAGAATATATTAAGACAAAATCTTGTGAAAACCCCATAAACGCTGGACTTGCAATTCCATTCAGGTGTCTTTTGCGCTTTGTGCTCACCCCCATGAGGTTATTTTTAACAATTAAGATAAAATCTTGTCAATTAAGCATCTTTATCTGCTTGAGAGCCAGACAATCAGATTGCCTGACAATTGGCCTGTGTGTAGCCACCTTCATCAGCTTAACCCTACAGACTAAATAAACTCCCGTATTTACAGAGCACAGATTTCACATTGACGTTGCATATTTAATCTCAAACAAATTCTTGGTTCTTTCCAAGCTTTCCTGGAAGGCAAATTCCTCACATTGCTCTCAGAATAAACTCTTCTACAGGATCCAGAAAAAAACCCTTTTATCTATTATGTGCAATTTTGTTAACTGCATCTAATATTTTACATCTGTTGCAAAACTAAGGGTTGCTGTGCTCTGCATTGAGTGATAGATGAAAACTCAGATACGGGCTGTGCCTGCTGCTGCTCCATACTTTGTGCCTCTGAATGATGCTCAAGGTACAGGGAGGAAGGTGGGGTAACTGCTTGAAATTATTGTAAATGAGGTCTATCGTTGGCCAATGTTGACATTTTAGTGGCCTTACACAGGCAAATAAAAGCTGTCTTATACCATCCACACCAAGTTGACAGTTTATTGACTACACATGAGGGACTAGCAATGGTGTGCATAACTAATATTGACCATATATCTATCAGACAAGTTAGTAAATCCAACAGGTCTGCGTAGGCTCCAATTTGGGGCCTTATTTTCAAAAGAGGTTTTTCAAAAACAGGTAAAGAGGTTACCAGAAGGCAGATGTGACAGTATATGGCCATGTTTATGCCTCAAACATTTAGGCATGTATGGCCAGATTCAGCGCCGGATTTCAATGTGCGGCGCCCCTAGGCCGCGCGGTCCGACCAGGCGGCCGCGCGGTCCTAGCGCCCACCTCACCTCCCCTTCCCAGCGCGCCGGCGTTTTTTCGCCGGCGCAGCTGCTGTAATTGAATGGGGACGCACGCGTCCCCATAGTGCGGCTGGGCGGCATGCCGCCCCTATTTTTTTGCCGCCCTAGGCCCGGGCCTATGCGGCCTTGCCGCAAATCCGGGCCTGGCCAGATTAGTCAGACCATGATGTAATCCCACTACATTGCAGATGGTCTATACAGCCTGTTGCTCTCAGTGGCCTTAAACCAGGTTCTTATTTTTGACAAGGTTTGGTTGAAGAAAAACCAGGTGTACTGCCAGTTCACATAGGGGCTACCAAATAGCCAATCACAGCCCTTATTTGGCACCCCAGGAACTTTTTTCATGCTTGTGTTGCTCCCCAACTCTTTTTACATTTAGATGTGGCTCATGGGTAAAATAGGTTGGGGACCCGTGCTATAGAGGAAGCAGACACCATGGCCTGGGCCTCCCTGTTCCCCTATAGTTACACCACTGGTCCATAGCCCTTATTGCTCATTCTGAGCAGTAAGAGAGGACTTCTGGCCTTGTTCTGTCTACACGCTGCACCTTGAGCTTTGATACAATATCAAAATAAGGTGCAGATCGCAGTGTTGATAGGCGGTAAGTGCAGGGCATGTTTCTGTATCTGTCTGAATAATTTAGGAGTGGGGGATACTTTTGTGATTCTCCTCTTGTGCCTCATGAATACAGTGTTGCCACCATGGATGCAGACACCTCTGTATTTATTTATGGTAGGCAGTGACAGGTCTCTGTGCTCAGAAACGCAGTACAGAGAGCTGTGGCAATTCATTGAAGCTGGAAGGCAAGGTGCAAAAATATACTGGATTATGCCCCTTTTTTGCACTTTGCACCATGACTTGCAGTTTGTAAATTAGCCCTAAAAGTGTAACTCCAGCTTTCAGAAAGATTGATCCCCTTTAAAGGGGGCTTAAATGCTATAGGGGCTTGTTACTTCTGGTTATGCCATTAACTGTGCCAAATTATAAGCAGGATGATTAATATGAGTCCAATTGCCCAGTGCCTGCTTAATTTCAGGAACCCCTTTGTTCCTGACACACCTGCTACACTCCGTCCCTTAATGGAGCACAACTACAAACAAAGATACATTGTATGCCCTTGGTGAGGAATTAGCTCAGAGCTAGGAAATCATTTCTATAGCACAAACTGTAAGAATGTACAGATGGTGTATTTACTAAAAACACATAATATTCATGTTTGCACTTTTATATGTGATGTTTGCTTGTAATGTTAACACTGCTTTGTCTACAACAGGGGTCCCCAACATTCAGATGTAAAAATAGGGAGCAACACAAACATGATACAAGTTCCTGATGTGCCAAATAAGGGCTGTTGGCTGTTGGCTATTGGCCAGTATAAATGATGGTTGATCCCAATTTTATTAATAGGGAAAAAAGATAAATATATAGGTAGGCCGATATTTTTTTCCAGAAAAGGTGGCAACCCTAAGTACAACTGGCTTTTAAGCAACCAAAACTTGCCTCCAAGCCTGGCTCTGAGGCGACTGAGAGCAACATCCAAGGGGTTGGGGAGCAACATGTTGCTCACGAGCTACTGGTTGGAGATCACTGCTCTATAGTTTTAAGAATTCCCCACTCACCAGCAGTGATCTTACGAGCGAGCAGGTGGCGGGTGGCTGGGTAGGAGCTGCTGTGCCAATGCTATTATTCCAAAGATATTTTTGCATTGGGGGGGCAGCATACAGTTGTTAGGCCACTGCTTTGGACCTAGGTACAAGTGACTAGCCACAAATTGCTTTCCATTAATTAAAATTGCACCAGAAACCTCTGCATGTAATGTGCATTTTCATTGCTTCTTCCTGTATTGAGTAATTTACCATAGACCCAAGGTTATTTGCAGCAGCCAAAAGCACTAGATTCAGCTAAAGGCTGAACGGCCTCTACTTGTAGAACAGTCGGGTCGGCCAGTGCAGTGGATTGGGAAGCAGCCTGTAGGACAGTCTTGGATGAAAGCTAATATAGACTTTATAAATCCCTGTAACCATTTTGTAGTGTGGGATTAACCAATACTGAAAATCTATTGCAACATAAAACTAGGTTAAGAGCATAATTATTATTGATAACGGTTCCTAGAAGAGACTGGGATGAGTAATGAAGCAGTGAGTGCTCTCTGTGATAATAATAACAAACAAATCCTAACAGCTAAAACTTTACTTATTGCTAAAATGGCTCTGAAGTCTGTAGCCTGGGGCAGTGCTTTAAATGGCCATTATATGCCTTCTATGATTTATTGTTTTCTTTAAAGCAACAGGGTAATCAAGCTGCTCACATCACAACTCTACTGTAAAAGTAAAGGGAGGTTCCGGCCATAGGGCATAGCTATTTACTTACCCTTAACATCCTCTAATAAATTCTCTTCCATAAAGAAAAACTGTCATATACGCATACCTATCAGTTCTTAGCACACACATTATGTTTAAAATTGCCGTTAGACACTGAATCAGAATTTCTTTAACAAAAAAAAGGAATTTTCTATTCCAAACTAAAAACAGAACATTTTGGACCAGAAAATATTCTGCATTGAAAATTATACTAGATCAGATTTAGTTTGGTATTCAGGCAGATTTTTGGGAATGGATTCAATATTTGACTTGGATCAAAAAATGCATGAATTGAGAGCTTCCTTACTTGCAAGGTTGAATTTGACATCCTTGGCTTTACTGCTGCTTTCTTGCTGTTAAAAAATTAAATGAAGCTCGTAAAAATTATATTCTGCACTAATTAATAAAAGTTTATTTGAAGTAGAACAATCCTACCAAGGGCAGGAAAGCTAGATTAACCAAGAAAGGTCCATGAGACCTCCCGCCTGACTGTGGAGGTAGTCATTCTCCTGTCATGCACTCCATATGGTGAGATGTGCTGAGAGCATTTCTCAATACTTTTTGCTATCATAAGGTTAATGGCTTCCAAGACCAATCCACTATGAACCCCCCATAGCACAGGGGTCCCCAACCTTTTTTACCCATGAGCCACAAATAAATATAAAAAAGCTGTGGAGCCAAATAAGGGCTGTGATTGGTTATTTGGTAGCCCTATGTGAACTATGGGTCTGTTTGGCCTCAGAAACTGGCCACCAAGTCAGAAATCCAAAATAAAGCCAAATCCAAAGCAACTGCTTTGAAGCCACTGGAAGCAACATCAGAGGGTTGGGTGAGCAAATGTTGCTCACGAGCCACTGGTTGGGGATCACTGCCATAAAAACAAGCACTAAAAGGAACGGTATCTGCCTAGCAGTGGCCACATGGGCTGGATTTTGACTAGAAAATGCTTGTTTTAAGATTTTACATGTGTGCACTGATAGGTGGAACCATGAATGTCAACGGCTGCTTCCATGGGGTGGTTCGGAGCAGACTGGCTGTTGTTTTTCCATGAGCAGAGAAGACACCATATGTACCATCTGAGTTTGTCCACATATTAGAAAACATGCTGCAAATGTATCAGGACAATCGTAGGTAGATTTTAGCAGGCTTGCCCAAGCATCCATCAAACATTTAGGGGCAGATTTGCAAAAGGGTAAAGCTCGAAGCATGACGTCATTCAGGCACTTCACAGATTTACTAAGGGGTGCAGGCGTAACTTAGCTAGTGAAAGAGACAGACGCGAGCGATCATTCGCACTCTATCTCCAGGCGAATTTACACCTGGCAAAGTATTGCGATGGCTGCCCCATAGTGTTTTTATGGGCACACAGCAGAATGTTTTTCAAGTATTTTTAGACTTTGCACCATTCCCCACAGACTTGTGTCCCAAGGCTCAATAATGGGTACAATTTTGCATCCATTAGTGCTGATGCTCTTGTGCCCCAGGCAATGGTAATTCTATTATCTGTTATTTTAAAGGGAATGATTGGACATGGTCCCCCCTTTAGGCTGATGGCACACCCGTCCACTCATGCACAGGATTTAACTGAAACTGTCTGCCACCGCCCTTAGTAACCTGCCCTCAAACTGTTCTTATTGTCCACTAATTGAGTTTCATATTGCATGGGATTTGATCTAAAGTTACACAAATTGGGTATTAGTGTCTGTCTGTAAACCTGTCACTAATGAGAGGAAATGAGCTCAGCTGCTCAGACAGGTTTCAAATGACTGACTTTATGAGCGGGACAACTTGACTCTCAGAGAAGGAAGTCCTTTATTAATGTAGTAAATGGGGAAAAGTTTGCTCCCGGTCTTGTAACCCAATGCAGCCAATCAGCAGGCAGCGTTTTTAGGTCACCTGTTTGAAAGTAAAACATCATAGAGCTCATTCATGGGAACAAGTTTAGTGTGCAAAGTGCAATTTCAGGTGCCATGTTTTTACCCATACCCATAAAATTCAAGCATAATATATCTGCAATGGGGTATCAAGAAACTAATTATAATCATTGGTGGTGCTAATGGCACCTCCTCAGTGATTTAACTTTTCCTTATCTTTAAAGGGGTGATTTACCTTTAAAGGAACAGTAATGCCAAAAAATAAAAGTGTTTTAAAGTAATGAAAATATAATGCAGTGTTGCCCTGCACTGGTAAAACTGATGTGTTTGCTTCAGAAACACTACTATAGTATATATAAATAAGCTTCTGTGTAGCAATGGGGGCAGCCATTCAAAGGAGAAAAGGCTCAGGTTACACTGCAGATAAACTCTGTAGAACATAATGGTGTTATCTGTTATCCACTATTTAACCTGTGCCATATAGCCGTTTTTCAATTTCCGCCATTGCTCCACAGCAGCTTGTTTATATGAACTATAGTAGTGTTTCTGAAGCAAACATCAGTTTTACCAGTGCAGGGCAACAGTACATTTTCATTACTTTAAAACACTTACATTTTTTGGTGTTACTGTTCCTTTAAGTTAATTTTAAGGGGCAGATGTATTAAGGGTCGAATATCGAGGGTTAATTAACCCTCGATATTCGACAAGGAATTGAAATCCTTCGACTTCGAATATCGAAGTCGAAGGATTTAGCGCAAATTCTGCGATCGTACGATCAAAGGATTATTCCTTCGATCGAACGATAAAATCCTTCGAATCGAACGATTCGAAGGATTTTAATCCAACGATCGAAGGAATATCCTTCGATCAAAAAAACTTAGGAAAGCCTACATAGGCTAACATTGACAGTCGGTAGCTTTTAGCTGTCGAACTAGGGGGTCTAAGTTTTTTTTAAAGAGACAGTACTTCGACTATCGAATGGTCGAATAGTCGAACGATTTTTAGTTTGAATCCTTCAATTCGAAGTCGTAGTCGAAGGTCGAAGTAGCCCATTCGATGGTCGAAGTAGCCCAAAAAATACTTCGAAATTCGAAGTTTTTTTACTTCAAATCCTTTACTCGAATTTAGTGAATCGGCCCCTAAGTATGTTATAGAATGGCTGATTCTAAGCAACTTTATAACTGGCTTCAATTTTTTCTTTTTTATTGGTTTTTTAAGTATTTGCCTTCTTCTTCTGACTCTTTTCAGCTTTCAAATGGGGGGTCACTGACCACATCTAAAAAAAAAAACAATTATTGCTACTTTTTATTACTCAACTTTCTATTCATGCTATCTGATATTCATATTCCAGTCTCTTATTCAAATCAGTGCATGGTTGCTAGGGTCATTTGAACCCTAGCATACAGATTGGTGACATTGCAAACTGGAGAGCTGCTGGATAAAAAGCTAAATAACCGCAAATAATAAAAAATAATAAAAAATCAAAATCAATTGCAAATTGTCTCAGAATATCACTCTCTTCATCATACTAAGGGGTAGATTCACTAAAGGACGATTTGTCGCCATCGACTGCTTCGCACACATCGCACCACTTCGCCAGGTGCAAATTCGCTACCACTATACTAATTCACTAATATGCGAATTTGTGCCCTGGGCGCTGAACGCTGGAGACATTTTGCTAGCATTACTTCAGCAGAGCGACCGTTTCATAGCGAAGATGCGTTAGCGTTCGTTTGTGCTTATTGAAAATTCGCTAGTTATCGTGCGCTTAGGCCAATTTGCATACGGCGGGTAATTTAAAGTTATATGGAGGTCTTTATTATAAATGTTGGTGCAAATGTTTGTAGTTACCACTTTTTATCACAAATGTCCAGGGAACCTTAATAAAGACAAGAGAATTTATATAATGCCCTACACATGAGTCCACTGTAAAATAAATGTTCCATATGTTCTGAAATGTCTAGAGAAAACCAGTTACCCAAACAAAGTTTGTTAGGACTTTTGCAGGCAATCACGCTGAAAAAAGGAAAAGTCGCCAGCGTTTTTTTTGACCTTTGATGCACTTCTGACTCACAGGATATGATGTAAGTGACAGAAGATTGAGGAAGATCTAGCTTCTTTTTAGCACTTTGCCAGGTCTGAGGTGGTGAAGTCAACTCTGTTGAAAGAGGTAAAGTTCAGTAAAATCCGCATTTTAGTGAATTTGCGGAGTAACGTCCTTTCAGCAGAGCGAAAAGTCACCTGGCAGAAGAGTGAGAATGACCGCTAGTGACAGTCTGTTTAGCAAATTGGTACCTGAACCTGTTAGTTAATTGGCGATGTCCCTGCGGGTGCTCACTCTAGCGAATTGTCACTGAACAGCCCCTTTAGGCTAAGGCCACACTAGGCGATAGCGCCGCGATTTGACTCGCGGCGACTTTTCGCCGCGACTTTTAAGCCGCAATCGCTGGGGAAACTTTTGCGCTGGCGTCTATGGGGAATCGCCAGCGTAAAAACACACGCGGCGATCTTTTTTCTATTGTCGCTCGAAATCGCCTAGCGAGGCAATTTCGAGCGACAGTAGAAAAAATATCGCCGCGTGTGTTTTTACGCTGGCGATTTTTCGCGATTCCCCATAGACGCCAGCGCAAAAGTTTCCCCAGCGATTGCGGCTTAAAAGTCGCGGCGAAAAGTCGCCGCGAGTCAAATCGCGGCGCTATCGCCTAGTGTGGCCTTAGCCTTAATGGACAAAGTTTTGCTCTTTGCACCAGCACTTGAGTTCATGAATGAGAGCTAGAATATTTCAGTACAGATGTCAGCGTGTTTGCTGTGTCAGAGACGTATACTACCCATAATGCAGTGTTGGACGTTCCATGCATATTTACATTTTATAACAGAGCTGTAAAAAAAAAGTTTGTTTTATGGGAAAGCACCATTTTGCTAGGCAACGGGGTAATGAGTAGTCAAGAGCAGTATAGCAGCGGGCAAAGTTGATTCATATTTACAGCACTACGCAGGCTTAGAAGGTGAAGCCCTTGAGAAATGCGTTACATCCTTTTCCAGACTTTGGCAAACAAAGGGGTGGGGGTGACTTACTGTGAATAAACTGAGAAACACGAGAGGCTTGTGGAACTGGTTAAATCTGGTTTCTGTCTATTCTAATTGCTATCCGATTTCTGCTTTTCCTTTAAAGTCCAGTTTTCCTGCACCTGTAAGCGTCCCATGACTCTGATCCAAGCTCCTCCAGGCTCCTGGCCCATTTTACTTTATCCTACAAAAATCCACATTATCATTTTCTGCTGTCTGCCATAAATCTTTGTTTTTTCTGTTTCTGTTTATCATGCTTTATTTATTCATTTGTGCTTTACTGTATTAATCTCTTAAGAGTGATGGCAACAAGCAAGATTTCAGATTCCCCGGACTTTTCTGTAAGATAAATATATCCTTCGTTTAATTAAACCATTAAGTTTAATACATGTTATACATGGATACTTCTGGCCCGTAACGATCCTTGTAATTTGTAAGTATGCATTGTGTGCTTTCCACTGGGCCTATTAGCATGGGGCCCTCACATTAACAAAATGGGTCAGACTGCTGTACATTACTGACCTTTAACTGGGTCAGGGCGAACATGTTCATGACCTGGTTATGAAAATTTGTGCATGTGCACAAATGAAGAGGAGGGGACAGGGGTGACGAACGGCAGCAGGCCTATGGGTGCCCGCTATGTAAATCCGGCACTGCTAAAATGGAGCAGATTATCCCCTTTCATCCACCTGCGTGAAAAGTGGATCCACTTTCATTTGCTCCTTTCTGTAGCTCCACTGACCAGTATGGCATCAGCCTGTGTGGAACTACACTGATCGAATATCAACTCAGCTTGGATGTCAGCATTGGCTTAGGTGGAGCCCCAGGAGAAGGCTGATGCCAGTGGAGGGGTTGATTCTTAGCCTACGTTTATCTGCAAGCCAGGAATCAGCCTTGTGTGGCATTAGGGTACATGAAGTTGTTCTCTGCAAGTGTTTTTTAAACCAAGAACCAAGTGTGGTACCTCTGAAACAGTTACAGGCCATGTGCCCAACCACAGATAATTATGCTGTCAATTTAAGACGCAGTTTTCTTGTTATTGTATATATCTGTACCATCATATGCTCTGCTTCCCAGTTATATTCATAAATAACCATGCAGGTTGAGAAAAGCAGATCCCCTCCAATTCACAGACAGACACAAGGTTGGCCTGTGTGCAGCTACACTGAGCAGAGTTCATTCAAAAATGAATGTTTTCGTGTTTTCCAAACTCACACAGGCTGCATCATCCTCTGCGTGTCATGTGCCCCTATCGTAATGGACAAGCAGTGCTGTGGCACTCAAAATCACCCCATGTCTCCTAACCCTTGGTGTTCAGTAAGGCTAATGCCAGATGGGCTGAAATATGCTGAGAATAAACCCCTACGCTGGCATTGGTCTCCTGTCCTGCCTCCACCCGGAAGGTTTGTGTTGGAATTTGGATATGCAAATACTGCAATACAAATGCATCAAAGACAATTCAAATGATCAACTACAATGCCAAAAGTCCTGGCAGCATGGATTCACCAGAGGTTAACCTGTAATATCAACATTCCCTACAGTTCTTCAACAATAGACACTATTCTCAAATGAATTGCCACCTGCTGCTAGGCTGGATTATTGCTCAATTTCAGTCTATCCTATTGTCCAGCTAAACCAGAATTTAAATAGTCTGCAATATTCTGTCACCATGTCATCCATTGTTCCTAGGTTTAGGCCAATTCCATGGGTTTTACCAGTGTTTGTTCCATTAATTTGAGCTCCCAGTTCAAGGTCCAGTGACCTAGAAGTTGCTGATCTACAGTTCAGGGTATTATTTTCCTTATTTTAAAAAAGCTTGACAGTGGATTTCGTTTCTGAGTAGCTATGTAGCTGCAGGTTTGCTGGTGAAGTAATGGCGGCCATACACAACTCAATCCGGATCTGGAGCCAATTTGGTCACCCAAGTGCTGGGCCAGATTAGGCTGATTATATCGAGTTATCTAATCCTGTTGATCAGTTAAGAAGAGACACCCTCAGATTTGGGGAGATTTAGTCGCCCAGGGATAAATCGACTCTTCTTTGGGGCGACTCTCTTTGTGAGGCAACTTCGGAAAACGAAGCGCACTGATGGCCATCCCGCCTGGCGATTTACATTTTAGCCGGTCGGAGGCAGTCTGGGAAGATAGTCACCCCCGAAGAAGAGGAGATTTGTCAATGGGCGACTAATCTCCCCCAATCTGAGTTTGTGTCTCTGCCCCAGAGGTGGGCCAGGCCAGCAGGGCGCCCTAGATTCTGTAGATTCTGCACGAATGCACACTGAAGCTCTCGCACACATGCACAGTGAAGCGCTCTGACGCGTGCCTGCATGCTCGGTGAAGAGCTCTGATGCGTGTGCGCACATGCGGGGTGATGCTCGCGCATACGTTCTGGGAGAGGAGCATGGTTCAGTCTAGGGGTAGTCAGAAGAGGTAGCTGCCCAGCATCCACCAATCATTGCGCCCTAGGCAGCTGCCTCTTCTGCCTACACCTATTTAAGGCCCTGCTCTACCCTAAAGTGGGACATAGGGAGACAAGGACAGCGTCAACATGCTGATGAGCCCTAGGCCCAATGGGATTTTCAAACCTGCCTGATACCTGATGATAGATATTCTAATCAATAGGATGAGTCTGTGTTTCCTTGGTGCTGTCAGGGCTGATCCTATGGAATGTGGGGCCCAATTGGGACCATGTTGGCGGGGCCCCTAGACAAAGTGTTGCTGGCTACTGACACACCAAGTATTTAGGAAAATAAGGGCATACAGGCACAAAATAGAAAGGAAAGGGGCAGACAAGGTAAGAGAGTGAGAGGGATGAAATAGGGGCACATAATAGGGGCACACAGGGTAAGAGAGAGGGAGGAAATAGGAGAGTGGACTGGGCCAATTAGTTTGGGGCAGGCTGGGCCGATTCAGCTTGGGAGCAGGCTTGGTTGGATTGGGGGCAGGCAGGGCCTATCAAGGTTGGAGGAAAGCTGGGCCTATGAGAGTTGGGGGCAGGCTAGACCTATGGAGTTGGGGGATAGGCTGGCTTATCAGAGTTGGGGGTGGGCTGGACCTATGGATTTGGGGATGGGCTGTACTCTCAAATTGGGGGCAGGCCAGGCAGCATCATGTGCTGAGGGAAATATTATCTGTGCTGCCCTGTGGTACGGGGCCCTATTGGGCCCAATTGGTCCAATAGGCCTAAGGCCGGCCCTGGGTGCTGTTTACTCATAGTGATCAATGTATCCATGATACTCCAGAAGCAACCACTGTGTAGCACTCTGCTGATACTGACATAGCTCACCTTATCTGGCCAACAACTACCTGCTTAGCTGGGACACAAAAAGAAAATTAAAAAAATCTGCCAGTGCTGAGATTGCACTGAAATAAATTGGTTGAAAAATGTTTTGGTTCTGTGGTGGGAGCTGCAGTGGGGTAATTAACCTCTTCAATGTCCAGAAGTTAATGTTTACAAGTGTTTGCTTAGTGGTGAGGATGGGGTTTATATATATATATATATATATATATATATATATAATTTTTTTTTTTTTCCAAGATGGTGGCACACTGCTTCGATCTCCCACCGGGGTGCACGGTAAAATTTCATACAGGATTTTTGAAAAGACCAGCTACACCGGGATTTTAGTGCAGAAAAATCTTGTATTAATGTGAGCTGATACAGCCAACATGACGTTTCAGTCCACTCTGGGACCTTTAGAAAGGTTACAGAGTGGACTGAAACGTCACGTTGGCTGTATCAGTTCACATTAATACAAGATTTTTTTGCACTTAAATCCCGGTGTTGCTGGTCTTTTGAAATCCATATATATATGTATATATATATATATATATATATATATATATATATATATATATACACACCAAAAGTTTCCAGCTTTTTTTTCCCTCTATCTTTTGCTTTGTCAGAGCTGGAAATTAAGAGAAGTAGTATGTTATTAATGCATTCATATGATGTTAGTTTTAACTGTATTTGTATACTGTATGTAGAGCTATAGTAATCAGACCTTGAGGCATAACAGTGATGTTTGTGACCTAGAAACCACAATCGCTGCTGGCTGAAATCCCATGTTGATTTTGTGTGGAAATCCTGGTTCTGAGTTATCTGTGGGTCTTTTATTACTTTCTTGTCTTTAAAGTAAGCTTCTCTGAAACATTCTAATAATAATGGAAAGCAAAGGTTTTTGGGGAACCTTGGAAACTGGTTAAATAATTTCCCTAAGGATGATGGTATGTTTTGTCACTGACTACAATGCGGGCAACAAAATGTTTCAAAATGCGGGAGAAGGCAGTTTTTCATAATTACACATTTCAAATGTGTTGCCAGTGAAGATTTTAATTGACTTCACTATCGAGGTACTTTTGTATGTCTTGCTAAGCATGCTGGGGAGACTTGTGCCATCAGCCCAAGGTTTGGGGCTTAACTGAGTAGGTTCAAAACAGGTATTGAAATCCTATTCCTAATAAACAAAGGATTTGAAGAATTTACACAACACTGACAAAAATAGCCATTCCAGGCACTTTATTGCCAGGACATTTATAAGACATCATAAGACCCACACCTTTTAGATTGTAAAAAAAGACACTCCATGTATATTGTAAGCACAGTTCTCCTTATTGTTCAGTATAAAAATAAAAACTGGGTAAATAGATAGGCTGTGCAAAATACAAAATGTTTCTAATATAGTTAGTTAGCCAAAAATGTAATGTAAAAAGGCTGGAGTGACTGGATGTGTAACATAATAGCCAGAACACTACTTCCTGGCTGCTTTTCAACTCTCTTGGGTTCCACTGATTGATTACCAGGCAGCCAGGACGGCCATCAGAAACCGCAGGGCCCCATACGACAAAATTTCCTGGGCCCCCTGGGCTGCACCCACCGCAAGCCCCACCTACAGTTCCGCCCTCCCCACCACACAGGTCCGCCCCCACCACAAAGTAAAAAAACAAAAAAAATATTGGTGGCTAGGGTTCCCACATGTTAATAAAAAATAAAAAGATATTAGTGGTCAGGGCCCCTATAAAAAAACATTTGTGGCCAGGCCCCCCCATTCAAAAATATTGGTGGCTAGGACCCCACATGAGAAAAAAAAATTGGTGGCCAGGGCCCCCCCCCCCACATTATGAGAAAATTGGTGGCCAGGGCCCCTTAAACGTCCGTGCCATCCCAAAGTCAGCAGCTCTCAGAAAGATGGGGGGCCCGGCTAATCAAGTAAGTGTGACGTGGCCGGGGCCCCCTTACCCTAGGGCCCCCTACAACTCTCCCCCCTGTCCCCCCCTGATTGCTGCCCTGCAGGCAGCAACCAATCAGTGACTTGAGGGGGGCCACATGGGTCATAAATGTTTCCTTTCAAATCTGAGTTGAATGCTGAGGATCAATTACAAACTCACTGAACAGTTATGTCCCATGTGGCCCCCCCCCTTTAAGTCGCTGACTAAAGAGACAGTTGAAAAGCAGGAAGTAGTGTTCTGGCTATTATGTTAGACATCCAGTCACTCCAGCCTTTATGCATTAAATTTTTGGCTAATTAACTATATTAGAAACATTTTTTAATTTTGAACAACCTATCTATTTACCTAGTTTTATTTTTTACACTGAACTGTTCCTTTAAGGCCAGGGCCAGATGATTTCGCCTGCATTTCTCCACAGGTGGAGAATCTTCCACTTCCACTCCTGGTCTGCCTGCACTCATAAGCATTTTTTCCGCTCGAGTGCAGGCAGACGTGGTGGATTTTGCATTTCACGCAGAAATCTGACTGCACTTGAAAAGGCAAGGGGGAGCAGCAGGGCAGCGGATTCTCTGCCTGCGGAGAATCCTCTTTGCTAACATCGTCTGGCCTTATAGTTATCGGTTAGTATTTGTATATTATTTGTATGTTTGATTGCACAAGTATAGGATCCGTTATCCAGAACCCCATTATCCAAAAAGCTTTGAATTGTGGGAAAGTCATCTCCCATAGGCTCCATTTTAATCAAGTAATTAAAATTTTTATTGATTTCTCTTTTCTCTGTAATTATAACAAGTAAGTAAGTAAGTAATAAGTAAGTTGTATTTGATCCCAACTAAAATATGATATATAATATAATATAGAGGCAAAACTATCCTATTGGGTTAATTTAATGTTTAAATAATTTTAAGGTATGGAGATTCAAATTATGGAAGATCATTAACTAATCCTGGTCCCAAGCATTCTGTATAATGTTAACAAAAAAGGGCCTGCACTCCAAATAAATAGAAAGACCAAGTGGTATTTGAATAGTCATATATTTATATCTATTTAAAAAGAAGTACATGCATAATACAGGGCAAAAATATGCCAAATGATATCACAGAAAATCAATTATACATACCACTTAAAATATGGTCAAACAGCAATATGAAAAAAGAAGAAAGCGGATACACCTGCCCTGAGAGGAGAATCACCCCGACGTTTCGGCTTTTAGCCTTTCTCAAGGGGAATTCCCAAGCATTCTGTATAACAGGTCCCATACCTGTACAGCATTGCTGAATATGCTGTGCTTTAAATTTACATGCTGATAATAATCATAATAAACAGTACAAGATAAAAGGAAAGGATTCAGTGCTAAGTTGGGTCAGTTGCCTTTGAAGTGAGACAATTCGTTTTTTTTCCTTCCTTCCCTGGTCTAGTCTCATTCCCCCAGGCACCAAATTGCAGACCATTTTTCTGAAGTGGAATCTGTGCAGCCAAATTCCAGGAGATATCTCTATGGAGATAAAATCTGAGGAATGTGCAGATGGGTGCAAACCCCCCATTACACAGAGAAGGTACTTCTGTTTTTGCAAAACCGCTTGCAACATTTCTAAAGAAAATGACAGATATTACAGGTATTTAACCAATGTTTAAAATAATTTAGTTCAATTAAGCTTCACTTTTAGAGCATAAATAGAATGCAGAATTCAGCTGGAAGATGGCACGACTGATGTTGTAAGAAATACTGTATTATAATGCAGCCATCACTCATGCACCTCATTATTCCTTTGGTCCAGCTGGGAAATAGTTTCTGCATATTACAAGAAAGCAGCCCCCACCATCTCAGGAATTTCTTTCCACGTTCCATTAAGCTGAGGGTACATGGAGTGTCGGTTCCACAAGCTGAGAGCAGCAGAACCAATGCTCCATGTGCCCTTAGCATTAAGGTGGCCGTACACAGTGAGATTCGCTTGTTTGGCGATGTCGATAAACGAGCGGATCTCTCCCCGATATGCCCACATTGAATGGAGGCCATATGGGAGGTCGGATTGCGGGACCGCATCAACGAACAGTTGCGGCAGCAATTCAATGGGATTTTTTACACTGCCTGATCGACATCTGCCCGATTTTCGGACAGATATCAATCAAGGAAGCCCGTCGGAGGACCCCACACACTGACCAATAAGCTGCCGACTCGGTCTGTCAGCAGCTTTGATCGGCCCATGTATGGGGGCCTTTAGACTTTCTTCAAATCCCTCGGTCTTTAAAAGTTCTGTTAAAACACATTTTTTAAAGGGATTCTGTCATCGGAAAACATGTTTTTTTCAAAATGCATCAGTTAATAGTGCTACTCCAGCAGAATTCTGCACTGAAATCCATTTCTCAAAAGAGCAAACAGATTTTTTTTATATTCAGTTTTGAAATCTGACATGGGGCTAGACATTTTGTCAATTTCCCAGCTGCCCCTGGTCATGTTACTTGTGCCTGCACTTTAGGAGAGAAATGCTTTCTGGCAGGCTGCTGTTTTTCCTTCTCAATGTAACTGAATGTGTCTCAGTGGGACATGGGTTTTTACTACTGAGTGTTGTTCTTATCTTTGTTCATTCTGAGCAGAATCTCTGGAGCAAATTCACTAAGATGCGAAGTTGCACCAGGCGCAACTTTGCCGCACTTCGCCACACTTCGCCAGGCTATGTAAAGCGAAGTTACGCTAGCGAAGGCTAATTTGCATATGGCGCGAAATTCAAATTTCAATGGAGGAACACGTATCAGCACTACAAATGCCTAGAAAACCTTCAAATCAGCAAAGAAAGATTTTATTTTGCCATACACATGTGCCCACTGTCTAGGTAAGTTGCCATGAGTCAGGAAATGTAGGGGGGAAGGAGGGGAGCCCCAAAAAAGTTTTCGATCTTTTTCAGCCTATCAACCATCATGTAGAAAACACGCCAGCGTTTTTTGGGATTTAGAAAAAAAATTGACTTTTTTGGAAACAATCCCTATCTACTCTATTGTGCTTCGCCAGGTCTGAGGTGGCGAAGGAAGTCTAGCGTACAAGGTAGCGTTCAGTACACTGCGCAAGATAGTGAATTTGCGTAGTTAGATCGCTAGCGAAAATTCACCTGGCTTAAGGATGCGAAGTAACACTAGCGAAAATACACCAGCGTTCGTTAGTGAATTTGCGCAGTAGCGAAAATGCCAAACGCTAGCGAATTAACGCTAGTGTTCGGCGCTTCGGCGCTTAGTGAATTTGCGCCTCTGAGTTTCATTAAGGGCAGTGACACACGTTAAGATTCTAATCTCCTCGAACTGCCTTCCCGTCGGCTAGAATGTAAATCGCCGGCAGGATGATACTAGCAGCACTTCGTTTTCCGAAGTCGCCCGAAGTTTCCTCGTGAGGCAACTTCAGGTGACTTGGAAAACTAAGCTTTCCGAGTGCCATTTACATTGTAGCCGGCGGGAAGACAGTTCGGGGAGATTAGTCACCCGAAGAAGAGATTTGTTGCTGGGTGACTAATGTCCCCGAATTCCCTAAAGGCAGCTGGTAATCAGTGGATCTTGCAAATGCCAGAGGGGCTGCTGTAAGGTGCAATAGACTATTTAGTGGGGCTGGTGGGGGTCTGTTTGGGCCTCTGTGTACTGCAAATGCCAGGGCCTACTTTTGACTCTCAGCCCGGGCCTGCTGAGAAATGTACCAACTAATGAAGCAAATTGTAACAGTTCAGAATCTGCACCTGCACCCAGTGTGCTTCCCTCTTTATATACCCTCGCCTGGCCAGCTGTGACATTAAAAAAGGAGGTGGGGCCTGCATGGAATTGGGGCAGAAGAAGACATTGTACAGAAGCCGGCCTGAACCATCCTGACCCACAGGCTTAAGGCCGGCCGCACATTACTAACCTGGAGCTGCCAGAATGAAACACCAGAGACAGGAACAGTCAACTGTAAATTAATTTTATACTAATTAAAAAGTCTTTATTTGTGGTAACCAATCTAAAAACATCTGAACTGAAGTGGTTATACAATGCGTATGTTTTAACCACAGTAATTTGGGCAGTTCCCAGTGTCAAGGCATTTTCAGGGCACGTTTTTGTCGGTGGAAGAGGAAATTTCCTGTGTTCTGCAGAGTACTCCATGTGTCATCTACCTAATAGTACATGGGTCATTTTCAGCCTGTTTGCTGCATACAGAGTTCAACTTGTGTTTAGTGTTTCCGCACAAAAATCAGCTTTGTGCATTGACATGTTGATCTGCTCCACATAGGGTTGCCATCCGGCCGGTATTTTACCAGCCTAGCCGGTAAAATACCTTTCAGGGCCGGGGCCGGTATTACATATTTACCGGCAATGCAGCTGCCGGTAATTTGTAATACCATTTTGCCCGCCGGCTTTTGCTGCACTACCCCGTGGCCCGCCCCTTTTTGCGGCATGGTCCAACGGCTCAGCCCCTTTTTGCATCACGGTCCGCCCCTCAATTCCCACCACTGGCCGGTAATTTTTTTTTTTTGAAAGGTGGCAACCCTAGCTCCACACTTGAGAAAAGGGCCCTTGGTGCCCAAAACATGTCGTGTAGACGCACAATAAAAGCCTAATTGCAGTTATTCTGCTCCTGTGAGTGCTTCCCTTTCTACAATGTATCAATACTACAAATAGGATGTCAGTGACGAAGCATCCAGGGAACCACTACTAACACTATTCCTCACTAAAACAGAGGCTAATGTGTGAATCTCTAATTTGTGAATTACCATTTCTCCCATGGCTTTTATATTAAATTAGCTCCTTTTTGACTCAGTTTTGCATCTGGACATGCTGGCTTATCGGGCCCACCTCGTGAGATTTCTTACAGATGAGAAATTTGCAGTTTCATTTACTTATTCACAGACATGTGACTCCTTTCTTTGTGTTTTACAGTAAACTGTTGTCACCCATTCATTCATTTTAGTTCATCTGGAGGGGGCAGGTAACAAATTCCTCAGGGGATTGAGTTACACAAACGCTACTCACCAGGGAAACAATCTCTCTACCCATATCCTATCACCATATCAACCACTGCAAAGGCAGACATTATCCAGTAGGGATTCCACTGCCAAAATGCAACCTATACATTATTCTGTAAAAACACATTAACATATATTCAGTATATATACACACACACACAAGAACATCTTTAGCAGCAGTGCTGTTGACGCAAGACATATTTCTTGAGGGCCCAATATTTATAATGAAAGAGGATTGTCCATCCTATGGCCCTTTAACTATCCAGAACTGCAAGTCAAGCAACACTGATAGCCAGGCATATACTGTAGTATCCACTTCTCAGCAAGGTCTTAGCAAATCTGTTTCTTATCTGACCACATAGAGCCGATCCAGTCGTTCACCCTTAAGGTCAATGATTGAATCACATGGGGGGTTAGAACCATTAACTTGGACACTTCTCCAATATTATTTCCAACCAGCTGAGTGTCAGTAAGGCTTATAAGGGTCAGGCCACACAAGCAGATTCAGGGAGATTAGTTGCCCCATTGACAAATCTCCTCTTCTTCGGGGTGACAATCTCCCCAAACTGCCTTCCCCCTGCCCTCCGCCGGCTAAAATGAAAATCACCTGGGGGAAGGCACACATAGTGCTTCATTTTCCGGAGTCGCCCGAAGTTGCCTCAGGAAACTTCCCCGAATCTGCTAGTGTGGCCTGACCCTTAGCAACCATAGGTGGGGAGAAGAGACAAAGTGCGAAAAAAAGCACCATATTGTTTGTACTTTACATTTTGCTCATACATGCAAAATGCACCTCAGGCTAGGGGCCACACAAGTGGCATCTTGGACTGTGGAGAAACACAGGCCAAAAATCCACTCCTCCACTGCTGCCCTTCTGTTTGCTGTGTCTGAACCTGACAACACCTTCGCTTGGATGCAGGCAGACACTGCAGAACATAATAGTGGAATCCCTCTGTTAAGGTGACCATACTTTACAATTACATGTATGGCCACCAATAGTTGCTCCTTCAAAGGCACAGACGAGCCGATCAAT
This sequence comes from Xenopus petersii, assembly GCA_038501925.1. Taxonomy (NCBI): domain Eukaryota; kingdom Metazoa; phylum Chordata; class Amphibia; order Anura; family Pipidae; genus Xenopus; species Xenopus petersii. The sequence goes on from CM076674.1 coordinate 37,965,261, forward strand.
ATCCAAGTCTTTTTACGATATCGGTCAGCTCATCTTCCACCACACATGCGAAAAAATCATACGATAATATCTGTGCGTGTATGGTTAGCTTTAGTGTCTGGTGTGGGCTGTGCTTCTCATGCTATACATGTTTCTATACTTACCATGCCACAGCCACACTCCCTTCCCAAAGGCTAATATCTCCACTGCTACTATAGGCACCATCTCTCCCTACTATACCTCCCTACTATACCTCCTATCCCACAGCCACAGTCCCTTCCCAGAGACTATTCTCCCACTGCTACTATAAGCACTATCTCTCCCTACTATACCTGCTATGCCACAGTCACACTCCCTTCCCAGAGACTATTATCCCACTGTTACTATAGGCACCATCTCTCCCTACTATACCTGCTATCCCACATTCCCTTCCCAGAGACTATTATCCCACTGTTACTATAGGCACCATCTCTCCCTACTATACCTGCTATGCCACAGTCACACTCCCTTCCCAGAGACTATTATCCCACTGTTACTATAGGCACCATCTCTCCCTACTATACCTGCTATCCCACATTCCCTTCCCAGAGACTATTATCCCACTGTTACTATAGGCACCATCTCTCCCTACTATACCTGCTCTCCCACAGTCACACTCCCTTCCCAGAGACTATTATCCCACTGTTACTACTGTTAATCCCACTGTTATTCAAAAAGCTTTAATACAAATTAATGTAAACAAGGCTCCAGGGCCTGATGGCATACACCCCCGGGTTCTAAGAGAGCTTAGTTCAGTTTTAGACCAGCCCTTATTTCTGATTTTCTCAGATTCACTGTCATCTGGTATGGTGCCTATGGATTGGAGAAAAGCTGATGTTATTCCAATATTTAAAAAGGGATTACGATCTCAGCCTGGCAATTATAGGCCAGTAAGCTTGACATCTGTGGTGGGCAAATTATTTGAAGGCTTGTTAAGGGATCACATTCAAAATTTTGTCCTAATGAATGGCATTATGAGCAACAATCAGCATGGCTTTATGAAGGATAGGTCATGTCAGACGAATTTGATTGCATTTTATGATGTGGTAAGTAAGATTCTGGATAGTGGGGGGGCAGTAGATGTGATCTATTTGGATTTCGCCAAAGCGTTTGATACTGTGCCCCACAAACGACTGCTTTCTAAACTAAGGTCTGTTGGGCTTAATGAAGTCGTTTGCACATGGATAGGAAACTGGCTACAGGATCGGGTACAGAGGGTAGTTGTTAATGGGACATTCTCTAGTTGGAGTAAGGTTCTTAGTGGGGTCCCCCAGGGCTCAGTATTGGGTCCACTTTTAATTAACTTGTTCATTAATGACTTAGGGGAGGGTGTTGTAAGTAATGTATCAGTGTTTGCAGATGACACAAAATTATCCAGCCCAATTAATTCCATCCAGGATGTGGCATCCTTGCAACACAAACTGGCAATCTGGGCAGCTAAGTGGCAAATGAGATTCAATGTTGATAAATGTAAAGTCATGCACCTGGGATGTAAAAATGTCCAAGCCACTTATACCCTTAATGGGACTGCACTAGGCAAATCCATTATGGAAAAGGACCTTGGAGTCCTTGTAGATGATAAACTTGGCTGTAGCAAGCAATGCCAGTCAGCAGCATCAAGGGCAAATAAGGTCTTGAGCTGTATTAAAAGGGGCATAGAGTCAAGGGAGGAGGGGGTCATTCTTCCACTGTATAGAGCACTTGTAAGGCCCCATCTAGAATATGCCGTACAGTTTTGGTCTCCATCACTCAAACAGGACATTATTGTATTAGAGAGGGTACAGAAAAGGGCAACTAAGCTGGTAAAAGGTATTGAAAATCTTAGCTATGAGGAAAGACTGGCCAAATTGGGGATGTTCACGCTGGAGAAGAGGCGCTTAAGGGGTGATATGATGACTATGTATAAATATATAAGGGGATCATATAATAATCTCTCTAATGCTTTATTTACCAGTAGGTCTTTCCAGCTGACACGAGGTCACCCATTCCGATTAGAAGAAAAGAGGTTCCGCCTAAATATTCGGAAGGGGTTTTTTACAGTGAGAGCTGTGAAGATGTGGAATTCTCTCCCTGAATCAGTTGTACAGGCTGATACATTAGATAGCTTTAAGAAGGGGTTGGATGGCTTTTTAGCAAGTAAGGGAATACAGGGTTATGGGAAATAGCTCATAGTCCAAGTTGATCCAGGGACTAGTCCGATTGCCATTTTGGAGTCAGGAAGGAATTTTTCCCCCTCTAAGGCAAATTGGAGAGGCTTCAGATGGGTTTTTTGCCTTCCTCTGGATCAACTGGCAGATAGGTAGTTAATAAAAAAAAAAAAAAAAAAAGGTTGAACTCGATGGACATGTCTTTTTTCAACCTTACTTACTTACTATGTTACTATGTTACTATAGGCACCATCTCTCCCTACTATACCTTCTATCCCACAGTCACAGTCCCTTCCCAGAGACTAATATCCCACTGTTACTATAGGCACCATCTCTCCCTACTATACCTGCTATCCCACAGTCACAGTCCCTTCCCAGAGACTGTTATCCCACTGCTACTATAGGCACCATCTGTCCCTACTATACCTGCTATCCCACAGTCCCTTCCCAGAGACTATTATCCCACTGTTACTATAGGCACCATCTCTCCCTACTATACCTGCTATCCCACAGTCACAGTCCCTTCCCAGAGACAATTATCCCACTGTTACTATAGGCACCATCTCTGCCTACTATACCTGCTATCCAATAGTCACACTCCCTTCCCAGAGATTATTATCCACTGTTACTATAGACACCATCTCTCCCTACTATACCTGCTATCCCACAGTCACACTCCCTTCCCAGAGACTATTATCCCACTGCTACTATAGGCACCATCTCTCCCTACTATACCTGCTATCCCACAGTCACACTCCCTTCCCAGAGACTATTATCCCACTGCTACTATAGGCACCATCTCTTCTTACTATACCTGCTATCCCACAGTCACACTCCCTTCCCAGAGACTATTATCCCACTGCTACTATAGACACCATCTCTCCCTACTATACCTGCTATCCCTGCCATCCCACAACCATAGTTAGTTTGCCAGAGACTATTATCCCCAATTCCCCACTACTACTATAGACAAGGGGACAGTGAAAAATAGGAGTTGTGGATGACTTGCGATATTTCAAGGGTCACTGGGAATTTGAATAACACATTATGGTGGCAGATTATATTTTTCATTTTAACTGGGCTTTTCTTCTTTCTAATAAGGGGAATTCCAGGCACCTTTAAGTCTTTCCCACCCACCACTACCATGCTGGTTTTACAATAATGCTCCTAGAATAACAGTACAAGGCCTTCTGGGAGGAATATATTCCCACCCCTTTACAAGACAATGTTTGGATGAAAATTCTAAGGAATTAATCCTTTTATGGCTGATCAACGGATTATCACTCCTCTGTAAGACTTTTCAAAGTTATTGTACTGTACTCACAATGCCCTCACGCACATATACCTGCACATACGCAGTCATTGTGTGCAATATATAGTGAATAAAGTACCCCCTCTTGTAAAATATAAGGATATTATAAGTTACTGAGGAGTTTCATGACCATATAAAAACACGAGGCCGAAGGAACTCCGAGGTAACTTCTAATATCCTCATATTTTACAACTGGGGGTACTTTATTTATTATAATACACAAGTTTCAGTCAGTCATGTGACAGAAATGAGAAATCAGAACTCACCATTTATAACTGATGACATCAGAACTCACCGTTGATAAGGATATAATTTACAAGATATTCATGGCTTTTGTGTATTATAAAATAACCTTTCTCTCCCCCTTATGAATGAAGTTTATCTAACTGACAATAGTATGGGGCAAAATTGTGAATACATTAGGGCAATCGGTCACTGATAATAAAATGATGAGATGTGTAACCCCACCTCGGCCTGACAAAGGCTAAGCAGAACATTGAGCTGCTCTTTGTGCTCTTTCTGTGCAATATTGTCTGAGGTGAAGATATTCGGGTTAATTATCCCCCTGCACTTATTTGCTCTTTGTACCTCTCAGACGTATATTATGGCTTTGCTTATTGTAGCCACCATGCTCTGCGGCACTAAATGAATGATTTATCAGGATTAAATCAGCACAGGCAGCAGCAATAAACTAAACTATATGCTGAACAAATGACTGCCCTGAGGAGACTCTGTGATGAGCAGCCAGCAAGGTGAATCTGGGTGTGGTGGTTCAAAGACGCCACCGTGCCAACTAATGAAACGGAAATCCTAGAGCAGGTGCAACAGTCTGTGAAAATCATGCACATAGTGAATCACACCGGCCTATCTCACACTGACTCTATTACTAGTCACTGATACACAGGAACCAACAAAGGAGAGATCTGATACCCACACCTGTCTTTAGTAGCAGTTGCTGTAAGTGAGATAGTGCCTATAGTAGCAGTGGGGATAATAGTCTCTAGGAAGGGAGTGTGACTGTGGGATAGCAGGTATAGTAGGGAGAAAAGGTGTCTTTAGTAACAGTGGGATAATAGTCTCTGGGAAGGGACTGTGGGATAGCAGGTATAGTAGGGAGAGATGGTGCCTATTGTAGCAGTAGATATAATAACCTCTGGGAAGGGACTTTGGCTGTGGAATAGCGGGTATAGTAGGGAGAGATGGTGCCTATAGTAACAGTGGGATAATAGTCTCTGGGAAGGGAATGTGACTGTGGGATAGCAGGTATAGTAGGGAGAGATGGTACCTATAGTAACAGTGGGATAATAGTCTCTGGGAAGGGGCTGTGACTGTGGGATAGCAGGTATAGTAGGGAGAGATGGTGCCTATAGTAACAGTGGGATAATAGTCTCTGGGAAGGGAGTGTGACTGTGGGATAGTAGGTATAGTAGGGAGAGATGGTGCCTATAGTAACAGTGGATAATAGTCTCTTGGAAGGGAGTGTGACTGGGGATAGCAGGTATAGTAGGGAGAGATGGTGCCTATAGTAACAGTGGATAATAGTCTCTTGGAAGGGAGTGTGGCTGTGGGAAAGCAGGTATAGTAGGGAGAGATGGTGCCTATTGTAGCAGTAGATATAATAACCTCTGGGAAGGGAATGTGACTGTGGGATAGCAGGTATAGTAGGGAGAGATGGTGCCTCTGGTAGTAGTGGGGATAATAGTCTCTCGTCAGAGGAAATCTCAGCATGCAGCATTCCTTTCTTTTTTTTTTCGTAACTTATATTTTATTTCACATCAAAAAAGAAAATACAAGGCAGTAGCATGTTCGGTACAGTCATTACATAGGAAGCAAAAGGAACAGTACAAGGTCTCAGATACATATACACATCCACTATCCATTCTCACAGACCATACTATATATGCTAGTCAGTGTCTGTACCGAGTGTGCAGGCGTTTCCTGTCTGATTGCAAATCTTCCTTGTAGCTTACACATACTATTTTTATATCAGTCTCATGATATTTGGCAACTGCATCCAAATGGTATGATGCGATCTGTCGATCCCATACCATCCTACAAAATCTCCCATGTAGTTTAACCCCAACAGAATTTTTTTTTTATGCCCTGGAAAAGCCAATTAAAGACCTGGACTATTGAGTAAAGCAAATGAAACGTGAGCAGAGCCATCTGCTTGATGAAGAGTGTATTGCAACTGATGTTCTCACCTTATTGTTGGATTGGTTTTGGCATTACGGATAATCTCACGCACACACATATAATCGATACAACAGAGCTGTCTCGTGGGGGAAGTCAGGCTTCACTCTTGTGGGGTACTGTTGAGCAGCACTTGTTTTAAAAAGTTAAAAAAAACCTTTGCACCCTGCAGATCATCCCCTTATGGTATTGGAAATTAAAGAATTTATTCCTAATGATAATGCCCTGGCAGCTACAGTTCACGTATTTATTTATTATAAATACAAGGCATTTCTCTTGTCCCAAACAGTTCTAATGTTGATTTGACTACATGAATAAGTTCTTCATTTGTTCATTGTTAACCATTAAATTTGTATCCATGCAGGGAGAGTAAGTAGCGCACAGAGATTAGAAATTAACCACTGTTTAGTTAATAAGTCAGTATTGCCTGTTCCCTGCTCTGCACGTACATGTCCAGCCTGTTTATAGGATGATTGTATGGGGCTAAGCTGCAAATTGATAGTATTTTCAACAAACTAAAGTCCTGTCTCTATGGGGGCGGTAAAGGTAACCATGAAACACACAGAACTGCTACTATCCTGCCTAGGGTCCCAGGCATCTGTTAAGTCTGGGAATAAAAGAAATGAATGAATTATTTATTCTGCCCTTCCTCCACGAGTCCACACCCTGTGAATACTTTGCTGTGGGTGGGTAATTCTGTGAAAGGGAGGAGAGCAATTTGAATTATCCCTCCCCTCTTAAGGTATAAAACCCTCTGTCCCAGAGGTAATGAGTATCCAGAAGTTCTTTCCAGCTATCTGAGCAGCTCTTCACCAACTGCCTGCACAGCCATGAGTTACTCTCGCTCTATGTACTCTTCCTCCTCTGTGGTAGGTGGGAGTCCCTACCGCTCCCTGAGCTCAGCACCCCGTTTTGCACCAGGTAGCAGCGCTGCAAGTGTCCATGCAGGTGCAGGGGGTTCTGGTGCCCGGATCTCTGTATCTAGGGTATCCACCGTGGGATCAGGGTTTGGTGGTGGATTTAGTGGTGGATTTAGTGGGGTATCTAATGTCAATCTGATGGGTGGGGCCCAGAATGAGAAGGAGACCATGCAGGACCTGAATGACCGTCTGGCGTCCTACCTGGAAAGAGTCCGCAGCCTGGAGACAGCCAATAAGGAACTGGAGGTGAAAATTCGTCAGCACACTGAAAAGAAGGGGCCTGCCAAGGACTGGAGTCCATACTACAAGGCTATTGAGGACTTAAAAAAACAGGTGCGAAAGCTTTCTTTTAATCAGTGTGGTCAATTTTACCTTTGTGCCTTATCTTGATAACTGTCAGATAAATCCCTAACTGCCTGCACTGATCTATTCTAAATCAGTATAATCTCTGCTTGGGTAATGAGTAACGTTTCCAGTTGTCACGCACTTTCTATCTCTCTTCTCCCCCCCCCCCCCATTCGCTGCATACATTTCTGTTGCTGTGATTAGTCTTTGGGGGTTACAGGAAACTCCTGATTTGGTGAGGTTTACAACATTTTTACCAGTACAGTACTAGCCCAAATATATAAAGTCTGAGTGCAGTGTTCCAATATAAACATATGGAGGATTAGCCTGTACCTGGAAAATAAGCATCATAAGCCCAGTTTTGTTTATTATTTGCACTTGGTGTCCTTCCCTCCCGGCCACTGTTCAGCTTTGTGTGTATTCAGCCCTTACTCTGTGCTTACTCACGCCCTGCTCCTTCTCTTTCTCTGGGCCTCAGGTGTTTGATAGCACAGTAGACAACTCCCAGCTGGTTCTGCAGATTGACAACGCTCGCCTCGCAGCTGACGACTTCAGAGTGAAGTAAGTTCTGACTTCTGTTTGTTGTTTTGATGGTGCAGTTAAACCAGAGTGTGAATTTCTATCCAAAATGAACAACCTGTTGCTCTCTAGATGTTTTTTCTATAATTGGGAGTTGTAGTTGGGCAACCGTGAGATGTAAATTTAACTGTAGTCGGCAGATAATGCTAATCTATAATCACAGTAGAGATGTGACTATACGTAACATAATCATTGTGGTGATTTTGTAGCATGCAGCCCTCCAGCTGTTAAAAAGCTGGCAGAAGCTAAGAATTAGATTTGGATTTCATTAAAGGCTGGAGGGCATCCTGGCTGGCTTTAACTAAGCCACATGACTGGGGCATTGGAAATGTTAATATTTCCTTTGACTCAAGCATAATGGAAACCCTTTGAAGTGGGGCTTTGTGAGTAAAGATTCTGGTAGAACCCACTGTGCCGGTACCTAACCCTGTACCCTTTGCACTAGGTATGAAGCAGAGTTGGCTATCCGTATGTCTGTGGAAACCGACATTGGTGGGCTGCGCAAGCTTATAGATGATACCAACATCAGCCGATTGAACCTGGAGAATGAGATTGAGTCACTGAAGGAGGAACTGATCTTCCTGAAGAAGAACCACCAGGATGTAAGTAGCTAGGAAACTTGTCTGCTTATCACTAAATAGAATAAATGTGGGGCTTACAGGCACAAGGGGAAGCATATTGGGCATTTTCCATGGACACCAGAAGCCCTAGCACCATCTTATAAGCATTAGAGGTGTCAGTGCCGTACATAGATGCTACAGGGCCCCACAGCAAATTCAATTTATAAAATATTAATCAGATGGCCTAGCCTACAAAGATAAATTAAAATTGCTCATTAATTAGGGCCTCACTGGGGCTCCTAAACTCCCGGGCCCCCCTGCAGGGTCTGCTTCCTCTGTAGTTACGCCCCTGAGAGGTGCCATTCTCTAAAGCCAAAAATCGAGTCAACTAGATACATAGGGATTTCTTTTGCAGTGGGGCATAATAATACAAGTGCAGTCAGTACAGATATTTGTTTGAGCAATAAGCCATTCGGGGAGATCATGAGGTGAACTAGCCAAGGGGAGGTCTCCATAATGTACTATGATTATATATGAACAGGGACTTTCATTTGCAGCCCCTGCAACTCCCAGTATACTTTCAACACGTTATGTTTGAAAGATAATTGGGCATAAATCAGCTTCTAGGAACCTAAGGCTAAAAATAAGACTTCACTGCTCTTTGATCACTTGATCTCCACATTTGAACTCCTATTTAAGGAACATAAAATGGGAAGTTATTTAAATCACATAAAAAAATGGTGGATTTTCCATTCAAATGAGCTTGAGCGGCACCCTGCTCAGATCTTGTATGGGAAATTATGGAAAGTGTCTCTCCTCTTGTTATAACAAATGGGACATACAATATTGTGTGCCAATGTTGCTTGGGTTGGTGCTCACTTGTTCTAAGAAATCACTAACAACTGTGTCTGTGCAGGATGTGAATGAACTCCAGGCTCAGATTGCACGCTCTGCAGTCACTGTGGAGGTGGATGCCCCCAAATCACAAGACCTTGGCAAAATCATGGCAGAACTTCGGGCACAGTATGATGGACTGGCACAAAAGAACCGTGAAGATGTTGAAAAGTGGTATCAGTCAAAGGTGAGTTCTAACTTGAGAGCTGTTCTTCATAGTATCTGAATGGAGTATTGCGTATCGGAGAATAGGCTTCCCTTTTTTTTTTTTTTTTTTTTTTTTTTAAACTCTCCATTCTCTCTTGTGCAGGTGGAGGAGCACACCATGCAAGTTAACATAGACACACAAGAACTGCAGACTTCAAAGAATTCCGTCACTGAACTGCGCCGCACTATGCAGTCCCTAGAAATAGAGCTGGAGTCACTGCGCAACCAGGTAAGGGACCATGACGTACTCTGCTCTGTACTAATGCATACTCCTATGTAGATTATCATGGAACTTAGCATGTTTGTTAACTCCACAGAAAGCCAGCTTAGAGGGCACACTCCACGACATAGAGGCACGTTATGCAATGGAACTGGAAATGCTTGGTGGCACTGCCATGGCACGGGAGTCAGAGTTGGTACAAGTCCGCAGTGACTGCCAGAGGCAACAACAGGAGTACCAGGCTCTTCTTAACACAAAGATGAAGCTGGAAGCAGAAATCCATACCTACAGAAGGCTCCTGGAAGGAGATAGCTTTGAGTAAGTTACTACGACAAAGGTGGACTTTCATCCGGGTCAGGATTGCTATAAAATGTTACCATTGTCCTACCATCTTAAGGTGCCCAGACATGGAGAGATCCGCTCATTTGGCGATGTCGCAAAACGAGCGGATCTCCCTCCGATATGGCCACCTTGAGGTGGGCAATATCAGGCTGATCCGATCGTGGGCCCTAGGGCCCAACAATCGGATCCTATCGAACGCAAATGGGCGGTCGGATCGCGGGACCACATCAACTAACAGATGCGGCCACGATCCGACGGGATTTTTAATCCCATCCGATCGAGATCTGGCCGACTTTCGGCCATATCTTGATTGGGGAAGCCCGTTAGGGGCCAATAAGCTGCCGACTCGGTCTGTTGGCAGCTTTTATCGGCCCGTGTATGGCAACTGTTACCCTACTAAATCTGCAGCTAAACATCGGGCAATGCTTCTGCTATAGGTAATTCTGTGCTGCCTGCATACTCAATATATCTGCTCTTTCTACCTTCAACTACTGCTCATCAAATGCAAGGTCCAGGACAGTCACCCCTGCCTAAAAGTTTTGAAACATTGGATTTGTAAAAGTGTTCTAACCTTTACTCTTTCCTTCCTAGTCTCCAGGATGCTGTACCAACAGTAACCACACAGACGGTAAAGAAAGTGATCACGACCACACAGAGGATTGTGGATGGGAAGGTGGTTGCAGAAAGCAATGATACTGAAGTCCTCAAGGCTTAACTTTAGGAAACTGACTTTTATGTCCGTTGCATTTCATTTAATAAACATTCCAGAATTGTAACTGCTGTGTTTTTTGCTTTTATTGGGGGTGTTTCAGTGGATCAATGCATTGCAGAAATATTTACCCTCCACGCTATTGCAGAGAAGTGCAACCTGTGGTTCTTTGGGTGTAGCTGTTTAATGACTATTTCCACTTGACAGTGGGGAGTCATGGTTTAACATACATCACCCACTGTTCACCCCTAAATTTAAATGTGCTACATAATCCTGCACAACTGTAGTTTAGCACCTGGATATACATACTAGAGACCATATTGGCTTAAATGTGTCCTGTATTAACATGGCAGCCATCAGGGAGGGGGCAGACTTTTCTGGGGACTATAATCTTCTATTATTCCCTAATGGCACACAGGGCTCCAATTACTAAGCTTGCATGGGTTCAAAAAGGGTGTTTAAAATGGTGGCCCTGATAAATGGCACAATAATATAAGTTTTTATTTTCTAAGAAATTTAACATTTTCACTCCTTCAGGGCTAGCTGGCCTTACAGTGCCATGAATTGAAGTGAATTGCTCTAAAACCACCCAGTCGCTGTAAATTGGAAGTGGTTCCCAGAATGACACATGCAGGACAATGGCCAAAGTGTCAGGAAACACACTGTTTATTGGGAAGAAGTGTCCAATTCATGCAGCTTGGCAAGGAACTCCCAATCACATGACCCAAGCATTTTATTTTTTGCCTTACAGGAACTAGCAAATCCACATGTCCCTGTTATAGTTGGCAATGCCAGAGCTTTTATTTGTCCAGTCATTTGTGACAAAGCAATGGTTGCTTAGAGGATTAAATAGCCGCTTTCTCTAAATCCTGTTCTGCAGATTTTGGCACATTGGTGGCACATAGTACTATGTTCTGGCAGCTCATGTGTGGGATGTCAGCATCTCTATTTCCCAAATGATCCTTGCTAGGCTTGGGCCGAATTAGACCCATTTTGTTTTGTCACAAATTCGCCGACAGTGAAATGTCACCGACACCCATTAAAGGGATACAGTCATGGGGAAACAAAACGATTCAAAATGAATCAGTTAATAGTGCTGCTCCAGCAGAATTCTGCACTGAAATCCATTTCTCAAAAGAGCAAACAGATTTTTTTTTTATATTCAATTTTGAAATCTGAAATGGGGCTAGACATATTGCCAATTTCCCAGCTGCCCCAAGTCATGTGACTTGTGCTCTGATAAACTTCAATCACTCTTTACTGCTGTACTGTAAATTGGATTGATATCACTCCATCCCTTTTCCCCCCCAGCAGCCAAACAAAAGAACAATGGAAGGTAACCAAATAACAGCTCCCTAACACAAGATAACAGTTGCCTGGTAGATCTAAGAACAGCACTCAATAGTAAAAACCCATGTCTCACTGAGACACATTCAGTTACATTGAGATGGGAAAACCGCAGCCTGCCAGAAAGCATTTCTCTCCTGTAAGTGCAGGCACAAGTCACATGACCAGGGGCAGCTGGGAAATTGACAAAATGTCTAGCCCCATGTCAGATTTCAAAATTAAATATAAAAAAATCTGTTTGCTCTTTTGAGAAATAGATTTCATTGCAGAATTCTGCTGGAGTAGCACTATTAACTTTTTCAAAAAAAAATTTGAAAAAAGAAAAAAAAAATTTTCCCATGACAGTATCCCTTTGAAGTCTATGGCCGTCTTTTCTGCAATGAAAAACTGCGCCCATCTCTAGTTATGAAAAGAGAACTAAAGCTAAAAGTCTAGACGTGTTTCACCATATGTTTTTTTTATTCTATACCAGCCCAGGGTTGTCTCCTGTCCATTAGCAGAGAAGATCTGGTCTGTTCCTCTAAAGATGGCCCTGTTAGCTCCCTATTTCCCCTGACCCCCTATGCTTAGGTTAAACAGCATCCAGAGCACACAGAGCATGTGCAGTGTCACTGGCACTAATAAGATCAAAGATGAAAAGCTGCTGTAGATAGGGTTTCCACCTGGCCAGTAAAAATGATGGGTGATCCCAATGTTATTAATAGGGGAAAAAGATTAATATATAGGAAGGCCAATATTTTTTCCAGAAAAGGTGCCAACCCTAGCTGTAGACAACAATAGCACAAATCATTACTGTTATAGGACTGTCAAACCTCCGGGCTAGTACAGTTTACAAGGTTCAGTAGTTCTAGCCATAATCTTTTTTGGAGCTTTAGTTCTCCTTTAAGGCTGGTGTACGCTAATATAAAACCCATACTACCAGTCTGCAGCTTCACATTATAGTAGAATATAATGAAGCAGCTAATGCCTCACGGGAGCCTTGTAATACCTGAAAACAAATGTAATTCATTTTACAGTCAAAAGATGAAGACAATCACAGGGCTTTCAGTGTTCCCAGACATCCCAAAATCCACTTGGTCTGCTTCCCCAGATGCTACATTTCTCTGCTTCAGTGCTTTCTGTGACTGCTATACAGGGTGTAACTAAGTAAACATTTACATAGTCCTGCTTCTGTTCCTAAACTACAGCTCCCAGTATTCTAATGACAGCTTTAAGGATGCTGGGAACTGTAGTTCAGCAGCAGATGGTGACCCACACGTTGCTGATTACTGATGCATTTTCCATTATGTGCTGTAAACTTCTATCAATCAGGAAGCAATAACAGTAAGGGGGGTATCTGTTTTATCACAGTATTTCAGTCCTCAAGGGCGGCATCCGGAACTGGAGATCCCCACCCTAGTTTTACAGAGCTAATAAACCATAAAGAGGAGTTGAGTAAATGGTAGGCATTCCAGTTGTATGGTGCAGGAAAGGGGAAGCATGTATGTGTGATCGGAAGGAGGGTGGGGGTAACATATTCCAGGCATTCTTCTGTTTTGTTTTTATTCTCATTTGTTTATTTGTTTAGCCTAATGTACTTTTGTTTTGCCCAGAACCCCAGTGCCCAATGTTTCCTCAAGGCTGTGTGTTATAACATTTTTGCACGCAAAAAGATTTGAAGGAACAAAGTAAATTCATGTTCATAATATAGTACTAAGTCCTACCATCTGGGCAGCACACACACAGCTTCTAAAAACTACCCAGGGTACAAAGAATTTAAGAATTAATGGTGCTACCATAGGCACCATCTCTCCCTACTATACCTGTTATCCCACAGTCACACTCCCTTCCCAGAGACTATTATCCCACTGTTACTATAGGCACCATCTCTCCCTACTATACCTGTTATCCCACAGTCACACTCCCTTCCCAGAGACTATTATCCCACTGCTACTATAGGCACCATCTCTCCCTACTATACCTGCTATCCCACAGTCACACTCCCTTCCCAGAGACTATTATCCCACTGTTACTATAGGCACCATCTCTCCCTACTATACCTGCTATCCCACAGCCACACTCCCTTCCCAGAGACTATTATCCCACTGTTACTATAGGCACCATCTCTCCCTACTATACCTGCTATCCCACAGTCACAGTCCCTTCCCAGAGACTATTATCCCACTGTTACTATAGGCACCATCTCTCCCTACTATATCTGTTATCCCAAAGTCACACTCCCTTCCCAGAGACTATTATCCCACTGTTACTATAGGCACCATCTCTCCCTACTATACCTGTTATCCCACAGTCACACTCCCTTCCCAGAGACTATTATCCCACTGTTACTATAGGCACCATCTCTCCCTACTATCCCACAGCCACAATCACTTCCTAGAGACTATTATCCCCACTGCTACTATAGGCACCATCTCTCCCTACTATACCTGCTATCCCTCAGCCACAGTCTTTTCCTAGAGACTATTATCCCACTGCTACTATACGCACCATCTCTCCCTACTATATCTGCTATCCCACAGCCACAGTCCCTTCCCAGAGACTATTATCCCCACTGCTACCATAGGCACCATCTCCCCCTAATATACCTGCTATTCCACAGCCACACTCCCTTTCCAGAGACTATTATCCCACTGCTACTATTGGTACCTCCTCACCCTACTATACTTGCTATCCCACAGTCACACTCCCTTCCCCAAGACTATTATCCCACTGTTACTATAGACACCATCTCTCCCTACTATACCTGCTATCCCACAGCCACACTCCCTTCCCAGAGACTATTATCCCACTGTTACTATAGGCACCATCTCTCCCTACTATACCTGTTATCCCACAGTCACACTCCCTTCCCAGAGACTATTATCCCACTGCTACTATAGGCACCATCTTTCCCTACTATACCTGTTATCCCACAGCCACAATCACTTCCTAGAGACTATTATCCCCACTGCTACTATACGCACCATCTCCCCCTACTATACCTGCTATTCCACAGCCACACTCCCTTTCCAGAGACTATTATCCCACTGCTACTTTTGGTACCTCCTCACCCTACTATACTTGCTATCCCACAGTCACACTCCCTTCCCAGAGACTATTATCCCACTGCTACTATAGGCACCATCTCCCCCTACTATACCTGCTATCACACAGCCACACTCCCTTCCCAGAGACTATTATCCCACTGTTACTATTGGTACCCCCTCACCCTGCTATACATTATACAGATGCTACCTGCAAAAGAAAGGCAATAGCACAGAGAGAGCCTGCATGCATTAGATCACAACATAACATGCATGTTGGGGCAACTGCAACAGAAACAAATGTGATATATCAGCCAGCTTGCAGGAAAATAATTAGACCTTCTGAAAGTCAAAATGGACATTTCTGGCAGAGTAAATAGTTTCCCCTACTACTGTCCTATGGGTTCAGGATTATGAGGAGTCTGATTCTTATTCTTGGGATATAGCCAAGTGACCTTGGTGATACAACCAGAGACTCTGTTTCCCAAAGCCTGTAAAATACCAAACTATTTCTATACCATCCTGACACATTATTATAGTCTAGTCTTAAAGCTACTCTCTGCACCTCTACACAGAATACAAACATTGCAGAAACATGAAAAGAAAGCAGAAATTAATGATAAATGTGTCCTGTTCGTGTGAACCTTCCATCTGTTCCCTGCTCCTCGATTTAAGCACTAGATTTATCATTATTGAATAATGCAGCCTAGAATTAATATTTTGCTTCTAATATTGTACTAAGAAGCATATGAATCATTAGCAAAGACATGTGAGTCAGGCAAGGGCCCTTAGTATTGCATGCCATGGTGCTCAGATTGTGTGGCTGTCCCTACTAGAGGAGCGTAATGCCATTTATGGGGTAGATCCAATGAGGGTGAAATCTGTGGGTTAACACTCTGTTTGCGTTCTTGGATATTTCTAGAACTACATCACAATTATCAAAACCCTGTTACCTTTAAGATAACCAGTTCAGATATAATTGGGATTATGAGTACTGGAATAAAACGTAACTTTTAATCTAGGTTAAGTAAAACACACACCAAAAGGACTACACACGACTTCATAATGAAAATGGTGAAGTCCGGGACCGTGTCCCTAAAAACATATATAAAAACCAGGCATAGGCTGGAACGGTGGGCTCTCAATGCCTTCAACGCTGCATCAAACAGCGTGACTGCCGTAGTAAAATTAAAGTAGCGATGCCAGTGGCAATCCCAGAACCCTCCCTTCCATTCGTTCCCCAGTCAGAGTTCCAACCTAGCTACGTGGGGAGCGAGTGGGAGCTATTCACCCACCGTCCACCTATGCCACCCGCCCGACGCATTTCGCCGCTAACTTGGCTTCTTCAGGGGCCGTGTTATAACCGTGATATAATCACAATTATATCTGAACTGGTTAGCTTAAAGGTAACAGGGTTTTGAAGGTTTCTTTCTTTGCCCAGTTTTCTTTGGTTGTTGTTATTGTTATATTGGTTCTTTATTGAACACTAACCTGCAGATAATCATAACTTTGAACAATAGTATACTCACATTAGTGGAATTACATCACAATTATCAAATATTATTATTACATATTTATAAAGTGCCAACAACACTAATGATGAGGTCAAGTCAAGAGTCACTTGACGTTTGTACAGTACACATTGAAACAAAACAATGTTCCTCTAGGACCTGTATCTCCGACCTTGTTATGAGCTAAGTAGGACTCGAACAAATGAGACAAGAAAGGGAAGCTTTAGACCCCAAAGAATGTCTATTTTGTCATCTCTAAGGTAAATAGAAACGTTCTGATGTAGATCTCCTTCAGCTGAATAAACATGGGTCTTCCACTTCAAGGTGAGGTTCCACATCATTGCAGATGAAAGTTATTGGAAACAGGTTTACATCTTCTCACCACACTGATGTCTGAATTGATATAACTCTGTAACAAAGTGTCTCCCAGAATTGGCAGGTCACTTGTGGGTGCCAAAACTCTGAATTTGCTCTAAAGCTGGTACAAATTAGTAATTATGACTCCATCTTGCTGCTCCCCTGGTACAGTGGGACTTTGGTTTTATAGTGAATGCATACCCTTACATCCATGGATCCCTATATTTTTCTTCTTTCAAAATGGCAAAGCCGATGGGAGCTGAACAGCATTAGCAGTAGAATGCAAGGGAAAATGGGGTTGGCAAAAACCAAGTGAAAGTAGAACGAATGGTAAGAAGGGGAAAAAAATGAGACCACAGACAAAGCAAGATAATGTTTTATTGACATAACCAGTCATATTTGCTACAATGTGAAACATTCTGCCAGAGGGCCCAGTGACGTTACAAAGTTACAGACTGCTAATTCCCATGGGCACGCTCATTTCTTGAATATTTCTCCTAGGGAATTATTATCCTTGGAAATGTCCCAAGTTCTCAAAACAGATTATAGGCACAAAAGTATTTTAATTTCCCTAAGACAACATTGAGTTCCCTGTGCCTGTTCTCTATAAAGTGTAAATACTGGAAGGGTTATTAGAAAAAAGGAGAACTGTATTAACTGTGCCCATTAGGTGTACATGGCATATGAAGCTCAACCAGTCCCAGGAATATAACAAGCAGTTTGCATGTTTCCACCCATAATTCCTAAAGTGTGGGTTTTTTCCCTCATGTTCAGCTTCTAATGGTAGGGTGTATCTTCCCAGTTATGATAGCAATGCATCTGCTGTCTTTAGTGAGCACTGGAGAACAAAAAGTTCTGTAAAAAAAAATGTGGTTGCCATTAGTGATGAGTGGAATTTTTTGCCAGGATTCACCCAGAGTTCTGGTTGAGGGTACCCAGCTTAAAGGCTAGATGGTTGGGGATTTGTGTAGAATGCAAAATGCCTGTTTGTTTACCTAGATACTCCTGATACACCACACAGGGGCTGATCTCGACCTGCCCTGATATAAGCTATTAGATTTTTTCTTTGCATGAACCCGGACCCATTGCTTAGGCCATGATGCAGGCACTTTATTTTTTTTGTGTCAAAATCTATTGCATTTGCCTGCACCTGGGCCAACCCAGCTGCACTGCTGTACAACTAGTTCAGATAAGCATTGTTTTCTTAGTTAACATCATAGCCTAGCATTACATTCCTGATATGCAAACATGAGAGAAGCATTATAGTTCATTTTGCACAGCCTGTCTACACTAACCCTGTACTCAATGTTAGCACTAGGCTGCCAGTAAGTACAGGCAGTAAGTACAGGGATCTTATTGCAAGTAGGGTTGCCACCTGGCCAATATTTTACCGGCCTCCGGTAAAAGTGATTGTTGATCCCAATGTTATTAATAGGGAAAAAAGATAAATATATAGGAAGGCCGGTATTTTTTTTCCAGAAGGTGGCAACCCTACCTGCAAGGCAACAGGGCACCACGCTTAATAAATGAGCCCTGTAATTTTTATATAGCACCAAGCCGCCCAGTGTACCTAACAAATTATATTATTCATATTTTAATAACACAAAGTGGTTCCACTGTTTCCTTAACAACAAGTTGTGGCACTGCTAAAGCAAATTACCTTTACATCAGAATTATCATTAAGTACAATCTTGTATCATATATCTTTACTCCAGTGGTTTTTAGAGATTTCTTATTCAAACTCCCTTCAAGGGTCAACATTTACTCAGGACCTCCTTTGGTTTATAACAAGTTTATAGAATATGAAAAAAAAAATTTGTTTCAACCAGTGAAAACATCTCTTGCCAAAAAGTATGTGTTGACAACAAAGCTCACACTCATTTATCTTCCAGCTCGGCTTCCAGGGGTATCTAGGACAGCAAACCTCATCCAAAATTACCTTTATATTTGGGTTCCTACCTCAGCCATTGCTCCGTACTCCCCTAGAGAGGCAAGTCTCACACTTAGGAACCATTTCTCTAGGGGAACTATATACAGTAATACTTTATTAGCAGAGATGTTGATCTTGTCTACTTCCCTACACCCCAAACATGCAATATCTTCACTTGAATTCACCTAAACACATTGTGGGGTTGCTTCCGCTCCTAGTGATTCATGCACTCGCTGGCCCTCAAAACTAATTTAGAGCATCTGTCAGCTGCACATTCAGTGGCCTTTCTAGAAGTCAAAATTGGTGCTAAGGTGAGAAAACAGTAGGATAAACACTTCATATCATGGCATGGAGACTTTACCTTCTCATTTCACTTCATTGTCCTTGGTGGCACCTTCCTGGATGACTGTCCTTAGTGCACATACATAGAACCTAACTTTGCTTGTCACTTTGCATTTTTTCCCCTTAAATTGTAGTTAATACTTATTTCATGTTACTACATTCACTTTCTGCTGTCCTTTTGCACAGTTTGGGCAATACCATGAGCCAAGGTGTAGTTTATCATGAAGAGAAAGGTAAACTAGCCAATGAAGCTCAATAGGCTGCTCAGAGTTTAGTCAAGTCACGTGGTCATTTCACAGATGATACACAGCATAGAGAGTTCATAAACATACAATGTAATAAAAGACCTCTTCCCCAACTGGACAAGCTGGTACAAAAGGCAATGAACTTGCTGCTATGATACTTGACCTTAGGTAGAGGAATAAAGACAGAACAGGAAGGGGAACAGGAATATACAATTCCTAAGTATAGAGTCGTTCCCTATGTCAATATTTAAGATAAAGATTACATTATGCACACACACTAGGAACCACAATATACACCAGGCACCTAGTCTTTTATAACCCTAGGACACCTGACAGCAATAGATCACTTACTAACCCAGTTAAAGGAACAGTAACACTAACAATTTTGATTGTTTTAATGTAATTAACATATAATACACAATTAGCATGCACTGGTAAAAGCTGTGTGTTTGCTTCAGAAAGACTTACTATAGTTTACTGTATATAAACAAGTCGCTGTGTAGCCGTGGGGGCAGCCATTCAACCTGGAAAAAAAGAGAAAAGGCACAAATTACATTAGATAATAGATAAAACACCATTGTATTGGACAGGGCTTATCTGTTATCTGCCCCCATGGCTACACAGCAGCCTGTTTATATAAACAATATTAAGTATTTCTGAAACAAACACACACTAGTTTTACCAGTGATGAACAACAGTACATTATATTTTACTTTGTATACCCTTTCGGTTTTTGGTGTTACTGTTCCTTTAGCGCAGGGCCACACGGGCAGATTAGGGGAGATTTAGTCGTCTGGCAACTAATCGCCTCTTCTGTGGGGCGACAATCTCCCGGAACTGCCTTCCCCCTACCTTCCGCCTGCTATAATGAGAAAATGCCAGCGCAATGGCACTCGCGGCGCTTTGATTTCCGAAGTCACCTGAAGTTGCCTCACAAGGAAATAATTATAAAAAATATATGTAAAAAATAAATAATGAAAACCAATTAAAAATTGCTTAGAATTGGCCACTCTGTAACATACTAACATTTAACTAGGTGAAAAAGATGAACTACCCCTTTAATATTAATATCTAGTTTCACTGAACTGTTCATTACGATGAATGAAAAAACTATATTTGATGGGAACCTCATGTGGAAGAGATGCAGAAAAATAAATACCATGAACAAGCCCTAGCAAGGCAACTTCAGGGAAATGAAGCGTAAGTTTTCCCACCAGCGATTTCTATTATTGCCGGTGGGAAGGCATTTGTAGGAGATTATTTGCCTGCGCTAGAGCAGATTTATCATGGGCAACTTATCTCAATATGTGCATCACCCTAACACTATGGTCAGATTTCAGAGGTTTTAGAGGTTAAACTCAAACAGACTCTAAAACTACGAATGTCGTGATATTTATTTAAAAATCAGAATAAAAAAAGTTTGAACAGAAAATTACGCTGAACGATGAGCTAAAAATGTGAATACATAGAAAACCTCTAAAAATTTGAGTTTGTTGGACAATTCCTAGCCAAAGAAAAAATCCAAAACCCCTAAAAATCCAAAGGTGGTCCGATAGGATCAGTGCAGCTTCCATTGACTTCTATAGGACCTTGACCACTTTTACCAGGTGAAGTTTTGTATTAGAGGTTTTCATGGTTTTTACACTTCGGGCATATTTACTATGGGTCAAATATTGAGGGTTAATTAACCCTCGATATTCGACCATCGAAGTAAAATCCTTCGACTTTGAATATCGAAGTCTAACGTCTAACGATTCGAAGGATTTTAATCCAGCGATCGAACGATTTTCCTTCAATCAGAAATTGCTTAGAAAGCTTATGAGGAAGGTCCCCATAGGCTAACATTGGTGCTCGGTAGGTTTTAGGTGGCGAAGTAGGTGGTCGAAGTTTTTTTTTAAGAGACAGTACTTCGACTATCGAATGGTCGAATAGTCAAACGATTTTTAGTTCGAATCGTTCGATTTGTAGTCGAAGTCGTAGTCGAAGGTCGAAATAGCCAATTCGATGGACGAAGTAGTCAAAAAAAAACTTTGAAATTCGAAGTTATTTTCATTCTAATCCTTCACTCGAGCTAAGTAAATGTGCCCCTTCATGTTTTTACATTTTTTAAAGTAAATTAAAAACCCATGAATTTTTAGAGATTCATGGGAAAAAATAGGCATTGTATTGTTGGTAAATGGGCCCCTGTGTGTGTATTTGCTCCTATTAAAGGCATACTGTCATGGGAAAACATATTTTTTCCAAAAAGCATCAGATAATAGTGCTACTCCAGCAGACTTCTGCACTGAAATCTGATTCTCAAAAAAGCAAACCGTTTTTTTTATATTCACTTTTGAAATCTGACATGGTGCTAGACACATTGTCAGTTTCCCAGCTGCCCCCAGCCATGTGACTTGTGCCTGCACTTTAGGATGGAACTTCTGGCAGGCTGTTATTTCTCCTACTTAAGGTAACTGGATCAGTCTCAGTGGGACTTGGCTTCTACTATTGAGTGTTACATAGTTACATAGTTACATAGTTACATAGTTAAATTGGGTTGAAAAAAGACAAAGTCCATCAAGTTCAACCCCTCCAAATGAAAACCCAGCATCCATACATACACCCCTCTCTACTTTTAATTAAATTCTATATACCCATACTAACTATAGAGCTTAGTATCACAATAGCCTTTGATATTATGTCTGTCCAAAAAATCATCCAAGCCATTCTTAAAGGCATTAACTGAATCAGCCATCACAACATCACCCGGCAGTGCATTCCACAACCTCACTGTCCTGACTGTGAAGAACCCCCTACGTTGCTTCAAATGAAAGTTCGTTTCTTCTAGTCTAAAGGGGTGGCCTCTGGTACGGTGATCCACTTTATGGGTAAAAAGGTCCCCTGCCATTTGTCTATAATGTCCTCTAATGTACTTGTAAAGTGTAATCATGTCCCCTCACAAGCGCCTTTTTTCCAGAGAAAACAACCCCAACCTTGACAGTCTACCCTCATAATTTAAGTCTTCCATCCCTCTAACCAATTTAGTTGCACTTAGTCTCTGCACTCTCTCCAGCTCATTTATATCCCTCTTAAGGACTGGAGTCCAAAACTGCACTGCATACTCCAGATGAGGCCTTACCAGGGACCTATAAAGAGGCATAATTATGTTTTCATCCCTTGAGTTAATGCCCTTTTTTATGCAAGACAGAACTTTATTTGCTTTAGTAGCCACAGAATGACACTGCCCAGAATTAGACAACGTTTTATCTACAAAGACCCCTAGATCCTTCTCATTTAAGGAAACTCCCAACACACTGCCATTTAGTGTATAACTTGCATTTATATTATTTTTGCCAAAGAGCATAACCTGCATTTATCAACATTGAACCTCATTTTCCAGTTTTCTGCCCAGTTTTCCAGTTTAGACAAATCACTCTGCAAAGTGGCAGCATCCTGCATGGAACCTATAGTTCTGCACAATTTAGTATCATCTGCAAAAATAGAAACAGTACTTTTAATGCCCACCTCCAGGTCATTAATAAACAAGTTGAAAAGCAAGGGACCTAGTACAGAGCCCTGCGGTACTCCACTAATAACACTGGTCCAATTAGAAAATGTTCCATTTACCACCACTCTTTGTAGTCTATCTTTTAGCCAGTTCTCTATCCAGGTACAAATACTATGTTCCAGGCCAACATTCCTTAATTTAACCAGTAACCTTTTGTGTGGCACTGTATCAAATGCTTTAGCAAAATCTAAGTAAATCACATCCACTGCCATCCCAGAATCGAGGTGTCTACTTACATTCTCATAAAAATAAATTAAGTTAGTCTGGCAAGATCTATTACGCATAAAACCATGCTGGCACAAACTCATAGTATTATGATTTGCTATGAAGTCCAGTATCTTATCCTTTATTAACCCTTCGAAAAGCTTTCCTACCACTGACGTCAGACTAACTGGCCTATAGTTTTGAGGCTGAGAACGGGATCCTTTTTTGAATAGAGGCACCACATTAGCAATTCGCCAGTCTCTCGGCACTATGCCAGATCTCAATGAATCCTGAAAAATGAAGTAAAGAGGTTTGGCAATCACAGAGCTAAACTCGCTAATTACCCTGGGATGAATACCATCTGGCCCTGGACCTTTGTTAATCTTAACATGTTCTAGTCTCTTTTGAATTTCATCATGTGTGAACCATGCATCATTAGTTGTATTACTAGAATTGGGACTGTTAAGAAGGAAACCTTCACTTACTGATTCCTCATTTGTGTAGACAGATGAAAAATATGAATTCAGAATCTGCGCTTTTAATTTGTTTTCATCAACCAGCTGACCCCCCTCTGATAGTAAGGGACCCACCCCTTCCTGCTTCATTTTTTTACTATTAACATATTTAAAAAATAATTTTGGATTTTTTTTACTGCTTGCTGCAATATCCTTTTCTATACCAATTTTAGCTTGCCTTATAGCTTCTTTGCATGATTTATTGGCCTCCTTGTACCTTATAAATGATTCGGCTGTACCAGCTAACTTGAAAGTTTTAAAAGCACGTCTTTTCTTACCCACCTCAACACCAACGCTTCTATTGAACCAAAAAGGTTTTGCTTTGCAACGATGTTCCTTGCTTACAAGTGGAATATACTGACAAGTATATTTATTAAGCAGCATTTTAAAGACTTCCCATTTTTGTTCTGTGTTTAACCCTGAGAAAAGCATTTCCCACTTAATATGTTGCAGAGATGCCCTTATAATGTCAAAGTTTGCATGTCTGAAATTTAGTGTTTTAGTTACTCCCTTATAGAATTGCTTCTGCAACAGAATCTCAAAGGAGACCATGTTATGATCACTATTCCTTAAATGCTCACCCACACAAATGTTAGAGATGAGTTCAGTATTGTTAGTTATTACAAGGTCCAAAAGAGAGTTATTCCTAGTAGGTTCTTGAATGAGCTGGAATAAAAAGTTGTCATTCAGCATATTTACAAACCTACTAGCTTTTTCTGTCTTAGCAACCCCATTACCCCAATGTCTGGATAATTGAAGTCACCCATAGCAACAACTTGACCCAGCTGTGAAGCCGCTTGTATCTGCAAGAGTAGCTGGGCTTCATACTCGACACTTATACGAGGTGGTTTATAGCATACACCAATGATAATTCTTTTTGTTACCTTTTGCCCAGTCAAAATCTCTACCAAGAGTGATTCTATACCCTCACCAGTGCCAGCTATTGTTATTTCTTTAGCGCATGGTTTTAATTCAGGCTTTACATACAAACACACTCCTCCACCCTTTTTAATCCCTCTGTCCCTCCTAAAAAGGGTGTAACCATTTAAATTCACAATCCAGTCACAGGTTTCATCCCACCAGGTCTCAGTGATACCAATTATATCATAATTTTTAGAGCATGCAATTAATTCCAGGTCTCCCATTTTACCTGACAAACTCCGTGCATTTGCCAGCATACAGCGGAGTGTTGTTCTTAGATCTACCAGGGAGCTGTTATCTTGTGTTAGGAAGCTGTTATTTTGTTATCTTCCCATTGTTCTGTTGTTAGGCTGCTGGGGGGGGGACTGAGGGGGTGATATCACTCCAACTTGCAGTACAGCAGTAAAGAGTGACTGACAGTTATCAGAGCACAAGTCAAATGACTGGGGGCAGCAGGGAAACTAACAATATGTCTAGCCCCATGTCAGGTTTCAAAATTGAATATAAATCGCATTTAAAAAAATCTGTTTGCTCTTTTAAAAAATGGATTTCAGTGCCGAATTCTGCTGGAGCAGCACTATTAACTGGTGTGTTTTGAAAAAAACGTGTTTTCCAATGACAGTATCCCTTTAAACAATAGCTTATTGCAGGAAAGCATAGAAAAGCAGGAGAGTATTATTATCTGATGTTTGTTTTGTGAGAAAGACTTTTTTCCATGCAATTAGTGTAATGATGCTTTAAGGCAAAAGCATCCCCTTCCCAAACTACATGTTGTATTGAACTATTGGTGAGCACTCCAGCTGGCGTATGCTTCTGCCAATTTACTGCCAACCTTCTAGTCTCACAGCAGCTTTGTCACTTAGGACAATTAATATGTGCAAACGATGGAAATGATCAGACTTTATGTTTATAGCATGTAGGAATGGGCCAAGTTCAGTTTTATGAAATATGTCATGTATATGTCTCATGTAAATGTTATGGGGGCACGGTGAAAACATGGGGAAAAAAACATGGCACAAAGGTTCACTGTCCTGGGTGGCACCTACCTGGAAGGCTATCCTCACTAGAAGTGCTATTGCTTAGCTACAACAAATACTTAGAATAATACTTTGCATGTCACTTTGCATTTTTTTCCTAAATTGTAGTCTATACTTATTTCATGCTGCTGCATTCTTTCTGCAGTCATTTTGCACAGTTTGAGCAATACCATGAGCCAAGGTGTATTTTTTATGCACTTTGCACCCTGACCTGCACTTAGGGGATGACAAATAGTGGATCTTTGGGAGCTGTCTGTGATTTAGAGTAAACAAAGGTATTTTCCTTGTTTTTTTAAAAATTGTTAGTGGTTTCATTATTTTAAAGGGGACCCGTCACCCAAAAAAAATATTCCAAATCCTATTTTATCACATTAGTCAAGCAACATTAACTTTTATTTACACTTTATAAATTATTTGAATCTTGTTTCCATCAGT